>CM077148.1:139143204-140553393 GCA_039583875.1 Platanthera guangdongensis
TGCCCTGAGTGCACGGGGCGTGTGGCCGTTGAGCCTCCGCCTGTGAGTGATGATTTTATTTATTGCTCGCTTATTCTAATGAAATCAGGGAAGGAGCATCGCCGCCCCGAGTTGGGGGCGGGATCGTTATAATTTGGTCAGCATTGCTGACCGTTGCCTTGTTTTGCCACCGTGCGGTGGTTTGTTGCTTGCAGGTGCAGCTGGGACCAAGCGGTCAATAGCGGGCTAAAGCCCGAACGCGAAGCGGCCCTTGAAGGCCTAATTGGAAATGTTTACTGCTTTATTCATGTGTGACCGTCCTACGTGCCGTGGTTTGTAAACATGTAATTTAAGTGAAGCATCTTGTAAAGCCTTAAGGCTTATTTTGGGTATTTTTGTATAACATTCCTATTTTTTTATTAGTGGACATTCGTGCTTGAATGCTGGGTTTCTTTGTTACAACTTTTGATAAACTGCTTCCGCTAGAATGCTCTGTGTAGGACGTTGAGATTGTTTGATGGTTTCCATAAGTAACCACCCAGTCTGTGTGTGGCATACGACGTCGGGCCCCAGCCGGACCTACTGCTATATGCTATGCGACGGATAGGGGGTGTTACACGAGGCCCCTTCGCAGGAAGGCGACCTTGAAGTCCTTGTGGAGGAAGAACTTGTGGAGGTTGGCATCGTTGACGGACACGGTCGGCGGGCGGTAGACCTCCTCGGCCTTCTGCTGGGGGGAGTAAGGGATGTTGCCAAGATCGCCCTTGATGAAGGCGATCTTGGTCATCCAGTTATAATGCTTGTTCGCGATCTCGCGAACCTTGATGAGCGAGCCCCCAAAGTAGGAGACACCATCCGACATCGCCTTATAGGAAAAGAGTTTCCTAAACACCGTCAGGTTGAACTCTATCCTCTCTCGCCAGAGGTAACTCGCGAATGCCATCATCATGGCGATGGCGTTCGAGTTTAGCTGCGCGGGCACCGCGCCGTAGTACTTTAAGATCTGGAGGATTTCCGGCCAGAGGGGGAGGCGCATCCCCACCTCAAAGTGCGAGATGGGGAAGGTGAGCTCGTCATTGTAGAAGGAGTTGATGGCCTCCCCCTGCCTCAGACGGCGTGCCTCGAAGCCATGCGACAAATGGTCGCCGACAAATTCGGCGAGCTCGACTTCGTTAGTGTTTCCCTCAAAGAAGCAGTAGTCTCTGAAATGCTGGGCATATTTGGTGTGGCCGTTGGCGTCGGATTGGTCTTGCCCATGCTTGCAAAAGTGGGTTGGAGCACGAGTCTGGAGGAGGGGGCGGAAAAAGAGAAAGCAAGCAATTAAGGCGGCGGTACGGGCTTGGTGGGGGGGGGGGGGGGGGTGGTGGTGTATGGGGGGGGGGCTATTTATAGAAAAAAGAATCTGGGGCCAAGCTGTCCAATCGACCCAGCTCGCCATCCCAGCTCGCTGACTTCTGTTGCGTCCCATCGCAGGCCGAGATAAATACGAAGCAATATACTTATTATAATTATTCGAATACCAGACACTAGTCTAAGAATGTTTGAAGTTATTACAGGAATTAAGTGTAGAAATAAGAAAGCAGGGCGCGCTGACAGAGGGGGACCACGAGGCGAGTGCCTGTCGGCTTGGCAAGGGAGCCGCCTTCTATCTACCCCGGTCTCGCATCCCTCGTCCCCCATACTGTCGCGAGCGGAGAAGCTCGCGGATCCGCCCTGAATTCCTCTGCGCCACCGAAAGACCGTCGTCGATCTCATCAAGAAGCCGGGAAGGACACGTCATCTCGCCAGCCTGGCCGCCTCGCACCTCGTCAGCGAGACACACGTAGTGGCGTTGTAGTGCCTCATTGACCTCCTGCACCTCGAGCAGCCCGCGCACAAGTTTCTTGAAGAGCTTGATCCCCCTCCTCGTCAGCTCATCATTCTCCACTTCAGGGCCAAAATAAGAGTCCAACGTGCTCGGAGAAGGGAGGGGAGAGTAGTGGGCTGTCCGCGAGGACTCCTCGGCCGTAGATTGGCTGGGGGAGCTGTGAAAGCAGAAAAATCAACAAGGGGAGGTGTCCCGGAAAACCACATGACAAGAATCCAAGGCCAAGTTTACCTGACGAGCTCGGCATATCCAAGAAAGTGCGGGGAGGGACAAATCTCAGGTCCTTCCCGCGGCTTGGGTGACACGTTCCCGATGAGAGGACATCAAATCTCGGAATAGGGATGGTTTCCACACCTGTCCCCATAGTCAGGGCAGGTCGCTGAGGAGAAGGGGCGCAAACCAGCGAGTTCGGCTCCTGCGAGTCCACCCCCAAGGTACTAAAGGGGGGAGACGGGTCCCGGGGATGGTTCTCTGGAGTTCTGAATCGCGAGTCGCCGAGTGCGGTCTCGCTCGTGGGGTCGGGTCTCACAACGTGGTGCCCTCCAGGCTATCCAGCTGGCTGTACAGGCCGTCGCAGAGATCAACAATATTCTTACCCTTTTCAAGGGCAGGCAGAGTGGAGGAGCCAGTCCCGTGCTCCAAGGTGGTTCTCAGGTCATCATAAATGGGCTCGGCCGCCGGTTAAAACGGCTTCGCCCTCTTGGCAGAGTTGGGCTCGGCCGAGCCACCCTGCGGGACGGCGGGTGGAACCGCAGTCAAGGCAGCTACGCGAGCAGCCGAGGTCTGGAAAACCCAGGTGAGCCGCTCTTGAATCTCGGCAGGGCTAGAGCAAAGGGAATGACAAGAGTCAGGCAGGTATGCAGGTGTATATATATAGCCACAGGTGGACCCCACCCGAAGATTCTCTCTGGTTCACCCCGCACTCGCCGAACACTTGAGGTTGGATTTTTCTTTCCGAGCTTTGCCAAGCTCAAAAAGAGCGGGGATTATGTACAACCCTGTATCCGGCGAGTGGGATCGCCAGGAACCAGATCGACCGGTTCAGATCACCGAGGTCCCAGGCGAGCTCGGCAGGGAGATCTGAAGCACGAGCTCGGCATTCGTCGACCCACAAATCGTCATTTGCCGACCCCGAGCTCGGCATTCGTCGAGCAAAGTACCTGTTTCGTCGAGCTAATCTCAACTAACGGAGGCCGATCGAAGGGCGAGCATGGTGGCCCAACTCGCACAAGCCCTATAGGGCTCGGCAGACAACAAGCGAGCAGGATCTTTAGGGGTGGCCGATCTCCTCAGCTCACCCAGGTCCATAAGGTATTTTTTACTATTTTTCCCCGCTGGCCTGTCCACAGCCCTTCAGAACAGCGGAGTTACGCTGTTGGCAGGCCACCTGAACTGCACAACGTGAACACGCGTTCAGAACAGCGGAGTTTGCTAGCTGTTTGGCCATTTGTAGGCCGTATTTAAATATGACCAAGGGGTACCTTAGAACATGCTTCTTGTGCCCCCTTGTTCCATCTCTCAAGCACTTTCTGAGGATACCTTAGCTAGGCCTTTGGCTAAGGAGGGGAAGATCTAATCTTCCGGGTGTGTGATGGGTCCTCCCCGCCGAGCCCTTGGGTCAGTTCTTCTTTACTTCCCTTGTTGTTTTGCTTGCAGGAGAGAAGTAGGTGCGCGATCACCCCTTCTCCAAGGGTGAACTCCACAAGAGACCGAATTTTTGGTTTCAACAATAATACTCAAGGATCATCCTCTGAAAAAGATTATGATGATGATACTGATGATTCTGATGATAGCCATTCTGCTAAAAAGAAAGTTTCAAAGAAAAGGAAGGCCACTCCAGTTGCTGCACCCAAGCCAAATCCAACACAAGATACTCCTTATTACATTATGCAGAAAATTACTCGTTACCCTAGAATGCCAGCGTGGATGTGGCTGTGTAAGAATGAACAAAAGACAAGAAAGAAAAGTAGAAGATACTCTCCTCCACCTCAGAGACACAAGAAAGGACCTCCTCCTCCTCTTCCACCTGCTGCTGGTGCTTCAGGTTGTAACGACACCGATTTTTCGATGATTTTATTTGAATGAGTATCATCATATTTATGACGTCGTGACGTTACTTTTAACGTCGAGTTGACGACGCAATGCCGTTAATGCATTTTCGCGTCTGTGCAGTCTAGTCGTCCGAATTCTTGTTGTAATGGGAAAATTTTGCGTTTGGAATTTAAGTTAAGTAATTTTGGACATGCTCGTCAAGTTTCGTCGCGATCCTAGCGATATTTGGGCCTCAGCGATTTTTTCGAAGTTTTGTGAAATTTATGTTTGTCGTAAACTTTGAAAATTTATATCTCGAGAATGGCTCGTCGGATTTTGGTTTTGACTTCGCCGTTGCGTTCGTAGTGTCAGTGTTCGCCTACGGTGCAAATTTCATTTAATTCGACACGCTTTTGAGCCTCCGTTTTGATCTCGTATTTCATTGTACAAAAATATAAAATATGAATATTTTAATATTAAAGCACTATTCAAAAATGTCTTTTTTCTATTCATTCATATAGTTTGATCAAAAAGATATATTTGCAAAAAATTGTTTTTCACGCAATTTTTTCCTGATCTACAGTTATTTCACTCGTGAGCTCTTATAAGCCTCTCGAGTGATGTCTTCTGTATTCACGAGTGATTAATCTGGATCTACTCGAGTAAATTGTTCTGCTCTCGAGTGCTGCTTCTACTCCTACTCAAGTGATTATTCTCCTACTCGTGTGATTATTCTGGACCTACTCGAGTGATTATTCTCCTACTCGAGTGATTATTCTAGACCTACTCGAGTGATTATTCTCCTATTCGAGTGATTATTCTGGACCTACTCGAGTGATTATTCTCCTACTCGAGTGATTATTCTGCACCTACTCGAGTGATTATTCTGGACCTACTCGAGTGATTATTCTGGACCTACTCGAGTGATTATTCTGCTACTCGAGTGATATTTTTAGTACTCGAGTGAATTTTTTTTACCTCTCGAGCACTGCTTTCCTATCTCTCGAGTAGCCTGTTTTCTACCTCTCGAGTACCCATAAACTTGTTCTCGTGTAGTCCGTTGCAGTTTGCGTTCGGGAGCCTTTTTTGAGGGTCAAAACGATGTCATATAAAAATGGTTAACATGATATTTGTTCATCCCGACGAGATCTACAACTTTCATGTTGGGCACTTTTTGATTTGAACCAATCCTAAGCCTCCATTCATATTTTCCACACACCCACTCGTAAATAGTCCGTTTTTAGACAACTTTTTATAATTACATATATATATATATATATATATATATATATATATATATATATATATATATAGATATATATATATATATATATATATATATATATATATATACACTCTTATAATTGGGTAATTAGAGAAAAAAACTTCATCTTCTCCAAAATTCTGAACCGAACCAGAGAGACGTAGGAGAGAGAGAGGAAGCCGTTCATGAATCTTCTGGTGGCCGCCGACGGTGCTCCGGTGCTCGAAATCTTCAACCGAATATAGATCTGGAAAGCTCTCGTTGAGAGCTACGCCATCGTGGTAAAACTTCTCTAGTTTCTTGAGTTTTCTCGTATGGGTTTTCGACCATAACCTCTATTTCGGCCATTTTTGTCCAGATTTCAACTTCCCCCATCTTCTTTCGCCCCGATCTGCGACGTGGACTGATTCAGAGAACTTTTTCGATAAAACCAAGACAAGTGGTTGTTTTCCCTTGTTTCTCCTTGTCCGATTTGATGGTAACAGCTAAGTTTTTATGTTCTTTATAATTTTCTGCACTCTGTCTTCCAATTTATTGCCATGATTAACCTTCTTGATGACCACTTGATGTTGTAAGATTTTGTCTTGGTGAATTCGATCTTGTCAGGATATGTTTAATCGTTCTTGAAGTGTCTTATTGATGGCTTTAAAATCCTTATATATCGTTATTGAACATATTAGAGTTTATCTAGGATGGTAAATTAGTTGTAAAGGTTGATCAACCGCGTCTTGAATCTAGAAATGTCAAGTAAGGTCTGACGAGCCAAATCTCGAGATATATGTGGTGGTTCTATATGTGGTTTTCTTGATTGCGGGAGTTGGTGGACGAAACCACCTCCGCAATATTTGATTTTCTTTATTAGTACCTTGTGGAAGTCTACCGGGTTTTTGGGCGTCTGCGGCTTATGGTGGAGAGTATGAGACTCCTTCACAGTTAGACAGATATTATATTCGTGAGGGTGTGTCCAGTTGAGTGACCACCTCACCCGTGTTTTTGGGTAGAGTCGACCACAGGTGCCTAATAAAAGTTTTGTACCTTTTTCCTTATGATTTGTTCATGTTGTCACCTTATAGGCTCGTGCGTCTGGTGTACTCTTGTTGTTTGTGACAAATCACATAAGAGTTCTTTTCCTGTTGATGCTTTGTTTCTTTTTGTACTTTAGTTCATTGCTTTTGGCCTTTGTTTATTTTGGCTTATTTTTCTGCCACCATTTGTACCTTCTTGCTGAGGTGTTCTGTCCATGGAATGCCTCAGGTTCAGAGCAGTAGAAGATAACAGAGTTGGTTTTGGAGTTTTTGGGCGGCAGTGTTGGTCGTGGTTATTGCCTCATCTTACCGAGGTAGTTTGTTGCTTATATTATTTTATTGGTTCAGACATACTTTGCTGTACATGGTTCGTGTCAGTTTGTTGACGCTTACAGAATTATTATTTTTAGATACTTGCTAGCGGTTTAGTTTCCTATATGTGGATGTGGATTACTTGCTCTCTGGGAGGATTTATGCTAGCAATGCATGTTAGGTATTTTCAAGTATAAAATCTACTACTATTACTTCATGCATTGCATAATTTAAAACTCTAACTTGTTATATTTAGCGACCGTAAAAGCTATCTTACTAATATTATAAATTTAGGGTCTTGCATAATATGAGTTGTCCTTTGGGGATGTTTATACTCATGTAGGATGTTGGAGTCAATCTAAACAAGTATCTTTCGCAGTGTATAATTATATTTTGATTCGTGCACTAGATGAGCCACTAAGCTGAGGGATATGGCTAACCACTGCACTTAAACTGATTTTTACCTTAAAATAACTTAAAGGATCTTTCTTCTTGATTAAGTAGGTGTTTGCCTGAGCGTCCCCAGTTATCCCCTACTGATATGACATCATGACGCCCATTTTCCCTTACTCTGATGAGTTATTTTATGCAGTGAAAATGCGGGTTGTGACAGTTGGTATCAGAGCCAGGTTGCTTTACAATTGGTCGGGCAACCTTCCCTTGTTAGTGTTAGTTGTTTAGTGACATTTCATACACACACCGATGTGTCATTAGTACATCTTAACCGAAGCATAGTCACTACACTCATAGCATGATAAGAAGTATACGGGGCATATTATGTAGTATGAGATGCATAATATGTGTTTGTATATGGATCCACCATAGGCAGTAACATGTGACGGTTATGTAGTATGGGATGCATAACCACCATCACATGGGTGCCCATTAGCACGATTTATTTTCTCGTTGCATGCGATGTTATGTAGTATGGGATGCATAACATTTCATACGTACGCCGCTCATAACATTCATTAAGGCCTTTTTAGAATGCATAACACTGCATATATTGTATATCATCGCATAAGCACGCATGCTAAGTTAAAGTTTACATGATGACACATGTATACACATGATTTTAAATAAGAATAAAGAATACATGCATTCATGTCATAGACACAAGAGTCAATAGGATGAGAGGATATCATCCTAAGTAGGACATCACATCATTATAAAATCCCAGAGCAAGTTGCAGCGTAAGCAAGTGTCTTTTAAGTATGGTCTGAACTAGTTGTGTGGCTTTGTTGTAAGCTAGGATTTTGATGAGTTGTCCGTTTGCTTTTAGAAATGCTGCCAAAGCGTCCTGCGACGAGGTCGACTCCCCAGTCAGAGGGTGAGTCATCAGGTGCGCAAAGTGATGCGATTATCGAGAGTCTGCGTCATAGCAATGAGGCTCTATTGAGGCAATCAGTTGCAATGCAATCACAAATTTAGTCTTTGTTGTCTGCCACTCCCGCATAATAACCTTTAGTGCAAGAGCCTGCCTTGGGCCAAGTCGTGCCTGATACCCCTGCTCCTATGGTACCCCTGATGGCGATACCACTAGAAATGAATTTCATATCGCACTTCCAACAGTTGGGTCCTCCCACCTACGACGGGAATGCCGATTGTTGATGCACGAAAATGGCACCGGGCAGCTAACACGGAGGGAGCATGTTCGGTCTCACAAGCTATGAGAGGAAGAGGAAGGAAGGAAGCTTTTGAGTGCTCGAGATTGGAGCAAGCGCTTGTCAAAGGGGTTGCGGGGATATAGGAGAGGGTTGCTGAGAGCAGTTGGGAAGGCTGAGGATAAGAGGAGGATGATCAGGAGCTGTCGAGCAGACAGTTACTATGATGATCGACCAGCGGAGAAGCTTAATGAGCAGCAAGGAACTTGCTTAGCAAAGAAAAAGCTTGCTGAGCAGGAAGAAGGCTTGATGGGCAGAGGGCAAGCTTGCTGAGCAGAGAGCAGGCTTGCTGAGCAAAGAGAAAGGCTTGCTGAGCAGAGAGAGAGAGAGAGAGCCGCTAGCAGCGGCAACAAAAGACTTCGCCCGCCGCGGCTTAAATGCCACTCTTGCGACGGGCTTTTCCTCCAATCAAGAAACCAGATTACAGCTTGCTAATGCACCTTTACATGAAAAAGCAATAAAGGGTACAAAGGGAGAAGCTGGCGGCCAGGGAAGGAGTTGCCAGAGACTAAGGAAAAGAGGCTGTCAGCAGCTGTGGAGGACTGGGAGGACTGAGAAACTGAGTCCGCAGAGCTTGCTTGATCAACTATGGAGGACTGGAAAACTGAGTCCGCAGACCTTGCTGGCAAGCTGATGGTAAGCTGTGGCGGACTGGAAAACTGAGTCCGCAGACCTTGCCGGATCAACTGCAGTTTTCCTCCTGCGCCTTGCCCCCTCCCAAATGAGAGGCATTGGGGGCAATTTATAGGCCCAGGGAAGATCAACTAGAAGCGGGGCCTAGTGACGTCATCATGACGACCTGCATGGACTCGGCGGACTGGAAAAATGAGTCCGCCCGGCTGGTGGGCGAAGCAAGCGGCAGGAGGCCGGTAAAGGATGGAGGCCGCCTATCTGGCAGGCGGACTGCGCGGACTCTAGGGGGAGTCCGCCCCTGCTGGGATGGAGGCCGCCCGTCTGGCTGGCGGATGGGCGGACTCCGGGGGGAGTCAGTGTCACAACCCGCATTTCCTCAACGAGTACATCGTATCAGAGCAAGAGGAACTACGGGTTATGATGCCACGTCATGCAGGGGATAACTGCACACGCTCAGGCAACCCTTGACGCTTACTTTATGAGTTGAAATCCACAGTTAAATGCAAGAAAACCTTTGAATTTAATGGTCGTATCCCTCGGCCTTAGGCATCAAAATGTGTATTTGTACGCGGCGGAAACACTTTGTTTACTTATGACGATCTCCTATATGCAATCAATATTGATACTACGATAAGAAATCATCTTTGTTTACGTCATTTGGAAAATACGTATTCGGTGACCAAAACATGTTATGCATGGATACAATAATAGTTTTGTTTAGCTTAATAATACCTAATGCAACCTACCATAAATACTTCCCAAGAGCAAGAAGACATCATCTCATCCAAATGAGTCACATTAGCAGTCTATTATTCATATATCACAAGTAAAGAAAGCCACCAATGGGCGCCAACAAGCTGGCATGAACCCATTGGGGCACATGTATGTCTGTACAACAAAGAAAAGAACTATCTCGCTCAGTAAGCTCGGCTAGCTCCCAAGAAACTCTATCCAAGCACTAGCCGCTCAACCGACTACAACCTGCACCTGAGGCATTCAAGAAAGAACACCTCAGCAATCATCAAAGCTACACAATATAGTAGGAAGTTCCGAAAATATGACGAAGGGGCTTACCGACCCCGTAGCAATGTTTCATGTAAGTAAAATGAGTGAACAAAACAGGTGGAAAACAAGTAGTAAACACTGTCAATCCAAAGTGCCAAACGCACCAAGTGCGTACAATTTTCATCAAGTCCTGCTCAACCCGCAGGAGCAAAAAGGCAAAACACATGCCCATTCCATCATCTTAGTACTTAGTACAAAAACAATTATACGAGTGAAACATAAAGCAGCGTTAAATGCGATTCAGCAAGGGTCTTTTGGTGGCAGCCCTAAAGTGGAACGCACCAATAAAAGCCAGCCCAAATCGGGGCCAAAATGGTGCTCTACACCACAAATCCAAACCCGGTGGCCACAAAGGCTTACACCACACCACCCCTTACTGAATCCTCACACAAACGCTTCTGCCATGGTTCATAATTCGCCTCGCAAAACTCACCATAAACGAACCTAAGCTTAACACCACAAGCAAATCTCACCATAACCCAAGTATACACGTTCCCTTCCTTCGTCCTCACACATGACTACAAATTACCAACGTTAGGTCAAACTTGCTAGAGTTTGATTAACTTCATTAGATGAAGCACATGTTTGGAACAAGAAAGAATCACATGCTTTTGATATGAACAAGGAAGAATCACATAAATAAGCAAGGCTACATGAACATGAATCAACTTTGCTACATGAATCACATGAACAAGATAAACTACATGAATCATCCTAAACAAAACTAAGCATGGAAAATCACATTCATGGAGCTCCTCTCTTTCCTTGCCTTGCTCCTTGAGTTCCTTGTGGAATGAGGAAGAAGATGAAGAAGAAGGTGAAATGAGGAGGAGAAATCTCTGTTTCGGCCTTATTTCCTCCAGAATCGAGCTGGACCGTTAGATGCAGAATCAAGGAAATGAACGGCATAAAAAAACTGGAAAAAGTCGATTTTCTGGCCTGTCACGCCCTATGTCACGCCCGTGACGCAGGGCGTGTAGCTTAAGCGGCGCAGAAAGTCGGCAAATCTAAGTTTATCCACACGGTACACGGCCGGGTACATGCCCGTGACGGGTCGGTCACGCCCGTGACCTAGGGCGTGTAGCCCGTGTCTTGACACCTCGTCGACACAAAGTGTCGACACTCGACACAGCTTGACACGCCATGTGACACGCCCGTGTCACAGGCCGTGTCCCCTCTCTCGACACCCGACACTCGACACTCGACACTCAACACTGCGGGACACGGCCCGTGACACGCCCGTGACACGGGGCGTGTACCCCATTCGTCGAGCTCAACTCGACGCAAGAAAAATTCGTCGAGTCAAGGAGGTCATGCCCAGGTCACGCCCTGGGTCACGCCCGTGTCAGGGGGCGTGTCACGCACAAAAACGACCAGTTTTTCCTGTTTTGAAAAGTGTTTCTGTGTCGTCCTAGACCATTTTTGCCTTAAGAACTTTTTACCCTTTTTTTGTTTTCTGTACAAGCAACCCGTTTTGAGCAACATTACCCGGGCGCGAAAAAGTGCAAACATTCCCTAAGAGGCCTCACCGAGTCCCCAATTTGGACGCCGGTTTGCTGGGGAATCGTGCAACTCGGCTACCAAAACAGCCACTCGCAAGCCCGCGGGAAAAACCATGCTCGAACAATGGTAAAAGCCAACGTAACGCCCATCATGCATACACAATCAAAAAATCCGGGGTGTTACAGTCACTCCCCCTAACAAAAAGTTTCGCCTCGAAACTTTTCAATCATTTTAATCTCAATCAAATAAGGTAGCAAACCAAAAACACCAATACAACAAAAACACCAATTCACATACCAGCTTTTTTACGGGAACAAATGAGGGTGAGCCGCCCTCATCGTTGACTCGAGCTCCCACGCCGCGCTTTCCACATTTTGATTTTTCCATAGCACCTTGACCATAGGTATCTTCTTTTTCCGCAACACGCGATCTTGGGAGTCTAATATCCGGATGGGCATCTCCATATAAGAAAGGTTTGGCGCCAATTACGACACAAAATCCAAAACTCGCTGATCATTCCGCACACACTTGCGAAGTTGGCTAACATGAAACACGTCGTGAACACCAGGAAAGTTCACGGGTAATTCTACTTTGTAAGCGGATGCACCAACTCGTGCAAGAATCTTGAAGGGACCCACAAATCTTGGGTCTAATTTGAGCTCTTTTCCAAACCTTTTAATCCCAACCATTGGGGAGACTTTCAAGAAAACGGAATCCCCCACCGCAAACTTTAATTCCGACCTTCGTCGGTTGGCGTACTTTTCATATCGCTCTTGGGCGATTCGGAGCTTCTCCCGAATAAGTTGTACGGCAACTTCCATGTCCTCGAGCGCCTCTGGTCCCAACAAAGGCCGCTCGCCAACCTCAGTCCAAAATAGGGGAGTCCGACATCGACGCCCATATAAAGCTTCGAACGGAGCAATTTGCAAGCTTTCTTGATAGCTGTTATTATATGCGAATTCATAAGCCGCAAACGTTCATCCCATGCTCCGCCATACTCAAGAATGTAGCATCGAATCATATCTTCCACGATTTGATTTACTCGTTCTGTTTGACCATTCGTCTGAGGGTGGTAAGCAGTGGAATACCGCAAATCCGTTCCCAAACCCTCTTGGAGGCTCTTCCAGAAACGAGAAGTAAATCGGGAATCCCGATCTGAAATGATATTGACTGGCACACCATGCAGTCGGATGATCTCGTTCAAATAGAGCTCCGCTATTATCTTCATCGGGTAGTTGACCTTAAATGGTATGAAATGAGCACACTTGGTCAATCTATCCACGATCACCCACACGGAGTCATATCCTCGTAGAGATCTTGGTAGGACTGTAATAAAATCCATTGAGATGCTTTCTCACTTCCATGTTGGAATCTCCAATGGTGTCAACTTGCCACCAGGCCTCCCATGATCAGCTTTCTCCCGCTTGCAGGTATGACATTCAGATACAAATTGCGCTATATCTCTTTTCATTCCATACCACCAGACAATTTGTTTCAAATCACGGTACATTTTTGTTGAGCCTGG
The DNA here is from genome assembly GCA_039583875.1 of Platanthera guangdongensis. Lineage (NCBI taxonomy): Eukaryota > Viridiplantae > Streptophyta > Magnoliopsida > Asparagales > Orchidaceae > Platanthera > Platanthera guangdongensis. The sequence continues at coordinate 139,156,073 of CM077148.1, forward strand.
ATGGTAGGCCATACTTGAGCCATGTGCTTCCCTACACACCATCTCGCGAATGTCGCCAACTGCGGGGATACAAAATCGATCACGATACTTTAACGTACCCCCATTATCAATAGAAAAATCCGGTAATTCACTCGTTTCAGTTCGAAGAAATAAATGTAAAAGATCAGGATCATCCTTTTGATGTTGTCTTGCAAGCACCAGCCATGAAATATCCACGGAAATATCCATCAATAGAAATTCCTCCACAAGACGGTCGACTGAAATAAGAAATAATTTCCCCGTCTTCCGACTCAAAGCATCGACCACAATATTCGCTTTCCCCGGATGATACTGAATGTCCACATCATAATCAGCTACATATTCAAGCCATCGCCGTTGGCGCAGATTAAGTTCCTTTTGTGTGAAGATGTACTTTAAACTTTTATGATCCGTAAAGATTTTACACTGCGCACCATAAAGTAAGTGTCTCCACAACTTCAATGCAAATATCACCGCTGCGAACTCCAAATCATGCGTTGGGTAGTTCTTTTCATGACTTTTCAACTGCCGAGACCCATACGCAATCACCTTTTTGTCTTGCATTAAAACACATCCAAGTCCAACGTGCGACGCATCCACAAAAACGTCATAATCTATCCCTTCTGTCGGCAAGATCAACACAGGAGCGGTACATAACCTGTTCTTGAGTTCAAGGAATGAGGCCTCACACTTGTCATTCCACTCAAATGCCACATTATTCTGGGTTAAGCGAGTCAAAGGTGCGGCCAACGTAGCAAAACCTTCTACAAATCTGCGATAATAGCCGGCCAATCCCAAGAAGCTTCGAATCTCCTTGGGTGTCTCCGATCTTCTCCACTCCATGACTGCAGCAATCTTTTCGGGATCCACTGAAATTCCATGGTGATTAATGACATGACCCAGAAAGGCAACTTGAGGCAACCAAAACTCGCATTTGCTTAGCTTGGCAAATAACCGTTGGTCTCGCAAAGTGGCCAATACCAATCGCAGATGCCGTTCATGCTCCTCAGCACTGCGGGAGTAGACAAGAACGTCATCAATAAAAACCACCAAAAACTTATCCAAGTAGTCCTTGAACACCCTGTTCATCATATCCATAAAGGCAGATGGTGCGTTGGTCAAACCAAACGACATCACCAGAAATTCAAAATGGTCATGCCTTGATCGAAATGAAGTCCACGGAATATCAGACTCCCGGAACTTGAGCTGATGATAGCCCGAGCGGAGATCAATCTTCGAAAATACGGAACTGCCACGCAGTTGATCAAACAAATCATCGATTCTTGGCAGTGGGTACTTGTTTTTAATCGTCACCTTGTTCAACTCCCGGTAATCGATGCAAAGCCGCATCGACCCATCTTTCTTCTTTACAAATAACACCGGTGCACCCCAAGGTGATGAACTCGGCCTGATAAACCCTTTTGCCAATAAGTCATCCAGCTGGGTACGCAACTCTGATAGCTCACGCGGGGCCATTCTGTACGGCACTTTCGCAATAGGCCGTGTACCAGGTTCCAAATCAATAACGAACTCGACATCACGATCTGGGGGAAGACCAGGAAGATCAGTAGGAAAAACATCTGGAAATTCACGCACAACAGGAATCTCCTCCAAACACGGCAAAACAGCACTAGTCCCCACAACTGAGACTAGACAAGCAAAACAGTCGGAAACAAACAACGTCCGAACACATACCGCCGAAATCCCTGGAGTATCCTGGCATGAATCACCATAAACAGTTCCCGGCTGACCATTGTCCTTGATAAAATCCAAGCGCTTCCCTTTGCACTGGATGACGGCGTCATAGCAGGATAACCAGTCCATGCCCAGAATGACGTCAAAATCCTCCAAATCGATCACCTTGAAATCAGCCTTTGCTAAGAAATCGCCCAACAAAATGGGACAAGCAAGAAGACACCAGTCTGCCACCACAGAAGCACCGGAAGGGAACTTCACCAAAAAGGCATGCCCCACTCGATCTGGTGTCAAATGATACCAGAAAGGTTCGAGCCACAAATGAATGGGTCGCGCCAGAATCAAAGAGAACACGCGCCCAACGGTTCTTTACCTTAAAGTGTCTTATAAGGGTACATATGGAGCTAAGAACTACTCGTAAGAGGCATAAACAAAACGTGAACCAGAGGAATGAATCGAACCTGAGATAACCTGCGGTGATATCTGAGCTTCCTCTGAGGAAATCACATTTAACTTCCCTTTTCCTTTGTCCAAACGCGGAGGTGGAGGCACATCCTAGAGTGGCATTGGCTGCAGCACGGGCTGGTTTTGTGGGCACCTTGCCTTCAGATGTCCCTGTTTGCCACACTGGAAGCACACCTTGTCCTTGACCCAGCTATAACATCCCATTTCCAACTAAACCCCTAAGAGTGGTTTTGGCCATGACTAGGCCATGACAAAACCCTAGGAAGCCAGAAATGGGCCAAGAGATAAGGGTCAAAATGTGGAAAATCATCATGGTCTGCAAATAGTAGTAAACTCTAAACAATGGTTTAGGATGGCCATGGGCTACACCCTAACCCCAAGGCCCTACCACAACAACACCCTAATACCCTGGAGGCCCATTAGAGCCAAAAGGACCCATTGGGGTCAACCAAAGAGGCTCAGTTGACCAAGGTCAACCCTAGCCCTAAATGGGTCAAACTAGCCTACTTAGGGTCAATTGACCTACTCCTAGCCTAGAGACCCCACCTAAGCCCTCCTAACCCTAAAGTGAGGTCAAAGGGTCACTAAGGACACTTGGGGCCAACCCTAGAGGCCAGGTTGACCCAGGTCAACTCAACCTCCTAATCTGGTCAAAGTACCCTAACTAAGGGTATGTGATCTCCAAAGTGCAAGTAACCCTACATAACCCTACCTAGACCTAGGGGAAGCCAATGGGTCACCAAGGACCCATAGGGGTCAACCCAGTTGGTCATGTTGACCCAAGTCAACTCTAGCCCTAAAATGGTCAAGTGCCCTTGCCAAGGGACATGTGACCACCAAGATGCCCAACCAACCCTATTCAAGTAACCCTAGACCTTAAGGGAGTCCAATGGGCCACTAAAAACCCAATGGGGTCAACCCAGATGGTCAAATTGGCCGGGTCTACCCTCATTTAGGTCAAGTCAAACCTAGCCCAAAAGGGCTAACCCAAGCCCAAGCCGCTTCTCCCTTAGGCTAACCCCATTTCCATGACCATCATAACCAAGTGGGCTGCATTTAAGTTGTGGGGTTGACCAGTCAACCAGAGTGACTAGGAGAGAGAAAGGAGCTCCCCTCCATGATAATGGAGGAGAGAGAAGATGAGAAGAGGAAGGGGAGAGTGGAAGGCCGGCCAAGGGAGGCTAATAGCCACCATTTTATGGCTGCAATCAAAACTCCTCTAGGGGAGAGGAGTTGATTCCAGCCATTTCCCAGCCACCAAGGGGTGGATTCAGCCCCCCTCCACTCTACCCGACCCACACCATTAATGGTGTTGATGGCCATTGAAGAACCAGTCACCCCTTTTCCCCAATTGCCATTTAAACACCATCATGGGGCCAAGGGGAATATTTTCGAGCGTTTACCTGGAGGAGACGAGCCATCCCACTGTGCTGTTGCAGAAGCCGAGCGCCGCCGCCGTCGTCAATGGCATCTCGCCGCTCTTCCCGCATTCAGGCTGCCAAGAAGGTCCTCCTCCACCCCTTCTCTCATGGATAGATCTTAGCAATCACTAGGTTCAAGGTTCGGGCTCATTGAGCCCGAATCCAATTCGAAATTTCATGGTTTTTTCCATGAAAATCCTCCTCTCGGATCGCCAGAAAACGGCCCTCCGGCGGCCAAGCCGCAGCCTGGCGACGACCACCACCTCAAACGGAGGTGGTGGCGGCGGTGGCCGCCCGGGGAGGCGGCCGGATCGCCGGCGGTGGCAGTTGGAAGTTGCTCCAGGCGGGATCAATCGGGATCGTTGTCTGCATGGAGAAGATGGCCGGATGTCGTTGATCCCTGCGCCAAGATTCGTGCTGCATCAGGAATAACTTTAGGAAATCATTCTGGATTATTTCATTTCTGTCACACATTATACATTAAAAGGTTTTAATTTTTAAAAATACTTAGGTTCTTCTGGTGGACAAACTTCCAACACAAAAGTTGTAGCCCTCTGCGTCTATTTTATTATAAAATTTGTTTAAACCCATTTGGGTGCAGGGTCTGACCAGGGCACCCATTTTGGTGGACCTACCCTTAGGGCTAGGCAGTCATTAAATTGAGTACCCACACTTCATCCCTAGCCCAAATCAGTTGAAATTTTGGCAGGGAACCTAACCTACCTATACCTAGGGCCTGCCCAAAGTGCAGATTTTTTGAACACAAATTTCCTAAAGTTTTTGTCTTTATTTAATAAAGCTAGGGTAATTAAATTAAGTAGTCAAATTACCTCCAAACCCTCCCAAATTTTGGTGAGTGGTCCCTGGGCTCATGTTAGGTATCTGTATAGAGTTTCACCTAATTTGGATATGTTTTGACTAGGTTTTGACCCAACCCTAACTATACCTTAATAAGGGCATTTTGGTCAAAAAGTGCATTTCTGATTTTGAGTGACCAAATCACCTCAACAGAGGCTGACATTTGGGCCACTGACTTGTTATGGCACTTAGCACCTCCCCATGGAATGTGGGGTAGTGTGGAATTGATTTGCCCTAAGTTCCTAGGCCAAACCCTAAGGAGGGACCTTTTTGCTTGTGAAGGGCATGGGCCCTAAACACCTTGGATGAACCCAAATTTTGCAAGGAGGTTCCTAGGATGTATAAAACCCTCTGTTAAAAATATTATCTAATTTTGAAAGGGGGGTAGGGTCCCCAAAACCCTAACCCTAGCTTAGGACCTAAAACTTGTAGTATAGGTTTGAGTTAGCTAAACATCTTGAAACTTAACCAAATTTGGGTAGTGATGGAATGAGGATATTTTGAGCCTCTGATAATTTACTTGAGGAGTTTTGATCAATATTTGTAGCACTTCATTTGTAACCAATAGGATTGCCCTAATTAATAATTTGGCTATTGTGGTCTCACTGCCCATTGAAAGGGCATGAAACATTGGCAGAGGTAGTTTTAGGCTATACTAATCATGTATGAATTTGATAGAATTTTTGGATAACTAGTTAGGGCATCTACTTCACAAGTGCTTTATTTGATTACATACTAAATAATCCTTGCAAGAGCCCATTACTTATTGAAAAATCATGAAACTTGCTACATAGTGTTTCTAGCTCAATATTATCATGTGGGAATTTTTGTGGAAATATTTGATGGCTAATTTGTATACTTTGTTCATTAACACATAAACTTGAAATTTCATGAGAAAATCAAATATGACCTTATTTTTAAATAATAAATTATAAAACTTTTTCTAGGGTATTTGAAGGCCATCACAATCATCCCTGAATTTTCTCTGAAGTTTTGGAGGCATTATTACTGTAAAATCTTTTAAATTGACTTTTTATGAGGTAACTTTGAAATTAAATTTAAGGGCCCAAACCTTGCTGAAAAATTTGAAGACTTATTCCTTAGAGTTGATTATGCATTTTGTAATTACCATAAATTTATTGGAACATTATCTTGTCTGAAATTGCTACTTCATGTTCAAACTTGGGCTTTTTGGTTACTAGAATAAATAAATAAATTATCAGACAAATTAGGAAAATTATGAATTTTTGGATTTATGTTTCAAATATCATTTTAGCCCTCTAGTAATTATCATAGGGGTATTGGATGAGTATATCATGTACTTCCCTTTTTACGGGTCTTGTAGCTTAAGAGGTCTGCATATAACAAAATTGCAGGAAATCATTTTGGATATGAATTAGAGCGTGTGATGGGTTTTGATGGATTGCTGGAAGGATATGTAGAATGGGTGGCACCTATGGAAGATGAGTGAGTAGAGTGTGGTTTTTGTCTAGGGTTTAGAGGCGTTCGGGTCCGACGAAAGATCGTCCTACCCAAGGAGAGTGGGAGTCAAATCACCCTAGTATTAGCATATCAGAACATGAGAAAGTAATGGGTAAGGGAACCAACCAATAATAAAATAAGTACCTTGCGAAAGGGAACGCTGGGCGTAATCCCAACACAGTTCCTAGTGCCCCTTGAGAGCCCTTCACAGGGAATACCGGGGGCAGTCCTGGGTTAACGTAAACTGTTTAACAGCTAAAAGAGTAACTTAGTAATTAGGGTTGCACATTTCACAAACACTGATGGCACCAGATGTTAGCTCGGAGCTTCGGCTCGGATGGTTAAAAGGCGGACTTTGGGTCCGGGGAGCTTCGTCTTGATTGTTTGAGACAGACGTGTTGGTCCGGGGAGCTTCGGCTCGGTTCTTGATTACGCTAATTTGCATGTGCATAAAAGGAAAGGAAATTAAGGTGGTGGGTCTTCGGTATTGGAGGGTCGATGCACCGACGCCAATACGTTGACTCGGCAAGTGTGGTTAGCACTTCGCTAACAGAAGTCCGGTGCGCCAGCCGGCAAGAGTACGCAGGAGTCCGCTTCATGCACCAAGCATTGAGGCGTACGATAGGTCTGACCGGTAGTGCTTTACTGGTTTAGAGGTGGGCGAGGCCCAACCCACCGCTTCCGTCTGCCACTACGGAGGTATCCTGGGAGGTTACGCCTCTAGAAAGGGGGAACTAAAGGTCTGTGTGCACAGAGTAGGGTGTGTGTGTTGTACTTGCATGTCCATCATACCCACTTGCATGTCATAGCATAATCGTTACCTTTAACCTTGACACCTAAAGTATAAGTGGAATGGGACTCTTATACTTTAGGACCTGCTACACGACCCCTTAGTCTATAAGCTTGTGTGGGCATTTTATAAATTAAGGTTAATTTTGTTATATATAGTTACTGCTGTTTGATCACCGACACCCCAACGTATAAATTGGTATGAGACTTTTTATACGATGGGAGCCTTGCAGAAGACCCCTTGGCTTATGTGTTTTCACATAAGTAAAGGTTACTTTTCATATTTCAGCTTATTGCCTTTATATGCTATAGAATTTGCTAGTATAAGACCGCTGCCATCTGCTTTTGATATTCTCCACCTTCAAGTCCTTCCCTTTCTTCCTCTCCGCTCGGTGCCTAGGAGCTGTAGGGGAAGGGGCGGGGGATGATAGGACTTAGTCTTTTGACTAACGGTTTTCGAACCACATCATTTAGGGGATCGTGGAGACCAGCATGGAGGAGCAACCCCAGAGACCGGTGCGCTTGGAGGTGGGGCAGTCTAGCTCCGGAGTTCACACAGCCGGGACCGTGAGTCTCGACCTTGAGTAGTTTTTCTACTTCCGCATGAGTGATCTTTTTGTAGTGAGGATATGATGTACCAGGAATAAGCCCGTATTTTATTACTCTAATGTATTATTCTGTGGACACTCCCTTCGTGGAGTTATTTTATTATGACATGTGATTCTTTGAGGACAGTAGTTTCCGTTTGCTTCTTTATGCTACTTTTCTGTGATCGAAATGGTCGGCAGGATCGGCGCTTTGTGGTGATGACCCTTCAGGCCGTGAAGGAGTCACCGCAAACGACGATTCTGGGCCTAAGACCCCGGTGTCGAGAAAAAAAAGGGGGGGGGTCTTACACCAGCAGCGGCTCATATCATGACCTCTTCCCCCACAAGCTGTACACTCCAAGTCTCTGGTTGGCGCACCCTGAATGGCGTGCACCTGCTCCTTCTTTTGAATCCCCAACCGTTTGAAACATTTCTCAAATGGGTGGCCTGACCGGCCACAGAAGCTACACGTCTCCTTGTTCTTCTTCCTTACGTCTGAGTCTTGGGAGCTTTTCCCTCCCACCAGCTTCCTCTTATCCTTCCTCATCAGCTGTCCTCTTTGTTTTGCATTTTTGATAGCTTCAACCTTCAAAGCAGCCTCAACCACAGTCGTGTAACGTTTCGCTCCATAAGCACTTGCGAACTGCTGTACGTCGCTGCGGAGTCCGCCAAGAAATCTCTTTACTCGGCCAGCTTCCGTAGTCACCAAGCTCGGAGCGAACCGACTTAACTTGCTAAACTCAATTTCATACTCACTAACTGTGAGTTTCCTCTGCTTCAGGTACAAGAAGTCATTCAGCAAGCGGTCCCTTTCTACTGACGGCAGAAACTTGCGCCGTAACATTTCTTTGAAGGCTTCCCACGAACATCCCGCCACTAGGCTCTCCTTTTCTCGCAACCACCAACCTTTCGCCAACCCTTTTAGTTGATAGGCGGCAAGCATCACCTTCTGGTCCTCGGTAACGCCAGAATAAACAAACATCTCTTCCAACGTGATTACCCAATCATCCAAGATCACAAAGTCCGCTTTTCCATCATAAGTCGGTGGTCCAAGTCGCTGAAACTGCGAGATGAAAGTCATCGCAGGAGGAACCACAACTGGGGGTATCACTGCCACGGAAAGGAGTAGAAATGGTGGGGCCTCTGACAGTCTCTTGCCCTCTTGGTGCCAGCCCAGACATCGCTGAGGACATATCTTGGAGCTGGGACTGCACTTCCTGCACCTGCCTTGTCAAAGCCTCATTACTTTGGCGTAGACTATCCATCAGGGCATTATTCTGCACGCCTGAAGACTCGCCCTCGGATTGGGGAATTTGCCTTGTCACTGGACGCTTCGACATCCTATCAACACGTTCACTCTTGTCAAGCTCAAACCCAACAAAACACACAACGACTATGTACAGACCATACATATAGAAATATGAACATCAACTGCTAACTTGCTCTGGGAGTTTGAGAATGATGGTATGCCTAGCCTAAAGATGACTCACCGTCATCCCACTAACTTGTGCCTAACCGATGAATGCATGACTTTATTTGACCAAAAACCATGAGTGTACAGGTGTCATCATGTACATCTTTAGCTTGGCACGTTGTGCTCATGCAATGTTATGCTATGCGTGTTGTGCAATGCAATCTAGAAAAGGCCTTAATGCATGCCATGAGCGGTCGTACGCATCACAATGCTATGCATCCCATTCTACATAACATTGCATGCAATGAAGAAAAGAAAACGTGCTAGTCGCATTCATGTGGTAAGGTTATGCATCCCATACTACATCACCCGCACATGTTGCCCCTATGGTGGATCCATATACAACCACATATTATACATCCCATACTACATAATATGCCCCGTATACTTCTTGTCATGCCATGAGTGGAGTGTGCGTGCTTCGGCCAAGACATACTGATGGCACCTCGGTGTGTGTATGATATGATGCTTACAACCAAAAAAGAAAGTTTGCCCAACCAATTGTCAAGCAAACCTCCCTCTGATACCAACTGTCACAACCCGCATTTCCTCAACGAGTACATCGTATCAGAGCAAGAGGAACTACGGGTTATGATGCCACGTCGTGCAGGGGATAACTGCACACGCTCAGACAACCCTTGACGCTTACTTTATGAGTTGAAATCCAACAGTTAAATTCAAGAAAACCTTTGAATTTAATGGCCGTATCCCTCGGCATTAGGCATTAAAATGTGTATTTGTACGCGGCGGAAACACTTTGTTTACTTATGACGATCTCCTATATGCAATCTATATTGATACTACGATAAGAAATCATCTTTGGTTACGTCATTTGGAAAATACGTGTTCGGTGACCAAAATATGTTATGCATGGATACAATAATAGTTTTGTTTAGCTTAATAATACCTAATGCAACCTACCATAAATCCTTCCCAAGAGCAAGAAGACATCATCTCATCCAAATGAGTCACATTAGCAGTCTATTATTCATATATCACAAGTAAAGAAAGCCACCAATGGGCGCTAACAAGCTGACACGAACCCATTGGGGCACATGTATGTCTGTACAATAAAGAAAAGAACTACCTCGCTCAGTAAGCTCGGCTAGCTCCCAAGAAACTCTATCCAAGCACTAGCCGCTCAACCGGCTACAACCTGTACCTGAGGCATTCAAGAAAGAACACCTCAGCAATCATCAAAGCTACACAATATAGTAGGAAGTTCCGAAAATATGACGAAGGGGCTTACCGACCCCGTAGCAATATTTCATGTAAGTAAAATGAGTGAACAAAACAGGTGGAAAACAAGTAGTAAACACTGTCAATCCAAAGTACCAAACGCACCAAGTGCATACAATTTTCATCAAGTCCTGCTCAACCCGCAGGAGCAAAAAGGCAAAACACATGCCCATTCCATCATCCTTAGTATAAGAAACAACTATACGAGTGAAACATAAGCAGCGGTTAAATGCGATTCAGCAAGGGTCTTTTGGTGGCTGCCCTAAAGTGGAACGCACCAATAAAAGTCAGCCCAAATCGGGGCCAAAATGGTGCTCTACACCACAAATCCAAACCCGGTGGCCACAAAGGCTTACACCACACCACCCCTTACCGAATCCTCACACAAACGCTTCTGCCATGGTTCATAATTCTCCTCGCAAAACTCACCATAAACGAAACTAAGCTTAACACCACAAGCAAATCTCACCATAACCCAAGTATACACGCTCCCTTCCTTCGTCCTCACACATGACTACAAATTGCCAACGTTAGGTCAAACTTGCTAGAGTTTGATTAACTTCATTACATGAAGCACATTTTTGGAAGAAGAAAGAATCACATGCTTTTGATATGAACAAGGAAGAATCACATAAATAAGCAAGGCTACATGAACATGAATCAACTTAGCTACATGAATCACATGAACAAGATAAACTACATGAATCATCCTAAACAAAACTAAGCATGAAAAATCACATTCATGGAGCATAGGGAAATTCAAAAGCATCATAAGGCTAAAGAGGGATAACACAAAACAAGAAGAACAAACTAGGAACATTGAAAGAGGAAACTAGCTAATTGGCACAATCAAAGAACAAGAAATAAGATTGGCAAGGGTGAAGAACACCGCTTGCCTGAACCGAGACGACGCCGCAACGGCTGCTCCTCTCTTTCCTTGCCTTGCTTTAGCCTTGCTCCCTTGAGTTCCTTGTGGAATGAGGAAGAAGATGAAGAAGGTGAAATGAGGAGGAGAAATCTCTGTTTCGGCCTTATTTCCTCCAGAACCGAGCTGGACCGTTAGATGCAGAATCAAGGAAATGAACGGCACAAAAAACTGGAAAAAGTCGATTTTCGGGCCTGTCACGCCCTGGGTCATGCCCGTGTTAAGGGGCGTGTCACGCACAAAAACGACCAGTTTTTCCTGTTTTGAAAAGTGTTTCTGTGTCGTCCTATACCATTTTTGCCTTAAGAACTTTTTACCCTTTTTTTTGTTTTCTATACAAGCAACCCGTTTTGAGCAACATTACCCGGGCGCGAAAAAGTGCAAACATTCACTAAGAGGCCTCACCGAGTCCCCAATTTGTACTCCGGTTTGCTGGGGAATCGTGCAACTCGGCTACCAAAATAGCCACTCGCAAGCCCGCAGGAAAAACCATGCTCGAACAACGGTCAAAGCCAACGTAACGCCCATCATGCGTACGCAATCAAAAAATCCGGGGTGTTACAGTCAGCCCCTGCTGGCTGGCGGGCGGACGGGAGGACTCTGGGGGAGTCCGGTCCTGCTGGCTGGCGGAGTGGACGGGCGAACTCTGGGGGAGTCCGCCCCTGCTGGCTGGCGGAGCGGACGGGCGAACTCTGGGGGAGTCCGCCCCTGCTGGCTGGCGGAGCGGATGGGCGGACTTCGGGGGAGTCCGCCCCTACTGGCTGGTGGAGCGGACGGGCGGACTCCGGGGGAGTCCGCCCCTGCTGGCTGGTGGAGCGGACGGGCGAACTCCGGGGGAGTCCGCCCCTGCTTGCTGGCGGAGCGGACGGGCGGACTCCCGGGGGAGTCCGCCCATGCTTGCTGGCGGAGCGGGCGGGCAGACTCCGGGGAGTCTGCCCCTGCTGGCTGGCGGAGCGGACGGGTGGACTCCGGGGGAGTCCGCCCCTGCTAGCTGGCAGAGCGGACGGGCGGACTCTGGGGGGAGTCCGCCCCTGCTGGCTGGCGGAGCGGAGGACGCCCCGAAGGTGGGTGGACGGGCGGACTCCAGGGGGAGTCCGCCCCTGCTTGCTGGCGGAGCGGAGGCCGCCCCGTCTGGTGGGAGGACTGGGCAGACTCCAGGGGGAGTGTGCTCCTGCTGAGACGGAGGCCGTCTCTAGGCAAAATTTGGTACTGGCAGTCCGCCTTGCACAGGCTCGGTGGACATCAGTGGTAGCCCGCCCCTTACGGGTGGGATCCTGATGGTAGGTTTCCTCCTGCAAGGAAGAACGCTGCACGGTTAGCAGGCCTAACCACATGGCCTGCAAGGGTGAGCTATGGGAACATCCTGCCGCCCTGCAGGACATGCGGTTGCTAGGTGACCTAGGAGGACAGGGAAAACTGCCCTCCTACACTTGGACTTGTCGCGAACACCAGGGAGAATCTAAAGGTCGCAACTATCCAGCTGGCTACCTTGGGAAGGATCGCCGATTTCTGGGTTAACATAATCCCCGTACTTTTTTAAGTTCTGAAGTGAACTTCAAAAAAGTTGGAGACCCACGAAAATCGTGATCCACCCCAAAGGAAGAAGAGACAAGGAGAGATAGAACCTGATGCTTCTCCCAACTGAGTTGCCATTACCTATCTTTGTCCTGCGCAGAAAAAATTAGTGAAGACATAAATGGAAGGTACACTTCACGTGTACCTGAATTTGCCTTTGCAAAACGAGGAAGATGTATCTTCTACTGAGTTCTGCAAAATGAAGGTGAGAGAAAAGTATAGAAGGGAGATAACTCGCAAATACCTGAAATGGTCTTGCAAGTGCCTGCTAGTCTCTGTAAAAGTGATGTTAGAACCCAAAATGGGACATAAAAGTAGCTTGCAGGTACCTGTGAAGAAGCTTGCAAGTGCCCACTATTCACTGCAGAAATGAGAGTTAGAAGCAGACATTATGTATGAGAAGAGCTTGCAAGTACCTGTGAAGAAGCTTGTAAGCATCTTCTGGTCACTACAAAGAGAAAAGAGTGAGCAGTACGCATATCATAATGAACTAAACTGCAAGTACCTGGATGAGGCTTGCAGATGTTAACTGTTGATGAGATAAGGTAGACGTTGTCCAAATAGCAGGGGAAGTGCTTGACGAACTCTACTGATAATCAAATGAAGAACAAACCAGAATACAATCTTCTTGTTATATTTGAGATGTCATTAAGTCAAAATCAAAGAGTCGAGTGCTGACTGTTGATAGATATGATCATATTGGCAGAGAAAAAGTCTGGCAAATTCTGCCCATCTTAACTATATTACAATAGCATGGTTTAATGATCAAGGAGTGTAAGATTCTTTAATCAATGTTTGATGCCATTAGACTTTGACAAGAGTAAAAAATAGCTCTGTGAATCATCATCTGGTAGAGCTTGAGCGAGCAATGTATATGAAATGAGCACAAGCAAAGCGAATGCTTGCTAATTCTTTTGAGAGGTCGGATTAACCTGTTTACTTGTGAAAGAAGGCAGTTGACAAAAAGAGGTTTATACTCGGAAGTGACTAAAGAAGGCTGGATGCTGCCACAGGTGTTCCCCGTGGGCCTTATGCATCGCTTGCCTGAGAATGGTCATCCCGAGTATAGTCCTACTCGAAGCGGGCTGGCTGCGCATCCTCTAGGAGGGCACAAAAGATAAAAGCAAGGAGAATCCTGAGAAGGAACGCTAGATGCACTGCTCTCTTGCCTCGGGTACAATCATCACTAATCAATGAGACTAGTTGTGCCAAGTGGCCTATTGCTTGTTTGTGGATTGATCAGTGGAATTGTGGAACCCGCGAAGGCACAGATCGAGAGTACCAGAGAGTGTTCGACCATCACTGTTGTGAGATGATCAAAGAGACAAGGCTATGCTTGATCGCCATTGCTTGTCAAGGAAAGATCATCGTAACTGTAATGTATCCTTTGCGAAGCACAGCAGAGATAACACATGGGGCTCCCCTAGCGCACACTCTGTGTCAGATGCCGGCTAGGATCCTAAGTCTGAAGCCCAATGCCGTAGATTGAACGACTCCCACTACACATATGGCTATACGCCCGCTATATGTGGTCGAAGCGGTTGTGCCAGAGAACAATCCACGGAGGGAGCATTCCAGACTCTGCGATATCTCATTGGTGTAGTGATCTCTTTGGCAAAGAGAAAAGAGGAGGTAGAAGAGGAAGCATCACAAGAGGGGAACTGTGTCAGTATAATATCCCAGATAATAAGCTTTGTTGAAAAGCAAGAATGAACACTTAGAAGTGTTTTGCAAAATGAAAATGTTTGAAAAGAGTAAAGACAAAAGTTGAGATAACCCATCAAGGTTGTGAGGAGCTTTGTGGAGCAGTGATGTCCATTGTTGGCTTAGAATAGCCGCCTCTGGGCAAAATTTGGTCATGGCAGTCTGCCTTGCACAGACTTAGTGGACATCAGTGGTTGCCCGCCCCTTGCGGGTGGAATCCTGATGGTAGGTTGCCTTCTGCAAGGAAGAACGCTGCACGGTTAGCAGACCTAACCGCATGGCCTGCGAGGGTGAGCTATGGGAATAGCCCGCCGCCCTGCAGGACACGCGGTTGCTAGGCGACCTAGGCGGACAGGGAAAACTGCCCGCCTACACTTGGACTTGTCGCGAATACCAGGGAGAATCTGAAGGTCGCGACTAGCCAGCTGGCTACCTTGGGAAGGATCGCCGATTTCTGGGTTAACACTGACTTTATGATTTTAGATGATTGAATCATCTCCATCGAGGAGATGTTTTCATATTTCGGAATTCTAGAAGGACAGAAGGTGATGATTGCAACCTATCAGTTAAAAGGCCTTTCAAAGAGTTGGTGGATTCGGGAAAGGGAGAGTCTAAAGGAAGGATTTTCTTGGGAATCTTTTAAGAAGATGCTGCTGAAGAAGTTTCTACCCTCGGTCGAGCAGGTCCGCCTGATGAATAACTTCCTGCATCTGAAGTAGAGACAGCTTACCGTGAGCGAGTACGAGATTGAGTTTAGCAAACTGAGTAGGTTTCCTCCTGATTTGATAGCTTCTAAGGAGGGTAGAGTGAAGCATTTCCTGGGAGGACTAAGAAGTGACGTCCAACAATGAGCATGTACTTATCGATCTGAAAGATATGCTGAAGCAGTGGGAGCCGCTTCGAAGGTCGAGGCGATCGAGAATGCCAAGAACCGCAGTGCTGCGGCGAGGAAAGAGAAAAGGAAAGGTGTTGAGGACGGTATCTCCAGGGCACCTGGCCCTTCTTCGAAGAATAAAAGTAAGGAAGTGTGTAGAAACTGTGGTCATCCTGGCCACCCTTATGAAAGGTGTTTCAAGAGGACTGCCACCCTAAAGTAGCAGCAGGTGCATGCCATCCAAGGTGCACCTAAGGGAGAGCTAGTGTGCTCGTACTGTGCAAGGAAAGGTCATGATGTGAGTCGGTGCTGGATGAAAGAAAGAACATGCTTCCAGTGCGGGCAGAAGGGACACCAGAAATCTTCGTGTCCCCAGTCTCAGTCCCCACTGCAGCCAGCCCCGCTTCGAGCTCTGCCGCCGCCACCAAACCTGGATAAAGGAAAAGGAAAGCTGAACGTGATGATCAGCGAGGAAGCTCAAACCACTACGCAAGTGATATCAGGTTAGCCCCAACTTAATTTATCTTTATTATTTATCATTGTTGCCCAAGTTATCGTTCGTTTAGTTATATATGGTAAGGTTTTAGGGGAGTTTAAGGTGCGGAATATGTGGCCACACGTTCTTTTCGATTCGGGTGCCACCCATTCCTTTGTGGCCCGGAGGTTTGTTGATAAACATCACTTGAATGTGGATCAATTAGGAGACTCCTTCAATGTCAAGCTTCCCTTCGGTGATTCAGTGATATCTAATCAAGGAGTTCTGAGATGCCCTATTTATCTTGGCAATTTTATGGCCTTTGCGGATCTGGTGATTTTGAATCTGGCTGATTTTTATGTGATTTTGGGCATGGACTGGCTGTCCAAATATGATGTGGTAATCCAGTGCAAGGCTAAATGACTGGAATTTCAGGATGGACAACAACCAACCTATGAGTGTCTATGGATTTCAGGATAGAGTTTCCCCTGTTATTTCTGCGCTACGTACTTGTCGTGCTATAGACTCTGGTTGCGAGACATTTTTAGTTTCTATTTCTGCTCTGGAAATAGCTTTTGTTACACCACGTCTTGAGGATGTCTCGGTGGTGCGGGAGTTTCCAGATGTCTTTCCTGATAGTCTTCCAGGACTTCCTCCTGAAAGGGAGATAGAGTTTGTGATAGACCTCAAGCCAGGTACTCGCCCGATTGCTAAGGCACCATACCGTATGTCTCCACGTGAGTTGGATGAGTTGCATACTCAACTCGATGAGTTGTTGAGGTGTGGTTTTATTAGACCAAGTTCTTCTCTGTGGGGTGCTCCGGTTTTGTTCGTAAAGAAGAAGGATGGATCGATGAGGCTTTACATCGATTATAGGGAATTTAATAAGATGACCGTTAAGAATAAATATCCACTGCCAAGGATTGATGATCTGTTCGATCAGTTGCGTGGTAGCTCAGTATTTTCAAAGATTGATCTTCGCTCGGGCTACCACTAGTTGAGAATTCGTGAGGCAGATATTCCACGAACCGCTTTCCGTTCGCGGGATGGACATTATGAGTTTCTAGTGATGTCTTTTGGTTTAACCAATGCACCCTTTGCTTTCATGGATTTTTTTGAATAGGGTGTTTAAGGATTTCTTGGACCGATCGTTATTGTGTTTATAGATGATGTCTTGGTGTATTCCTGCAATGTAGAGGAGAATACTCAGCATTTGCGTTTGGTTTTGTCGACCTTGAGGGAGCATAAGTTATATGCGAAGTTGAGCAAGTGTGAGTTCTGGCTACCTCAGGTGTCCTTTCTGGGTCATGTTGTAAGCAAGGACGGTATTTCTGTATACCCGACCAAGATTTCTGCTGTGTTGGAATGGGAGAGTCATTCTTCACCTAAGGAGATTAGGAGCTTCTTATGCCTGACTGGCTATTATAGAAGATTCGTGGAAGGGTTTTCGGTGTTGTCTGCTCCTCTAACTAGACTTACTCAGAAGAATAATGCATTCATTTGGAGTGATAAGTGTGAAGAAGCCTTTCAAGAGTTGAAGGAGAGATTATGTACTGCTCCAATTTTGACCTTACCTACTTAAGGAGTTGAGTATGCTATGTATGTTGATGCATCACACATCGGACTTGGTTGTGTTTTAATGCAAGATGGTAAGGTGATTGCGTATGGATCGAGGCAACAAAAGATTCACGAGAGAAACTATCCTACACACGATTTGGAGTTTGCTGTTGTAATTTATGCGCTAAAGCTTTGGCGACACTTATTGTATGGCGCGCTGTATAAGATCTATACAGACCATAAGAGTTTGAAGTACGTCTTCACTCAGAAGGAACTAAACCTGCGCCAGCATCGGTGGTTAGAATATGTGGCTGATTATGAAGTGGAAATTCTTTATCATCCAGGAAAGGCTAATGTAGTAGCGATGCTTTAAATAGAAAGACCGCTAAAATTTTTAATCTGTCGGTACAGTCCTTGGTAGAAGAATTCTTGTTGATGGATATTGAGGTTGGGAGTCGTACTGTGATTGATAATTTGGAAGCGGAAGAACCCTCTTGGATTTCCCTTACTCGAGCACATCAGAAGGATGATCCTGATTTGTTGCACCTCCGGAATAGAACTGTAAAGGGAGAGCTACCAGATTTCTCTTTGGATTAATTCGATACCTTGAGGTATCAGGGTAGATTTTGCGTCCCCGCCTTTGGCGATATTCGAGCTAAGATCTGCGCCGAAGCCCATGGTTCCAGTGTAGCCTAACACCCTGGTTCCACTAAGATGTATAAAGATCTAAAGCAAATTATTTGGTGGTCAGGGATGAAGAATGATATCACGAAGTTTGTATTGGAATTTTATACATGTCAGCGTGTTAAGGCTGATCATAGAAGACCTGGTGGTAAATTGACACCGCTTGATATTCCAGGTTGGAAATGAGAGAGTATTTCAATGGATTTCATCACCGGTCTACCAAAATCTCCCGTGGGCACGACTATATTTGAGTGATAGTCGATAGATTGACAAAGTGTGCTCACTTTCTTCCGTTTAAGATTGGGTATTCGATGAAGAAGATAGCTGAGCTATATCTTGAAGAGTTCACTAGATTACATGGAGTGCCTGTTAGCATTGTATCAAATCGAGACTACAGATTTACGTCTCGCTTTTGAAAGAGCTTACAAGAGGGGTTGGGTACCGATTTAAGGTATTCCACCGCCTATCATCCGCAGACGAATGATCAGACTGAAAGGGTAAATTCAGATCGTAGAAGATATGATCCGGTGTTATATTTTGGATCATGGTGGTGCTTGGGACGAGCGTCTCAGACTCTTGGAGTTTGCGTATAATAATAGTTATCAAGAGAGTCTGCAGATGACCCCATTTGAGGCCTTATAAGGGAGGCATTGTAGAAATCCTATGTTTTGGGCAGAAGTTGGTGAGAGACCGTTGCTAGGTCCGGAAGCCCTTGAGGAGATGAATTGTGTTGTTATTGATGCGCGAAAACGGCACCGGGCATTTAACACGGAGGGGGTGTGTTCGGTCTCACAAGCTGAGTGGAGAAAGGGATAAAGACTGCGGGGGAAGAGGATTGAAGGGAGCTTCTGAGTGCCCGAGAGTGGAGCAATCGCTTGTCAAGGAGTTGCGGGGATAGAGGAGAGGGTGTTGAGAGCAGCCGGGAAGGCTGATGAGAGAAGGAGGTTGATCAGGAGCTGTCGAGTAGATGATTACTATGATGGTTGTGCTTGCAGGTTGGTTGCCGAGGGAGCTGAGCTGAGCTTGGAAGAAGGGAGTGAGAGGGGGCCGCTAGCAGCAGCTACAAGCAGACTTCACCCACCGTGGCTCAAACGGCACTCTTGCGACGGGCTTTCCTTTTATTAATAGCGAGAGTTACAACTTGGTAATACACCTTTACAAGAAAGCAATAAAGGGTACAAGAAGGAAGCTGGCGGACAAGGAAGAAGAATGACAGAGGAGGCCGCGCGGACTGAAGAGCGTAGCTGGCAGGCCGCGCGGTTAAGGGAATCGGGAAATCGCGCGGACTGCAGAACCAGAGGCCGGCAGGCCGCGCAGCTAAAGGCGCAGAGGGGGGTGCGGATTGAGAAGCGGAGTCCGCAGGAGGAGGGCTTGCTGGCTGACTTCGAGCGTGAGCACCTTGGCGATGACGAGACCTCCCTTTATGAGAGACATGAGGGGCTATTTATAGGCCCGAGGAGGTAACGGCTTGCGGTGAAGTTACCCCCGGTGAGACGGTAACTTGAGCGAGATGGAGACGGAGTCCGCCGAGTCCGCAATAGGCCGTACAGACTGGGACTTAGTACTGAAGCCGGATCTGCTGACGGCAAAATGGGAGACTTAGTGGTGGACTGCGATGCGGGTTCGCGGAGTCCGTCACTGCTGAGCTGGGGCTGTCCGCCTACTGCTGGGGTGGCGGATGCTGGAGGCCAAGCGGCAGACTACAAGGAGAACCCGTTGAGTCCGCCGCTGCTGAACTGAGCGAGCTGCAAGGGGGCGAGCAGGAGAGTGCTCGCGGAGTCCGCCGAGTCCGGACGAGGTTATGTGGACTGGGACTGTCTTTTGGAGGATCTGTTGCCCGGCGGACTGGAAGGAGTCCGCTACTGCTGACTGAGTCCGTGCCAAGGCCGCGGACTGAGGAGGAGTTGACCCTGCTGTTGTTAAAAGGCTGGCGCTGGACAAGGAAAGGCGGACTGCAAAGAGAGTGCGCCAAGTCCGCCGAGTGCGCGGCTGCTGCAAAGCTGAGTCTGCTTGCGTTGGAGATGGAGCCTGGCTGTTGCTGTTGGGGTTCAGCGGTGAAGGCGGACTGAAAGTCTTGACCGTACTTCAAGTCCGCCGAGCTCGCGATGAACGGGATGTTGCTGCTGGTCTTGGCGGGTAGCCAGAGTTGTAGTCCGCGCAGGGAGTCCTGCGGAGGAAACCTTGCGGTTAAGCTAAAAAAGGGGGAGGCCTGCAGAGGCAGACTGCGGAAGCAGTCCGCGTCCCCTGCCGACCAAGGGAAGGCGCGCGGCCTGGTCGGTGAGACCGCTGAGACCGCGCAAGCCGCGCGTCCTGAGTGGACAGAGAATTCTGTCCGCCCTCCCTAGGGAATCACGGCCTCCAGGAGGAACCCGGGGCAGGCCGCAACGAGCGAGCTGGCTGGCTTGGGAAGGATCGCCGATTTTGGGGTTAACAGTTTTGTCTGATATTCGAGAAAATCTCTGTGTGGCTCAAGAGCGCTATGAGAAGTATGCTAATCAACGAAGGGTCGATCTGGAGTTTGCCATTGGAGACTTGGTTTTTCTGAAGATTTCTCCGTTGTCTGGCATTAAAAGGTTTGTAAGGAACCACAAGTTAGACCCTCGGTACGTGGGACCTTTTCAGATTCTTGAACGCGTCGGAGTTTCAGCGTATAGGCTGGAGTTACCTACCTCCTTCCCTGGTGTCCATGATGTGTTTCATGTGAGCCACTTGCGGAAGTGTGTTCGTAATGATCGTCAAGTCCTCGACTCGATGCCCCAGATTCAGCCCAACCTTATGTATGTGGAAGAACATGTTCGTATTCTGGATTCTGAAGAGCGTGTGTTGCGAAGAAAGACCATCCCCATGGTCAAGATTATTTGGAGAAATCAAGACGTCGCAGAGAGCGATGTGGGAATTGGAATCGGCGATGAGGGAATCTCATCCGCACCTCTTCTCTTAGTTACGCGTATGTTTTTATGTTTTCAGTCATGTTTGATTTGATCATTTTGGTTTAGTTTTGGAGTTGTGTTAAGTTTCAGGACGAAACTTCTTTTTAGGGGGAGTGACTGTAACGCCCCCCGATTTTTCGATGATTTTATTTGAATGAGTATCGTCATATTTATGACGTCGTGACGTTACTTTTAACGTCGAGTTGACGACGCAATGTCGTTAAAGCATTTTCACGTCCGTGCGGTCGAGTCGGCCGAATTCTTGTTGTAATGAGAAAATTTTGCTTTTGGAATTTAGGTTAAGTAATTTTGGACTTTCTCGTCAAGTTTCGTCGCGATCCGAGCGATATTTGGGCCTCGTCGATTTTCCGAAGTTTTGCGGAATTTATGTTCGTCGTAAACTTTGAAAATTTATATCTCAAGAATGGCTCGTCGGATTTTGGTTTTGACTTCGCAGTTGCGTTCGTAGCGTCAGTGTTCGCTTACGGTGCGAATTTCATTTAATTCGGCACGCTTTTGGGCCTCTGTTTTGATCTCGTATTTCATTGTACAAAAAATATAAAATATGAATATTTTAATATTAAAACACTATTCAAAAATGTATTTTACTATTCATTCATATAGTTTGATCAAAAGGATATATTTGCAAAAAAATGTTTTTCATGAAAATTGTTTCTGATCTACAGTTATTTCACTCGAGAACTCTTATAAGCCTCTCGAGTGATGTCTTCTGTATTCACGAGTGATTAATCTGGATCTACTCGAGTAAATTGTTCTGCTCTCTCGAGTGCTGCTTCTACTCCTACTCGAGTGATTATTCTCCTACACGAGTGATTATTCTGGACCTACTCGAGTGATTATTCTCCGACTCGAGTGATTATTCTGGACCTACTCGAGTGATTATTCTCCTACTCGAGTGATTATTCTGGACCTACTCGAGTGATTATTCTTCTACTCGAGTGATTATTCTGGACCTACTCGAGTGATTATTCTGCTACTCGAGTGATATTTTTAGTACTCGAGTGAATTTTTTTTACCTCTCGAGTACTGCTTTCCTATCTCTCGAGTAGTCTGTTTTCTACCTCTCGAGTACCCGTAAACTTGTTCTCGTGTAGTCCGTTGCAGTTTGCATTCGGGAGCCCTTTTGGGGGTCAAAACGATATCGTATGGAAAAATAGTTAACATGACATTTGTTCGTCTCAACTAGATCTACAACTTTCATGTTGGGAAATTTTCGATTTGAAGCAATCCTATGCCTCTATTCTCTTTTTCCGCGCACCCGCTCGTAAATAGTCCGTTTCTAGACAAAACTTTTTATAATTAAATATATATATACTCTTATAACTATGGGTAATTAAAAAACTTCATCTTCTCCAAAATTCTGAACCGAACCGGAGAGACGTAGGCGAGAGAGAGGAAGCCGTTCGTGAATCTTCCGGTGGCCGCCGACGGTGCTCCGGTGCTCGAAATCTTCAACCGAGTATAGATCTGGAAAGCTCTCGTCGAGAGCTACGCCATAGTGGTAAAACTTCTTCAGTTTGTTGAGTTTTCTCTTTAGGGTTTTTCGACCATAACCTCTATTTCGGCCATTTTTGTCCAGATTTCAACTTCCCCCATCTTCTTTCGCCCCGATCTGCGACGTGGACTGATTCAGAGAACTTTTCCGGTAAAACCAAGGCAAGTGGTGGTTTCCCAGCGTTTCTCCTTGTCCGATTTAATGGTAACGGCTAAGTTTTTATGTTCTTTAAAATTTTCTGCACTTCGTCTTCCAATTTATTGCCATGATTAACCTTCTTGATGACCACTTGATGTTGTAAGATTTTGTCTTGGTGAACTCGATCTTGTTAGGATATGTTTAATTATTCTTGAAGTGTCTTATTAATGGCTTTAAATGCCTCATCTATCGTTATTGAACATATTAGAGTTTATCTAGGATGGTAAATTGTTCCTAAAGGTTGATCAACCGTGTCTTGAATCTAGAAATGTCAAGTAGGATCTGACGAGACAAATCTCGAGATATATGTGGTGGTTCTATTTGTGGTTTTCTTGATTGCGGGAGTTAGTGGACGAAACCACCTCCGCAATGTTTGATTTCCTTTATTAGTACCTTGTGGAAGTCTACTAGGTTTTTGGGCGTCTGCGGTGTATGGTGGAGAGTATGAGACTCCCTCGCAGTTAGACAAATATTATATTTGTGAAGGTGTGTCCAGTTGAGTGACCACCTCGCCCGTGTTTTTGGGAAGAGTCAGCCACAGGTGCCTAATAAAGGTTTTGTACCTTTTTTCTTATGATTTATTCATGTCGTCACCTTATAGCCTCGTGCGTCTGGTGTACTCTTGTTGTATGTGACGAATCACATTAGAGTTCTTTTCCTGTTGATGCCTTGTTTCTTTTTGTACTTTACTTCAGTGCTTTTGGTCTTGGGTTGGTACCCCTTTTGGCCTTTGTTTATTTTGGCTTATTCTTCTGCCACCATTTGTACCTTCTTGCTGAGGTGTTCTGTCTATGGAATGCCTCAGGTTCAGTGCATTAGCAGATAGCAGAGCTGGTTTTGGAGTTTTTGGGCGGCAGTGTGGGTCGTGGTTGTTGCCTCGTCTTACCGAGGTAGTTTGTTGCTTATTTTGTTTTACTGGTTCAGACATACTTTGCTGTACGTGGGTTCGTGTCAGTTTGTTGATGCCCACAGAATTGTTTTTTTAGATACTTGCTAGCTGCTTAGTTTTCTGTATGTGGATGTGGATTATTTTCTCTCTGGGAGGATTTATGCTAGCAATGCATGTTAGGTATTTTCAAGTATAAAATCTACAACTATTAATTCATGCATTGCATAATTTAAAACTCTAACTTGTTATATTTAGCGACCGTAAAATATATCTTTACTAATATTATAAATTTAGGGTCTTGCATAGCATGAGTTGTCCCTTGGGGATGTTTATACTCATGTAGGATATTGGAGTCAATCTAAACAAGTATCTTCCGCAGCGTATAATTATATTTTAATTTATGGACTAGATGAGCCATTAAGCTGAGAGATACGGCTAACCACTGCACTTAAACTGATTTTTACCTTAAAATAACTTAAAGGATCTTTCTTCTTGATTAAGTAGGTGTTTGCCTGAGCATCCGCAGTTATCCCCTACTGACGTGGCATCATGACGCCCATTTTACCTTACTCTGATGAGTTATTTTATGCAGTGAAAATGCGGGTTGTGACACAGGTAGCTCATCTCAGAGGTCTACCTCATATACTCAAACATACCACAGACAACATGGTAGATCCTCATCTTCTCAAGGAAGCATCCAGCAGAGGTACCGTTCAAGCTGGCATCAGCAACAACAAGCATCAGCAACAACAACAACATCAACAACCTCAGCAACAGCAATAACAAGTTCCTGAACCAGTTAAAGCTGACAGTCCTAAGAAGCCAGAGTCTCCTCCCATTCCCTTCGTGGATCCAGAGATAGAGACTACTGCTAGGATGGCCAGGTTCCAGGAACTGGTTGGATTATTACTGATAAACAAAGGTAAAGCTGAAGGAAAAAATGCCTCCTAGTATTCAACAATGTCCAAATACAGGAAAGAAGAATTGAATAGGTATGAGAAAGCTAACAAATTCTTTAATGTTGATTCTTATATGAATCTTCATCTAGAGGTTGTTGTGCCTAGAGCCACATCTCTCAATATCATTGGAGCTGTTGATATGACCATGTCCAAGAAGCAAGCAGCTGATCCCAACAGAGAGATCAAGTTTACTAAGCCTGCTGACAAAGAAAAGGAGGACAAGCAAAAGAAGACACTGTAAAAAAAATAAATGATATACATTTTGTTTAAATTTTTGTCTTTCTGAACTCTTTATTTATGTACTGTCACAAAGCTACATTATAAATGTTTGCTGCTGTTTCAATTTCTCTACCAGATATATTTTCTTGCTTTGTGATTGTTTTTATTTCATGTCTACTAGTGACCTCACCAAAATAGGGGGAGATTGTTGGATCCCTAGTTGATTTTGGCTAGGTTCACTAACTAGGACAATTGACCCACCATGTATAGTCAGGGTCATGACATTGTGTCCTAGAGTTTAGGCTAAGTTCTTAGAATCAACCTCTCATGGACCAACCAACAGAAGACTGCAGAAGACTTAGACTTAGAAGAAAATCAGTTCAAAAAAATGAGTTCGATGTTCGTCGAACTCAGCTCGGCGAAAGTCGTGCTCCGCTCGACGAACTCAGAGGAAATTCTCTAAGTTGAGCTCGATGATATTCAAGCTCAGGTCGACGAATTCTGGGAGATCAACTTCAACACATTAAGTTCAGAATCCTTTCTTTGAACTCAGGTCGACAAAGTTACATTATCAAGCTCGATGAACTTGGAGCGCAAAATTTGGAAGTTCTTTACAGAAAGCAGTTAGCTGAACTCAGGTCGACGAACTTGATTCTCAGGTCGACGAACAAGATTTCCCAGGTCGACGAACATGATTTCTCTGGTCGACGAACTTTGGACTAAAGTCGACGAAATCTGTTCTCTGCTCGACGAATTCTGTGCAGTCCCAGACTTGAAATTTTCCTCATTTTGTCCTTATTCTCTTGCAGTAATTCCTGAATAATCAATGCTTACATTCTCTGAATATAGCCGTTAGTGGCAGCATTGATTATGGTCTTCATCAGGAATATTACTTGCCATTTTTAATGGAGACAGTTGGGGAAATCCATTAATGCTAATATTCTCTATAGCCGATTTTCATTCTGCAGGCCGTCAATAATTAATGCAAAGGAGTTCAAAATTCAAAGGATAAATTCGACTGATAATATAAAAAGAGATTTTTCTCTTTTCTACAAGAAGAAGTCCAGAACACAGAAACTAATACAGGAATACAGATACACAAAGAAGAGATCAACATCAACAATATTCTGAACGTTCTCTGTACAGAAAACAAATTGTTTTCTCCTTGACATTGCTGAAGAAGAAGAAGAACAATCATAACAAATCAAGAGTCTTCTTCAAACATCACTCCAGGATTCTTCAAGGACATCAAACTTCTATCAGCCAGAAGTTCCTGGATCTCTTTCAAGTCAAGGCAGAAGACTGAAGACCTACACCCTGTGCAAGACTCCAAGTGTTATTGAGAGGAGTTCTTGACAACAACAACATCCACTAGTCTTCTCTGTTGAAAAGAGAAAGAGAAGACACCATCAATCTCTCTCCCCCACTGTAAAAAGGGTTCATTAACTCCCTTCAAAAGTTTATTTTGGTTGCAAGTCTCCTGATCAAAAGACTTGAGTTGGTTTTGAGTACCTGATCAAAAGCTCAAAGGTGACAGTCACCTGATCAAAGCTGTTAGTGGATTCCTACCAGGGTGGTAGAAGAGTGCATGTGGCCAGGTTGGGGAACCACTATAAAAGTTCTTGTGTTGTCTGGTTGCCCTTTTCTTTTTGTTCTTGCTGTGGCTATGATAGATTAGATTATATGGGCTGTGATAGATTAGATTATATGTGTTGTGATAGATTAGATTATATGTGCTGTGTTAGATTAGATTAACTTTGATTGCTTTCTTTTTCTTACTTACTGTTAATCTTGGTATTTGTTGTTTTTCCCTACTCTGATTATTACTTAAACAGCAAAAAGATTTTTAATTACTCTATTCACACCCCCTCTAGAGTAAATCAACTCTAACCCTCTCTTTCAGATGGTATGTTAGAGACATAAGTTTGAGGTGGAGATTGAGAAGGTGGAGAGGGAATATCCTCATGAATAACTATGGGAGAGTGTGGAGGTGATGGTGGAGGAAGAGGTGAAATGGGAGGGATAATTGATGATGGTTGTTGTTATGGAGGAGGTGAAGGGATTCTGGTGGAGGCAAGGACATCTTCTGGAGGTGGAGGAGTGGTTGTTACTGCCCTAGTGCTCTCAGAAGCCGTGGAAGAGGATGAAGCCCTGGATGGCTTAGTGATTGTGCTCTCCCATCTACCGAAGAGTGCAGATGTAAGCTTGTTTGAGGCATTGATGAACACTATCGAGGAGACAAGTAGTTCATGTGCCTTCTCCTGAAGGAAGATTCCCAAAATCCCTGCGAAACAAACTTCTTCCTTTGTATTTTTCTTTTTAATCAACTCAAATAAAATCTTTCCCCAGTTCACCTGTTTCTTATTTACCAACTCACACATAACCAAAAATTGATGTCGGGTTATGTAGTCATGGGCAGTATGTTTGCCAAGCAAAACTTTCCCAACGACATCAGCGAGGAATTTGAATTCAGCAGACAAATTCTTCTTAAGCAGTTTGTTAGGGTTTCCATCAGAATGAACCGTTTTGATCAACATATTATCCTATTCAGTATTGTCTATTTCAATATCTTCATCACCATTAACTAAACCAAAAATCTCTGTTAAGACGGTGGGGGTTAGTGTAACCTGATTCCATGAGATGGTGCCTGTCATCATGTCTGCATCAGGAGTAATTGAAGAATAAACCCATTCTTTTATCTCTGCCGCCGGCAGTTTGATCCTGGAAGTCATGAATTTCTTTAGATGTTGATGTTCACATAATTGCAGAATATCTATAAAGATTTGATAGGAATGTCAAAAGGAGTCAAAGTCATTGTCAAAGCCAGTGTCAAACTTCATGCTTGTGAGAGAAAGTCCTAGAATCGCCATTGTTGTCCTGCAAAATGAAAAAAAGAGATCAAGTGCAAGAGAACAAAAAGCGCGGGATGGAGCTCGAAGAAAACCTAGTTATAAAGTTTTCAGAATGTGAAGCGCCGGGCTCTGTCCGGCGAACATAAAAATTCTTCGATATCAGGTAAACGAATGCTGAAAATTCATCGATCTCAGCTTGAAGAGGAGGGAAAATAGTTCGTCGATCTTCGGTGGACGAGATATTTTCGAAAGCAAGTTCGTCGATCTCAGGTCGACAAAAATGACTTCACACTGAGATATCGTCGATCTCAGGTCGACGAAAAATCTCAAGAAGATTTCTCAGCTCGTCGATCTCCGTTCGACGAACTTTGAAAAATTCTTCAACAACAGACAGAAATTAAATTAAAGCCTCTCCTTTATCATTCCTAGACGATTCATAAAGAACAGATGGTTTCTCTCATCCAAGGGTTTGGTCAAGATGTTTGCTCTTTGCAAATCAGTGTAGATATAGAGAAGCTTAATTTTATTTTTGTCCACACAGTCTCTAATGAAATGATGTCTTATTTCTATATGCTTAGTTCTACTATGATGCACTGGATTTTGTACAATGGAAATTGCACTTGTATTATCACATAATTAGGTTGAATTATTTAAGTTGAAACCATAATCTAGGAGTTCTGAATCCATAGTATCTGGGAACAACAACTGCCAGCTGCTATGTATTCTGCTTCTGCAGTTAAAGTGGACACAAATATCTGCTTGTTGAAAAACCGGGACACTAGTCTAGCACCAAGGAACTGGCATGTCCCTGAGGTACTTTTTCTATCCACTCTACATCTAGCAAAGTCAGCATCTGAGTATCCAGTCAACTCAAACTCTGACTCAGTTGGATACCAGAGTCCTACACTAGGACAACCCTTTATATATCTTAAAATCCTTTTTAGAAAAATAAGTTGGGATTCTTTAGGGTTCACCTGGAACCTAGCACAAAGGCATGTAGCAAACATTATGTCTGGCCTACTTGCTGTGAGATATAACAGAGACCAAACAATTCCCCTATATAGTTTCTGATCAACTGGCTTGTCATGTTCATCAGAGTCAATCACAGTATTAGAAGCCATGAGTGTTTTCTTTGCTGAGCCATCTGACATCCCAAACTTTTTGATTAGCTCCTTAGTATACTTGGACTGGGATATGAAGATGCCATCAGGTAGTTGCTTAACTTGGAGATCAAGGAAGTAAGAGAGCTTACCCATGCTACTCATTTCAAACTTGGAATGCATTAGGTTAGAGAACCTCTTGCATAGTTTGGAATCAGTAGAGTTAAAAATAATATCGTCTACATAAATTTGTACTAATAAGATTTGATCCTTATGATGTCTAGTGAACAATGTCCTATCTACTATGCCCCTAGATAATTTATACTCTAGAAGAAAGCTGGCTAAGGTTTCATACCAAGCTCTTGGAGCTTACTTTAGACCATATAGAGGCTTATGCAATTTAAAAACAAAAGAGTGATGAGTAGGAGAGATAAAATCTGGTGGTTGCTCCACATAAACCTCTTCTTTAAGTTCACCATTTAAGAATGCACTCTTGACATCCATTTGATATACTTTGAACTTCTTGTAGGAAACATAAGCAAGGAAGATTCTGATTGCTTCCAGCCTTGCAACAGGTGCAAATATCTGGTCATAGTCAATGCCTTCCACTTATCTATAGCCTTGAGCCACTAGCTTTGCCTTGTTCCTGATGATAATACCATGAGCATCTAGTTTATTTCTGAATACCGATTTAGTTCCAATGACTGGGTAGTCTTTGGGTCTTGTAACTAAATCCCAAACTCTACATCTCTCAAACTGGTTGAGCTCCTATTGCATTGCAATAATCTAGTGTGGATCTTGCTCAGCATCTTTTATGGATTGGGGCTCAGTTTGAGATATGAAGCAGACATGCATAGAGTCTTGGTTTAGTTGATGCCTGGTCTGCACACCTATTGACATATCTCCAATCACCTGAGATACAAGACGATCTCTAAGTGTGACAAACTCAATAGATTGGGTTGGTTCAGCAACAGCTTGGGGAATTAATTCCTCTTGTGGAATTATGGGAGCTGTTGTTGGTTCAACATCCACTTCAGTGGATTCATCTTCACTGTCTTCATTTATATGTGGAGAGGGATGTGCAACATTCTCATTTGTGAGGGTCAACTCATCCAACTTCTCACACAAGTGTGGTACCTGCAAAGTTTCACTGCTAGAAGGATTCTTCTCCTTGTAAGACATGTTAGTTTCATCAAATGTAATATGTATAGTCTCTTCCATATTCATAGTAGATTTATTATATACCCTATATGCCTTACTGACTTAGGAATATCCTAGAAAAATTTCCATTGTAGCCTTGGCTTCAAACCTTTTAAGATATTTCTTGTCATTGTTATGAATGTAGCCTAAACAACCAAAAATTCTAAAGTAATCTACTTTAGGTTGCTTCCCTTTAAGTAATTCATATGGAGTCTTGCCTTTAAGCTTATGTATCAGGCCCCTATTCAGTACATAATTTGCTGTGCTTATAGCCTCTGCCCAAAAGGATAGTGGTAAGTAAGCATCTGCAAGTAATGTGCCTACAACTTCAATCAGGGTCCTATTTTTCCTTTCTGCTACCCAATTTTGTTGAGGAGTTCTAGGAGTAGAGAAACAATGCCTAATACCTTCCTTCTCACAGAATTCTTGCATGGGAAGAGACTCAAACTCTGTACCATGATCACTTCTGATCAATGCAACTGGAGTAGAATACTCAATCCTTATGCTCTTAAGAAAATCTGTAAGAACCTTAAAGTTATCAGACTTGTTCTGTAACACCTCCATCCGTTACATGACATGTAATAGAAGGTTCGGCTGGGGCCCCACACCATATGCCACAAACAGACGACGAAGTTACAGGTTAATATCAAAAAAACTCATTCGCATCCTAACTCAGAGCATTCTAGCGGAAGCTTTTAAGTTGTTTGAATTCAACTCATTTGAATGTCCACACTATATAAACCAGCATTTATATATATAACAACACGAAGGAATGTTCTCCAAATACACAGCAAGTCTGGCCTTATGGCCTTACAGTTAAGCTTTATAACTATGAATTTCATACATCGACACGCAGGCCGGCCACACATGAAAATAACATCATATGAACCTCTTTGGCCTTCGAGGGCCAGCATAGCAGCAACAACAACAACAATAAGGGCTTCAGCCCCCTATTTTCCGCTCGGCTCTCCTGCACCTATACAGGACAATCCACGCAATGGTGGCAAATAAGGCAACGGTCAGCGTTCAGCTGACCAATTTATAAGTACCCCACCCCTTACCCGGGGCAGTGGTATTCCTTCCCTGTAGGCATATCATTTTACAAACAGATATATCACACAATGTGTGCTCACGCAGAACCAATATATCACAAACGTCGACCATGCGGCCCGACACTCCATGCACACATGACACATTCTTGGTGTACCAGAAATACCAGGGTCCCACCGCCGTTCGAAGGTCCGAAACCAAAGAAAAACTTGAGCATTTCGCTCCACGACCTTCAGCCGGAGACTTTAGTCTTAATGGCACGCAGGCCTAAGACTCTCATTATGTGATTCTGCCGAATGCCAATAGCCCAGGCACTCATGGCAGACATCCATAATGCGGAGATAGTTCAGCCTTTTCCCGTTGCTCAAATCGTCAGTTCAATGACTAGACTGATGCTGGTCGGCCTCCCCTTATCCGTTCGGTAAGAAGCCTTTTTAAGAGCTCACAAATAGTCACACTGTCCCCTAAGGACTCGCTTCACAATCGCAGGTTAGCTAGGAGCCATCGCCAGCGACACTCACTATCGCCCGACGTTAGCGATAGAACTAACTTTCCATCACCAGCCCTAACCGTATATGGATCAACCATCCAACAATCCATGCAGCCACGTGTAGTGCTAGAAACACTGGTATTTCATAGCATACAACACAAGCACTTTGCGTGTATTTTCCTGGAATATCACTCTAGTACTTCCTGCTACTACCCTTCACAGGCACAACCCACTGAATCCATAAACATACTAATTTATACCCTCAGTCTTCTCCGATGCTCAAAATAAAATATCACCAATCCAGACCAACCTGTCCAGATGGAGATTCACATAGTATGCCTATTCCGTACTACACATTTTCGGATCTACATGCAAGACATCTTAAGGATATCTAGAATCAACCCAAAGGGAATCCCTCAATAATCCACCTTTTGGTCGGGGAAACCCATGTATATGCCAAATTAAGGACTTCACATGTCCAAGGAATAAAGATCGTTACCCTTGACGATCGCTTTGGAGCCATATAAAACTAGTCGGATGAAACGCACCGCAACAGCCTTGCCTCCACAGATCTGGACTCGACACGTGATTCGGGGCTCTAAAACTCAACCGACAGCTGGATTCCTCCTCCTCCCCTGCTCTCCCCACTCTCTACCTCTTTATAAAGAGAGAGAAAGGCCTTCGATAATGAGAGAGTTTATCCTCAACTCATGGCCTTATAACAGCAGGGAGATCTCAGGACCATTGGAGTCTAGTTGAAAGGAATGAACGACCATGAAAAGCCCTGAAAAACACTTTCCTGGGCCAAACACGACTTATGACATGCCCGAGTCACAGGCCGTGTGCCTTAAGCGGCAAAGCACTGACTTGACCCGACCCGGACATGACCCTGTGACATGCCCGTATCACAGGCAGTGTGCTAGACACGGCTTCGGACATGCCCGTGTCCAGCCCATGATCATTAGTCAACACATACCTGACCAAGTACAGAGAAGGACACGGCCCTTGACAAGCCTGTGTCATAGGTTGAGTGCACAACTCAAGGATCGTCGAGTGCATTTCATCGAGCTCACGGGAACACATCGAGTGCATAGCAGGATACGGCCCTGGACACGACCGTGTTACAGGCCGTGTACCCAACTCGAGGATCATCGAGTGCATTTCATCGAGCTCACTCGAGACCTCCCTACCAACACTCGAGTCTAGGACACGACCATGGACACCCCCGTATCCCCGACCGTGTAACTCACATAGAGTAGGGCACGACTTTGGACATGCCCATGTCCCAGGCCGTGTTGCCAACCCTACTCAGCCCATTAAGCATCGAGATTTGGGGCGTTACATGTTCCTCAGGAAGAACAACCAAGTGAACCTTGAGAAGTCATCAACAATCACTAAGGTATAAGACTTCCCTCCCAGGCTCTATACAGCAATTGGTCCAAAAAGATCCATAAGAAGAAAATACAGAATCCTAGGTGAATCACTCTTATTAAGTGACTTAAAACTATTTTTGGTTTGCTTGCCTAATTGACAAGTCTTGCAAAGGCTTTCCTTCTTGTAGGTGCAAGAAGGCAATCCTCTAATAAGGTTGTCCCTAGAGATTTTAGCAATATTTTCAGATTAACATGTCCTAATCTCTTATGCCAAAGTTCATTGTTGTTGCTAGTTTGATTAAACATACATATTTCTGAGTTAGCAGACTTAAAGTTCACTACATAAATGTTTCCTTCTCTAGTTTCAGTTAACACAACTTGGTTATCTACTGAAGTAATAAACAGGAGGATTTATTAAATGATACCTGAATCCTTTCATCACATAATTGACTTATGGATATTAGGTTATGCTTCAGTCCACTTACATATGCTACCTTTTTGAAAGTGATAGCTCCAATTTTAACCTTCCTATAGCCTTCAGTTTGGCTATAGTTGGAGTCACCAAATATTACTTTTGGACCTAGCTTGGACTTATAGTTGATTAGGTTGTCCTTGCTGCCAGTCATGTGCTTTGAACAACCACTATCCAGGTACCACTATTCCTCTGTGGTGGGATAGTCTTTCACATGCATTTAACAAGATTAGATATTCTTGACCCAGGTTACCTTGGGTCCTTCTTTCTTTTCATAATTAAAACTGAAAATATAAGAATATTCAGGTTGGTTCTTATATCCTAGGGGATGAAATTTTCTTGGTGGAATTATCCACTAATTAAATTGGTTAATGAAAGATCTTGGTTGATTATATGTTTTAGGAAAATTTGAGTTTCTGTTAAATTGAACTGGGATCGACAAATTTGATAAGTTCATCGATCTGCATTCGATGAAAAGGGATGAGTTCGTCGAACTCTGCTCAGAGAATAAAGGTATTCATTTTTTGTGCCCCAATATCATCGATTATAGTTCGAAGAACTGTATTGGTTTCGTCGATCGTAGTTCGACGAATAATTATAAGAGAATTCTGCGTTCAGAGTTTGTCGATTAGAGTTCGACGAACTGTAAGCATTTCGTCGGTCTGCATTTGACGAAAACTGTTGAACATAGTTTTATAAGATTTCTTATTTTTCTTAGTCTTCTGAGTGACATCAATTGGTTGATTATCTTCATTTAGCTTTTCTTTACCCTTTTCTGTTATGAATTTTATAGTGGTTGACAGATTGTTTTTCTAAAGGAGATGAGGTTGGCTTGATGAAGCACCTAAGCCTAGCTTGCTATTTAGTCTGACATTTACTATGCTGGTGATGTCCATCAACTTGATGCTTCTCCCATTTTGGGATTCTTCAAGTTGCCTTGCCTCAACTAATTCTGATTTTAGTGACATGATTTGTTCAGTTGCGATAGTTAGTTCATCCTTTAATTTGATATTTTCAGATAGAAGATTGTCTTGTTCAGTTATCTTATCTCTGAGTATTGTAATTTCCTTCTCAGAATTAATCAAATTATTACATAATAGTTTGAATTCAGTTCTAAAGCTATCTGAATTAAATTCAAATGAAGAGATTACCCGATCCTCTTCAGATTCTGATTCTTTTTCAGATTGCTCATCTTCAGAAAGGCTGCCTGATGCATTGATAGCCATCAAGCAGACTTCCCTTGCTTTTGCTTCCTCTTCTTCTTTACTTGAGCTGGAAGATGAGGATTCTTCTTCTGAATCACTCCAGGTTTTTGCAACAAGCCCTTGTCCTTTCTTTTGTACTTGCTGGAGGAGGGCTTGCTGTAATACCTTATGGATTCCTTTTCTCTTCTTTTCTCCTTATTCTTATTCTCTGGACACTCTGAAATGATATGTCCAGGTTTCCTGCATCGAAAAACACACAATCTCTTTAGTAGGTGTTTTGTCATACCTTGGTTTGTCATACTGTCTCGATGATTTTTTTCTGAAATCCTTTCTTGCTATCCTGTAGAATCTTCTTGCTAGAAGCCCTACAAGCTCATCATTAGTAGGTGGAGCTTCTGATCCTTCAACTACTTTGAAGGCATTGCTTGGCTCTTTTCTCCCTGGTGTGGAGGTTTTCTGCTCAGAAGCTTCTCTAGTCTTCATCAGATGCTCATAAGATTTGAGCTTTCCCAATAGTGACTCAGTAGTGATCTCATTCAGACTTCTGTCCTCCTTGATTGGCTAGATCCTGGAATACCATGAGCTGGGGAAGCACATGAGAATCTTGTCATTGATCTCAGTCAGGGTTATGTCCTTGTCCAAAGTCTTTAGCTCATTGACAATTGAGCTAAGTCTATTATACATATCACCCACTGACTCAGATTCTTCTTTCTTGAAATTCTCATATTAGGAGATGAGATTTGATCTCCTGTCTTTTCTCTCATCTGCAGATCTAGCAGCCATCTGGTTTAGGGAATCCCTAGATGGCTTTAGCTGAGGTGCACTCTGCCACTTTCTGGAAAAT
This sequence comes from Platanthera guangdongensis, assembly GCA_039583875.1. Lineage (NCBI taxonomy): Eukaryota > Viridiplantae > Streptophyta > Magnoliopsida > Asparagales > Orchidaceae > Platanthera > Platanthera guangdongensis. The sequence goes on from CM077148.1 coordinate 139,191,192, forward strand.
GTCATCTGACATTGTCTGAGCCAGAATGTTCATGGCCTTGGCATCAACTATCTTGGCCTTCTTCTATGCATCTGTCCACTCAGGTGATGGAACATTATGAGTGCTGGAAGTTTCAGTAGATATCGCCACTGGATCTGGTGGACTTGTCAAGATAGAATTAAAAATATCTTCATCAATGGAGTTCATATATAATTTAATTCTTGCCTTCCAGATAGCAAACTTGTTCAAGTTGCAAAATGTAGGTCTGGTGCTTGCATAGTCCTTGTTCTTTGCCATGGTATAAGTAATATGCTAGAGAAATTTAGATCTTAGAAGGACTATTGGTTCAATTGTTACCTTGTACAACCAAATAGACCTTGCTCTGATACCAATTGAAAGAATTGGTAAACCTCTAATACCAATGAAAGAAATGGGGATATAACTAATTAGCTCTAAGGGGGGGGGGTGAATAGAGTTATTTAAAATCTTATGGCTATTTTTGTAATTTATCAGAGAAATTAGTGATAGTAGTAGTAGTATAAAATGAAATAGAAATTGGTCTAAACTACACAATCACAGCAGAACAAAACAAAGAAGAATGAACACACAGACAACACAAGAATTTATAGTGGTTCCCCAAATCTGGATACATCCACTCTTCTACCACCCTAGTAAGAATCCACAAGCAGGTTTTTGATCAGGTGAGTGCCACCACAGGTTTTTGCTCAGGTACCCTATCACCACAAGATCTATTTGCAAGGAGATCTGACAACCCTTTAGGCTTTTAATCAGGTGCCCAAAAAATAACAAAAACCTTTGAAGGGAGTTAATAAACCCTCTATACAGGAGGTTAAGATGGTGATGTTGTCTTCCCTTTCTCTAAACAATAGAGAAGACTTCAGTGGATTGCTGGTGTCAAAGCTCCCCCTGAGATGTTGAAATGTTCAGGAAGACTGGAGCTTTGCTCAGGGTGTAGGTCTTTAGCCTAGACTTGTTGAAATCCAGGAACTTGTAGACTGATCTAGAAGTGTTGTATTTTAGGATTCCTGGAGTAGAAGTTGAAGATGACACTTGATATATGTTTGATGTTCTTCTTCAATCTTCTGTAAGATCAAGGGGAAAACAACTTGTTTTCCTACACAGAGAAGGAGCAGAGTTCTTTTGTATATTGTTCTGTGTAGGTGTATCTCTTCTGCTGGTTGTGTTGTTTCTTCTTCTTCTTAGTCGTCAAAAGATATCTCTCTCTTTTATATCTTGCTGTCTAATTTTGCTTTTGAATTTTGAATTATAAGCATTAATTGATGATTAGATTCTGAAAATTGAAACAGCTGGAATATAGTCTTTAATGAGTTCCCCAACTGTCCCAGTAAAATAAGCAAGTAATTAACTCTGATGAAATCCATAATTAATGCTGCCATGAACGACTATATTTTTTAGAATATGAGCATTAATTACTCAGAGAATTATTGACTTAGGATGGAATGAAGTGAGGGACAGATAAGGAAAACGTAACATTTAGGCTCTGAACAGATTTCGTCGACCTCAAGGCAGATTTCGTCGACTTGGACTCCAAGTTTGTCGAGCTGAGAAATCCCCTTCGTCAACCCGAGCTCAGACATCCTAGTCCCTAAGAATAGCTGACATTCTATGAACTCCAAGTTCGTCGAACTGAGAAATCTGTCTGGAGCAGAGTTCGTTGACCTGAGCTCCAATTTCGTCGAGCTCAAATCAGGAAAAAAAACTTTGAGTTTGTCGATCTATGATCGACGATCATCGAGCTGAGTTCTAAGAACTGCAAACTAATAATCTGAACTCTGAATTCTTCTAAGTCTCGAGTCTCCTGAAGTCCACTACAGGCTGTTCAATAAAATTCTGAATGTAAAGGACTGGCCTAAACCCTAGGACAACCAACAATGACCCTGGCTATACAAGGTCGGTCAAACATCCTAAGTAGTGAACCTAACCCAAATCCAAATCAGGAGTTCCAATAGGTTTTCCTTTCCATACACAATCACCACACTTTGCGAAAAACTAGACCGCTCACCCCAAGTCGGGGAGATCTATCCAAGTATTAAAACTATTACCATGGTCCTGGATATGACACAAAAAGTTGCAGGCTCCTAAAATAAGGGATCTAGCGGGTCATTTGCCTGGGGCTCATTAGCAAGGTCCGTAAAGATCAAACAAAAGGAAATCCAATCCCCTCCGATGAACGAGCCCCATACTATAGCCTGATGAGAATCAATGTAGATATTGCATAGCCCCTAACTCAGATAAGTTGAATCCTCGTTGACGATGATATAATAGTAAATGTTATATTCAGGTCGACGTTATTATAGCTTAAACTGGCAAATGGAAGCATCAAACTATAATCAGCCAACACACGCATGCTAGGTGGTTCTCCAGTTCAAATCATTGGAACCATCATCCTTCCAATCACCTTAGGGGAGACTCCCATGCAGGTGACCGATGACGTACGATTCGTCGTCATTCAAGAAGATTCCAACTACAACGTCATACTCCAACGATCACTTCTGGATGCTTTCCAAACAAGCTCCCACCACAATCACTCCCTTCAAAGGCAACCTGAAATAAAAGCTAAGAATCAGGCAAAATGCCCTACTATACTATGGCTTCATTCACTTTACTTACATTCTATTATTTGTGTTAAGAAATAATATCTAACTCATAAAGTTGCAAGCATAAGCCAGTGCATGTACAATAATTTACAATCAATGTAATTTGCATTATCTGATTCAAATTCTGTCATCACAAGAATGCTTTAAGGCATGTACACCCGACCACAAACAAACCACAGGGCGGTATCCCTTATTAACCTGGCTTGAAGGTCTGCCCTTTGCCCCCATAATAGGGCATGTCGTCGGGGCCTTGACCCTGTGAACTCTCACTATCCCAGATTGAAGGTCCACCCTTCTCCCATATAGATGGTCACATTGTCACCAGGGCTTGCCTCTCTTGCATTTGCCAGCAAATTATAGGGTCTTCCCCTTGTCATCTCTCCGGGTCCACCCCTTGTGACCTCTCACTTCCCCGGATTAAAGGCCCGCCCTTCTCCCCCACGGTAGGTCACAACATTGCCAAGGCCTGCCCCCTAACATTATTCAGTGGCTAATAGGGTCTTCTCCCCACCGTCACTTCGGGGCCATGCCCATGTGACCTCTTATGCCCCGGATCGAAGAATAGTCCTTATCCCCTATGGTAAGTCTTAAAACCATCAGGAACTCCCCCTCCCCCCTTGGTCGCCTAGATTTGAAGGTTCGCCCTTCACCGCCAAAATCAATGACATCCCCCAGCTTGGTTGTCTTAACCTCTCACTACCCAGCTTGAAGTGTCCTAACCTCTCACTACCCAGCTTGAAGTGTCCGCCCTTCACCCTTGTAAAAAAGTGTGAAACCATTTGGGTTTCATCATTTTATGGTCAACCGATTAGCGCCACCCCCAGCTCGACGGTTTGAACTCTTACTACCCGACTTGAAGTGTCCGCCCTTTGCCCTTGTAGAAGGTTTTGACATCATCTAGGTCTCGTTCGCCAACCACAAAAAATCCAGAAAATAGACCATAGTTGCACAAAAAAAAACGGCACATGCACCGCACACAAGCTCAATCATCACAAAAATAAGGCTCTATGCCCAAACAATCTCTAAGCAAAGATAAAATACATAAAAGGCATCCAAAGCGACACAAACAATCTACAAAGCCACTACCTAGTGCAGATATACAAGTTACAAAATCGGAGCAAAGCGACAAAATCATGCAAATATGACTACAAAGAATGTATAAAGAAACAACAAAGGAGGAGGTAATCCTCGCCAACGACATCCACATCAGGATTAAAGCTCTCATCCTTAGAAAGGACTTCAAAGCCCTAGCCAACTACATCATGGCCTTGCTTCCGGTCCACCTTCCGGAGTGTCTTCAAAATCCCTCGTTGGAAGGCTACCTCCCGTACATCCTCCATCTAGGGATCCACCTCCTTGGTCCAGAATTCCTGGGTGATCTTCTCAGAAAGCAGGCAGTGTTCCCGCATATAGTCAATGAGTTCCATATACTCGGCAACTCCTGCGGACTTCAGGTCAACAAGCCACTCATATAAAACTCCTCCCCTTACCAGGGAGCTACCGGGTATTATGCCTAGAACCGTCGCTTTACGGTGACACCAACTACCAGTTAGTCAACACCGCACGACGCCGATCCTTCTGGCTAGTATGATTATTTCAAAAGTAGGCCAAAAGAAAATTAAGAAAATACATAGTCCACAATCACAACTCTCTCTCTCTCTCTCTCTATATATATATATATATATATATATATATATATATAAAGAGCAATAGTTCACAATAAGTACATAATGAAAGAGAGTAAAAGGGCTTATGACCGGTACATGTCCCAATACAAAAGCTCAATCTCTCAACTCACTACAAGCGGAAGCTATAAAAATCTATCATCAACCTATCACCGAGTAGTAACAGTAGCGCTCTCCTCATGTCCTGCCTCCTTGTGCGACTGGTGCGTCTCTTCATACGACTAGTGTGTCTCCTTAAACTCCTACAGTCACAGCCAACTGTTAATCATAAATACTAAGCTATTTTGTCCTTACCTCACCCCGCGAATCCTAAGCACCGTGCGGGAGATTGAAAGCAGAGGACAACAAAGGCAGTATCAACAAGTAAACAAGTGACATGGAACTATACTAGCAATAGTATATAGGTATAAAGAGAACTACTATAAGACAGTAACTATAAAGTAAGAGCAATGTAGTAATGTACGAAAAGGTAAAGTAAAGGAGCTATTCTATCATCATAAAACATGCCTTAACTTATATGAATGCTCAAATAAACTTATAAGTTAAGATTTCCAAAGTAACTCATCATATAAAATGCCCATACTACTTTATATGATGATGGCCTGCAATTATATTCTAAAATATACTAATTAATATATGTCATGTAATGTAATGCAATGCAGTGATTTGAGATGCAATTCACCCACACGATTCTGTGTACGGACCTTTCAAACATTCCACACTTTTTGGAGGTAGCTAGCCTCTCAGGTACCAACTGTTGTGGCTCATGGTGGTAGTGAAGCGGGTATTTCCACTCCTAGGCGGGCGGACACACTACCAAGCCTTGACCTTACGTACGCCTCAACGCTAAGAACACAACAACGGAGCTCCTGGGTACTCTTACTGGAAATCCACCAGTCTTTATGGTTGGGTGTACGTTCATGGGATACTCCTCCAGTCCGCAGTATAAACAATCTACTGGCCCCAAAAACCTGCACTCCTCACTAGAGTCAACGTACTTCCGTCGGTATGCTGACTGGAGAAGTATCGAATGACCCACCACAACAAGCACAATCCAGGTATAACGATACCTATCCGAGACTTTAGCTCACAGGACTAACCCATCCTCAAATCTTATACATTATCGAGCCTTCAGCTCGCATGACTAACACATCCTTAATTTATCACTACCCCGGGCCTCTAGCTCGCAGGACTAGCGAGTCCTGAGCCACTCTAACCCATATCTGGGTGAGGTTGTTATGTTGTTATTTCATCTTATTAGACTATTCTTATCTAACTTTTAGTTGTACAAAGCGATTTATAGTTAATCATGAACTTCCCGAGATTTATCCGGTGAATGGCTCACAGCGGTACTAGGAAATAGGATGGGCTGAAGCCCAAATCTCCGTTTCTCAAGAAATTTAATAATATTGGTGCTGCCCTTACTCTATACTTCATCCTATTAGACTAATATTGTCTATCTTTTAGTTGTACACAATGATCTATGGTTGATCTTGGATTTCCTGAGGTCTACCCGATGAAGGGCTCGCAGCGGTACTAGGAGATACGATGGGCCGAAGCCAAATCTAATTTTCTCAAGATATTTAATAATATTGGTGCTACCATTATTCAATCCTTCATCCTATTAGACTACTCTTGTCTATCTTTTAGTTGTACACAATGATTTATGGTTGATCTTGAACTTCCTGAGGTCTACACTGTGTAGGGGTCGCAGTGGTACTAGGAGATACGATAAGCTGAAGCCCAAATCTCTCTTTCTCAAGGTATTTAATGATATTGGTGATGCCCTTACTCAAAATTCTCTCTCAAGGTTACTCTTGGATTTACATTAAGGCTTCATTTGGTTAAGCGGTGGCGGTTGTAAAAGGAGCTGTTGTAAAAATAGGTTTGTAAAGGGAGCTGTTGGAAACTGGATGCTGCAAACGGAGTTCTGTTTGGCTAGTCTGCGTTTGCAGAACTGTTCGAAACAGAGAACTGTTTGGCAAAACTGCGGTGGCGTTTTGAGATTTTTTTTAAAACAAAATTGGTTTAAATTTTTAAAAATTCTGTGTGTAATATACTCTAACAGACTGCTAAGTTAAAACATATAAAGGTACTCCAAATACTCCAACATACTGTTAAACATTAAAATTTTGCAAACCCGAAATACAACATCTTTCTATGCGGAAACAACAAACACGTTCAAGCTCTGAGCAGCTGATCGGCAATGGAGTCACGCAACGCCACCATCTCATCGACCCCTACTCTAATGCCTCTAACATGGTCTCCACTTGAGGATTCGTTTATCTGTCCTGTTCTTCTTTGAAGGCCCGCCGGGTAAATAAATTGCTCGTCTTCATCGCAAGCACGAAAATGAGTGTCTGAGCGAGATAGATGCCTGCGAATGTAGTTATGCAATGTCATTGTTGCAATCACAATGTCTCGTTGCTTTGCCAAATTGTATGGCGACATATCCCTTAGTATCTTCCACTTTTTTTTTAATACGCCGAATGAACGTTCTATAACACTACGCAACGACGAGTGAGCCTGGTTGAAAATTTCCCGGCGCCCTTGTTTGGGTCTATTGCCCCTTCTAAAATCTGGCAAATGGTATCGCGTGCCTGAATATGGTTTTAGAAAACCACGTTGTAGTGGATATCCGGCATCTACTACATAATATTTGCCTGCAAAATTATATATTTCAAGGTAAGTATGACTAAAATGTTGTTCAATACTTTCTATTACAAAGAGATTTATGCTACAAATCACTCACCAGGTGGTGGGTACGGGAAATTATAACTGGGGTTCATAAGAGCATGCTGAAAAATACGGCTGTCATGAGTAGAACCCTCCCATCCAGCTAATGCAAAAGTGTAGCACATGTTGAAATCACAAACCGCCATGACATTCTGCGTTGTTGTGCCATGGCGACCAATATAAGAAACTTGTTGATCTGCAGGAACTCGAGCATCCACATGTGTTCCATCAATAGCTCCTATGCAGTCTTTAAAAATGGCATGTACCGAGCGTCATTTGAAATTTGCGGGGGAATATCATTGAAATGTGGATCGACAGGCCTAATAACATCAGAAGATAGTCTTTTAATTGCATTTATACCCCTTGCGAAGAATTTGCTAATAGTTTCCGTAGAATGTTGAAATCTTTCACTCGCTATTTGCATCGATAAATTGTGGCCCAAAATCTGCAAAGTAATTGCAAGCACCTCACGTGGGAGAGTCCTCCTGGATCCTTGCAAGCCATACTGTTGTGTGAGGAGTGTCAGCAAATCAATAAAGATTACCTTCGACATTCTAAAGGCGCTGAAAAATCTGTGAGGATGTCCATCCAAAAGTTCACCAATCCATCTAGCTCCGGTTTGGCTTGATGTCATACAAGGTGTACTAGACGGTCCACCTTCCGAGGGTACCATCATTGGCACTAAAAACTGTCGTGCACCGATCGCTCTACTACGATAAAACAAATCAGCCGCCTGCTGCTGAGTCTCCTCATTCGAACTGTCACTGTGATCCGGGCTCGTCATTGAAAATCTGTGGTAAATACATTATATGTTATTTTTTACACCTTGTGAGACAGTATAATAAACAAACATAATATTTAAACAAATACACACAAACATAATATTAAACAAATACACACATCACATCACATAAATAGTTTGTGTCCAGCAATAAGTGCACCAAAAAAACAAAGCGTACTACAACATATGGAAATAAACAAACAGACATATCACATCACAGAAATGCAACTACTGCAAGTTTTTGGCATAACAAGCTTGCAGCCATGTGAGACGCCGATCTTTCTGCATGCTCATAAATGTCTCTCGATTCTGTTTCTGTCTCAGAAAGATGATGCAGTAGTGGTAGAAGTCCACATTTGACTCATCCATAACCTCTGTCATAGTTTCCAGCTCTGAAATAGTCTCAGGAATGGTGTACAGTGATGAAGATATCTGTAGGCGAGGCGGCTCCTGCATGCAACGCCCAATAATGCGCGATGTCTCGACTAACTCATCCATTGCTGAACTCCTTGTCTTCTTTGCTGAAATCTTAGTACTTTTCCCCTTAGCTGATCTTTTTTGTTTAGCTGCAGTATCCTCAGTTTTGTTGATGTCCTGAGTGCCATGGTCAGGAGACCCATCATGTTCGTCGATTGACTCATGCTCAAAGATTCTTGAATTTGGAGCCCAAGCAAGATCACCTTTTGCAACAACCTGGCTGAACATCATATGCAACTTATCCTCCAACTCAGGTGAAATACCGGCAAACTGAAATTTCCTTGCAGACGGAATAACCTACAATGAAACACATAATGTGATACCACACAGTTTCATACATTATAAAAAATTATAATTTTTTTTAAAAAAAAATCATACCTTGAGACGTTCTTTCCACCAATCTTCTGAAGCAAGAATTGTTTTGCGAATAGGATCCCACCCTAGCCCGGTCTCACGACCCTTAAGCTCCCGCCATAACTTCCAATCTTTTTTCAGCTGATCCCACTTGTTCTTCATTTGAGTTCGATCATATGCCTTCCCCGTGCGAGCATGGAAATTTGTTGTCAGGTTAATCCAACCATCCCGACTAAAGTGTGTAGTTGGGCGATTACCCAACTCAATTTCTTTCAAACACAGATCACAAAAAAATAATACATCATTGGCCTCCCAATTAGCACTTACACCACCATCTTTATGTTTACCCATTTACCTATAATAAAATCTACACATATTAGCCTGGGCACACAATTACATTCACGCCAACAAAAACACATTACATACACACACACACACACACACACACACACACACACACACACACACACACACACACACACACACACACACACACATATTCACACATACAATCAACACATTCACCAAAAAACGAGCACATACACACACATCACATATTCACCCAAAAATAAACACACACACACACACACACATCACAAACATGCACACACACACACACATTCACACATACAATCAACACATTCACCAAAAAATCTCAACAAAATTCTATAATAATCACCACGAACACAAAAACACACAAACACAGTGCCACAAGAACATTTCCTAAAATAAACAGCAGACACACATCACACACACACACACACGCACACAGTCCAGCAAACACACACAAACACTCCAGCACACACACATTCCAGCACACACACACACACACTCCAGCACACACCCACACACACTCCAGCACACACACACACACACTCCAGCACACACACACACACACAGTCCAGCAAACACACGCACACAGTCCCACAAACACACACACACACACTCCAGCACACACACACAGTCCAGCACACACACACACACACACTCCAGCACACACACACACACACTCCAGCAAACACACGCACACAGTCCAGCACACACACAGAGTCCAGCACACACACACACACACACACACACACTCCAGCACACACACACTCCAGCACACACACATCACACACACACACTCAAGCACACACACACACACAAGCACACACACACACACACACAAACACACACACACACACACACACACACACACACACTCCAGCACACACACACACACACTCCAGCACACACACACACACAGTCCAGCAAACACACGCACACAGTCCAGCAAACACACACATACACTCCAGCACACACACACACACACTCCAGCACACACACACACACACTCCAGCACACACACACATAGTCCAGCAAACACACGCACACAGTCCCACAAACACACACACACACTCCAGCACACACACACAGTCCAGCACATACACACACACACACACACTCCAGCACACACACACACACACTCCAGCAAACACACGCACACAGTCCAACAAACAAACACACACAGTCCAGCACACACACAGAGTCCAGCACACACACACTCACACACACACTCCAGCACACTCACACACTCCAGCAAAAAACAACACACACACTCCCTAAACAAACACACAACACTCACACACAAATCACGCACACACACACTCCAGCAAACACACACACAGATTACATACACATGAGCACACATACATTTCCTAAACAAACACACACAACACTCCATAAACAAACACACAACAACACACATCAGCACACACAAATGAAGAAATCCAAACACATATTCACACACATCAGCACACATAAATGAAGAAGTCCAAACACATACTCACACCTACGGACAGCAGCACACACACATCATCACAGACAACAACACAGAAACAGAACTCACACACACACAGACAACAACACACACAAACATCTGCAGCACACACTCATCAACACACAACAGCAGGACACACACACTCACAGCAGCACTGTATATACTTGCTAAAATAAATGGAGGGGAATGAGAAGGTATACCTGCTGTTACTGGCAATTGCTCCACACCAACAGAAATGGCAGATCTGCACAGTGCAAGGAAATGGGTTGGGGAAATGGATATAACATTTTAGAAATTGCAAGAGGGAGAATAGTGTGGCCGGAGAAGCTGACCTGCGTTTTCCGGCCAAGATGTCGGAGAAGAGGACCTGTGCTCTTCTTTGCCGGAGAGAAATACTGACGGGAGAAGCTTTCCGAAGGTGGTGCGACAGTATGATCGAAGAACGCGGTTACTGCTCAGTTGATCGCCACCAGATCCGACTGCGATCGCAGTTGGGGAGAAGAAGCGCCGGTGCCGGATCGATCCGCAGGAAGAGCACTGTCGCCGATCGAAGAGCACCTGTCGCCGATGCCGGATCGATCGTTCCGGTTGATCGCAAGCGCTGCGGCGCTGTCGAGATGTTTGGTCGCCGATCGATCCTGCAGAAGCCCTAAATGCGAGGAAAAGGAGGAGCAGCCCACGGTTTCGGCACGCTGATTTTTCAAGCCGCGGGATTTCAGCTGCGGGTGGAAAGGATTGCGCGTAAACAAATGGAGACGGACGAAAACGTGCGTTTGTAATAAACGGAGACACGCGAAAACGTTAAAACAAATGGGCCCTAAGTTTTTTATGATCTCAAGGGAGGGAGGGATGATCTTTCGTCAGACTCTCGGTATAACTCCCCCTCTTAGTGTTCATACACATTACTTTTCTAATACTTAACGACATTGTTGAAGCCAAAAATGGCCTCTGTAGAGTTTGGGGTCCCTAGAAAGGGGTGACCTCACACCTACTACACTCAAGAGAACGTCATGGACCAAAGGATCAAGAAGCTAAGAATAGACCCTCGGCTCTAGCGCTGAGGTCCCACCTCATACCCGGAAGGCTACCTGAGCACTTCCCCTCCCTAGCCAATGCTCGAGCTAGGGTGCCTTGGAGGAGCTCTCTCTACTCTACCAAGAAGAAGCTAAGGGAGGAGGAAGCAAGGAAAAATCCCCCTCCAAAGGCACCCAAGGGGGTCTATTTATAGTTTTCCAAATCCCATGGACCAAAATTACCGAAATGCCCCTAGGTACAAAAGACTCGGGCCAATAGGAAACAGCCACACCAGGGGGTAAAGAGGTAACTCCCCCCGAGGCCAAAATGGTAAAAGCAAGGTCCACAAAGGTCTAGGTGGCGGGGGGGGGGGGTGCAAACCCTCCACGGACTAGCCTCCTCGGGCGAGAAGGCTTGCCACCCGGTCTTGCCCGCGGGCTCGCCACCTGGGGTGAGAGGGCCGGCTGCCCCGTCTCGCACCGGGGCTCGCCACCTAGGGCGAGAGGGCCGACTGCCCCGTATCGCTCCGCGGGCTAGCCACCTGGGGCGGGAGGTCCGGCAGCCCCGTCTCGCCCTGCGGGCTTGCCGCCTGGGACGAGAGGGCTAGCCGCCCTGTCTCGCCCCGCGGGCTCGCCACCTGGGGCGAGAGGGCCAGTCGCCCTGTCTCGCCCCGCGGGCTCGCCGCCTGGGGCGAGAGGGCCGGCTGCCCCGTCTCGCCCCGCGGGCTCGCCGCCTGGGGCAAGAGGGCTGGCCGCCCGGTCTCGCCCCGCGGGCTCGCCGCCTGGGGCGAGAGGGCCGGCTGCCCGGTCTCACCCCGTGGGCTAGCCGCCTGGGGCGAGAGGGCTGGCCACCCGGTCTCACCCCTACCCAAGGCCAGGGTGCCGAGGGCGGGATCCTGGTCTCCAACCAGTCCTGCCATCCCACCTCGCCCCTTAGCACGCTAGGGGGGGGGGGGTGCCGTCCATCTTGCCGCACCCGCCCCTCTAAAGGGCCCGGGGGAAAGATGCCGATTCTTCCTCCCCCTACTAGTATGTTTCCAAGCCAGAGACAAAATTGGCCACCGAGAGTGCAAAATCTCTAAAAAGCTTAAAAAATGCGCCGACCCTGTTTTGGGCCCACTCTTCGTGAATACAGGGTTGTACATAATCCCCGCTCTTTTAGAGGTTGGCAAAAGCTCAGAAAGGAACATCCAACCCAACGTATTCGCGGAGTGTTACTCTCCTGCGGGGTCAACCTGCCATGCCAGCTATGGGAGCCTGGGTGGCAAGACCTCCTCCGGTTAAAGGACACTTCACCCTCCGGAGGGGACAACCTGCCATGCCAGCTATGGGAGCCTGGGTGGTGAGACCTCCTCCGGGTAAACAACACTTCACCACCCAGATGGGTCAACCTGCCATGCCTGTTCTAGGAGCCTGTGTGGCGAGACCTCCTCCGAGTAAACAACACTTCACCCCCCGGAGGGGTCAACCTGCCATGCCAGCTATGGGAGCCTGGGTGGCGACACCCCCTCGGGGTAAAAAATACATCACCCCCCGGAGGGGTCAACCTGCCATGCCAGCTATGGGAGCCTGGGTGGCGAGATCCCCTCCGGGTAAAAAATACTTCACCCCCCGGAGCGGTCAACCTGCCATACCAGCTATGGGAGCCTGGGTGGCGAGACCCCCTCCGGGTAAAAAATAATTCATCCCCTGGAGGGGTCAACCTGCCATGCCAGCTATGGGAGCCTGGGTGGCGAGACCCCCTCCGGGTTAAAACATTTAGCCTCCCCGAAGGGTCAACCTGTCGAGCCAGCTATTGGGAGCCTGGGTGACGAGACGACCTCGTGGTGAAAACACTTAGCCTCCACGAAAGGTACCACCAGACCTGCCAGCAGAATTCCTCTCGAGTGATACCTACCTACCCAACCTCTGAGAGATCAACCTGCCCTGCCAGCTAGTGAGAGTTTGGCTGCGGAATCATCATCGGAGCAAAGGGACTTGGGCTACCACGAGAGATCAACCTACCCTGCCAGCTAGTGAGAGCCTGACCGCGGAATCATCATCGGAGCAAAGGGACTTGGACTACCACGAGAGATCAACCTGCCCTGCCAGCTAGTGAGAGCCTGGCTGTGGAATCATCATCGGAGCAAAGGGACTTGGGCTACCACGAGAGATCAACCTACCCTGCCAGCTAGTGAGAGCCTGGCCGCGGAATCATCATCGGAGCAAAGGGACTTGGGCTACCACGAGAGATCAACCTGTCCTACCAGCTAGTGTGAGCCTGACTGCGGAATTATCAGCGGAGCAAAGGGACTTGAGCTACCACGAGAGATCAACCTGCCCTGCCACCTAGTGAGAGCCTGACCGCGGAATCATCATCGGAGCAAAGGGACTTGGGCTACCACGAGAGATCAACCTGCTCTGCCAGCTAGTGACAGCCTGGCTGCAGAATCATCATCGAAGCAAAGGGACTTGGGCTACCACGAAAGATCAACCTGCCCAGCTAGCTAGTGAGAGCATGGCCGCGAAATCATCATCAGAGCAAAGGGACTTGGGCTACCACGAGAGATCAACCTGCCCTGCCAGCTAGTGAGAGCATGGCCGCTGAATCATCATCGAAGCAAAGGGACTTGGGCTACCACGAGAGATCAACCTGCCCTGCCAGCTAGTGAGAGCCTGGCCGCGAAATCATCATCGGAGCAATGGAACTTGGGCTACCACGAGAGATCAACCTCCCCTGCCAACTAGTGAGAGCCTGGCCGCGGAATCATCATCGGAGCAAAGGGACCTGGGCTACCATGAGAGATCAACCTGCCCTGCCAGCTAATGAGAGCCGGGCCGCGGAATCATCATCGGAGTAAAGGGACTTGGGCTACCACGAGAGATCAACCTGCCCTGCCAACTAGTGAGAGCCTGGCCGCAGAATCATCATCGGAGCAAAGGGACTTGGGATACCACGAGAGATCAACCTCCCCTGCCAGCTAGTAAGAGCCTGGCCGAGGAATCATCATCGGAGCAAAGGGGCTAAGGATCTCAACCAAAGCTTACCACATCCTACATCCTCAAACAGGGAAAATATGGATTACATGGTCCCCTGACTTCAGCTGGTCAGGGGTAGCACTTATTACAAGATAAGAAAAGGGAAAAAACTACCGCGAGGCGAGGCCCCCTCAGGGGGCCTGGGAATGATGGCCGTCTTCTGCTTCCTTCTCCTCAGACACTTCCATCTTGCTCAAGCTCTCCATGACCTTCTCCATCTCCTCTGCCTTGGCCAACCAAGAGATGGTGTTGATGGCCGTGACATAGCACTGCCTTGCCATCCTGGTGTCTCCCTTGACTTTGACCTGGATCCCTCCTGAGCTAAACTTGAGGCATTGGTGGAAGGAAGACGACACACAACGGAAGGCGCTGATGAGGGGTCTTCCGAAGATGGCGTTATAGTTGCTTGGAGCATCAACAATGATGAACCGGCAGTTCCTTGAGACTACCCCCAATTTTACTTGGAGCCCCACTCCACCCTCTACCTCCTTCCATTCCCCTGAGAATCCGAACAGGGGTCCGTCCGAGGCCAACACCCTCCTTGGCTCCACCTTCATTTCGTCAAACGCCTTCTTGAAAATGACGTTGACGGAGCTTCCATTGTCAACCAAGATCCGGGAGACGGTGTAGCCTTCGATGGCCGTCTGGATGACCAGCGCATCGCAGAATGGATCCTCATGATCCGGCAGGTCCTTCACCGAGAAGGTGATCTTTTCCTCTGGGGGCGGTGTCTGGGAGGTTGAGGCGACGCTCCTTCGGTACATGACATGGATGCTTGCCTTCCGAGTGGCCTCAACCCCCACTCCACCGTGGATCACTCCTATACCACCTCGGGTTCCCACATCGACCCGGTCCTCGCACACATCATCCCCCCTTCTCCGGGTAGAACCTCTTCTACCTGCACCGGCAGCTGCGGCTGGGCAGGGCCTCTAGCCCCCTCACTTCCAAGAACTCGGGGCAGGTAGCCGTGGCGTGCCCCTCCACCTGGTGGAAGTCACAGTACAACAATGCTCTTTCTCCCCTCTTTCGACGGGCTGGGCGTTCTCTCCTGTTACCTCTTCCCCCTCCTATTGCCAAGGCTTGCTGCGGCGTGGGCAAGAGTTGCCTTGGGGCTTGCCTCTGGAAGTTATACCTCCCTTGGCCCCCATGAAAGTTCCCCCCTCCTTGGATGAGAGCTCTTCCTGGACCTTGGGTAGGTCCTCCCTGCTGCCTCCAACCTGGTTCCAGACCCTCCTGTCCTTGGAACCCCTGAGCTCTCTGCTCCTCTCTTCTTCTTCCTTCCTGATGCCTCGAACCTCCTTGCTCCTTTGACTCCACCTCCGTCAACTTCGCCAACCTCTTGACAAATGCTGGGTTGGCTGCCTCCATGACAATCTCCTCTGCCGCCCTTTCCATCAGCTCCTCGAAGGAAAGGGGGGCCTTCCGAGTCAAGCTCATCTTGAAGAAGCCCTCCTTCAGCCCAACGATGAAGGCAATCTGGAGAGCATACCCTGACATCTCTTAGACCTCCAGGATCTCCTCTTGGAACCTATTTACGTAACGGGCCAGCGAATCCTCGGCCCCCTGCCTTATCAAGAAGATGGATTCAGGACTCCTTTTCCTCTTCTTGGAGGTGGAGAAGCGAAGCTAGAAGCTCCGGCTCAAGTCCTCGAACCCATAAATCGACCTCGGAGGGAGTTGATGAAACCAGTCCCTTGCCTTCTCCTTCAATGTGATCGCAAAGAGGCCACACTTAAAGGCATCCATCATCGACCTAATGGAGACGGCATCCTCGAACCACTGCAGATGCTGGATGGGGTCATCCTTCCCGGTATAGTAAGCCATGTCTGGCTCTCTGAACCCCTCGGGAATAGGAGCTAAGATGATCAGCTCACTGAAGGGTGACCCCCTAAGGGGTGGTCTCGCCAACTATACTCGCGCGACTTGCTCGCCTGGAAGGTTGGCACTCGCCGGGCTGGAGAATAACTCCCGGCCGGTGAGGTCTCGCCCCGCGGGCTCGCCGCCTGGGGGGAGAGGGCCGGCTGCCCGGTCTCGTCACGCGGGCTCGCCGCCTGGGGCGAGAGAGCTGGCCGCCCGGTCTCGCCCCGCGGGCTCACTGCTTGGGGCTTGATGGCCGGCTGCCCGGTCTCGCTCCGCGGGCTAGCCGCCTGGAGTGAGAGGCTGGCCGCCCGGTCTCGCCCCTGCCCAAGGCCAGGGTGCCGGGGGCGGGATCCTGGTCTCCAGCCAGTCCCGCCATCCCACATCTCACCTTAGCACGCCAGGGGGGGGGGGAGTGCCGGCCATCTTGCCGCACCCGCCCCTCTAAAGGGCCCGAGGGGAAGATGAAGATTCTTCCTCCCCTACTAGTATGTTTCCAAGCCAGAGCCAAAATTGGCCACCGAGAGTGAAAAATCTCCAAAAAGCTTAAAAATGCGCCGACCCTGTTTTGGGCCCACTCTTCGCGAATATGGGGTTGTACAGACATTCCCTAGG
Organism: Platanthera guangdongensis; assembly: GCA_039583875.1. Lineage (NCBI taxonomy): Eukaryota > Viridiplantae > Streptophyta > Magnoliopsida > Asparagales > Orchidaceae > Platanthera > Platanthera guangdongensis. The sequence continues at coordinate 139,208,168 of CM077148.1, forward strand.
ACTTCAACCAAAAGACTTTGCCCAACAGATCGTGACTTTAATTTAGATATGAACCATTATTGTGATCACATTCATGTCTACCCCAACACTCAATCTATCGAATGATTCGACTCTTAATTCTTGCCTTATTATGTGTGGTGCTAACTGACGCTCATTAATCTAAATGACCCAAGACTACCTCCAATGAATGCACCATGACACTATCAATGTCCTCCTTTAACTTGGTAATTCTCCTATTATGATCTTTATCACATATCAACCGCTTCAAGGTTTGCTAATTGCACCCTAATTTTAAAAGTAACTATTTGTGATCTATAAGGATGACTACCAAATACCTTGTCCAAATGATCTATAATGTTTGCCAGAGGTTCATCATGATGAAAATAATGGACTATCATAAGATCATAATTTTCCTAATTAACTTTGTGCATAATTTAAATTATTTAAATGAATGACCTAAATCAATTTGTTTATAAAGTAACAAGTCTAGATGTCTAGTGAGTCTAATTTAATTTTCAAAGGTTTATAATGATGCAATAATACATTTAACATAGATTCTTGATTTTCCAAGGTATAATGACCCATGATTTAAACAAAATAACAATATTACCAAAATGTCATTATTCAAATGAAGTACCATAATTATTTATCCAAAAATTCTAAGAAAATTCAAAGAGCTTCAAAATAATATAAATATGTTCAAGTCAAAATTTCCAAAATTTTGAGGCAATAAATATAATAATTTACACAACATAACTTAAGGGTCATATTTGTAATTTTTGCTAATCATCATATGTAGTAATTTCCCAAAATTCCAAATAATTTACCATAAGTGTAACATGTCATTATAAGACTAGTGGAAAAAACTAAATTTTTTCTAATTAATTTGCTCACTTTTATTTCTTTAATTTAAAAATTCAACATAATTAAAATAAATTAAAACCCTAGGATTTTTGTCACAAAAATCCTAAAGTAACTATGGATGATGTATTTCATCTTCATAAGCCCATATACAATGTTCCATTGGCATACCTTGAAAGTGTGAGTTAGATATGATATACTCTAGTGGGGGGGTGAATAGAGTATGGTGCTTGCTAAAAACGTTTACAACAGTTGTTGTATTCTAATGTGAACAGGGAAGCAAATAGTAAATCTAACCACAGAATAATCACAATCTACAAAAGAAACTAATCACAAGCCACCGCCAGAAACTAAAGAAACACAAGCAACCAGAAGATACAAGGAGCTATAGTGGTTCCCCAACCAATCTGGGTACATCCACTCTTCTACCACCCTAGGTAGGAATCCACTGCAGGATGAGTTGATCAGGTGTCCTGGGCACCAATGAGCTTTTGATAAGGTGATCAAAAATCAAACCATATTTTTTGATCAGGTGTCTTGCCACCAATGAGCTTTTGATAAGGTACACAAAAACCACACACAAACTTTTGAAGGGAGTTTGAAAAACCCTTTACAGAGGTGGGGATGAGAGAGTGATGAAAGTCTTCTTTTCTCAATCACAGTGAGAAGACTATGTGGATTCAGTGATGTTGTCAAAGCTCCCCCTGAGATCTTGAGTTGTTCAGGAAATAAAGCTTTGCAGTAGGGTGATAGGCCTTCAGAAAATTGATCTCCAGCAAATGATGATTTCAGCAACAACTGAAATGTGAGGTGTCTGGAGTCTTGAATGATGATGACCTTGAACACTTGAAAAAGAGATTTGAAGATATCAGTTTGTTGATCTCCTTTTGGTGTTGGTGTTCTGTATGAATTCTTGAGACTGAGAATGTTTGGAACTCTTTTTCTTTCTCTTGTGTGATTGTTGTTGTGAGAGTTATTGCAGAGAAAATTCCTCTTCTTTTTTCTTTCTCAGAGTTCTCTACTAGATTGATATTACAGAAGTTGAAGAATTATCTTTTATTTCTTCTGTCTGAATAGAAATTGTCCATTGTCCAAGATAGCCGTTGGCCTGTCATCAATGACTTCCTTAATTGCATTTGTCTTCTGGAGGAAAGTCCAATAAAAACATTCCTTGATAATTTCTTGAAACTTGCTCCAGAATAAATGAAAACGGCTGTAAGATCTCTGAATTAATTGCTGACAATAATTCCACAACTGTCCAAATTTGAATCTTCAAAATCGTTTAACTCTTCAGAAAAACGTCGAACTGAGATCCACTATCGAAGAACTGAGTTTAGAGATTTGGACTTAGACAGAAACAGAGAACGTCAATCTGAGCTCAACCATCATCGAACTGAGCTCAGAGATAGAGAATCAAACTGGAGTCAAGATCGTCGAACTGAGCTCGAAGATCGTCGAATGGAGTTCGACGACTTGATGAAGTTGAGCTCAGAAATCGTCGAATGGAGTTCGACGACTCGTCGAAGTGAGCTCAACGATCGTCGATTGGAGTTCGACGATTCGTCGTACTGAGCTCGACGAAATGACTTAGTTTCCAAACTGAAAAACCTGGTCTTGAGGGCAGCTTCCAAACCTAACTACTGACCCTTAGACTCAATTCTAATTGACCTTTAGATCTATACAATGAGGTCAAAACAAGTTCCTAAGAGACATTGTGATCCTGACCCAAATTAGTAATAGGGTGTTCCAACAATCTCCCCCTATTTGGGTTAGGATTATTATTTACAGAAATTGGAAAATTATAAATATACAGAACAACAATATAATAACAAAACATTGCAGAAACACAGATATTATCTCAGACATATCATAAAACAACAAATATTGTCACCTTACAGAATTACTCCTTTTCCTTGCTCTTTATAAGTTTTATTTCTCTATTTGGATTAAGAGCTTCCTTCTTTGATCTTCTGTCATCAGCTGCACCTAGAGATGTTTGTTGTTTAGGGCTTGGTACTACAGCTTCAGGGTGCAGCTTCATATAGCTTTCATAATCAAAGAACTTGCTGGAGGAGTATCTTTGCAATTCCTTTTTCCTTTGGTCTGACAGAGTAGTAATACTGGAGGTGTCTTTGCCTTGCTCTCTGGCTTTCTTAATCTGGTCTAGAGCAGCTAACTCTTTCATCCTAGATGTCCAGGAAGTTGAATTGTTCTCTGGATCCTCATATGCCACTGGAGGCTCATACCTATTGGATGGATTATCTGGAGGATCTCTGGAGGAGACTAATTCTTTCAACTTATAGGGAAAGGGACCTGAAGTTGTATCAGATGAACCTGGTACCTCCCTTGAGTAAGGATGCTGTCTGGAATAACCTTTGGAATAAACTTGAAGTTCTCTTTGGTTTCCTCTGTAGTTTCCTCTCCTTGATTGATAGCCTCTAGATTGGCTTCCCCTATATTGAGATCTTCCTTGAGGCTGATAGGGGGTTTGACTTCTGGCAGAGGAATGAGATACAGAGCTACCACTTGCACCTGCACCAGGTGAAGGAGGAGGAGGAGGAGGATGATGGAACTGAGAGGAACCATTGTCATACTTTCTCTTTTTCTTCATAGCCTTTAATTGATTCTTGGAATATTGCATCCATTGTTCTGTAATGGGGCAGTCATGCAATATATAGTAAGGAATATCATTAGTATCTTTTACTTTAGCTGGAGGAACAATTTTTATAGCTTTGCTTCTTGCCTTTCTTTTCCTTACAATAGTGGCTGAGGAGTCATCTGAATCAGTCCTGAACTGGTCACTTTCTGAGCTCTGTTCATCATATAAAGCATCAACCTTTTTTAGATAATCTTTCTGTTGTTGGGTTTGAGCAGAGGTAACAGTAGTGACATCAGTTGTAGCAGCAGTAGTAGAAGGAGAAATAGAAGCAGCACTAGCAGAGGAGATTACATCAGCAGATACAAAACTTTCAGGAGCAACACTCTGAGAAGATACAACAGCAGTAGTAACAGCAGTAACTGGGGTAGCAGCAGATTCAGAGATAACAGAGTCAGATACAAGAACATCAACAGGGACAACATCAGCAGTGACAGCAGACTCAAAATCATATGCCTTTGTCATATTTATATCCTTAGAGACTAAATCATCAACAGTATCAGAACTATCAGACACAATAACAGTAGCAGAACCATCAATAACAGCAGTAGGGGCAGCAGCATAAACTTAATTTACAAAGGAATGTATAATACTGGTGTCACAGCTTGAAATGGGCACAATGGCCTTGGAGAGGTCTTCAGATGGCTGGACTGCAGTATGCTTTGGAAGACAGCTGAAAAATATATAATCAAAATCTGATAATAAAGATCTGAGATCCATTGAGAAAATAGCAACTTGTGGTGTTGAGGCTGGAGCTTGAATTGAAGTAACAACAGCTTGAACTAAGGAAATGGCAGCAGTAGGCAATCTTTCCACTTCATGAGGCATCTCCCCCTGCCTAGATTCAGTCAGGACTTGATCAAGGCACCTAGAGGAAGGGATTGCCCGAGGAATGAGAGAAGATAGCCTGGCAGACAGGTCTGCAACTGACTTTAGGACTGGAGCCAAGGAGGTCTCCAACAGAAGTGATAGCCTGAGAGCTATCAGCTCATAAAGTCTGTCTGCTAAGGCTGGGAGATCTACATGCTCAATGGGGACTTGAGCAGAGGTAGAGACTGTAGGTGGAACAGCTGGAGATGTGGGTGGAGAACTGGTGTATGATGGAAATGAAGGTTGAGATATGGGGATTGTTGAAATGGAAGATAGTGGAATGGAAATATAAGGTGTGAAGGAGGGTTGAGCAATGATGTCTTGCAGTAGCTATTGATAAGATGTGGATGAAGTGGGTAGATCAGGAGGGGATGAAGGTGAATCATCCATAAAGGAATCATCTATCAGATTGAAGGATGGAATGTGAGATGATGTGTCAAGATCTGGTTGAGGGTATTGATGTAGAGGATGGAATAGTTCTTCTATTTGAGGTGGAGTTGGTGAAACTGAAGTTGGAGATGGGGTTGAAATTATGATGGTGGATGAAATTTGAATGGTGGAGGAAACTGGTGGAGATGAAATAAGAGGTGGAGGAGGAGTAGAAGCAGCAGGCAAGTCTTCTGCAGGGGCAGAGACTTGAGGGGAAGAGACTGTAACAATCCTTGTGCCTGAAGTTGCAGCTGTAGAGGGCCTGCTGGGCTTCACAATTTGTCTGTCCCACTTGCCAAACAGGGCACAGGAGAGCCTCTTAGAGGCATTGATGTGCATCCAATTTGATACTAGCAGAGCAGGTCATCTGTTTTGAAGAAATAGCCCTAGTATCCTTCCAAAGTTAACAAAATTCTTATTTATCTTCTTCTTAATCAGATCAAAGAAAATCTCTCCCCAATTTAATTGCTTCTTATCTACAATAACACCCATCAAACATAGTTGATACCTGGAGATGGTATCATGGGCTGAATGTTTGGCCAACAAGACTTTTCCCACAGCATCAGCTAAAAATCGGTATTCCATAGATAGATTTTTCTTCAGAAGCTTGCTAGGGTTTGCATCTGAGCGACCCATTCTTTGAAGTACATCAGAAAATTCTTCTCCAGAAAGTTCAACAGAGTCTTCTCCAGAATTTAATCCAAAAATTTCTATCAGGGCAGCAGGTGTAAGAGGTACCTGTGTTCCTGACACTGTACCAATAACCGTATTCTGGTCCTGGTTGTGGGCAGTATAGACCCACTCCTTGATTTCATCGGCAGTCAATTTTATTCTGGTAGACATTATAGTGACTAGCTTTTGTTCCTTGAAAAGTTCTAAAATGTCTTGGAAGATTTGATCACTGGTGCTGAAAGAATCCATGTCAATGTCGAAACCTTCATCAAATTTCATGGTGGCTAGGACTGCAACTGAGATGGCCATTGTTTTCCTGCAAAACTCAACAAACAAACGACCAAGTGTAGAGATGTTTGGACGGAAAAGAAAATTTGCAGAGATAACAAAGGCGCAAAGAGAGAACGACGACCAAAAAAAGAGTTTTATATTAGGGTTCGACGCAGAAAAGGAAAGATCGTTGAACTCAGTTCGACGATCGGGTCTTCTAAAGGAATCTGAAAGGTCTTCAATATCGTCGATCTCCGTTCGACAATATTGGAGAGCGTCGATCTCCGTTTGACGATAGTTCAGAAAACAAAATCGTCGTGCTTCGTTCGACGATCGCTGACCTAGAGAGATAGTTGAACACTATCTGAGAAGCGCTGAACTCTGGTCGACGAATTCGGAAAGCGTCGATCTCCGTTCGACGATCTGGGGGAAAATCGTCGAGCGCAGTTCAGAGACCAGAAACACTCTTATACACTAGAAAAATTAGGATGTTTGCCTAGTCTTTGTCATTTTTAGATTTTTAAAAACTTGGAACTTATTTTAAACTTCCTCCATCTAACATTCCTAACTGATTCAGGAAGAAGGTGTGTTTCTTTTCATCCAAGGGTTTGGTGAAAATATCTCCCCTTTGCAAATCAGTTGGGATATATTGAAGTTCAATTTTATTCGTCTCAACATTATCCCTTAAAAAGTGATGCCTAATTTCTATGTGTTTTGTCCTACTATGGAGGACTGGATTTTGAGCTATAGAAATAGCACTGGTATTATCACAAAAGATTTTTGACTTCTCTAAGTTGTAGCCATAGTCTAGGAGTTGGTTTTGAATCCACAATATTTGTGAGCAACAAGTACCTGCAGCCATATACTCAGCTTCAGCAGTTGAAGTTGACACAGATGTTTGTTTCTTGCAAAACCAAGAGACAAGTCTGTCACCAAGAAACTGACAAGTTCCACTGGTGCTTTTCTTGTCAATTCTGCATCCAGCATAATCAACATCAGATAATCCAGTTAAGTCAAATGCTGAATCTTTTGGATACCAGAGAACTAGATTTGGACAACTTTTAACATACCTGAGAATCCTTTTTACTAAGGTTAGGTGTGACTCTCTAGGGTTCACTTGGAATCTAGCACAGATGCATGTATCAAACATTATGTCTGGTCTAATAGCTGTAAGGTACAATAAAGAGCCAATCATTGCTCTATAAGTTGTCTGATCAACAGGTTTCCCATGTTCATCAGCATCCAATACAGCATTAGTAGGCATAGGTGTTTTCATACAAGATGCTTCAGACATACAAAATTTCTTGACCAATTCCTTTGCATACTTGGTTTGAGAAATAAATATTCCTTCAGCATGTTGCTTGATTTGCAATCCTAGAAAGAAGGATAGCTCACCCATGCTACTCATTTCAAATTTAGAGTGCATTAGATTGGAGAACCTTCTGCACAAATTTGAATCAGTAGAACCAAAAATAATATCATCTACATAGATTTGTACTAGTAGGGTATGAGACTTATGAGTTCTAATAAAAAGAGTTTGGTCTACTCTACCCCTTATAAACTCATTTTTCAAGAGAAAGCATGCTAGGGTCTCATACCATGCTCTAGGAGCTTGTTTGAGACCATATAATGCTTTATTCAATTTAAAAACATAATCAGTATGGGTTGGAGAGATAAAACCTGGAGGTTGTCTGACATAGACTTCTTCTTTGATGTCTCCATTTAGAAAAGCACTCTTTACATCCATCTGGTATACTTTGAAGCCTTTGTGTGCTGCATATGCTAAGAAGATCCTCATGGCCTCCAACCTTGCAACTGGTGCAAAAGTCTGGTCATAATCTATGCCTTTTTCTTGAGAGTACCCTTGAGTAACTAGCCTTGCCTTGTTCCTTACAATTACTCCTTGATCATCCAATTTGTTTCTGAACACCCACTTTGTTCCAACAATGGAGTGATCCTTAGGCTTTGGTACTAGTTCCCAAACTTTGTTCCTTTCAAATTGATGCATCTCTTCTTGCATTGCAATGATCCAGTGTGGATCTTGCTCTGCATCTTGAATGGATTGAGGTTCAATTTGAGATAGGAAGCAAGTGTGCAACAGGTTTTGGTTGACCTGATTTCTGGTTTGCACACCAGCAGAGATGTTTCCAATCACTTAGGAGATTGGATGGTCTCTTGATGTTACTAAATCAACAGGGGGTGTTGATTGTTCACCAACCTGTGTTGTTGTTTCCTCTTGTGGTATAACAACTGGCTTTTCAAGAGGTTTCTCTTCAGGATGTTGAATGTCTTCTTCATCTTCACTGCTTTCATCCTTTTGAGTAATTTGTATTCTGTCCAAGTCTTCAGCTAGAGAGTGTACCTGCAAAGGTTCTATGGTAGAAGTATTCTTCTCCTTGAAAGACATGTTAGTTTTATCAAAAGATATATGAACAGATTCTTCAATTTTAAGAGTTGATTTATTATAAACCCTATAAGCCTTACTGATCATGGAGTATCCCAGAAACACTCCTTCATCAGCTTTAGCTTGAAATTTTGCTAAATACTTCTTGTCATTATTGTGTATGTAACAGATACAACCAAAAATTCTAAAATAATCTACTTTAGGTTTCTTCCCTTTGAGTAATTCATAGGAAGTCTTGCCCTTTAGTTTATGTATTAAACTTCTGTTCAGCACATAGTTGGAGGTGTTCACTGCCTCTGCCCAGAAAGATAGAGGAAGGTGAGCATCTGACAATAATGTAGTGGCAGATTCAATAAGGGTTCTATTTTTCCTTTCAGCTACCCCATTTTGTTGAGGAGTTCTAGGAGCTGAGAAAGTGTGGCTGATCCCTTCACTCTGACAGAACTCTTGCATAAGAAGAGAATCAAACTCTGTCCCATGATCACTTCTGATCAGGGCAATGTGAGTATTGAACTCAGTCTGTATGCATTTGAGAAACTCTGTCAAACACTTAAAGTTATCAGACTTCTTCCTCAGAAAGAACACCCATGTGAATCTAAAGAAGTCATCTACAACTACTAAGGTGTAAGATTTCCCTCCTAAGCTTTGTACTGTAATTGGTCCAAACAGATCCATGTGTAACAGATACAAAATCCTAGGTGAATCACTCTTATTAAGTGACTTGAAACTATTTTTAGTTTGCTTGCCTAATTGACAAGCCTTGCAGAGTCCTTCCTTCTTGTAGGGGCCAAAAGGTAGTCCTCTAACAAGGTTGTCCTTGGATAGCCTAGCAATGGTTCTAAGGTTCATATGCCCTAGTCTCATATGCCATAAAACATTAAGTCTACTAACAGAATTAAACAGGCAAATATCTACATCTGTTGAAAGAAAGTCTACTAAGTAGATGTTACCTTTCCTTTTACCTGTCAACACAGTTGTGTTGTCCTCTAACTTGATCTTGCATAAGGCTTTGCTAAAAGTCACCTGGTAGCCTTCATCACATAGCTGACTGATACTAATCAAATTGTGCTTCAGTCCTTCCACATAGGCTACTTTCTTGAATGTGACTGTGCCAATCTGGACTGCACCACATCCTTTATTTTGTCCAAAGTTTGAATCACCAAATATGACTTTGGGTCCAAGCTTGGCTTTAAAGGATGTGAGGTTGTCCCTATTTTCTGTCATGTGCTTTGAGCACCCACTATCCAAATACCATTGCTGGTTTGATGTTGGATAGGTCTTCACCCGCACATAAGCAATTTACTTATTTTTGACCCAGTTTACCTTGGGCCTAGGTTGATAACCTTTAAATTCAGAAATAAATGACATCCCTGGTTGACTCTTATAACCATTAGGATGATATCTCCTTGGAGGTATTATCGATTTAGTATAAGGGTTGAATCTTTGGGATGAAGGACCCTTAGGATTGGATTTTGATTTACCCTTGAAAGAATTTCCAAAGCTCTGATCTCTGTTCGACGATCGTTGAGCTGCATTCGACGATCTTGGGTCAGATCATTGAGCTCCGTTCAACGGTCGACTGTGGCAGAGTTCAGGAATTAGAGATCGTCGACCTGAGTTCGACGATTTTGCCTGAGATCGTCGATCTGCGTTCGGCGATCGTCTAGCTCCGTTCGACGATTTCTGCTGGATCTTGGTTTTCTTAGGTAGATCAGAATTTTTCCTAGCTACCTATACAACTCCCTTCCCTTTATCAGAAATAAACTTGATTTGGGTTGTTAGAACTATAGGTTGGCTGGATGAAGCACCCAAGCCCAGTGTACTGTTGAATCTAGAGTTCACTATGCTTGTGATGTCCATTAGCTTGATGCTTATCCCATTAAGGGATTCTTCAAGCTTTTTGGCCTCTTATAGCTCACTTTTCAGTGAAGCTATCTGCTCCCTACAACACTCCAACTCCTCAGAGAGTTTGAGGTTTTCTGATTTTAAGGTACTATGTTCAGTCAGTTGATTTCTGAGAGAGATAATTTCCTTCTCAGATTTTAATAGGTCTAAACATAGTGCTTTAAACTCAGACTTAAAGTCCTCAGAATTGAAATCAAAAGAGTCTATTATCTGGTCTTCTTCAGGTTGAGTTTCAGAGTCTGACACTGACTCTTCTGCATCAGAATTGTGTTGAGAGGCATTGATTGCCATCATGCAGAACTCCTTCTCTTCAGCATCATCTTCATCATCACTGGAGCTGGATGATGCTTCTGATTCTTCTTCTGTTTCACTCCAATATTCATCAACAAATCCCTTCCTTGTGTGTTTGTTCTTGTTGGAGGAGGGTTTTCCATTGCCATTCTTCTTGAAGTCTTTTTCTGTTCTCCTTTCTTTCCTTTCCTTTCTGTCCTTGTTTTTATTTTCTGGACAGTCAGACACAATGTGGCCTGGTTTCCTACAACCAAAGCAAATAATTTCTTTATTATTTGACTTATCATACCTTGGCTTGTCATGTTCTTTGTATGATCTCTTCCTGAAGTCCTTTCTGGCCATTTTGTAAAATCTTTTGGCCAGCAGACTAAGCAGCTCATCATTGCCTGTGACTTTGTCTTTAGGCTGATCTTCAGTGGCTTTGAAAGCTATTGTCTTTTCCTTTCTTGTGGCTGATGAGGCAGCCTTCTGCTCTTCTTCTCTATTTTTGATGAGCAGCTCATAAGACTTGAGCTTGCCCAATAGAGCTTCTGTTGTGATCTCATTGAGACTTCTGGCATCCTTGATTGGCCAGATCCTTGAGCCCCAAGTGCTTGGGAAGCACATTAGGATTTTGTCATTCAACTCAGTCAATGAGATCTCCTTGTCCAAGGTTTTCAGTTCATTGACTATGAGACTGAGTCTGTTGTACATATCTCCTACTAACTCAGCTTCTCCTTTCTTGAAGTTCTCATATTGGGTTATGAGGTGAGATCTTCTGTCCTTTCTTTCATCAGCAGATCCTGAGACTATTTCAGATAGCTTGTCCCAGATCTCCTTTGCTGAGTTGCATTCAGCTACCTTTTGGAAAATGTCATCAGACATAGTCTGGGCTAGGATGTTCATAGCCTTTGCATCTGCTACCTTCCACTTCTTGATCTCTGCATCTATTCCTGAAGGAGGTGGAACAGCATTTGTACTTGTGTTCTCTGGAGGTCTTGGACACACTGTCAAAACAGAATTAAATATGTCCTCATCAATAGAATTCATGTATAGTCTAATCCTTGCTTTCCAAAGTGCAAACTTAAACAGATTGCACACTAGAGGTCTGGTGCTAGCATAATCTTTGTTTTGAGCCATGTTTTGTGAATAAAAATTCTAATAAAAAAATCAAAACAAGCAGATCTAACTAGGGATCTTTGGGTTCAGTTGTTAGCCTATGCAACCACTGAGATGTGGTACTTTTAACCAACCTACCTCTGATACCAATTGAAAGTGTGAGTTAGATCTGATATACTCTAGAGGGGGGGGGGTGAATAGAGTATGGTGCTTGCTAAAAACTTTTACAACAGTTGTTGTATTCTAATGTGAACAGGGAAGCAAATAGTAAATCTAACCATAGAATAATCACAATCTACAAAAGAAACTAATCACAAGCCACAACCAGAAATTAAAGAAACACAAGCAACCAGAAGACACAAGGAGCTATAGTGGTTCCCCAACCAATCTGGGTACATCGACTCTTCTACCACTAGGTAGGAATTCACTAGGATAGGATCAGGTGTTCACTGAGCTTTTGATAAGGTGCTCAAAAACCAAACCAGATTTTTTGATCAGGTGTCTTGCCACCAATGAGTTTTTGATAAGGTGCCCAAAAACCACACACAAACTTTTGAAGGGAGTTTGAAAAACCCTTTACAGAGGTGGGGATGAGAGAGTGATGAAAGTCTTCTTTTCTCAATCACAGTAAGAAGACTATGTGGATTCAGTGATGTTGTCAAAGCTCCCCCTGAGATCTTGAGTTGTTCAGGAAATGAAGCTTTGCAGTAGGGTGATAGGCCTTCAGAAAATTGATCACCAACAAATGATGATTTCAGCAACAACTGAAATGTGAGGTGTCTGGAGTCTTGAATTATGATGGCCTTGAACAGTTGAAAAAGAGATCTGAAGATATCAGTTTGTTGTTGTAGAGAAAATTCCTCTTCTTTTTTTTCTCAGAGTTCTCTACTGGATTGATATTACAGAAGTTGAAGAATTATCTTTTATTTCATCTATCTGAATAGAAATTGTCCATTGTCCAAGATAGCCGTTGGCCTGTCATCAATAACTTCCTTAATTGCATTTGTCTTCTGGAGGAAAGTCCAATAAAAATATTCCTTGATAATTCCTTGAAACTTGCTCCAGAATAAATGAAAACGGCTGTAAGATCTCTGAATTAATTGCTAATAATAATTCCACAGCTGTCCAAATTTGAATCTTGAAAATCATTTAACTCTTTAGAAAAACGTCGAACTGAGCTCCACTATCGTCGAACTGAGTTCAGAGATTTGGACTTAGACAGAAACAGAGTTCGTCAATCTGAGCTCAACTATCGTCGAACTGGGCTCAGAGATAGAGAATCAAACTGGAGTCAAGATCGTCGAACTGAGCTCGAAGATCGTCGAATGGAGTTCTATGACTTGATGAAGTTGAGCTCAGAAATCATCGAATGGAGTTCGACGACTCGTCGAAGTGAGCTCAACGATCGTCGATTGGAGTTCGACAATTCGTCGTACTGAGCTCGACGAAATGACTTAGTTTCCAAACTGAAAAACCTGGTCTTGAGGGCAGCTTCCAAACCTAACTACTAACCCTTAGACTCAATTCTAATTGACCTTTAGATCTATACAATGAAGTCAAAACAGGTTCCTAAGAGACATAGTGATCCTGACCCAAATTAGTAATAGGGTGTTCAAACATACCTCAAGTCAAATGGGCTAAAATCTCAATTTCCTATTTTTGGTAAAGGCACCCCAAAATTTCTACGCTATCTCAACATATAAGTTGGATCCAATAGTATAAAGAGGTACAAATGACTTGAAAAATTTACCAGGGTTTTATAATGCCCTAAGGAACATTCCACCAAAAATTTTGGGTCATTAGGGTTATTTAAACCACAAATATTTCATTAATATTTAAAATCACATTTTTCCTAAATCTATAAAAATATTTTGTCCAAAAATTCTCATTTTTGGACAAGAGGTGTAACTAGGGTTCATTCATACATGTCCCAAATTTCAACCCCATGGCTTCAACAATTCGAAAGATATTTACATCCTAATTCTATCCTACACAAGGACCAGTCCCAAAATAAGTGATCTACAAGGAGCGACATGCCTACAATGCTCCAAATGGGCTGATTCAAGTTCCTAAGTAACTTAGACACTCATGTCTACAAAAGTTGTCACAGGCAAACTTTCATAAAAAGGCCTTTAAGGGTTTTAATTTTAAGGATCAAGATGAGCATTTCTATGTGACAAAAATTGCATTTACTATTTATTTATATTAATCTATATTATTCATGATGGACGGCCCAGATTGCGTATCCTACCTCCAGGCAAGGGCTGTGATGGACCTAACCTCGGCAATTTCTAGATCAATTTCCCAGCCACCGGGTCACCTCCCCGACCGACCACCACCACCACCTTCGTTGAGGTGGCAGCTATCGTTTAGCGGCGGCTTGGCCACTGGAGGTGCCAATTTCGACGAACCTGACCCCAGCAAAACTAGGAAAATCTCCATTTTTCACTCATTGGATCAGACTTAGTTATGCCCGATTTCTCTCCTAATTAATCTAGGATACTAACATAGAGGTAGGGGAGGAGAAACCGACCTGGAGATGGGCTTGGCGATGGGTTTGGTGGCCATGTGCATGCCATGGCCAGCAGTCTTAATTGAGTTACACCCCCCAATTTTGATTCTCCTGCAAAAGCTCCACTCCAAAGCTCTGGATCGTCTCTTTGTGTGGTGGTGAAGGTGATGAAAGGCTTGAAAGGGGCTCAGGAGGGGTGTATATGTAGTTGCCAAGAAAGAGGATGGTCGGTCATGGCTTGAATGCCATTCTCTCCCCCCTCCTTGCTGTCAGCCGACTGGAATTGATGAGAAGGCAGTCCCCATGCCTGAGAACTCTCTTGGAAGCCATTGGGAAGAGGAGGAAGGTTCCAAGTGGCAATCATTCCATGAAATCCTCCTCTTTATCCCCCAATTAGGTGAAATCTCCATATCGCCCTCCATGAAATCCCCCCATTCAAATTTAGAGGGGTTTTTGCTAGAAATTGGCTCATGGGCCTGTAGTATGGTCCTTTGGCAAGGCCTTAGCCCAACTAGTTTTGACTTGGGCTCCTAATTTTCCTCTTTAGGCCATATGTTGACCATGGTTGACTTGGGGGTTTGACTTGGTCAACTGATGTGTAGTCAGGTTCAATGTGTATGTATTGAGTCCCTTGACACCACCCAATGTTGTTTGGGTCATGGTGATGCCATAATTGGGCCAATTTAGCCAATAAGTGTGATTCGGACCAATTTATGGCTAAGTTTGACTTTGGTCAAATTAGTCAAATTGCTGACCCCATGATAGGGAGTTTTCGTCAATTGGGTCCCTTATGATGTCTTAAGACTAGTAGTGAGGTCAATTATATGTTTTGGGGGTCAATTGAACATATTTGTGAAGGATTGACCTATGTTGACATAAAGGGCACTTGGCCAATTTGGCCAATTTGGTGACCCTATGATAGGGCTTTTGGGTCATTTGGGTTTCTCTTAGGGTTATGGATCTATTGGTGAGCTCAATTTGAGTTGGTGAGTATAATTTTGAGTGAATTGGTCTAGGTTGACTTGTGCACCCTTGGGGTGCTTATAGCAATTTCCTAGGTTCAAGCTAACCTAGGGTCATACCATGACCTCTACTCACAACTTAAGTTGTAACCCTAACCCAATGGGGTCTACAAGTGAGGGGGATGTTACAAATCCCAATAATAATAATAATAAAAGAATTTTGTCCCCGAAATTTAAGATCGGGTCTACGAGGTTTAATGCATAAAGAAGTTGATCAAAATATCAAGGAGGTTTATGTGGTACCTGAGGTGAAGAACTCCAGATGTCACTGCTGTATGAGGACCATGGGCTCCCAATGGTGCTCCTCCTATCCATGATTTTACTACAGCACCTTGAAAAAAGGGAGGCTCTTCTTCCGCAAGACTCAGACCGATGTATCGTCGATCCAGATCGGCTCCAAACGAACTGACCGATCGGATGCTAACGGGCCTGATGTGAAGTGCTTCTTCGGTCGAAGTAAGGCCCTCCGAAGTTATGAGATGTAGAAGACATCATGTAGGTTCTCTAATTCTAACAGTAGCTCTAGTCGGTATGTCAAGGGACCAATCAGCTCAAGGATCGTATGATTCCCCATAAATCGAAGGATGAGCTTTTTTATTTCCTCGCACCTACAAGACACCCTACACCAGACATATCTTCAAGTAAACTATATCTTCCACTTGGAACTTTGCCTTCCAATGCCTTGCATCGTAGTACTTGGTCTGTCTACTCCGAGCCTCTAACACTCGATCACAGATAATCTGAATCAGTGCTTTTGTAATGCCCCGACACTCAAAAGAGGGATGGGCAGTGTTTAGAACCAAGTTTGGTACTTGGTAAGGGTCACACGACCTGGGACACGGGCGTGTCTAGGGTAGTGTCGTGCTCGGGCTTGACGAATTTTCTGAGTGGTCGACAAAATATAGTCGACGATCATCGAGACAACGAACACGGCCTGAGACACGGGCGTGTCCCAGGCCTTGTCCTGCTCGGGCTGGTAGCCGACTTGTGTCGGGTGAGGAACACGACCTAGAGCGTAGGTGTGTTCGGGTTGACACGGGTGTGTCAAAATCGACACGGGCATGACGAAAAACTGTGTCCACTTCGTATTATTTTTGGTCCTGTGTCGATGGAGGAACACGCCCTGCAACACGGGCGTGTACTGAGTGACACGGGCGTGTACTGAGTGACATGGGCGTTTTGAGAGCCCGTGTCCTGGTCAGGACTCGATGGTTTCGGCGTCGATTGAGGCACACAGCCTTGGACACGAGCGTGTCACAAGCCGTGTTCGGCCCAGGAAATTGATTTTAAGTGCGAATCGTGGCCGTCCGTTTCCTTCTTTTCGGATCCAAGGGCCCAGGGCTGTTCCTGCTAGATTAAGTCTGGGAATAGGGTTTAAAACTGTAAGAGCCCCCTCCCCCTTACTAAGGAGGGCTACCGGGTCTTATGCCTAGAACCACCGTCTTACGGTGGCACTAACACACGGGTTAGTCGACACCGCAACACGCCGATTCTGCCGGCTAATACGATCATATAAGCTGTTGGCCAATATGATAAAAAGAAGTATAGCAGTATATCAAATCCACTAGTACACAAGTCACAGAGTACATATCATATATATAAATGAATAGTACAGAAACATAGTCCACAATGAGTACAAATGAAAGAATAATAAGGGCTTATGCCAAGTACATCATATCAACTCTCTCTCTCAAATCAAAGCAGAAGCTAATCTAATACATCAAAACTAGTCCCACCTGAGGACGCGCAGTAGTAGTAGTCTGCGGTAGCGGTATCTGCTCCTCAAGTCCCATCTCCTCATCGTGCTGGTGCTCCAGCTCCACGAGCTCCTAAAATAGTATGGTCACCGACCATTAGTCAAAAATACTAAGTTGTTTCCTCCGCACCTCGCCCCACAGCTCCTAGGTACCGAGCAGAAGGACGAAGAAGAGGATAACAAGGGGTAGCAAAAGTGGAAGCAGGTGACAAGAACTAACTAGCAGTTGTAATAGATATTATTATTCTACTCTAGCAGTTCTAAGTATATTGTACAAGTAAGTAAAGCGCAGTACTAGTAAAAGAAGTAAAGAACAGAAAGTAAGAGCAGAGAAATAAAACTAGGCTACCACTATACTACCATCACAAAAGTACATTAACTTATAAAAATGCCCATACAAATTTATAAGTTAAGGTTTGTAGGAAATTTAACTTATCATATAAAAGAGCCCATACTAATTTATATGATAAGGATCTATGAAGCGTATGACCTAATATGAATGAATGTTATGATGCAATTTATGCGCATGTAAGTGCAACTCATACACAATGACTCTGTGATCATAGATCTTTAGTTCCCACTTTTTGAGAGCTAACATCACTCTCAGGTACCACCGCTGTGGCTACGGCAGCAGCGGAGCGGGCATCTCCACTTCTAGGCCGGTATGCACACTACCAAACCTTAGACGCCTCTCATACGCCTTTGTACATGTCCAAGGTGCACTCTAGAGTCTCTGCGTACGTACTTTGCTGACAACCTGTCAGTCTTGTTGGGTCGGGTGTGCGTTATCGGGGGTTGTCCTCCAGATCGCAGTGTAAAAACAACCCATTGGCCCCTCTAACCCTCACACCCGCCTGGTGCACCGTACTGCCATCAGTGTGACAAACGAGCAGTACCGCATGCCCCGCCACTAAATTTATGCGCATGCAAGTATTTCATTCCGAGCCTCCAGCTCGCAGGACCAACCTGTCCTGAATCCCTCAAACGCTACACGAGTGAGTATTTATCACAATCCCTCCAACACTATACGGGTGAGAACGCACAATAGTGCCTTTATTCCAAATCCCTCAATGTAACGCCCCGGATTTTTATGACGTACGTATGATGGGCGTTACGTGGGCTTTGATTGTACTTTGAGCATGGTTTTTCCCGCGGGCTTGCGAGTGGTTCTTTTTGGTTGCTGAGTTGCACGATTCCCCAGCAAACCGTAGTCCAAATAAGGGACTCGGTGAGGCCTCTTAGGGAATGCCTGCATGCTTTCGCGCCCGGGGAATGTTGCTCAAAATAAGTTGCTGGTTCAGGAAACAAAAAGGGTAAAAAGTGCTTAAGGCAAAAATGGTCTAGGACGTCCCAGGAACATTTTTCACAAAAGGGGAAAATGGTCGTTTTTGTGTTACACGCCCCCTGTCACGGGCGTGACCCAGGCCGTGACCTGGGCGTGACCTCCTGGACTCGACGAATTTTTCTTGCGTCGAGTTGAGCTCGACGAATGGGGTACACGCCCCCTGACACGGGCGTGTCACGGGCCGTGTCCCGCTTCGTCGAGTGTCGAGTGTCGATCGGCGAGTATCGAGCGTCGAGTATCGAGTGTCGAGTCGTCGAGAGAGGGGACACGGCCTGTGACACGGGCGTGTCACAGGGCGTGTCAGGCTGGGTCGAGTGTCGACACTTTCTGTCGACGAGGTTTCGAGACACGGGTTACACGCCCTAGGTCACGGGCGTGACCGACCCGTCACGCGCGTGTACCCCGGCCGTGTACCGTCTGGATAAACATGGAATTGCCGCCTTTCGGCGCCGCTTATGGTACATGCCCTGTGTCACGGGCGTGACACAGTGCGTGACCGGCCCGAAAATCGACTTTTTCCAGTTTTTTTGTGCCATTCATTTCCTTGATCCTGCATCGAACGGTTCAGCTCTGTTCTGGTCAAATTTAGGCCGAAACAGAGAAGTGATTTCTCATTTTTTCTTCTTCTTTTCATCTTCCCTTCTTCTTCTTCACTTCTCAAAGAAAAAGTAAGGGAAATATCTTCATCTTCTTCTTCCTTCTCCTCAAAGAGAAAGCAAAGAGAGCAAGGCTCAAGCAAGGCAAGAAAAGAAAAGCAGCCGTCGCGGCATCGTCTCGGTTCAGGCAAGTGGTGTTCTTCACCCTTGCCAATCTCCTTTCTTGAATTTTGATGCTATAGTTTTGATGCTAATCCTCTTTCAAATTCCATAGCTTGTTCTTCATGATACCTTTGAATTTCTCAATACTTTACTAACATGATCTCCATGCTTAAATTCTCTAGCTTTATGATTACTTCATGTCATTTGTTTCTCCTCATGTATAATCATGAAGATTGTTCTTGTTTCTCATCACGTACTTTATTCGTGTTCCTCATGATTATAGTGTAATCCATCTTCTAGCAACTTGTTAGCATGTGTGAGGGCGATGAAAGGAAACGTGTTACCTTGGGTTATGGGGTGTTTTGCGAGGCGAATTCGTGAAGCATGGCGGGAGCGTTTGTGTGAGACTTTTGCAAGGGGTGGCGTGGTTTCAGCCTGTGGCCACCGGGTTTTGTTTTGTGGTTAGAGAGACCACTTTGGCCCCGATTTGGGCTGGTTTTGTTTGGTGTGTTCCACTTTAGGGCCGCCACCGATAAGACCCTTGTGAAATTGAACTTAACCACTGCTTATGCTTCACTTGTCTAGTAGATTCTTGTTCTATGAATGATGGAATAGTCATGTGTTTTGCCTTTTGTTCCTGCGGTCTGAGCAGGATTTGAAGAACTAGTACGCACTTGGTGCGGTTGACCCTTTGGAATGACATTGTTTTTCTACTTGTACGCACTTGTTTTGTGCACTCTTTTGACGTAAGCATTGCTATGGGGTCGGTAAGCCCCTTCTTGATTCATTATGAAATTTGTACTCTCTTTTGTATAGTTTGGTTGATTGCTGAGGTATTCTTGCTTGAATGCCTCAGGTGCAGGTTGTAGCCGGTTGAGCGGCTAGGTTGGTTGGAGGCGTTTCTTGGGAGCTAACCGAGCATTTAAAGCGAGGTAGTTCTCCTTTTGTTGTACAGACATACATGTGCCCCAATGGGTTCGTGTCAGCTTGTTGGCGCCCATTTGGTGGATTTTCTTTTATATAAATATGAACTAGACTGTTATTGTAACTCCTTTGGATGGAATGTACTTGCTTTTGGGATAGTTTTCTGGTAGGTTGCATTAGGTATTTTGAAGCTAAACCAAAACTATTATTGTATCTCATGCATACATGACTTGCTAAATTAAGACTTATTTTCAAATAACGTAAACAAAGAGGAGTTCGTATAAAAATATCACTCTAGGCTGCATATAGGAGTTCGGGATGAATAAACCAAGGATTTCCGCCGCGTAACAATGTGTTTTGATACCTAAGGCCGAGGGATACGGCCAGCAAATGAACTAATTTTCTTACATATAACTGTTGAATTTCAATTCATAAAGTAAGCGTCAAGGGTTGCCTGAACGTGTGCAGTTATCCCCTGCACGACGTGGCATCATAACCCGTAGTTCCTCTTGCTCTGATACGAGGTACTCGTTGAGGAAATGCGGGTTGTGACAGTTGGTATCAGAGGGAGGTTTGCTTGACATTTGGTCGGGCAAACTTTCCTTTTTGTTTTGTGAGTGTAAGCATCATTTCATACACACACCGAGGTGCCATCAGTATGTCTTGGCCGAAGCACGTACACTACACTCATGGCATGAACAGAAGTATACGGGGCATATTATGTAATATGGGATGCATAATATGTGGCTGTATATGGATCCACCATAGGGGCAACATGTGAGGGTTATGTAGTATGGGATGCATAACCTCACCACATGGATGCGACTAGCACGTTTTCTTTTCTTCGTTGCATGCAATGCTATGTAGTATGGGATGCATAGCATTGTGATGCGTACGACCGCTCATGGCATGCATTAAGGCCTTTTCTAGAATGCATAGCACAGCACGCATAACATAACATTGCATGAGCACAACGTGCCAAGCTAAGACTTACATGATGACACCTGTACACTCATGGTTTTGGGTCAAAGCAAGTCATGCATCCATGGTTTAGGCACAAGTTAGTGGGATGACGGTGAGTCATCTTTAGGTGAGGCATGCCATCATTCTCAAACTCCCAAAGCAAGTTAGCAGTTGATATTCATATTTTGATATGTATGGTCTGTACATAGCCGTTGTGTGTTTTGTTGGATTTGAGATTGACAAGAGTGACTGTGTCTCTAGGATGTCGAAGCGTCCAGTGACAAGGCAAACTCCCCAATCTGAGGGTGAATCTTCGGGCGCGCAGAATAATGCGCTGATAGATAGTCTTCGCCAAAGTAATGAGGCTTTGACGAGACAGGTGCAGGAAGTGCAGTCCCAGCTTCAAGCTATGTCATCCGCTATGTCTGGGCTGGCACCAAGAGGACAAGAGACGGTTAGAGGCCCCACTAGTTCGACTCCTTCAGTGGCAGTGACACCCCCAGTTGTCGTTCCTCCTGCGATGACTTTCATCTCGCAGTTTCAATGACTTGGACCACCGACGTATGATGGAAAGGCAGACTTCGTAATCTTAGATGACTGGGTGATCACGTTGGAAGAAATGTTTGTGTATGCTGGTGTGACTGAGGACCAGAAGGTGATGCTTGCTGCCTATCAACTTAAGGGATTGGCGAAAGGATGGTGGTTACGAGAAAAGGAAGGCCTAGGGGCGGGCTGTTCGTGGGAAGTGTTTAAAGAACTGGTACGGCGCAAGTTTCTACCGACAGTGGAAAGGGACCGCCTGATGAATGACTTTTTGTATTTGAAGCAAAGGAAACTCACAGTGAGTGAGTATGAAATCGAGTTTAGCAAATTAAGCCGGTTTGCACCGAGCTTGGTGACGACAGAAGCTGATCGCGTCAAGCGGTTTTTGGGCGGACTCCGCAGCGACGTACAGCAGTTCGCAAGTGCTTATGGAGCGACGAGTTACACTGCTGTGGTTGAGGCGGCGTTGAAGGTGGAAGCGATCGAAACTGCAAAACAAAGAGGACAACTGATGAGGAAGGATAAGAGGAAGCTGGTGGGAGGGAAAAGCTCCCAAGACGCAGACGTAAGGAAGAGAAACAAGGAGACATGTAGCTTCTGTGGCCGAGCTGGTCACCCCTTTGAGACATGTTTCAAGCGGTTGGGGATGCAAAAGAAGGAGCAGGTGCACGCCATTCAGGGTGCGCCAACCAGAGACTTGGAGTGTACATTTTGTGGGAGAAGAGGTCATGATGTGAGCCGCTGCTGGGCCAAAGATAAGGTATGCTTTCAGTGTGGCAGACCAGGACATCTTCGTGCAAGGTGCCCACAGGTTCAAGCTGTGTTGCAACCCGCACCACTCCAGGCTTTGCCTCCGCCTCCGCGCTTGGACAAAGGCAAAGGGAAGTTGAATGTGGTCTCTGCAGAGGAAGCGCATACGTCACCGCAGGTTATTTCAGGTTCGATTCCGTCCTCTGGTTCTCGTTTTGTGTATACCTAGTATGTGTAGTTCTTAGCGTAGCATATATACTTTATAGGAAACTTTAAGGTCAAGAACCGTTGGGCACGTGTTCTCTTTGATTCTGGTGCGACCCATTCATTTGTAGCGCGAACTTTTCTAGATCAGTATCATTTGACACCAGAGCGAGTGGGGAATGCGTTTTTGGTGAAATTTCCTTCTGGCGCTTCTGTGGTGGCTGACTGGGGTCTTCTTGATTGTCCCATTTTGTTGGGAGATTTTATAGCAAGGGTGGATTGCAAGGTAATCGATTTGGAAGATTTCGACGTCATTCTGGGTATGGACTGGTTAGCCCGCTATGACGCCGTCATCCAGTGCAGAGGGAAGCGCTTGGATTTTGTCAAGGATGATGGCCAGCCAGGAAGTGTGTATGGTGATTCTTGCCAGGATTCTCCAGGGCTTTCGGCGGTATGTGTTCGGACGTTGTTTGTTTCCGACTGTTTTGCTTGTCTTGTCTCCGCTGTGGGGACTAGTGCTGTTTTGCCGCTTTTGGAGGAGATTCCTGTTGTGCGTGACTTCCCAGATGTTTTTCCTACTGACCTTCTTGGTCTACCCCCTGATCGTGACGTCGAGTTTGTTATTGAGTTGGAGCCGGGTACGCGACCGATCGTGAAAGCTCCATACAGGATGGCCCCGCGTGAGCTAGCAGAGTTGCGTACACAGTTAGATGACTTGTTGGCAAAAGGGTTTATCCGGCCGAGTTCATCACCTTGGGGTGCACCGGTGTTATTTGTAAAGAAGAAAGATGGGTCGATGCGGCTTTGCATCGATTACCGGGAGTTGAACAAGGTGACTATTAAAAACAAGTACCCACTGCCAAGAATTGATGATTTATTTGATCAACTGCATGACAGTTCTGTATTTTCGAAGATTGATCTCCGCTCGGGCTATCATCAGCTCAAGGTCCGGGAATCTGATATTCCGCGAACTGCATTTCGATCAAGGCATGGCCACTTTGAATTCCTTGTGATGTCGTTTGGATTGACCAATGCACCATCAGCTTTCATGGATCTGATGAACAGAGTGTTCAAGGACTATTTGGATAAATTTGTGGTGGTGTTTATTGATGATGTTCTTATCTACTCCCGCAGTGCTGAGGAACATGAACAGCATCTGCGAGTAGTATTGGCCACTTTACGAGATCAACGGTTATTCGCCAAGCTAAGCAAATGCGAGTTTTGGTTGCCGCAAGTTGCTTTTTTGGGTCATGTCATTAATCACCAGGGTATTTCAGTGGATCCCGAAAAGATTTCTGCGGTCATGGAATGGAGAAGACCGGAAACACCCAAGGAGATTCGAAGCTTCTTGGGCTTAGCCGGCTATTATCGCAGATTTGTCGAAGGTTTTGCGACGTTGGCCGCACCTTTGACTCGATTAACCCAGAATAACGTGGCATTTGAATGGAATGACAAGTGTGAGACCTCCTTCCTGGAACTCAAACATCGATTATGTACCGCTCCTGTGTTGGTCTTGCCGACGGAAGGAAAAGAGTATGAAGTGTTTGTGGATGCGTCGCACGTTGGACTTGGCTGTGTGTTAATGCAAGACAAGAAGGTGATTGCGTATGGGTCTCGGCAGTTGAAAAGTCATGAAAAGAATTACCCAACGCATGATTTGGAGTTTGCAGCGGTGATATTTGCATTGAAGTTGTGGAGACACTTGCTATATGGTGCGCAGTGTAAAATCTTTACAGATCATAAGAGTTTGAAGTATGTCTTCACGCAGAAAGAACTTAATTTGCGCCAACGGCGATGGCTTGAGTATGTCGCGGATTATGATGTGGACATTCAGTATCAACCGAGGAAGGCGAATGTTGTGGCCGATGCTTTGAGTCGGAAGACGGGGAAATTATTTCATCTTTCTGTCGACCGTCTTGTGGAGGAATTTCTGTTGATGGATATTACGGTGGGCAGATATGAACCGCAAAGTCATTCGGCAATAGAAGAACCGTCATGGCTGGTGCTTACAAGACAACATCAAAAAGATGATCCTGATCTGTTGCATTTATCTCTTCGGACTGAAAAGGGTGAATTACCGGATTTTGCGATTGATGGTGCAGGCACGTTAAAGTATCGTGGGCGCTTTTGTATTCCTGCAGTTGGGGAGATTCGTGAGATGGTGTGTAAGGAAGCACACGACGCAAGTATGGCCTACCATCCAGGCTCAACAAAAATGTACCGTGATTTGAAACAAATTGTCTGGTGGTATGGAATGAAAAGAGATATAACGCAATTTGTCTCAGAATGTCATACCTGCAAACGGGTGAAAGCTGATCATGGGAAGCCTGGTGGCAAGTTGACACCATTGGAGATTCCAACCTGGAAGTGGGAAAGCATCTCAATGGATTTTATTACCGGTTTACCAAGATCTCCCCGAGGACATGACTCCGTGTGGGTGATCGTGGATAGGTTGAACAAGTGTGCTCATTTCATACCCTTTAAGGTCAACTACCCGATGAAAACAATAGCGGAGCTCTATGTGAACGAGATCATCCGACTGCATGGTGTGCCTGTGAATATCATTTCAGACCGAGATTCCCGCTTTACCTCTCGTTTTTGGCGCAGTTTACAAGAGGGTTTGGGAACAGATTTGCGATACTCCACAGCTTATCATCCTCAGACGAATGGCCAAACCGAGAGAGTAAATCAAATTGTAGAAGACATGATTCGATGTTACATTCTGGAGTATGGCGGAGCATGGGATGAACGTTTGCGGCTTATGGAGTTCGCGTATAATAATAGCTATCAAGAAAGCTTGCAAATGGCTCCGTTTGAAGCGTTATATGGGCGACGATGTCGGACCCCACTCTTTTGGACTGAGGTTGGCGAGCGGCCTTTGTTGGGGCCAGAGGCGCTCGAGGATATAGAAGTTGCAGTACGAGGTACTCCCAAGATCGTGTGTTGCGGAAAAAGAAGATTCCTATGATAAAGGTGTTATGGAAAAATCAGGATGTGGAAAGCGCGACGTGGGAGCTCGAGTCAACGATGAGGGTGGCTCACCCTCATTTGTTCCCGTAAGCTGGTATGTGATTTAGTGTTTGATTGGATTCATGTTTTGGTTTGCTTGTGTGTTGGGTTTTGTGAAAAGTTTCGAGGCGAAACTTTTTGTTAGGGGGCGTGATTGTAACGCCCCGGATTTTTATGACGTACGTATGATGGGCGTTACGTGGGCTTTGATTGTACTTTGAGCATGGTTTTTCCCGCGGGCTTGCGAGTGGTTCTTTTTGGTTGCTGAGTTGCACGATTCCCCAGCAAACCATAGTCCAAATAAGGGACTCGGTGAGGCCTCTTAGGGAATGCCTGCATGCTTTCGCGCCCGGGGAATGTTGCTCAAAATAAGTTGCTGGTTCAGGAAACAAAAAAGGGTAAAAAGTGCTTAAGGCAAAAATGGTCTAGGACGTCCCAGGAACATTTTTCACAAAAGGGGAAAATGGTCGTTTTTGTGCTACACGCCCCCTGTCACGGGCGTGACCCAGGCCGTGACCTGGGCGTGACCTCCTGGACTCGACGAATTTTTCTTGCGTCGAGTTGAGCTCGACGAATGGGGTACACGCCCCCTGACACGGGCGTGTCACGGGCCGTGTCCCGCTTCGTCGAGTGTCGAGTGTTGATCGGCGAGTATCGAGCGTCGAGTATCGAGTGTCGAGTCGTCGAGAGAGGGGACACGGCCTGTGACACGGGCGTGTCACAGGGCGTGTCAGGCTGGGTCGAGTGTCGACACTTTCTGTCGACGAGGTGTCGAGACACGGGTTACACGCCCTAGGTCACGGGCGTGACCGACCCGTCACGGGCGTGTACCACGGCCGTGTACCGTCTAGATAAACATGGAATTGCCGCCTTTCGGCGCCGCTTATGGTACACGCCCTGTGTCACGGGCGTGACACAGGGCGTGACCGGCCCGAAAATCGACTTTTTCCAGTTTTTTTGTGCCATTCATTTCCTTGATCCTGCATCGAACGGTTCAGCTCTGTTCTGGTCAAATTTAGGCCGAAACAGAGAAGTGATTTCTCATTTTTTCTTCTTCTTTTCATCTTCCCTTCTTCTTCTTCACTTCTCAAAGAAAAAGTAAGGGAAATATCTTCATCTTCTTCTTCCTTCTCCTCAAAGAGAAAGCAAAGAGAGCAAGGCTCAAGCAAGGCAAGAAAAGAAAAGCAGCCGTCGCGGCATCGTCTCGGTTCAGGCAAGTGGTGTTCTTCACCCTTGCCAATCTCCTTTCTTGAATTTTGATGCTATAGTTTTGATGCTAATCCTCTTTCAAATTCCATAGCTTGTTCTTCATGATACCTTTGAATTTCTCAATACTTTACTAACATGATCTCCATGCTTAAATTCTCTAGCTTTATGATTACTTCATGTCATTTGTTTCTCCTCATGTATAATCATGAAGATTGTTCTTGTTTCTCATCACGTACTTTATTCGTGTTCCTCATGATTATAGCGTAATCCATCTTCTAGCAACTTGTTAGCATGTGTGAGGGCGATGAAAGGAAACGTGTTACCTTGGGTTATGGGGTGTTTTGCGAGGCGAATTCGTGAAGCATGGCGGGAGCGTTTGTGTGAGACTTTTGCAAGGGGTGGTGTGGTTTCAGCCTGTGGCCACCGGGTTTTGTTTTGTGGTTAGAGAGACCACTTTGGCCCCGATTTGGGCTGGTTTTGTTTGGTGTGTTCCACTTTAGGGCCGCCACCGATAAGACCCTTGTGAAATTGAACTTAACCACTGCTTATGCTTCACATGTCTAGTAGATTCTTGTTCTATGAATGATGGAATACTCATGTGTTTTGCCTTTTGTTCCTGCGGTCTGAGCAGGATTTGAAGAACTAGTACGCACTTGGTGCGGTTGACCCTTTGGAATGACATTGTTTTTCTACTTGTACGCACTTGTTTTGTGCACTCTTTTGACGTAAGCATTGCTATGGGGTCGGTAAGCCCCTTCTTGATTCATTATGAAATTTGTACTCTCTTTTGTATAGTTTGGTTGATTGCTGAGGTATTCTTGCTTGAATGCCTCAGGTGCAGGTTGTAGCCGGTTGAGCGGCTAGGTTGGTTGGAGGCGTTTCTTGGGAGCTAACCGAGCATTTAAAGCGAGGTAGTTCTCCTTTTGTTGTACAGACATACATGTGCCCCAATGGGTTCGTGTCAGCTTGTTGGCGCCCATTTGGTGGATTTTCTTTTATATAAATATGAACTAGACTGCTATTGTAACTCCTTTGGATGGAATGTACTTGCTTTTGGGATAGTTTTCTGGTAGGTTGCATTAGGTATTTTGAAGCTAAACCAAAACTATTATTGTATCTCATGCATACATGACTTGCTAAATTAAGACTTATTTTCAAATAACGTAAACAAAGAGGATTTCGTATAAAAATATCACTCTAGGCTGCATATAGGAGTTCGGGATGAATAAACCAAGGATTTCCGCCGCGTAACAATGTGTTTTGATACCTAAGGCCGAGGGATACGTCCAGCAAATGAACTAATTTTCTTACATATAACTGTTGAATTTCAATTCATAAAGTAAGCGTCAAGGGTTGCCTGAACGTGTGCAGTTATCCCCTGCACGACGTGGCATCATAACCCGTAGTTCCTCTTGCTCTGATACGAGGTACTCGTTGAGGAAATGCGGGCTGTGACACTCAAACCCGTCACGGGTGATAATGAATCATAATGTCCTAACCTAATAGACTACTCTTGTCTACGGGTTATTATACTTAGTAGTTTAAGGTTAATCCCAGGACTGCCCAGTGTATACCCGGTGAAGGACTCTCGGGGGCACTAGGAACTACGATGGGATTATGCCCAAAGTTCCCTTTCTCAAGAATAATTACTTTTATTTGTGTCTACCCAGGATTTATACCCCCAACTCTCGTATTACTTTAGAAAGACCCTAAAGACTTAACGTGTTATTAGGAGCACGACGGTATTCCACCGGTCCCCGTTATTGTTGTTGTCACGGGACTTGCACTCTTCCACACATGGTTAAGGAATCCTGTAGGAGACCAACCAGGGTTAATTCCACCACTAAGATCCTCACTTTACTAGCTATTCAGATTCCTCCCCTAGTGGCCCTACTAGTACGAACATCGGTGCTAGACCCTTACCCATGTCCCGATACCACCGACAAATGTGACCTTCTAATTCCTCTGGACATATGCCTCAAATTATTTATCCTAGGATGGTATGGACCTATATGATGAACATGATGAATTCCATAATTTTCCAAATTACTTACACCATTAAATTAATTTCTTTAAATGTAGTCCCTAGTCATTTTGCACATGAAGTATTGTCAATATTAAACATACTGTCCTAGGGATTCTTCCAAGTATATAATATGACAATTAATGGGGCCTACCAAAATTTCATGCTTTTTCAATTCAGATTTATAATTAATTCCTATTTAATACTATATCCACAAATCTGGCATTTTCCAAATGAAGTACATAAAATATTATCTCAAAAATTCTAATTAAATTACAGAGCCTTGATAATAATGAAATAATGCAATATCCAGATTTCCATTTGCATCTAGGTTGAAATAGCCTATTCATGATCAATTTGAGTTATTTATCAAAATGCCATTATGGGGCCTAAGTACATTATTTGGCACCCCACAAATTCTGAAATAATTGCACAAAGTATAAAACATATAATTACAACAATATGAAATTTCTCAGATTTTTCAAAGGAATATACCCATCATTTCTACACAAATTCCATAAGGGTAAAATGGTCATTTTGCTCCTTAAACTACCTAAACTTCATCCAACAGAGATATAAATTATTTCTAGTATTTATTATGTCACTCCTTAGTCCTCAACAGAAATTGAATATTTTATGATAAGGGTAAACCTATTTTAAATTTATTTCCTCAAAAGGACCAAATTTTCAGAAATTCAAAATAATGGGATTTTTGTTCCCAAAAATCCACCATTGCTATGAGAGGTCTACTACATCCTCATGTATCTCCATAATGAAAATCATTATTTTTGAATGTCCCAAGTTGGCTGAATACACATTATTTCATTTTAGGCTAAATGCACACCAAGCCTATAACAAGCCAACACATGCAAGTGCGTTTACCCAACATGCATTGGTACAAATTGGCTGAAATTTAAAACATACACTTATAATGTCCATAAAGACATGCCACCAAAATTTGGGGCCATTTGTTGTCACACAACTCCAAATATTTTATTTATTTCATTTTGGGTAGTTTAGTAAAAACTATAGAAACACTTTTCCCAAAAAATCTCATTTTTGTACAGGGGTTAACTAAGACATAAACATGCATGCACCCAAAATTTTGGGCCATTTGGATGACTAGTTTGACTTGGGCATCGTTTTGAAGTTCTGACCTAGCTAAGGACCAACCCTAGAAACATGGTCCTACAGGTCAGACCACTAGACCAAATCTCAAGTTAAGGCGGAAAATTAAAGTTAACACAAAGGGCTACATTTTTCATGCTCTTGTCATCCTCTGGAAATGGCTCTAAGAGCCCTATATTTGACATGCAAGATCACTGAAATAATGTGACAGAAATGAAATTTCATTTCATTAACATAGTAACAAAATTAAATTGATTTTAATAAAAATGCAGCACGAATCTTAAAGCTATATTGGATGGCATCCTTTCATCTTCCCCAAGTGTTCAACGGATGAGATCGAACTGACCTGGGGAATATTGCGGGGCCATTTCCGGCCACCTGAGGCGGCGCCACCCCCGGCCAACGGTGCCATCACCTTCACGGTGGTGGTGGCTATCCTTTGTAGGTGATGAGGTGGCGGGAGACGGCGGCGACGGCGATCCTGAGCGATAAGAAAAAGCTTGAAAACTCTCCCATTTATCCCATGGCATCGGGCTCAATTGAGCCCGATATCTCCCCTAGTTGATCTAGGATTCTAGTACGGGTAGAGGGACGGTGAAACGAACCTGTGTTGGTGGTTGGCGGCGAGGATGGAGGCGGGTGGCCATTCCCGACCTTGCTCTGGTGACACCTCTCGGATTCATGGTCCCTGCACCATTTCCTTCACTCCAACTATCGATTTCTACTCTCCTTTGCCCTCTGAAGCTAATGTAATCACTTTTTCTGGCTGGGAGGGGGTATATGGGGAGATACAACCAATGCAAGCTCGGTTTGGAGCTTTGGTTGTATCACCCTTCATGCCAAGTGGGCAACATGCAGTCAAATT
Source organism: Platanthera guangdongensis (assembly GCA_039583875.1). NCBI lineage: Eukaryota > Viridiplantae > Streptophyta > Magnoliopsida > Asparagales > Orchidaceae > Platanthera > Platanthera guangdongensis. Next base: position 139,238,635 of record CM077148.1, read on the forward strand.
CTCTGGAAATTCTCTGAGGAGGCCGGCCAGCACAATGTTTGGGCTGATGGAGCCAAGGCCAAGTGGCCTCTGCTTCTTTAATTCACCTGCCTGCATCATGCCAAAATCTGCCCGAGAAGGACACGACTGGTGACACACCCTTGACACGCCTGTATCACAGGCCGTCTACCTCTTACTTGACACTCGACGATCGTCGAACACAGGGTTTCACAATCGTCGAACGAGCAAATTTCGTCGATCGTCGAATGCAGGGGTCACTCGACGATCATCGAGCAGCTTTTCGTCGATCGTCGAACGCAGGGGGACACGCGACAATCGTCGAGCAGCTTTCGTCGATCGTCGAACGTAGAGGAACATTAGATAGTCATCGAGCACCTTTCGCCGATCGTCGAATGCAGGGGGACACGCCCTGGGACACGCCGTGGGACACGCCCGTGTCCCACGCCGTGTCACCCAAAAATTTTTCCTGCTGAAAAGTTGGGATGTTACAGAAACCCTCATTCCACTACAAGCTTTCTCTTTCTAAAGCTTTAGAGAGAGGGGAGAGCAAGGAAGAAGGAGAAGGAGAGTTCCGTCCGCCGGTGGAGCTTCGGAGCCTCAAATCGCAAGACGAGTTCGGATCTACGGAGGCGAGGCCGTTGTGGTGCTTTTCATCCGTCTAGATCATCATGGTGCCAAAGAGAATTGCAAGGGTAACAATTCTCTTCTTGGACATGTGAAGTCCTCTTTCCTTTTTTCATTAGAAGCCCGCTCTCGTGAGTATACGGTGAGTGTGAGGTATTCCTTCGGGTAGACATGAATAGTCCCCGTTGTTTTGCATGTAGAGTCCAAAATCGAAGAACGAACATAGGCATGGTGTGTGAAGCCCACCCGGACAAGTTGTTCTGGATCGGTGATGTTTCATTGCATGAATGGCCAGAGAAGAATCTGCGCTGATGGTTGGTCTTCGGGTTTTCTACGCAGTAGATTGCAACAGGGAACCTTGGGGACTAACTCCAAGGTGCACCTGAAAAACTGGGCAGAAGCGTGATTCTGCCATCTTGGTGGCCTGGGAGCCAACTTGCACATAACTGGATTATGTAAAGTGTGTGATCGAATTGGGACTCAGGGATGCTTGACCCGCACATATCGCTTAAATTGACGTTGTAGTGTTAGCAATGGGTTAGGCAGAACCGTTCCCGCTCTATGTCGTTCGGTTAAAGAGACCTAAGGTACGTGGTACTTGCCGTTGGCATAGATGGAGGGTCTTAGGCTTAGGACAGAAATACTATAATGCTCACGAGATTTACCGTCCAAGGGGCGGTGGTGAGACCACATATTTGACCGGGTTCACAGAGAATGTGCCCTGAGAGCACGGGGTGTGTGGCTATGTGTGCCTACGTCTGTGATGAAGTGTAGTTTCACTACTATTTGTCTATCCTAATAAAGTGCAGGGAAGGAGCATCGCCGCCCCAAGTTTCCGGCAGGGTCGTTATAATTTGGTCAGCTTTAGCTGACCGTTGCTTTTGTTTGCCACCGCTTTGGTGGATTGTTTCTTGCAGGTGCTGCATAGCCTAGTGGCAAATAGCGGGAAAAAACCCTTGTTGCTGAGCCGACCCTCGAAGGCCTATGCTTTTGTTTACATTTATTCTCAGGTGTGACCGGCCTACGTGCCGAGGTTTGGAAGACACTATTTGATAAGTAAACTCTTGTAAGGCCATAAGGTCATGTACTTTGTGTATTTGTACGTTCGTTCCTTTTGGGTTATTATTTTAGTGGACATTCATGCTGTGGCTGGGTTCTTACTTTGCAACTTTTAAAATGCTTTCGCTAGAATGTGCTCTGTGTAGGATGTTGGTTATTGGAAGGATGGTTTCATTGTGTAGCCCTTCGGTCTGTCTGTGGTATATGGCGTTGGGCCCCGGCCGGATCTACTGTTATATGCTATGTGACGGATAGGGGGTTGTTGGAACACCCTATTACTAATTTGGGTCAGGATCACTATGTCTCTAGGAATATATGCTTGACCTCCTGTATATCTTAATAGGTCAATTAGAATTGAGTCTAAGGGTTAGAAGTCTAGGTTTGGAAGCTGCCCTGAAGACCAGGATTCTCTGTCTGGAGACTAAGTCTGATCGTCGAGCTCAGCACGACGATTCGTCAAACTCCAATCGACGATCGTCTAGCTCAACTTCGACAGATCGTCGAACTCCATTCGACGATCGCTGAGCTCAACTTCATTATATCGTCGAACTCCATTCGACGATCTGTGAGCTCAGGTCGACGATTTTGACTCTGCTTTGGATCTTTATCTCTGAGCTCAGTTCGACGATCTTTGAGCTCAGATCGATGATATTTTGCTGCTGTATATTTCCAGATCGCTGAGCTCAGCTCGACGATAGCAGAGCTCAGTTCGACGATTTCAGATAACTTCCAGGATATTTCTTAATTCAAATTCAAATCAGTTAGGAGTTATTCTGCAATTAATTCAGAGATTTCCTAGCCGTTCTCATTCATTTCTGTACCAAGTTTCAAGGGATTTTTCAAGGAATGTTTCTGTGGACTTTCCTCTAAAAGAGATTATGCAATTAAGGATGCAATCAATGCAGGCCAACGACTATCCTTGACAGAGAATGTTATTATATTCTGTACCAGAGAATAAAAGAAAGAATTTTTTTTGAATCACTCAGAGAACACACACACACAATACAGAGAGAGAAAACAGATTACAGAGACACATTCAAAAATCTTCTGTCACAAAGAATTCTCAAGAACACACATCCAAGGAGATCAAGCTTTCTCAAATCCTCAGATCTCTATAGTTTTCAAAGTGTTCAAGGCCAACATATTTCCAGACTCTAGACATTCAACATTTCAGCTATTGCTGAAATCATCTATTGCTGGAGTTCAATCTTTGAAGGCCTATCACCCTCAGCAAAGCTTATCTTCCTGAAGATCTCAAGGATTCAGGGGGAGCTTTGACATCAACAATCCACATAGTCTTCTCAGTTGTTTGAGAAAGAGAAGATTTCCATCACTCTCTCACCCCCACTCTGTAAAGGGTTTCTCAAACTCCCTTCAAAAGTTTGAGCTTGGTTTTTGAGCACCTTGTCAAAAGCTCATTGGTGGCAAGACACCTGATCAAAAAATCTGCTTTGGTTTTTGAGCACCTTATCAAAAGCTCATTGGTGCCCAGGACACCTGATCAACTCATCCTGCAGTGGATTCCTACCTATGGTGGTAGAAGAGTGGATGTATCCAAGTTTAGGGGAACCACTATATTTCCTTGTGTCCTCTGGTTTTCCTTGCTTTTATTTTTGTTTCTGGCCTTGATTTTTCTGTGTTTAGCTTATGTTTAACTTAGTGCTGTGATTAGATTTATTATTGCTTCCCTGCTCACACATATTACAACAATTGTTGTAAAAAGTTTCAAAGCACCATATACTCTATTCACCCCCCTCTAGAGTATATCATATCTAGCTGCACTTTCAATTGGTATCAGAGGGAGGTTAGTTAAACATACCATACCTGATTGGTTGTACAGGCTAACACCTGAACCCAAAGATCCCAAACTAGATCTGCTTTGCTTTGGTATTTTATTATTAGATTTTGTTTTCACAAATCATGGCCCAAAACAAAGATTATGCTAGCACCAGACCTCCAGTGTGCAATCTATCCAAGTTTGCACTTTGGAAAGCAAGGATTAGACTTTACATGAATTCTATTGACGAAGATATCTTTAACTCTGTTTTGACAGTGTGTCCAAGACCCCCAGAGAACACAAGCACAAATGCTGTTCCACCTCCATCAGGAACAGATGCTGACATCAAGAAATGGAAGGTAGCTGATGTCAAGGCTATGAACATCCTAGCTCAGACAATGTCTGATGACATATTTCAAAAGGTAGCTGAATGTAATTCAGCTAAGGAAATTTGGGATAAGCTCTCAGAAATAGTCTCAGGCTCAGCTGATGAGAGAAAGGATAGAAGATCCCACCTCATCTCTCAATATGAGAATTTCAAGAAGGGAGAGACTGAGTCAGTGGGAGATATGTACAACAGACTAAGTCTAATTGTCAGTGAACTCAGGACATTGGACAAAGAGATCTCTCTAACTGAACTTAATGACAAGATCCTAATGTGCTTCCCCAGCACTTGGGATTCTAGAATCTGGCCAATTAAGGATGCTAGAAGTCTGAATGAGATCACTACTGAAGCTCTATTGGGTAAGCTCAAATCTTATGAGCTACTCATCAAGAATAGAGAGGAAGAACAGAAGGCTGCTTCACCAGCCACAAGAAAAGAGAAGACCATAGCCTTTAATGCAACTGAAGATCTACCTGAAGACAAAGCCACAGGCAATGATGAACTACTCAGCTTGTTGGCCAAAAGATTCTACAAGATGGCCAGAAAGGACTTCAGAAGAAGATCATACAAGGAGCAGGATAAGCCAAGGTATGACAAGTCCATTGGTAATAATAAAGACATTATTTGCTTTGGTTGCAGGAAACCAGGGCACATAGTTCCTGACTGTCCAGAGAACAAGAACAAGGACAGAAGGGACAGGAAAGAAAGAATAAAGGAGAAAGACTCCAAAAGGAATGGCAATGGCAAACCTTCTTCAAGCAAAAACAAGCATACAAGAAAAGGGTTTGTTGCTGAATCCTGGAGTGAGACAGAAGAAGAGTCAGAAGCCTCATCCAGCTCCAGTGATGATGAGGATGATGCAGAAGAAAAGGAGTTCTGCATGATGACAATCAATGCCTCACATCACAATTCAGAGGAAGAGGAGTCAGAGTCAGACTCAGAGACTCAACCTGAAGAAGATTAGGTAATTGGTTCTTTTGATTTTAGTTTAGAAGATTTTAAATCTGAATTTAAAGCACTGTGTTTAGACCTGCTAAAGTCTGAGAAAGAGATTATCTCTCTCAGAAATCAATTATCTGAACACAATACTTTAATGTCAGAAAACCTCAAACTCTCTCAGGAGTTGGAGAGCTGCAGGGAATAGATAGCTACACTGAAAAGTGAGCTCTCTGAGGCCAAGAAGCTTGAAGAATCCCTCAATGGGAGAAGCATCAAGCTGATGGACATCACAAGCACAGTGAACTCCAGATTCAACAGTACACTGGGCTTGGGTGCTTCATCCAGCCAACCTATAGTCCTAACAACTCCAATCAAATTCTTTTTTGACAAATGAAATGGAGTTGTAGAGGTTGCTAGGAAAAATTCTGATCTGCCTTAGAAAATTAAGTCCCAGCAGAAATCGTCGAACGGAGATCGACGATCGCCGAACGAAGATCGACGATCGCCGAACGCAGCTCGACGATCTCAGGCACAATCGTCGAACGCAGATCGACGATCTCAGCCAAAGTCGTCGAACGCAGGTCGACGATCTCAAATACCTGACCTCAGCCATAGTCGACCGTCGAACGGATCTCGACGATCTGACCCAAGATCGTCGAACGCAGCTCCAAGATCGTCGAACAGAGGTCAGAGCTCTGGAAAATTTTTCAAAGGCAAATCAAAATTGAATCCTAAGGGTCCTTCATCCCAAATCTTTAACCCTTATACTGAATGGATTATACCTCCAAGGAGATATCATCCTGAAGGGTATAAGAGTCAACCAGGGATGTCTTTCATTTCAGAATTTAAAGGTTATCAACATAGGCCCAAGGTAAACTGGGTCAAAAACAAATGAAATATCTTATGTGCAGGTGAAGACCTATCCAACATCTAACCAGTAATGGTATTTGGATAGTGGGAGCTCTAAGCACATGACAGGGAACAAGGACAACCTCACATCCTTTAGAGCTAAGCTTGGACACAAAGTTATCTTTGGTGATTCAAACTTTGGACAGACTAAAGGATATGGTGCAGTCCAGATTGGTTCAGTAACTTTCAAGAAGGTAGCTTATGTGGAAGGACTGAAGCACAACCTAATTAGCATCAGTCAGCTGTGTGATGAAGGCTACCAGGTGACCTTCAGCAAAGCCTTATGCAAAATCAAGTCAGAGGACAACACAACTGTGTTGACAGGTAAAAGGAAAGGTAACATCTATCTAGTAGATTTTCTTTCAACTGATGTAGATATCTGCTTGTTTAATTCTGTCAGTAGACCAAATGTTTTATGACATAAAAGATTAGGACACTTAAACCTTAGAACTATTGCTAGGCTATCCAAGGACAACCTTGTTAGAGGACTACCTTCTGGCCCCTACAAGAAGGAAGGACTCTGCATGGCTTGTCAATTAGGCAAGCAAACTAAAAACAGCTTTAAATCACTTAATAAGAGTGATTCACCTAGGATATTGTATCTGTTACACATGGATCTTTTTGGACCCATCACAGTACAAAGCCTAGGAGGGAAATCCTACACGTTAGTAGTTGTAGATGACTTCTCTAGATTCACTTGGGTGTTCTTTCTAAGAAAGAAGTCTGATAACTTTAAGTGTCTGACAGAGTTTCTCAAATGTATACAGATTGAGTTCAATACTCACATTGCCCTGATCAGAAGTGATCATGGGACAGAGTTTGATTCTCTTCTTATGCAAGAGTTCTGTCAGAGTGAAGGGATCAGGCATACTTTCTCAGCTCCTAGAACTCCTCAACAAAATGGGGTAGCTGAAAGGAAAAATAGAACCCTTATTGAATCTGCCACTACATTGTTGTCAGATGCTCATCTACCTCTATCCTTCTGGGCAGAGGCAGTGAACACCTCCAACTATGTGCTGAACAGAAGTCTGATACATAAACTAAAGGGAAAGGCTCCCTATGAATTACTCAAAGGGAAGAAACCTAAAGTTGACTATTTTAGAGTCTTTGGTTGTATTTGCTACATTAACAATAATGACAAGCAATATTTAGCAAAATTTCAAGCTAAAGCTGATGAAGGAGTGTTTCTGGGATACTCCATGATCATCAAGGCCTATAGGGTCTATAATAAATCATCTTTGAAAATTGAGGAATCTGTTCACATTTTATTTGATGAAACTAACATGTCTTTCAAGGAGAAGAATTCTTCTACCATAGAACCTTTACAGGAACATTCTCTAGTTGAAGACTTGAACAAGTTACAGGTTGCTCAAGAGGATGAAAGCAGTGAAGATGAAGGGAATGCTCAACACATTGAAGCACAACTTGAAGAGCCAGTTGTTGTACCACAAGAGGAAACAACAACACAGGTTGGTGAACAATCAACAACCCCTGTTGATTTAGTAACATCAAGAGACCATCCAATTTCCCAAGTAATTGGAGAAATCTCAGCTGGTGTGCAAACCAGAAATCAGGTCAACCAAAACCTGTTGCACACCTGCTTCCTATATCAAATTGAACCTCAGTCCATTCAAGATGCAGAGCAAGATCCACACTGGATCATTGCAATGTAAGAGGAGTTGCATCAATTTGGGAGGAACAAAGTATGGGAACTAGTGCCAAAGCCTAAGGATCATTCCATTGTTGGAAAAAAATGGGTATTCAGAAACAAACTAGATGATCAAGGAGTAATTATAAGGAACAAGGCAAGACTAGTTGCTCAGGGATACTCTCAAGAGGAAGGAATCGACTACGACCAGACTTTTGCACCTGTTGCATGATTAGAAGCCATCAGAATATTTCTAGGTTATGCAGCTCACAAAGGCTTCAAAGTATATCAGATGGATGTCAAAAGTGCTTTCTTGAATGGAGACATCAAAGAGGAAGTTTATGTCAGACAACCTCCAGGTTTTATCTCTCCAACTTTTCCTGATTATGTTTTTATATTAAACAAAGCATTATATGGTCTCAAGCAAGCTCCTAGAGCATGGTATGAGACCCTAGCATGCTTTCTCTTGGAAAATGGTTTTATAAGGGGTAGAGTAGACCAAACTCTTTTCATTAGAACCCATAAGTCCCATACCCTACTAGTACAAATTTATGTAGACGATATCATTTTTGGTTCTACTGACTCCAAATTGTGCAGAAGGTTTTCTAACCTGATGCATTCTAAATTTGAGATGAGTAGCATGGGTGAGCTATCCTTCTTCCTTGGATTGCAAGTCAAGCAACATGCTGAAGGCATCTTTATTTCTCAAACCAAATATGCAAATGAACTGGTTAAGAAATTTGGTATGTCTGAGGCATCTTGTATGAAAACACCCATGCCTACCAATGCTGTATTGGATGCTAATGAACATGGGAAACCTGTTGATCAGACAACATATATAGCAATGATTGGCTCTTTACTGTATCTTACAGCTAGTAGACCAGATATAATGTTTGCTACATGTATATGTGCTAGGTTCCAAGTAAGCCCTAGAGAGTCACACCTAACTTTAGTAAAGAGGATTCTCAGGTATGTTAAAAGTTGTCCAAATCTAGGTCTCTGGTATCCAAAAGATTCAGCATTTGATTTAACTGGATTCTCAGATGCTGATTATGCTGGATGCAGAATTGACAGGAAAAGCACCAGTGGAACTTGTCAGTTCCTTGGTGACAGACTTGTCTCTTGGTTTTGTAAGAAACAAACATCTGTGTCAACTTCAACTACTGAAGCTGAATATATGGCTGCAGGCAGTTGTTGTTCACAAATCTTGTGGATTCAAAACCAACTCCTAGACTATGGCTACAACTTAGAGAAGTCTAAAATCTTTTGTGATAACACAAGTGCTATTTTCATAGCTCAAAATCCAGTCCTACATAGTAGGACAAAACACATAGAGATTAGGCATCACTTCATAAGGGATAATATTAAAAAGAATAAAATTGAATTACAATATATCCCAACTGATTTACAAAGGGGAGATATTTTCACCAAGCCTTTGGATGAAAAGAAACACACCGTCTTCCTAAATCAGTTAGGAATGTTAGAGGGAGGAAGTCTTAAATAATATCCAAGATTTTGAAAGCTTAAAAATTGACCAAGACTAGGCAAACATTCTGATTTTTCTTAGTGTCTAGAATTTTTCTGATCTCTGAACTGCGCTCGACGATTTTCCCCAAGATCGTCGAACGGAGATCGACGATTTCCAAAAATTGTCGAACTGAGTTCAGCGTCTATCAGATAGTATGAACTATCTCTTCCGGTCAACGATCGTCGAACGACGCTCGACGATTATGTTCTCTGAACGATCGTCGAATGGAGCTCGACGCTCTCCAATATCGTCGAATGGAGATCGATGATATTGAAGACTCTTCAGATTCCTTTAGGAGCCTCGATCGTCGAACTGAGTTCAACGATCTTTCTAATTCTGCGTCGAACCCTAATATAAAACTCATTTTTTCGCCGTCGTTCTCTTTTGCGCTTTAGATTTCTCTGCAAGAATTTTTCTTCCCTCCAAACAGTTCTACACTTGGTCGTTTTGTTTGTTGAATTTCTGCAGGTACGCATGGCTGTGTCAGTTGCTGTTCTTGCTGCAATGAAGTTTGATGCTGGTTTTGACATTGATATAGAATCCTTCAGTACGACTGACCAGATTTTTCAAGATATACTGGGTTTGTTCAAGGACCAGAATCTGACAGCAATAATGACCACCATGATCAAGCTGGCTTCTGATGAGATCAAGGAGTGGGTTTATACTGCCCATAATCAAGATAACAGCACCATAGTTGGGTCAATAGCTGGAACTCAGGTACCCTTGACCCCAACCATTCTCTCAGAAGTTTTTGAATTGAGAAATGGAGAAGATTCTACTGAGCTATCTGGAGAGGAATATTCTAAACTGCTTGCCAGGATGGGTCATCCAGAGGGAAACCCTAGCAAGCTCTTCAAAAGGAACCTGTCTGTAGAATACAGGTTCATGACAGATGTGGTGGGGAAAGTGCTACTGACAAAGCACTCTGCCCATGATACAATATCAAGATATCAGCTCTGCCTCATGGGAGCTCTTGTGGACAAGAAGAATCTGAATTGGGGAGAGGTTTTCTTTGACCTCATCAAAAAGAAAATAAACAAAAGTTTTGTTAATTTTGGGAGAGTTATTGGAGTGTTTCTGCAGCACAGGTGCCCTGCCTTGCTGGTCTCCTCTGGAGTTCATATCAATGCCTCCAAGAGATTGTCTTGTGCCCTCTTTGGAAAGTGGGACAGACAAATAAGCAAGCCTTGTAGGCCCTCCTCCAGTGCTCCTTCAGGCACAAGGACTCTAAGAGTCACTCCTCCACAGGTCTCTGCCCCTGCAGATGACCTGGCTGCTGCTGTTGCCTCTCCTCCTCCTCCTCCAATTCCATCCCTTCCCATACCATCCACCATTCCAGCTCCCTCCACCATCATCATATCCAGCCCATCTCCAACATCAACACCTTCTCCAGAACCCATTCTACCTCCACCAGTAGAATAATTCCACCCACTATTCTCCTATCCTCCACCAGATGTCACCTCTTCACCCTCTCATCCATCCTTCACCCTACTTGATGATTCCTTTATGGATGATTCCCCATCATCTCCTCCTGAACTACCTTCCTCCTCCACTTCATTTCAAGACCTCCTACACCAAATCATTGATCAACCAACTTTCACCCCATCCATCTCCATTCCCCTATCCTCCATATCCACCCTACCAACACCTCAGCCATCCCTTCCACAATTCTCCAGCTCTCCCCTTCCAGAACCTTCAGCTGCTTCCATACCTTCTACCTCTGCTCCAGCTCTTGAGCAAGTAGACCTCTCAGCCCTTGCTGACAGGCTGTATGAGCTGCTTGCCCCCAGGCTCTCTCTATTGTTGGAGACCTCCTTGGCTCCTCTACACCTGTCAGTGGCAGCCCTTTCTGCCACGCTCTCTTCCCTCTTCCCTCAGGCAGCACCTACAACAGTGTGCCTTGATCCAGACATGTCTGCATCTAGGCAGGGGGAGATGCCATATGAAGAGAATCTTCATGCTGCTGCTGTCTCTGCAAGCTGTATGTCTGCTGCTGCTGTTATTACTGCTTCTTCTGCTGCTCCTCCTCTTGTTGTTGCTGTGCCTTCAGCACAAAGTCAGATTTCAACTGCAGTCCTTGCAATAGACCTCATGTCTTTGCTATCAGCTTTTGATTCTGCTTTCTTCAGCTGTCTGCCAGAGGTTAATGCTGTCCAGCCTCCAGAAGATTTATCCAAGGCACTTGTGCCTTTTTATTGCTGTGACCCTAGCATTATCACTTCTTTTGTAAATTCAGTAATTGCTGCTGCTGCTTCTTCTGAAGAAAGGACTGATTTTGCTTCTGAGATTGTTGATACTGCTGCTCCTGAGAATATTGATACTGCTGCTGAAGTTCCTACTGTTTCTGATGAACCATCTTCCAAGGACATTCTGATGTCAGAGGCCACTGAATTTGAGCCTTCTGCAGTCTTTGATGATGTTCCCTCTGTTTTTGTTGTTGTTAGTAAATCTACTGTTTCTGTTGTTGCTAGTGAAGTTGCTGCTGTTGTCACCTGTCCAGATCCTACTGCTGATGTTGTTGTTTCTGCTTCACCTTCTCCATCTGCTGCTATCCCTGCTGTTACCATCTCAACACCTACTGCTGCTGCTGTTTCAACCTCTGCCTCATCTTCCTCTATTCAGCTTAAAAAGGACTTGATGAAGAAAATAGATGCACTCTATGATGACCAGAGTTCTGAATCTGATGAATTTAAAACAGACTCTGATGACTCTTCTGCTACCATTGCCAGGAAAAGGAAGGCAAGGAGCAAAGCAATGAAAAGGGTACCTCCTGCTAAAGTTAAAGATAACAATGATATCCCATATTACATTCTGCATAACTGTCCAATTACTGAACACTGGATGCAATACTCTAAAAATCAGCTGAAAGCAATGAAGAAAAAGAGAAAATATGAGAAGGGTTCATCCCAATTCCAGCACTCTCATCTTCCTCCACCACCTCCTCCTGATGCAGGTGCAGGTGGAAGCTCTGCAAGTCAACCCCCAGCCAGAAGTCAGGCTCCATATCAACCTCATGCCAGATCTTACCACAGGGAAAGCCAATCCAGGGGTTCACATTCTAGGAGAGGAGGATATAGAGGAAGTCAAAGAGATATTCAAGTATATTCCAAAGGGTACTCCAGGCAGCACCCATATTGTAGGGGATGACATAGTTCTTCTGATACAACTTCTGGTCCTTTCCCTTACAAGCTGAAAGAGACTGTGTCTGCCAGGCCTCCTCAAGACAATCCTTCCAACAGGTATGAGCCACCTGTACCTTTTGAGGATCCTGAAAATAATCCAGCTGCTTGGACTGCAAGGTTAAAGGAATTAGCTGCACTGGACCAAATTAAGAAGGCCAGAGAACAAGGAATAGATTCTTCCAACATTTCTACTATGTCTGAACATAGACAAAAAGAACTAGAGAGATATGCTTCAAGTAAATTCTTTGATGCTGACAGATACATGGAATTACACCCTGAAGCTGTGGTTCCCAGGCCTAAAAAGCAAACTTATTTGGGTGCAGCAGATGACACCAGGTCCAACAAGGAAGCCCTCAATCCTAACAGAGAAATTAAACTTGTTAAAGGCAAAGAGAAGAAATGATATTGTAAGGTGACAGTTTCTGTGATTTCTGATTGCTATCTGGATGATATATATCTCTGTGATTCTGCTTTGTCTAGCTGTTGTTTTTATGCTTTACTGATTGTATGTTGTTATTTAAACTTTTTCAAAGCCTGTAAATATTAATCCTAACCCAAATAGGGGGAGATTGTTGGAATACCCTATTACTAATTTGGGTCAGGATCACTATGTCTCTAGGAATATATGCTTGACCTCCTGTATAGCTTAATAGGTCAATTAGAATTGAGTCTAAGGGTTAGAAGTCTAGGTTTGGAAGCTGCCCTAAAGACCAGGATTCTCTGTCTGGAGACTAAGTCTGATCGTCGAGCTCAGCACGACGATTCGTCGAACTCCAATCGACGATCGTCTAGCTCAACTTCGACAGATCGTCGAACTCCATTCGACGATCGCTGAGCTCAACTTCATTATATCGTCGAACTCCATTCCACGATCTGTGAGCTCAGGTCGACGATTTTGACTCTACTTTGGATCTTTATCTCTGAGCTCAGTTCGACGATCTTTGAGCTCAGATCGACGATATTTTGCTGCTATATATTTCCAGATCGCTGAGCTCAACTCGACGATAGCAGAGCTCAGTTCGACAATTTCAGATAACTTCCAGGATATTTCTTAATTCAAATTCAAATCAGTTAGGAGTTATTCTGTAATTAATTCAGAGATTTCCTAGCCGTTCTCATTCATTTCTGGACCAAGTTTCAAGGGATTTTTCAAGGAATGTTTCTGTGGACTTTCCTCTAAAATAGATTATGCAATTAAGGATGCAATCAATGCAGGCCAACGGTTATCCTTGACAGAGAATGTTATTCTATTCCGTACCAGAGAATGAAAGAAAGAATTTTTTTTGAATCAATCAGAGAACACACACACACACACACAATACAGAGAGAGAATACAGATTACAGAGACATTCAAAAATCTTCTGTCACAAAGAATTCTCAAGAACACACATCAAAGGAGATCAAGCTTTCTCAAATCCTCAGATCTCTATAGTTTTCAAAGTGTTCAAGGCCAACATATTTCCAGACTCCAGACATTCAACATTTCAGCTATTGCTGAAATCATCTATTGCTGGAGTTCAATCTTTGAAGGCCTATCACCCTCAGCAAAGCTTATCTTCCTGAAGATCTCAAGGATTCAGGGGGAGCTTTGACATCAACAATCCACATAGTCTTCTCAGTTGTTTGAGAAAGAGAAGATTTCCATCACTCTCTCACCCCCACTCTGTAAAGGGTTTCTCAAACTCCCTTCAAAAGTTTGAGCTTGGATTTTGAGCACCTTGTCAAAAGCTCATTGGTGGCAAGACACCTGATCAAAAAATCTGCTTTGGTTTTTGAGCACCTTATCAAAAGCTCATTGGTGCCCAGGACACCTGATCAACTCATCCTGCAGTAGATTCCTACCTAGGGTGGTAGAAGAGTGGATGTACCCAAGTTTAGGGGAACCACTATATTTCCTTGTGTCCTCTGGTTTTGCATGCTTTCATTTTTATTTCTGGCCTTGATTTTTCTGTGTTTAGCTTTAGTTTAACTTAGTGCTGTGATTAGATTTATTATTGCTTCCCTGCTCACACATATTACAACAATTGTTGTAAAAAGTTTCAAAGCACCATATACTCTATTCACCCCCCTCTAGAGTATATCAGATCTAGCTGCACTTTCAGGGGTGTTATAATTTGGTATCAGACTACTCGTGTCGGTCTTGCTTAAATGAATTCATGGACGAATTCTTTTAAGGGGTGGTGAGCACATGTGTGTGCTTCTTTACCCTGGTCAATACGACCCGGTCTTTAGAGAAGGATCTGAGAAATGTGCAAGCGAAGAAAGACTCTGGTGCTAAGAAGATAGAGTTCAAGTTGCTGACTACCTCGAAGTCTGGGTATCGTAAGTTCCATAAGAAGGCTAGGACTTCAGGTCCAGCTCCTTCTTCCGGTGCTTCGGGGGCAACTACGAGCCGAACCCCGGACGCATGCTATAATTGTGGAAAGCCGGGACATTTTGCCCGAGACTGTTGGAGCAGACGTCCAAAGTCTGAGTGGAAGCCGAGAGTAACCTTTGAGGAGAAGGGCAAGGCGGTGGAGTCAACCACATCCCACTATGCCCCAGCTCAACCAAGAGTCTATAACCTTGGCTAGCAGGAGGCCATAAAGAAAGCTGATGTGGTGACAGGTATGGTTTAAATTTATAGCAAGTTATCTTTAAATACTTGTTACCTTGCGCATGTTAGCTTATTACTGTTTGTATTTGGCTTTGTTTTGATTTGCAATAATCCGGCGACAGCACTCTTTAATACGAGAGCTTCACACTCCTTTTTGTCCAAAAGATTTATATCACACATCGGAGTACCTTCTTCGATGACAAAGGACAAACTGGATGTATTATTGCCGAATGGTTGTTCAATGCGTACGGATAGAGTCTATGGCGTAAAGATACGAATTGGGAGTCAGGAGTTCGATTTGCAAGCGTTGTTACTGCCGCTAGTGGAATTCGACGTGATATTTGGTATGGACTGGCTCTTGGAGAAGCAAGCATACATTGATTGCAATCGCAAGGAGGTCAAGTTGGGAACTGGTCATGAGACGACATTTGTGGGCTTGAAAGTGTCGAGCAAGACTTTGATGTCTATTCTTCATGTGGTTAAGGCAGTTCGTGCTGGTGTAGAGCTGTTCTTTACGCTACTGGAGGCTTCGAAGACTAAGACTACTTTAGACATCATCCTAGTGGTATCCGAGTACCCTGATGTATTCCCTGGCAATCTCCCTGGAGCCCCACCTCAGCGGGAGATTGACTTCACTATTGAGCTAGTGCTAGGTGCCAAACCTGTATCACGCTCTCCGTATCGGTTAGCTTCTAAGGAGATGGCGGTGTTGAAGGTTCAACTTCAAGAGCTGTTGGAACAGGGTTATGTGCATCCAAGTTTGTCGCCTTAGAGCACACCGGTCCTTTTTGTTAAGAAGAAGGACGGAAGTTTGCAACTTTGTATCGATTATCGAGAGCTGAACAAGTTATTGGAGAAGACCAAGTACCCGATCCCAAGGATTGATGATCTATTTGATCTGTTAGTTGGGTCATCAGTGTACTCAAAATTGGATCTTAAATCCGGGTATTATCAGTTGAGGATAAGAGAAAGTGATATCCCCAAGACAGCTTTCAACACGAGGTACAGGCATTATGAGTTTACCATCATGCCGTTTGGGCTGACTAATGCGTCGTCCGTGTTTATGGATCTGATGAATAGAACTTTCATGGAGTACCTGGACCACTTCGTGATTGTCTTTATCGATGATATATTGGTGTACTCACAGTGTGAGGAGGATCACTTTAAGCATCTGAATTTGCTGTTGGAGACACTGAGGAGTAACCAACTGTACGCCAAGTTCTCCAAATGCGAGTTTTGGTTGTCCTCAGTAGCATTCCTTGGCCACATAGTTAGTGGAGACAGAATTGCGGTGGATCCAGCGAAGATAGTTGCTATACGAGAGTGGTTTGTGCTGTCCATGATGGCGGAAGTCCGGAGTTTTCTGGGGCTTGCCGGCTATTACAGGCGCTTCGTGGAGAACTTCTCGCGGATAGCATTACCCCTCATAGCTCTGTCGAGGAAAGAGCAGAAGTTTGTTTGGACACCGCAGTGCGTAGAAGCTTTCGAAGAGTTGAAAAGTCGGTTGACCATGACACCTGTTCTAAGTTCGCCGAGTGGGACCGAAGGCTTTGAGATCTACAGTGATACTTCGGGCAGTGGATTGGGTTGTGTTCTACTACAGTATGGAAGTGTTATAGCTTATGGCTCGCGTCAGTTGAAGGTACATGAGAGGAATTATCTGGCCCGTGACTTGGAGTTAGCGGCCGTAATATTTGCCCTGAAGCTGTGGAGGAATTACTAGTACGGTGTGAAGGTCGATATCTATACCGACCACAAGTGCCTGAAGTACTTGTTGGATCAAAAGTATCTAAACATGTGGCAGTGATGATGGATGGAGTTCCTGGGGGACTACACGTTCAAGATTCATTATGTGCATGGGAAGGTAATGTGGATGCGGATGCGTTGAGTCGCAGAGCCACTATGCAAGCCAAATGGTTGTCGTTTCATGACGAGCGTTTCATTCGGGAGTTGGAGGCATTGGAGATCTCTTATGTTGACAAGCAGACCAGTGCCGAAACGCAATTGAATTGGATAGAAGTTCAGTATGACCTGGCTGATTGGATTCGGCAGGCTCTTGATTTGGATAGCAACATGAAGCAATTCATGGATGAGGCTTTGGATGGGTCAAATTCCCATTTTGATGTTGTGGATGGATTGTTATGGAAGGACAGTCGTCTGTGCGTCCCAAATGTGGGTAAACTGCGAGTGGAATTGATGTACGAGTCTCATCATACCAAGTACTCGATTCACCCAGGGAGCACAAAGATGTACTATGATATGAAGAAATTATTCTGGTGGACATGACTTAAGAAGGATGTAGCACTTTACGTGGCGAAGTGTCAAACATGCGCCTTAGTGAAGGCGGAGTGCCAGAAGCCTGGAGGTTTCTTGAAATCCTTACCTATCTTGGAGTGGAAGTTCGACGATATTATAATGGACTTTGTGCATGGGTTGCCAAGTCACAGAAGGGAAACGATTGCATCTGTGTGATCATAGATCGATTGACGAAAGTGTCGCACTTCATTCCAAATAGGAAGGATGATTCAGTGGAGAAATTGGCAAAACTTTATGTGGATAACATTGTTCGACTTCACGGTGTGCCCCGCAGCATCGTGAGTGACCGAGATGGGCGGTTCATGTCCAATGACTGGAGGTTGGTGCAACAAATGTTGGGAACCATGCTGAGTTTCAGAACGGCCTTTCATCCGCAGAAGGATGGTCAGACCGAGAGAGTCAATAGGATGATGGAAGACATGCTTCACATGTGCATCTTGGATTTCGGGAAGCAGTGGGAAGATCACCTGTACTTAATGGAATTTGCTTATAACAATAACTACCAAGCGAGCATACAAATGATGCCCTTCGAGGCCCTTTATGGTAGGAGATGTCGCATGCCGTTGTCATGGTTGGAAACGGGTGAGTCGAAGCTATACAAGTGGCAAGAAGTGGAAGATGCAACCTTGTTGGCATGAACTATTCGAGAAAGATTGCTAATCGCTTAGGACCGGCAAGATAACTACTATAATGGCAAGCATAGGAACGATGAGTTTGATGTTGGTGACTGGGTGTATTTGAAGATTAAGCCATTCAAGGGCGTCTTATGGGTACGGCGCTTGAAGAAGCTAATCCCGAGGTAGCTTGGACCGTTTGAGGTTCTAGAGCGGATTAGCAAAGCAGCTTATCGATTAAAGCTATTAGTGGAACTGAGTAGTCTACACGACATATTGCACATATCCGTGTTGCGGAAGGCGATGCAAGAGCCTTGGCAAGTGGTTGCGGTCGATCAAGTACCAGTTGATAATGGGTTGATGACAAAGGTCAAGCCCGTTCGCATTAAGGACTCGGAAGTCAATCGACTGCGTAACAAGGACATCAGGATGGTCAATGTCCGTTGGGACAACTACGGTCGGGAGGATCTCTCATGGGAGCGAGAGCAGAACATACTTGAGGAGTACCTGGAGTTATTCCGCTCAGGTACAATTTAAGTTTTGTTTATATTTTCCTTTCTATAATTTCAGAACGAAATTCTTTTAAGAGGGAGAGAATTGTAATGCCCCAAAACTCAAAAGAGGGACGGGCAGCATTTAGAGCCAAGTTTGGTGCTTGGTAAGGGTCACACGGCCGAGGACACGGGCGTGTCCAGGGCCGTGTCGTGCTCGGGTTCGACGAATTTTCCGAGTGGTCGATGAAATGCAATCGACGATCGTCGAGATAATGAACACGGCCTGAGACACGGGCGTGTCCCAGGCCGTGTCCTGCTCGGGCTGGTAGCCGAGCTGTGTCGGGGGTGGAACACAGCCTGGATCCCAGGCGTGTTCGGGTTAACACGGGCTTGTCAAAATCGACACGGGCATGTCGAGAACCCGTGTCCTCTTCGGGTTGTTTTTGGTCCTGTGTCGATGGAGGAACACACCCCGCAACAAGGCCATGTACTGAGTGACACAGGCGTGTTGAGAGCCCATGTCCTGGTCGGGATGCAACAGTTTCGGCGTCGATTAAGGCACATTGCCTTGGACACGGGCGTGCCACATGCCGTGTTTGTCCTAGGAAATTGATTTTACGTGCGAATTGTGGCCGTCCGTTTCCTTCTTTTGGGATCCAAGGGCCCAGGTCTGTTCCTACTGGGTTAAGTCCGGGAATAGGGTTTGAAACCCTCATTCCACTTCAAGATTTCTCTTTCTAAAGCTTTAAAGAGAGGGGAGAGCAAGGAAGAAGGAGAAGGAGAGTTCCGGCCACCGGTGGAGCTTCGGAGCCCCAAATCGCAAGCCGAGTTCGGATCTACGGAGGCGAGGCCAGTGCGGTGCTTTTCATCCATTTAGATCTTCATGTCGCCAAAGAGAAATGCAAGGGTAACGATTCTCTTCTTGGACATGTGAAGTCCTCTTTCCTTTTTGCATAGGAAGCCCGCTCTCGCGAGTATGCGGTGAGTGTGAGGTATTCCTTCGGGTAGACATGAATGGTCCCCGTTGTTTTGCATGTAGAGTCCGAAATCGAAGAACGGACATAGGCATTGTGTGTGAAGCCTACCCTGACAAGATGATCTGGATCGGTGATGTTTCAGTGCAAGAATGGCCGGAGAAGACTCCGCGCCGATGGTTGTTTTTTGGGTTTTCTACGCGGTAGATTGCAACAAGGAACTTTGGGGACGAACTCCAAGGTGCACCCAAAAACTGGGCAGCAGCGTGATTCTGCCATCTTGGTGGCATGGGAGCCAACTTTCACATAACTAGATTATGTAAAGTGTGTGATCTAATAGGGACTCGGGGATGCGTAACCCATGCATATGGCTTAAATTGACGTTACGGTGTGAGCAACGGGTTAGGTGGAACCGTACCTGCTCTATGTCGTTCGGTTAAAGAGACCTAAGGCACGTGGTACTTGCCGTTGACATAGATGGAGGGTCTTAGGCCTAGGCCGGAAAGACTATAATGCTCACGAGATTTTCCATCCAAGGGGCGGTGGTGAGACCGCAGATTTGACCGGGTTCACCAAGAATGTGCCCTGAGAACAGGGGGTGTCTGGCCGTGCGTGCCTACGCCTGTGATGAAGTGTAATTTCACTACTGTTTGGCTATTCTAATAAAGTGTAGGGAAGGAGCATCGCCGCCCCAGGTTTAGGGGCGGGGTCGTTATAATTTGGTTAGCTTTAGCTGACCGTTGCTTCTGTTTTCCACCGCTTCAGTGAATTTTTGCTTGCAGGTGTTGCGGAGCCTAGTGGCAAATAGTGGGCAAAAGCCCTTGTTGCTGAGCCGGCCCTCGAAGGCCTATGCTAATGTTTACTTTTATTCTCATGTGTGACCGACCTGCATGCCGAGGTTTGGAAGACACTATTTGTTAAGTAAACTCTTGTAAGACCATAAGGCCATGTACTTTGTGTATTTGTACGTTCATTCCTTTTGGGTTATTATTTTAGTGGACATTCGTGCTGTGGCTGGGTTCTTACTTTGCAAATTTTAAAATGCTTCCGCTAGAATGTGCCCTGTGTAGGACGTTGGTTATTGGAAGGATGGTTTCATTGTGTAAACCTTCGGTCTGTTTGTGGTATATGGCGTCAGGCCCCAGCCGGACCTACTGCTATATGCTATGTGACGGATAGGGGGTGTTACAGCTTTCATATCCACAATTTAATCTGATCCAAAGTACCTTTGGATCTTGTCCTTGACCCAAGATAGCAGTGTCTACCACTTTCTTTTATATACAGCTTCATAAGGCTATATACATATACTAGCCAGTTGGTGACTGTTGTTGTAAGAAACTCGATTAGCGACAACAGTCTATCCCAAGTGTGCTTTTGTTATAGATCATGATATTATAATCAAAATTATGTAGGTATTTATTTTCAAGTCTTCCACATATTATTATTAAAATAAACCTTAATCCCACATTAGATCTAGAGTCAATTACGACCAATGATCAACACATACGTGAGAATTAATATTCTTATATATAGAACTGTGCACATAAATCTTAAATTTCTCTTCCATGATCACACCATGCCTTATAGCTTATAACATATCGATTCTTCAAATATAAGTTATCATACTTTTACTTATGACCCTAATTCAACTTATGTGTTCATGTAGAAATCTTTTATAATCATGTCCATGTAGATTATTACCTACCAACCAACACGAACTTATAATCACAAAAATTATTATACTCATGTGATCAACAATATTATGTAGAACAATTAACCAACTTCCACAGTTAAGAAGGGATGACTAGCTCATCGTTTCTCCAATTTCATAACTTATGAAGAATCATTTCCTCTATGAATGAGACTCTCATTTGTGTGTATAGACTACAAATTTATAATTTCCTCTACATGATTGGATTCTTTATATCTACGAGTACTCCTGCGTAATTAATCAACATAATCCTTTTGGTTTAACCAAATTTACGTTCAATGGGATTGGTTGCATTGTCAAGCAACCATTCAACCTTTAAAATCTAAGAGGTTGAGCTAGTGGACCTTTCAAGTATATATATATATCAAGCAATCATTATTACTCCTCATCGCTTTCCATATGGGGTTTAATTTATAAGGTAAAAGGGGAAAGATCATTTCTAATCAATAAGATTTGTGTTGAGTCAATCTCACCCTAAGGAAGGTCTCACTAAACTCCATTAATTGTCGAGTAGGTTTCACTGTATACACATTTGATAATCAAAGTCTAGTTTCCTCATAGTAATGATTTTCCTAGGTGATTATGATGCCATCAAACACTTTTGTTTTGATTCTTGGGATCATCAGAGCCACATCCAAAAGATCGTACCGATAATATACATCTTCTAAATCAACATGACTTTCACTTGATTTTAAGTTTTCTGGGGTTGTTATACTCCCAATGTTACAGTCGTAATTATTCAAACATTTTGAAATTTTGCTTAATGGCCTCTAATCACGTAATAGTTAAGTCCTGCAACCACTCCTCGATATCAACATGATGTTACCCTGTCCTAGTTTGCAATTTTCCAATGTAATGACCTTGGGTATGTCAAGTAAGCGTGGATAGCAGTGATCAATCATCATGTTTAATTCTCCAAATTTTGGCCTTTTAATATGTGATAGTCATGGTCACTTTTCTAAAAATTCTAGTTATGCACCAAACTATCTCCCAAAGTATAAGAATATGGATCGTAATAGAAAGGATTGTTCACGTAAGAAAGAGCTTAATTTTTATTGGAATAAAACATGTATAAGCCACCATCGAATGCCCTGAAATACAAAAATTCCAATTACCCTTCAGGCTTGTGGGAATCTAATCTCAATCCATATCCTACTTAGACTTGTTTTGAATTCACAATTCATGTCGGCTCTCTCTTGTGATATACCCGAGTTCATTAATCAAATGCTTAGCCAACAATATAATCACTAATCATGCGTTACATCGATTGGGTTAAGGTGTTAGTGTAACAGTCCAAAACGTGAAGTGACCTAAACAGATAATAAAATTTAATCTAAGTTGTTAATTCAATCAAAATAATTATATCCCCTAGATGATAATAATAAATTTAGTGATGATAAAATGAGATTTAATTGGATTTCGGGTTGTTTTCATATTTGGACAAACAAACTTATGTTTTTCTATGTCTTATTAGTATATGGTGTACTCCACTATAACCGGTTGAGTAAGAAAGGAATGGTCGTTTGGAGAGTTTTACAAGACTGATTATAGAACTGATATTTGGGCTTATTTTGTTGTGCCGGTTTTGTGGGGACTCATGAGAAAATTATTGAGGATTAGCCTTAATTTGGCGGTGGTTCTCTGCGGCCATGGATATAATAATATAATGCTGTATCTATCTTCTTTATTATCGCTACCGACCATCTCTTCTTCTTACCCAAATGGCTGCTAGGGCTTCCGGGATGGAGCCATTCTTCATCCTCTCTTCTCCTCATATCCCTCTCTTAGCTTAACAAAATCTCACAGTATCCCTGAATGGATGTTGTGATCAGAGATTAACAAGGTTTCGCTTGGCCCGAGCTTCGTTGGGCTTGTGTTGTTTGTGCTGAACCGATGCTCTGCTTCCTTTACTTTCGCTATATCACGAAGCATGACATCTCCAAATAGACGTGTCAATGACATGACGAGATGTAAAATGAAGGAACAACTGATGGTGAGAGCTACCTGTTTAAATACATAGCTACTTACATATGCTAGCATTGATTTGTAATATATCACTGATACTTTTTGTCGCTATATTGTATGGCCTTGACAAAGGCAAACAAACGATTACTATTCTGAGGGGATTAATAAATAAACAAACCCTAAGTACATTAAAGATTGCATACAACTAATACAAATGAAAATGCATCGATGCATGAAAATGTTAAGGGTATAACTGAAGGTAAATGCACATAAAAATACTGATGGTTTGCCAAATCAGTCGGCCGAAAGGCATAGACGCGTGTTGAACGCACTAATTTGACTACTGTATACCCCGAGGGGTCAGACTGAAATACTGAGACTGATACTGATACTATTACAGTTATGATGAGTCCGATATTTATAGGGTTTTTCGGATTCATCAGAGCTAGTTTTCACGTACTTGCACTTCACTTTTAGTATGTTATCGTTGACATTTCAATTATACATTTTTTCAAACTAAGTGCACTTTTCTAGCTCAAGGGTGTGCAATTGCGCATTCTATTTTTGTTGCATTTCTACTTTGCTGGAGGGTTCTGTTTGCTTTTATTTATTTGTGTGCAGGTGGTGAATTTTTCCCAAGGCTGGAATGCAGGTTTGAGGAAAACTCACGGTCGTGCGTTTTCTTAGCACTCTGTTCTTTGCGATCGTGCGTTTTGTTTCTACAGAAGAAACGTCGAGTGGAGCTCGACGAATTTCATTGAGTTGAGCTCGATGATCTTCACGCACAGTCGACGCACGGTTTCATCGTAACTGTTCATGAAGGAAACACACAGTTTTCCTGTAGCTTTCTTGTGGCACCATTCTGTGGTTAATCGTGCGATTTGTTCACGCACGGGTGGCAGTGCCCGTGCGCGAGTAAAATGCACGGTTCCCCTGTAATATCTTGTTTTCCTGCACTCAGTATTTATCCATGTGATTTCCTTCACGCACGGGCGGAAGCGCCCGTGCGTTAGTAAAACACACGGGTCAATTCTTCTTCATCCGCAAGCTTGGCCTGCAAGTTAATAACACACAGTTAGCGCACGGTCGTGCGCCAAACCTTGCGTGCCTATTTTTCTGACCTGCTTCTATTTAAAGCGCAGATTTTCCTCCATTGCAAAAAAGAGATTTTCTCCCCCGCTGTTTTCCGCCTCTGAGGAAGGGTTCTGCCATTTCCCTTCATCTTCCACCTTACGGAGGTGCTCCGGGCAAGCTATCAACGCCATATTCAAGCCCGATCTTCCTCTCGGCCTCCTCCTTCATCCTTGAGCTTCAAGAAGAGTTAGATCTAGCTTTATCCATTAAGCTAGGAGAAGTTTGTGCCATCCTCCACCGGCTCGTGACACGAAAAAGACGGGTCCATTGGGAGTGAGTGACAGCCTCCTCTACCCCGGACGCTGTTGAGGACCGAGCTTGGAAGGTGGATTGAAAAACCGACGATTCTATCCATGAATCCTCAACAAGACTTCGGATCCGGTCGATTTCACACACTTGTCTTCTCTTGTTGTTGATAGTGTAGCTTAATCTCTTTGTATATGTTGAAGTATGCTTATTTTGTAAAACATTTGTATACAATTATGTCTATGTGATTTTATATTTATGTTATTTGTTTGAGTTGCGCCTTTATTTTCCATTCGCTAGTGGCATGCGTAGCGAAGAGGTGCTCTCGAACCTCATTCCGCCATTCTAATCACCTCATCCACAAGCCTACTCGTCCATCTACCAAGCGATTCGGTGCATAGCGGCCCGTGTAGTCTTCCATCCTGCCCGTCGAAGCATCGCATAGAGGCGTTGCATAAGAGTAGCTGTTAGTGTTTTATTTTCTTTTTCCACAACTATCAAAGCACCCCTTCGTTAACTCCAACCTAAGGACTTCAATCTCAAGAACTCCTCAAAATTAACTCCACCTTACTGTGTTCCTTGAAGATATCGATACTTAGGTAAATTCACCCATTTTATATTACTTGTGCGACCCGTACACTTGTCGTCCAACGCATCAAGTTACCCTTAACATTACCTAACATAAAAGATGAAAAGATAACATAAGAATGCATACAGTTATATAATTACACTGATGCATTGCTATACTACACATATTACTAATATAGGAACTGATACTGTGATATTGAACAACGATACTTTGCATAAAAATGGGAACGGGTATGGTTATATAGTTACACTATCACATACGCTGATTCATATAGGAAATTATATTATTATTTATCACAATGTTACATTGCTACAAATGCACTCATACTGTTTTTCTTCCTTCTACTATATTGCATATTTAAATATGTTATATAGATTCTCTATTTCACAGTTTGCTTACTGGTACTGTTATATAGATACACTGTTGCATAATTTTCTTACTTACACTAACACTATGATATAGATACTAAATTTGTCCTATAACTATTTATACTATTTTATTGCTACTAACATGTTCATACAGTTATAATGTTGCTTCATAGTTTTATTATCGATATAGAAAAGAGTTAGTATTGAACTATGCTTATTGCTATGTTTACTCTTTCCTATTTGTATATTCAACAATAAAAGAGGTATATTCCTCACTTAATCATATTTTTATGATTAAGCCCATGTCTAAATTTTGTTTAGATAATTGGCATGACTTTGGGATTCATAAAGAAAAATAAAGTGATGGTGGCAGGATGGAAAAACCTCGATGAATAATTCAAGGTATGAGTTACATTTATTATGTGTATTAGTTTCTACTTACTGGCCTTACTTCATCGTATAAAGAATGACTTGAAAGTAGCTTAGATACAAAATTCATATGGAGCATAAAATGGGGTCTTTGTAACACCCCCATCCGCCACATAACATATAACAGAAGGTTCGGCCAGGGCCTGACACCATATACTACGGACAGTTAGTTGAGTTACCTATTGAGACCATAATCCATAAATGCGTCCAAACTCAAAGTGCATTCTAGCGGAAGTAATTTAAGATTATATTTAGAACTCAACCAACTGAATGTCCACTGACACAAAATAGGAATGATAAACCAAATACACAAATAGTATTGACCTTAAGGCCTTACAATGTTAAACTTAGAATAAATTGTCTTGAATATATCAGCACGCAGGTTGGCTACACATGAACAATAAAGTAAATTGGTAATTCACTTTGGCCTTCAAGGGACAGCTTGGCAATCCTGGGCTCCAGCCCGCTATTTCCCGCTTGGCTCGGCTACACGTGCATGAAATATTCCACCGCAAAGGTGGAAACAATAACAACGGTCAACATTAGCTGACCAAATTATAACGACCCCAACCCTTACCCATGGTGGCGGTGTTCCTTCCCTGCGGGCATAGCTTATATAAATATTGGCAATCGAAACGTGCAAATTAAGCACCATTTGCCACAGACGTTGGCCCAACAACCCGTGCTCTCAGGGCACATTCTTAGTGCATAGGACCTCACGGGTCACACCTCCATTATTTGTGACGGTCAGCAACGTTTGAGCTTTTAGTCTTTCGGAACCAAAGACAAAGGCAATGCCCCTTATCTTTGACAAAGTCATGATGATCTCCAGATATACGCTTTGACTCACTCTAAGTGTAATGACTTGGGCTGGGTACAGTTTAGCTATTTCCCGTGCTCAAATCGTCAGGCATATTAGCCATGATGCGGGTCAGCATCCCCTTTCCCATTCCGTATAATCCATAACCCCATTATGATCCTAGGCTAGAACCCATGGCCGCTTAAGATGGGCCACATAGGATCTCAGCACCACAAATTAGCCCCCAGGTCTTCAAAAGACAGGCCTCAACAATCAATATCCCTCAGGTCTCCTAGAGATAGGCTTTACAAATAATCATATCTCACTAGGAGCTATTGCTGGTGGTAGAGCTACCGCTGCACGATAAAAGATAGACTATCAGTTCTCTCCCTTTCGGGTGTTTCCATGGAGACCACCTCCAGTACTCTCACTACAGCCATCTTCACACCCCGTGACTCCGAAATATACACAATTACCACTGAATCTTCTCCGACATAAAAAATATACAAATATCACCAATCCAGACCAACCTGTTCGGATGTGCTTCACACAACATGCCTATTTCGTACTTTGATTCCGGATCTAAATACAACACTAACGGGGATATAGTGATCCACCCGTCGGAACCACCACTTCCACATGTTCATGGGGCGTCTACCCTCACATGCCAAAAAAGACTTCACATGTCAAAGGAAGAGGATCGTTACCCTAGAAGTCCGTTTCGGTGCCATAGGAGAGATTTCAACCGGATGGAAATGACCGCTTCGACTTTGCCTCCGTAGATCCGAACTCATCTCGCGAATTCGGGCTCCAAAACCACAACGGCGACGAGATCTATTTTGAATGAAGCTCCTTCTTCCTTCTTGTTGGGTATTGTATCCACAATAACCTAGATTTGTGTGAAGTCACCCTCGAACTAAGATGAATTAAGTATGTATTTGATGTTATTTTCTAGTTGAGTGCTTGCAGGTCATTATTGCTAAGTGTAGACCAATGTCAGTTTACAATGAGTCACTTAACACATGACCATGCAATGTAATCCCTCATTGTATGATCCATGGTGTTGACTCATGTGTAACCTCTCTATTGGGATTCACTTCATTTTCAAGTACTAAAGCGTGGAAAAAAGGAAGGGTTGCTGGTCTTTGAACAAAGAAGAAAAGAAATGTTTTCTGAAATTTTTCTTAAGTCCATTTTTCGAAAAGAAAAATATATTTTCGAAGTCCATTTTTCGAAAAGAAAAAAGCTTTCGAAAGGTTTAGATACATTTTTTGAGAAAGTAAAACTATTCTCGAGAAACAGAAAGACTTTTCAAAAAACTCTCTAAAACTTCTAAGTTCTTTTTTTAAGAAATGTCCTTAAGATTTCGCGAGAAACTTGATTTATTTTTCGAGAAAGAAGTATTGTTTTCGAAAAATCTGATTCATTCTTCGAGAAAGAAAGTTGTTTTTGAAAAATCAGTTCCACAGTACAGAGAATTCTGCGTGAAGACTTTTTCAAAAAGGCTAAGCCATTTCTCCATAAAACAAACCCTTTTCGAAAAATTTGAATACCTTTCGAAGAATGTAGTTGCAAAATTTTAATTTCAAACTTAAGACGGGAGTTCAAATCTTAATCCAAATTTAGTATGATTGATCCACATAGATCATTCCTTAAAGATTTCAAACCGTTAGTGAATGTCCTATATAATGTCATCTCAAGGATTCGCTAACCCTAAGAAGTAATTAGAGAAATCAGAATCGCCGCAAATTCTAGATCGGGAAAAGCCGCATGCCGCCATCATCACTCTTCTCTGTCGCTTCTTCCTTGATCCAGCGATTCAACAGAATAAAAGATTTGACACGTCACAAGTTCAAGTTTCTTCAATCATTCATTTGATTATGTTAGATCCTAAGAGTTTCAGATCACGTTATCTCAAGATTTCTTCCTCAACATCTTCTTCAAGAATTTCAAGTTTCAAGAGGGAAGAACTTTGAAGATCTTAGATATGGAAGTACAATTTTCATTGTATTCAAGATCCACTATGTGCCTGGTAAAGGCAATGCGGTTGCGGACGCGTTGAGTCGCTGAACCCCAGCTCAAGCCAATTGGCTATCGGTTCATGATGAGCGGTTGGTGCGGGAGTTGGAGGCGTTGGAGATTGTTTGTATGGATAAGCAATCAAGTGCCGAAGCAGTACTGATTTGGATTGAAGTCCAATATGACCTGACTGATCGTATTCGACAGGCTTTGGATATGGATGCCCATATGAAGCAATTCATGGTAGAAGCTCTGGATGGGTCAAATTCCCAATTTGTTGTGGAGGACAGATTGCTTTGGAAAGACGGTCGTCTATGCGTCCCAAGTGTGGGCAATTTACGGTTGGAATTGTTGTACGAGGCACACCATACCAAGTACTCGATTCACCCGGGGAGCACGAAGATGTACCGCGATGTAAAGAAACTATTTTGGTGGCCGGGTTTGAAGAAAGATGTGGCGCTCTACGTGGCGAAGTGCCAAACTTGTGCCTTGGTGAAGGCTGAGTGCCAAAAGCTGGGAGGATTTCTTAAGTCCATGCCTATTCCGGAGTGGAAATTCGACGACATCTCTATTGACTTTGTGCACGGTTTGCCAAGGTTGCAAAAGGGGAACGACGCCATTTGGGTGGTCGTAGATCGGTTAACGAAGATGTCGCATTTCATTCCGCATAGGAAGGATGATCCGGTGGAGAAGTTGGCAAAACTGTATGTGGATAATATAGTACGGCTTCATGGTGTGCCCCGCAGCATCGTGAGTGACTGAGATGGGCGGTTCACGTCTAATGATTGGAGGCTAGTGCAACAAATGTAGGGAACAAAGTTGAAATTCAGCACAGCCTTCCATCCGCAAACAGATGGGCAGACCGAGTGGTTCAATAGAACTATGGAAGACATGCTTCGCATGTGTGTCTTGGATTTTGGTAAGCAATGGGAAGACCATCTTTATTTGGTGGAGTTCGCGTACAACAATAGCTACCAAGCGAGTATTCAAATGGAGCCCTTCGAGGCCCTATATGGTAGAAAATGTCGCACGCCGTTGTCTTGGCTAGAAACAAGTGAGTCAAAGTTGTATAAGCGATCAGAAGTGGAGGATGCTACTTTGTTGGTGCGTAGCATTCATGAGAGGTTGCTTATCGCTCAGGACCGGCAAGCGAAGTACTATAATGTCAAGCACAGGAACGTGGATTTTGCTGTGGGCGATTGGGTGTACTTAAAAATCAAGCCGTTCAAGGGTGTCTCGCGGGTGCGACGATTGAAAAAGCTAAGCCCGAGGTACCTTGGGCCGTTTGAGGTTTTGGAGCGGGTTGGTGAAGCAGCCTATCGGTTGAAGCTCTCAGTGGAGCTAAGTGGTTTGCATGATGTATTCCATATTTCGGTGCTTCGGAAGGTGGTGCAAGATCCTTCACAAGTGATCGCGGTTGATCAAGTGCCGATGGATAGTGGGTTGACGACAAAAGTCAAGCCCATGCGGATTAAGGACTCAGAGGTCAAGCGGCTACGCAATAAAGAGATCAGGATGGTCAAGGTCCGTTGGGACAATTGCGGTCTTGTGGAGCTCTCTTGGGAGCGAGGGCAGACTATGCTTGACGAGTATCCGGAGTTGTTCCGCTCAGGTACAATTTAATTTTGTACATGTCTTTCCTTTATATATAATTTCGTGGACGAAATTCTTTTAAGAGGGGGAGAGTTGTAACGCCCCGAAACTCAAAAGAGTGACGGGGGACGTTTTGGGCCATATTTGGAATCTTGCAGTAGGCACACGGCCTGGGACACGGGCATGTCCCAGGGCGTGTCAGGCTGGAGTCGACGATTTGGTCGAGAGGTCGACGATTTTGGAGTCGACGATCGTCGAGCAGAGAACACTGCTTGAGACACAGGCGTGTCTTAGGGCGTGTCGAGACCGTGTCGACGATCGGCTCGGGGTGTTGATGAATTTCGCTCGACGAAGTGTCGAGAGAGGGCACACGGCCTGAGACACGGGCGTGTCTCAGGGCGTGTCGAGTCCGTGTCGACGATCGGCCAGCGAAGTCGACGATTTTCGCTCGACGATGTGTCGAGACAAGGCACACAACCTAGGACACTGGCATGTCCAAGGCCGTGTCAGGCAGTCGACGAACTTCGCTCGACGAAGTGTCGAGACCATGTGCACGGCTTGGAGCCCAGACGTGTTCGAGTGGACACGGGTTAGGACACAGGCGTGTCCAGGAACCCGTGTTGTTCTCGGGTTGTTTTCGGGATAAATCGATGGGGGCACACGGCCGACCACACGGCCGTGTCAGTTGGAACACAGGCATGTCATGTAGAACACAGGCGTGTCGGATGCCAGTGTGTTGTTCCAGGCACGTCGATTTTGACGGCGAATGGGGGACACGGCCCTAGACACGGGCGTGTGCCAGGCCATGTTCGGTCCAGATTGTATATTTTAGGCCCGAATCAAAGCCGTTCGTTTATTTAATTTGGGATCCAATGGCTGGGGGTTGTTCCTGATGAGATACACACGGGATTAGACCTTCGAAACCCTCACTTTTACTTGAGTGGTTCTCTTTCTAAGTCAAGAGAGAGAGGAGAGCCAAAGGAGGAAGAAGAAGCTAGATCCGGCCATTGGAGGAGCTTCGAAGCTCCAAATCGCGAGCTGACTTCGGATCCACGGAGGCGAAGAGAGTGCAGTGCTTTTCATCTGCTTACTTTTCTATGGTGCCAAAGAAGAAGGCTAGGGTAACGATTCTCTTCTTAAGCATGTGAAGCTCTCCTTCTTTGCATAGGAAGCCCGCTCTCGCGAGTTTGCGGTGAGTTGGAGGCGTTCCTTCGGGTAGATATGTAAAGTCCCCATTGTGTAGAGTCCGTAAGCGAGAACGGACATAGGCATGTTGTGTGAAGCCTATCCGGACATGTTGGTCTGGATCGGTGATGTTGCATTGCATAAATACCGGAGAAGACTCCGTGCGATTGTTTGTTTTTAGGGTTTTCTACGTGGTAGATTGCAACAGGGAGCCTTGGGGATTAACCCAAAGGTGCACCCAGAAAACTGGGCAGATGCGTGATCTTGCCTACTTGGTGGCCTGAGAGCCAACTTGAACATAACCGGGTTATGTGAATTGTGATGGAAACGGGACTCGGGAGAAGTTTGACCTGCGCATATGGTTTAAATTACCGTTGCGATGTGAGCTCGGGTCAGATGGAACCGTACCCGTTCTATGTCGTTCGGGTTTAAGAGATCTAAGGTTACGTGGCACTTGCCGTTGGCATAGATGAGGGTCTTCGGCGGTCTATGGTTTTAATTACCGTGACCCATGCCGGGAAGACAAATTTCTCAATGGTTTGCCGTCCAAAGGGATGGTGGCAAGTCGGCAGAATTAGACTGTGTTCACCGAGAATGTGCCCTGAGTGCACGAGGTGTGTGGCCGTATGAGCCTACGCCTGTGATGAAATGAATATTGATATATTGCTCGCTTATGCTAATGAAATGCAGGGAAGGAGCATCGCCGCCCCAAGCTGGGGGCGGGATCGTTATAATTTGGTAAGCATTGCTGACCGTTGCTTTTATTTGCCACCGTGCGGTGGTTTTGTTGCTTGCAGTTGCTGCTGGACCAAGCGGCCAATAGCGGGCTAAAGCCCAAATTGCGAAGCCGGCCCTCGAAGTCCTAATTGGAGTGTTTACTGATTTTATTCATGTATGACCGGCCTGCGTGTCGTGGTTTGTAAAACATGTAATATCAAGTAAACCATTTTGTAAGGCCTTAAGGCATGTACT
Source organism: Platanthera guangdongensis (assembly GCA_039583875.1). Classification (NCBI taxonomy): domain Eukaryota; kingdom Viridiplantae; phylum Streptophyta; class Magnoliopsida; order Asparagales; family Orchidaceae; genus Platanthera; species Platanthera guangdongensis. The sequence goes on from CM077148.1 coordinate 139,270,690, forward strand.
TGTGTATGTACAACATTCCTATTTGGTATTAGTGGACATTCATGCTTTTGTGCTGGGTTCTTTATTGCAACATATTAAACTGCTTCCGCTAGAATGCTCTGTGTAGGACGTTTTGATTGGTTGGATGGTTTCCATGAGTAACCACCCGGTCTGTCTGTGGTATATGGTGTCGGGCCCCGGCCGGACCTACTGCTATATGCTATGCGAAGGATAGGGGGTGTTACAGGTATAGTTCTCAACAAAATGAGTGCTCTGGTCCAACCACTTCCCAAATGGGTTGAAAGAAATTTTAAATTAAAGTAGACCCATAGAGCTACAATTTTCATGTTGACCACTTTCTCTGATTATGCCTCTAAGTATTATTAATAAATATAAACATTAACTGTAAAATATGTGATAGAAAATCGCAAGAAATGATCTTATTAAATTCCTAAGAATTTTAATCAAGGCGCACGAATCTTGGCGCAGAATGAGCGACATCCAATCATCTTCAAGCTCCAGTCGATGGCCAGGATTCCCCCGACTTGGAGCTTATTCCATCCCCATTTCCCGGCCACCCGGCCACCTCCCTGGCCGACCACCACCACCAACACCTCCGTCGAGGTGGTGGATATCGCCAGGAGGCCGCACATCCGCGGGAGGGGCGGATTTCAGCGATCCCATAAACATATTTTTATTGGAAAAACTAGCAAAACGATCCCTCTGATAGGGCTCAACTGAGCCCGATTCTCATCCTAAAAGATTTTTACAATCTACCCATGGATGAAGGAGCAAGGGAGGACCTGAGTTGTGGCCTGAGTGCGGGTGATGTGCCTCCTTGCCATTTTCATCCACCAAGCTTTGGCTCCTCTGAAACTTCTACACCAAAAGCATGGGAATTGAGATGTAATTGGGGAAAACGCCTGCTCTGATCCTGGTGAAGGTTCTTAAAGAAGGAATTGGGGAGAGGAGGCATGTAACTCCCCAATTCATCAAAACACCATTAATGGCCATTAAACCTAATTTTCGGTTTCAGCCAAATTGTGGGGGCTGAGCCACCCCACTGGCCGGCCATATCCTGGAAACTCTTCCCCTGCCTCCAAGGAGTAAAAGCCACATCAAAGTGAGGGTTTATGAAACCTCCATGGCCATGATGACCATTAGGCCCCCATTTTCTCTCTCCTTCCAAGTGGTGTAACCTCTTACCTCTCTCTCCTAGTCATCACTCTCTGAACTTAGTGGGCCCAAAATATGTCTCTCCACTTCCTTAGACTAATGGGCCACACAACGTGGGCTTAGCCCACTTGAATTGGGCTAGGTTAACCTAAGATGACCACTTCGACCCATGAGTTGACTTTGGTCAACATGACCATTTTTGTTGACCCCAAGGGGTACTTGGTGACCCCTAGGCTTCTCCTAAGGTCTAGGAAGGGTTATGTAGGGTTGACTTGGCACCTTGGTGGTCACTTGCCCCTTAATTAGGGCACTTTGACCACTTTAGGGCTTGGGTTGACTTTAGTCAACTTAGCCTCTAAGGTTGACCCCAATGGGTCTTTGGTGACCCATTGACTTCACCTTAGGTCTAGGAAGACTTAGGTAGGATTGGTTGGGCACCTTAGGGGCACATTGCCCTTAGTTAGGGCACCTTGCCCAATTTAAGACTAGGATGATCCTAAGTCAACTTGTCTATCCTGGGTTGACTCCAATGGACCCTTAGGGCTCTAATGGACCTTGCAATAGGTTGGTGAGGTTGTGGTGGCATCTTGGAGTCATGGTGAAGCCCCATGATCATCCTAAACTAGTGTTTAGAAACCTACTATTTGTAGACCATAGTGATCCCACCTACATTCCTAGGTCCACTTGGTCTTCTTGGGCTTCCTAGGGTTTTGTCATGACCTAATCATGACAAAACCACTCCTAGAGGTCTAGTTATCTGAGGAATATTACACTAAATTTCCTAAACAAATAATAATGATCCAAGCCCAAATCAGTAATAGGGTTCCAACAATCTACCCCTATTTGAGTTATGATAATATCAAAAATAGAAAAACACAGAAAAAATAATCTCCCAGAATTATAAAATTTTCAGCAGAAAGTGCTTTGTGAGTTCAAAAATAATAACACAATTTAAAAACATAAAATTAGAAATCAAGAGTCTTTCTTAGGAGCTTCGGAGGGATAATATAAAGATTATTTGGTGAAGACCAGCTTTCTTTTTGGATCTTCAGCTTCCTTTTGGCTTATCTTTAAATACAGAGAGCCAATAATCTTCAGGGAGCTGGTTCAGGGAAATACTTTTTCTGGATGCAGATTCATGTACCTGTCAACATTGAATAAACTTTTCTTTGAATATCTGTCAATCTCCTTTTGCATATATGAGGACATGGTGGTGAACTTTGAAGTGTCCTTGCCTTCTAATCTAGCTTTCTTAATATATGAAAGAGCAACCAGCTCTTGAAACCTTGCCATTCTGAAATCTCGATCCATATCTGGATCATATACTGCTGAAGGTGGCCTCTCTTGGCTTGATTGTTGTTGCTGATAGCTTTGACTTGATTGTTGTTGCTAGCTGCTGTGAGAATCTGACCTTGAAGGTCTATCATGTCTGTCCCGAGAAGATCTTGAATAATGATGAGATGTAGGCTTTTGAGAAGAATAAATATTACCAGATGACCCTGCTGTTGGAGGATGAGGAGGAGGTCCTCTCGTAGACCTTGGAGGTGAATAATATCTCCTCTTCTTCTTCCTATTTTTCATCTCATTCTTGGATTATCTCATCAAGTGTGGAAGGTCTGGAGTGAGAGGAATCCCATGCAGAATATTATATGGAATATCTGTTGTAGCTGAAGGTTGTGGAGCAACCTTAGCTAGAGATTCATCTTTAACTTCCTTTTCTAATAGCAAGAGTCTCCGACTCATCAAAATCTATATCAACATCTGACTATTCTTCTGGTGGCTAATTGTATGAATCATCTATCATCTTCATTTTTGAAAGTCATTGTACCTAATCACCTAGAGGGGGGGGGGGTGAATAGGTGACTAAAATTTTTTTTACTTTTTAGGCAGAATTCAGATTATATCTCACAGAATTATAACTACTTTTGCACAGCAATCAATCAGCAATCACAGCAAACCACATACACACAGTGAAAACACAGGTTTATAGTGGTTCCCCAAGGTTTGGGTACATCCACTTTCCCCCTTCGCCTATCTAGTAGTATACTAGATTCGGCCAAACTCCTCCACTATCTCAGATCCTCGGATCTTACACTCAGAACCTCAAAACAGATTCCTACAGCTCAGGCCCAACGACCTACAACTCAGTCTTCTCCAAAGACCTACACTCAGCTTCTTCACAAAGCCTACACTCAGCCACAACAGGCCTACACTCAGCCACAGCAGGCCTACACTCAACCACAACAAGCCTACGCTCAGAGATACAAATCTCCTACACTCAGGCACACAGGCCCTACACTCAGCCTTTATAATTGCAGGCTTACAACTCAGATCACTATGGATCCTACAAGAAATTTAAAATACAAAGTTTATATACCTACAACTCTGAATAGAGAGATGAGTTGATAGGTTCTTGATGAGTTCTTGGAAGAACTCTGCTGAGATCAATCTGACTTGGCTTTCTTCAAAGCTTCTTGAATGTAGAACATAATAGGATTGATCTCCTCTGCAGCTGATCCTTGATCTCTGCAACTTAAGATTCAGAACAAAGTCTGAATCCTTCTTCAAAGCCTGGTTCCAACGGCTGTCTTCTTGGATGGAGCTCTCTCTCTCCAACTACTTAGAACTTTTCTTGAAAGTCTTCAATGAAGTGCTTTTCAACAACTTTGATCTGTGTTGAATTATCTTTTTCTGTAGACAGTATAAGCCTATTTATAGGCCTTCTTCATAGTAACCAGCTGGTCCGGTTCATAACTGATTTCTGACAACTCTGACAGGTGCAGTAGACCGGCTGGAATGACAGCTGTCAAGTCATCCAGTCAGTTCTTGAAAAAACTGTAACTGTCTGAAAGTGTCGAGACTGTCTGTCTTTAAGTGTCGACACTTATAGACAAAGTGTCGACACAAGTTGACAAAGTGTCGACACTAGCCTTCAAGGTGTCGACACAACTCCTTGTGTTGTAGAATTCACTTCTCAATACAGCTTCTTCAATATGTGTCGACACTGATATTGAGTGTCGACACAACTCCTTGTTCTTCAGCACTTTGTTGATTTCTTGTAAGTGTCGACACAACACCTTTGTGTCGACACATCTTCATGTGTTGAACTTGTTCAGTGTCGACACATCTTCTTGGTGTCGACTCATGCCTTCTGTGTTGATACTTGTTAAGTGTCGACACTGCTCCTTGTGTCGACACATTCTTCTTCTGTTGAGACTCTGGCTGAGTGTCGACACATCTCCTTAGTGTCGACACTTGTACTTAGAATATTTTGTTGAACTTTGCTGAGTGTCGACACAGCTCCTTGTGTCGACACTTTCTTCAAGTGTTGAGTCTTCTGCTTAGTGTCGACACATTCTTTCTTGTGTCGACACTTTCTTCAAGTGTTGAGTCTTCTGCTGAGTGTCGACACATTCTTTATTATGTCGAGACTTATACTTAGACTCTGCTGACTTTTTCTGTGTGTCGACACAACCTCCAAGTGTCGACACTTTCTGATGTAGACACAGTTCCTCTGGGTGTCGACAAAACTGCTAAGTGTCGACACTTCTTCACTGAACTATTCTTCATTGAGTGTCGACACAGCTCCTTGTGTCGACACTTTCTGTCTGATGTCGACTCTGCATCCCTGATGTCGACACAAGTACTCCAAGTGTCAACACTGCTTGCCTGGGTGTCGACACAAGTCTTCTTAAGTGTCGACACTTTCCCTCTGTGTGTCGACACATGGACTTAGAAACTTTTTCATCTTTCCTGCAAATACTTAACCTGCACAAGGTAAATCAAAATACATCAAATACATTTTGATGTATATCATTGAGTAGGGTGAGGCTTCTTCAAATCAGGTACATTAGAACCAATGTACCCAACAATCTCCCCATATTTGGAGAAGTCATAACCCTTAATCAATGATATACACCTTACAGAATAAAATCATAGCATGATGTAAAGCAGGATTATATAACAGGGCAAACATAAACATGTATTAATCAAAACATGTAAACACAGATATCATCTTAGAACAATTATGAAATAGATTTATAACACATCACATTGTTCTAACACTTTGTCATATTCATCATACAAAAATTTACAGAGTGTTTTAAAATCAAAATATTACAACTGTAAACTTAAGATAAATCTATTCTAATTCTGATCAGCCTCCTTAATCACAATTCCTTTTCCTGATTGTACTTTGGCTTGTATAGGAGCTTCAGCAACTTCAGTATCAGCAGGCTTTTTCCCTTTCAGATCCTTCTTCTTTAGCAATTCAGCTTTAATCTTTTGCCTCTCAAAGTAATGATATGGCTTGGGAAAATACTTGCTAGGCTCTTGAGCAGTAGGAGGTAGCTTTCCCATCTTGGCCTTCCTTCTATATTGCACTATGGCTTCTTGCCTTGTCTCATACTTTCTCCATTCTATTTCAGAAAACCATTTGTTTCTGTCTTGAATATTATCTTTGGCAGCTTTCCATGCAGTCAAAATAATATTTCTTGAAGTGGGGCTCCACTTCTCAAAGTCAGGCCATTGTTCAGCTTGCTCTCTGAACCTCTTCTTAGACAATCTAGCTTCTTGTTCTTTCAGCAAGGCTTCTTGCATAGCCTCAGATACTGGCTGAACCACCTTTTCTAGAATAACATTTTGCTTACCCTCAGGTGGGCTATACATTGTCTGGATATCAGCTTTTATCATATCAAAATCTGGAGGAGGATAGATCACTTGAGCTACTTCAGGTTGCTCCCCTCCTAGATATGCAGGATGTATCCCAGATTCTGCTACATTGTCATCATCACATAAAGGAGGATAACCAAGAGTAGCTCTGATAGAATTAGAAATCCACTTGGCATGATCAGAGCTGGCTTTGACTAACACCCTCTCCCCCTTTATGACTTTTCTTTCCATGTGATCTCTTAGATCATCCTTTTGAAATCTTACTTGGGCATCCAAATAGTTGACTCCATCTTTAAAGAAAGGTTTCAACCTTTGGAGTTTTTCAGTTATCAACTTCTGAGAGTCTTGAATTGCAGAAGTAACATCAGTTAAACTCTTTTGCAATGCTTTATCAAACTCTGCCTTAGCAGTAGCATTAGAAGTAGTTAGTCCAGTAGCTATGTTCTTCATCTCAGTTACAATTGCATTGTGTGAAGCAGTCAAATTGTCATTCATTCTGATCTGATTCTCAAGAACATATCCTTGCTTCTGTGCAATGTCATCCACTTGAGCTTTTATTTTCTCTTGATGAGTAGCTAAGTAGACTACTGCATTCCATCCCTTGTGGAAGCAGTCAGTCATCTCTTTCTTATTTAGATTCATTTCAAATCTAATAGACTTATTATCTTGGGCTAGATCAAACTGTAGAGATTTATGCCCCTCATCCACATAGGTTTCTATGGCTTTCCTGTGCTCATCAAGCTTGATTTGCATAGCAACCATCAAAGCACTGTAATCTACAGTTGGTGCTGGCTGTAGTGCAGGCTGTGGTGCTATAGTTTGCAGAGCTTTCTTATAAGTCTGACTCCTCCTCTTGAATACTTAAAATTTCCTTTTCTTAGCTCTTGCAGTCTCCTCATCTTCAGAAGCAGATGTACTTGCAATTTCTACCCTCTCCTTAGGTAGCTCCTCAACTTCCTTTGGCTTCTCAGGCTCTTGCCTTGCAGGTTCTTCAACAATTACTACTTGCTCCCCCTCAACTGGAGCATTCTCCCCCTCAGCAGCAACACTTTCCTTCTCAAAGTCAGCTTGGTCAAGATTAAGAAAGAGATCTTCCATTGTAAACTCTTGTTGAGGTAGTGATGGAGATTCTCTTATCTCATCAGTTACTTGATGTGTGTCCACTTGAGCTGCAACAGATGTGTCCTCCATGACAATATCTGGGGGTAGACTATAAATCTGTGGTTGCTGATTAACATCAGATAAGTTGTCAATTATAACTTCACTCTCAATAAGGAAATCTAATTGATTGATTTCTGAGATTACCTCAAGGATAGTGTGAGTAGCTTGCTCACTCTCTAGTGGAGTTGGCTCTTCCACTACTAGAGGCTCCCCCTGGATTGTATCCTGATGTATAGGGCTAGCTTGAGGTAACTCCCCCTGCCTGTCTACATCATCTTGTTGAGCTGAAGACTTCCCAGCATCTCCAGTGTCTTCTTCATCAGGAGTGAAGACAACTTGTTCTTCTGAACTGTTAGATGAATCCTGAGCCACAGGGGCTATCTTCTTCTTCTTCTTTTGAGGAGTTATTTTCTCAGGAGTAGTCATCTCCTTAGTTAAAACTCTGTCCCACCTTGAGAAGATCCTCATGTCCATCTTTCTCATATTGTTGATCTTAGTTCCAGCAGCTTGACTCATAACCTCTGGTATACTACCAGCAAGGTATAAACTTAGTATTCTACCCAAATTGGGTTTCTTCAGGCTCTCCTTAATCTTCTCAAATAATACTGCAGACCAATCAGTAGTTAGTTGAAAGATAATCCTTGTCATGATGCTGAATATATAAGATGAAATCCTGTCATTTCCTCCAGACTTGCACAAGATAACTTTGCCAACAATTTCTGAGAGAAATTTCCCCTGGCTGTTCATGCCTTTCCTATTGAATACAGATCCAATTTTCAGTTTGGAATCCAGTCCACACCAAGTTAAAGCTTCTATGGTATTTGAAGCAGTAACTTCATCCTCTTCATTTGTCCTTGGTAGATTTAGGATCTTTCTCAAACTTTTAGGTGATACCTTCACCTTTTCACCATGAACCCTAGACTTTATCTTGAGTCCAGATTCATCTACTTTAGCTCCATTCAGGAATTCCAATACTTCTTTCTTCCAGATCTTAGTCGGTTCTGAAGCAAGAAAATCTAACCCTGAGTCTGCAACTAGGGTTACCACATCCTTGATCTCCTGATCTGCTTCGTCAAATGCATGTCGCACCAATTCATATCCTTCATTGACGTTCTCCTCGAGCTTTGGCGCCATGAGGGTTTGAAGAATTTGAATTGAGAGAAGAGAGGTGTCGACACACTAGTTTGGTCTCGAAACTTTAGAGAGCGTGTCGACAGACAATGGAGAAATTCTATTTATACCTTTCTAAGATTGAAGATGAAAGGGCGGGTTAACTAACTTAAATTGTGTCGACACTGTTGAAAAGTGTCGACACAGACTTATAATGTCTCGACACCAATGTGTCGACACAAGTTTAGTCAACAGAATATATGTGTCGACACTTGTTTATGTGTCGACACCACTCAACTCAACATTTAGTCGAGACTTGACTAAGATAATTCTGAGTAAACACTAAGTGTCGTCACCACCTTGTTTGTGTCGACACTGACCCTGTATGTGTCGACACTAATTTTCTGAAGTGTCGACACCAACTTGCTAGATGTGTCGACACCTTTTCCCTGAAGTGTCGACACCACTTTTACTGTGTCGACACAGATATCTCTGTGTTTCGACACCATTTTACTTAGCCATTACTGTTAACTTATTCTAAGTTTATCATACCTAGTTCAATTTTAAACCTATTGAACTTTGTTTCTTCTAAAGGCTTAGTATACATATCAGCTAGTTGATTATCTGTTTTAACATATTCCAGTAAAATATCTTCTTTCTCTACATGTTCCCTAAGAAAATGATATTTTATTTCAATATGTTTAGTTCTACTATGGGAAACAGGATTGTTTGCAATTGATATAGCACTAGTAGAATCACAAAATAGTGGTGTTCTACTTACCTGAATTCCATAATCCTCAAGCTGATGTTGTATCCATAGAAGTTGAGCACAGCAACTTCCTGCAGCCACATATTCTGATTCTGTAGTGGAGATAGCCACACTTGTTTGTTTCTTGCTACTCCATGAAATCAGTCTTCCACCTAGGAATTGACAGGTTCCAGTTGTACTTTTTCTATCTTCTTTGCAGCCTGCAAAATCTGCATCTGAATAACCTGTTAGTTCAAAATCTCCATTCCTAGGGTACCATAGGCCTAGATAAGGAGTGCCCTTTAGATATCTCAGTATCCTTTTGACTGCTGTCAAATGAGACTCTTTAGGGCATACTTGGTACCAAGCACAGACACATGTAGCATACATGATATCTGGTCTACTTATAGTCAAATAGAGTAGGGAGCCAACTATCCCTCTATAAAAAGTCTCATCTACAGGTTTCCCTGCATCATCTTTGCTAAGAGACATACTTGACCCCATAGGAGTCTTCATGGTACTGGATGAATCCATACCATACTTCCTTATGAGTTCTAGGGTGAACTTAGACTGGCATATGGATAAACCATTCTCAGTCTGTCTAACTTGGAGACCCAAGAAGAACTTAAGTTCCCCCATACTACTCATCTCAAATTGTCCTTGCATTAGTTTTGCAAACTTTTTGCAAATACTACTTTCAGTAGACCCAAATATGATGTCATCTACATATATTTGGACTAGTATTATCTTGCCTCTGGATTCCCTAAGGAATAGAGTCTTGTCTATTTTCCCCCTTGTGAATTTATTCTCAATGAGGAAACTAGACATGGTTTCATACCAAGCCCTAGGGGCTTGTTTTAACCCATACAATGCCTTCCTAAGTCTATAGACATGATTAGGTTGAGTTGAATCAACAAAACCTGATGGCTGTTCCACATAGACTTCCTCCTTTAGATTACCATTAAGAAAGGCTGACTTAACATCCATTTGGTAAACTTTAAATCCTTGATAGGTTGCATAGGCCAGGAACATCCTTATGGCTTCCAGTCTGGCTACTGGAGCAAAGGTTTGATCAAAGTCAATACCTTCTTCCTGCCTATATCCTTTAGCAACCAATCTTGCTTTGTTCTTGACAATTACTCCATGTTCATCCATCTTGTTCCTAAAGATCCACTTGGTTCCAATTATGTTGTGGTCTTTTGGTTTAGGAACAAGCTCCCAGACTTTGCATCTCTTGAACTGATTCAGCTCTTCTTGCATTGCCTCAATCCAATGAGGGTCTAGGATGGCTTCTTCAAACTTCTTTGGCTCTACTTGGGATAGAAAACTGGAGAAGAGTGCTGCATTTAGGTTTCTGCTCCTTGTTTGTACCCCTTGTCTTAGATCACCAATGAATTGATCGACTGGATGATCTCTAAGATGCCTATTAGCTGGAGGCATCCTGGCTTCAGGTTGAACTTCTTCAGTTTCTTCATCTTGCTGCACTCCTTGGACTTCTTCTGCATTAGGTACATGTAGTACTCCCCCTGGACAACAGCTACTATCTTCTACCTGTTGTCTTGCAGTAGGTCCTTCTTTTATAGTGAGCTTGTCCATCTTCTCAGTCACACCTGCGGAGCTGCAAATACTACTAGACAACTCATTGTTAATAAGTCTAGTTTCATCAAATACTACATGTACAGACTCTTCTACAACTTGAGTAGACAAGTTGTAAACTCTATAAGCCTTACTATTGTTACTGTACCCAACAAAGATCCCCTCTTGGGACTTGGCAGCAAACTTAGTCAAGTAAGACTTTCCATTGTTAAGTATAAAGCACTTACAACCAAAGATCCTGAAATAGGATAAGTTTGGTTTTCTACCTTTCACAATCTCATAGGGGGTCTTGTTGTGGCTTTTAGTAATGGTAGCCCTATTAATTACATGGCATGTAGTATTAACTGCCTCAGCCCAGAAATATTCTGGTAGAGATGTATCAATTAATAGGGTCCTACCAGCCTCAATCAAGGTTCTATTTTTCCTCTCAGCAATGCCATTTTGCTGAGGTGTTCTTGGTGAAGAAAACTCTTGAAATATCCCAAATTCTTCACATAGTTTTGCCATACTATCAGACTGAAATTCAGTACCATGGTCACTTCTTATTTTGACCACTGTACTGTCTAGTTCATTCTGAATTTGTTTGACAAAGCTATAGAAGACACTAGGTGTTTCAGATTTCTGTCTAAGGAAGAACACCCAGGAAAACCTTGAGTAGTCATCTACAACTACAAAGGTATAGACCTTTCTACCTAGGCTATGAACTGGCATAGGACCAAAAAGATCCATATGCAAGAGGTATAAACACCTCACAACATCTTTTTTTTTCAATGCTACTAAAGGTGGATCTAGTCTGCTTGCCCTTTTGACAAGCTGAGCATATTCCATCTTTAATACACTTAACTTGAGGACCATTCCTCACTAAATCTTTGCTAAAGAGTTGGCCATTTGTCTTGTAGTTGAGATGGGCTAGTCTCTTGTGCCATTTGACACAATGAGAGACTTTCTCATCAGCTACAAGACACACTGGAGAACCATTGTTCTCACACATAATGTCTAGGCAATAGACATTTCTTTTTCTATAACCAGTCAAAATAATCTCTTGATCACTTGATCTCCTGATATGACAACCATTTTTAACAAATGAGATATCATATCCTAAATCACTCAATTGACTTATACTAATAAGGTTATGTTTCAAACCTTTAACATAAGCCACTTGAGTAATAGTTATATGGGAGCTAGAAATGTTACCAAAACCCTTGAGGATTCCTTTTTCAGAACCACCAAAGGTGACTTTTGGACCATCCTTGATAGGTGTGTAGTCCTTTAGCAATCCCCTTGTTCCAGTCATATGTCTGGAACATCCACTGTCCAAGTACCATATTGGGGCATGACCACTTGGACTCACCTGCAAAACAGATTAGTGAACCTTAGAACCCAAAGAATTCTTGGGTCCTTGGTACTGGTTAGTTTGCTTCCTAACAAAGCTACCTGCAGGTTTTCCAACAGGCAGTTTGCTACTCACTTTGGCACTTGCATTGTGCCAACAGTCTATGGCAAAGTGGCCTACCTTGCCACAGCACCAACACTCAAACCTATTGTACCTTTGCTTAGGTACATTCTTAGCTGTTTTATCTACAACTGGCTTGTTGAGAGCTGGGGCTTTGCCCTTGGACTTGGACTTGACAGTCCTAGCAGGTTTAGAAAACCCCAGTCCAGCTTTACCTTTTTGATGAACAAATTCATCAATTAAGGGTAGAACAGACTTTGGTTTAGAAAACCTAGCAACTAAATCTCTCTCCTTCTGAAGACTAATCTCCAGACTTTTGATTTGATCATTCTTAAATGATATAGTCCCCATCTGAATCACAGTTATGTGCTTCAGTCTGGCTATTTCATTTAGCTTTTGATCAATCATTTTCTTAAAATCAGTTGCAGCAACTTTGAGACTAGCAATTTCCTTTGCCTAACTCTTGGCTAGGGACTTGCTCTTCTTAAAAGCTTGCAACAGAACTTTATATTCATCGATCAATTGATGAATTCCTCTTCAGACTCAGATGCACTCTCATCACTTGATGATGATGAATCTGATTCTGAACTAGCACAAGAAATTGAACTGAAAGAACAATTTTGTACCTTACTAGGTCCAGGCTGCTCCTGGATTTTGTCACTTTCTGTCAATTCCATCAGTCCTTGGCACTGACTGTCCTCTTGTTCATATATAGAGTTCATGATCTGGATGAACTCTTCTTCCTCTTCCTCAGCAAACAGTCCTATGTATGCTTCAGCATCTGACTCAGTTTCTGATGAAGATATGTCTGACAGGCTCTTATCCTTTTTGACAACAAAAGATCTTTCCTTCTTGCCCTTGAATTGAGTCTTTTTCTTATCATTACACTCCTTCCTTTTCTCTGGACAGTCTGCAACAACATGCCCTTGTCTATTACAGCAATAACATACTAGTTTTGATAGAGTTGCTTTGCTTGACTTGGTCTTTTTCCTGTCTTTCTTTGATGACTTTTTGTTCTGATAATAGTCATCTTTTCCTTGTGAAGTAGATGGCTTTGTCCTCCACTGTTTCTTCTTTAAAAGTTTCTGAAAGTGTCTTGTGAAGGCTGCAAAGTCCTCATCACTTTCACTACTCTCAGAATTTCTACTTGCTGACTCAGTCTCAGCTACTTTAGGAGGTGGAGTTGGTGACTTACTTCTATATTTTCTGGGGGCTTCTATTTTAAATGCCACTGTCCTTTCCTTATGTTCACTTCTTGTAGTCTTCTCCTCTTCTTTCCTCACCATCAATTGCATTTCATAGGATAGCAATTATCCAAACAAAGTTGGAGGAGGAATTTCTGCTAACTTTGCCATTTCCCTTATGGCACAGATCTTGGTGTCCCAATATTTTGTAAGGGACCTTAAGAACTTATCATTAAGCTCATAATTACTGAACTCTCTTCCATAGGACATTAGCTCATTAACAATCCTATAGAACTTCTTATAACATTTTGTGATGCTATCAGATCTACCTTGCCTAAAACTTTCATATTCTTGGTTTAATAAGGACTTTCTGTCCTGCCTCACTTCTTCAGAACCCTCCATGTATACAATAAGAGTATCCCACATCTCCTTAGATGTCTTACAGTGTATCAAATTCTGAAAGGTAGCATCATCTATAGCACTTACAATGATATTCTGAGCCCTCTTATCCATTGTGGCTAGAACTATCTCATCATTTGTCATTTTAGAGAAATCCTTATGTGTTCTCTGATTTGCATCCAGGACTGAAACCTTCATGGGCACATATGACCCTTCTTTAACTGTGATGTATATCCTAGGGTCTGAGGCTTCCATAAATAGTCTCACCCTTTCCTTCCAGATGCCAAATATTTCTTTTCTGCAAATGGGTAGCTTCATGGATCCCAATTCCTTATGATTCTCAGTGGAACCCATGGTTCTTGGTTTTCTTGATTCTGCAATTTTACTTACACTGAATCTGCCAATAGGATCTACTCAGATAGTTATGTCCCTTTTTGAGTAACCTCCCTCTGATACCACTTGAAAGTTATTGTACCTAATCACCTAGAGGGGGGGGGGGTGAATAGGTGACTAAAATCTTTTTAACTTTTCAGGCAGATTCAGATTATATCTCACAGAATTATAACTACTTTTGCACAGCAATCAATCAGCAATCACAGCAAACCACATACACACAGTGAACACACAGGTTTATAGTGGTTCCCCAAGGTTTGGGTACATCCACTTTCCCCCTTCGCCTATCTAGTAGTGTACTAGATTCGGCCAAACTCCTCCACTATCTCAGATCCTCAGATCTTACACTCAGAACCCCAAAACAGGTTCCTACAGCTCAGGCCCAAGGACCTACAACTCAGTCTTCTCTAAAGACCTACACTCAACTTCTTCACAAAGCCTACACTCAGCCATAGCAGGCCTACACTCAGCCACAACAGGCCTACACTCAGAGATACAAATCTCCTACACTCAGGCACACATGCCCTACACTCAGCCTTTATAATTGCAGGCTTACAACTCAGATCACTATGGATCCTACAAGAAATTTAAAATACAAAGTTTATATACCTACAACTCTGAATAGAGAGATGAGTTGATAGGTTCTTGATGAGTTCTTGGAAGAACTCTGCTGAGATCAATCTGACTTGGCTTTCTTCAAAGCTTCTTGAATGTAGAAAATAATAGGATTGATCTCCTCTGCAGCTGATCCTTTATTTCTGCAACTTAAGATTCAGAACAAAGTCTGAATCCTTCTTCACAGCCTGGTTCCAACGGCTATCTTCTTGGATGGAGCTCTCTCTCTCCAACTACTTAGAACTTTTCTTGAAAGTCTTCAATGAAGTGCTTTTCAACAACTTTGATCTGTGTTGAATCATCTTTTTCTGTAGACAGTATAAGCCTATTTATAGGCCTTCTTCATGGTAACCGGCTGGTCCGGTTCATAACTGATTTCTGACAACTCTGACAGGTGCAGTAGACTGGCTGGAATGGTAGCTGTCAAGTCATCCAGTCAGTTCTTGAAAAAATTGTAACTGTCTGAAAGTGTCGAGACTGTCTATCTTTAAGTGTCGACACTTATAGACTAAGTGTCGACACAAGTTGACAAAGTGTCGACACTAGCCTTCAAGGTGTCGACACAACTCCTTGTGTTGTAGAATTCACTTCTCGACACAGCTTCTTCAATATGTGTCGACACTAATATTGAGTGTCGACACAACTCCTTGTTCTTCAGCACTTTGTTGATTTCTTGTAAGTGTCGACACAACACCTTTGTGTCGACACATCTTCATGTGTTGAACTTGTTTAGTGTCGACACATCTTCTTGGTGTCGACACATGCCTTCTGTGTTGATACTTGCTGAGTGTCGACACTGCTCCTTGTGTCGACACATTCTTATTCTGTTGAGACTCTGGCTGAGTGTCGACACATCTCCTTAGTGTCGACACTTGTACTTAGAATATTTTGTTGAACTTTGCTGAGTGTCGACACAGCTCCTTGTGTCGACACTTTCTTCAAGTGTTGAGTCTTCTGCTGAGTGTCGACACATTCTTTCTTGTGTCAACACTTTCTTCAAGTGTTGAGTGTTCTACTGAGTGTCGACACATTCTTTATTATGTCGACACTTATACTTAGACTCTGCTGACTTTTGCTGAGTGTCGACACAGCCTCCAAGTGTCGACACTTTCTGATGTAGACACAGTTCCTCTGGGTGTCGACACAACTGCTAAGTGTCGACACTTCTTCACTGAACTATTCTTCATTGAGTGTCGACACAGCTCCTTTTGTCGACACTTTCTGTCTAGTGTCGACTCTGCATCCCTGGTGTCGACACAAGTACTCCAAGTGTCGATACTGCTTGCCTGGTTGTCGAAACAAGTCTTCTTAAGTGTTGACACTTTCCCTCTGGGTGTCGACACATGGACTTAGAAACTTTTTCATCTTTCCTGCAAATACTTAACCTGCAAAAGGTAACTCAAAATACATCAAATACATTTTGATGTATATCATTGAGTAGGGTGAGTCTTCTTCAAATTAGGTACATTAGAACCAATGTACCCAACAATTTTCCATATCTTCATTAATAAGATCATCAAGATTTGGCATTGGAGATTCATCTCATGCAAAAGTGGGAGGAGAACAAGCCCGCTCCAAAATATCTACTATATTATCAGTTATTTCACTCCGACGGACCAAATAAGAACTAGGAGACTTTATTCTCAGACTGGATCTCAGTTGTCTAAAATTGTGGAATTAACAGGAGCAGTATAACATACTAATGCTTTAGAAAAATCTTTAGAAACTAATAAGCTTGGAAGCAAACTGGGCAGAACTTCAAAATTAGATAATAAAGAAAGTCAACTATGGGATTAATAATAACATCACCAACAATTAGAACTTCTAGAACTGATTCTTCTGCTGCTTCTTCAACTGAAATAACTTCAAGCATTTCAGAATCTTGACTCTCATCAATCACTGTTGTTGCTGCTACTGTAAACTGTGGAACTTCAACTGAAACTGGAACTTCTTCATAAAACATCTCCCCTGCCTAGATCTAGGAAGACCTGAATATAGTCCCCCAGAAGAAGGGACAATTTGAAGCGGGTCAATTCTAGAGCGGAGAGTAGAAATAGAAGCTATAACCGGTGCTAAAGATTCATCTAACAACTTCTTAAGTGTGGCTTTGATGAAGTCTAGAAGATTAGAAGAAATGGATGAAAAATCCCCATACATAAAATCATATGGAGCATGAGTAAAGCAGATGATGGATTGGAAGAAGAAGGGATGGAATTGTTAGTACAGTTGGAACATATATAGAAGGCTTGAGGAATAGATTGAGGGATTGTAGAGGGAATTGCATCTGGAATAATTTCCTCCTGGATTGGTGATTGTGGTGGAGATATATGAGGTAGAGTTGAATATGGTGGAGTTGAATCTAGTAGAGAGAAGTGAGGAGGAGATGAAAGTAGTGGAAATGAAGGTGATTGGTGAATGGGGGAATGTATATGAAAGGATGTTTATGGAATATCTTTAGATAAATGGAGTTGTTGAGGTGACTGAGGAACTGGTGAAGTGGTAGCGAAGGATGAAGATGGAACTTCTTCTGGGAAATTGGGTTGTTGAGAAGGTGGAGTGGAGCATCTAGGGGAATGGTGTGGAGATGGTTGAGGATAAGAAAAATGAGGAGCATGGGCCTCTTCTGGGGTTAAGAGAGTGGCTGGAAGAGCCCTTGTGCTTTCCGATGTAATCCTAGAGGAGGTAGCCCTAGATGGCTTATGGATTACCCTATCCCATCATCCAAAGAGGGCAGAGGTTAGCCTCTTAGAAGCATTGATAAAAATGGTCTGAGAGACCAAGAGTTCTGGGCACTTTGCTTGTAAGAAAATGCCTAGAATCCTACCTCAACCTCCAGATTTACTGGAGATCTTCTTCTTAATAGAGTAGAAAAGAATTGTTCCCCAATTAATAGATTTCTGATTAACCAAGGCACACATCAATAAGAATTGGTTCCTGGTCACATAATCATGAGAAGACTGTTTGCCCAGATTAACCCTTCCAACTACATCAGCTAAGAATTTATATTTAATAGAAAAAATTTTCTTTAGCAGGTCGTTAGGGTTTCCCTGTATGTGTCCCATTATATCTAGCATAACCTCAAATTCAGAACTAGAGATTTCTATATCATTTTCACCATTAACAAAATCGAAAACTTTATATACAATTTCTGTTGTTAAAGGAACCTAATTGCCAAAGATAGAACCAATAATTGTTGGGGAATCATGAAAAATGGTTGTATGGATCCACTCTTTGATTTTGGCCACTAGTAGTTTGGTCTTGGTTGTCATAAACTGTCGTAGATTCTGAGTCACAAAGAGTCTCAGAATGTCCAAGAAAACTTGATCAGAATGATTGATGGAATCCATGTATATATCAAATCTAGCATCAAATTTCATCGCAGAGAGAGTCGCCTGAGAAATCGCAATTTTCCTGCAGGACAGAGAGATCAAGTGTAAAGGAAATGTAAAAGGAGAAAGCGCAGGATAGAGTTCAGTGAAAACCTAGTTATAAGTTTTCAGAAGTCGAAAAGGCGAACTCTGTCCGACGAAAAAATAAATCATCGAACTCTGTTTGATGAAAAATTTCTCACAAGAAAAGTATTTGGTGGATCTCATGTCGCCGAAAGTTTTGCAAAAGAATGACATTTCATCGAGCTCCGGTCAATGAAAGGTACAAGAAACAAAAACGTCGATCTCTATTCGACGAAAATATTTATAAAGAAAGTTCATCCATCTCCGTTCGACGAACACTTCACGAAATATTCACAGTTCGTCGACCTCCGTTCGACATAAGGTGGACAATTCGTCGAACTCAAAACAAAGATTAATTTAAAGACTCACCATCATACATTCCTAGCTGATTTAACAAGAAAATGTGTTTCTTTTCATCTAAAGGTTTAGTGAAAATATCAGTTTTTTGAAAATTAGTAGGAATAAATTCTAGTTTAATTTTATTCTTGTCCACATTATCTCATATAGAATAATGTCTTATTTTAATATATTTAGTTCTACTATATAGTACTGGATTATGTGCTATAGAAATTGCACTTATATTATTACAAAATATTGTTTAATTATTTATGTTATAGCCATAATCTAGTAGCTGATTTTTAATCCACATAATCTTTGAACAATAACTACAAGCTGTAATGTATTCAGCCTTAGCAGTTGAAGTAGACACAGAGGTTTGTTTCTTACAAAACCATGAAACAAGCCTATCACGAAGAAACTAACATGTTCCTGATGTACTTTTTCTGTCAACCTTCCATCCGGTATAATCAGCATCTGAGAATCCAGTTAACTCAAATCCTGACTCAAAAGGATACCAGAGTCCTAGATTAGGGCAACCTTTTATATATCTTAAAATTTTTTTTACTAATGTAAGATGAGATTCCTTAGGGTTTACTTGGAACATAGCACAAATACAGGTTGCAAACATTATGTCTGTCTACTTGCTGTTAAATATAATAAGGACCCAATCATAGCCCTATATGTTTTCTGATCAACAGGCTTGCCCTGTTCATCATTATTAAGAATATCATTAGTAGACATAGGTGTTTTAGAAATTGAGGCATCTAACATCCCAAATCTTTTAATAAGCTCTTTAGTATATTTAGACTGCAATATTAAAATGTCATCTGGCGTTTGCTTCACTTGTAAAACAAGAAAGTAGGATAGTTCACCCATGCTACTCATTTCAAACTTTGAATGCATTAGATTAGAGAATCTTTTGCATAGTTTGGAATCAGTAGAACCAAAAATTATATCGTCAACATATATTTGTACTAGTAAAATTTTAGATTTATGATTTCTGAAAAATAAGGTTTTATCAATCATGCTTCTACAAAATTTATTTTCTAAAAGAAAGATAGCAAGGGTCTCATACCAAGCCTTGGAGCTTGTTTAAGACCATATAGGGCTTTGTTAAGTTTAAAAACATAAGAAGAGTGAGTTGGAGAGATGAAACCTGGTGGTTGTTCTACATAAACTTCCTCTTTTAGCTCTCCATTTAGAAAAGCACTCTTCACATCCATCTGATAAACCTTGAATTTTTTGAATGCTGCAAATGCATGAAATATCCTGATAGCCTCCAATCTTACAACAGGAGCAAAAGTCTGATCATAATCTATTCCTTCCTCCTATGAGTATCCTTGAGCTACCAATCTAGCTTTATTTCTTACAATAACTCCTTGAGCATCTAACTTATTTCTAAAGACTCACTTGGTTCCAATGACTGGATAGTCTTTGGGTCTTGGAACTAAGTCTCAAACTCTACATCTCTCAAACTGATTGAGTTCCTCTTGCATTGCAATGATCCAGTGGTGATCTTATTCTGCATCTTTGATGGATTGAGGTTCAATCTGAGAAATAGAACAAGCATGCATCTGATCTTGATTCAATTGATGTCTTATTTGCACACCAGCCGATATGTCTCCAATCACTCCAGACCTAGGATGATCTCTAAGTGTGACAAAGTCAACAGGTTGAGTTGGTTCTTCAATTATTTGTGGTGCTAATTCCTCTCGTGGAATTTCATTAACCACAATCTTTTCTGTATAGGTTTCATAGTCTTCGTCATCACTGACATCATCGGCAATCTATTGAGAAGGATGTAATGTATCCTCTTATGTTAGGATTAATTTATCCAGTTTCTCACACAGATTTGGTACCTGCAAAGAATCTGTGGTAGAAGTGTTCTTCTCCTTATAAAACATGTTAGTTTCATCAAAAGAAACATGTACAAATTCTTCTATCTTAAGGGTTGATTTATTAAAGACGCTATAAGCCTTGCTAAATTGTGAACATCCAAGGAATATTCCTTCTGCAGATTTGGCTTCAAATTTCCTTAAGTGTTTCTTATCATTATTATGTATGTAACATCTACATCCAAAAAATTTAAAGTAACTAACTTAAGTTTCTTATTTTTAAGTAATTCATAGGCAGTCTTATACTTTAGTTCATGAATCAAACTCATGTTAATAACATACTTTTCTATGCTTACTGCGTCTTCCTAAAAGGATAGGCGTAAGTGAGCATTTGCAAGTAATGTTCCAGTAGATTCAATTAGGGTTCTATTTTTTTCCTTTCAGCTACCTCATTTTGTTGAGGAGTTCTAGGAGCAGAAAAATAATGTCTGATTCCTTCCTTCTCACATAATTCTTTCATCAAAAGAATTTTAAACTCAATGCCATGTTCACTTCTGATCTACACAATCTGAGTAGAGAGCTCAATCTTGATGTTCCTAAGAATGTCTGTAAGAACTTTAAAGTTATCTAACTTGTTTCTAAGAAAAAACAACCAAGTGAATCTAGATAAATCATCAATAATCACTAAAGTATAAGACTTTCCTCCCAAACTTTATATTGCAATAGGTCCAAAAAGGTTCATATGTAGACATACAAAATTCTGGGTTAATCACTTTTAGAAATGGATTTAAAGCTATTTTTGGTTTGCTTATCTAACTAACAAGCCCTACAAAGTCCTTCCTTCTTGTAAGAACTTGAAGGCAGTCTTCTCACAAGGTTGTCCTTAGATAATTTAGCTATAGTTCTACTATTTATATGTCCTAATCTCTTATGTCATAATTTATTTGTTTCACTAATCTGATTAAACATGCAAATTTCAGATTTTGTAGAGTTGAAATTAACTAAGTAAATATTACCCCGTCTAATTCCAGTTAAAACAATTTTGTTATCATGAGATATAATAGAACATAAAGTCATATTAAAAGATACCTGATAACCTTCATCACATAATGTACTTTTGAAAAGATGGTTATTCTTGAGACCTTTCACATAATCTACCTCACTGAAGGTAACTTCTCCAACTTTGACATTCCCATAGCCCTTTGTCTGGCCACAGTTGGAGTCACCAAAGATGACTTTAGGTCCAAGTTTAGCTTTGAAGTCTTTCAGGTTAGCATTTCTTTTTATTATATGTTTTGAACATCCACTATCCAAATACCACTGTTCCTCTATAATAGGATAGTTCATTTCCCGCATTAAAATAAATTAGGTTCTTTTGACCCAGGTTACCTTGGGTCCTATTTCCTTGACATAATCAGTACAAATGAAAGAGTATTCAGGTTGGTCTTTATGACCAAGTGGATGATATCTTCTAGGATGAATAATGCACTGAGTAAAAGGATTTTTAAATTTTTGTGTCTGATTATTCTTTTGAAAAGAATTAAAATTTATGTTAGAAAAATTTGGGTTCGGCAAATTATATTGAGTTCGTCGATCTGAGTTTGACGAATGGAAGTCAGTTTGTCAAGCTCCATTCACATAATAATAATGTTCATTTTTTGTTTTCCATGTTCGTCGATCGCAATTCGACGAATCATATTGATTTCGTCGAGCACTATTTGTTAAATAGTTATACTTAAATTTCATGTTCATAGTTCGTCGTTCTCTGTTCGACGAATAGTATTTATTTCATTGAGCTCGGTTTGACAAAATGTTTTGAACATAATTTTTTTGAAAATTATTATTTTGATTTGGTTTTTGTAAAACTTCTGTAGCCTTATCTAAATCTTCTAATTTTTCTTTACCTTTAGCAGAAGTGAATTTGACTGGTGTAGATAAAATGTTTTTCTATAGTAGGAGAAGTTGACTGGATGAAACTCATAAGCCAAGTTTAGCATTTAGTCTGGCATTGACTGTGCTTGTGATATCCATCAGTTTGATACTTCTACCATTAAGGGATTCTTCCAACGTTTTGGCCTCACATAATTTGTGTTCTAGTGAAAATAATTGTTCCTTAAGATTTTTCAAATATTTTTTATGTTTTTCATTTTCTGAGGATAAATTATTAAATTTAGTTATCTTATCTCTGAGATATTTTATTTCCTTCTCAGATTTTATCAAATCATTACATAGCAATTTAAAATCTATTCTAAACTGATCTGATGTAAAGTCAAAGGTAGAGATTACCTGATCCTCTTCTGATTCAGATTCAAAATCTGAATTGCTGCATGATGAATTGATTGTCAAGTAGACATCTTTAGATTATTCTTCTTCTTCATCCTCACTTGAGCTGGATGAAGATTCAGATTATGTTTCACTCTAAGTTTCAGCTACAAAGCCTCTCTCCTTCTTCCTATGTTTAGAAGGTTTGCTTGTATACTTCTTGGAGCCTTCTCCTTCTTCTTATCCTTTTTTGATTTTCATGACACTCTGGAAGAATGTGTCCTTATTTCCTGCAACCATAACAAACAATTTCTTTAGTTGGAGTTTAATCTTACCTTGGTTTGTCTTTGCCTCTAGAAAATCTTTTTCTAAAGTCCTTCCTGGCCATCTTGTAGAATATCTTACCCAGTAGACTCATAAGCTCTTCATTTTCAGGAGTTTGGTTTTCCTCTTCAGTTTCTTGAAAAGCAATGCTCTTTTCTTTCTTCACTGAGTATAGGGTCACTTGTTCATCTTCCCTTATTTTGATGAGCTGGTCATAAGATTTGAGCTTGCCCAACAAGGTCTCTGTGGAGATTTCTTTAACACTTCTGGCTTCTCTGATTGGTCAGATTCTTGAATTCCATGTGCTAGGGAAACACATGATGATTTTGTCATCGACCTCTATCAATGTAATGTCTTTCTCCAAAGTCTTCAAATCATTGATTATGAGACTGAGTCTTGTGTACATATCTCCAATTGATTGACATTCACCTTTCTTGAAATTCTCACATTGAGAAATCAAGTGGGATCTTCTGTCTTTTCTCTCATCAGCAGATCCAGCTACCATTTCTTTGAGGGAGTCCCAGATGTCTCTTACCGAGGTGCAATCAGCAACTTTCTGAAAAATGTCATCAGACATTGTCTGGGCTAAATTGTTCATAGCCTTGGCATCAACAATTTTAGCTTTCTTCCGGGCTTCTATCCATTTTGGAGGTGGTACAACACGGGTACTTGTTGTTGCTAATGGTAGAGGTGGAACTATCAAAATAGAATTATTGATAGCTTCATCAATAGAATTCATGTAAATTCTAATCCTTACTTTCCATAATGCAAACTTCTTTAGATTGCATATAGGAGGTCTAGTGCTTGCCAACTCTTTATTTTGTGCCATGATAAATAATACAAGCTCTAAGTAAAATAAGATCTATCGGGATCTTTGTTGGTTCAGTTGTTAGCCTGTAAAAATAACCAACCTCCCTCTAATACCAATTGAAAGTGAGGGATGGATCTATTTTACACTAGCGGGGGGGGGGGGGGTGAATAGTGTATATTAAAAATTTTGATTTATTTTCAGAGTAGTTTAGAAAATAAGTGATATATTAATATGTAGATAGACAAATTAAAAATCACATCACCCAAATAAAAAGAAAAGCATCAAACACAGATGACACAAGGAATTTTATAGTGGTTCCCTAATAAATCTGGGTACATCCGCTCTTCTACCACCCTGGTAGGAATCCACTCCATGTTTTTGATCAGGTACCCTGCCACCAGAAGATATATTTTCTAAGGGAGATCTAGCAACCCTTTGATCTTTTGATCAGGTGCCCAAAAATAAGCTTATGTCTTTTGATCTGGTGACTTAGGAACTTAGAGGTTAACATTTGAAATTAGTTATAACCCTGCACAATTTAGGAAGTAAAACAAATTGATGTTGTCTTCTCTGTCAACTATCTTTGGAAGACTTTAGTGGATGTTGTTGAGGCAAAAAGCTCCCACTTAGTTGAGTAGAATTTGTGATCAAGGGAGAAGTTTTTCTTCATGGTGTAGGCCTTCAAGTTTTGATCAATTGAAGATTTTGCACTGAAAGACTAAAGTAGAAAATCTGATAAAAATATGTTTATCTGAAAAAATGTATCCCTTAAAGTCTAAGTCAATAACCCATTTGAGGCAGCAATCTTTTGAATATTTAATCTCTGAGAAGAATTCAAATATTTTAATTTAAAACCATTCTTTGAAACGTCTGAAGAATCTCTGAGATTTTGTAATTGTCCTGGTAATTAATTAGATTAAAAACTCTATGATAAATCCATATTTAATGTTGCCTGAAATGGTTATATTCATTAAGAATATTTAACATTAAATATTAGAGTGTAACTACCTGAAATTAAGCCATTTAAAATCATTTTGCCTTCAGTAAATAACACTGCTTGAACACTACAAAGAATTAGTCGAACTGAGCCTCTCTGGAATCCCTCTGAAGGTGCAACCCTGGAAATAAACTTATGACCCTAGACTATACATATTTGGTCAAACTAAATATCCTAAACAAATAATAATGATCCTAGCCCAAATCAGTAATAGGGTTCCAACAACGACGCTACAAAGCGAATTTTAAGATACCTTAAGGGTACAACCAATCTTGTCTTATGGTACCCAAGAATTAATGATGTCGAGCTAATTGGATTTTCAGATGCCGATTTTGTAGGAAGCACGGACGATGGGAAAAGCACTTCCTGGACGTGCAAATTCCTCGAAAGTCTGCTTATTTCATGGAGCAGTAAGAAGTAAAATTATGAGGCAACTTCTACTGCTGAGTCAGAGTATATCTCTGCGAGTAGTTGTTGCGCATAACTTCTATGGATCAGAAAGAAACTTGAAGATTATAATTTGAAGTTCAGAGAAATTTCGATGTATTGCGACTCATCCAGCGCAATTGCAATCGCAAACAATCCAGTTTACCATAGACAGACCAAGCATATCGAGGTGACCTACCTTTTCATCTGGACCATGTACAAAAGAAGGACATAGCCCTCAGCTATGTCCCAATGGATAAGTAGGTTGTGAATATCTTCACGATGCTGCTGGTTGAGTCCAAGTTCTCCTTTTTCAAGATAAAACTTGGTATGCTTAACATGGAGTCCTGAAAAGTACACGTTTGAAGTCAAGAGAAGATATTGAAGTCAATATATATTTCTCGGAAACTTATTGAATTTCTCGGAAAATCAGTTGACATTTCTCGAGAATAAACTGGATTTCTCGAAAGGTCATGAATTTCTCGAGAAACAATTAGTGGATTTCTCGCAAAGCTTACTGGATTTCTCGATAACTTGAAGCGGATTTCTCGTGAACTACTATATTTCTTGAGAAAAGGACATTCTCTCGAAAAATCCAATTTCTTATCTTTTGAGAAGAATTCGAACCGCCATTCCAGGTACGCCCTTCTCTATTATTCAAAATTTTTAATTTTATATAAATAAGAAAAGTCTATAAAATTATACAAATCCAAGAATTTGAAAAAGACCATTCCTGAGATATACACTTCAGTTCCGCCATTCTTCTCTCAAAATTCATCGATATTCTCCAAAAAGTCAGAAATCATTCATTCTTCTCAATCGATGGCTCCTACTATAAAGATTGTCTTGGGCAGCGAGTTTGTTTTATCGGGTATCAAAGAAACAGGTTCACTTCTTGAATCTGGTGGCCTCACCTTCATCCTTGAGCATCCTTGCAAAGTCCTGATAAAATACGTAAAAGTGTTTTTCAGAAATGCCAAGATTAAGCAGATTGGAAAGCTGTTGAAAACTTCAGTCGGAGATATGAAATTCAAAATCCAGCCATCTTCCTTAATAAAGTTTCTGAGATTGCCCTCCATAAATGAAGAAGACTACCTGGAAGAACCAGATTATTCCAGGGCTTTGTCATTTGGTGGCCTCTCTCAATCAACTACTTCCATTCATAGACAAAATATGAATGATGACAGCAAGCTTTTGGCTGATATAGTTGGAAAAGTCTTACTCTGCAAAATAGGTTCACTTGGTTATATATATTCTGATTTTTTCTGCATGATGACTGCTGTGATATGCTGCAAGAAATTCCAGTGGGGTCATATGTTGTTTGACAAAATTAAGGAAAGCACGAAGGAACCAAACTTTACAAGAATTATTTCTCTTTATTTGAATCAAGTGCATCTAGAAATCTTTTACTTGTCTAAAGATGTGTCCATTCCCCACCAAAAGAAAGACACTATCTCATCCATCAACAGATGGGAAATTAGGATTTCAAGGCCAGTCCAGGCCCCTGTAGTTCCAAGGATCATAGATGATGAGGACATGACCGCATCTCCTCCTCAAACTGATACATTTGGCACATCTGGTGCAGCTATTGAGGGGGAACCTGCTCCTTTAGTTCTGGAAGAAGTTCAGCAAGCCAAGATTCCAGAAATAGAGGTTCAGTTAGATGTTCCAATAGCTCAGGTTACAGAGCAAGTTATTGATGATGATGTAGCATTGGAAGAGGAAAATCAAGCTAAGTCTGATTATGAAAAGACAACCTCTGCATATGAAAAAGAGAGTATTTTTACAAGTCTCTCAAAGAGGTAAATGAAAAAGTCATTGCTCATGAAAAATAGATGAGCAGAAGTTTTGATGAAATTCAAAATAATATAGATGAATTCAAAAGACTGCTACAGCGTGGTGGTAAGGCTCTTGACCACACTATCACTAGTCTTGGTGAAGTAATGGATCAAGCTGTCACTATGGCCAACAATCAGATCCAATTGCTGAAGAAGACTGAACAACAAAACTTCAAAACTTATGAAGAAGTTGGAAAATTCAAAGAAGATATCATAGAAACCCTAACTATAGAAGTCAGAAAGGGGGGTGGGATAAAGTAAAAGAAAATCTAGACAAGAAGGTTCAAGAAATGAAAAATCAGTGGGGTGAACAACGACAAGAGATCAATACAAGTGTTGAAAAGCAGATTAAAGAGGTAAACATATATACTTTTGAGACTGCTGCGTTGATGCATAACCAAATCTTTCAAGATTTTCAAGTTGATCCCAATGCGCCTCCACCTCCATATTTTGATCCAAACATCTTCAAGCCTACTTTCTCTCCTAGACCTAAACTGTATAAATTCCCCCTTGAAAGATATTCCCAGGTCTGGACTCATGATCAAACAGAGATTCCACAAGAACTACCTCCTAAAGTGCAAGTGCAAAAGAAAAGGAAATATGGTGATGATGCTTCTACCAGCGGATCCATTCCCAGTCAAGGTGCTGCTCAAAGGAAAGAAGAGGTATTTGCTGAAGTTTGAAGTCCAACTTCAAAGGCTCTTATTCTGGACACCCTGAAGCTGGTTGTGGAATATAATGAAAATAAAGATGATCATTACAGTTATAAGGAGTTGGAGCTATATGAAAAATCTTTGACAAAGAGAAGGATTAATGATTATGAATATGGTCGTAATAATCAAAATGATCCTCCTCGACCACCAAAGTACTATCACAAGCCAATAAGTTATTAGAAAAGATAGCAAGAGAAGAAGGAAAGACAATACCAACAATAGTTCAAATAATTTTATGATTGCTTGTTTATAGAATTTTGTCGACCAAGATATTTCTATGGACAAACTCTCTATATATAAAATATTGAATTTTGTTGATCTTATTATCTCTTGTCATTACATACATTATTTTACTTGTTAGTTATTTCCTTAATTATCTTGATATAATTCACATTAGTGTAGAGGGTTCTGACTTCTACAAATAGGGGGAGATTGTTGGGTATTGTATCCACAATAACCTAGATTTGTGTGAAGTCACCCTTGAACTAAGATGAGTTAAGTTTGTATTTGATGCTGTATTTTAGTTGAGTGCTTGCAGGTCATTATTGCTAAGTGTAGACCAAAGTCTGTTCGCAATGAGTCACTAAATAGAGGACCATACAATGTAATCCCTCATTATGTTATCCATGGTGTTGACTCATATGTAACCTCTCTATTGGGCTGCACTTTATTTTCATGTACTAGAGCAGTATAAGAAAGGAAGGGTTATCGGTGTTCAACATAGAAAAAAAAGAAAAAATTTCTGAAATATTTCCTAAGTCCATTTCTCAAAAAATTGAAGATTATTTCTAGAGAAGTCTGTATATTTCTCGAGAAAGCAAAACTGTTGTCGAGAATCCATTAGACTTCTCGGAAAATTGTCTGAAAAAATTAGAAGTCCTTTTCTCGAGAAATGCCCTGAAGCTTTCTGGAGAAAGCCAAGTTTGTTCTCGAGAAAAGCAAAGCAGTTCTCGAGAAGTCGAAATTATTTCTCGAGAAGCTAAGTATGCTTCTCAAGAAATCAATTCTTTCTCGAGAAATAAGTCTTTCAGTTCACAGAATTTTTGTTAAGTAAATTTCTCGTGAAGGTCAGGCCATATCTCGAGAAAGCAATTCATTTCTCGAGAAATAATATCCTTCTCGAGAAATCTGTATTCAGTTATAAATTTGAATTAAGTGCTTTTCTTGAGAAATCATATCCTTCTCGAGAAATCAGCTTTTCACTTCAACGAAATTTTCGTCAAGTCTTTTCTCAAGAAGCCATGTCATTTCTTGAGAAAGCTAGCCATTTCTCGAGAAAGCTAGTCATTTCTCGAGAAATCTACTCCTCGAGAAATGGAGTTGCGAATTTTTCTTTTCAAATCTTCTGATGTGATTTCATTTTACATCTAAGTTCCTCATGATTGATCCACGTGGATCTTTCCTTGATGACTTATGACAGTTAGAAGATGTTCTATAAATAGTCTTTTAATAGGATTCGCTAACCCTAATCACAAGAAGAATTATTACAGTAATCAGAATCACATTCGCACTTTTTAATTTCCGGAGAAGCTGCATCATCTTCATCATCATTTTACTCTGTCATTCTTCTCTCGATACAACGATTCGAAAGGAGAAAAGATTCGACAAATCCAAGATTCAAAGATTCTTCAACATCTACCTGATCGTATCGGATCCAAGGTTTTCAGATTCATTTTTCTCGGTTTTCTTCCTCAACCGCACACACATAGTTTTTCAGTTTTTAAGAAGGAAGATCCTTAAAGATTTCAGATATAGAAGAGTAAAATTTTTATTATTGATTATAAAAATTGTTTTAACTTTTGCAGGAGTTTTGTCTCCGAGATTGTAGGAAGTTTGTTTTTTCGAGTTTGTAGCTCCGTTAGTGGATCGAGTTTGTAGATCCGTTAGTGGATCAAGTTTCTAGATCCAGTTTGTAGATCGAGTTGTAGATCCGGTTGTGGATCGAGGTGTAGGAGAGGTTGTTCTCCGAGGTGTAGTAGCGTTGATCTGAGGTGTAAGATTGTGATAATCTGAGAAAGGTGAAGTAGCGGAATCTTACCCTTCGTGATAGATTGACGAGGCGGGACAGTGGACATACCCAATACGGGGAACCACAATAAGTCTCTGTGTTTGTGTGCTTGAATTTATAGATAATTTTTATTATGTAAAAAGACACAAACAACACCCATTCACCCCCCTCTAGGTGATTTAGGTAGATACTAGATACTTTCAAAAAAATTATTAGTATTATGGGCACACCGGGTGAATTAGTAGAAAAACATGTTTCTTCTCCTACTGCACCCGATTCTTATTTTCATGAATTTTCAAGCACCCCTTATAATTATTTTGGAATTGAAATTCATGAAAATGATGTGCCCACTAATTTTCATTTAAATGAATTTTTAGATAATGATTTGAATTTGTAAAATAAACAACCAGAGTATAATCATATAACTTCGCAAGAGCCTCCTACTTGCGAAGATTTTTCTGACGTGCTTGTTTTTTATTTTTCTCTCACTAATGAGTTTCAGGATGGAGAGGAGCCGTTGTAATTAAACGTCTTCCAAGATACATTTGCCGCACCTCTTCAAAAATTCAAATCACCTCAGGTATGGATAGGCGATTTGAATTTACATTTTCAAGTCGACCATTTCAAAGAAGGAAAATCAAAAAGAAAGCGGAGGAGTAGCCAGGCAAGCAACTTCGATGTGTTCACCCAAGCATTAATTAAGGGAGTTGCCCTGTAACACTCCAAAGCCAAGTTGGATTCAAGATTGGGTGACACGGACTGGGACACGGGCGTGTCCCACGGCGTGTCATGCTCAGGTCGACGAACTGCGCTCGACAATCGCCGAGCGGTAAGCAAAGGGAGTACACGACCTGTGACACGGGCGTGTCCTTTGCGGGTTTCAGCCAGGATTGCGCATGTTGAGAGACACGGGTGTGTCTTGGGGTACACGGCCTGGGACACGGTCGTGTCCCATAGCTATGTCCTGCTCGAGTGAGTTGATGTTGTGCTGGGTGAAGTACACAACTACTAGACATGGGCGTGTCGACCATGACACGTGCGTGTAGAGTGTGACATGGGATTGTCACACGACCGTATGCTGGTTGGATTTGAGTCAGTTGTGTGCTGATTAAGGGACACGACATGTGACACAGTTATGTTACAGGGCGTGTCAGGCCGTGTTCAGCCTTTTTCTGTGCAAATCAGGGTCGTTCGTTTTCCTTATCTTGGATCCAAGGGTCCAGGACCCTTCCCTATGGATAAAAGGCCGATAATGAGGGGGGAGAAGATTATTCAAGCCATTCTTCTTCTTCTCATTCTCAAAGAGAGAGAGAGAGAGAGAGAGAGAGAGAGCAAGGGAAGGAGGGAAGGGAAGAGGAAACCAGTTACTGGAGGAGCTGCGGAGTGCGGAGCCTAGATCCGAGTTTAGATTCATGAAGGAAAAGTCGAGGCGGTGATTTTCATCCGTCTAGTTCATGGATCCAAAGCGAACTTCAAGGGTAACGATCTCCTTCTTAGACATAAAAGTCCTTTCTTTATGCATATGCATGGGATCCTCCACCAAGAGCTGGACATCGTAAGTTATTCCTTGGTTGAGTCTGCATCTAGAGCCGGAAGTATGGAGTATGGCATAGGCATACTGTGTGAAGCGCATCTGGACAGGTAGTCTGGATTTGTGATAGTTTATGGGTAAACTGAAGAAGACTCCGTGGATTTGATGTTGTATAAGATATATGTGTGTAGCCTTTGTTGTATGGATGTATGGATGTTGATCTTGGATGCTTTGCGAAAGCCCCTAGTTGTGTTGAGAGGTCAATTGGTAGCAATGCCTGGGGAGAGTGAGATAAACTCGGCTTGCTACACCACTATGGTGGGTTGATCTGTAATAGTTGAGGGGTAGATTGGTGGAAATGCCTGGGGAGCCAAGTTATACCTGGCTTGCTACTCCACTAGGGTGTCTCGAATCTGGATTAGGATGGGAGGTCGATTGGTGGTAATGCCTGGGGAGCCGAGTTAAACCCGGCTTGCTACTCCACTAGGGTGGTTCGATCTGGATTAGGATGGGAGGTAGATTGGTGGTAATGCCTGGGGAGCACAGATAAACCCGGCTTGCTACACCACTAAGGTGGGTCGATCTGCTCATGTTTGCTGTGAGGTTAGTACCTCTGAGTGGGATGGACGGAATGTCGCCAGCCTGCGGGATTGGGGGACTAGGACCAGCCAACCAACAAGTTAAAAAAATCTGATCAGTAGTGGACGACAGGTATATCCGATACACCAATAAGGTGCCCTGAGTGCACGGAGCGTCAGGTGGATACCGACGTTTGTGACATGGTTGTGATTGGTATCTTGATAGATAATATGATGGTAGTACATACAGGGAAGGAACCACTGCCCCAGGTAAGGGGTAGGGTCGTTATAAGTGGTCAGCTAATGCTGACTATTGCTTTATTTACCGCTCTTCGGGTGGATGAATATTTGCAGGTGCTGGCGGATTAAATTGAATTGAGCGGAATAAAGGCTTGCTGCGAAGGCTCTTGAAGGCCGTGCGATGAATGTTTGGATTTCATGTGTGGCTGGCCTACGTGCCGATGTATGAAATTGTATTATTTATAAAGAGCAACCTGTAAGGCCGTAAGGCCGTGTGTGTGTATATGTGTGTGTTGTATACATTCCTGTTCTATATATACATGTATGCCCTTGCTTGCCGTAGTTAAAACATGTACGTGTATCAACACGACCTTGCACATATGTTGCCCCCACAGAGACAGTCGACAGAGTGAATTCATCAGGCCTGAACCGTTTCTTACCTCGTCGCTTAAACTCCGACTGTTTCGACATCGGAACTTTAAAATCCGGCTTCGCCACTGCCAGGCTCCTCTTCTCTTCTACCCGCTTCAAATCTTTTTCCAGCGCATGGGCTGTGTCTACCAATGCTTGGAAGCCTTGGTTTACCGAACTCAGAAGTGCCAACCTCAACTCATCACGCAGGCCCTCATAAAATCGATTGATCTTCCGAGCCTCTTCAGCAAAAGTAGACCCCGTATAGTGCCCAGTCTGGTAAATTCATACAGATATGTATCAATATCACGCTCACCCTACACCAGACATTGAAATTCGTTCTCCATCGCAATTCACTGCGACACAGGCAAATACTTGGCTAGAAACAATATGGAGAATTCTTCTATTGATATCTCCTCTAATCCTCTACCTGCCAAGTGATGCACTACATGTCATCCCACCAAAGTCTCGCATCTCCCTCCAGCAGAAAAGTGGCTAAGGTCACTTTCTGCTCCTCCATGGTCCTGATTGCAGTCAGTATCCTCTTCACTCTTGTAAGCCAATCCTCCGCCTGCATTGGGGAAATCGCCCCACCAAACGTAGGTGGATAAAACTCCATAAATAGTTTCAACTGTTCATCCTGTTGCTTGCTCATCCACCACAGCTTCAGCGCTCTCTTGCCTTGCACCAACCCGTACTAGCACCCCTGCAGGCCTTGCCTGCCCAATAGGCTGTGCCTGTAACACTGCGAGCACCGTCTCCGTCACCACACGTATGGTCTCCGTCAAGGGAGGTGTAGGGGCTTCAACTGGTGCCGCACTCTCATCCGACCGCTGGGGCTCAGACTGCCCAGCACCACTCCTCAGCACCTATCAATGTACAAAACACCATTAATCATCAATTTCATAACGGTAATTATACATTGAATACATGGTGACGCTTCTCACGTACAGGTATACCATTCCTAGTGGACATTCTTGAGTTCAATGTTGTTCTCCCTCTAATAAATCTCAAACCTGGCTCTGATACCACTTTGTAATGCTACCATTCGTTCTATGGAATATAACATTGTATCCGGCCAGGGCCCCATGCTATATTTCACAGACAAATGATGGAGTCACGTGTGGAAATCAAAATCTCATTCTATTGTTGGAATGCCCCTTCAAGTAGTGAGCAAAAGATAGCTGCATCTTCTGAAGAAAAGGGTAAAGCAGTGGCTGAGTCATCTGCATCCCGGGCGCAACCTTGACTGCATCATTTGTAAGTGCAAGAGCCGCAAAGCTCAATTGGTGAAGTACAGCCTCGAGTGTTTCAGTTGATGCAAAATAAGGCGGCGGAGCGGAAGTAAACATAGAAAAGTTGACCCGTATCACTTTTATGATGTGAATACTGTTGTATATAAGACACGAATAAAGAAATGGTTGTGGATATAGACATTATATGTCGTGTTAATGTTGGTGCACACTTTGTGTTATATGTAGTTTTGGCTATGAAATTGTGGATGCATGTGCACCTGTGAGAGATATGTGTGTGTGTGTATGTCTCGAATGTGATGTTTTTTCTTGTGATGCCTTGGGGCGAGACAAGCTGCGACATTTGAGCTCGAACCCGGCTCGTTTTGTTTTTCGGGTCCTCGGTTGCGGATGATGGAACGAGGAGTGTCTTGGTGAATGTTTGTGGTCGAGTCAAATTTTGAGACGAAATTTTTTGAAGGAGGGGAGGATTGTAACACTCCAAAGCCAAGTTGGGTTCAGGATTGGGTGACATGGCATGGGACACGGGCGTGTCCCAGGGCATGTCATGCTCGGGTAGACGAACTGTGCTCGATAATCGTCGAGCGACAAGCAAAGGGAGTACACTATCTGTGACACGGGCGTGTCACATGGCATATCCTTTGCGTGTTTCATCCAGGATTGCACGTGTTGAGAGACACGGGTGTGTCTTGGGGTACATGGCCTGGGACACGGGCATGTCCTATGGCGTGTACCGCTCAGGTGAGTTGATGTTGCGCTGGGTGAAGTACACAGCTGCTAGACATGGGCATATCGACCATGACACGGGCGTATAGGGTGTGACACGGGCGTGTCACACGGTCGTGTTCTCGTTGGATTTAAGTCAGTTGTGTGCCGCTAAAGGGACACGGCCTGTGACACGGGCATGTTACAGGGCGTGTCAGGTTGTGTTCTGCTTTTTTCTGGGCAAATCAGGGCCGTTCGTTTTCCTTATCCTGGATCCAAGGGTCTAGGCACCTTCCCTGTGGATAAAAGGCCAAGAATGACGGGGGGGGAGAAGATTATTCAAGCCATTCTTCTTCTTCTCATTCTCAAAGAGAAAGAGAGAGAGAGAGAGAGAGCAAGCGAAGGAGCGAATGGAAGAGGAAACCAGCTGCTAGAGGAGCTGCGGAGTGCGGAGCCAAGATCCGAGTTTAGATTCATGAAGACAAAGACGAGGCGGCGATTTCCATCCGACTAGTTCATGGCTACAAAACGATCTTCAAGGGTAACGATCTCCTTCTTGGACATCGAAGTCCTTTCTTTATGCATATACATTGGATCCTCCACCAAGAGGTGGACATAATAAGTGATTCCTTTGTTGTGTATGCATCTAGAACCGGAAGTATGGAGTACGACATAGGCATGCTATGTGAAGCCCATCTGGACGGGTAGTCTGGATTAGTGATAGTTTATGGGTAAACCGGAGAAGACTCCGTTGATTTGATGCTGTATAAGATATATGTGTGTAGCCTCTGTTGCATGGATGTATGGATGTATGGATATATGGATGTTGATCTTGGATGCTTTGCGAAAGCTCCTGGTTGTGTTAAGAGATCAATTGGTAGCAACGCCTGGGGAGCCCGAGATAAACCCGGCTTGCTACACCACTGGGGTGGGTTGATCTATAATAATTGAATGGTTGATTGGTGGCAATGCCTGGGGAGCCGAGTTAAACCCGGTTTGCTACTCCACTAGGGTGGGTCGATCTGGATTAGGATGGGAGGTCGATTGGTGGTAATGTCTAGGGAGCCGTGTTAAACCCGGCTTGCGACTCCACTTGGGTGGGTCGATCTGGATTAGGATGGAAGGTCGATTTGTGGTAATTCCTTGGGAGCACAAATAAACCCGGCTTGCTACACCACTAGGGTGGGTCGATCTGCTCATGTTTGTTGTGAGGTTAACACCTCTTAGTGGGATTGACGGAATGTCGCCAGCTCGCGGGATTGGTTGACTAGGACCGGCCAACAAACAAGTTAAAAACCTTTGATCGGCGGTGGACGACGGGTCTATCCGGTACACCAATAAGGTACCCTGAGTGCATGGATCGTCAGTTGGATACCCATATTTATGACATGGTTGTTATTGGTAGCTTGATAGATAATATGATGGCAATGCATACAGGGAAGGAACCACTGCCCCGGGTAAGGGGTAGGGTCGTTATTAGTGGTCAGCTAATGCTGACCGTTGCTTTGTTTACCACTCTTTTGGGTGTATGACTATTTGCAGGTGCTGGCGGATTGAATTGAATTGAGCGGAATAAAGGCTTGCTGCGAAGGCCCTTGAAGGCCGTACGATGAATGTTTGGATTTCATGTGTGGCCGGCCTGCGTGCCGATGTATGAAATTGGATTATTTGTAAAGAGCAACCTATAAGGCCGTAAAGCCGTGTGTGTGTGTGTGTGTGTTGTATACATTCATGTTCTATATATAAATGTGGAGTTTATATTAGTGGACATTCACTATGCTGAGTTCAATGAACTTAAAATGCTGCGCTAGAATGCTTTGAGTTAGGACATGAGTAGAATGAGATTTTAATTTCCACATGTGACTCTGCCGTTTGTCTGTGAAATATGGCATGGGGACCCGGCCGGACCCACTGTTATATTCTGCGGGACGAATGGTGGCGTTACCTGCCCGTCCACTTAAACTTTTATTTTCCTCTTTCTTAACAAAAACCATCTAGATTAAAGACAGGAAAAAGAAAAGCGCTCCGGGGAGACATCCATTTCTTATCTTTTACTTTCTCGCATTTTATTTTTATTTTAAAAAATCAACTAATCTATTTTCTTTTTCTTTCCCCCTTACTTGGCATATAAATATTGGGTACAATGTTTATTTTTAAGTATTGGGGTGGAATCTCCTTTACTGTTTTTATTTTTTAAAAATAAAAAATATATTGAAAAATCTTTAAAAAATTAAAATTTGTTTTCTTTTTTTTTAACCAAAAATACAAAAAATAGAAAATCGAAAATTAACTTCTTGGAAAGTGCCGTGTTGGGCTTTTATACTACAAAATCGCCTTGTTGAAACCGAGAATTCGGTCTCTGTGGAGTTCAACTTTGGGGAAGGGGTGATCACACACTTACTTCTCCCCCGCTAGCCAAACGACTAAGGAAATGGAAAAAGGAACGGACCCAAGGTCTTGGTGTGGAGGTCCCACCATACACCCGGAAAGTCTTAGAGTGCTTCCCATCCGCAGCCAAATGCCGAGCTAAGGCTACCTCAGAAAGCTCTAGAAGACTGGGGCTCAAGTAAGCGTGCCTTTTAAGGGACCCGTTGAGTCCTATTTATAGATTTCTCAAAATAGCATGCAAATAGCCAACCTTCGCTGTTCCAAACAGCTATGTGCAGTCCAGGTTGGCCTGCCAACAACGTAACTCCCCTGTTCTGGAAGGCTATGGACAGGCCAGCATGGGCGAAGTGGTAAAAATCATCAAAGATCACTCGACGGTTGGCCCTCTGAAGCTTCCACTCGCTTTGGGTGGTGAGTGCTTGATGGAGCTGGTACTCTCTGCCTCCCTTTGGTCCTGGGCGAGTGTGGACCCGACCCACCCCACTCGCCTTCCGCTTGCCGCGCTACACTGGAGAGAGCCCGACCAGCTCCACATGCCACCAGATAATTCCACCTCACCCAGGCGATTCGGGGGTTGTCGAGCTCTGGCCCCTTGGTTGCTCGCCCGGGGCATAGACTGCCCGATCAGGCCAGTCTAGCTCCTGCAGACCCCGCGCGCCGGATATGGAATTGTACACAATCCCCGCTCTTTGATAGGTTGATGCAAACTCGGAAAGAATCATCCAACCCCACAGGATTTGCGCGAGTATGACAGGAGCTAGATGGAATCTTCTGGTGGGGTCCACCAGCGGCTATATATTTATGCCGACGTACCTGGGTGACATTTGCCATTCCCTTTGCTTTAACCTTGACGCGATGCCTATCCCAAAGAGATCCAAGAGAGGCTTGCCTGAGCTCGCGAGGCTGCGTCTGCCCGCGTTGTTGGCTTGACAAACGTTTTACGTAGCATCATGCCGAGCGGCTTGGCAGAATCCAACAATGCCAAGAAGGAAAAATCACTTTCCACAGTGGCTAAACCCATCTTCAACTAACTAAAATCCACCCTACAAAATGAGGTCGGCTCCTCCACTCTGCCCGCCACTGATAATAAGGGTAAAGACGTCGTCAACCTTTTCG
Source organism: Platanthera guangdongensis (assembly GCA_039583875.1). Taxonomy (NCBI): domain Eukaryota; kingdom Viridiplantae; phylum Streptophyta; class Magnoliopsida; order Asparagales; family Orchidaceae; genus Platanthera; species Platanthera guangdongensis. The sequence goes on from CM077148.1 coordinate 139,308,402, forward strand.
CCGACCCGAGCAGCTAATGGGAGGATGGTGAGGCCACCATAGCCTGAGTTAGGATCCCCCTTGTTGACTCATTGCCTAAAACTCTGGAGACTCGCCTGCGAGACCCGTTGCCCCTGTTTGGGACCCTAGGGCTAGACTCGTAGAAGCCGAAGTCGTCGGCTCTAACCCCATCTCAGTAGTAAATTCCTGGTCCTAGAACTGCGGTAGGAGGCGCTGAAGCCATCCCCGTTCCGGGCTTCAACCTCCTCCCACCAAAAATTCACGCCAGGGCCGTGTCAAGAACCTGAGCCTCCCCCTGTCCACACTTCCTTGGGGGAACCGAGCTCGCAAGGTAAGCTTTGATTTCCATAGATGGTTCTTGCGTGATTCTCCTAGTGTGCTTTCCTTTCGCGTTGATACTTTATTGAACGCCTTTGCAGCTCTTCCCAGACAGTATGAGTCTGACGAATCTTCGGAGCCAACACCCTACTTGACCCTGCCTTCTCCAAGCTCGCTAGACTCCATCCTGGGTTGCGAGGTGGGGAACGATGAGCTGACGAGGCAGGCAATCGTGATCTTCAAGAAGCTGGTGCGCTAGCTGCGCAAGGTCTAGGAGGTTAATGAGGCGTTGCAATATGACTACGTGTGGCTCGTGGATAAGGTGAGAGGTATCCCAGCAGTCGAGGCGATGTCTCCTTCTCCACTTTTATACGTGATCGACGAGAACCTCCAGATCATCCATAGGAACTTGGGGCGGATCTGTGAGCTCCACAACTCGCGCTGACCAGCAGGGAAGGAGACACGAGGCCGGGGTAGGTAGAAACGGCTCCAGTTCAGAGCCTATTGGCGCTCTCCTCCGGTCCCCTTAGCTCGCACACATTAAATATCCCCCACCCCTTTTTTTGAACTTGTTTCCAGCACTTCCTGTTCCTGAACTGTGTGCCCCTGCTTGTAATAACTTAGAACATTCTTTAGATTTTCAATATTTGCCAGTTGAATAATAAAAAGCTGCTCTTTGGACTCGGCTCGCCACGCGATAGAGCAAGTCACGGTGGTCGACGAACTGGGGTTGGTGAAGTGGAGTAGGCGAGTGGGTATGATCGGTCGGCTCGGCCTCAGATTCCTTTTTCTATAAATAGCCCCCCTTACCAACCCCAATCCATTGCCTTTATTACTTTCATACCCCTTCTCTCTGCCGTTTATACTACCTGTACTCGAACTTCAACCCTCCTGTGAGCATGGGCAAGACTCACCCCGACTACGATGGCCGCTCCAAGTGTGCTCGACATTTTATCGAGTACTGTTTTTTTCGAGGGTAATACTACCGCGCGCAAGCTCGCCGAATTCGCCTCCTAGTTTGTTCCCTCTGGTTTCAAAGTGCGCCGCTCGGTGATCACCGTAGCCATAAATACCTTCCACCCAGACATGCTCGTCTTCCCCATCTCATATTTTGAGGTGGGGTTGCTCCTCCCCCTCTGGCCGAAGATCCGCCAGATTCTTAAGCAATTCGACGTGGTGCCGGCATAGCTGAACTCTAACGCTATCACAATTATGGTCGCATTCACGATCTTCCTCCGCTGAGAGAGGATAGTGTTCAATCAATCCATTTTCAGGAAGCGCTTTACCTACAAGGCGATGCATGACAGGGTCGCCTACTTCGGGGGTTCGTTCATCAAGGTTTGCGAGATCGCAAACAAAAATCATAACGGGATATCCAAGATCGTCTTCATCAAGGTCGATCTCGGCAACATACCCTACTCACCCAAACTGAATGGTGAGGAAGTCTACCAACCCCCATCGGTATCTGACAATGATTCCGAGCTCCACAATTTCTTCCTACACAAGGACTTCGAGGTCGCCTTCCTTCAAAGTGACCTCGACTCGCTCCTCCCGGTTCCTCCCGACGAATGTATACCTCTTACTTATCTTTTTGACGAACTCGTGAGACAAATTGGGTTTTCAAAATAAGTTTTTACATGCAGGTGAGCGTGTGATTCCAGAGCATCCGCCCTATGCGGATTCGAGAGTCAACCCAGACTCACTCACGCGCGAGTCGGCAGCGGCGGCAGCCTGCCGAGTGGACTTGATGCTTGGCGGGCCCTCCTCCAGCCGGAAATGACCTGGCCTCAAAAGGGTCCAGCTCGACTCGCCGCCCCTTCCATCAAAGTAGTTGAATGCGATAGTGGTCTCCTGGGTGGAACTACAACAACTAGTCTGGGGAGACAACAACAACCACAACAAAAGCTAAAATACATCAGCTCGCCTTAGACCATCCCCGACGGTTCACTGGAGAGCTCGCTGAAGGAGTAATCAGAGAAATACCAGGGCGTAGCGAGTCCTCCGCTCTTACTGCTAAGAAGACCGTGGCCCGTGAGCCGCTCCCGCCGAAGTGTCATCCCCTATTCGGCTTTGGGGGGAGGTGGACGGACTCGACCGACAAGCAAATGGTACAATGGGATGAGCAGACCCAACCGGTCTCCATATCCTCCCTCCAGCCCTCCTGTACAGATCGCCAACCACCCAACAGGCATGTTATGCACTCGGCTTTGGCGTCTATGGGTGCGAGGTTGCCGAGGCCTACAAGGGCATGACGCTGCGCCAGCTCGGCCATGAGGCCTTTCAATCCCACATGAGGTCCCTAGAGCTGCACCATATGTTGGTTCGCCAAGGCTTCAACGTTAACCACCTCCTGCAAAAAGCTGAGGAGGGGCGCGATGTCGCCAAGGACAATGCCGTCGACCTGGCAAGATAACTCGGTATTGCCGAGGACCAACTCGCCAAGGCTGTCGGCGTGGTGGTATGTATCGGTGGCTCCTATTTATTTTACTTAGGATTTCATGCATTTCCTGCAATAGATTTGCTTACCCTTTTGCTTCACAGGATTCCAAGGCCGCAAGCGAGCTGCGGGCTCGCACCATCGGGCTGGAAGAAGAAAACAACTAGCAGTGTGGTCGCACCGCCGAGCTGGAGGCTCGCATCATCAGTTTGGAGGCGGACAATAGAAAGCTGAAGGATAAGATCAAAGGACTCAACTACGAGATCATACTCCAGGGGTACGTCTTCCTTCCCCTGAGTGGTAGCAACCCCTCCTTTCCATACAAGAGGCTGAGGATCTTCGGCGATGCTGAGGTTGTCGAGCGGCTGCGGGCCAACTCGATTGAGTCCGGCGAATGCTCCCAGTAAATCATGAAGGACACAGGGTTGCTGGTAGAGGGTTGCAACGACATCACAGCTCGGGACATCATGCAGATCCTATTCCCGTCCACTCTATCTAGTGAGGAGGAGGATGGCTTCGACTTGCTTTTTGGGAAAGATAAAGAATACAATGACGATTATCCATCCGGGGGATAGGGAGAGGACCACCAGTCTGGGAGGGAGGCGAGAGCTGACCCGCACCCCCTTCTTTTCCATTTTTTGTAATTCCCCCCCCCCCTCCCCCCCCCCCTCTATGTAACCTTGCCAAAGCGAGCTCACCTTTTGTAACAACATATAATGAAAAATGATTTTGACATGGATTTCACTATCATTTTTTTCAATCCCCTTATTTTTGAACCCCCTAACTATGACGTACTCGCCTTTGAGCTCTCATCCTTATGCGATCTCACTTGGATGGAATTTGTCATTAGAATGGGTTATTATTCATACCCTTGAGTAGGGCTTGAGAGATTGCCAGCCCTAGGCAATCCGGAGGAGACCACTCGCCGTGCTGGGCTCGCCATCACCCAGCTCGCTCACGAGCTGCCATCTTTCTTGCCAATGTCAAACGAAAATTGTTAAAAATTTTGCCAGTAAAAATTGGAGGGAATGCACCGCCGGAGCACACCTTCTTCGGCGGAAGCCGAGGACTCGGCTCACCAACCTGTTTCCATGCTTTGCTCTGGCTACCCACGATAGTAGGCCCGGACTATTTATCAAGCTGAGCCCGCGAGTCCCAAATCGCCTGAGAGGATTCTTCTCCCCTTATTCTAGAAAAATGGCCAAGCTTCCCAAGTAACTTCTATAAAGGGTAGGACGTAGTTGCTGAGATCGGCATCAGCTTGCCCCCTTTGACTGATCTGCTCGCCTATTATTGCTTTTTGTGTTAGTCTTTGGATGTGATGGGGGTTAAAACTCCAAAAATTATTTAGTATACGCGGCACCCCGGGCGGTTTATTTAGAAAAGGCGGATTTGGTTTTATTTAGGAAGACGGGGCGTGCAGATTTATTATTTGGATATAAAATAGTTGAAATCGAATTTTAACGAAAGGAGACAAGTGCACCTATCTCGTGTAGTACAGGATAGTCCAGTGTGGAATATCTGTGTGGTATTGTTCTCGGTGTCGGGTTTATTATTTCTACTCTTCCCTGGAGGGTACTATTATTTTACCGAAAATTTATCTTGTCGGGATATTATTTATATATAAAAACAGAAAATAAAAGCATTAAAGATGGAGCCGATGAATAACTTAGCTCACCAGTATCTAAAAAAATTTGAACTAAAATAAACTTTTAATAAAAAGAGATCGTAAATTTCAAATTAATTAAGGCGGAGAGTTGGCCATGAGGTTCCATAAAAATGAGCTCACCTATCTCCAGAACTATCACTCACCTGAACATTAAGACTATTCGACCGGGCTCTCGTAAAACAAAGGATTCCTCTTAATGCCTGCATTATGCTAAGAACCCTGTTATTAGGTGGGGAACCTAATCCGGTAGAATTCCGCGCCTCCTCTCTCGAGGGTTAGTGCGGAACTCCATTTAATAAGAGGTGATCGGTCCATATGCATGGCCTCTCGGCTAGCTAGCGTATGGACAACGAAAATAGAGCCCACACATTGATATGTAGTTCTGCGCGTCGTAAACCTGGGGCAAACCTTAAGAAATTTAATTAATGCGAAAAGGAGGACCTTTAATTATTTAAAGTGATTTTATCTGTCTCAATGCTCTTCGATACTGAGGGCTAAGATTGGTTAGCCACTCATTGGAATGGGGACGGCTTGCAGAAAGAAAGTGATAAAATCAAAGCAGAAAATGAAAGATGAAAATGAAAGCAGTAAAATAAAACATGAATGAAAGTGGTAAATTCCGAGTCCTACTCAAATGAGTAGGTGGAAATGAAAGCGAGTCACACTCAAATGAGACGGAGAAAATAAATGCACACATGCACGCACTCTACAGAAATGAAAATGCACACACTCTACTGAAATAAAACCACACTCACACACTTTACAGAAATTAAACGCACACACTCTATATGAAATAAAACAAACACTCACTCTATTAAAAATGAAAACGCACACACTCAACTGAAAATGAAAACACTACTCTACAGAAATAAAATTTAACGCCTCCATTCATCATATGAAATATAATGGTGGGTACAGCCGGGGCCGCACACCATATTTCACAAACAAATGGAGACATCACATATGAATATCAAAATCACGTTCTACTTGCATCTTAACTCAGAGCATTCTAGCGAAAGCATTTTAAGTTGCAGAACTCATTACAATGAATGTTCACTAAATTTATAAACCACACATTTATATAAATCACCAGGAATGTATATAAATACACAAATGCTCATGGACTTAAGACCTTATATGTTTATCTTTACAAAAATGGCTTCATACATCAGCACACAGGCGGGCCACACATGAAATATAAGACATTGCACGGCCTTCAAGGGCCTTTAAGCAGCAAGGGCTTTACTCCTCTCAATCCAATTTCAGCCTGTCAGCACCTGTAGTTGGACATCCACCGCAAGGGTGGTAAACAAAGCAATGGTCAACATTAGCTGACTAATTATAACGACCCTACACCTTACCCGGTGCAGTCGTTCCTTCCCTGTATACATCGCAATCCCAACATATATATCTATCACAACAAGTTCTCTCAGGAACAACAGTATCACAAGCGCCCACTTCAGCCAGACGCTACGTGCACTCAGGGCACGCTTACGGTATACCTGATTCTCCATGGCACCACCACCGATTAGAGGTTTTTAACTTGTTGGCTATAGGCCCTAGTCTACCAACACGCATGCTGTGGACATCCTTGCCCATCCCACTCAGAGGTGCTAACCTCACGACAAAAATCTTGAGCATTTCAGATCGACCCACCCCCATGGTGCAGCAACCTGGGTCTATCCCGCAGCCTCCCATTTGCATTACCACCAATCGATCTCTCACAATACAGGTCCAGGTCAGCCTTTTCCCGTTGCTCAATTCATCAATAGCACAGATCTTGACGTGGGTCAGCTTTCCCTTTCCTGCTTCGCACATAGCTCTCGCAGATCTGCTTTCCAGTTCAGCACACACATTCCAAGGGATCATTTAGATCTTCCTAGGTATTCACAATATATAGTCATCCATACAATACACGAAGTCTTCTCCGGTTCACAACATAAACATCACCAATCCATACTAACCGTCTGGATGGGCTTCACACAGCATGCCTATACCGTACTACACATTTTCGTCTCTAGATGCAAACTCTACCGGGGATATCAACTATCAACCCACTGGAATCACTTACACTTTCCACCGCAAGGTGGAGGATTCCATGCTCATGCATAAAGAAGGACTTCACTTGTCCAAGAAGGAGATCGTTACCCTTGACGATCACTTTGGAGCCATGAAACTCTATCCGGATGGAAATCACCGCCACAGACATGCCCCCACAAATCTGAACTCTGCTCTCGATTCGGCACTCTGAAGTTCCTCCGGCAGCTGGAGTCCTTCTCCTCCTTCCTTGCCTCCTCTCCTCCCCTTCTATCTCTTTAGAAAGAGAAAAGTCAAGGATGAATGAGAGTTCATCCTTCCATTCTCATCTTTAAAGCAGCAGGGAAGGTCCTGGACCCTTAGATCCAAGTTAAAGGAAATGAGCAGCCAAGATTTGCCCAAAAAAGCCTTTTCTTGGGCTGACACAGCTTGTGACACGCCCGTATCACAGGCCATGATCCATAAGCGGCAAAGGAACCGACTTAACCCGACCAGGACATGGCCATGTGACACACCCGTATCATAGGCTGTGTGCCAGACACGGCTTACGACACGCCTGTGTCATAGGCCGTGTGACAGACATGGCTTACGACATACCCAGGTCATATGCTGTGTGCCCAGCCCTGGCTACAAATAGAGAAGGACACGGCCTCTGACACGCCCGTGACATAGGCCGTGTACCCTTATCTCGAGAATCGTCGAGTGCATTTCGTCGAGTGGAGTTCGTCGACCAGAGGAGGACACGACCTCGGACACGCCCGTATCCTAGGATGTGTGTGTAACAACCCCATCCGTTCATATGGTATATTCTAGAAGGTCCGGCCGGGGCCCCACAGTATATATCACAAAACAGGCGGTGAAGGTACAGGATGATACCAGAGTAGCGCATCGCACCTATCACAAATCATTCTAGCGGAAGCCTAGACTACAACTTGAACTCCTCATGAATGTCCAAACATAAAACTCCACATTTTATACACTATAGGAATGTCTTACAACAAGTACAAAGAGTTGGCCTTATGGCCTTACATGGCTTTCAAACAGTGGCCTAAACAGATTGGCGCGCAGGCCGGCCATAATGAAAAGAAACTACACAAAAGCAACATATATAGCCTTCGAGGGCTAGCAGTAGTATCAGCAACAGTAGTAGGAACATCAGCCTCTATGCATCCCGCTCGGCTCTCCAGCACCTGTACAGGGACAAGACACCCAATGGTGGCAAACAAAAGCAACGGTCAGCGTTCAGCTGACCAAATTTTAACGACCCTACACGTTATCTCGGGGCAGCGGTATTCTTCCCTGCAGGCATATCAAATCACAAGTATGGCAATATATCATCAAAATGTGCTTTCACGCACACAAGCCATCACAACCATTCGCCACCCGGCCCAACGGTCCGTGCACTCAGGGCACATTCGTGGTGTTCTGGCAAAGCTCTTGCCCACCACCGTATTAGGGTCACAACCCAACGGTAAATCTCTTGAGCATTGACTCCATGACATGCAGCCGGAGTTAGTATTCCTACACCGGGATGGCCCGTAGTCCCCCATTGTGTCTTGGCGCGCAGGCCGAAGACTCTTGCTATGCGCTCCAACAGACCGCACCTTTTGGTCTCACATCGGACGGACAATGCGCAGGTCGGATCCTCCACCCCCCGTTGCTCAAATCGCCTTGCCTTCTCCGAGTACAGCGTACTCATGGCTATATCAAAGGTGCGGGTCGGTCTCACAAATCCTGTTCTTGGCATTCAAGCCTGGGTATTTCTCTATACCCATTTCAATACGGGTCTTTTCTGGGCCTCCCAGTACTTCCTGTGACTCTCTCCATAGGTGGACACCGCACAAGCACAAATGTCAGGGGTCTTTCCTAGCTATCATGCCAGTACTTCCTATTACTCGCATCACAGGTGGACACCCTACGACATCAAACATCACAAAAGGGCCTTTCCTGGTCACACCAGTACTTCATGTGCCTCATTCACAGGTTGGACCCAAAACATCACATGGCTATTTTTCCCGGGCTACCACTCCAGTACTTCCTGCTACTCCTTTGCGCAGGCATAACCCGTAGAATCCTTAAACTACACGTTATCACGGAGTCTTCTCCGGTTCGTATGCAACATCACCAATCCAGACCAACCTGTCCAGATGGGCTTCACACAGCATGCCTATTCCGTACTCCATTTCCGGATCTATATGCTAACAAAGGGGATTTCACGCACCAAATATGCCAAAAAGGAAGCCTTCACATGGCTAGGAAGAAACGTCGTTACCCTTGACGACCGCTTCGGTGCCATGACCTCAAAGCTTGCTTGAAAGACTCGCAAGAGCGTTTCCTCCGCAACGCCGGCTTCAGAACTCTCGTCGGTAACCTACAGCACCACCAGCAGCCCTTCCCCTTCTTCCTCCTTCTTCCTCTCACTTTCTCTCTCTTAACTTGAAGAAAGATCAAGGCTATGGAAAAATGAGAATAAGTTCTCAGTTTCGGCCTTTAGGAAAAAGAGGAAAGAAGCTTCAGCCCTTGGATCCAGGCTGCAGGAATGGACGACCACGATTTTGCCAAAAACACTGATTTTGACCTGACACGGCCTGTGACACGGCCGTGTCCCAGGCCGTGTGCCTCAAGCGGTGGTCAACCGACCTATCCAAACCAGTGACACGCCCATGGGACACGTCCGTGTCATGGGCCGTGTCACCAACACGCCTTCAGACACGACCGTGTCTGTGGCCGTGTGCCTGGGCGAAAAAAATCCCAAAACATCCCGAGACTTCACACGGCCTGTGACACGCCCGTGTCCCAGGCCGTGTGCCCAGACACGACACAAAGACACGCCCTGTCGAAATGCTTCGTCGGGCTGAGTTCGTCGACCCGACTTGACACGCCCTGTGACACGCCCGTGTCACAGGCCGTGTGCAACTTCTCGACACTCGACACCCATGTCTCGACACTCAATGATCGTCGAGTAAAAGTCGTCGAGTAAACGACACGGCCTTGGACACGCCCGTGTCCTGGGCCGTGTGCCCCCTCTAGACACATCTTCGAGCGAAAAATCGTCGACACCAAGGCCGATCGTCGACACAACCTCGACATGCCGTGCGACACGCACGTGTCGCAGGCCGTGTCCGCTGACATGCCCTGGGACACGCCTGTGTCCCTGGCCGTGTCACCCAAAAATTTCCTGTTTCAGAAATTTGGACTATTACAATCCTCCCCTTCTACAAGAAATTTTGTCCTCCAAATCCAGACACAGGAAAGGCAACAGTAACCACAATTTTATGTTACAACATCCTCTTTAGCTTACAAAAACAGCTCAGGGAACTCTCCTCACATGGTTTGTTCGCGCTCCCATGACAGTTCTTTACGGCCGCAGTTGTCCCATCGGACTTTCACCATGGCGACCGTCTTGTTCCGCAACTATTTCTCGGCTCGATCTTCGATCTGAATGGGTCTAACTTTCGTTGTTAGCCCATACTCCACCGACACACGATTATCCGCGATCACTTGAGCTGGATCTTTCACGGCCTTCCGAAGCACCGAGATGTGAAATACATCATGTAATCCACCCAAGTTTACCGGCAGAGCTAGCCGATAAGCCGCTTCCCTAACTCGCTCAACCACTTCAAAAGGACCCAAATATCTTGGACTCAACTTTTTCAATCGTCGAATCCTGGAGACACCTTTGAAAGGCTTGATCTTCAAGTAGACCCAATCGTCAACTGCAAATTCCGCGTTCCGGTGTTTGGCGTTGTAGTACTTCGCTTATCGATCTTGAGCAATAAGCAATCTCTCTTGAATAGTGCAGATGGTTGATTTTGCTTCATCAACCTCATTTGGTTTAAAAACCCGAGCTTCGCCCGCTTCTACCCAAGCCAAGGGAGTACAACACTTCCTTCCATATAGAGCTTCATATGGTGCCATCCCAATGCTCTCCTGGTAGTTGTTATTATATACAAACTCGACCATATAGAGATGATCTTCCCATCTCTTTCCGAAGTCAACGGCGCACATTCGGAGCATGTCCTCCATTGTTCTGTTGGTACGTTCAGTTTGGCCATCCGTTTGGGGATGAAAGGCCGTACTGAAAGTTAACTTCGTGCCCAACAGTCGGTGAACTAGCCTCCAATCATTTGACGTGAATCACCCATCTCGATCACTTACGATGCTCCGAGGAACACCGTGAAGCCGCACAATCTGGTCAACATATAACTTTGCCAAACTTTCCACTGAATCATCCCGCCTGTTCGGGAGAAAATGTGCCACTTTCGTTAGCCGGTCAACAATCACCCAAATGGAATCATTTCATCGCTGCGATCTTGGCAACCCGTGCACAAAATCCATGGAAATATCATCAAATTTCCACTCTAGGATCGGTAGTGACTTCAAATAACCGCCCGGCTTTTGGCATTCCGCCTTGACCATCGCACATGTTTGGCATTTGGAGACATAAAGGGCAACATCTTTCTTGAGCCCTGGCCACCAGAAAAGCTTCTTCATATCGTTGAACATCTTTGTGCTCCCGGGGTGAATGGAATACTTTGTATAATGCGCTTCATACAGCAGTTCTTCCCTCAATTTCCCCACATTCGGGACGCACAAACGGCCCTCTCTTCGCAAAAGACCGTCATTCCAGGTGAATTTGCCCTCTGGCCCTTCATGCACATAGCGTAAGAGATCGTCATCCAACTCCGTTGCCCGTCGAACTCGGTCTGCAAGGTCACATTGCACCTCAGTCCAGTTCAAACATGCAGTGGCAGTGGAATTCTTGTCAACACAATAAATCTCCAACGCTTCCAACTCCTCGATAAGACGTTTATCATGCCTTTGTAACCAATTCGCTCTAGCCGGAACCCGCCGACTCAAGGCATCCGCGACAACATTCCCCTTCCCGGGCGTATAGTGAATCTCGAAAGTGTAGTCCCCAAGGAACTCCAACCACCTTCGTTGTCGCATGTTCAAGTCTTTCTGCTCCAAAAGATACCTTAGGCTCTTATGATCGGTATAGATCTCCACCTTCACGCCATAAAGGTAGTGTCGCCACAACTTGAGTGCAAAAATCACCGCCGCTAGTTCCAAATCATGGACGGGATAGTTTCGCTCGTGCACCTTCAGCTGGCGTGAGCCATAAGCAATAATCTTTCCATTCTGCAGAAGAACGCAGCCTAAGCCGCTTCCTGAGGCATCACAATAAATCACAAATCCATCGGTTCCACATGGCGAAGACAACACCGGCGCCGTGGTCAACCGACTCTTCAGCTCTTCAAAAGCTCGTGCGCAATCTGCCGTCCAAACGAACTTCTGATCTTTTCGCGTCAGTGTGGTTAGCGGCAAAGCGATCCGCGAGAAGTTTTCCACAAATCTTCGATAGTAGCCCGCAAGTCCAAGGAAACTCCTGACCTCGTCCATGGAAGACAACATTGGCCACTCCTGTATGGCCCTTATCTTCGCTGGATCCACTGCAATGCCCGCTCCACTCACCACATGGCCCAAAAATTCCACTGACGATAGCCAAAACTCGCACTTCGAGAACTTGGAATATAGTTGATTTTGCCTCAGCGTGTTCAACACCAACCGCAAGTGAATCTCATGCTCAGCTTTGGACTTCGAGTACACCAGGATGTCATCAATGAACACTATCACAAACAGATCCAGGTACTCGCGAAAAATACGGTGCATCAGATCCATAAACACCGAGGGCGCATTGCACAATCCAAATGGCATGACTGTGAACTCATAGTGCCCATAACGCGTTCCAAATGCGGTTTTGGGAATGTCACCTTCCCGAATTTTTAACTGGTAATAACCAGACTTCAGGTCCAACTTCAAATAGACGGTCGAGCCCACCAGCTGATCGAATAACTCATCAATTCGTGGTATCAGATACTTATTCTTCTCGGTCAGCTTATTCAGTTCACGGTAATCAATACACAACCGCAACCCACCATCTTTCTTCTTTACAAAAAGCACAGGCGCGCTCCAAGGTGACATACTAGGGCGGATATAACCTTGCTCTAGCATTTTTTGTAGTTGAACCTTCAACTCAGCCATCTCTTTAGGCGCAATGCGATATGGCGAGCGGGCCACAGGTTTCGCACCTAGCACCAACTCAATTGTGAAGTCAATCTCTCGCTGGGGTGGTAGCCCAGGGAGATCCGCGGGAAACACATCTGTAAATTCTGCCACTATCGGAACCTCACACAAAGTGGCCTTAGGCTCAACAGCCTGAATTAGTGCAAAGTAACACTTCACACCCTTCCAAACAGCTTTGACTACCTGGAGTGCAGACATCAACGTCCCGCCAACTCCTCGCATACCCGCGAACTTCGTCTCCTGTTCGGTATTCTGGCCTAACGTGATTTTTTTGGAATGGAAATCAATCATAGCATGCTGCTCCGCAAGCCAATCCATCCCAAAAATCACGTCGAATTCCGATATTGGCAAAACAAATGCAGTTAAACAAAAATCCCGACTTCCTAACTGAACCGCCACATCGCAAGCTTGATCCGCAAGCATCCAACAGCCATTCGGCAACACCACTCTGACACTATCTGTCTTTGCACGACTGGGTATCCCAAGCCGCGTAATAAATTCGCGAGACAGAAAATAATGCGATGCACCCGTATCAAACAGTGCTCGCGCCAGCGTGTCCCGAATCATCACAAAGCCTATGACAAACATGTCACACACACAAACCGCAGACATAGGGGTACTAAGCAAAGCATACAAACAAGAGCATATGCAAAACTAAACTCATACCTGTGACAACGTCACTCTGCTTGATGGCCTCTTGCAAGCCAAGATTGTAGACCCGGGGTTGCGCCTGCGAGGCAGAGGAATCCACCACTGCCTTTCCTTTTTCCGCATAAGATGCTCCTGCATTCTTTTCACTCTTTGGAGGCATCCGACAATATCACGCAATATGCCCCATCCGGCCACAATTGAAGCAGATACGAGTGTCTGGCTTGGAGGTAGCCCCTGACGTTGCTCCCGTTGCAACTGATGAAGGAACTTGTCCACTAGGCTTGGACTTCTTACCCCATCTGTTCTTATAAAATGGTTTTCCCGATCGGGGCGCCTTCCACTCTGGTTGCGTCACAGCCAAAGCTCTCTTACCTTGCACCCTTTTAATATCCTTCTCCAGCGCGCTCGCAGTGTCAACCAATGCTTGGAACCCTTGGTTCACAGAACTTGACACAAGGAACCTCAGCTCGTCCCTCAGTCCTTCATAGAACCTGTTGGTCTTCCTCTGCTCATCAGCAAATATAGAACCTGCATACCGCCCAAGCGAGTAAATTCATGTAGGTACGCATCCACACTGCCATCACCTTGGGTCAACCGTTGGAATTCATTTTCCATGGCTATCCGCTGAGCCGCAGGAAGGTGCTTCGCTAGGAAGAGTCTGGAGAATTCTTCCATGGATACTTGGGTTAAAGGACGACCCGCCAAGTGATGTAACTCCATCTCATCCCACCACAAGCGAGCTTCTCCTTCAAGCAAAAAGGTAACTAAAGTAACTTTCTGATGCTCCGTCGTTCCAATCGCCGTCATCACTCGCTTGACGCGCGATAACCAATCCTCAGCCTGCGTCGGAGTTCCCGCTCCTGAAAACGTAGGCGGATGGAAACTCATAAACCGCGTTAGCTGCTTCTCAGCCGCTCGAGGAGCCACATCCACGACAGGTTCAGGCCTTGCCGCGACCTGTTCTGGCCTCACAGCCGCTTGTTCCTGCCTAAGTGGCTGGCCTTGGATCATGGTAAATAAGGCCTCCGCAACTAAACACACATGTTCCGCAGACGGTGGAAGTGTAGGCACCGCGGCTGGTGCCGTACTTTCATCAGAATGCTGGGACTCAGACGGCCCAGCTCCACTTCGTGTCACCTAAAGGTGGACAAGACACACACATTAGCGGTCGTACCCAAGCAAACAACACAAAATAAGAACACGCAGGTTCCTCAAACAGATCAAATTTGCATTACTATCATGGACATTCAGGAGTTCATTCGTAGACTATGGTTTGCACAAACACGTGCACGCCACCCCACAAAAGAAGTCGACCACGACTTCGAGAGGGAAAGACCAAGACGACCGAAACCTGGCTCTGATACCAAAAATGTAACAACCCCATCCATTCATATGGTATATTCTAGAAGGTCCGGCCGGGGCCCCACAGTATATATCACAAAACAGGCGTTGAAGGTACAGGATGATACCAGAGTAGCACATCGCACCTATCACAAATCATTCTAGCGGAAGACTAGACTACAACGTGAACTCCTCATGAATGTCCAAACATAAAACTCCACATTTTATACACTATTGGAATGTCTTACAACAAGTACAAAGAGTTGGCCTTATGGCCGTACATGGCTTTCAAACAGTGGCCTAAACAGATTGGCGTGCAGGCCGACCACAATGAAAAGAAACTACACAAAAGCAACATATATAGCCTTCGAGGGCTAGCAGTAGTAGCAGCAACAGCAGCAGGAACATCAGCCTCTATGCGTCCCGCTCGGCTCTCCAGCACCTGTACAGGGACAAGCCACCCAACGGTGGCAAACAAAAGCAACGGTCAGCGTTCAGCTGACCAAATTATAACGACCCTACCCGTTCTCTCGGGGCAGCAGTATTCTTCCCTGCAGGCATATCAAATCACAAGTATGGCAATATATCATCAAAATATGCTTTCACGCACACAAGCCATCACAACCGTTCGCCACCCGGCCCAACGGCCCGTGCACTCAGGGCACATTCGTGGTGTTCTGGCAAAGCTCTTGCCCACCACCGTATTAGGGTCACAACCCAACAGTAAATCTCTTGAGCATTGACTCCATGGCGTGCAGCCGGAGTTAGTCTTCCTACACCGGGATGGCCCGTAGCCCCCCATTGTGTCATGGCGCGCAGGCCGAAGACTCTTGCTATGTGCTCCAACAGACCTCACCTTTTGGTCTCACGTCGGACGGACATAGTGCAGGTCGGATCCTCCACCCCCCCGTTGCTCAAATCGCCTTGCCTTCTCTGAGTACAACGTACTCATGGCTATATCAAAGGCGCGGGTCGGTCTCACTAATCCTGTTCTTGGCATTCAAGCCTGGGTATTTCTCAATACCCATTTCACAGTGGGTCTTTTCTGGGCCTCCCAGTACTTCCCGTGACTCTCTCCACAGGTGGACACCGCACAAGCACAAATGTCAGGGGTCTTTCCTAGCTATCATGCCAGTACTTCCTGTTACTCGCGTCACAGGTGGACACCCTACGACATCAAGCATCACAAAAGGGCCTTTCCTGGTCACACCAGTACTTCCTGTGCCTCATTCACAGGTTGGACCCAAAACATCACATGGCTATTTTTCCTGGGCTACCACTCCAGTACTTCCTGCTACTCCTTTGCGCAGGCATAACCCGTCGACTACTTAAACTACACCTTATCACGGAGTCTTCTCCGGTTCGTATGCAACATCACCAATCCAGACCAACCTGTCCAGATGGGCTTCACACAGCATGCCTATTCCGTACTCCATTTCCGGATCTATATGCTAACAAAGGGGATTTCACGCATCCACCCAAAGATTCCCAAAATCAGACACCTCTTGGTGGGGGAATCACAAAATATGCCAAAAAGGAAGCCTTCACATGGCTAGGAAGAAAAGTCGTTACCCTTGACGACCGCTTCGGTGCCATGACCTCAAAGCTTGCTTGAAAGACTCTCAAGAGCGTTTCCTCCGCAACGCCGACTTCGGAACTCTCGTCGGTAACCTACAGCACCATCACCAGCAGCCCTTCCTCTTCTTCCTCCTTCTTCCTCTCTCTTTCTCTCTCTTAACTTGAAGAAAGATCAAGGCTAAGGAAAAATGAGAATAAGTTCTCAGTTTCGGCCTTTAAGAAAAAGAGGAAAGAAGCTTCAGCCCTTGGATCCAGTCTGCAGGAATGGACGACCACAATTTTACCAAAAACACTGATTTTGACCTGACACGGCCGGTGACACGGCCGTGTCCCAGGCCGTGTGCCTCAAGCGGTGGTCAACCGACCTATCCAAACCAGTGACATGCCCATGGGACACTCCCGTGTCATGGGCCGTGTCACCAACACGCCTTCAGATACGCCCGTGTCTGTGGCCATGTGCCTGGGCGAAAAAAAATCCCAAAACATCCCGAGACTTCACACGGCCTGTGACACGCCCGTGTCACAGGCCGTGTGCCCAGACACGGCACAAAGACACGCCCTGTCGAAATGCTTCGTCGGGCTGAGTTCGTCGACCCGACTTGACACGCCCTGTGACACGCCCGTGTCACAGGCCGTGTGCAACTTCTCGACACTCGACACCCATGTCTCGACACTCGACGATCGTCGAGTAAAAGTCGTCGAGCACATGACACGGCCTTGGACACGCCCGTGTCCTGGTCCGTGTGCCCCCTCTCGACACATCGTCGAGCGAAAAATCGTCGACACCAAGGCCGATTGTCGACACAACCTCGACACGCCCTGCGACACACCCGTGTCGCAGGCCGTGTCCGCTGACACGCCCTGGGACACGCCCGTGTCCCAGGCCGTGTCACCCAAAAATCTCCTGTTTCAGAAATTTGGACTATTACAGTGTGCCTCACTCGAGACACTCTCGAGATCCACTCGAGACCCACTCGAGACCCACTCAAGACCCACTTGAGTGCACAGAGCAAGATACAGCTTGGGACACGCCTGTGTCCCAGGCCTTGTTGCCCAGCCTAAACCCAAATTTGGGATTTGGGGTGTTACAACCCTCCCCTTCTTACAAGAAATTTCGTCCCGAAATTTAGCTCAACTGTTGACACCAACATAACCATGCCTTTATTTCACCTTCATCAAACGATCCAGTTTTAGATCTCAGAGGCCACAGCTTGTCTCGCCCCACGACACCACACAAAACAAGTCGTTAACAGACATAGTGTCATACATACATACGCTATATATCTACATTATGAACGAACAAAGTTAACCTATTTCCGCTCATCCGCATCTCTCATAATCCATTTTATGGTCTCCTATACTTCCAGACTAAACACTCGAGGCTGCTGTACATCACCAGTTGAAATTTGCGGCTCCTGTAATTCGTGATTGTACACTCGAGGTTGCATCCGGGATGTAGATGACTCTGTCACTGCATTACCCTTTTCCTCATAAGACGCACCTGTCTTTTTCTCAACCCTTGGAGGGCCACTCCAACAATCACAAGCCATATGTCCCTGCTTCCCACATTTAAAACATGTACGTGTCTCAACACGTTCTTGCCCATATGTCGCCCCCGAAGCAACAGACGATGAAGTTTGTTCAGCAGGCCTGAACCTCTTCTTGTCTCATTTCCAAAGCTCTGCTTGTTCCGACTATGGAACCTTGAATTCCAGCTTTTCCATTGCCAAGTTCTTATTGTCCTGCACCCGTTTCAAATTTCTCCAGCATACGGGCTGTATCTACTAACGCTTGGAAGCCTTGGTTCACCGAACTCGGGAGTGCCAACTGCAGCTCATCACGAAGTCCCTCATAGAACCAATTCGGCTTCCTTGTCTCCTTAGCAAAAGTAGGCCCCTCATAACGCTCCAGCCTCGTAAACTCATGCATGTAAGTATAAACACTACTCGTACGCTGCACCAGGTGTTGGAACTCATTTTTTATGGCAATTTGCTGTGACACTGGCTAATACTTGGCCAGAAATAATCTTGAGAATTCTTCGATCGAGATCTCGTCTAATCCTCAATCAGCCAAGTGGTGCAATTTCACTTCATCCAACCAATGCCTCGCGTCTCCTTCCAGCAGAAAAGTGGCCAAGGTAACTTTCTTCCCCTCCTTAGTCCTGATTGCTGTCAGGATCCTCTTCACTCTTGCGAGCCAATCTTCAGCCTGTGTTGGGGAACCCGCCCTCAAAATGTCGGTGGGTGAAAATCCATAAACCGTTTCAGTTGCTCGTCAGCTGCTTGCTCATCAATCAGAGCATCAACAAGCTCTTGCCTTGCACCAAGCCGTACTGGCACCCTTGCAGGCCTTGCCTGCCCAATAGGCTGTGCATGTAACACTGCAAGAACCGTCTCAGTAACCAAATGTATGGTCTCCGCTGAGGGAGGAGGTGTAGGCACCTCAGCTGGTGCCGCACTCCCATACAAATACTGGGGTTCAGACTGCCCAACACCATTCCTCGTCACCTATCAATGTACAAAGCACTATTAACGACCATTCCATAATGGAAAATATACATTATCGACATGCTCATGCTCCTCAGGTGCATGTATTAAATTCCTAGTGGATATTCTTGAGTTCTAATATGTTCTTCCTACCACAAACCTGACTCTGATACCACTTTGTAATGCCTACATTCGTTATATGAAATAAAACGGTGGGTCTGGCTGGGGCCACACGCCATATTTCACAAACAAACGGCGGCATCACGTATAAATATCAAATTCACGTTCTACTCGCATCTTAACTCAGAGCATTCTAGCGAAAGCATTTTAAGTTGCAGAACTCATCACAATGAATGTCCAATAAATATATAAACCACACATTTATATAAATCACCAGGAATGTATACAAATACACAAACGCTCATGGCCTTAAGGCCTTACATGTTTCTCTTTACAAATATGGCTTCATACATCGGCACGCAGGCCGACCACACATGAAATATAAGACTTTGCATGGCTTTCAAGGGCCTTTAAGCCGCAAGGGTTTCACTCCTCTCAATCCAATTTAGCCCTTCAACACCTGCAGTTGGACATCCACCGCAAGGGTGGTAAATAAAGCAACGGTATGCATTAGCTGACCAATTATAACGACCTTACCCATTACCCGGGGTAGTGGTTCCTTCCCTGTATGCATCGCAATCCGAACATATATATCTATCGCAACAAGTGCTCTCAGGTAAAACAGTATCACAAGTGCCCACCTCCGCCAGACGCTCCGTGCACTCAGGGCACATTTACGATCTACCAGATTCTCCTTGGCACCACCGCCGATCAGAGGTTTTTAACTTGTTGGCTATGTGCCATAGTCTACCAACACACATGCTTGGGACATCCTCGCCCATCCCACTCAGAGGTGATAACCTCATGGCAAACTCTTGAGCATTTCATATCGACCCACCCCTATGGTACAACAACCCGAGTCTGGCCCGCAGCCTCCCATTTGCATTGCCACCAATGAATCTCTCAAAACACAGGTCCAGGTCAGCCCTTTCCTGTTGCTCAATTCGTCAATAACACAGATCTTGACGCGGGTCGACTTTCCCTTTCCTGCTCCGCACATAGCTATTACAGAGCCGCTTTCTAGTTCAGGACACACAATCCAAGGGCTCATCTAGAGCTTCTTAGGTATTCACAATATATATTCATCCACACAATACACAGAGTCTTCTCGGGTTCACAACATAAACATCACCAATCCAGACTAACCGCCCGGATAAGCTTCACACAACATGCCTATGTCATACTACACATTTTCGGCTCGAGATGCAGACTCAACCGGGGATATCAACTATCAACCCACTGGAATCACTTACGCTTTCCACCGCTTGGTGGAGGATTCCATGCTCATGCATAAAGAAGGACTTCACTTGTCCAAGAAGGAGATCGTTAACCTTGACAATCGCTTTGGAGCCATGAAATTCTAGCCGGATGGAAATCACCGCCACGGCCTTGCCTCCACAAATCTTAACTCGACTCTCGATTCGGTACGATGAATCTCCTCCGGTAGTCGGTGTCCTTCTCCTCCTTCCTTCCTTCCTCTCCTCCCCCTCTATCTCTTTAAAAAGAGAAAAGTCAAGGTTGAATGAGAGTTCTTCCTTCCATTCTCGTCTTTAAAGCAGCAGGGAAGGTCCTGGACCCTTAGATCCAAGTTGAAGGAAATGAACGACCATGATTTGCCCAGAAAAGCCTTTCTTGGGCAAACACGGCTTGTGACACGCCCATGTCACAGGCCGTGTTCCTTAAGCGATAAAGGAACTGACTTAACCCGACCAAGACACGGCCATGTGATACGCCTGTGTCACAGGCTTTGTGATAGACACGGCTTACGACACGCCCGTGTTACAGGCCGTGTGCCAGACACGGCTGACGACACACCCGTGTCAAAGGCCGTGTGCCCAGCCCTGGCAACAAACAGAGAAGGACACAGCCTCTGACACGCCCGTGTCATAGGCCATGTACCCAAATCTGGAGAATCATTGAGTGCATTTCGTCGAGTGGAGTTCGTCGACCAGAGGAGGACACAGCCTCGAACACGCCCGTATCCTACGTCATGTGCCTCACTCTAGACACACTCAAGACCCACTCGAGACCCACTCAAGACCCACTCGAGTGCACAGATCAAGACACAACTTGGGACACGCGCATGTCCCAGGCCGTGTTGCCCGACCTAAACCCATATTTGGGATTTGGGGTGTTATATAAAACTCCACTCTACATAAAGTGAAACACACAAACGCACTCTACAAAAATGAAAGAAAGCGATAAACACTAACTCATACACGCACACACTCTATAGGAATGAATAAAAGCTATAAAAAGTATCTCATACACGCACGCACACATACGAAGAAAGCGAAAAACAAAGTTATCTAAAAATTAAAACAACTACATTTCTACCGCTAGAATGTGGTAGAAATGCATAAAAAGATAAAATAAAAATTAAAGGAGCAAAAAGTTTTGCAAATAAAGGGGAAATCAAAGTGCTCGAAAAATTAAAACAAATACATTTCTACCGCTAGATTTTGTTAGAAATGCATAAAAAGTAAAAAGTAAAATTAAACGTGCAAAAGTTTTAAAACGAAAATCGAACTCCTCGAAAAATTAAAACGACTAAATATTCATTCTTATAACTTCGAAAAAGTGCTAAAAAAGTGGAAATAAAGTAAAAAGAACGAAAAAGTTTTATAACCTAAACGAGAAAATCTAATTAGAGAAAAATGGAAACCACTTTGAAAATATTTTTACAAATTTATATGAATGAATAAAAAACTATAAAAATCCTAAATCTAAATGAAGCTAAGGAAAAACTACAATAAAAACTAAACTATATAAAAGAAAACCTAGAGCTAGACTAAGCAAAAATGAAATTGAAAACATAAAAAGAATAAGTTATTCTCATACACGCACACACACATAGAAAAATAAAACAAGAAGAACAAAAGAAAAAATAAGATTGCATAAGGAAGGGCGCTCAGATGCATTCCAAAACATATAAAGAGAAGAAAACAAAACATATTTTATTAAGTAAACCCGAGTTACAAAGGAACTAAAACAAAAGCTAAACAGAGGGGTGGGGGGGGGGGGATTTCCATTACATAGCTTTGGAATGAATTAGAGCAGCACCTCCCCAAGCCAAAATGGTTCAAAAAGAGGAACATGAACTCATACAACAACTTCCAATTTATATGCAAAAAATTCAAAGTACACGCCCTAGGTCACGGGCGTGTACTGGGGGCGTGTAAGCACTATTCATGATGTGATCCAGAGAACTGATGGCTGTTTGACTTTGAGGCTATACACGTGGCGGGTCACGGACGTAACACTGTTTGTCACGGGCGTGTCAGGAAAGTTGATTTGGGGAAAGGCGTCGTGTCAACAAGTCGCCGGCGACGTCTTGTCGGGCCAGGTGGAGAAGTCACGCCTGTGCCTCAGATGTGACACGTGCGTGTCGGGATCGTTCAGCAAACTTCGAGCGCGGTTCGTCGAGGGCGTGACATAGGTCTAAGTCGCGGTCGTGCCGCATTGGAGATGGGCGTGTACTTGGGCGTGACACGATTTTTTCCTCAAATGTGGCTGATTTCACGGCATTGAAGGTACACGCCCAGGTCAATGGCGTGACCTGAAGTACACATGTGTGTACCATGCATTTTTGAGCAGTTTCTGGAAATTTTCAAAAAAATAAAATAAATTAAGTAAGAATAAAATTTATAAAAACAAGAGCATTTTATTGAACAAAATTAACTAAAAATAACAAAAATGAACTAAGATGACTTAATTAATGTACATAAAAATACGTATATTTACAACTCATCAAATATCCCCATACTTAAGATTTTGCTATTTCATAGCAAAAGTTGGAGAAATACTTATAAGGAATAAAAGAAATCTTAAGTTTAGCTACCACATGAATTAATTGAAAGAAAGATCTAAATAAAAATTCAGGGTATAATAGTTAAGTCCTAAATTATGAAAAAAATTTAAATAAAGGAAGAGTTTCAGCTAAAAACTCTTCGATATAATCAAATAGATAGCAAAAAATTTATTTGTTAGGTTAACAAAAATAGATTGGATTATGGAAACTTTAGCTTATAAGAATTAAAGTAAATAATTCAATTTTCAAATTATGCTCTCAAAAAGATTTTAAAATTAAATCTAGAATCTTTTGAAATTGGTGGATTGGGATGCTGAGGTTTATGAAGAGGGATTTGATTTAGAGGTGATGGTATGTTTTTTTTTGCTCAAACCTCTAATGAAATATTGTTTTTTGAATATGGATGTTTGGGAAAACGAAATCTTATTTTCGATAACATATAATATATTTTAACAACTTCATAATAAACCAATATATATGTATAGTAGTAATTAATTTTATCCTCTTACTCCGTAACATATAATCTTTTCAAATATTGGATGCCTATGTTTATGGAATGAAATCTTATTCTCATTGACATAGTATTTTTTAAGGATCAAAATCATGTCACGTCAGACATGAAAAAAAGGAGATAAGATGTTTTTTAGAAAGAAAACTAGGTTTAATTAAAAATTTTTGAGAGCAACCTTTATAAATTAAACGTTCCTATATTTTAAAAAAAGTTTGGAGTAAACATAATTGAAATCTAAGGTTGTTATTTTCTAACAAAATAAATGTGCAACTATTTAGAGAAGTTAGAAGTGGTGCTAAAAACAGATACCTTATCTAAATAAAAAAATAAAGCATAAGAAATTCTTTAAAACTTAACCCCAGATATCTTAATCTATCGATCTCCAATTAATAAACGAATAGTAAACAAAGAATTAATAAAATTCTCTTATAAATAAACTCAGAACAAAATGTTTGGAGAGCGAAAAAGGGTTAAGAATGAGAAATTCGATTTATTCGTTACATAATAAAAAATGTTTTTGGGGATTATTTAGAGTTTTTATATCTTTTTTTTGTAATTTTTATTAATTATCTTTTCTTTTTGTATTTTTAGAGTTATTTTGTATTTTTTGATTTTCTAAAATTTTTTTTGAGTTTTTTTGTTTTTTTTTTGATTTTTTTAACATTTTTATCAAATTATTTACAAGAAAGGGAAGAGAAAGATGTGTTATTTACCACGAAAAGTGGGGAAAGAGAGATTTTTTTTACAAAAAAATTACAAAGTAAAAACAACGAAAATTTTAATTTTTTTGTTTATAAGTTTTTTTTATGGAAATTTTTTGTTTTGTTTGATGAATTTTTTAGGTTTTTGATAGAAATTTTTGAACGTGATTTTTTTTGAGGCTTTAATTTCTATGCAGTTTTTGTATTTTTGCTAAGTGCAGAATATAAAAAGTACAGAATAGGAAAACACCCCCATACTTAAACCCAACATTGTGTCCAATGTTGCAATCTAAGTATGCGGAACGATAATAGACAAAATACAATATGTACAAAAATAAAATGCGAGGGTAGAAACTTCCCTAAGACGAGGTCAGGGAGGCTTGTGTTGAAACCCTGCATTATAAATAACAAAGGAAAGAAATATAACAGAAAAATGAAAAAGATAAATTCGGCCAAATGTTTGCAGGCGGTAGGGGGGCAAGTATGAGTGTGACTCGTAAGCTAACGTCTTAGCATATGAGCGCAACAGAAATGCGTTGCCCTAACGTGCACAATTGTGTGAAGCGCGCCGAAGCAAGAAAATAGATATATATTTTTTAATAAAAGAAAAATTTTATTTATTTCCAGTGTTTACTATTTTTTTGGTATTTTTTTGGGTTTTTGAAATGAAATAAAAGAAGTTAAAACAAAACATATATACGAGAATTATGTTGTGGTTTTTAGAAGGGATTTTTTTGCTATAAATAAATACATTTTAAATAACATATATATATATATATATATATATATATATATATATATATATATATATATATATATATATATATATATTTGTGTTTTTAAGTAGGGTTTTTTATAGTTAGTTTTTTTCATAGTTTTTTGGGTTTTTTAGTTTTTTACTGTTTTTGGTTTTTATATTTTTTGTGGGTTTTTAGTTTTTTAAGCTTTCTTTTTTAGATTTTGTAGTTTTTAGATATTTGTTTAGTTTGTAGTTTGTAGATCTTTTTTTGTATATTGTTTTCATAAAAAATAATGAATTTTTTTTAGATTTTATTGTTTTTTTTTCATTTTTTTTAGTATTTAGATTTTTTTTAGTTTTATAGTTTTTTCATGTTTTTAGTTTTATAGTTTTTTAAAAGTTTTTTGGAAACAACGCTATTTAATTTTTATTTTTTTTGTTTTTATAGATAAATATATATGAAATAATACGTATAAAATAAACTCTTTTTTGTTTTTTAAGCTTTTTAAGTAGTTTTATTATTATTACTATTATTATTATTATAATTATTTTGCTGGCCATATAAATAAAAATAGGTAAAATTAATAGATTTCCAGAGTTTGAAATAACAACTCGAAATTTCGCCGGCAACGACGCCAAATACTTGATGAGGGGTTAAAACTCCAAAAATTATTTAGGACATGTGGCGCCCCGGGCCGTTTATTTAGAAAAGGCGAATTTGGTTTTATTTAGGAAGACGGGGTGTGGAGATTTATTATTTGGATATAAAACAGTTGAAATCGAGTTTTAACGAAAGGAGTCAAGTGCACCTATCACGTGTAGTACAAGATATTCTAGTGAGGAATATCAGGGTCGTATTATTCTCGGGGTCAGGTTGATTATTTCTACTCTTCCTTGGAGTGGATTATTATTTTACTGAAAATTTATCTTGTCGGGATATTATTTATATATGAAAAAATAGAAAATAAAAGCATTAAAGATGGAGCCGATGAATAACTTAGGGCAACGATATCTAAAAGAATTTGAACTAAAATAAACTTTTAATAAAAAGAGATCCTAAATTTCAAATTAATTAAGGCGGAGACTTGACCGTGAGGTTCCACTAAAATGAGCTCACCTATCTTTAGGACTATTGCTCACCTGAACATTAAGACTATTCGACCGGGCTCTCATCCGACGAAGGATTCCTCTTAATGCCCGCATTACGCTAAGAACCTTATTATTGGGTGGGGAACCCAATTCGGTAGAATTGCACGCCTCCTCTCTCGAGGGTTATTGCGAAACTCTATTTACCAAGGGGGGATAGGTCCATACGCACAACCTCTCGGCTAGCTAGCGTATGGACTACGGAAATAGAGCCCACACATCGGTATGTGGTTCTACGCATTGTAAACCCGGGGCAAACCTTAAGAAATTTAATTAATGCGAAAAAGAGGACCTTTAGTTATTTAAAGTGATTTTATCTATCCCAATGCTCTTTGATACTGAGGGCTAAGAGTGGTTAGCCTCTCACGGAATGAGGATAGCTTGCGGAAAGAAAGCGATAAAATCAAAGCAGAAAATGAAAGCCGAAAAGGAAAGCAGTAAAATAAAGCAGGAAAGAAAGCGGTTAATTGGGAGTCCTACTCAAACAAGTAGGGAAAATGAAAGCAATTCCTACTCAAACGAATCGGAGAAAATAAATGCACACACGCACACACTGTATAGAAATGAAAACGCACACACTCTACTGAAATAAAAACACACTAACTCACTCTACAGAAATTAAACGCACACACTATACATGAAATTAAACACACACACACACACTCTACTGAAAATGAAAACGCACACACTCTACTGAAAATGAAAACACCACTCTACAGAAATAAAACTCCACTCCACATAAAGTAAAACACACAAACGCACTCTACAAAAATGAAAGAAAGCGAGAAACACTAACTCATACACGCACACACTCTACATGAATGAATAAAAGCTATAAAAATTATCTCATACACGCACGCACATATACGAAAAAAGCAAAAAAACAAAGTTATCTAAAAATTAAAACAACTACATTTCTACCACTAGAATGTGGTAGAAATGCATAAAAAGGCAAAATAAAAATGAAAGGAGCAAAAAAGTTTGCAAATAATGGGGAAATCAAAGTGCTCAAAAAATTAAAATAAATACATTTCTACCGCTAGATTTTGTTAGAAATCCATAAAAAGCAGAAAGAAAAAATAAATGAGCAAAAGTTTTAAAACGAAAATCAAAGTGCTCGAAAAATTAAAACGACTAAATATTCATTTTTATAACTCCGTAAAAGTGCTAAAACGTGGAAATAAAGTAAAAAGAACGAAAAAGTTTTATAACCTAAACTAGAAAATATAGTTTGAGAAAAATGAAAACCACTTTGAAAACCTTTTTATGGATTTATAGGAATGATAAAAAGCTATAAAAATCATAAATCTAAATGAAGCTAATGAAAAACTACAATAAAAACTAAATTATATAAAAGAAAACCTAGAGCTAAACTAAGATAAAATGAAATTGAAAACATAAAAAGAACAAGTTATTCTCATATACGCACACACACATAGAAAAATAAAACAAGAAAAACAAAAGAAAAAATAAGATTGCATAAGGAAGGGCGCTCAGATGCATTCAAAACATATAAAGAGAAGAAAAAAAACATATTTTATTAAGTAAAACACGTGTTACAAAGGAACTAAAACAAAAGCTAAGGAGAGGGGGTGGGTGGGTGGGGGGGGTGGGTGGGTGGGGGAAATAACACTTATAGAGCTTTGGAATGCATTAGAGCAGCACCTCCCTAAAGAAAAATGGTTTAAAAAGAGGAACAGGAACTCATATAGCAACTTCCAATTTATAGGCAAAAATTTCAAAGTACGCGCCCTAGGTTACGGGTGTGTATTGGCGGTGTGTAAGCACTATTCATAATGTAATCCAGAGAATTGATGGCTGTGTGACTTTGCGGCTGTATGCTTGGCGGGTCACGGGCGTGACTCTATTTGTCACGGGCATGTCTGGAAGGTTGATCCGGGGAAAGGCGTCGCGACAACAAGTCGCCGACGACGTTTTGTTGGGCCAGGTGGAGAAGTCACACTCGTGCCTCAGATGTGACACAGGCATGTTGGACCCGTTCAGCGAACTTCGAGCGCGGTTCATCGAGGGCGTGACACAGGACTAGGTCACGGCCGTGTCATATTAGACACAGGCCTGTACTTGGGCGTGACACGAATATTTCCTCAAATACGGCTGATTTCATGGGATTGAAGGTACACGCCCAGGTCACGGGCGTGATGATGCGTTGGACAACAAGTGTACCGGTCACACAAGTAATATAAAATGGGTGAATTTCCCCAAGTATCAATCTCTTCAAGCAACACAGTAAGGTGGAGTGAATTTCGAGAAGGACTTGAGATTGAAGTCCTTTTGTCGGAGTTAACTAAGTTGGATTTTGATGGTTGTGAAAACAGAAAATAAAACACTAACAACTACTCCTATGTAATGCCGCTATGCGATGCTTCGCCAGGCGGGATGGAAGACTACACGGGCCGCTATGCACCGAATTGCTAGGCGGATGGACAAGTAGGCTTGCGGATGCGGTGGTTAGAACGACCGAACGAGGGTCATGAACACCTCCTCACTACGCACATGTCTAACAATCGCTATAGCGGCAAGACCGAGATGTGGTGGTGGATGGAAAATAAAGGCGCTACTAAAGCAACTAAATAAGTAAAGCAATACAAGTTCACATAAACATGAATCACATAAAGTTTACATCTAAAGTGCACATCATCAATATAAATGAAGTTTTAACACTAATATTCAACCAGAAAGTAAGAACAAGTCAAGAGATCGATCGAATCCAAAGTCTTGCTGAGAGTTCACGGAAGGAATCGCTGGGTTGTAAATCTGCGTCCTAGCTCGGCCTCAATTGCGTTCGGGTGGAGAAGGAAGTCACTACCTTCCAATGGACCCGTCTACTTCATGTCATGATTGTGGAAGAAAGTTGAAAGCTTCCCTTTGCTTGTTGGCTATGACATCAAGCTTGAAATGGGGCTTAAAATATGAAGGAGAAGGCCAAGAGCAAGCGCCGACAAGATGTAGGCTTCGCTAGCATGGTCGGAGCTTCTCTCCTTGGTGGAAGATGAAGGGGGAATGTAGAAGAGCGGAACTTTGCGGAAAAAGGCTGCTGGAATGGCCGGAATACAGATCTCCCAAATGGTGAGAAATCTGAGCTTTAAATAGAAGCAGGTCAGAAAATAAGGCACGCACGGTTCTGCGGACGATCGTGTGCTAACCGTGCGTTATTAACTTGCAGGACAAGCTTGTAGAAGATGAAGCGTTGATGTAACACCCCAAAAATTGTATTTGAGTTGGTCGTGTAAAAAGGTATTTTTGGTGCCTGTATAGGGGTACACGGCCTAGGAATGGGCATGTCCAAGGCCGTGTCTGGCATGGTGTTTTGGCCGATTTCATCCCGAGAAGGACATGGCAAGGAACGCAGCTAAATGACATGGGCGTGTGCCTACCCGTGTCAGTACCTGTGTTCGGCAGGGTTGTGTCGGTTGGCGTGACAGTTATGTGTGACACGCCCCCGGACACGGGCGTGTTGAGGACCGTTGATCAGTTGGTTGGGTCAACATTATATTCGAAGTTAGATTCAAAGTTAGATTTGAAGTTAGGGGTACACGGCCTAGGACACGGGCGTGTCCAAGTACGTGTCTCGCATGGTATTTTGGCCGATTTCATCCCGAGAAGGACACGACAAGGAAAACGGCTAAATGACATGGGCGTTGATACGCCCCCGGACATGGGCATGTCGAGGACCCGACACAGGCGTGTCGAGTGGGACACTGGCGTGTCTAAGCCCGTGTGAGTCTCTGTGTTCGACGATCGTGCCTGGATCGAGGCACATGGCCTGGGACACGGTCTTGTGCCATGCCGTGTTCGGCCCAGGTCTGTTGATTTTTGTGCAGATCTGAGCCGTTCGTTTTCTTTAATTAAGATCCAATGACCGAGGTGGTTTCCTGCTCTGTTAAGGCCGTGAATGGGAGTTGAATCCTTCATTTCTCTCCAAAGCTTTCTCTTTCCAAGGAGTTAGAGCAAGGAGGAAGAAGGAGGAGGATTCCGGCCACCGGCGGAGCATCGGAGCACCATTTTGAGATCTGAGAGCTGATCCGTGGAGGAAAGTTCGTTGCGAAGACTTCTATCCGTGTAGTTTTTCCACGACACAAAAGTGGACTACATGGGTAACGATTCTCCACTTGAGCATGTGAAGCTCTTCTTTTCTGCATAGGGAATCCCGCTCCCGCGAGTGTGCGGTGAGTGTGCGGTGTTCCTTGGGGTTGACGGGAATAGTCCCCCTTGTGTTGCATATAGAGTCCGGAATCGAAGTACGGGCATAGGCATTGTTTGTGAAGCCTACCCGGACGTGTATTGTCTAAATAGGTGATGTTGCATTTGATATGTTTTGCCGGAGAAGACTCCGTGCTTTGGGGTTTTCTGGTTTCTACGCGGTAGATTGCAGTAGGGATCCTTGGAGGTTAGCTCCAATATGCACCCAAAAAACTGAGCAGAATTGTTGTTCTACTAACTTGGGGGTCTAGGAACCGACCTTAAACATAACTGGGTTATGTGATTGATTGGAATATTAGGATCCGAGAGAAGCTTGGCCCATGCGTACGTCTTAATGTGAACTACGTGATTGAGAAACGAGCAAGTGGAATTGGACCTGGGCTATGTGGTTCGTTGCGAGAGACCCGAAAAGGGGACTGGCCATTGGCATAGTCGGGAGCCATTGACAGTGGTCAGGAATGCTGAAATGCTCATGTTGTTGCCATCCTAAGGGTGGTGGTGAAGATGCTGAAGTGTCAGGATTCACCGTTAATGTGCCCTGAGTGAACGGGGTGTTTGGCCGTGCGAGCCTACACCTGTGGTGAAGTATGTTTTCACATAATTGTTTAGCTGGGCTAGTGATTTGTAGGGAAGGAGCACCGCCGTCCCGAGAAAGGGATGAAGTCGTTATAATTTGGTCGAATTTTGCTAACCGTCACATTGTTTGCCACCTTGCGGTGGAATATTGCTTGCAGGTGCTGCGGAGCCGAGTGCAAAGTAGCGGGCTGGAGCCCACGTTGCTGTGCTGGCCCTCGAAGGCCTTAGCGAGTAGTTTTTTTTTATTTTGTCATGTGTGGCCGGCCTGCGAGCTGATGTATGTAAGACACAATTTGATAAGTGAAATATTTGTAAGGCCAAAAGGCCGTGTACCCTTTCGGTGTATTTGTGTTTCATTCCCATTGTGTGGATGTGGACATTCATGATTATGGATTTAAGTTTTGGTTTTTTTCAACTATTTAAAAGCTTCCGCTAGAATGCTCTGTGTAGGACGAGTAGTCTTAATTGGAATGTTTGGTTATTAATACGTAACCCTTCCGTCTGTCCTTGGTATATGGCGTCGGTTTCCAGCTGGACCTTCTATTATATGCCATACGACGGATGGGGGTGTTACAATTTGGTATCAGAGGGAGGTTTCAATCCTGGGATCTGTGCGTGTTACAATTTGGTATCAGACTTCTGGTTATGGTCAGGCTTAAATGAATTCGTGGGCGAATTATTTTAATGGGTGGCGAGCACATGTGTGCGTCATCGTTATAACAAAAAAAAGAACGCATGAATGTCCACTTAGGAATGGAAAATGCACTTGTTTTGTAGAATCTAAGTATTCCAATGATTGCTTTTAGCAATTTGGTTGCCGTCTAATCGTGTGTCTTTGCTTCTATAGGCAGCTAGGAGCGGTGCTGGTCAATCAGAGCTTCCGTAATCGGCGGAAAGTAGTGCACCAAGAGACATGCCTACTACACCTCCTTCAGCGGAAACCATTAGGATGGTGGCTGAAGCCGTTTTTGTGATGATTAATGCCCAACCTGCAGGGCAAATGCACCACGCACCTCTTGTCGTAGAGCAAGAACCGGTTACGGCGGCAGAGCCAAGAGTGGTGGAGCACGTAGCAGTTGACCTGGTAGAGCCGAGGAGAGCTACGGAGAAGCAGCTTAAGCATGTAATGGGCTTTAATCCCCCAGTATTTGACGGGACTGGAACACCAGCTCAAGCTGAGGACTGGCTCTCTACGATAAAGAGGGTATTGATAGCCACGTTAACTGAGGAGTGGCAGAAGACCACCATAGCGACATTTCTTTTGGCGGGTGAAGCGAGGCTGTGGTGGGCTGAGTTGGAGTTTCATCTCTTAGTGGGTAGGCAGCTTGCTGATGTGCCTATGGAGGAATTTTCAAGACTGTTCCTGGCTAGATATCTACCCTCTGCTCAGAAGCTTGAGATGGAGAACCAATACCTTGGGTTGACTCAGGGATCCAGAAGCGTGGACGAGTACCTCCACGAGTTTACACGGTTGGGTCGGTATGCTGGGGCTATGTTTACGGAAGAGTAGAGGAAGACCAACTGATTTTATGAGGGTCTTCGTGGTAACCTACAGTTACTCCTTGCTGGGCCTAAGGCGTAGGGCTTCCTAGCCTTGGTCAACTCGGCTCGGTCTTTGAAAAAGGATGTGAAGAGGGTGCAAGAGAGGATGGACCCAAGAGAAAAGAAGGAAGAGTTCAAAGTGCCTAGTGCAAAGTCAGGATTCCGCAGATGGAACAAGAAGCAGAGGACTTCGAACTCAGCCCCTTCATCTGGTACATCAGGGGAAACCACAAGTCGAGTCCCAGGAGCTTGCTACAACTGTGGGAAGACGAGGCATTTTTCTCGTGAGTGTTGGAGCAGACGTGCAAAGTCCGAGAGGAAGTCTGGAGCGACTTATGAGGAGAAAGGGAAGGCGGTGGAGTCAACCGCGTCCCATCATACTCCAGTCCAGCCTAGAGTTTATAATCTTGGTCTGCAAGAGGCCATAAAGAAAGCTGACGTGGTGACAGGTATGAGTTAATTTATAGCAGATTAACTTTTGTAGTTGTTACCTCTTTTATGTGTTGGCTTACTTCTGTTGTTGCTAGGATTTGTATTGATTCTCGATTGTCCTGCGAGAGTCTTGTTTAATACGGGAGCTTCGCATTACTTCTTGTCCGAACGATTTGTGACGTGCATCGGGGTCCCTCCCTCGATAGCAAAAGATAAGTTGGATGTGTTGTTGCCCAATGGGTGCTCAATACAGCGGATAAGGTCTGTGTAGTCAAGGTTCGGATTGGGGATCAAGATTTTGATTTGCGAGCGTTGATTTACCGTTAGTAAAGTTCGATGTAATCTTTGGTATGGACTGGCTCTCGGAGCAGTGAGCTTACATTGATTGCAACCGAAAGGAGGTTAAGTTGGGATTAAATTCTGAACGAGAGACTACGTTTGCGGGCATGAAGGGGTCAGGGAAAGTTTTGATGTCGGCCCTTCAGGTGATTAAGGCAGTTCGGTCTGGGGTAGAGCTGTTTGTCACATTAGTGCCGGCTTCAATGCCTAAGCATAGTCTGGACAGTATCCCAGTTGTGTCCGAGTATCCTAATGTGTTTCCAGATGATCTCCCAGGAGTTCCTCCTCAGCTGGAGATAAACTTTACTATAAAGCTGGTACCGGGTGCCAAACCAGTGTCACGCTCCCCCTATCGGATAGCGCCAAAAGACATGGCAGAGTTGAAGGTGCAACTGCAAGAGTTGTTAGAGCAAGGTTATGTGCGTCCATGTTCTTTGCCTTGGAGCGCACCGGTTCTCTTTGTTAAGAAGAAAGATGGGAGCTTGCGGCTTTGTATTGACTACCGGGAATTGAACAAGCTTACGGAAAAGAATAAGTATCCGATCTCGAGAATTGACGATCTATTTGATTAGTTGGTTGGGTCAACGGTATAGTATATTCGAAGTTAGACCTGAAGTTCGGCTACTACCAATTGAGGATAAGGGAGAGCGACATCCCAAAAACATCATTCAGTAGACGGTTTTGGCATTACGAGTTCACGGTCATGCCGTTTGGTTTGACCAATGTGCCATACGTGTTTATGGATCTGATGAACAGGACGTTCAGAGGGTACCTAGACCGTTTTGTGATAGTATTTATCGACGATATCCTGGTGTACTCGCAGTGTGAAGAGGATCACTACAATCACCTACACATGGTGTTGGAGATGCTGAGGAGAAACCAGTTGTATGCTAAGTTCTCCAAGTGTGAGTTCTGGTTATCCTCGATAGCGTTCCTTGGTCATGTTGTTAGTGGAGAAGGGATAGCTGTAGATCTGACGAAGATAGTGGCGATACAGGAGTGGCCTGCTTTGACTACAGTGGCGGAGGTCCAGAGCTTTCTAGGGCTTGCTAGCTACTACAGGCGCTTCGTAGAGAACTTCTCGCGGATAGCGCTACCACTCACGACTTTGACTAGGAAGAATCAGAAGTTTATGTGGTCTTCGGGGTGCCAACAAGCTTTTGAAGAGTTGAAGAGGCGGTTGACCACAACGCCTATTTTATGTTCCCCAAGTGGAACCGAAGGGTTTGAAATCTATAGTGATGCTTCGGGCAGTGCTATGGGCTATTTTCTGCTACAACATGGGACTTTGATAGCCTATGGTTCACGACAATTGAAGGCTCACGAGAGAAATTATCCGGTCCATGACTTGGAGTTAACGACCATGATTTTCACTCTAAAGCTATGGAGGCACTATCTGTACAGTGTGAATGTCGATATATACACCGATCATAAGAGCTTGAAGTACCTGTTAGATCAAAAGGATCTAAGCATGAGGTAGTGGAGGTGGATGGAGTTCCTAGGGGACTACTCCTTCAAGATACATTATGTGCCAGGGAAAGGTAATGTAGTGGCGGATGCATTGAGTCGTAAGGTTCCTGCACAGGCCAACTGGTTGTTGGTACATGATGAGAGATTGGTCCGTAAGTTGGAGGCTTTGGAGATATCTTGCGTCGACAAGCAGTCTAGTACTGAGGCGAAACTGTTTTGGATCGAAGTGAAGTGTGACCTAGCTGATAGAGTTCGGTGGGCTTTGATTCAGGATAACAGCATGAAGCAGATCTTGGATTAATCATTGGATGTGTCAAATTCCCAATTTGCTGTTGAGGATGGGTTGTTAAGGAAGGATAGTCGCCTATGCGTTCCTAGTGCGTATAATATTCGGGAGGAGTTGATGTACGAGGCTCATCATACCAAGTACTCAATCCACCCGGGAAGCACGAAGATGTATAGAGACATGAATAAATTATTTTGGTGGCCAGGATTGAAGAAGGATGTAGCACTCTATGTGGCCAAGTGCCAAACTTGTGCCTTGGTGAAGGCGGAGTGCCAGAAGCCCAGAGGTTTCCTAAATTCCTTGCCTATCCCGGAATGGAAATTTGACGACATATCTATGGATTTTGTGCATGGTTTGCCGAAGTCGCAGAGGGGAAACGACGCCATCTGGGTGGTCGTAGATAGGTTGACAAAGGTGTCGCACTTCATCCCGATCAGGAAGGAAGATCTGGTGGAAAGGTTGGACAAAATCTATGTGGAGAATATTGTACGGTTGCATGGTGTGCCCCG
Source organism: Platanthera guangdongensis (assembly GCA_039583875.1). Classification (NCBI taxonomy): domain Eukaryota; kingdom Viridiplantae; phylum Streptophyta; class Magnoliopsida; order Asparagales; family Orchidaceae; genus Platanthera; species Platanthera guangdongensis. The sequence goes on from CM077148.1 coordinate 139,343,409, forward strand.
CAGTATTGTTAGTGATCGAGATGAATGCTTCACATTGAATGACTGGAGGTTGGTGAATAGTCTGTTGGGTACTAAGCTAAAGTTCAGCACAGCCTTTCATCCGCAGACGGATGGACAAGCCGAGAGGGTCAACCGGATGTTGGAGGACATGCTTCGCATGTGCGTCTTAGATTTTGGAAAGCAGTGGGAAGATCACCTGTACATGGTGGAGTTTGCGTATAACAACAGCTTTCAGGCGAGTATTGGAATGATGCCTTTTGAGGCCTTATACGGGAGAAAGTGTCGCATGTCGTTGTCTTGGTTGGAGACGGGCGAGTCGAAGCTTTACAAACGTCAATGGGTGGAAGATGCCACTTCAGTGATACGGACAATTCAGGAACGGTTGAAGATCTCTCAGGACAGACAGTCAAAGTACTATAACGCCAAGCATAGGAACGTGGAGTTCAGTGTTGGCGACTGGGTGTACTTGAAAATCAAACCGTTCAAGGGTGTCTCGCGGGTTCGACGATTTAAGAAGCTGAGTCTGAGATACCTTGAACCATTTGAGATCCTGGAGCGTGTTGGCGAAGCAGTGTATAGATTGAAGTTGTCGGTGGAGTTGAGTGGGCTACACGATGTGTTCCACGTATTGGTGTTGCGTAAGGCGGTGCAAGAGCCTTCGCTGATAGTTGTGGTTGATCAAGTGCCAGTTGATTACGAGTTGACGACAAAGGTCAAGCCTATACATATAGAAGACGTTGAAGTCAAGCGACTCCGCAATAAGGATATCCGAATGGTTAAAGTACGTTGGGTTAATTGCGGACGTGAGGATCTCTCTTGGGAGCGAGAGCAAACTATGTTGGAAGAATACCCCGAGTTATTCCGTTCAGGTAACTTGTAATTTTGTGTACATTTACTTAATTTCGGGACGAAATTCCTTAAGTGGGGGAGATTTGTAATGCCCCGAAAATTGTATTTGAGTTGGTCGCGTAAAAAAGGATTTTTGGTGCCTATATAGGGGTACACAGCCTAGGACACGGGCGTGTCCAGCGCCGTGTCTGTCATGGTGTTTTGGCCAATTTCATCCCGAGAAGGACACTGCAAGGAATACGGCTAAATGACACGGGCGTGTCATTTGACATGGGCGTGTGCCTACCCGTGTCCGTACCCGTGTTCTGCAGGGTCGTGTCGGTTGGTGTGACGGTTATGTGTGACACGCCACCGGACACGGGCGTGTCGAGGACCCGATACAGGCATGTCGAGTGGGACACGGGCGTGTCTAAGCCCCTGTGAGTCTCTGTGTTCGACGATCGTGCCTGGATCGAGCCACACGGCCTGGGACATAGCCGTGTGCCAAGCCGTGTTCGGCCCAGGTCTGTTGATTTTTGTGCAGATCTGAGCCGTTCGTTTTCTTTAATTAAGATCCAACGGCCCAGGTGGTTTCCTACTCTGTTAAGGACATGAATGGGAGTTGAATCCTTCATTTCTCTCCAAAGCTTTCTCTTTCCAAGGAGTTAGAGCAAGGAGGAAGAAGGAGGAGGATTCCGGCCGCCGTCGGAGCATCAGAGCACCATTTTGAGATCTGAGAACAGATCTGTGGTGGAAAGTTCGTTGCGAAGACTTCTATTCGTGTAGTTTTTCCATGATGCAAAAGCGGACTACAAGGGTAACGATTCTCCACTTAAGCATGTGAAGCTCTTCATTTCTGCATAGGGAATCCCGCTCCCGCGAGTGTGTGGTTAGTGTACGGTGTTCCTTGGGGTTGACGGGAATAGTCCCCCTTATGTTGTATATAGAGTCCGGAATCGAAGTACGGGCATAGGCATTGTGTGTGAAGCCTACCCGGACGTGTATTGTCTGGATCGGTGATGTTGCATTTGATATGTTTTGCCGGAGAAGACTCCGTGCTTTGGGGTTTTCGGGTTTCTACACGGTAGATTGTAGCATGGATCCTTGGAGGTTAGCTCCAATGCGCACCCGGAAAACTGAGCAGAATCGTTGTTCTGCTAACTTGGCGGTCTGGGAATTGGCCTTGAACATAACTGGGTTATGTGATTGATTGGAATATTAGGATCCGAGAGAAGCTTGGCCCGTGCGTACGTCTTAATGTGAACTACGCGGTTGAGCAACGGGCAAGTGGAATTGGACCTGGGCTATGTGGTTTGGTGCGAGAGACCCAAAAAGGGGACTTGCCATTGGCATAGTCGGGAGCCTTTGACAGTGGTCAGGAATGCTGAAATGCTCATGTTGTTTCCATCCTGAGGGTGGTGATGAAGACGTTGAATTGTCAGGATTCACCGTTAGTGTGCCCTGAGTGCACGACGTGTTTGGCCGTGCGAGCCTACACCTGTGGCGAAGAATGTTTTCACATAATTGTTTAGCTGGGCTAGTGATTTGCAGGGAAGGAGCACTGCCGTCCCGAGAAAGGGACGGGGTCGTTATAATTTGGTCGGCTTTTGCTGACCGTTGCATTGTTTGCCACCGTGCAGTGGAATGTTGCTTGCAGGTGCTGCGGAGCCCAGTGTAAAATAACGGGCTGGAGACCATGTTGTCGTGCTGGCCCTCGAAGGCCTTAGAGAATAGTTGTTTTTATTTTGTCATGTGTGGCAGGCCTGCGAGCCAATGTATGTAAGACACTATTTGATAAGTGAAATATTTGGAAGGCCATAAGGCCGTGTACCGTTTCAGTGTATTTGGGTTTCATTCCTGTTGCGTAGATGTGGACATTCATGATTATGGATTTAAGTTTTGGGTTCTTTCAACTATTTAAAAGCTTCCGCTAGAATTCTATGTGTAGGATGAGTAGTCTTAATTGGAATGTTTTTTTATTAATACGTAACCCTTCCGTCTGTCCGTGGTATATGCCGTCGGGTTCCAGCTGAACCTTCTGTTATATGTCATACGACGGATGGGGGTGTTACAATTGACCCGTACGTTTTCTTCACGCACGGGCACTTCCGCCCGTGCGTGAAGGAAATCGCACTGGTAGCGATAGAAAGCAGGAAAACTAGAAAAGCAGGTGGAACCGTGCGTTTTACTCGCGCACGGGTGCTTCCGCCTGTGTGTGAACAAATCACACGATTAACCACAGAATGCAAAAACAAGAAGCTACTGGAAAACCGTGTGTTTCCTTCGCGCATGGTTCCGAATAAACCGTACATTAACCGTGCGTTAAGATTATAAAGATTAGTTTTTCAAGCTCAGCTCGACGTTTCTCCTGCACAAACAAAACACACGATCACAAAGGACCGTGTGCTAAGAAAACACACGACCACGCGTTTTCCTCAAACCTACATTCCAGACTTGGGGAAAACGCACCACCTATATACAAACCAATAAAACTAATGAGAGCCCTCCAGCGTCATAGAAATGCAATGGAATACATCTGGAAAGAGCCCTTTGGGAGCACTATGTGCTTACCCCCAACAACAGAATGCACAATTGCACACCCTTGGGCCAAAACAAAGCACTTAGCATGAAAAGCTGTATAAATCAGACTCATCACACCCCCAGACTTACCTGTTTGCACGTCCCGAGCAAACAAAATCTATACAGATAAGGAAAATAAAATATGTAACACAGAAATTGGGATACAAAGTACCATGCGAAGTCGCATGCTCGTACGCATAAAAATATAATAGAAGAAATTTCTAAGTAAACAAAATAATTTACACTTTTCACAATGCATATCAACATTTTATTATTACTCAAAAATGAATCACGGTGAATCTTCTGGTCACGCGCAGGAAGAAAGTAGGCAGGCCACTAAGGTGAGCTTTGCCAAAGACCGGGGCTCAGGATGACCTCCAAAGAAATCCATCAATGTCGGGGACCATACGCTTACCCGTTCACACTCTCTCCACAGTACTAGTTCGTCTCAGGCGTGAATCTATAGGACTTTAGGAGAATCATGGGGCTTGGGTTACGGTGAGGTAAACAAAGATAAACAGGAAGACTATCCACCTAACCCAAATGAGCTATCATAAAAAGAATCCCTCTGCCAAGCAAAATACATGCCGGTACACCACACCCCCAGACTTAATTTTTCAAATAGGGGTGTGTGCACCGCCTACTCCAAATACAATCTATTCTCAAATGGAATTTTCAATTATACTTTTTCTCTTTTTTTTACTTTTCATTTTCATATATATTTCTTTTCAAATCATTTTTTTTCTTTAAACAGTTTCAGCAAATAGAAGCTTTGGAGCACATCCACATAATCACATGTAAAATCACCACATCAACACCCCAACATGAAAAATGTAAAACATGAAAGCTCGACTTAGGAGTTTGACTAGGATCGACTATGGGGCTTTGGTGAAATAATTATGGATCTGAATCAAAAGAAGGGTAGGCACAATGGGCCTTAGCGAGGATAAGATGTTAGGAACGGTACAAAGATCAACCAGGCCAAAATGATGGCCTACATCACGCTCACGCTCAACTAAACTTGCATAAATGCTTTGAGAGTAGCTTAGCCACCGAGAAAGATGATCCTTCCTCCTGACTCGAGCAAAACGAGGCAAACGGCCGTCTACACACATCCCTAAGCTACTGTTGGATTCACACCAGATTCACCAATTTTTGAGTAGAATAAAAAGTCTTTACACAAATAGAAAAATATAAAACTATAAGCATACAGAAAAATTAAATCTACTCAAATTTCTACACAAGACGAGAGCACTCGACTAGGAGCACAGCAAGGTCAACATTTTTCTCCGTCTCACAATCCTATGCCAACACAATAATTTTTCCAAATCATACAAAAGAAATGAGTTTAAGTCGCAGCACGCTAATAGATAAACACGTGCTCATGTGGGTGCAGTGATGGGCGATGCGTTGAACTAATCAAAATATAAACAATAAATGTTTTTAGTATGCACATGAAATGTGTGCGTGGAAAAGGTAACACATACTGACTCTCCCCCAGACTTAAACTAAGCTACACAACATATGATATGGAAATTTAAATCAAATAGAGATAAGGGAATAGGTTACCCAATGCTCAGCCAATGAGCATACCATAAGACGAGGGAAAAATAGAAGCAGCTCCACCATATGAAGAATCACAACCCCGCCAATATGAGTTTGCCATGAATACCTGCAGGGGTGAGCTCCGCAAAAACAAAAGAAAAATATACAAAATACAAAGAAATACTAAAAATAAAATAGACATGAAAAATAAAAATGAAGAAAATGAAAGATAAGTACTGGGGTTATTGTCATCCCAGCACGACTTATTAAATTCTATACATTTCTAGCTAATTTGCCTATGAAAAGAAAAATGTACATGCAACTGTTCCATTTTTCGTTACGGTAACGGGATATCGATACGGTGATAGAACATTTACCCCTCTACCTAAATAATCATACCTTCTCCTCGCAGGCAGAGGAAAAAGGAAGTAAGAAAAGGAGGAGTGCTGGTCCTCGCACATCTTATCACAAAATATATCCTCGCCTAGCAAGACATCATCAACCACAGATGTGTAGGAAGCGATGGTAATGTCATGAACACCAGGCTCATCATCATCCCAACATACCCGTGGAGACTCAGCCTGCACAGTCTCAGATAAAGAAGGGGTATCAAGTAATAAAAGAGAAGATGAACTAAAATAATCGAAAATAGGGGGAGTTGTCCTGGTCTCACTCCCAGTAGGATCCATGCAGCGATCACATTCAGTGTCAAATGAGTCATAACAAGGGGAATCCGAGAGCTCTAGGGCCTTGGTGGTGGTTTGGACATCCTCATCCAACAAGGAAGTGAAAACTTCCTCATCAGAAAGTATCTCCTCATCATCCCTCTTCGCTGCGTCATCATGTTCCAAGGTGTCACACTCTCCATTGGAGAGAATAATGTCCTCATCCCTCAATGGCGCAACCTCAGGCTCAGAATCCATATCCGCCATAACATCATCAACCGACTCACACAAAAATGGCATAGCACCATCAACAAAAAATTGCGGAGGGGCGAAACTTCTCTCAAAATCAGGCATAGAATGAGCAGGCCCCATCTCAAAATCAGTCGCAGACGCCATCCCGTCGACCAGAACTAAAAGTGAGAGTTAGAACTGAAATATTCTAGAGGAGGGGTGGTGGTGAATAGAGTATGCTTAAAAATTATTAACATCTATTATAGCTTTTGCTGTAAATTAAAAGTGCAGAAATTAATAAACTAGAAAACAATAAACCTAAATCATAAGCACAACAAGAATAAAAGAGAAAGAGACAACAAGACGACACAAGAATTTTATAGTGGTTCCCCAACCTGGGTAAATCCACTCTTCTACCACCCTTGGTAGGAATCCACTCAGATTTTTGATCAGGTGTCTGACACCAATGAGCTTTTGATCAGGTGCTCAAAAACCAACCCAAGTCTTTTGATCAAGAGACTTGCAACCAAGGAATCACTTTTGAAGGGAGATGACAACCCTTTATACAGTGGGGGTGAGAGATGATTTTGTCTTCTCTTTCTCAATATACAACTGAGAAGACTTGTGGATTTGATTATAGCTTATGGCTCCACCTGAGATGTTGAATGTATCCGAGAAAAATAGGAGCTAAGCTTCAGGGTGATAGGTCTTCAATCTGTTGTTCTTCTTCTTCAAGTGCTGATGAGCTTCTGGTCAAGAGCTTCTGGGTATCAGAAAATGCTTCTTGTTTACAGAGCAGATTGTTCAAGGCTGAATGTTTTTCTCTGTGTCTCTGTATACTTCTCAGTAAGCTGTGCTCTGTGTGAAGCTTTCTCAATGATGCTTTATTCTGTCAATCAGTCTGTATGTCTCTGCGTCCGTTATTCTCCTCTTCTCTTTCTTTCAAAAATTTGAATGCCTCTGTAATTAATGCTGACAGCCTTGAGAATAATCAGCATTGATTTATTTCCCCAACTGTCCCATGGAAAAATGGCAAGAAATAATTCTGTAGAAGACCATAATTAATGCACCTTCTAACATATACATTCAGAGAATGTTAGAGCATTAATTACTCAGGAATTATCGCATTAGAGTGGGGACAGAAGGCCGGAAATAACTAAGTCTGGAATCGTCGAACAGATAGCAGAATTCGTCGAACTGAGTCCACCGTTCTTCGAGCTGAGATGTTGTATTCGTCGACCAGACGGCTTCTGTTCGTCGAGCTAAGTTCCATGATCATCGAGCTAGAAACTGAACTGCTGTCTCTTTTGCTCTTTGCCTATTCATCGAGCTAGTAAATGTGTTCGTCGACTGGAGTTCAGCAATTTTTCTGGAGTTATCAAATATTCTATGTGTTGACTGATATTCTGTGTGTCGACACAAGTCTTCTGTATGATGTCGACACAACCCTTCCACAATGTTGACTGATGATCTGGGTGTCGACACAAGTGATTCTACTATCGACTTAGTTGATGTCGACATATGCTCTAAGTGTCTACACAAGTCTTCTGGTTCCAGAATACGTCGAGCAGAGAACTGAGTTCGTCGACCTGAGACTAGAGAACATAGTCTCGACAGAATGGTGTAGTAGTCCAAAGATTCGTCGACCAAAGAATAGTGTTCGTCGAGCTAAGTCTGGAGAACCTTGAATTCGTCGAGCTAAAAATGATTCTGGGCTTAGAGAAAATTTGATGAACCTCTGGAAATAGAGTTGAAGTGGAAGTCCAGAAATCGTCGAGCAAAGAATGAAGTTCGTCGACCTAAGAACTAGGTTCGTCGACCTGAGTCTAGAGAACAGTCTGGACTTAGAATTCTGAAGGTGGAATCCAAGGATCGTCGATCTGTGACTGAAGTTCATCAAGCTCACCTCAGGGAATATTTCTCTAAGATCATCGAGCTGAGAACGACTATCATCGACCTGAGTTCGACGAACGTCAAACTCATTTTACTTAGTATCTTGAGCAATCTCTGAATCTCTGGAAAACACTAAGTCTTAAGTCTCTGACAGTCTGATGTTGGCTTGTCCATGTGATGTTGACTCTAAGGAGTTGGCCTGGACTCTAAGACAAAATTATGACCCTGGCTATACATGTTGGGTCACATCATCCTAAGTTAGTGAAACTAGCCCAAATTAAACTAGGGATCCAACAATCTCCCACTATTTGGGTGAGGTCACAAATAGAGTAAAAATAAAAACATAAAGTAAATAAAGTAGGAAAAAGATATATGTGGCAGAGATAATTAACACATCCAGCAGATATATTTACACAAAAGCTTTGTTCAGATAATATGAAATAGTTTAAGAGAGAAAAATAGAAATAAAATGGTTCGTATTTCACTTCTTCTGCTTCTTGTTCTCCTGATGATTTACATCCTTGCCCTTGTCTCTTGTCTTGGTAAAGATTATTTCCCTGTTTGGATTTAAAGCTTGTTCCATAGTCATTGTCATGTCAGCAGCCCCTATAATCTTTAGAGATGTAGCTCTAGGGACCACTGCTTCAGAATGTAATTTCATATAATCATCAACATTAAAAATTTTGTTAGCCTTTTCAAACCTTTTCAGTTCTTCTCTCCTATATTTGGACATTGTAGTGTATTCAGAAATATCCTTCACTTCAGCCTTTGCCTTATTAATCATAGAGAGGCCTACTGGTCCCTGGAACCTGGCCATTTTAGCTGTGTTGGCTGTTTCTGGATCTTCATAAGGAACAGGAGGAGAGGGTGGTCTTTTAGGACTTTCAGCTTGTTGATGTTGTTGCTGTTGATGTTGTTGTTGCCGTTGATGTTGTTGTTGCTGCTGATGTTGTTTTCCTGAAAATTGTTGCCTGTGCTGCCTGCTTTCATGATGAGATCTCCCTTGATGTCTTTGATATGTTTGAATAGGGGCAGATCTTTGAGAACCAGAGCCAGAAGCACCAGCTGCAGGAGGAGGAGGAGGTGGTGGATCTTTTCTATACCTTTGAACTGGTGGAGGAGAGTACCTTCTACTCTTCTTCCTTTCCTTTTGCTGATTCTTAGATAGCCACATCCATGCTGACATCCCTTTGTATGGTGTTATCTTTTGAAGAATGTAATAGGGAGTGTCATTATTTGGATTAGGCTTAGTAGCAGGAGGAGGAGATTTTCTTTTCTTTGATACTTGCTTCCTCTTCTTTGTATCCTCCTCATCTGAGTCCTCATCCTCATCTTGATCATCATCATTTTCAGAACCCTGAGGGTTATTGTTGGGTACATTGGTTTAAATGTACCTGATTTGAAGAAGCCTCACCCCACTCAATGATATACATCAAAATGTATTTGATGTATTTTGAGTTGCCTTGTTCAGGTTAAGTATTTGCAGGAAAGATGAAAAAGTTTCTAAGTCCACGTGTCGACACCCAGATGGAAAGTGTCGACACTTAAGAAGAGTTGTGTCGACACCCAGGCAAGCAGTGTCGACACTTAGAGTATTTGTGTCGACACCAGGGATGCAAAGTCGACACTAGACAGAAAGTGTCGACACAAGGAGCTGTGTCGACACTCAATGAAGAAAAGTCCGGTGAAGCTATGTCGACACTTAGCAGTTGTGTCGACACCCAGTGAAAATGTGTCTACATCAGAAAGTGTCGACACTTGGAGGCTGTGTCGACACTCAACAAAAGTCAGCAGAGTCTAAGTATAAGTGTCGACATAATAAATAATGTGTCGACACTCAGCAGAAGACTCAACACTTGAAGAAAGTATCGACACAAGAAAGAATGTGTCGACACTCAGCAGAAGACTCAACACTTGAAGAAAGTGTCGACACAAGAAAGAATTTGTCGACACTCAGTAGAAGACTCAACACTTTAAGAAAGTGCCGACACAAGGAGCAGTGTTGACACTCAGCAAGTATCAACACAGAAGGCATGTGTCGACAACAAGAAGATGTGTCGACACTGAACAAGTTCAACACATAAAGATGTGTCGACACAAAGGTGTTGTGTCGACACTAACAAGAATTCAACTAAGTGCTGAAGAACAAGGAGTTGTGTCGACACACAATATCAGTGTCGACACATGAAGAAGAAGATGCGTCGAGAAGTGAATTCTACAACACAAGGAGTTGTGTCGACACTTTGTAGGCTAGTGTCGACACTTAGTCAACTTGTGTCGACACTTGGTCTATAAGTGTCGACACTTAAAGACAGACAGTCTCGACACTTTCAGACAGTTACATATTTTTCAAGAACTGACTGGATGACTTGACTGACAGCTTCCATTCCAGCCGGTCTACTGCACCTGTCAGAGTTGTCAGAAATCAGTTAGGAACCGAACCAGCCGGTTATCATGAAGAAGGCCTATAAATAGGCTTATAATGTCAACAGAAAGAGATGATCAAGTAATTGAAAAAGAAGAAGATCTAGCTATTCTTTGAAGAATCAAGTGAAGATCTAAGTAGTTGGAGAGAGAGAGCTCCATCCAAGAAGACATCCGTTCGAACCAAACTGAGAAGAAGGATTCAGACCTAGTTCTGAATCTTAAGTTGCAGAGATCAAGGATCATCTGCAGAGGAGATCAATCCTATTGTGTTCTACATTCAAGAAGATTTGAAGAAAGCCAAGTTAGATTGATCTCAGCAGAGTTCATCCAAGAACTCATCAAGAACCTATCAACTCATCTCTCTATTCAGAGTTGTAGGTAGATACACTTTATATTTTATATTTCTTGTAGGATCCTTAGGGATCTGAGGTTGTAAGCCTGTAATTATAAAGGCTGAGTGTAGGGCCTGTGTGCCTGAGTGTAGGAGAGTTGTATCTCTGAGTGTAGGCCTGTTGTGGCTGAGTGTAGGCTTTGTGAAGAAGCTGAGTGTAGGTCTTTGGAGAAGACTGAGTTGTAAGGCCTTGGGCCTGAGCTGTAGGAACCTGTTTTAGGGCTCTGAGTGTAAGATCTGAGGATCTGAGATAGTGGAGGAGTTTGGCCGAATCTAGTACACTACTAGATAGGCGAAGGGGGAAAGTGGATGTACCCAAACCTTGGGGAACCACTATAAATTTGTGTGTCTACTGTGTGCATGTGTGATTCTGTGATTGCAGATTGATTGCTGTGAAAAAGTAGATATAACTCTGTGATAAAATCTTAATTCTGCCTAAAACGTTAAAAAGATTTAACTCACCTATTCGCCCCCCCCTCCCCTCTAGGTGATTAGGTACAATATCTTTCAGTTATCATATAGATCATCCAAAGCTTTCAAAGCTTTAGCAGAAATAACAGGCTTTTTTGGAGCAGGAGTAGGAGTTTTAACAAGAATTGGAGTTTCAGCAGGAGTTGGAGGAGAAGCTACACAAAAATCCGAACTAACTTGGACAGAGCTTTCACCTGCTGCCTTATTTTCATCTGCAATATCATCCAAGATCAGTTCATCTAAATATGGCATGGGTGAGTCATCCATGACAAAGGTTGGGGCTGAAGGTATTATTGGGAAAGAGGGAATAGCCACTACTTCTGGAGGTGGAGTGACAGCTGACTGTGCAATAGCAAAACTATCCTTAAGTTGCTTAGCAACTTCTGAAGAGATGGGGGAAGTGTATGGTATAGTAGCCAAGGATGGCTTAGTAATCTCAGCTGGAAGGTAATGCAAATGTATAGTATCAAAAATACTCAACAAATTTTCTAAATTAACCGTGGGATTAAGAATGAAATCACCAACAGTATTAGGCTCTTTATAGTCTGATTCATCAAAGTCCATATCAGTTTCAATAAAGTCAATCAAATCTTTATCTATGTATTTTGTACACTCTGTTGTTGCTGAAGCTGGAGCATCTACTGCTGGAGCTGAAGTTGAAGCATCTGGAGTTATAGCTGCTGCTTCATCATCAGGCATCTCCTCTGCCTGGTTTTAGTGGTAACTGAGGCCAGGTCCCTGGCTGAGGATGGGACAGCAGTAAGAGCAGAGATTTTGTCAGAGAGAGAGGAGATGGTGGTAACAAGAGGTGTAATAGCCTCTGCTATAAGGGACTTGAGGAGGGGAGTGATTATGGAAATGATAGAAGATATGGTGGAGTGGTCCAATGATGGAGTGGTAGATGGTGTTGCAGAAGGTGTAGAAGTGGGAACTATGGGAGGGATAGAAAGTGGAGCATCAGGTATGTGAACATCTGGAGGGATGGTAGATGTTGATGGGGATGGATGGGTGGCATCTTGCATGAGGGTGTATGTTGGTAGATGGTAAGATGGTATTGAAGAGAGATGTGGGGGAAGAGGAGATTGTGGTGGTGTAGGAATGTAGATGTCATGGGGGGAATCAGGAGGTGTTGGTGGTTGATTGTCTTGAAGAAGGGAAGATGGAATTTCAGTGATGTCAATTGGTGGAGATGGAGTTGGTGAAGCATGTTGAGATGGAGGTGGAGTAGGAACATGAGTATGTTGTTGTGATTATGGTGTTGAAGAGATAATGGGAGAGGAAGGGATTTGTGTTGCTGGAAGGGGGGCTGGAAGAGATGGTGGTGTTGGATGAATCTCTTCAGCAGGTGGAGGAGTGGCTTTAACGGCCCTGGTGCCTTCAGAAGCTGCGGTGGAAGAGGTAGAAGCCTTGGTTGGCTTGGTTATTGTACTCTCCCACCTTCCAAATAAGGCACATGTCAGCCTTTTACTGGCATTGATGAATATGGTCTGGGAGACCAGTGATTTAGCATCCTTCTCTTTTAAAAAGATCCCTAGGATCCTTCAAAATCAGACTTCCTTTTTAGTGTTTTTCTTTTGTATCAGATCAAAAAAAATCTGTGCCAAATCCACTGGTTTCTTGTTGATGATTGCACACATGACCAGAAACTGGTGTCTGGTGATGTAGTCATGGGAAATATGTTTCCCAAGCAAAACCTTTCCAACCAAATCTGCCAAAAATTTATAAGGGGCAGAGAGGTGTTTTTTCAATAGTTTTTTAGTGTTATCTCAAGTATAACCCATTAGGCTCAGCATCATGTCAGATTCCTCTACTTCAATCTCCAGTTGCTCTTCTCCATTCCTTAATCCAAAAATTTCAGTTAAAATTGCGGGAGTTAAGGAGACGGAGTTACCCGCAATAGTGCCTGTCATTGTATTCTCCTCTGTTGGCGATATGGTGTAGACCCATTCTCTGATTTCAGTGCAGTGTACTTTGATTCTTCTAGTCATCAAGGTTTTGAGTTCTTGTTCTTTAAGAAGTTCCAGAATATAAAGGAATATGGGATCAGAATATTGAAATGAATCAAAATCCACATCAAAGCCCGTATTGAGCTTCATGCCTGCAAGAATGCTTGCCTGAATCGCAATGGAATGACCTGCAAGAGAGACACAAAAATGGCGATCAAGTGCAAATGAACACAAAGCACGGGACGGAGGTCGAAGAAAACCTAAATATATGGTTTTCAAGAATATGAATCGACAGACTCCGTTCCACGAAAATAAAAATAATTCTTCGAACTGAGGTCGACGAAATAATTTTGAATGAAATAATTCGTCAATCTTATCCAGAAGAATTGAAGACAGTTCATTGAACTCCGTTCGACGAATATCTTCTGAAGCAAGTTCGTCGAGCTCCGTTCGACAAAACTTGTTTCACTCACAGAGAGTTCGTCGATCTCCGTTCGACGAATATCTCTCAAACTTTCCCCGATTCGTCGAACTCCGTTCGATGAATTTTGGAAAATTCGTCGAGTGCAGACAGAAATTAACTAAAGTCTTTTCCATTGATCATTCCAAGTTGATTTACAAAAAACATATGATTTATCTCATCCAGACATTTGGTGAATATATCAGCCCTTTGTAAAACAGTGTAGATATAGACAAGCTTGATTTTATTTTTTCTATACACTCCCTAATGAAATGATGTCCTATATCAATATATTTTGTCCTACTATGGTGAACTGGATTCTGGGCTATGACTATAGCACTTGTATTATCACAGAGTAGGGTTGAATTATTTAAGTTGAACCCATAATCTAGAAGCTGATTTTGTATCTGTTGGAACACCCAATTACTAATTTGGGTCAGGATCACTATGTCTCTAGGAAACCTATTTTTGACCTCCTGTATAGATCTAAAGGTCAATTAGAATTGAGTCTAAGGGTTAGAAGTCTAGGTTTGGAAGATGCCCTCAAGACCAAAGTTTTTTAGTTTGAGACTAAGTCATATAGTCGAGCTCCGCACGACGATTCGTCGAACTCCAATCGACGATCGTCTAGCTCAACTTTGACAGATCGTCGAACTACATTCGACGATCGCTGAGCTCAACTTCAACAAATCGTCGAACTCCATTCGACGATCTGCGAGCTCAATTTGACGATCTTGACTCAGTATTGGATCTCTATCTCTGAGCTCAGTTCGACGATCTTTGAGCTCAGATCGACGATTTCTGTTACTGTATAAGTCCAAATCGCTGAGCTCAATTCGACGATAGCAGAGCTCAGTTCGACGGTTTCTGATGAGTTAAAGGATTTTTCAAGATTCAAATTCAGATCAGTTAAGGAGTTATTCAGCAATTAATTCAGAAGATTTTCTAGCCGTTTTCATTTATTCTGGAGCAAGTTTCAAGGGATTATCAGGGAATGTTTCTTTGGACTTTCCTCCAGAAGACATTTATAATTAAGTATGCAATTAATGACAGGCCAACGGCTATTCTTGACAGAGGATGATTTTCTATTCAGTACCAGAGGATAAAATACAAGATTTTTGAATCTCTCTAGCACTCAGAACACAGACAAGAAGAACAAGAAAAAATATTCTCTGTCTCAAAGAATTCATACAAGAACACACATCCAAGAAGATCAAACTTTTTGAAATCTTCTGATCTCTTGTGATTCAAGTGTTCAAGGCCAACATCTTTCAAGACTCCAGACACCTAACATTTCAGCTATTATTGAAATTATCATTTCCTGGAGATCAACTTCTGAAGGCCTATCACCCTATAGCAAAGCTTCATTTCCTGAACATCTCAAGAAATCAGGGGGAGCTTTGACAACATCAAATCCACATAGTCTTCTCAGCTGCTCTGAGAAAGAGAAGACTTCCATCATTCTCTCATCCACATCTCTGTAAAGGGTTTTTCAAACTCCCTTCAAAAGTTTGAGCTTGGTTTTTGAGCACCTTGTCAAAAGCTCATTGGTGACAAGACACCTGATCAAAAAATCTGATTTGGTTTTTGAGCACCTTATCAAAAGCTCATTGGTGCCCAGGACACCTGATCAACTCATCCTGCAGTGGATTCCTACCTAGGGTGGTAGAAGAGTGGATGTACCCAAGTTTAGGGGAACCACTATAGCTCCTTGTGTCTTCTGGCTTGCTTGTCTTTATCTTTTGTTTCTGGCTGTGATTGTTTTGTGATTAGTTTAGATTTATGGATAATCTCTGTTGTAGGTTATTTTGTGATTAGATTTAATAGTTGCTTCCCTGTTCACTCAGATTACAACAATTGTTGTAAAAAGTTTTCAAGCACCATATACTCTATTCACCCCCCCTCTAGAGTATATCAGATCTAGCTGCACTTTCAATTGGTATCAAAGTGAGGTTGGTTAAACAGACCACACCTTGGTGGTTGCACAGGCTAACACCTGAACCCAAAGATTCCTAGTTAGATCTGTTTTCTTTTGAGTTTATTATTAGATTTTGTTTTCACAAATCATGGCCCAAAACAAAGATTATGCTAGCACCAGACCTCCAGTGTGCAATCTATCCAAGTTTGCGCTTTGGAAAGCAAGGATTAGATTATACATGAATCTATTGACGAGGATATTTTTAATTCTGTTTTGACAGTTTGTCCAAGACCACCAGAGAACTCAAGTACAAATGCTGTTCCACCACCATCAGGAACAGATGCTGATATCAAGAAATGGAAGGTAGCTGATGCCAAGGCTATGAACATCTTAGCCCAGACCATGTCTGATGACATCTTTCAAAAGGTGGCTGAATGCAATTCAGCAAAAGAAATCTGGGATAAACTCTCTGAAATAGTCTCAGGCTCAGCTGATGAGAGAAAGGATAGGAGATCCCACCTCATATCTCAATATGAGAATTTCAAGAAGGGAGAAGCTGAATCAGTTGGAAATATGTACAATAGACTTAGTCTGATAGTCAGTGAACTCAGGACTTTGGATAAGGAGATATCACTGACTGAACTTAATGGCAAAATTCTAATGTGCTTCCCTAGCACTTGGGATTCAAGAATCTGGCCAATCAAGGATACCAGAAGTTTGAATGAGATCACCATAGAAGCTCTATTGGGTAAGCTCAAATCTTATGAGCTACTCATCAAGAATAGAGAAGAAGAACAGAAGGCTGCCTCACCAGCCACAAGAAAAGAGAAGACAATAGCCTTCAAGGCAACTGAAGATCAGCCTGAAGACAAAGTCACAGGCAATGATGAACTGCTCAGTCTGTTGGCCAAAAGATTCTATAAGATGGCCAGAATGGACTTCAGAAAGAGATCATACAAGGAGCATGATAAGCCAAGGTATGATAAGTCTAACAATAAAGAAATTGTTTGCTTTGATTGCAGGAAACCAGGGCACATTGTACCTGACTGTCCAGAGAACAAAAACAAGGACAAAAGGGACAAGAAAGAAAGAAGAATAGAAAAGGACTTCAAGAAAAGTAACAATGGCAAACCCTCCACAAGAAAGAATAAACACACAAGGAAGGGATTTGTTGCTGAATCCTGGAGTGAAACTGAAGAGGAGTCAGAAGCCTCATCCAGCTCCAGTGATGATGAATATGATGCAGAAGAGAAGGAGTTCTGCATGATGGCAATCAATGCCTCTCAACATAATTCAGATGAAGAAGAGCCAGAGTCAGACTCAGAGACTCAACTTGAAGAAGATCAGGTAATTAGTTCATTTGATTTCAATTCAGAGGACTTTAAATCTGAGTTTAAAGCATTATGTTTAGACTTACTAAAATCTGAGAAAGAAATTATGTCTCTCAGAATTCATTTATCTGAACATAATACCTTAAAGTCAGAAAACCTCAAACTCTATCAGGAGTTGGAGTGTTGTAGGGAGCAGATAGCTTCATTGAAAGGTGAGCTATCTGAGGCCAAGAAGCTTGAAGAATCCCTTAATGGGAGAAGTATCAAGCTGATGGACATCACAAGCACAGTGAACTCCAGATTTAATAGTACACTGGGCTTGGGTGCTTCATCCAGCCAACCCATAGTTCTAACAACTCCAATCAAGTTCATTTCTGATAAAGAAAAGGGAGTTATAGAGGTAGCTAGGAAAAATTCTGATCTGCCCAAGAAAACTAAGTTCCAGTAGAAATCGTCGAACGGAGCTCGACGATCGCCGAACGCAGATCGACGATCTCAAGCAAAATCGTCGAACTCAGGTCGACGATCTCTAATTCCTGAACTCTGCCACAGTCGACCGTCGAACAGAGCTCGACGATCTGACCCAAGATCGTCGAACGCAGCTCCATGATCGTCGAACAGAGATCAGAGCTCTGGAAATCCCTTCAAGGGAAAATCAAAATCGAATCCTAGGGGTACTACATCCCAAATCTTTAATCCTTATACTGAATGGATTAAACCTCCAAGGAGATATCATCCTGAAGCTTATAAGAGTCAACCTGGGATGTATTTTATTTCTGAGTTTAAAGGTTATCAACCTAGGCCCAAGGTAAACTGGGTCAAAAACAAATGAATTATTTTATGTGCAGGTGAAGACCTATCCAACATCAAACCAGCAATGGTACTTGGATAGTGGGTGCTCTAAGCACATGACAAGAAACAAGGACAACCTCACATCCTTTAAAGCCAAGCATGGACCCAAAGTCATCTTTGGTGATTCAAACTTCGGACAAACTAAAGGATATGGTGCAGTCCAGATTGGATCAGTAACATTCAAGAAGGTAGCTTATGTGGAAGGACTAAAGCACAACTTAATAAGCATCAGTCAGCTATGTGATGAAGGCTACCAGGTGACCTTCAGCAAAGCTTTATGAAAGATCAAGTCAGAGGACAACACAACTGTGTTGACAGGTAAAAGGAAAGGTAACATCTATCTAGTAGATTTTCTTTCAACAGATATAGACATTTGCCTGTTCAATTCTGTTTGTAAACCAAATATTTTATGGTATAA
Source organism: Platanthera guangdongensis (assembly GCA_039583875.1). Classification (NCBI taxonomy): domain Eukaryota; kingdom Viridiplantae; phylum Streptophyta; class Magnoliopsida; order Asparagales; family Orchidaceae; genus Platanthera; species Platanthera guangdongensis. The sequence continues at coordinate 139,361,365 of CM077148.1, forward strand.
GAGACTAGGACACTTAAACCTTAGAACTATTGCTAGGCTATCCAAGGACAACCTTGTTAGAGGACTACCTTCTGGCCCCTACAAGAAGGAAGGACTCTGCAGGGCTTGTCAATTAGGCAAGCAAACTAAAAATAGTTTTAAATCACTTAATAAGAGTGATTCACCTAGGATCTTGTATCTGTTACACATGGATCTCTTTGGACCCATCACAGTACAAGCCTAGGAGGGAAATCTTACACTTTAGTAGTTGTAGATGACTTCTCTAGATTCACTTGGGTGTTCTTTCTGAGGAAGAAGTCTGATAACTTTAAGTGTTTGATAGAGTTTCTAAAATGCATACAGATTGAGTTCAATACTCACATTGCCCTGATCAGAAGTGATCATGGGACAGAGTTTGATTCTCTTCTTATGCAAAAGTTCTGTCAGAGTGAAGGGATCAGGCACACTTTCTCAGCTCATAGAACTCCTCAACAAAATGGGGTAGCTGAAAGGAAAAATAGAACCCTTATTGAATCTGCCACTACATTGTTGTCAGATGCTCACCTTCCTCTATCCTTTTGGGCAGAGGCAGTGAACACCTCCAACTATGTGCTGAATAGAAGTTTGATACATAAACAAAATGGAAAGACTCCCTATGAATTACTCAAAGGGAAGAAACCTAAAGTTGATTATTTTAGAGTTTTTGGTTGTATTTGTTATATACATAATAATGACAAGAAATATTTAGCAAAATTTCAAGCTAAAGCCGATGAAGGAGTGCTTCTGTGATACTCCATGATCAATAAGGTGTATAGGGTTTATAATAAATCATCTCTTAAAATTGAGGAATCTGTTCATATATCATTTGATGAATCTAACATGTCTTTCAAGGAGAAGATCTCTTCTACCATAGAACCTTTGCAGGAACATTTTCTTGTTGAAGACTTGAACAAATTACAGGTTACTCAAAAAGAGGAAAGTAGTGAAGATGAAGAATGTATTCAACATATTGAATAACAACCTGAAGAGCCAGTTGTTGTACCACAAGAGGAAACAACAACACATGTTGGTGAACAATCAACACCCCTTGTTGATTTAGTAACATCAAGAGACCATCCAATTTCCCAAATAATTGGAGACATCTCAGCTGGTGTGCAAACCAGAAATCAGGTCAACCAAAACCTGTTGCACACTTGCTTCCTATCTCAAATTGAACCTCAGTCCATTCAAGATGCAGAGCAAGATCCACACTAGATCATTGCAATGCAAGAAGAGTTGCATCAATTTGAAAGGAACAAAGTGTGGGAACTAGTGCCAAAGCCTAAGGATCACTCCATTGTTGGAACAAAGTGGGTGTTCAGAAACAAACTGGATGATCAAGGAGTAATTGTAAGGAACAAGGCAAGGCTAGTTGCTCAAGGATATTCTCAAGAAAAAGGCATACACTATGACCAGACTTTTGCACCAGTTGCAAGATTGGAAGCCATCAGAATATTCTTACCTTATGCAGTACATAAAGGATTCAAGATATATCAGATGGATGTCAAAAGTGCATTCCTCAATGGAGACATCAAAGAAGAAGTATATGTCAGACAACCTCCAGGTTTTATCTCTCCAACTTATCCTGATTATGTTTTTAAGTCGAACAAAGCATTATATGGTCTCAAGCAAGCTCCTAGAGCATGGTATGAGACCCTAGCATGCTTCCTTTTGGAAAATGAATTTATAAGGGGTAGAGTAGACCAAACTCGTTTCATTAGAACCCATAAGTCCCATACCCTACTAGTACAGATTTATGTAGATGATATTATTTTTGGTTCTACTGATTCAAAATTATGCAGAAGGTTTTCCAACCTAATGCATTCTATATTTGAAATGAGTAGCATGGGTGAGCTATCCTTCTTCCTAGGATTGCAAGTCAAACAACATGCTGAAGGCATCTTTATTTCTCAAACCAAGTATGCAAATGAATTGGTTAAGAAATTTGGCATGTCTGTAGCATCTTGTATGAAAACACCTATGCCTACTAATGCTGTATTGGATGCTGATGAACATGGGAAACCTGTTGATCAGTCAATATATAGAGAAATGATTGGCTCTTTACTGTACCTTACAGCTAGTAGACCAGATATAATGTTTACTACATGCATATGTGCTAGGTTCCAAGTAAGCCCTAGAGAGTCACACCTAACACTAGTAAAGAGGATTCTCAGGTATGTTAAAAGTTGTCCAAATCTAGGTCTCTTGTATCCAAAAGATTCAGCATTTGATTTAACTGGATTTTCGGATGCTGATTATGCTGGATGCAGAATTGACAGGAAAAGCACCAGTGGAACTTGTCAGTTCCTTGGTGACAGACTTATCTCTTGGTTTTGCAAGAAACAAACTTCTGTGTCACCTTCAACTGCTGAAGCAGAATATATGGCTGCAGGCAGTTGTTGTTCACAAATCTTGTGGATTCAAAACCAACTCCTAGACTATGGCTACAACTTAGAGAAGTCTAAAATCTTTTGTGATAACACCAGTGCTATTTCTATAGCTCAAAATCCAGTCCTCCATAGTAGGACAAAACACATAGAGATTAGGCATCACTTCTTAAGGGATAATGTTGAGAAGAATAAAATTGAACTTCAATATATCCCAACTGATTTGCAAAGGGGAGATATTTTCACCAAGCCCTTGGATGAAAAGAAACACACCTTCTTACTAAATCAGTTAGGAATGTTAGATGGAGGAAGTCTAAAATAATATCCAAGATTTTAAAAGTTTAAAAATTGACCAAGACTAGGCAAACATCTTGATTTTTCTTAGTGTCTAGAGTTTTTCTGGTCTCTGAACTGCGCTCGACGATTTTCCCCCAGATCGTCAAATGGAGATCGACGATTTCCGAAATCTTCGACCTGAGTTCAGCGTTTCTCAGATAGCATGAACTATCTCTCTAGGTCAATGATCGTCGAACGGCGCTCGACGATCTGTTCTCTGAACTATCGTCGAACAGAGCTCGACGCTCTCCAATATCGTCGAACGGAGATCGACGATATTGAAGACTCTTCAGATTCCTTTAGAAGCCCCGATCGTCCAACTGAGTTCAATGATCTTTCCTTTTCTGCGTCGAACCCTAATATAAAATTCATTTTTCGCCGTCGTTCTCCTTTTGCGCTTTCGATTTCTCTGCAAAAACTTTCTTTCCCTCCAAATATTTCTACACTTGGTCGTTTTGTTTGTTGATTTTTGCAGGTAACCATGGCCGTTTCTATTGCTGTTCTTGCTGCAATGAAATTCAATGCTGGCTTTGACATTGACATGGAGTCATTCAGCACAACAGATCAAGTTTTACAGGACATTTTGGAGTTGTTCAAGGAGCAGAAACTTGCTACAATCATGACCAGTAGGATTAAACTTGCTGCTGATGAGATTAAGGAATGGGTTTACACTGCCCACAACCAGGATCAAAACACCATAGTTGGATCAATTTCTGGCACCCAGGTACCCTTGACCCCAACTATTCTGACAGAAGTTTTTGAGCTAAGCTCTGGAATGGATTCTGCTGATTTATCTGGAGAGAAATTTGCTGATTTGCTTGCAAGAATGGGTCATTCTGAGGCTAACCCTAGCAAGCTGCTGAAGAAAAACCTGTCTGTGGAATATAGATTCTTGGCTGATGTAGTCGGGAAGGTTTTGTTGGCTAAGCACTCAGCACATGATACCATTTCTAGGTATCAGCTATGCTTAATGGGAGCCATAGTGGACAAGAAGAATTTGAACTGGGGAGAGGTCTTCTTTGACCTAATTAAAAAGAAAATTAATAAGAATTTTGTGAATTTTGGGAGGATTCTAGGACTCTTTCTGTAGAACAAATGCCCTACTCTGCTTGTATCATCTGGGATACACATTAATGCATCTAAGAGATTGTCCTGTGCCCTATTTGGTAAATGGGACAGGCAGATCACCAAGCCCAGCAGGCCCTCTTCAAGCACACCTTCAGGCACCAGGACTGTAATAGTCACTTCCCCTCAAGTCTCTGCCCCTGCAGATGACTTGCCTGCTGCTACCTCTCCTCCTCCTCCAATTCCATCTTCTCCAGTTCCATCCACCATTCAAACTCCATCCACTATCATCATCTCCAGCCCTTCTCCAACATCAATACCATCTCCACTTCCAACTCTACCAACAACAGAAGAACTATTCCATCCATTATATTCCAACCCTCAACCAGATATTGAAACATCCACCATTCTATCCTTTAATCTTATTGATGATTCCTTCATGGATGACTCACCCTCCTCTCCTCCTGAGCTACCCTCCTCATCAATATCATATCAGGAACTTCTACAAGAGATCATTGATCAACCTACCTTCACACCATCTATCTCAATCTCATTGTCTTCCATCACCACTTTACCCACACCTTAACCATCTCTTCCCCAATACACCAGCTCTCCACTATCATCACCTGTTGCTCCACCTCCATCCTCTACCTCTGCTCCAGTCCCTGTTGAGCAAGTAGATCTTCCAGCCCTAGCTGACAGGATTTATGAATTGCTAGCCCCCAGGCTATCTCTTCTATTGGAGACGTCCTTGGCTCCATTACTCCAGTCAGTGACAGCTCTTTCTGCCAGGATCTCCTCCTTATTCCCTCAGGCAACCCCTTCATCAGTGTGCCTTGATCCAGCCTTATCTGAATCTAGGCAGGGGGAGATGCCCTATGAAGTGAGCTTGCCTGCTGATTCTTTGCCTGTTGTTTCTTCAGTTTTTGTTGTTGCTGCTGCTGCTGCTGTTCTTCCTCAAGCTCCAGTTCCTCCTCCAGTTGTCTTCCCAGTGGACATCAGGTCCTTACTTTCAGCATTTGATTCACCCTATTTCAGTTGTCTTCCAGAGAGATTTGCTGTCCAGCCATCAGAGGATTTGTCCAAAGCCATTGTGTCGTTCTCTAGCTGTGACATCAGCATCATTCATTCATTCATACATACAGTTTATTCTGCTGAGACTTCTGGTTCCACTGATGCTTCTGCCCCTCCTGTTGCTGATATTGTTGATATTTCTATTGCTGCTACACATGTTGCTGTTTCTGAGGATATGCAGATGACAGAGGCACATGATTTTGAGCCTTCTGTGTTTGCTGATGATATTCCTGATGTTGCTGATATTGTCGTTTCTGAAAGTGAAACTGTTGCTGCCCCAAATGCTATTATTACTACTGCTACTGCTTCAACTTCTATTACTACTAGTGTTGTATTTGCTGCTGCTCCAATCACTGCTGCTTCATCTGCTTCAACCCAGCTCAAGAAAGAATTGATGAAAAAGATTGATGCTCTATATGCTGAGCAAAGTTCTGAAAGTGATGAATTCAGGACAAATTCTGATGATTCTTCTGCCACTATTGCCAGAAAGAGAAAGGCAAGGAGCAAAGCCATGAAGAGAGTACCTCCAGCCAAAGTCAAGGACAATAATGACATACCATATTACATTCTTCATGATTGCCCCATAACTGAGCACTGGATGCAGTATTCAAAGAACCAACTCAAAGCAATGAAGAAGAAGAGGAAGTATTAGAAAGGATCTTCTCAATTTCAACTTCCTCATCCTCCTCCACCACCTCCTCCTGATGCAGGTGCAGGTGGAAGTTCAGCTGCTCAACCCTCTGCCAAAAGCCAAACCCCCTATCAACCTCATGCCAGATCCTATCATAAGGGAAGCCAGCCCAGGGGTTCTCAATCTAGAAGAGGAAACTATAGAGGAAATCAAAGGGAAGTCCAGGTTTATTCAAAAGGTTATTCAAGGCAACATCCTTACTCCAGGGAAGGACAAACCTCATCAGACACAACCTCAGGTCCTTTTCCCTATAAACTAAAGGAAGTAGTTTCATCCAGGACTCCTCAAGATAATCAATCAAATAGATATGAGCCACCAGTGCCATTTGAAGATCCTGAAAATAATCCAACTGCTTGGACTGCCAGGATGAAAGAGCTTGCTGCACTGGATCAGATTAAGAAAGCTAAAGAGCAGGGAAGAGACTCCTCCAACATCATTACATTGTCTGAACAGAGAAAGAAAGAATTGGAAAGATATGCTTCAAGCAAATTCTTTGATTCTGATAGATACATGGAGCTGCATCCTGAAGCTGTAGTTCCAAGGCCCAAACAACAAACCTCTTTAGGTGCAGCAGATGACACAAGATCCAAAAAGGAAGCCCTCAACCCAAATAGAGAAATCAAACTCATAAAGAGCAAGGAGAAGAAATAACTATGTAAGGTGACAATCATTTTGACTTCTGATTTCTGTCTGGGATGATATATATCTGTGGTTCTGCAATGCCCTGCTTATTGTTTTTCTGTATTGTTGTTGTGTATGTTGCTATTTAATTTTTCCAAGTTCTATAAATAGTAATTCTAACCCAAATAGGGGGAGATTGTTGGAACACCCTATTACTAATTTGGGTCAGGATCACTATGTCTCTAGAAAACCTGTTTTTGACCTCCTGTATAGATCTAAAGGTCAATTAGAATTGAGTCTAAGGGTTACAAGTCTAGGTTTGGAAGCTGCACTCAAGACCAAGGTTTTTCAGTTTGAGACTAAGTCATATCGTCGAGCTCCGCACGACGATTCGTCGAACTCCAATCGACGATCGTCTAGCTCAACTTTGACAGATCGTCGAACTCCATTCGGCGATTGCTGAGCTCAACTTCAACAAATCGTCGAACTCCATTCGACGATCTGCGAGCTCAGTTCGACGATCTTGACTCAGTATTGGATCTCTATCTCTGAGCTCAGTTCGACGATCTTTGAGCTCAGATCGACGATTTCTGTTGCTGTATAAGTCCAAATCGCTGAGCTCAGTTCGACGACAGCAGAGCTCAGTTCGATGATTTCTGATGAGTTAAAGGATTTTTCAAGATTCCAATTCAGATTAGTTAAGGAGTTATTCAGCAATTAATTCATAAGATTTTCTAGCCGTTTTCATTTATTCTGGACCAAGTTTAAAGGAATTATCAGGGAATGTTTCTTTGGACTTTCCTCCAGAAGACATTTGCAATTAAGGATGCAATTAATGACAGGCCAACGACTATTTTTGATAGAGGATGATTTTCTATTCAGTACCAGAGAATAAAATACAAGATTTTTGAATCTCTCTAGCACTCAGAACACAGACAAGAAGAACACGAAAAAATATTCTCTGTCTCAAAGAATTCATACAAGAACACACATCCAAGAAGATCAAACTTTCTGAAATCTTCTGATCTCTTATGATTCAAGTGTTCAAGGCCAACATCTTTCAAGACTCCAGACACCTAACATTTCAGCTATTGCTGAAATTATCATTTACTGGAGATCAACTTCTGAAGGCCTATCACCCTACATCAAAGCTTCATTTCCTGAACATCTCAAGAACTCAGGGGGAGCTTTGACAACATCAAATCCACATAGTCTTATCAGCTGCTCTGAGAAAGAGAAGACTTCCATCATTCTCTCATCCCCATCTCTGTAAAGGGTTTTTCAAACTCCCTTCAAAAGTTTGAGCTTGGTTTTTGAGCACCTTGTCAAAAGCTCATTGGTTGCAAGACACCTGATCAAAAAATCTGATTTGGTTTTTGAGCACCTTATAAAAAGCTCATTGGTGCCCAGGACACCTGATCAACTCATCCTGCAGTGGATTCCTACCTAGGGTGGTAGAAGAGTGGATGTACCCAAGTTTAGGGGAACCACTGTAGCTCCTTGTGTCTTCTGGCTTGCTTGTCTTTATCTTTTGTTTCTGGCTGTGATTGTTTTGTGATTAGTTTAGATTTGTGGATAATCTCTGTTGTAGGTTATTTTGTGATTAGATTTAATAGTTGCTTCCCTGCTCACTCAGATTACAACAATTGTTGTAAAACGTTTTCAAGCACCATATACTCTATTCACCCCCCCCCCTCTAGAGTATATCAGATCTAGCTGCACTTTCAGTTTCCAAAGCATCTGTGAACAACAGCTGCCTGCTGCAATATATTCTGCTTTAGCAGTTGAGGTTGATACTGATATTTGCTTTTTACAAAATCAAGATACTAATCTCATACCCAGGAACTGGCAAGTCCCTGAAGTACTTTTTTTGTCTAACCTGCATGCAGCAAAATCAGCACCAGAGTATCCAGTTAACTCAAATTCTAATTCAGCAGGATACCGTAGGTCTAGATTAGGACAACTCTTTATATATCTCAAAATCCTTTTTAGTAAAATTAGATGAGATTCTTTAGGGTTCACCTGGAACCTAACACAAAGACATGTGGCAAACGTAATATCTGGCCTACTTGCTGTGAGATATAATAAGGACCCAACAATTCCCCTATAAAGTTTTTGATCCACAGGTTTCCCTGTTACATCAGAGTCCACAACAGCATTGGTAGCCTTGGGAGTTTTCTTTGCTGAGGCATCATCCATTCCAAACTTCTTTAAAAGTTCTTTAGCATATTTTGCTTGAGATATGAAGATGCCATCAGGGAGCTGCTTCACTTGGAGACCAAGGAAGTAGGAAAGCTCACCCATGCTACTCATTTCAAATTTGGAATGCATGAGGTCAGAGAACCTCTTGCATAATTTGAAATCTGTAGAGCCAAATATAATATCATCCACATAGATTTGTACTAATAAGAGTTGGTCCTTATGATGTCTAGTGAAAAGAGTTTTATCTACAGTTCCTCTTATAAATTTATGCTCTAATAGAAAACTTGCTAAGTTCTCATACCAAGCTCTTGGAGCTTGCTTTAGACCATAAAGAGCCTTATGCAATTTAAAAACTTGAGAGGGGTAAGTTGGAGAAACAAAACCTGGAGGTTGTTCTACATAAACCTCTTCTTGTAGCACTCTATTTAGAAAAGCACTCTTCACATCCATTTGGAAGACCTTGAACCTCTTGCAAAGGTTTGATCATAATCAATTCCTTCTTCTTGTCTATATCCTTGAGCAACAAGCCTACCCTTGTTTCTCACAATGACTCCTTGGGCATCCAGCTTGTTTCTGAAAACCCATTTGGTTCCAATAACTGGGTAGTTTTGGGGTCTTGGAACCAAATCCCAAACTGTACATCTCTCAAATTGATTTAGTTCCTCCTGCATTGCAAGGATCCAGTGTGGATCCTGCTCAGCATCATGAATGGATAGAGGTTCAACCTGAGAGAGAAAACATGCATGTATCAAATCTTGGGTGAGTTGATGTCTTGTCTGTACACCTTCTGATATGTCTCCAATTACTTGAGATCTCGGGTGATCCCTAAGTGTGACAAAATCAGTGGGTGGAGTTGGTTGTGCAACAGCATTTGGAATTAATTTCTCCTGTGGAATTGTATTTGCTGTTGGTAGAGATTCATTTTCTTCAGCTTCTTCTTCACTTTCTTTAATGGCTTGTGGAGAGGGATGAGTTGGAAACTCTTGGGTGAGGTTTAGTCCATCCATGGTCTCACACAAGTGGGGTACCTGCAAGTTGCTATTGGTAGAAACTTCTTTCTCCTTGCAATACATGTTATTCTCATCAAATGAAACATGAATGGACTCTTCAAATTTTAAAGTTGATTTATTAAAAATCCTATAGGCCTTGCTTACTTGGGAGTATCCTAGAAAAATTATCTCTTCAGCCTTAGCCTCAAACTTTCTAATGTATTTTTTGTTGTTATTGTGTATATAACAGGTACAACCAAATACTTTAAAATAGTTTATTTTAGGTTTGTTCCCTTTGAGCAATTCATAGGAAGTCCTGTTCTTTAGTTTGTGAATTAAGCTCTTGTTCAGGACATAATTTGCTGTGCTTAAAGCCTCTGCCCATAAGGTTAGGGGCATGTAAGCATCTGCAAGCAATGTACCTGCAGCTTCAATGAGTGTCCTATTTTTCCTTTCAGCTACCCCATTTTGTTGGGGAGTTCTAGGAATTGAGAAGCAATGCCTGATACCTTCCTTCTCACAGAACTCATGCATAAGAAGAGACTCAAACTCTGTACCATGATCACTTCTGATCAATACAACATGAGTACAGAACTCAATCTGTATGGTCCTGAGAAAATCTGTAAGAACCTTGAAGGTATCTGACTTTGATCTCAGAAAGAATACCCAACTGAACCTGGAGAAGTCATCCACTATAACCAAAGTGTAGGATTTGCCTCCTAGGCTTTGTACAATAATGGGTCCAAAGAGATCCAAATGTAGAAGGTACAAAATCCTAGGTGAATTACTCTTATTAACAATTTAAAACTAGTTTTAGTTTGCTTTCCTAATTGACAAACCCTGCAGAGACCTTCCTTCTTGTAGGGACCAGAAGGTAGACCTCTAACAAGGTTGTGTTTAGATAGCCCAGTAATGTTTTTCAGATTTACATTGCCTAGTCTTTTGTGTCATAAGTCATTCTGATTACTAGTTAAATTAAGTAAACAGATATCAGTTTTGGCAGAAAGAAAATTTACTAAGTATATGTTGCCTTGTCTACTTCCAGTTAAAACTGTTTGGTTGTTTTTATCAATAATAGAACAAGTGGAGGTGTTAAAGTATACCTGATAACCATCATCACATAACTGACTTATGGAGATGAGGTTATGCTTGAGTCCACTTACATATGTCACCTTTTTGAATGTGACAGCTCCTATTCTTACTTCTCCAAATCCTTCTGACTGACCACACTTGGAGTCACCAAAGATAACCTTTGGCCCCAGCTTGGACTTGTAGTTAGATAAGATTTCCTTGCTGTCAGTCATATGTTTGGAGCAGCCACTGTTCAGGTACCAAGTTTGATTTACCACTGGACAGCTCTTCACCTGCAATAGAAAACAGTTAATGGTTTTTGACCCGGGTTACCTTGGGTCCTTTGTATGACTGATAAGAAAAGCTGGAAATAATAGAGAATTCAGAGTGGAACTTATATCCTAGAGGGTGATATCTCCTAGGTGGTATGATCCAGTCAACTAGTGGATTAAATGGTTTCTTATAAGTATTTAAGTTGCTGTTGGAATTATAGTTTTGATTAAGTCTTCCTGTGTTCGACGAATTTCTGTAAGTTCGTTGACCAGAGCTCGACAAATTGGGTTGAGATCGTCGATCTCTGCCCAGAGAATGAACATGTTCATTCTCTGTGCCCCACGTTCGTCGACCTCTGCTCGACGAACCGTGTAGAGTTTGTCGATCGCAGTTAGACGAATAAATGTAACTATAGTTTGCGTTCAAAGTTCGTCGATCTGGGTTCGACGAACTGGCCCCATTTTGTCGATCTGAGTTCGACGGAAATTACTGAACCTTGTTTTTAGTAGGTGTTTTCTGGTTTTTGGTTTTCTGTCCTACTGTCTTAGGGATATTTTCTACTATTTGTTTATCATTTACTGTTTCTTTCCCTTTAGCAAATAAAAATTTTATTGGGGTTGATAGAATGTTCTTCCTGAGAATGGGGGGGGGGGGGCAAACCTGATGGAGCACCCAAGCCTTTCTTGTCATTAAGTCTGGCATTAACAGTACTTGTGATATCCATCAGCTTGAGGCTTCTCCCATTGAGAGTTTCCTCAAGTTGTTTGGCTTCACAAAGCTCAGTTTTTAGTGAAATTATTTTTTCATTTGCCAAGGTTAATTCATCTTTTAACCTAATGTTTTCATATTGAATATCCTCTAAGTTTCCTAACTTTTCTCTAAGAATTTTAATTTCTTTTTCAAAATTAATCAAATCTATGCACATTAATTTGAAATCAGATTTAAATGTTTCAGAGCTGTAGTCAAAAGAGGATATTACCTGATCTGTCTCTGATTCAAACACTCCTTCATCTTCAAATTTTTCTTCTTCTGAGTGACTTCTGGAGGCATCAATTGCCAAGAGGCAAACCTCCTTTGTTTTTTCTTCTTCCTCATCTTCACTGAAGCTTGAAGATGTTGACTCATCTTCTGTCTCACTCCAGGTCTCAGCCACAAAGCCCTTTTCCTTCTTCTTGTGCTTGCTGGAAGAGGGTTTGCTGGTGTGCTGTCTTCTTGTTTCCTTCTCTCTTCTCTTCTCTTTCTTCTGGTTCTCTGGACACTCAGAGAGGAAGTGCCCAGGCTTTCTGCATCCATAGCACACAACTTCTTTGGTTCGTGTCTTGTCATATTTTGGCTTGCCATCTTTTCTTGCTGACTTTCTCCTAAAATCCTATCTGGCCATCTTGAAGAATCTCTTAGAAAGAGACTCATAAGCTCTTCATTTGATGTTGCAGTCTCTATCTCTTCAGTGGCTTTGAAAGCAATACTTTGTTCTCTTCTGGCTACTGGAGGTGTTCTTTGTTCAACTGCCTCACTGGTCTTTATCAGCTGCTCATATGACTTCAGTTTACCAAATAGAGATTCAGTTGAAATCTCATTCAGGCATCTGGCCTCCTTGATTGGCCAGATTCTTGTATCCCATGAGCTTGGTAAGCACATCAGGATCTTGTCATTTACTTCAGTAAGAGTGATGTTCTCATCCAAGGTTTTTAGCTCATTGATAATTGAGCTTAACCTATTGTACATATCAGAAACTGTCTCAGCTCCCTCCTTCTTAAAGTTCTCATATAGGGATATGAGATTTGATCTCCTATCCTTTCTCTCATCTGCTGATCCATCCACCATTTGGTTTAGGGAATTCCAAATGGCTTTTGCTGAGGTGCACTCAGCAACTTTTTGGAAAATATCATCTGACATATTTTATGCCAGGATATTCATAGCTTTGGCATCAGCAATCTTTGCTTTCTTTTGGGCTTCAGTCCACTCAGGTGGTGGGACTGCATTGTTGCTGGAAGATGTTGTAGGTGTAGATACCTATGGGGACCTGTCAAAATTGAATTATAGATGTCTTCATCAATGGAATTCATGTATAACCTAATTCTTGCCTTCTAGATGGCAAACCTATTAAGGTTGCAAACTGGAGGTCTGGTGCTTGCATAATCCTTGTTCTGTGCCATGGCTATGTTTATAATTTAAATGAGAATAAAGTGATATGTAGATCTAACAAAGGATCTTTTGGTTCAAGATTTAACTTGTACAACCAAAGAAACCTCCTCTGATACCAATTAAAATTGACAGTTAGATCTGAAATACTCTAGAGGGGGGGGGGAATAGAGTATGCTTAAAAATTATTAACAGCTATTATAGATTTTGCTGTAAATTAAAAGTGCAGAAATTAATAAACTAGAAAACAATAAACCTAAATCACAAGCACATCAAGAACAAAAGAGAAAGAGGCAACCAGATGACACAAGAATTTTATAGTGGTTCCCCAACCTGGGTACATACACTCTTCTACCACCCTTGGTAGGAATCCACTCAGTTTTTTGATCAGGTGCCTGTCACCAATGAGCGTTTGATTAGGTGCTCAAAAACCAACACAAGTCTTTTGATCAGGAGACTTGCAACCAAGGAATCACTTTTGAAGTGAGATGACAACCCTTTATACATTCGGGGTGAGAGATGATTTTGTCTTCTCTTTCTCAATATATAACTGAGAAGTCTTGTGGATTTGATTATAGCTTATGGCTCCCCCTGAGATGTAGAATGTATCAGGGAAAAATAGGAGCTAAGCTTCAGGGTGATAGGTCTTCAAACTGAATCCTTGACCAACAATAATATTCAGGAACTTCTTTGACAAATTGAACTAAAGTTGTCCTTTTGAAGTGTCCTGGAGTACTTGAAGAAAGAAGAGTCTAGATATAGGTATTGGTATTCTTCTTCTTCAGGTACTGATGAGCTTCTGATCAAGAGCTTCTGTGTATCAGAAAATGCTTCTTGTCGATAGAGCAGATTGTTCAAGGCTGAATGTTTTTCTCCGTGTCTCTGTATGCTTCTCAGTAAGTTGTGCTCTGTGTGAAGCTTTCTCAATGGTGCTTGATTCTGTCAATCATTCTATATGTCTCTGTGTCCATTATTCTCTTCTTCTCTTTCTTTCAAAAATTTGAATGCCTCTATAATTAATGCTGACAGCCTTGAGAATAATCAGCATTGATTTATTTCCCCAACTGTCCATTGGAAAAATGGCAACAATAATCCTGTAGAAGACCATAATTAATGCTCCTTCTAACAGATACATTCAGAGAATGTTAGAGCATTAATTACTCAGGAATTATCGCATTAGAGTGGGGACAGAAGGCTAGAAATAACTAAGTCTGGAATCGTCGAACAGATAACAGAATTCGTCGAACTGAGTCCACAGTTCGTCGAGCTGAGATGTTGTATTCGTCGACCCGACGGCTTCTGTTCGTCGAGCTGATTTCCAAGATCATCGAGCTGGAAACTGAACTGCTGTCTCTTTTGCTCTTTGCCTATTCGTCGAGCTGGTAAAAGTGTTCGTCGACTGGAGTTCTACAATTATTCTAGAGTTGTCAAATATTCTATGTGTTGACTTATATTCTGTTTGTCGACACAAGTCTTCTGTGTTGTGTCGACACAGCCCTTCCACAATATTCACTGATGATCTGGGTGTCGACACAAGTGCTTCTAGTGTCGACTTAGTTGGTGTCGACATATGCTCTAAGTGTCGACACAAGTCTTCTGGTTCAAGAATTCATCGAGCAGAGAACTATGTTAGTCGACCTGAGACTAGAGAACATAGTCTCGACAGAATGCTGTAGTAGTCCAAAGATTCGTCGACCAAAGAATAGTGTTTGTCGAGCAAAGTCTGGAGAACCTTGAATTCGTCGAGCTGAAAATGATTCTGGACTTAGAGAAAAATTGATGAACCTCCGGCAATAGAGTTGAAGTGGAAGTACATAAATTGTCGATCAAAGAATGAAGTTCAACGACCTGAGAACTAGGTTCGTCGACCTAAGTCTAGAGAATAGTCTGGACTTAGAATTCTGAAGGTGGAATCCAAGGATCGTCGATCTGTGACTGAAGTTCGTCGAGCTTAGCTCAGGGAATATTTTTCTAAGATCATCAAGCTGAGAACGACTATCGTCTACCTGAGTTCTACGAACGTCGAACTCATTTTACTTAGTCTCTTGAGCAATCTCTGAATCTCTGGAAAACTCTAAGTCTTGAGTCTCTAGCAGTCTAATGTTGGCTTGTCCATATGATGTTGAATCTAAGGAATTGTCCTGGACTCTAAGACAAAACTATGACCCTGGATATACATGTTGGGTCACATCATCCTAAGTTAGTGAACCTAGCCCAAATCAAACTAGGGATACAACAAGAACAATCTCTTCTTCCCATATAGGAGCACCCATGAATTCCTGATACTCTTTTTGCTGGCTACCACAAGAGTGATCGTCATCACTCAAGGGAAGCTCGTAAAAAGGGAGCGAGGGACCCATGAAGCATCTGTAGGCAACGAGAGATTCTTCCGTAATCTCAACGGGTAAAGAACGAGGAAGGTGCGCTCTGTCAGTGTATAGGCCAGGCAACACACTGGTAGGCCTGTCCACAATAGTCTTCCGCGAACTGGAGGCTGTTGCACGCACGCCCTCAGAGGGAGAGGGCTTGCACAAGCGAGGGCAATCCTTCACCATGTGGCCTATACCTTGACATAACAAACATCTAGTGCAATGCTTGGCTTTCAAATCAGCCATGACATTGATGCATCGGCGCATTGCGTCATAAAGACAGCACTCGGCAACAGAACACATCGCGAACAAAAATAATTGCCGAAAAAGTGCTACATAGCTAGAATAAAAATAACACGGATCTGCTATCTAATCACAAAATCAGAAAAGGGCAAAAGAAAAATAAGCAATAAATTTAAAAACTAAAACAAAGAAGAAACATGAAATGTACAAATGAAAAAGGGCTTTGATCTACTATCTCCCTCTCCAAAAACTCACACAACTGTGTTCCCCGGCAACGATGCCAAAAACTTGATGCGTTAGACGGCAAGTGTACCGGTCGCACAAGTAATATAAAATGGGTGAATTTCCCCAAGTATTGATCTCTTCAAGGAACACAGTAAGGTGGAGTTAATTTTGAGAAGGACTTGAGATTGAAGTCCTTTGGTCAGAGTTAACTAAGGTGGATTTTGATGGTTGCGGAAATAGAAAATAAAACACTAACAACTACTCCTATGCAACACCGCTATGCGATGCTTCGCTAGGCAAGATTGAATACTACATGGGGCGCTATGCACCGAATCGCTAGGCAAATGGACGAGTAGGCTTGCGGATGAGGTGGTTAGCACGACAGAATGAGGGTCATGAGCACCTCCTCGCTATGCACGCCTCTAGCAATCTCTAGAGCGGCAAGACTCAGATGTGTTGGTGGATGGAAAATAAAGGCGCTACTTAAGCAACTAAAGAAGTAGAGCAATACAAGTTCACATAGACATGAATCACATAAAGTTTAAATCTAAAGTGCACATCATCAATATAAATGAAGTTTTAACAGCAATATTGAACAAGAAAGCAAGAACAAGTCAAGAGATCGACCGAATCCGAAGTCTTACTGAGAGTTCACGGAAGGAATTGCCGGGTTGTCAATCCGCGTCCTAGCTCGGTCCTCCACTGCGTCCGAGGAAGAGAAGGTTGTCACTACGTTCCAATGGACCTGTCTTCTTCATGTCACGATTGCGGAACAAAGTTGCAAGCTTCCCTTAGCTTGTTGGCTATGACATCAAGCTTGAATGGCGCTTAAAAGATGAAGGAGAAGGCCGAGAGCAAGCGCCGACAAGATGTAGGCTTCGCGAGCATGGCCAGAGCTTCTCTTCTTGGTGGAAGAAGAAGGGGGAAGGTGGAAGGGCAGACCTTTGCCCAAAAAGGCGGATGGAATGGACTGAATATGAATCTCCCAAATGATGAGAAATCTGCGCTTCAAATAGAAGCAGGTCAGAAAATTAGGCACGCATAGTTCTGCGCACGACCGTGTGCTAACCGTGCGTTATTAACTTCCAGGCCAAGCTTACAGAAGATGAAGCGTTGACCCGTGCATTTTCTTCATGCACGGGCGCTTCCGCCCGTGCGTGAAGGAAATCGCACGGGTAGCAACAGAAAGCAGGAAAACAAGAAAAGCAGGTGGAACCGTTCATTTTACTCACGCACGGTCGCTTTCGCCAGTGCGTGAACAAACACACGATTAACTACAGAATGCAAAAATACGAAGCTACAGGAAAACCGTGTGTTTCCTTCGTGCACGGTTTCGAAGAAACCGTGTGTTAACCGTGCGTTAAGATCGTCGAGCTCAGTTCGTTGAGCTCAGCTCGACGTTTCTCCTGCACAAACAAAATGCACGATCACAAAGGACCACGTGCTAAGAAAACGCACGACCGTACATTTTCCTCAAACCTGCATTCCAGACTTGGGGAAAATGCACCACCTGCATACAAACCAGTAAAACTAAAGAGAGCTCTCCGACGTCACATTAATGCATTGAAAAACATCCTGAAAGATCCCTTGGGGAGCACCATGTGCTTACCCCCAACAACAAACTGCGCAATTGCACACCCTTCGGCCAAAATAAAGCACTTATCGTGAAAAGCTATATGAATGAAATATCAACGATAACATAATAAAAGTGAAGTGCAAGTGCATGAAAACTAGCCCAGATGAGTCCGAAAAACCCTATATAAATCGGAATCATCACGTGACCTGAAGTACACGGGCGTGTACCATGCATTTTTGAGCAGTTTCTGGAAAATTTCAGAAAAATAAAATAAATTAAGTTAGAATAAGATTTACAAAAATAGGAGCATTTTATTAAACAAAATTAACTAAAAATAACAAAAATGAACTAAGACGACTTAATTAATGTACATAAAAATACGTATATTTGCAACTCATCGGGATAGTACCACCGGCCCAATCAGCTAAGTGAAAGCCTGATGACGGGTGTTGAACATCCTCCGAGCACCACCCCAAGGTCATAACGATGACCATCGAGGTAAGGGCCCTATTAGCTAGGTGGGAACCTGACAGATGGATCTGATGGGTGTTGTGTAGACTCTCTCGAGTGGCATCCAGCCCTGCCAACTAGACGAAAGCCTGTATTTGGATTTGATCGGGGTCTTGGTAGACTCTCTCGAGTGACATCCAACCCTACCAGCTAGATGAAAGCATGACAGCGGGTTCTGCTCGGGGTCTGGGTTGACTCTCTCGAGTGATATACAGCCCTGCCAGCTAGATGAAATCCCGGCTGCGGGATCTGCTCGGGGTCTGGGTAAACTTTCTCGAGTGACATCCAGCCCTGCCATCTAGAAGAAAGCTTGGCAGCGGGATCTACTCGGGGTCTGGGTAAACTATCTCGGGTGATATCCACCCCAGCCAGCTAGATGAAAGCCTGGCAGTGGGATCTGCTTGGGGTCCGGTTTGACTCTCTCAAGTGATATACAACTCTTCCAGCTAGATGAAAGCCTGACAGTTGGATCTGATTGGGGCTCAGGTAGACTCTCTCGTGTGACATCCAGCCCTACTAGAAGATGAAAGACAGGTAGTGGGATCTGCTCGGGGTCCGGGAAGACTCTCTCGAGTGACATCCAACCCTACTAGCTAGACAAAAGCCTGGCAGTAGGATCTGCTCGGGGTCTTGGTACACTCTCTCGAGTGACACCCAGCCCTGCAGCTAGATGGGAGCCTTACAGTGGGATCTTCTCATGGTCTACTTTCTGGACACATCCTATCAAAAACTCCATTGCAAAGAGAGCTGAAATACTATGATTTACAAAAATGGGGGTACATACATCATTTACGGGTAAAACTTCTTCTAGTCATCACCAATCCAGGTGTGACTTAGGGTCTCACCCTCCACATTCCGGAGATGATACTCTCCTGATCTCAATGTTTCTTTTGCAATGTATGGTCCCTCCCAGTTGGGGTTAAGTTTCTCCACGGTAGCTGATCTTCCAGCTGCATTCACCTTTTTTGGACCAAGTCCCCTTCCGCGAACTGTTTAACCCTGACGTTCTTGCCAAAGTACTTGGTCATTCTTCTTTTTTTTTTTAATTCTTCCGGTCGGATGACGGAGTGGTAATGCAGCTCCTCTACCATGTCAAGGGAGAGTGGTAGCTCTTCCTCGTATTCAACCTGCCATTCTTCCCTACCTTTCTCCGTCTTGACCACCCGAGGCGTCCGAACCTCAAACTCTATTGGAAGTCCTGCCTCGCATCCATGGGAGAGCTTGAAGGGAGTCTCCCCTATGGTCGTGTTGGGAGTGGTTCTCAGGGACAAGAGATCCGATGGAAGCTGCTACACCCAACTATCCTCCAAATTTTCATCTATCTTCTTCATGAGGTTTATAATGATCTTGTTCGCGAACTCCACCTGCCCATTGTTCCAGGGGTGATGGACCGACGCAAGCTTGAGTTCAATCCCGAGCTGTCCACAGAAACTGATGAACATGGTGCTGGTAAAATGAGGCATGTTGTCCGTGATAATGGCCTGGGGTAACCCGTGCCTATAAATGATCTCCCCCTATGTAATGTTTCTGATTACTTGGGATGTCAACTTGGCCACCGCCCTCACTTCTAACCACTTATAGAAATAGTCGATCATTACTAATAGGAACCTCCTCTGCACGCTGGCCTGATGGAAGGGTCCTACAAAATCCATTCCCCAAATGGCAAAGAGCCAGGGTGTTGTGATGCTTCTGAGGCGCAGGATAGTTATAGTTCGATGGGGCAAACAACTGGCACTTGTGTTACTTCTTCATGAACTCTATAGTGTCATGGAATAGGGTAGGCCAGAAGTACCCTTGCCTAACAATCCTTCCTTCCAGGTTTTGACTTAAGTAGTTACTCCCACATTCCACGGAGTGGACCTCTTCCAAGATTCTCTGGATCCCCCGCTCAGCCACACAACGAGCCAACAACCCCGAGAGAGTCTTCTGGTAATCTTGCCCATCACGGATAAGATAGTATGCTGACTTGTACTTGAACATCTTTGTGTCCATCCCTTCCGAATACTACCATATGGAAAGGAAATCGTGAAAGGGTGCATCAACGGGGGTGTCGATCCACCTCCATTGATTCTCCCTCTTCGATGGAAGGGCGAAATCGGTAAGTGATGCTACCCCCCAACCGGGGACCATGCTTTGCAGGTTGATCAACCTATTCATTTTCCTCCCTGAGCACGTGTCAGATGGAGAAGGTCTGGAACATACCAATGATCCCTTCACCTTTGCCATGTATAATTGTAGAGTCGGCTCCCTTGTCTCAAACTCCCCGCTGATTTGAGAAGCTGCTACCATACCATTTGTGAGGACCACCACATCACGAACCTCCAGCTCCCTGGCCAAGTGCAACCCTGCTATCACGAACCTCCAGCTCCCTGGGTTCGTGTAAGTGCACCTTTTTCGGTTAGTGATGGGAAAGTACACCACCACTGTTTGCTCGATCCTCATTCCCTGGGGCTCTCCAAGATCACCCCCACCCCCAAGGAATGCTTACCCGAGGCACCATACACCATCACCTTCGAAGGAACTGGGTGGGTGAGTTCTTCTTTAGCAACCTCGATCACGTAGTCAGCCAGAAAGTCGGTCATTGCTTGGTTTTTGATCGAGAGGCGGGGGACAAAAGAGATATCAAACTCACTCAGCTCCACTGACCACTTTGCCAACCTTCCAGAATGCTCCACCCACTCAAAGGTGTTGTGAAGGGGGTGTTCAGTCATCACTCAGATGGAGTGTGCCCGGAAATAGGGTCAGAGACTTTGAGCCGAGATGACGAGGGCGAACGTCAACTTCTACAAGATGGTATAACGGAGCTCTGCCTTCCTTAGGACCGGGCTTACATAGTACATGGGGAGCTGCTTCTTCCCTTCTTCCCAAACCAGGACAAAGCTCAGGGCCTCGACTCCTACCCCAAGGTATAGGGATAGGTCGTCCCACTTCTTTCGGCCCTTAGAGGAGTAGAGCCTGGGTCAGCTGCCTTTCCAAGGCATGGAATGCTTCCTCGCACTCCTTGCACCATTCAAACTTCTAGGTCCCTCAATTTTTTGAAGAAGGGGGAGCACTTCTCCCCTGCACTCAACCTTGTCAGCTTGCCCATCTGTCATCGCACCTCTTTTGCATTCTGAGGAGATCCCAGCTCCATGATCGCTCAGACCTTATTAGGAATTGGTTCGACCACTGCGGGAGTAAGGAGGCGGCCAAATAAATTCCACCTGCTAGCCCCAAAAACGCACTTCAGGGGGTTCAGCCTCATCTTATACTTGCGTAAGGTGGTGAAGGTTTCTTCTAGGTCCTGGAGGTGAGGGTCGACGTCTCGACTATTGATCATAAGATCATCTACATACACCTCCAGGTTTCATCCCTTTTGTTCTCGGAAGACCTTGTCCATCATCTTTTGGCACATCGCCCATGTATTCTTCAGCCCAAAGGGCATCATTTTGTAGTAGTAGCACTAATCCCCCGTGATGAGGGAGACGTCTTTTATGTCCGGGGGGTGGGGGTGGGGGTGGGGGTGTAACGCCCCTGATTTTCCTACAATTATTTAATCCTCTTGTTGACGTCATAATGACGTAAGGGGGCGTTACGTTAACGCGGAGTTGATGCACATCGTCGTTAGTGCGTTTTCGCATCTGTTCGGTCGAGGCGGCCAAATTAGTGAATCCTTGTCAAAAATGGAAAACTTCAAGTTAGGAAATTAAATTAATTAATTTTTGACATGTTCGTAAAGTTTCATCGCAATCCGAGCGAAATTCGTGCCTCGGTGAATTTTCGAAATTTTGAAGATTTTATGTTCGCCGTAGGCTTTGAAAATTTATATCTCAAGACTAGCTCGTCGGATTTTAGTTTTGTCTTCGCCGTTAGATTCATAGCGCTGACATTCGCATACATTGCTAATTTCGTTCGAATCAGATTACGTTTAGCCCTTGTATCATTATTTTATCTAGAAGTATGAGACATAACTAATTTCTCGAGAAATAACATTGATTTCTCGAGAAATAATATTGATTTCTTGAGAAATGTTGAAGTTGGTGACCGGGCGGTCTGGCGGTCTGTCTTGGCGGGTTGAAGATCGCGCGGTCTGGCGGTTTGTCTCAGCCGGCCTGGAGACCGGGCGATCTAGCGGTCTCCACTCGCAATCTCTCTTTCTCTCTGGTGGTAGCCGTCCGGTTAGCCCTTCTGTCTAACCGTACGACTTGTGCGGTTTGTTTTGTATAGTCTGCTTAGTCCTGTAAATTTTTAGTCCCGCATTTCTTATTTGTATTCTCTCATCTCTCCTCCATTCTATATAAGGGAGGGCATACCTTTGTAATAGATATCTTTTTGGATAATAAAACTTTCAATTATTCAAAACTCCGGCTTGTTTTTTGGTCGTTTGTTCGCTACTTTAACATGGTATCAGAGGACTCGATTTTCTCCTCCTGATTCTGTGCGCCCTCTCTGACCTCGCGGCCTGTCCGTGCGGCTTGCTTCTTCTTCTCGCGGCCTGTCCCCGCGGCTTGTTTCTTCCGCCTGCTTGTGCCCTATTCGCGTGGCTTCTTCTCTCCTTGTCGTTGCCCTTTGTGTGCGCGACCTCTTTGTTTCTTCTTACTCTTGCTGCGACCTGTTTGCCTCCCAGCGGACTTTTCTCTGTTCGCGTGGCGTCTCTTTCTTCTGTTCGCACGGTCTGTTTTCTAGCCGCTCAACTTCTTTCCCTCTGCTTGCTTCTGCGGCTTGGTCGTGGTTTTTCTGGCCGCTGGTATCTATCATCGTGACCGCTGCAGATCTCTTTCTCTAACCACTGCGTTTTCTCTCTGTTCGCGCGGGTTCTTCCTTGTTTCGGCGGCCTCTCTGCCTTTCTTACTTTAGCCGCCCCTTCCTGTTAGTCGCCGCGACCTCCTGTTAAGTCGCGCGACTTGTGCTTCCCTCCTCTTCCCCTTTGCCTTACTCTTCACCTTGGTCGTGGCCCTTCTTGCCGCTGGTGTGCTGTCACCGAGACCGCTGCAGTTTTTATTCCTCCCTTCATGGCTTTCATATACTCCTCCAAGATGTTCACCTCGGTTGTCACGTCTTCTAGCAGTGCCCACGTTGTTACTCAAGGAAAATGGTTGATCGACAACGGTGCTACAAATCATATGACCGGCAATCTCCAGTGTTTTTCTCTCCTAGAAACACATGATCGGTTGCCCCCGGTTATTCTCGCTGACGGCTCTTCATCATCAGTCCATGGGACGCGGATAGTTCATGTCACTCCGTCTCTTCACTTGACGGATACTCTATATGTGCCCCAGTTCCCGTGCAACTTATTATCTGTTACCTCTCTATGTAAGTAATTACAGTGTTCCGTCACATTTACTTCTAATTCTTGCTCTTTTCAGGATCCGGACTCCCAACGGATGATTGCTACTGGGACTGAGACTGGCGGCCTATACTTCCTGGACAATATTTCTGCTTTTTCCACCTTCTCCACCACCTCCACTGATATTCTCCAATGGCATCTCCGCCTTGGTCATGATCCTCCACGTCTTCTTCGTCAACTTCTGCCACACCTTCCTCCCCAAAGTCCTCCTCTCAACTGTGAGGCCTGCCAGCTTGGCAAGCATCACCGCTCCTCCTTCCCTCCAAAGCACGTTGGTGGCTCCACCCGTCCGTTTGATCTCATCCACTCTGATATTTGGGGTCCTTCTCCTACTCTTACCGTTGGTCGGGGTAGTTCATATTTTGTCACGTTCATTGATGATTTCTAGCGCTGTACGTGGGTGTATCTATTAAAAGATCGCTCCGAATTATTCTCTGTATGGACGTCCTTCTATCTCATGATCCAAACTCAGTTTAATGTTTCTATCAAAGTTTTTCGATCTAATAATGCCAAAGAATATATCAGCCATGACTTTTCTACATTCTGCATGCAAAATGGGATTATTCATCAAACTAGTTGTGTCTATACTTCACAACAAAATGGTGCGGCCGAACGCAAAAATCGTCACCTTCTCGATGTCGCTCGCACCTTGATGACCCAGATGCATGTTCCTCGCTCCTATTGGGGCTATGCTGTTCTCCTTGCCTGCTACCTTATCAATCGCATTCCCTCCACGGTTCTCCACGGAAAAACCTGAAAGTCCACCTAGTGTCAGCTATGTGCACCTATGGGGGGGGGGGGGGGGAGAATAGGTGACGAGTAGCGCTTTTGCGGAATTTACGAACGTACCTGCACAATAAAAATAGAATGCATAGCACACAGAATACACAGGAAAATTATAGTGGTTCCCCGACTTGGGTACATCCACTTTCCTCCTTCGACCTATCTCCCTAACAAGGGACGACTCGGTCACTTCTCCAACGGGATTGAAATCCAATCCCTACACTAACGGAAGGAACCCTTCCACACGTGAGAGTCAACACTCCCACAAAACGGGTTGCACCCAACCCTTACAACACGGACAAAAGTTCCTTTACAACAAAAGTAAATATAGAATGTATACGAGATACAAACTTCTTTCGGAGACTACGGTGTTCCTCTTCGTTTGACGACGTGTTCGTGAAGTCAACGAAGAGTCTACAACCTTGGTCTCTCTTGGAGAGGATCTCCTCGGAACCGGCGGTGGCAACACGAGCGGCGGCTAGCTTCGGGATCGGCGGCTACGATGATGAGCGGCTGCTGAACTTGGAGATCCAAACTTCGTAGCGAAGCAAACTAGGTCTACCAACGGTCACTCTAGGATCGGTCGTCTCGATCGATTCAGACGGGGGAGTTTTTCCCGGTCAACAAATCGAGAGACAAGAGATCTCTGGATAGACACGTGAGACCCAAGCTTTGCTAAGCTTCTGTCGCCGGAGATCACGAAGGAATCTCGAATGTTGACGGCGACCAACTAGCCCGAGCACGACAGCGGCGGCGGAGAGGAATCGCGATATTAGGGTTTCGTAGCGGCTCGGTTTCGTTCTCTTTTCTCCGTCATTTTACTGTTCAAAATACTGGAATATATATACTGTAGATAACTCCAATATGACCGTTTGTGGGACCCACACTAGAAATCCCTAAGTCCGGTTCAAACTAGTCTAGAGGCAGAATCCGGTCCAGCAGCAACCTGAGAAAACGCTAAGTGAAAATCGGCGAGAATCGCAGGCGATTCTCGACGAATCGGCGAGAATCACCAAGTGATTCTCGACGATTCGTCGAGAATCGTTAGTGATTCTCGCCGAATCACTTATTGATTCTCAACGAATTTCACTTTGTATACATGAGCTGCTTGGCCACCGGTTCGGCGAGAATCACAAGTGATTCTCGCCGAATCTTACTTGGCACCGTTTTGAGGTAGCCAGAAGGAGTCGGCAAGAATCACTAATGATTCTCGTCGATTCGGCGAGAATCACTAGTGATTCTCGTCGAATCGGCGAGAATCACTTGGTGATTCTCATCGAATTTTCCTTGGACGAATTTTCGTCTTCCACCCTGGAGCTGCTCCTTGATCCATCCATGCTCCTTGTCTTCTCTTGCATATGAACGGCCCTGTACTTGAAAGTAAGTGCACTCCAATAGAGAGAGTACACGTAGGCCAACACACTTATCTGCTCAACGAGGGATTACGTCGTGCAGACCCGCGTATATTGACCTACTGCACCCTGACATTGGTGTGCACTTAGCGTGGAGGAGCTGCAAGTACAACTTAAGATGTTTCATCAAATACATTATGAATTCATCTTAGCTTGACAGGTGGCTTCCTTAAATCTAGGTAATCGTGGATACAATACCCAACAATCTCCCCCTATTTGACGAAGCCAAAACCCTACTAGCTAAGATGAATAACACATATCAAATAATAAACATAGCATTCAGAAATTAAACATGCAGCACAAGAGAATATATGCAATCAGATCAGGACTTGAGTCATTCACAAATTCAAATATATATACCAATATAAATATATACACATATAATCCAGAATTGTTTCTATGACAACAAAAATCATTAAATGTTCTTAAGACAAAGTGACAAGCTATAAGTTTTTGACTATTTTTCCTTAGCTAAGTCACCCTTAGGATTTTGAGCCAAGTACTTCTTGCTTTGCCTCTCCATGTATTCTTTGGGCTTCGGGTAATACCTAGGAGGAGCAACTTTATCTGCATCCTTGTTGTTTCTGAAAAAGATGTTGCGTTTCGCTTCAAATGTTTTGTGCGTTTCCCACTCATACTGGCTATATACTTCGTTTCGATTGATCTCTCCTCTTTCTTGCAGCCAGAAGGTGTCTAAGATGATGTTCCTTGAAACTGGACTCCACCTTTCGTTTCGTACATCCTCCTCATTCATTCGAGTTCTCTTTGCAGCCTGTGTCTCCTTGGAGGTCCCTTCTTGAACATTTCTCTTTACCCTGGCTTTTGCTAAGGCCTCTTGGTCAAACATGCTCCTCAGTTTAGCTTTGGAGAGAGCCCTAGCATCAGCGTCATTTGTGGGAATATCTGCAGCACTTGCACTTACAACCTCAGCAACACTTACTTCCTCAGCGGCCTTAGATGTCTCAGGGATATGAATACCGGCAGGATTGTCAGGCAGAACGATGCCTAACGTACCTAGCGCCTGTTGGAGCATCCACCAGCAGCTCTCATAGACATATTTGCTTGATTGAGCGAAGTGTGTGCTCATGCTTTCTTGAAGCTCGACCAACGTAGCTATATACTCTTTCTCCCCCTTTTTGGCTTCGACAGCTATGCATTTGGCATATGAGTGCAGGGAGTCATCAATATGCTTCGTGGTCTTGGAGAATTCAGTGATCAGGGCCTGCTGGTTGGCATTTAAAGTGACCATATTACCATCAAACTTCTGAATGTTGGTGGCTACAACGTGTGCGTTCTGATTTACGACAGCCAGAGTATCAGTATTCTTTTTCAAGCCGGCCATTAAGAGTGTGACAGCTTCGCCGGCCGCGGTATACTTCTCTTCAAATTTCTTCTCCATCACGTCCATCTTATGGTTGATTTCCACCATATTCTTGAGCATCAGATTTTCCGAAGTCTTAATCCTGTTCAGCAGTTTATTCTGGGCTTCATCAAATGAGACTTTAAGTTCATTCACAATGCCCTGAATGATATTGACAGTGTGAGTGGCTAGCTCATCTCGTAACGGAATAGCCGGAGGCACTTGTGGGCCATGCATTTCAGCAGACGCATCTGTAGAGCTGGATACCATCACAGTCTCTACAGGAGGAATGTTGGCAGTCTCTGTAGATTTATCTAACTCCCCCTCCACTGGTGCAGACTTGTCAGGTGGAGGTTCAACAGGATCCGGAGTCTCAAGTACTTCATGTCCCTCATTCTCATCTTCCTCTCCGTCCTCATCCAAGAAATCATCTATATCAGCAGCTTCTTCCAATTCTTGGTCACCAGTCTCCAGCACAGTGTCACTTACTTCTTGAGTGTCGGCCACAGCATCCCTGGCCACCTGGGCGATTTCAGATATTACATCCGTATGAGGGGGTAGAGTCTCCCCCTCGATTCCTGCAGTCACGGTATCAGGAATTTCACCGGGGGTGACTGCTGGAGAAACTTCCTGTTGCTCTTCCACAGCAGGCTGCCCGATACGCCGCTCCCATCGATCAAACACACTTGCATCCATCTTCTTCAAGTAGTGGAGAGGGACGCCTTTGCTCATGTCAAACTTGTCTCCGTTCAGCTGGTTTAGATATAAGCTTATGATGCGGCCAAAACTTGGAGTGCCCAAGGTGTCCTTGATATTTTGGAACAGCAACTCCCCCCAGTTGAACCTCTTGCGGCAGACAACAGCTATGAGGATCTTGAACATATTTCCTGAGATATGGTCATGCGAGCCAGGCTTGCAGATGAGCACTTTTCCAATAACGTCAGATAGGAGCTTCCCTTCTTCATTCATCTCCTTTCTCTTTATTGATCGAGTTCCTCGTGGAACACCGCATAACAAGAGAGTTTTGGTTTTGTCCTCGTCCTCCAGATAGTCCTCCTGCTCCGAACTAGAAAGCTGCAGGTAGCGAGTCAGCTTGCTGGCAGACATCTTTACTTTTGCCCCAGCCACCTTGCTCTTGATTATGGAGTCTCCATCTCGGAGTCTTGCGGTAGCGAAGAACTCCAGCACCTCTTTGTCCAGGATTTTGCAAGGGTGCTCCAAGACGAAGGTTAGCCCAGCCTCTTCCAGCATTAGGATGATGTTGCGGAATTCGTCCGAGGCATGAGAAAACACAGTTCGAACCAACTCGCAGCCAGAGACCAACCCTGCAGTTGTCCTTGGAGCCATTGTAGATCTAGAGATAGAAGCCCTACTCTAAGCATTAATGAACATTCAAAAAGAAAGCATCACTAGTGAGCGCGTCCAAGTACGGGTGAGGAAGAGGTTACCTAAGGGCGTATACGGTGAGTTAGTTCGAGTGGAGAAGAATCGAAACTAGAAGAGTTCGTCGGTGAAGGCTTCGGCGGGATGCTTGCGGGAAACCTTTGATGGAGACGGATTAGAAGAGATTTCCAGCAGGAGTCGGCGTGGTGTCCTTCCGATAAGCGTCCCTTGCGGCGATTAGAGGCCCCTCGGCGAATGTCCAGCGGAGGAGAGTCGGCGAGGTTTGGCGTAGACGGTGCGACGAGCTTGTTGCGGGTCGTTGGGAGATCTCTTGCGGGTTTCGGCAAGGCTGCGGAAGAACTTGGGAGAGCTCTTGCGGGTCGTCGGGAGAGCTTTTGCGGGATGTGAGAAGAAGGCGAGGGGTCGGCGGGTATTTGACTAGTTCGGTGAGATTTTGTCTAATTCGGCGGGATTCGTGAAGAAGGCGAAGAGTCGGCAGGATTTGTCTGACAGGAGATTTATTTAATTCGGTTTCTGATACCATTTGTCTAATTCGAAATTGAGAGGTCTCTTTACTAGAAATTTTCACGTTGAGAAGCTTGCAGCATTTTTGAAATTTTCTGATGTCAAGTTAATATAAAGATGATAAACACATGCATATTTTAAAGTCAATCTATTTGGATTTGAACGAGGCTTTTCCAAAAACTTCTTGATGTCAATTGTGAGTTGTCGAGAATCACGATGACATATCTTCGTTAACCATTTATTGATGTGTAAAGGTTTGCATGCATCGAGTTAACCTATCCTTAGAAGTGCATACATACACTAATATACAAAGAAGTATCTGTATATAATGATATATATATATATATATATATATGTATATATATATATATATATATATATATATATATATATATATATATATATATATATATTTAATTGTCAATTGAAAACGACTCAAGTCTTGAAACTGATCATGAGTACCTGGGATTTTGAGAGTCATCGTTCTAGTCCCTCAGGTAGAACATATCAGAAGCTCAATGTGAGTATGCTCAAATTGATATCACAGCTGTTATTGCAGACGATTGTTCCAATTTAGTCTTGAGCCACCTACTGTCTAGTTCCCATCATATTCACGGGAACCTAGACTACCCTGCAAGAAAGAATTACTTTACCTTAGGAACCCAAATCATATTGGGTCCTAGGTTCCTGTTAGCATGAGCACGCCACTGCCTTCCTTCAGAAAACCTGTCTGGAAGACTATCTCTGTCCCGAGAATGTGGATAAGCCCTTGCCGTGGGCACAGAGGGGTTGTGCCAACAATCGATGGCAAAGTGTCCCACTTTGCCGCAGCACCAACAAGGGTGAATGTTGTATCGCCGTTTTCGACCTGATCTAGTGACTGATGTAGTCACGGTCCTAGGTCTAAACGGGATAGGGCATGTTCTTATCACACAAATGTCTCTTCCATCGTGACACGTGGAAGGGTGGAAAGAATACATGTTGTAAGCATTATGAGGCCGGGAAGGTGGTGCCATTCTTTCAGGCATCTCCCTTACTGAGGCCCCATGGAGCCTGACATCATGACTTCTGTCCTCTCTATCCCGTGTCCTCGAGTGGTGAGAAGTCTTCTGTGAGCTGGGACATGCAGATCCACACTGTGTTGAGGCAGTGGCAGTGAATACAAAGGGCTCAGAATGAGCCTTAGGTATTCTCTCGTGGGTGGCCATGCCGGCCCTTACACTCCGGGTGTCTCCACATGGGGACAGATCATCCTTACAGTGACCACGACTATTCCTGTGGTCATACCTGAAGGCATGATGAGTTGCCTTCCTGCTTGGAGTGGGGGGTCGGAATACCGTTTCCCCATTTCTCCATGCCTGGATAATCCGGAAAATCCACCCGGTTTCTTGCTTTCTCTTTATAGCATCAACTTTGGAAAAGTTTGATACTATACGTTTCTCATTCTCTAGACTACTCTCTAGAGCTGAGATCTTAGACTCCTTGACCTTGTTGGATGCCAATTGGAGAACCAACAAGATCTTCAGTCGAGCAATCTCTCGAGCTTGCTCCTTAGTAAGTAGGTTGCTTTCCTGAAGGGCTCTCTTCAGGGAATCAGAATTTTCTGAAGGAGGGCAGTTCCTGTCTTCAAATATTTCAAGAGATACGGGGCAGGAGGAAGAAGTTACCTGCTCTTCTGTGTTATTGTCATTAGATCCAGTGACCATTGTTTCATCCACATCAGAGCTGCTTTCCTCACTGTCCTCTTCAGTCTCTGACACGGACACTGGAGCTCTGATGCAGTCCGAGGGATCCTTGCCTTCATCTTCAGAAGTGAGGACCCCCACATACGCTTCATCCTCTGATTGACAGCATATTCCAGCTTTCTCTGACCCCCCCCCCCCATCAGCTCAGAGATCGTCATCCACACAGATTTAGCCGTCCTACATTTTTCCAATCTAGAGCGAGAGGCTCTAGACCAGATATCCATAATGATTTGACGAATCCTCTCATCCAAGTGAAATAGTGATAGTTCCGTCTCTGACATCTCAGCAATGCCCATGGGCACTTGGATCCCAGAGTCGGAGGTCTTCATGGGAATAAACAGACCCTCTTCCAGGATGAAGGATGCTCGAGGATCGATAGCATCAAGGTGAAATGACACCCTCATTCTCCAGATGGGATAATAATCCTTTGTGCATGCGGGGAGTTTGAGTGGCGGTATTTCATAATCCAGATCCATGCTTCTGACACTGGTGGCAGGATTCTACTCAAGGTGTTAACCTTTTTGATGAGGAACCTGGCTCTGATACCACTTGAAAGTCCACCTAGTGTCAGCTATGTGCACCTATGGGGGGGGGGGGGGAATTGGTGACGAGTAGCGCTTTTGCGGAATTTACGAACGTACCTGCACAATAAAAATAGAAAGCACAGCACACAGAATACACAGGCAAATTATAGTGGTTCCCCGACTTGGGTACATCCACTTTCCCCCTTCGACCTATCTCCCCAACAAGGGATGACTCGGTCACTTCTCCAACGGGATTGAAATCCAATCCCTACACTAACGGAAGGAACCCTTCCACACGTGAGAGTCAACACTCCCACAAAACAGGTTGCACCCAACCCTTACAACACGGAAAAAAAGTTCCTTTACAACAAAAGTAAATATAGAATGTATACGAGATACAAACTTCTTTCGGAGACTATGGTGTTCCTCTTCGTTTGACGACGTGTTCGTGAAGTCAACGAAGAGTCTACAACCTTGGTCTCTCTTGGAGAGGATCTCCCCGGAACCGGCGGCGGCAACACGAGCGGCGGCTAGCTTCGGGATCGGCGGCTACTATGATGAGAGGCTGCTGAACTTGGAGATCCAAACTTCGTAGCGAAGCAAACTAGGTCTACCAACGGTCACTCTAGGATCGGTTGTCTCGATAGATTCGGACGGGGGAGTTTTTCCCGGTCAACAAATCGAGAGACAAGAGATCTCTGGATAGACACGTGAGACCCAAGCTTTGCTAAGCTTCTGTCGCCGGAGATCACGAAGGAATCTCGAATGTTGACGGCGACCAACTAGCCCGAGCGCGACGGCGGCGGCGGAGAGGAATCACGATATTAGGGTTTCGTAGCGGCTCGGTTTCGTTCCCTTTTCTCCGTCATTTCACTGTTCAAAATACTGGAATATATATACTGTATATAACTCCAATATGACCGTTTGTGGGACCCACACTAGAAATCCCTAAGTCCGGTTCAAACTAGTCTAGAGGCAGAATCCGGTCCAGCAGCAACCTGAGAAAACGCTAAGTGAAAATCGGCGAGAATCGCAGGCGATTCTCCACGAATCGGCGAGAATCACCAAGTGATTCTCGACGATTCGTCGAGAATCGTTAGTGATTCTCGCCGAATCACTTATTTATTCTCAACGAATTTCACTTTGTATACATGAGCTGCTTGGCCACCGGTTCGGCGAGAATCACTAGTGATTCTCGCTGAATCTTACTTGGCACCGTTTTGATGTAGCCAGAAGGAGTCGGCGAGAATCACTTGGTGATTCTCGTCGAATTTTTCTTGGACGAATTTTCGTCTTCCACCCTGGAGCTGCTCCTTGATCCATCCATGCTCCTTGTCTTCTCTTGCATATGAACGGCCCTGTACTTGAAAATAAGTGCACTCCAATAGAGAGAGTACACGTAGGCCAACACACTGATCTGCTCAACGAGGGATTACGTCGTGCAGACCCGCGTATATTGACCTACTGCACCCTGACATTGGTGTGCACTTAGCGTCGAGGAGCTGCAAGTACAACTTAAGATGTTTCATCAAATACATTGTGAATTCATCTTAGCTTGACAGGTGGCTTCCTCAAATCTAGGTAATCGTGGATACAATACCCAACAAAACCCCATTCTCCATTCTATATCCGGGCAAGGATCCGTTTCCTCTACCTCTCCAAATCTTTGGATGCACTGCCCTTGTGCATACCCCTTCTGCCACTAGTGATAAGCTCTCCCTTCGCTCCACCAAATGTTTCTTTCTGGGGTACTCCACCACTCAGAAAGGCTATTGTTGCTTTGATCTCGTCCTTCGTAAGCAGTTCATCTATGCTGACGTCACCTTCTTCGAGAATACCTCCTACTTCTCGGAGGACTCCTCTCCTCTTCTCCCAGCTTCTGATTCTCCTGTCGTTCCATTCATTCCCTCGCCTCCTCCTACGATCTCCATGCCTACACCGTCTCCATCCACTCCTCTCCCTCTACCTCTCTCTCTCCCTCCTCCGCCACCCTCTCCCTCATCTCCGCCGCCGTCGCTCTCTACTCCCGGGCCAGCTTTCTCTACCACGGATGCTCCGGATGCCGCGGGACCCGCTGACCTAGATCTTCCTATAGCTCTTCGCAAAGGGGTACGGACGTGTACCCTACACCCCCTTGCTGCTGTTGTTTCCTATGATCATCTTACCCCTTCTCGCAGGACATTTGCACTGGCTATCTCTGCCACTGACACACCCCGATCCTACCATGAGGCCCTTACTATTCCTCATTGGAAGATGGCCATGGATGAGGAAATGGCGACCTTAACTGAGCGGGGTACCTGGACTCTTGTTCCTCCTCCCTTCGGCACTGATGTTGTTGGCTGTCGCTGGGTCTTTGTGGTCAAATTTGGCCCCGACGACACTGTGGATCGTTATAAGGCTCGCCTTGTTGCTAAGGGCTTTACTCAGACCTATGGGGTTGATTACTTTGACACCTTCTCCCCCGTGGCTCGTCTCAACACTATCTGGGTCCTTCTCTCTGTGGCGGTAAATAGGGATTGGCCGATTTCCCAGTTGGATGTCAAGAATGCCTTCCTTTATGGTGATCTTCACGAGGCCGTTTATATGGAGCAATCTCCTGGGTATGTTGCTCAGGGGGAGACACGAGTATGCCGGCAGAAGAAGGCAATTTATGGTCTCAAGCAGAGCCCTCGAGCATGGTTTGACAAGTTCAGCGGCATCGTGGCGGCCGTTGGTTTTGCGCGAAGCTTGCCGATCACTCTCTATTTATTCGCAAAACTCCTTCGGGGCTGGTTGTTCTTGCTGTGTACGTCGATGATATTCTTCTCACTGGCAATGACCAGGAAGGGGTAGCCCTGACAAAGCGACATCTTCGCCAACATCTGATCACGAAAGATATGGGCTCTCCAAAGTACTTTCTGGGGATCGAAATCTCTCGGAAGCCCGACTCCTTAGTTCTCTCTCAGCGTAAGTATGCCCTTGATCTTTTAAAAGAGACAGGATTGACTGGAGCAAAACCTGCCTGATGTCCCATGACAACTAGAGAAGACAAAACCTGGACAGATGATTCGCCTCCACTTTCAGACAGTTCACGGTACAGGCATCTGGTTGGTAAGCTCATATATCTCACAGTGACCAGGCCCGACATCTCCTATGTTGTAGTCAAGGTGAGTCAATTCATGCAAGCACCTAGGGAGTGTCATCTACAGTCCGCCTTGCGGATCTTGGAGTATGTCAAAGCAGCGCCTGGGAAAGGATTACTTTTTCAGAAGAATGGTCATCTGAGGATTAAAGCATACTCAGATGCAAGTTATGCTGATGACAAAGGGGATCGCAAGTCAACCTCAGGCTTTTGCACCTTTTTGGGTGAAATCTGGTGAGCTGGAAGAGCAAGAAGCAGTATGTTGTCTCCAGGTCCAGTGCAGAAGCTGAGTATCGCAGTATGGAGTCGACCACTTGTGAGTTAAAATGGCTGCGGGCTCTCATGCTAGATTTAGGAGAGGTCTACAACCATCCTCTACCTATGTTCTGTGATAACAAGGCCGCCATATACATCTCCAAAAATCCGGTCTTCCATGAAAGAACAAAGCACATTGAGGTCGACTATCATTTCATTTGTGAAGAGATCTTAAAGGAACAAATTTGCACTCACTTTGTCACTTCTGATAAAGAGCTGGCTAACATCTTCACCAAGCCAGTTTCCGCCTCGTTTCTTCATGTTTGCGACAAGCTGGGCATGACCGATATATATGCTCCAGCTTGAGGGGGAGTGTTGAAGTTGGTGACCGGGCGGTCTGGCGGTCTGTCTTGGCGGGTTGAAGACCGCGCGGCCTGGCGGTTTGTCTCATCCGGCCTGGATACTGGGCGGTCTAGCGGTCTCCACTCGCAATCTCTCTTTCTCTCTAGTGGTAGCAGTGCGGGTAGCCCTTCCGTCTAACCGCACGGCTTGTGCGGTTTGTTTTGTATAGTCCGCTTAGTCCTGTAAATTTTTAGTCTCACATCTCTTATTTGTATTCTCTCATCTCTCCTCCATTCTATATAAGGGAGGGCATACCTTTGTAATAGATATCTTTTTGGATAATAAAACTTTCAATTATTCAAAACTCCGGCTTGTTTTTTGGTCGTTTGTTCGCTACTTTAACAAGAAATAATGTCATTTCTCAAAAACATTAGTCATTTCTGGAGAAACAGGATTGTTTCTCAAGAAACAACATTGTTTCTCGATAACAGCATTGTTTCTCGAGAAACAGCATTGTTTCTCGAGAAACAGCATTGTTTCTCGAGAAACAGCATTGTTTCTCGAGAATAAGCATTGTTTCTCGAGAAACGGCTTTGTTTCTCGAGAAAGAGCAATGTTTCTCGAGAAAAAAGCTTTCTTTCTCGAGAAAGAGCAATGTTTCTCGAGAAATAGCTTTGTTTCTCGAGAAAAAGCTTTGTTTCTCGAGAAACAGCAATTTTTCTCGAGAAAAAGCATTCTTTCTTGAGAAACAGCAATGTTTCTCGATAAGGTCATTCCTGCACTTTTGCGAACGTTCAGGCGCTATTTTGAGGGTCAAAACATCGTCAAATGAAAAATAGATAACATGATATTTGTTCATCTCAACGAGATCCACAACTTTCATGGTGATCACGTTTCAATTTGAGTCCATCTTAAGCCTCTATTTTCATTTTCTGCACACCCGCACTTAAATTGCCCTCCTCCTTCATGTTTAGACAAATATACATATATATATATATATATATATATATATATATATATATATATATATATATATATATATATATATATTCATATAAATATATTGATATACTTAAGGATAAATAGAACAACTTCATCTTCTTCTTGACCGAACCATAGAGCGAGAGCGACGGCGAGGGTTCTAAGTCGTGAAGCTTCAGATCGCGGCCGTCGGAGCTACGGTGCTTGGAATCGTAAACCGAACATAGATCCAAAAATTTCTCGCCAAGATCTTCACTTTCGTGGTAAGTATTTCTCGTTTCGTGGAAGTTTTTTGTTAGGGTTTTCTCCCCTAACCTCTCTTTTGGCCAAATCCTTGTAGATTCCGCTTCTCTGCGGCATCTTTTGGCTAGATCCACGACGTGGAGTATATTGGAAGACCGATTGGAGTTGAAACCGAGGCAAGTGGTGTTCTTGCCCTCACTCTTGATCTTTTCTTCCAAATTTTTGCCATATGTTGTATATTTGACATGTTTAAGTTAATCTTATCCTCAAATTGCTAGTTAATTGCCTTGGATTATGAAGTGTGTTTCACCTAGAACCATTTCTCCCAAATTTTATTTCGTAGATTTGTTAAACAAATTTGGTTGTCGTGCCACTTTAACTATCGAGTTATTATGATCGTTGCGACACCTTGTGCGCCCCATTGTTTTGATCGTACCTCACTTTGCTTAACCCTTGCAATGTCCTTATGTAGTCCAAATCATTTGTTGACCATTAATCCATTTTGAATAAAAGAAACACTGCATGTATAATTATATAACTAAAGAAAACTGTGATGGTCTGTGCGCGTTGCGGTTTCTCCCTTGACAAAGTGCTTTATGGCTAAGTATGTGCACGTTGTGGACCTTCATCCCTGACACTTTACCTCAGCTGTTGGTCTATGCGTGTTGGGGTTTCTCCCACAGCATGGTGCCTTTTGGCTGGGTTTGTTGGTGTTGTGGGCCTTTTTACCCGGCACAGTACTCTTTCCCGTTGAGCTGATCAGTCTCATTTTAAATGATGAATGACATGAATAATAAAGAAAGATGAATATATAAACTTCTGATGTTTGACACTCTGTTATGTCCAATTGTTGTGATTTAGCCTTCTTGCTTGGCTAGATTTAACGTTTTGTTTATGTTGCTTTGCTACTGACTTTTATTGCTGTCGATTTATTGTTTCTCATTCACTTCGAGGTCTGTTGGTCTTCCTTTTACTCTTTTTCACCACTTGTAACTTGCTTCTGAGTTGTTCTTCTTTTGAATACCCCAGGTCAAGAGCAGTAGCAGTTTTAGCTGACAGAGTTGTGCTTTTGGTGATGCGAGTTGGTGCAGCCGTTTATTTCCACCTCAGAGTGTTGAGGTAGTTGTTTTGTTAGACATGACTGTTTCTCTATGGGTTCGTGTCAGTTGTTGATGCCCATAGTCTTAGACTTATTATGATAGTTTACTTGTTACTTTTACTGCTGTTACTTATTGTTTTTTTATACTTGCTCTCTGGGAAGGATTTATGTTAGGATACAGATAGTTACTTTTAAGTATACAAAACTGCATTCTCGAATATTATAATGATATAGTTTTTAACTGCAAACTTATAAATTTTTAGCTCTATAAAAGTCCTATTATTTATATTAAATGTAGAACTCACATCATCATTACAATATGCTAGGCCCTCATTCTCATATAGGATAATAAATGAATCAAACT
Source organism: Platanthera guangdongensis (assembly GCA_039583875.1). Classification (NCBI taxonomy): domain Eukaryota; kingdom Viridiplantae; phylum Streptophyta; class Magnoliopsida; order Asparagales; family Orchidaceae; genus Platanthera; species Platanthera guangdongensis. Next base: position 139,398,620 of record CM077148.1, read on the forward strand.
AAGTATTTTCCGTTGCGTAAACTTATATACTTTCTCACCTATGGACTAGTGATCCACCCGACCAAGGGACACGGTCAGTAACTCAAATAACTTATATATATATATATATATATATATATATATATTAAAACTTAATTTCATAAGTCTTTTACGTAAAGTAAATGTGAGGACAAGTCGCCGGAGCGTCTGCAGTTGTCCCCTGCGCTGCGTGGCATCACAACGCGTATTTTCTCTTACTCTGACGTATAATTAAATACAGAGAAAATGAGGGTTGTGATAGTTGGTATTAGAGGGAGGTTTTGCAAGAGGGTTGTTTGGTTTGGCAAGCATGTCAAACAATTTTCCCTTAAGCAAAATTCTAATTGTATCATTTCATTACATAGACACACCAATATGTCACCAGTAGATCTTGATGGAAGCATGCACACTACACTCATAGCATGAAAAAAAGTATATGGGGCATATTATATAGTATGAGATTCATAATATGTGTTTGTATATGGATCCACCATAGGTGGCAACATGTGACAGTTATGTAGTTTGGGATGCATAACCATCATCACATGGATGCTCATTAGTACGTTTTACTTTTTCGTTACATACAATATTAGGTAGTATGAGATGCATAACATTATATGTGTATGCCTCTCATAACATGCACTAAGGTTTTTTTTAGAATGCATACCACTGCATATATAACATATCATCACATAAGCACACGTGTCAAGTTAAAGATCTGCATGATGACATATGTACATGCATGATTTTAAATGAAATTTATACATTCATACATTCATATTATATGCACAAGTTATAAGCATAACATCATTTCATGATTTCCCAAAGCAAGGTAACAGTAAGGGCAAGTATCTATTCATTTCCGATCTGATCTGAGTTTGTTCGTTACTGATCTAATCTGAGTCAGGGTATTCGATTTTACTAGCTTAGGTGTATTAAGCTAGGTCCTTGATATCCGTTTATTATGTAGAAATGCTGCCTAAACGTGTTGCTATGAGGTCGACTCCCCAGTCGTAGGGTGAGTCTTCTGGTACCCAGAGTGAAGCGGTGATTGAAGGACTACAATAGAGTAATGAGGCCCTGACAAGACAGATGGTGGATATGCAATCGCAGATACAATCATTGTTGGTGGTCGTCGCCAGGCAACATACTAGAGCGCGGGTTCCTTCTATGGGTCAAGCTGTTCCTACTCCTCCTGTTGTTCTAGTATCCGCAGTTGCACTGGCACCATAGATGAATTTATTTCTCACTTCCAGCGAATAGGAGCTTCTACGTATGATGGTAGGGCAGTCTTCATGGCATTCGATGACTGGATCATCGCCATCGAAGAAATGTTTTCTTATTCTGGCATTTACTCCGATCATAAGGTGATTATTACGGCGTACCAGCTCAAAGGACTTACGAAGAGTTGGTGGATTAGAGAAAAGGAGAATCTTACTGATGGGTGTTGTTGGGATTTGTTCAAGAGTATGTTATAGAAGAAGTTTTTGCCATCAGTCGAGCAAGATTGTCTGATGAATAACTTTTACACCTGAAGCAGAGGCAACTCATTATTAGTGAATATGAGATCGAGTTTAACAATCTCAGTCATTTCAACCAAGACCTGGTAGCGTCCGAAGAAGGCAGAGTAAAATTCTTCCTGGGTGGTCTGAGATATGACATTCAACTGTCGGATTGCGCGTACAAATCTGAGACCTTTGCGGAAGTAGTAGAGGCCGCCTTGAAGGTTGAGGCGATAGATAATTCGAAGAATCGGGGATTGCATGCAAAGAAGGACAAGAGGAAATCTGATGATGGTGGAAGTACAAGGGGATCGGGCCCTACAACGAAGAATGATCGAAGGGAAGTGTGTAGCTTTTGTAGTAAGCCTGACCACCCTTTTGTGAAGTGCTTTAAGAGACTGGATGTGCAGAAGCAGTATCAGGTACACGTGATCCAGGATGCACCAACGGGAGGCACTGTCTGTACTTATTGCCAGAAGATGGGCATGATGCCGCCCGTTGTCATAAGAAAGCTGGAGCTTGTTTTCACTGCTGCCAGAAAGGATACATGATGGCAAATTGCCTACAAAGCCAGCCTGCGCTGCATGTAGTTCCATTGCAAACTGTACCACCGCCCCCGCCTTACATGGACAAGGGAAAAGGAAAGTTGAATGTGCTGACCAAGGAGGAAGTCCAATCATTGACTAAAGTGATCTAAGGTTAGTCTTCGACTCAGCTAGTATTCTCTTATGGTAGATTTATGGTTTCTGCATTTTAGTTGCGCGCACAATGTGTTTAGGTGAATTTAAGGTGAAGAATAAGTGGGCACGCATTTTGTTCGATTCGGGTGCTACTCAATCCTTTGTGGCAAGGAGTTTTGTAGACCTACATCGCTGGGCACTAGACTAGTTAGACACTTCCCTGAAAGTCAAATTCCCTTCAAGAGAGATGGTGATGTCATGTCAAGGTATCCAAAAATTCATTATCTTCTTAGGTGGTTTTTTAGCCTTTGCGGATATGAAGGTGTTAGACTTGGAGGACTTTGACGTGATTTTGGGCATGGACTGTCTGTCTAGCTATGATGTCGTCATTCAGTGCAAGCTCAAGCGCTTGGATTTCAAAGGGGACAATGGCCAGCACATGAGTGTGTATGGTTTGCCGTGTCAGGAATCTCCAATCATTTCGGCGATATGTGCTCATTAATTTCTAGAGTCTGGCTGTGATTCTTTCCTTTTTTTGTTTCTGTTCTGGAAGCTACACCTATTGTGCCTAGGGTTGAGGATGTTTTTATGGTGCGTGAGTTTCTAGATGTCTTTTCTATTAGTCTTCCTGGACTTCCTCCTAAGAGAGAGGTGGAGTTCGTTATAGATCTCGAGAAAGGCACTCGCCATATTGCAAAAGCACCGTACCTCATGGCATCGTGTGAGTTAGAGGAGCTGCGTACTCAACTGGATGAGTTATTGCATTGTGGTTTTATTAGAAACAGTTCTTCCCCCTGGGGTGCACCAGTCCTCTTCGTGAAGAAGAAGGATGGGACGATGAGACTGTGCATAGATTATCGTGAACTAAACAAGGTGACGGTCAAAAACAGATATCTGTTGCCTAGGATCAATGACTTGTTTGACCAGCTGCGGGGTAGTTCCGTGTTCTCAAAGATTGGCCTTTGTTCGGGCTACAATCATTTAAGAATCTGTGAGTCAGATGTTCTGCAAACTGCTTTTCGTTCCTGATATGATCACTTTGAATTTCTGGTAATGTCATTTGGATTAATGAATGCATCGTAAGCTTTTATGGACATGATGAACAGGGTGTTCAAGCACTTTTTTGATAAGTTCGTGGTTGTTTTCATTAACGATGTCCTGGTATATTCCAGAAATGCAGAAGAGCATGCCTTGCACTTGCGTTTGGTCTTGACTACTCTGAGGGATCATAAGATTTATGCAAAGCTTAGCAAGTGCGAGTTCTAGTTGTCTCTGTTGTCATTCCTGGACACATTGTAAGCAAGGTTGGTATCTCAGTGGATCCCGCGAAGATAGCCGCAGTCTTGGATTGGAAGAGACCTACATCGCCTAAGGAGATAAAGAGATTCTTAGGGTTGGCAAGTTACTACAGGAGATTTGTGTAAGGATTATCCATGCTTTCCATGCCATTGACCAGGCTTATGCATAAGAGCGCAGCTTTTGTTTGGTGTAATGCCTGTGAGAAAGCTTTTCAAGAGCTCAAGAGAAGACTATGTTCTGCTCCAATTTTGGCATTGCCGATGGAAGGAGTAGAGTATGTTGTTTATGTGGATGCCTCATGAGTTACAGTAGATTGCGTGTTGATGCAGGACGACGAAGTGATTGCGTATGGATCGAGATAACTAAAGGTGCATGGAAGGAATTATCCTACGCACGATCTGGAATTTGCTGCCATCATTTATGCCTTGAAATTGTGGAGACATCTTCTGTACGGAGTGTCATGCAAAATCTACACGGACCACAAAAGATTGAAATATTTCATCACTCAGAAGGAGTTGAATTTACGGCAGCGTAGATTGCTAGAATATGTTGGGAACTACGAAGTCGATATCCTTTATCATCCCGGCAAGGCTAATGTAGTAGCGGATGCGTTGAGCCGGAAGCCCGCACATATCTTTACCATCTCGGTGCAATCCCTTATAGAGGAGTTTTTTCTCATGGACATAACTATAGGGAATAGTGCTTCGCCGAGTAGCTTGGAGGTGAAAGATCTTTCATGGATTACTCTCACTAGGCTAGCAATCTACTCGGGATAAATGCCTCAGACTGATGGAGTTTGCGTACAATAACAGCTATAAGGAGAGTTTGAAGATGGCACCCTTTGAAGCTTTATATGGAAGGCATTGTCGAACTCCCCTATTTTGGGCAGAGGTTGGTGAGAAGCCTTTGCTCGTCCAGAAGCGCTGGAGGATATGAGCATTTCAGTGATGCATATTCGTGAAAAGCTGAGGTTGGCTCAGGAGCGATACGAGATGTATGCAAATCAGTGCAGAGTTGATTTGGAATTTGTAGTTGGGGATATGGTTTTTCTAAAGGCCTCTCTAATTCCAGGTGTTAAGAGATTTGGAATGAACCATAAGATAGATTCCATGTATGTGGGAGCTTTTCAGATTCTGGAGCGCATAGGAGTTTCTGCCTATAGACTAGAATTGCCTGATTCTTTCCCTGATGTTCATGATGTGTTTTACGTGAGCTAGTTGCGAAAGTGCATTCGTAGTGATAGGCATGTCCTTGACTTTGTGCCCCAGTTGCAGCCTAATCTCTCGTATATCGAAGAGCCTGTCTGTATTCTAGAGACGCAAGTTCGTGTGCTAAGAAATAAGATAATTCTGATGGTTAAGGTTCTTTGGCGCATTCAGGATGCTAGTAGGGCAACTTGGGAATTGGAATCCGCAATGAGAGAATCTCATCCTCAACTATTCTCCTAGTCTTCCCTAGTTAGTATTATTGTTTAATGAATTCTTCTATCATGTCTCTCCCACTGCCCTCATGTTTTGTTTCATGTTCCAAGTTTCGGGACAAAAACTTCCTTTTTAGAGGGGTGATTGTAATGTCCCTGATTTTCTGACAATTATTTAATCCTCACGTTGACGTCATAATGATGTAAGGGGGCGTTACATTAACGTGGAGTTGATGCGCGTCGCCGTTAGTTCGTCTTCACGTCTGTTCGGTCATGGCGGCCAAATTCATGAATACTTGTCGAAAATGGAAAACTTCACATTAGGAAAATAAATTAATTAATTTTTGACATGCTCGTCAAGTTTCGTCGTAATCCAAGTGATATTCGAGCCTCGGCGAATTTTCGAAGTTTTGCAGAATTTATGTTCGCCGTAGGCTTTGAAAATTTATATCTCGACAACGGCTCGCCGGATTTTAGTTTTGTCTTCGTCGTTAGATTCGTAGCATTGACATTCGAAAACGTTGTGAATTGCGTTCGAATCAGGGTATGTTTAGTCCCTGTATCGTCATTTTATCCAAAAGTACGAGACAACTGATTTCTCGAGAAATAACATTGATTTCTTGAGAAATAATATTGATTTCTCGAGAAATAATGTCATTTCTCTAGAAAATAGGTCATTTCCTGAGAAACAGCATTGTTTCTCGAAAAACAGCATTGTTTCTCGAGAAACAGCATTGTTTCTCGAGAAACAGCTTTGTTTCTCGAAAACCAGCAATATTTTTCGAGAAACAGCTTTGTTTCTCGAGAAAAAAACTTTCTTTCGCGAGAAACATCTTTGTTTCTCGAGAAACAGCTTTGTTTCTCGAGAAACAGCTTTGTTTTTCGAGAAATCTCGAGAAAAAGCAATGTTTCTCGAGAAAAAGATTTCTTCCTCGAGAAAGAGCTTTGTTTCTCGAGAACACCTAAAAGAACTAGTGCCTAATCACCTAGAGGGGGGGGGGTGAATAGGTGACCTTTATCTTTTTAACTTTAAAGGCAGAAATACTGTACAGTAAATGCAATTCTACAATTATCACAACACAGCAACCATACAATCAAACATACACAGAGTGCACACAGGATTTATAGTTGTTCCCCAAGGTCTGGGTACATCCACTTTCCCCCTTCGCCTATCTAGTAGTGTACTAGATTCGGCCTAACTTCTCTACTTCTTCTCAGATCCTCAGATCTTATAACTCAGAACCCCAAACAGGTTCCTACAACTCAGAGTGTCCCCACTCCTACAACTCAGGCACAAAGACTTACCACTCAGTCTTCACCAAGACCTACACTCAGGCTAAACAGCCCAACCTCAGCCTTCAATCAAGGCCTACACTCATAGAATAGAATCTCCTACACTCAGGCAAAATAACCCTACCTCAGCCTTTATAAAATAGGCTTACACTCAGATCCCTTAGGATCCTACAGAAAATAAAGTTTACAAAGTGTTTAACCACAACTCTGAAAGAGTGAGATGAGTTGACTGGCTTCTTGATGAGTTCTTGGAAGAACTTTGCAGAGATCAACCTCCCTTGGCTTTCTTCAAAGCTTCTTGAATTAGAACACAGTAGGGTTGAGTCTCCTCTGAAGATGATCTTGTATCAACTTCTGTCTTGAGAATCAGATCTCAATCTGAATCTTACTTTTCAGCCTGGTTCAACAGCTGTTCTTCTTAGAAGGAGCTCTCTCTCTCCAACTTCTTAGATCTTCTCTTGAAGGTCTTCTTCTTTGTTTGTGTTGTTTTTTAATTCATTGATCATCCCTTCTATTTAAGGAGAAAGGTCTTTAAATAGTCTTCCTCCAAGGTAACCGGTTGATCCGGTTTATAACAACTTTCTGATGGCTCTGACAGTTGCAGTTCACAGGTTGAAATGGCAGCTGTCAAGTCATCTAGTCACCTCTTGAAATCTCTGTCACTATCTAAAAGTGTCGAGACAGATAGTCATTATGTGTCGACACAAATAGACAAAGTGTCGACACAAGTAGACTAAGTGTCGACACTAGCCTTGATGGTGTCGACACAACTTCTTGTGTTGTTGTAACAGCTTCTCGACACTGCTTCTTCAGAATGTGTCGACACTGATTCTGTGTGTCGACACAAGCCTTCTGTAGAATGTGTCGACACTGATTGAGTGTGTCGACACAAGTACTTCTTCTTCAATACTTAGTTGATTTCTGCTGTGTGTCAACACAACTACTTTGTGTTGACACATCTTCTTGTGTTGAAACTTGTCAAGTGTCGACACAACTTCTTTGTGTCGACACATGCCTTCATGTGTTGAAACTTTGCTGAGTGTCGACACATCTCCTTTGTGTCGACACATGCCTTCATGTGTTGAAACTTTGTTGAGTGTCGACACATCTCCTTTGTGTCAACATATGCCTTCATGTGTTGAAACTTTGCTGAGTGTCGACACATCTCCTTTGTGTCGACACATGCCTTCATGTGTTGAAACTTTGCTGAGTGTCGACACATCTCCTTTGTGTCGATACATGTACTTTAACTTTGTTGAAGTTTGCTGAGTGTCGACATAGCCTCCTGGTGTCGACACTTTTGTTGTCGACAATGTTTCTCTGGGTGTCGACACTGCCTCTAAGTGTCGACACTGATTATGTAGACAATTCTTCACTGTGTGTCGACACTGCCTGTATGTGTCGACACTTTTCTTCTGGTGTCGACTCTGTCTTCCTTGTGTCGACACAATTACTCCAAGTGTTGACACAGTTTCTCTAAGTGTCGACACAAGCCTTCTTAAGTGTCGACACTTCACCTCTAGGTGTCGACGCATGGACTTAGAAACTTTTATGCTTTACCTGCAATTACTTAACCTGCACACATAAACTCAAAGTACATCAAATACACCTTGATGTATATCATTTAGTAGGGTGAGGCTTCTTCAAATATGGTACATATATTCCAATGTACCCAACAATCTCCCCCTATTTGGAGAAGTCATAACCCTTAGTCAATGATATACACCATACATAACAAATACTCAATATGATGTATAACAATATTAAATGACAGGGTAAATACTAAACATGTATAAACAAAACATGTATAATCAATCATTACAGAATATAAATGTAACAGATCAAACATTATTTTGTTATAACTTCCAATAGTTTCATAAACCAAAAGTTTACATTGATTTTAATGTAAAAGATTACATAGTTGTAAACTTAAGAAAATCCTAATCTATGGCTGCTCTGGTTCCTTGATAACAATGCCCTTTCCAGATTGAATCTTTGCTTGAACCGGAGCTTCATTGTCATCAGCACGCTTCTTTCCCTTAAGATCTTTCTTTTTCTATTCTTCAGCTCTAATCTTCTGCCTCTCAAAATAATGATAAGGCTTAGGGAAATACTTGCTAGGCTCCTGTGCATTAGGAGGTAGCTTCCCTAATTTGGCCTTCCTTCTGTATTGTACAATGGCCTCTTTCCTAGCTTCATACTTTTTCCATTCCTGGTCGGAATACCATTTGCCCCTCTCTAGGAAATTATCCTTTGCAGCCTTCCAAGCAGTTAATATGATATTCCTAGAGGTTGGGCTTCATTGCTCAAAGTCTGGCCTTAATTCAGCCTGCTCTCTGAACCTTTTCTTAGATAATTGGGTCTCTTGTTCTTTGAGTACTGCCTCTAGTACTAGCTGTACAACTTTCTCAAGAATAATATTCTAATTACCCTCAGGAGGACTATACATAGATTGTACCTCCTGATGTATCATGTCAAAATCTGTAGGAGGATATATCACTGGAGCCACTTCAGCTTGCTCTCCTCCAAAATATGCAGGATTTTTGCCAAACTCTGCCACATTATCATCATCACATAAAGGTGGATATCCAAGGGTGGCTCTGATGGAGTTTGAAATCCACTTTGCATGATCAGAGCCGGCTTTGACTAACACCCTCTGCCCCTTTATGACTTCTCTTTCTATATGATCCCTAAGATTATCTTTCTGGAATCTGATTTGAGCATTCAAATAGTTAACTCCATCTTTATAAAAAGGTTTTAACCTTTGTAGCTTGTCAGTAATTATCTTTTGAGAATCTGCAATGGCAGTGTGAACTCCATGTAGGCTTTCTTGTAGTTGCTTATTAAACTCTTCCTTGGCAGTAGCACTTGCTGCAGTCTGAGAAGCTTCAAGATTCTTCATTTCAGTGACTATCATATTATGTGATTCAGTTAAATTTTCATTCATTCTAATCTGATTTTCAAGAACATATCCTTGTTTGACAGCCATGTCATCAACTTGTGTTTTTATCTGCTCTTGATGTGTAGCCAGATTTACCACTGCATTTCCTCCTTTATGGAAACAATCAGTCATTTCCTTTTTATGTTGATTAACTTCAAATCTAATAGATTTGATGTCTTGAGCTAAGGACAATTGTAGCTCCTTATGGTGCTCATCCGTATAAGTTTCCATAGCCTTCCTTTGCTCATATAGCTTTATTTGCAATGCCACCAACATAGAACTATAATCAGCAGTTGGGGCAGGCTGTGGAGCAACTATTTGTAAAGCTTTCTTGTAGCTTTGACTCCTTCTCTTGAAGACCATTAGCTTTCTTTTCTTTGCCTGAACCTCAGCAACTTCTTCAGAATCTGAGGTACTAGCTATATCTACTCTATCCTGTGGAGTTGGAGGTAAGTCCTGAGTAGTCTTTGGTAGCTCCCCCTCAGTCCTTTGCTCTTTAGTTTCTTTCCTAGCAATCTCCTCCTGGGATCTCACATGCTCCCCCTCAACAGCTGCTTTCTCTCCCTCCAAGTCAGTCTGTAAAAGATCAGGAAACAACTCTTCCAGTGTAAACTCCTGTTGAGGATGGACTGGAGACTCTCTTATTTCACCAACCACTTTATCAGCAACAGATGTGTCCTCCATGACAACATCTTCTGTTTGACTATGTAACTGTGTATGATGGTCAACATCAAGTAATGATTCAGTCAGAACTTCATCCTCAATATTGAAATTTAATTGATTAACTTCAGTGATTACCTCTAGTATTGTTTGGGTAACCCTTGCACTCTCTAATTGGGTAGGTTCATCCACATGTAGAGGCTCCCCCTGGAGTGGATCCAGGTGAATAGGGCTAGCTGATGGTAGCTCCCCCTACCTCTGAGCATCTTCTTATCTTGCTGGTGACTGTCCAACATTGTCATCTTCTCCATCATCAGAACTAAAAAACACTTGTTCCTCTGAGCTACTTGAGGATTCTTGAGCCACAATGGCTTTCTTCTTCTTCTTCTTCTTCTTCTGAGGTGTTTCCTTTTCTGGAGTTGGCAGTTCCTTTGTCAACACTCTATCCCATCTTGAAATAATTCTTACATCCATTCTCCTCATATGATTTATCTTAGAACCGGCAGCTTGGTTCATCACTTCAGGGATACTGCCTGTTAAGTATAAACTCAGAATTCTACCCAGATTGGGTTTCTTCAGGCTCTCTTTTATCTTATCAAACATGACTACAGAGCAATCAGTATTAAGTTTGAAAATTATCCTTGTCATCAAACTGAACATGTGAGCTGAAATTCTATCATGCCCACCAGGCTTGCTCAGTATTACCTTGCCAACTATTTCAGACAAGAACTTGCCCTGCATGTTCATGCCTTTCCTATTGAACACTGATCCAATCTTAAGGCTTGAATCAAGTCCACACCATACCAGTGCCTCCCTTGTCTTTGAAGCAGATACATCTTCCTCTTCTTTAGTTATAGGGAAATGTAGAATCTTTCTTAGATTCTTATGGGTGACCTTCACCTTTGCCCCATGAACTTTGGACTTAATCTTGAGTCCAGATTCATCAAGAGTAGCTGCACTCAAGAATTCAAGGACCTCCTTCTTCCAGATCTTGATTGGTTCTGATACAAGATACTCTAATCCAGTCTTTGCAATTAGGGTTACCACACCTTGGATTTCGGGTTCCGCGTCATCAAATGAATGTCGCACGAGCTCATATCCTTCATTAATGTTCTCTTCTAGCTTGGGTGCCATTAGGGTTTGAAGAAATTTTGAATTTAGAGAAGAGAAATGTCGACACACAAGTTTGGTCTCAAAACTAAGGTGAGCATGTCGACAAACAATAGTGAAGACCTATTTATACCTTTCTAAAATTGAAGGTGAAAATGTGCGTCAAAATACTTGAAATGTGTCGAAACTGTAGATAAGTGTCGACACTTACTGCTAATGTCTCGACAACTATGTGTCGACACAAATATAGTCGACAGAATATATGTATCGACACTTATATATCTCAGCTCGACACTTAGTCGAGACTCTACTAGACAAATTCTGTGTAAATCCTAAGTGTCGACACCACCATGGATGTGTCGACACCTACACTGCATGTATCGACACTAATTATCTGAAGTGTCGACACAGACTTCCTAGATGTGTCGACACCATTTCTCTTAAATGTCGACACCACTTCTATGTGTCGACACAGACAACTCTGTGTGTCGACGCTATTTTACTTGGCCAATTTTTGTAAATATTCTAAGTTTATCATTCCTAATTCAATTTTAAACTTATTGAATTTGGTTTCATCTAAGGGCTTAGTAAACATATCAGCTAACTGATTATCTGTCTTAACATACTCTAGGGAAATGTCTTCTTTTTCCACATGTTCTCTTAGAAAATGATATTTAATTTCTATGTGCTTAGTCCTACTATGGGAGACAAGATTATTTGCAATAAAAATGACACTAGTAGAATCACAAAATAAAGGTGTCCTACTTACTTGAATACCATAATCATCTAGCTGATGTTGAATCCATAGAAGTTGAGCACAGCAACTTCCTGCAGCTACATACTCTGACTCTGTTATGGAGATAGCCACACTTGTTTGCTTCTTGCTAGTCCATGACAACAGCCTTCCACCTAGAAATTGACAAGTTCCTGTAGTACTCTTCATATCTTCCTTGTAGCCTGCAAAATCTGCATCTGAATAACCTGTCAGTACAAAATCTTCATTCCTAGGGTACCAAAGGCCTAGATAGGGTGTGCCCTTAAGATATCTCAAAATTCTTTTGACTGCTGTCAAATGAGATTCTTTAGGGCAAGCTTGGTACCTAGCACAGACACATGTAGCATACATGATATCTGGTCTACTAGTAGTCAAATAGAGTAGGGAGACAACTATCCCTCTATACAAAGTTTCATCTACAGGTTTCCCTGCATCATCTTTGCTTAGAGACATGCTTGACCCTATAGGAGTTTTCATGGTAGTGGATGATTCCATACCATACTTCCTTATCATCTCTAGGGTGAACTTAGACTGGCATATGGATAATCCATCTTCAGTCTGTCTAACTTGGAGACCCAAGAAGAACTTAAGTTCCCCCATACTGCTCATTTCAAATTGTCCTTGCATGAGTTTTGCAAACTTTCTGCAAAGACTACTTTCTGTAGACCCAAATATTATGTCATCTACATATATTTGGACTAAGATAATCTTGACTCTGGATTCCCTAAGGAATAGAGTCTTGTCTATTTTCCCCCTTGTGAATTTATTCTCAATGAGGAAACTAGACAGGGTGTCATACCAAGCCCTTGGGGCTTGCTTTAACCCATACAAAGCCTTCCTAAGTGTATATACATAATCAGCTTTAAGAGAATCAACAAAACCTGATGGTTGCTCTAGATAGACTTCTTACTTCAGATTTCCATTCAGAAAAGCTGACTTAACATTCATTTGATATACCTTAAATCCTTGATATGTTGCATAGGCAAGAAACATACTTATTGCTTCCAGTCTTGCTACTGGAGCAAAGGTTTGATCAAAATCAATACCTTCTTCCTGCCTATATCCCTTTGCAACAAGTCTAGCTTTATTCTTTATGATAATTCCATTCTCATTCAACTTGTTCCTAAAGATCCACTTAGTTCCAATAATGTTGTGGTCCTTGGGTTTAGGAACTAGCTCCCAGACCTTCCATCTTTTGAATTGATTCAGCTCCTCTTGCATAGCCTCAATCCAATGAGGGTCTAGGATAGCTTCTTCAAACTTCCTTGGCTCTACTTGGGATAGAAAACTAGAGTAAAGAACTGTACTTAGATTCCTGCTCCTTGTTTGCACCCCTTGTCTGGGATCTCCAATTATTTGATTGGCTGGATGATCCTTTAAGTGCCTATTTGCTGGAGGCAGCCCGTCTTCAGGTTGTACACCTTCAGTCTCTTCATTTTGCTGCATCTCTTGGTCTTCTTCAGTATCAGGAGTACCTTGTACTCCCCCTGGACAACAGCCACCATCTTCCACTTGCTGACTTGCAGAAGAACATTCTGTTAAGGTAAGCTTTTCCATCTTCTCATTTACACCTGTAGAGCTGCAAACACTTCTTCGCAATTCATTGTTAATAAGTCTAGCTTCATCAAAAATTACATGAACAGACTCTTCTACAACTTGAGTAATCAAGTTGTAGACCCTATAAGCCTTACTATTATTGTTGTACCCAACAAAGATCCCCTCTTGCGATTTGGCAGCAAACTTGGTTAGATAAGACTTACTATTGTTAAGGATATAGCACTTGCAACAAAAGATCCTGAAATAGGATAAATTTGGTTTTATGCCCTTCACAATCTCATAGGGGGTCTTCTTGTGACTCTTGGTGATAGTAGCCCTATTGATCACATGACAAGCAGTATTTACTGCCTCAGCCCAGAAACATTCTGGGAGAGAAGTGCCACTCAATAGGGTTCTACCAGCCTCTATCAAGGTTCTATTATTCCTTTTAGCAATACCATTTTGCTGAGTTGTTCTTGGTGAGCAAAATTTGTGAAAAATTCCAAATTCTTCACACAGTTTTGTCATACTTTCAGACTAAAATTCAGTACCATGGTCACTTCTAATTTTGACCACTGTACTGTCCAATTCATTCTGAATTTGTTTAACAAAACTATATAGGATACTTGGGGTTTTAGATTTTTGTCTAAGAAAGAACACCCAGGAATACCTTGAATAGTCATCTACAACCACAAATGTGTAGACCTTCCTACCTAGGCTGTGAACTGGCATAGGACCAAAAAGATCCATATGCAAGACGTATAGACACCTCACAGCATCTTTGTTCTCAAGGCTATGAAAGGTGGATTTGGTCTGCTTGCCTTTTTGACAAGCTGAGCATATCCCATCCTTTATATACTTAACCTGAGGACCAATCCTCACTAACTCTTTGCTAAAGAGTTGGCCAATTGTCTTATAGTTAAGATGAGCCAGCCTCTTGTGCCATTTAACATAATGTGAGACTCTTTCATCAGCTACAAGACAAATAGGAGAAACATTGTTCTCACACATAATGTCTAGACAATAGACATTTCTTTTCCTATATCCTGTCAGAATGATCTTTTGATCATTTGACCTCTTGATATGACAACCATCCTTGACAAATGAGATGTCATATCCTAAATCACTCAGCTGACTTATGCTAATGAGGTTATGTTTCAAACCCTTCACATAAGCCACTTGAGTAATTGAAATTTGGTTACTAGTAATGTTACCAAAGCCTTTGATGATTCCTTTTTCTGAACCACCAAAGGTAACTTTAGGGCCATCCTTGATTGGTGTATACTCCTTCAGCAATCCCCTAGTTCCAGTCATGTGCCTGGAACATCCACTGTCCAAGTACCATATAGGAGCATGGCCACTTGGACTCACCTGCAAAACAGATTACTTAACCTTAGAACCCAAATAATTCTTGGGTCCTTGGTGCATGTTAGTTTGACTTTTAACAAAACTACCTGTAGCTCTTCTAGTAGGTAGTTTGCTACTCTCCTTGACACTTGAATTGTGCCAACAATCTATGACAAAGTGGCCTATCTTGCCACAACACCAGCACTCAAACTTGGTGTACCTTTGTTTGGGTACAACCCTGGCTGGATTATCTACTGCAGCCTTCTTGTTTAGTGCTGGGGCTTTGCCCTTAGATTTGGACTTAACTGTCCTGGCAGGTTTTGTAAACCCCAATCCTGTTTTACCCTTATGAGGTACAAACTCATCTATCAAAGGTAAAACAGATTTTGGTTTAGAAAAACTTGCTACAATCTCTCTCTCCTTCTGAAGTCTAGCCTCCAGATTTCTAATTTGATCATTCTTAAATGTAATAGTACCCATCTGAATAACAGTAATGTTCTTCAGCCTAGCTATTTCATTCAGTTTCTGATCAAATAACTTGTCTGAATCAGCAGCAGCCAATTTAAGACTAGCAATCTCCTTTGCCTGAGTTTTGGCTAAGGTTTTGCTTTTCTTCAAGGCCTGCAACAAGTCCCTATATTCATCAATTAATTGATGAATATCTCATTCAGATTCAGACCCACCCACATCACTTGATGTAGATGTATCTGATTCTGACTCAGTACTAGAAATTGAACAAAAAGAACAACTTTGTAGCTTACTTGGTACAGGCTGATCCTGAATTTTGTCTCCTTTAGATAAGGCCATCAGTCCCTTGCACTGAATGTCCTCATACTCATAAATTGAGTTCATTAGTTGCATGAACTCATCTTCTTCCTCTTCAGCAAATAAACCAATATAGGCTTCAGTTTCTGAGTCTGTTTCTGAAGATGACTGATCAGTCAAACTTTTGTCTTTCTTGGCAACAAAGGAATTTTCCTTTTTGCCCTTAAACTGTGTCTTCTTTCTGTTAGTTGACTCCTTTCTCTTTTCTGGACAGTCAGCCACTACATGTCCTTGTCTATTGCAACAACATCATACAATCTTTGAGGATGTAGTTTTACTTGGCTTCGAATTTCTTCTGTCATTCCTTGATGACTTCCTTTTCTGATAGTAGTCATCTTTTGTCTGTGAAGTGGATGGCTTAGACTTCCACTGCTTCTTCTTCAGAAACTTTTGAAAATGTCTTGTAAAAGCAACAAAGTCTTCATCACTTTCACTACTATCTTAATTCTTGCTTTCTGAATTATCTGACTCAGCCTCAGCAACTATTAGAGATGGAGATGGAGACTTGCTTCTATATTTCCTAGTGGCTTCAGTATTGAAGGCCACAGCTCTTTTCTTGTGCTCCACTCTAATAGTCTTCTCTTCCTCCTTTCTTGCCAATAACTGCATCTCATAAGATAACAGTTTTCCAAACAAAGTTGGAGGAGGTATGTCAGCTAGTTTGGCCACTTCCCTAATGGCACAAATCTTAGTGTCCCAGTCTTTAGTCAGGGATCTTAATAACTTGTCATTCAGCTCATAGTTGCTGAATTCTCTTCCACAGGACATCAATTCATTTACTATCCTATAAAACTTCTTGTAGCATTCAGTAATGCTATCAGACTTTCCTTGTCCGAAGCTTTCATATTCCTGATTTAACAAAGACTTCCTGTCTTGTCTTACTTCTTCTGATCCCTCCATATAGACTATTAATGTGTCCCACATTTCTTTAGAAGTTTTACAATGAATTAAATTCTGAAATGTTGCATCATCAATTGCACTAACAATAATATTCTGGGCCCTCTTGTCCATAGTGGCTAGAATAATTTCATCTTTAGTCATTTCTGAATAGTCTTTGGGAGTTCTTTTATTTGCATCCAGAATAGATACTTTCATTGGCACATATGACCCTTCTTTGACTTTAATGTATATTCTTGGGTCAGATGCTTCCATAAAGAGTCTAACCCTCTCTTTCCATATGCCAAAAATCTCTTTTCTACAAATTGGCAATTTCATGGACCCCAGCTCTTTGTGATTCTCACTATAACTCATTTTCTTGAATCTTGATTATTCTGATTCTGCCTACAGGATCTTACTCAGACTGTTATGTCCCTTTTTGAGTAACCTCTCTTTGATACCACTTGAAAGAACTAGTGCCTAATCACCTAGAGGGGGGGGGGGGTGAATAGGCGACCTTTATCTTTTTAACTTTAAAGGCAGAAATACTGTATAGTAAATGCAATTCTACAATTATCATAACACAACAACCATACAATCAAACATAAACAGAGTGCACACAGGATTTATAGTGGTTCCCCAAGGTCTGGGTACATCCACTTTCCCCCTTCGCCTATCTAGTAGTGTACTAGATTCGGTCTAACTTCTCCACTTCCTCTCAGATCCTCAGA
The DNA here is from genome assembly GCA_039583875.1 of Platanthera guangdongensis. Lineage (NCBI taxonomy): Eukaryota > Viridiplantae > Streptophyta > Magnoliopsida > Asparagales > Orchidaceae > Platanthera > Platanthera guangdongensis. Next base: position 139,415,633 of record CM077148.1, read on the forward strand.
TCTTACAACTCAGAACCCCAGACAGGTTCCTACAACTCAGAGTGTCCCCACTCCTATAACTCAGGCACAAAGCCTTACCACTCAGTCTTCACCAAGACCTACACTCACGCTAAATAGCCCTACCTCAGCCTTCAATCAAGGCCTATACTCAGAGAATAGAATCTCCTACACTCAGGCACAATAGCCCTACCTCAGCCTTTATAAAATAGGCTTACACTCAGATCCCTTAGGATCCTACAAAAAATAAAGTTTACAAAGTGTTTAACCACAACTCTGAAAGAGAGAGATGAGTTGACTGGCTTCTTGATGAGGTCTTGGAAGAACTTTGCAGAGATCAACCTCCCTTGGATTTCTTCAAAGCTTCTTGAATTAGAACACAGTAGGGTTGAGTCTCCTCTGAAGATGATCTTCAATCAACTTCTATCTTGAGAATCAGATCTCAATCTGAATCTTACTTTTCAGCCTAGTTCAACAGCTGTTCTTCTTAGAAGGAGCTCTCTCTCTCCTACTTCTTAGATCTTCTCTTGAAGGTCTTCTTCTTTGTTTGTGTTATTTTTCAATTCAAGGATCATCCCCTCTGTTGAAGGAGAAAGGTCTTTAAATAGTCTTCCTCCAAGGTAACCGGCTGATCCGGTTTCTAACAACTTTCTGATGGCTCTGACAGTTGCAGTTGACCGGTTGAAATGGCAGCTGTCAAGTCATCTAGTCACTTCTTGAAATCTCTGTCACTGTCTGAAAGTGTCGAGACAGATAGTCATTATGTGTCGACATAAATAGACTAAGTGTCGACACAAGTAGACTAAGTGTCGACACTAGCCTTGATGGTGTCGACACAACTTCTTGTGTTGTTGTAACAGCTTCTCGACACTGCTTCTTCAGAATGTGTCGACACTGATTCTGTTTGCCGACATAAGCCTTCTGTAGAATGTGTCGACACTGATTGAGTGTGTCGACACAAGTACTTCTTCTTCAATACTTAGTTGATTTTTGCTGTGTGTCAACACAACTAATTTGTGTTGAAACATCTTCTTGTGTTGAAACTTGCCAAGTGTCGACACATCTTATTTGTGTCGACACATGCCTTCATGTGTCGAAACTTTGCTGAGTGTCGACACATCTCCTTTGTGTCGACACATGCCTTCATGTGTTGAAACTTTGCTGAGTGTCGACACATCTCCTTTGTGTCGACACATGCCTTCATGTTTTGAAACTTTGCTGAGTGTCGACAGATCTCCTTTGTGTCGACACATGTACTTTAACTTTGTTGAAGTTTGCTGAGTATCGACATAGCCTCCTGGTGTCGACACTTTTGTTGTCTACAAAGTTTCTCTGGGTGTCGACACTGCCTCTAAGTGTCGACACTGATTATGTAGACAATTCTTCACTGTGTGTCGACACTGCCTGTATGTGTCGACACTTTTCTTCTGGTGTCGACTCTGCCTTCCTGGTGTTGACACAATTACTCCAAGTGTCGACACAGTTTCTCTAGGTGTCGACACAAGCCTTCTTAAGTGTCGACACTTCACCTCTAGGTGTCGACACATGGACTTAGAAACTTTTATGTTTTCCCTACAATTACTTAACCTGCACACATAAACTCAAAGCACATCAAATACACCTTGATGTATATCATTGAGTAGGGTGAGACTTCTTCAAATCTGGTACATATATTCCAATGTACCCAACAACAGCAATGTTTCTCGAGAAAAAGCTTTCTTTCTCGAGAAACAGTAATGTTTCTCGAGAAGGTCATTCATGCACTTTTTGCAAACGTTCAGGCGCCATTTTGAGGATTAAACGGTGTCAAATGAAAACATGGCTAACATAAAATTTGTTCGTCTCGACGAGATATACAACTTTCATGCTGTTCACATTTCGATTCGAGGCCATCTTCAGCCTCTATTTTTATTTTCCACGCACCCATACTTAAATTGCCCGCATCCATCCTGTTTAGAATACATACATATATATATACCCATATATATATATATATATATATATATATATATATATATATATATATATATATATATATATATATATATTCATATACTTAAGGATAAATAGAAAAACTTCATCTTATTCTTGACCGAACCAGAGAGCGAGAGTGACGGCGAGTGTTCTAAGTTCTGAAGCTTGAGATCGCCGCCATCGGAGCTACGATGCTTGGAATCGAAAACAGAGCATAGATCCAGAAAACTCTCACTGATATCTTCACGTTTGTGCTAAGTATTTCTCGTTTCGTGTAAGTTTTTCGTTAGGGTTTTCGGCCCTAACCTCACTTTTGGCAAAATCCTTGTAGATTCTGCTTCCCTGCGCCTTCTTTTGGCTAGATCCACGACGTAGAGTATATTGGAACACTGATTGGAGTACAAATCGAGGCAAGTGGTGTTCTTGCCCTCCCTCTTGCACTTTTCTTCCAACTTTTTATTATATATGTTGTAGATTTGACATGTTTAAGTTAACCTTATCCTCGAATTGCTAGTTAATTGTCTTGTATTATGAAGTTTGTTTCACCTAGAACCATTTCTCCCAAATTTTATTTCGTAGATTTGGTAAACGAATTTTGTTGTCATGCCACTTTAACTATCGAGTCATTATGATAGTTGTGATACCTCGTGCGTCCCGTTTCACTTTGTAGAAACCGAACAGAGAACAAACCGAAATGGTTTTAAATGAAATTTTATTATCCGAAAAAGGTATCTATTACAAAGGTATGCCCTCCCTTATATAGAATGGAGGAGAAATGAGAGAATACAAATAAGAGATGTGGGACTAAAAATTTACAGGACTAAGCGGACTATACAAAACAAACCGCACAAGCCGCGCAGTTAGACAGCAGGGCTAACCGCACGGCTACCACCCGAGAGGAAGAGAGACTGCCAGGGTAGACCGCCAGACCGCCCGGTCTCCAAGCCGGCTGAGACAAACCGCCAGACCGCGCGGTCTTCAACCCGCCAAGACAAACCGCCAGACTGCCCGGTCACCAACTTCAACACTCCCCCTCAAGCTGGAGCATATATATCGATCATGCTCAGCTTGTCGCAGATGTGGAAAAAGGAAGCGGACACCGGCTTTGTGAAGACATCTGCCAACTCGTTGTCGGAAGTGACAAAAGGAGTGCAAATCTGTTTCTTCAATATTTCTTCCCGAATAAAATGACAGTCGACTTCTATGTGTTTAGTTCTCTCATGAAAGACCAGATTTTTGGAAATGTGTATCGCGGCCTTATTGTCACAGAACATAGGAAGAGGATAGTTGTAAACCTCTCCTAAGTCAAGCATGAGAGCTCGCAATCACTTCAACTCACATGTAGTCGATGCCATGCTGCGATATTCCGCCTCTGCACTAGACCTGGAAAAGACAGACTGTTTCTTGCTCTTCCAACTCACAAGATTGCCTCCAACAAATGTGCAGAAACCTGAAGTCGATTTGCGGTCCCCTTTGTCATCCGCATAGCTTGAATCTGAGTAAGCTTCAACCCTTAGGTGACCATTCTTCTGAAATAGGAGTCCTTTCCCTGGAGCAGCTTTAATATACTCTAATATCCTCAGAGCAGATTATAGATGACACTCCCTCGGAGCTTGCATGAACTGGCTCACCTTGCCAACAACATAAGAGATGTCGGGTCTGGTTACCGTGAGATATATGAGCTTGCCCACCAGACGCTGGTATCTCATAAGATCAGAGAGAAGAGGTGAGTCATCTGTCCAAGTTTTGTCTTCTCCAGCAGCCATAGGACAACGTGCAGGTTTAGCACCAGTGAGTCCTGTTGGGTATTGTATCCACAATGCACCTGATTTGAAGAAGCCCCTGGACAAGCTAAGGTCAATAGACTATGTATTTGATAAAATCCTTCTAGTTGTGCTTGCAGTTTTTCCACGCTAAGTGCACACCAATGTCAGGGTGCAGTAGGTCAATATACACAGGTCTGCACGACATAATCCCTCGTTGAGCAGATCAGTGTGTTGGCCTACGTGTACTCTCTCTATTGGAGTGCACTTATTTTCAAGCACAGGGCTGTAAATATGCAGGAGCAGACAAGGAGCAAGGATGGGTCAAGGAGCATCTCATGGGTGGAAAGACAAAATTTCGTCCAAGTTAGAATCGACGAGAATCACCAAGTGATTCTCGCCGATTCGGCGAGAATCACTTGGGATTCTCGCCGATTCGTCGAGAATCAGAGGTTGATTCTCGCCGAACTCGATCCAGCAACTTCTAAGCAAGCACCTCTGCATTTAAGTAAGAATCGACGAGAATCACTTAGTGATTCTCGCCGATTCGGCGAGAATCACTAGTGATTCTCGTCGAATCGACGAGAATCACTGGTTGATTCTCGCCATCTCGACCTGGCTTAAAGCAGTGCGTGCAACCAAGGCAAATTCGACGAGAATCATCTTTGATTCTCGCCGAATCGTCGAGAATCACCTTTGATTCTCGGCGACTCGGCGAGAATCACTTTTGATTCTCACCGATTTTGACTTGGCGTTTTTCTGGAACTTCCTGAACCGGATTCTGCCGCTGTTAAATTTCTGGACCGGGATTTGGGGATTTCTTTTGTGGGTCCCACAAACGGTCTTATTGGAGGTAGCTACAATATTTATACTCGGGTATTTTGAACGGAATACCAATACAGAAAGAAGTCGAGCAAGCGGAAACCCTAATATCACGAAATCTCTCTGCCGCCTTCGTCGCCGCTCGCGCAAGTCCGTCGGCGCCACTGATCGCTCTTCTTCCTGATCTCCGGCGACAGAAGCTTAGCAAAGCTTGTGTCTCACGTGTCTATCTAGAGATCTCTTGTCTCTCGATTTGTTGACCAGGAAAAACTCCCCCGTCCGAATCAATCGAGACGACCGATCCTAGAGTGACCGTTGGTAGACCAAGTTTGCTTCGCTACGAAGTTTGGATCTCCAAGTTCAGCAGCCGCTCATCATCGTAGCCGCCGATCCCGAAGCTAGCCGCCGCTCGTGTGCCGCCGCCGGTTCCGGGGAGATCCTCTCCAAAAGAGACCGAGGTTGTAGACTATTCATCGACTTCAAGAACACGTCGTCGAACGAAGAGGAACACCGTAGTCTCCAAAAGAAGTTTGTATCTCGTGTACATTCTATATTTTCTTTTGTTGTAAAGGAACTTTTGTTCCGTGTTGTAAGGGTTGGGTGCAACCCGTTTTATGGGAGTGTTGACTCTCATATGTGGAAGGGTTCCTTCCGGTAGTGCAGGGATTGGATTTCAATCCCGTTGGAGAAGTGACCGAGTCGTCCCTTGTTGGGGAGATAGGTCGAAGGGGGAAAGTGGATGTACCCAAGTCGGGGAACCACTATAAATTGCCTGTGTATTCTGTGTGTTGTGCTTTTTATATTTATTGTGCAGGTACGTTCGTAAATTCCGCAAAAGCGCTACTCGTCACCTATTCCCCCCCCCCATAGGTGCACATAGCTGACACTAGGTGGACTTTCAAGTGGTATCAGAGCGAGGTTACTCTTCAAAAAGGTTAACACCTTGAGTAGAATCCTGCCACCAGTGTCAGAAGCATGGATCTGGATTATGAGATTCAGCCACTCAAACTCCCCGCATGCACAAAGGATTATTATCCCATCTGGAGAATGAGAGTATCCTTTCACCTTGATGCTATCGATCCTCGAGCATCCTTCATCCTGGAAGAGGGTCCGTTTATCCCCATGAAGACCTCCGACTCTGGGATCCAAGTGCCCATGGGCGTTGCTGAGATGTCTGAGACGGAACTATCTCTATTTCACTTGTTCGAGAGGATTCGACAAATTATCATGGATGTCTGGTCCGGAGCCTCTCACTCTAGATTAGAAAAATGTAGAACGGCTAAATCTCTGTGGATAATGATCTCAGAGCTGATGGGGGGGGGGGGTCAGAGAAAGCTGAAATATGCTGCCAATCAGAGGATGAAGCGTATGTGGGGGTCTTCACTTCTGAAGATGAATGCAAGGATCCCTCGGATTGCATCAGAGCTCCCGTGTCCGTGTCAGAGACTGACGAGACCAGTGAGGAAAGCAGCTCTGACGAGGATGAAACAATGGTCACTGATTCTAATGACAATAACTCAGATGAGCAGGTAACATCTTCACCCTGCCCCATATCTTTTGACCTTTCTGAAGACAGAAACTGCTCTCCTCCAGAAAATACTGATTCCCTGAAGAGAGCCCTTCAGGAAAGCAACCTACTTGCTGAGGAGCAAGCTCGAGAGATTGCTCGACTGAAGATCTTGTTGGTTCTCCAATTGGCGTCCAACAAGGTCAAGGACTCTAAGATCTCAGCTCTAGAGAATAGTCTAGATAATGAGAAACGTATAGTATCAAACTTTTCCAAAGTTGATGCTATAAAGAGAAAGCAAGAAACCGGGTGGATTTCCCGGATTATCCAGGCATGGAGAAATGGGGAAACGGTATTCCGACCCCCCACTCCAAGCAGGAAGGCAACTCATCATGCCTTCAGGTATGACCACAGGAATAGTCGTGGTCACTGTAAGGATGATCTGTCCCCATGTGGAGACACCCGGAGTGCAAGGGCCGGCATGGCCACCCACGAGAGAATACCTAAGGCTCATTCTGAGCCCTTTGTATTCACTGCCACTGCCTCAACACAGTGTGGATCTGCATATCCCAGCTCACAGAAGACTTCTCACCACTCGAGGACACGAGATAGAGAGGATAGAAGTCATGATGTCAGGCTCCATGGGGCCTCAGTAAGGGAGATGCCTGAAAGAATGGCACCACCTTCCCGGCCTCATAACGCTTACAACATGTATTCTTTCCACCCTTCCACGTGTCACGATGGGAGAGACATTTGTGTGACAAGAACATGCCCTATCCCGTTTAGACCTAGGACCGTGACTACATCAGTCACTAGATCAGGTCGAAAACGGCGATACAACATTCACCCTTGTTGGTGCTGCGGCAAAGTGGGGCACTTTGCCATCGACTGTTGGCACAACCCCTCTGTGCCCACGGCAAGGGCTTATCCACATTCTCGGGACAGAGGTAGTCTTCCAGACAGGTTTTCTGAAGGAAGGCAGTTGCATGCTCATGCTAACAGGAACCTAGGACCCAATATGATTTGGGTTCCTAAGGTAAAGTAATTCTTTCTTGCAGGGTAGTCTAGGTTCCCGTGAATATGATGAGAACTAGGCAGTAGGTGCTAGACATGAACAGCTGAGTCTGAATGAGACCGCTAAAGATGACGCTCCCAAGTACGTCAAAGTTTCCACCTCCACGTCATCTGAAAATGTTGAAGATCAAGATGGGACAAATCTCTTAGAAGAAAGAGAAGCCCAAGAAGTAGTTGAAGCTCTAGACGCCAGACTTCTAGAGCTCCGACACGTAAGAGATCATCCTAGAGATCAGATCATCGGGGATCCTCGTGTTGGTGTCAGAACTCGAAGAGGTACAGTTAACGAAGTATTGCATCTTAGCTTCCTGTCACAGGTTGAGCCAAAGAAGTTCGACGAGGCGAACAAGAATGCGGCATGGATTCTAGCCATGCAAGAGGAACTACATCAATTCGAACGTTGCAAGGTTTGGACGCTGGTTCCCAAACCATACAAGCAGAATGTGATTGGCACGAAGTGGATCTTCAGAAACAAGCTGGATGAACATGGTGTCATCGTAAAGAACAAGGCCAGGCTGGTGGCTCAAGGTTACAGACAGGAGGAAGGGATTGACTTCGACCAGACCTTCGCACCAGTAGCAAGGCTCGAGGCAATCAGGTTGTTCCTGGCGTATGCTTCATACAAAGGATTCACAGTCTATCAAATGGATGTGAAATCGGCATTCCTGAATGGAGACCTGAAAGAGGAAGTATACGTCGCTCAACCCCCAGGTTTTGTCGATCCTACTTATCCCAATCACATTTATTTTCTTAATAAGGCCTTATATGGGTTGAAACAAGCTCCACGAGCTTGGTATGAGACATTATCTAGTTTTCTTCTTGAGAACAAGTTCTCCAGAGGTAAAATAGATAAAACATTGTTTCTCAGGGAAGTCAAAGGCAAGATTTTGCTGGTGCAAATCTATGTCGATGACATAATATTCGGCTCAACGGACAACAATCTTTGCAAAAAGTTCTCTAAACTTATGCAAGGAAAGTTTGAAATGAGCAGTATGGGAGAGCTCAAGTATTTCTTAGGACTTCAAGTGAAATAGTCTGAGGATGGAATCTTCATCTCTCAGACGAAGTTCACAAATGAACTCCTTAAGAAATTCAGTATGGAGAGTGCAACCTCTATGAGGACTCCAATGGGATCCACCATGTCTCTGGATAAGGATGAGAAAGGTAAACCTTTCGATGAAACCAAATACAGAAGCATCATTGGATCCCTACTCTACCTTACTGCCAGTCGACCGGATATTATGTTCTCCACATGTGTCTGTGCCCGATATCTGGTAAACACTAAGGAATCTCACTATGTCGCTGCAAAGCGAATTCTGAGATACCTTAAAGGTACTCCTAATCTTGGCTTGTGGTACCCGAGAAACAATGATGTCGAGCTAATAGGCTTTTCAGATGCTGATTTTGCAGGGAGCAGGGATGACAGGAAAAGCACCTCCGGGACGTGTCAATTCCTCGGCAGGAGGCTTATCTCATGGAACAGCAAGAAACAGAATTGTGTTGCAACCTCCACAGCAGAGTCAGAGTACATCTCGGCAGGAAGCTGTTGCGCACAACTTCTATGGATCAGAAACCAGTTAGCCGACTACGACCTTCAGTTCAAGGAAGTACCCATGTACTGCGACTCCTCCAGTGCAATTGCCATTGCCAACAATCCGGTGTCGCACAGCAGAACGAAGCATATTGAAGTACGCTACCACTTCATTCGGGAGCACGTGGAGAACAAGGATATCTCTCTCTGTTATGTCCCCACGGACAAGCAGATTGCTGATATATTCACAAAGCCCCTAGACGAGGCCAAGTTCAATATTTTCAAGACTTGAATTTGGGGATGCTCAATTATGACGAATGAAGACTACAGAGGCTCCAAGCCCGTGCAAGAACTGAGGGGGAGCAAAGGGTAAAACACTACAGACCCCGATTTGTAGAAGCCGAAAAGGGGGAGATTACCCTCTCGGCTAAGGCTAAGGTGGCTCCAAGCTCGCTCCCAAGAAATTGGTATTGGTAATGGATAACTCACTCAACTTTCTTTTCAGTTTATGGTTTTCATTCTCATTTGCTCTATTCACCTTAGCTTGTAGGGTTTAGGCTTCTTCAAATAGGGGGAGATTGTTGGGTATTGTATCCACAATGCACCTGATTTGAAGAAGCCCCTGGACAAGCTAAGGTCAATAGACTATGTATTTGATAAAATCCTTCTAGTTGTGCTTGCAGTTTTTCCACGCTAAGTGCACACCAATGTCAGGGTGCAGTAGGTCAATATACACGGGTCTGCACGACGTAATCCCTCGTTGAGTAAATCAGTGTGTTGGCTTACGTGTACTCTCTCTATTGGAGTGCACTTATTTTCAAGCACAGGGCTGTAAATATGCAGGAGCAGACAAGGAGCAAGGATGGGTCAAGGAGCATCTCATGGGTGGAAAGACGAAATTTCGTCCCAGTTAGAATCGACGAGAATCACCAAGTGATTCTCGCCGATTCGGCGAGAATCACTTGGGATTCTCGCCGATTCGTCGAGAATCAGAGGTTGATTCTCGCCGAACTCGATCCAGCAACTTCTAAGCAAGCACCTCTGCATTTAAGTAAGAATCGACGAGAATCACTTAGTGATTCTCGCCGATTTTGCGAGAATCACTAGTGATTCTCGTCAAATCGACGAGAATCACTGGTTGATTCTCGCCGTCTCGACCTGGCTTAAAGCAGTGCGTGCAACCAAGGCAAATTCGACGAGAATCATCTTTGATTCTCGCCGAATCGTCGAGAATCACCTTTGATTCTCGGCGACTCGGCGAGAATCACTTTCGATTCTCACCGATTTTGACTTGGCGTTTTTCTGGAACTTCCTGAACTGGATTCTGCCGCTGTTAAATTTCTGGACCGGGATTTGGGGATTTCTTTTGTGGGTCCCACAAACGGTCTTATTGGAGGTAGCTACAGTATTTATACTCGGTATTTTGAACGGAATACCAACACAGAAAGAAGCCGAGCAAGCTGAAACCCTAATATCGCGAAATCTCTCTGCCGCCTTCGTCGCCGCTCGCGCAAGTCCGTCGCCGCCGCTGATCGCTCTTCTTCCCGATCTCCGGCGACAGAAGCTTAGCAAAGCTTGTGTCTCACGTGTCTATCCAGAGATCTCTTGTCTCTCGATTTGTTGACCGGGAAAAACTCCCCCGTCTGAATCAATCGAGACGACCGATCCTAGAGTGACCGTTGGTAGACCAAGTTTGCTTCGCTACGAAGTTTGGATCTCCAAGTTCAGCAGCCGCTCATCATCGTAGCCGCCGATCCTGAAGCTAGCCGCCGCTCGTGTGCCGCCGCCGGTTCCGGGGAGATCCTCTCCAAGAGAGACCGAGGTTGTAGACTCTTCATCGACTTCAAGAACACGTCGTCGAACGAAGAGGAACACCGTAGTCTCCAAAAGAAGTTTGTATCTCGTGTACATTCTATATTTTCTTTTGTTGTAAAGGAACTTTTGTTCCGTGTTGTAAGGGTTGGGTGCAACCCGTTTTGTGGGAGTGTTGACTCTCACGTGTGGAAGGGTTCCTTCCGGTAGTGCAGGGATTGGATTTCAATCCCGTTGGATAAGTGACCGAGTCGTCCCTTGTTGGGGAGATAGGTCGAAGGGGGAAAGTGGATGTACCCAAGTCGGGGAACCACTATAAATTGCCTGTGTATTCTGTGTGCTGTGCTTTTTATTTTTATTGTGCAGGTACGTTCGTAAATTCCGCAAAAGCGCTACTCGTCACCTATTCCCCCCCCCCCCCCCATAGGTGCACATAGCTGACACTAGGTGGACTTTCAAGTCCTGCCTCCTTTAAAAGATCAAGAGCATACTTCCGTTGTGAAAGGACCATGGAGTTGGGTTTTCTAGAGATTTCAATCCCCAGAAAGTATTTCGGGGAGCCCATATCCTTTGTGACCAGATGTTGACGAAGGTGTTTCTTGGTCATCAATACCCTATCCTGGTCATCGCCAGTAAGAAGAATGTCATCAACATAAACCGCAAGAACAACAAGACCAGAGGCGGTTTTTCGAACAAACAAGGAGTGATCTGCTGATCTTCTTGTAAAACCAATGGCCGCAACAATGCTACTGAACTTGTCAAACCAGGCACGAGGACTCTGCTTGAGGCCATAGATAGCCTTCTTTAGTCGGCATACCCGTGTCTCCCCCTGAGCAACATACCCAGGAGGTTGCTCCATGTAAACATCTTCCTGCAGATCACCATAGAGGAAGGCATTCTTAACATCTAGATGCGAGATGGGCCAATCCCTGTTGACAGCCACAGAGAGAAGAACCCGAATAGTGCTGAGTCGAGCCACGGGAGAGAAAGTGTCAAAGTAATCAATCCCATAAGTTTGGGTAAAACCCTTGGCAACCAGGCGAGCCTTATAACGATCCACACTGCCATCCTGGAGAAACTTCACCACGAAGACCCAGTGACAACCAACAACTTTTGTGCCGAAAGGAGGCGGAACAAGGGTCCAGGTACCCCATTCAGTGAGAGTAGCAATCTCCTCATCCATGGCAACTTTCTAGTGAGGAATAGTAAGGGCCTCCTGGTAGGAACGGGGTGTGGCAGTGGTCGAGATAGCCAGTGCAAAAGCTCTGTGCGCAGGGGTAAGACGATCGTAGGAAACAACTACAGCAAGCGGGTGTTGGGTACAGGCCCGAACCCCTTTGCGAAGAGCAATCGGGAGATCCAGGTCAGCAAGTGCCTCAGTATCCGTAGTATCCGTGGTGGAGAGAGCTGGCCCGGGAGTAGAGAGAGATGGCAGCGGAGTGGAGGGAGAAAGCGGAGTAGAGGGTGGAGATGATGAGGATGGGGAAGACGGTGGAGTGGGTGGAGAGGGCGGAACATCAGTGGGAGTAGAGGGAATGGATGGATTGGTATGAGAACTAGGATCAGGAGGAGTAGAAGAGGAAGCGGGAGAGAAGTAAGATGCATTGGCAAAGAAGGTGACATCCGCAGAGACAAATTGCTTGCGGGTAACAGGGTCAAAGCAACAATATCCTTTCTGAGTGGGAGAGTAGCCCAGAAAGATACATTTGGTGGAACGTGGTGAGAGTTTATCACGGGTGGCAGCAGGAGAGTGCACAAAAGCGGTGCACCCAAAGATGTGCAGAGGAAGAGGAAAGGGATCCTTGTCCGGATAAAGAATGGGGAAGGGGGTAGCACCGTGGAGAACTGTAGAGGGAAGGTGATTGATGAGATAGCAGGAGAGGAGGACAGCATAGCCCCAATAGGAGCGAGGAACATGCATTTGAGTCATCATAGTGCGAGCGACATCAAGGAGGTGACGGTTTTTGCGTTCCGCCACCCCATTTTATTGTGAGGTGTAGACACAGCTTGTTTGACGAATAACACCATGGTGAAGACAAAAGGAGGAGAAGTCGTGGCTAAGATACTCCTTAGCATTGTCAGAACGAAGGAGTTTAATAGACGTATCAAACTGAGTCTTAACCATAGAATAAAAGGAGGTCCAAACAGAGAACAGCTCGGAGCGATCTTTGAGAAGATATACCCACGTACATCGAGAGAAATCATCAATGAAGGTGACAAAATAGGAACTACCCCGACCGATGGTGAGGTTAGGAGCGGGACCCCATATGTCAGAGTGAACGAGGTCGAACGGACGGGAAGAGCCCCGACTTTGCGTTGGTGGGAAGGATAAGCGGTGATGTTTGCCAAGTTGACATGCATCACAGTTTAGAGGAGGATGATGAGGAGGGAGGTGCGGCAGGAGTTGTCGTAGAATTCGGGGAGGAGCATGTCCAAGGCGAAGATGCCATTGGAGAAGATCTGTAGAGGAGGAGGAGAAGGCGGATAGAGCAGAAACATTGTCGAGGAAGTAGAGGCCACCACTCTCAGTCCCGGTAGCAATCGTCCGTTGGGAGGCCGGATCCTGAAAAGCACAAGAGGTAGGGGTGAAGATGACAGAATACCGTAGTTGCTTGCATAAAGAAGTAACCGATAATAAATTGCACGGAAACTTGGGCACATAGAGGGTATCAGCCAAGCAGAGAGATGGAGTGACTTGAACCAGGCCCGTCCCATGGACCGGGGAGGGAGATCCATCAGCAACAATGACCGGGGGCAACTGAGCATGTGTGTCAAGAAGAGAGAAACATTGAGGATTGCCTGTCATATGATTTGTTGCACCAGAGTTGATTAGCCATCTTCCGCGAGTAACAACATGAGCACTACCAGAAGAGGTGACCACGGAGGCGGACTTGCTGGAGGAGGGGAAAGCCATGGAAGCAAGAGAGGAGCAAACTGCGATGATAAGATCCAGCCGCGAGAAGAGAAAAGAGCACCAAGCCGGGCGAACAGAAAACAGGTCGTGCAGCTAGGAAGGCCGCTACCAAGAAGCAGAGCAAAGCAGAGGGAAAGAAGTCGCACGGCCTGAAAAAGTCGGGCGAACAGAGGAGATCAAGTCGCACAGCAAAAGATGAGGCCGGGGCGACTAGCAAGCAGGAGCTGGTAGAAGGCAACAAGAAGGAGAGCGCGGCAAAAAGAGGAGATCGCGAAAACGGTTCGCGAAAAAGAAGGGGCAAACCGAGCGGACAGGTCGCGCGGACAGACAGAGAGTCAAGGAGAAGCAAGCCGCGTGAACAGGGCGGTGGACAGAAGAGAGGGAAAGCCGCAAGACAGGTCGTGGAGAGCGGAAAACAAGCCGCGAGAATCAGAGAGCGCACACAATCAGGAGGAAACGACCGTGTGCTCTGATACCATGTAGAAACCGAATAGAGAACAAACCGAAATGGTTTTAAATGAAATTTTATTATCCGAAAAAGGTATCTATTACAAAGGTATGCCCTCCCTTATATAGAATGGAGGAGAAATGAGAGAATACAAATAAGAGATGTGGGACTAAAAATTTACAGGACTAAGCGGACTATACAAAACAAACCGCACAAGCCGCGCGGTTAGACAGCAGGGCTAACCGCACGACTACCACCCGAGAGGAAGAGAGACTGCCAGGGTAGACCGCCAGACCGCCCGGTCTCCAAGCCGGCTGAGACAAACTGCCAGACCGCGCGGTCTTCAACCCGCCAAGACAAACCGCCAGACCGCCCGGTCACCAACTTCAACACCCTTGCAATGTCCTTATGCTGTCCAAATTGTTTGTTGACCATTAATCCATGCTGAAAAAAATAAACTCTGCATGTATAATTATGTAACTAAAGAAAACTCTGATGGTCTATGCGCGCTGGGGATTCTCCCTCGGCACAGTGCCTTATGGCTGAGTCTGTGCGCGTTGTGGACCTTCATCTCCGACACTTTACCTTAGCTGTGGGTCTGTATGCATCGGGGTTTCTCCCTCGGCATGGTGACTTTTGGCTGGTTTTGTACGTGTTGTGGACCTTTTTCCCCAGCACAGTACTCTTTCCTATTGAGATGATCAGTCTCATTTTAAATGATGAATGACATGGATAAAACAAAAAGATGAATATATGATCTTCTGATGTTTGACACTCTGTTCTGTCCAGTTGTTGTGATTTAGCCCTTCTTGATCGGCTAGATTTAACATTTTGATTATGTCGCTTTGCTAATGACTTTTGTTGCAGTCGATTTATTGTCCCTCGTTCACTTAGAGGTTTGTTGGTCTTCCTTTTACTCTTTTGCACCACTTGTAACTTTATTCTGAGTTGTTCTTCTTTTGAATGCCTCGGGTCTAGAGCAGTAGTAGATTTAGCTGACAGAGTTGTGCTTCTGGTGCAGTGAGTTGCTGCGGCCATTTATTTCCACCTCAGAGTGTTGAGGTAGTTGTTTTGTTAGACATGGCTGTTTCTTTATGGGTTTGTGTCAGTTGTTGACGCCCATAGTCTTAGACTTCTTATGGCAGTTTAATTGTTTCTTTTACTGCTGTTACTTATTGTTTGTTTATACTTGCTCTCTGGAAAGGATTTTTTTAGGATGCTGAAAGATATAGTACCTAAACACCTAGAGGGGGGGGTGAATAGGTGACCAAATTCTTTTTACACTTTAATGGCAGCAATCAGTTTTAAACACAGAATCTAATCTACTTTTGCACAGCAATCACACAGTATTCACAGCAAATCACAACACACAGAAGACACACAGTTTTATAGTGGTTCCCCAAGCTTTGGGTACATCCACTTTCCCCCTTCGCCTATCTAGCAGTGTACTAGATTCGGCCAAACTCCTTCACTATCTCAGAACCCAAACTGGTTCCTACACCTCAGGCCCAAGGCCCTACAACTCAGCTTTTCCACAAAGCCTACACTCAGCCACAAAGGCCTACACTCAGCCACCCAGGCCTACACTCAGCCACCAAGGCCTACACTCAGAGATTTCAATCTCCTACACTCAGGCTCTCAAGCCCTACACTCAGCCTTTATAATTATAGGCTTACAAAACTCAGATCCAAAGGATCCTACAAGATAAAAATGATTATACAATTGTTAACTCAGCAACCCAAAGACAAGAGAGGGGAGTTGTGAGTTTCTTGATGAGTTCTTGGAAGAGCTCAGCTGAAATCAATCTGACTTAGCTTTCTTCAAAGCTTCTTGAAAGTAGAACTCAATAAGACTGACTCCTTCTGCAGTTGATCCTTGATCTCAGCTTCTTAAGATTCAGACTAATCTGAATCCTTATTCTCAGCCTAGTTCCAATGGCTGATTTCTTGGATGGAGCTCTCTCTCTCCAACTTCTTAGATCTTCACTTGATAGCTAGATCTTCTTTAAATCTGAACTGGACTTGTGTTCAATCTCTTCAACAACTTGTTGATCAATATCTTCTGTAGACATTATAGGCCTATTTATAGGCCTTCTTCATGGTAACCGGCTGGTCCGGTCCATAACTGAATTCTGATAACTCTGACAGGTGCTGTAGACTAGCTGGAATGGCAGCTGTCAAGTCATCCAGTCAGTTCTTGAAAATGTTGTAACTGTCTTTAAGTGTCGAGACTTTCTGTCTTTAAGTGTCGACACTTATAGACCAAGTGTCGACACATGTTGTCTAAGTGTCGACAATAGTCTACAAGGTGTCGACACAACTCCTTGTGTTGTTGATTCTCTATCTCGACACTGCTTCTCCTTCATATGTCGACACTGAAATTGAGTGTCGACACAACTACTTGTTCTTCAGAATTTTGCTAAATTCTTCTAAGTGTCGACACAACACCTTTGTGTCGACACATCTTCATGTGTTGTATCTGTCAAGTCTCGACACTGCTTCTTGGTGTCGACACATCTTCATGTTGATACTTGTTGAGTGTCGACACAGCTCCTTGTATTGACACATTCTTCTTCTTGTTGAGACTTCAGCTGAGTGTCGACACATTCCCATAGTGTCGACACTTGTACTTAGAATATTCTTGAAATTTGTTGTTCTTTGCTAAGTGTCGACACAGCTCCTTGTGTCGACACTTTCTTCAAGTGTTGAGTCTTCAGCTAAGTGTCGACACATTGTTCTGGGTGTCGACACTTACTTCCAGTGTTGACTCTTCTGCTAAGTGTCGACACATTGTTCTGAGTGTCGACACTTGTACTTAGTCTCTGCTGACTTTTGCTGAGTGTCGACACAGCTCCAAGTGTCGACACTTTCTGATGTAGACACAGCTTCACTGGGTGTCGACACAACTGTTAAGTGTCGACACAGCTTTACTGGCTTTTCTTCATTGAGTGTCGACACAGCTCCTTGTGTTGACACTTTCTGTCTGGTGTCGACTCAGCATCCCTGGTGTCGACACAATGACTCCAAGTGTCGACACTGCTTGTCTGGGTGTTGACACAAGTCTTCTTAAGTGTCGACACTTTCCCTCTGGGTGTCAACACATGTACTTAGAAACTTTTTGCTTCAGTCCTGCAAATACTTAACCTGCACAAGTAACTCAAAATACATCAAATACATTTTGATGTATATCATTGAGTTGGGTGAGGTTTCTTCAAATCAGGTACATTTAAACCAATATACCCAACAATCTCCTCCTATTTGGAGAAGTCATAACCCTTAGTCAATGATATACACCATTCATAAAAAAATTACAAAATGATGTAAAGCAGGATTATATACAGCAGGGTAAACATAAACATGTATTAATCACACATGTATACAAATATATCATCACAGAACAAATATGAAATAGACATAGACATCATCACAGAACAAATACGAAATAGATTTAACATATAACACATTGTTCTAATATATGTCATATTCATTTTCAGAAGTTCACAAAATGTTTTACATCAAAAAGATTACAAAGTAAACTTCAAGAAAATTCTAATTCTATTTCGGTTCTGGCTCCTTAATCACTATTCCTTTGCCAAGTTGAACTTTAGCTTGAACAGGAGCATCAGCAACTTCAGCATCAGCAGGCTTCTTGCCTTTCAGATCTTTATTCTTAAGCACTTCTGCTTTAATCTTCTGCCTTTCAAAATAATGGTATGGCTTTGGAAAGTACTTGCTAGGCTCCAGAGCAGTAGGAGGTAGCTTTCCCATCTTGGCCTTTCTTCTATGTTGAACTATGGCCTCCTGCCTTGATTCATGTTTCCTCCATTCAGTTTCAGAGAACCACTTATTCCTGTCCTGAATGTTATCTTTGGCAGCTTTCCAGGCAGTCAAAATGATATTTCTTGAGGTAGGGCTCCACTGTTCAAAGTCTGGCCTTTGTTCAGCTTGTTCCCTAAACCACTTCTTAGACAATCTTGTCTCTTCTTATTTTTGTAGAGCTTCTTCTTCTTTCTGAAGAGCTGCTTGCATAGCTTCAGATATAGGCTGAACCACTTTTTCAAGAATAACATTGGACTTCCCTTCAGTTGGGCTATACATGTGATGAATATCAGCTTGCACCATGTCAAAATCTGGTGGAGGATAGATCACTTGAGCTACTTCTGGTTGCTCACCTCCAAGATAGGCAGGGTTAATTCCAGATTCTGCTACATTGTCATCATCACAAAGAGGAGGATAGCCCAGTGTAGCTCTGATGGAATTAGATATCCATTTGGCATGATCAGAGCTAGCTTTGACTAAAACTCTCTCCCCCTTTATGACTTCTCTAGCCATGTGATCTCTGACATCATCCTTCTGGAATCTGATTTTACTATCCAAGTATCTGACTTCATCTTTAAAGAAAGGTTTGAGCTTTGTAAGTTGTTCAGATATGGCCTTCTGGGAGTCTTGAATGGCAGTCTTAAGAGCAGTGAGTTCTTCTAGGAATACTTTGTCAAAATTTGCCTTTGCTATAGCTGGAGTCTGTCCTGCAGCTAGATTCTTCAGTTCTGTGACTATTGCATTGTGGGATTCAGTGAGGTTGTCATTCATTCTTAGCTGATTTTCAAGAACATAACCTTGCTTCACAGCTATGTCATCCACCTGTGCTTTTATCTTCTCCTGGTGTGTTGCCAAGTACACCACTGCATTTCCACCTTTGTGGAAGTAGTCTGTCATCTCCTTTTTGTTAAGATTCATTTCAAATCTTATTGACTTTATGTCCTGGGCCAGATCAAATTGCAAAGTTTTGTGCCCCTCATCCACATAAGTTTCAATAGCCTATCTATGTTCATCCAGTTTAATCTTCATAGCCACCATTAAAGCACTATAATCAACTGATGGTGTTTGCTGAACTATAGGCTGTGGTGCAATAGATTGTAAAGCCTTCTTATAACTTTGACTCCTTCTCTTGAATACATAAATCTTCTGTTTCTTTGCCCTTGCAGCCTCCTCATCTTCAGATGCTGAGGAGCTGACAATGTCAACCCTCTCCTTAGGGCCTGGGGGCCTCTCAGTTTGCACATCTTATGCCTTTTCAGTTGCTTGCCTTGCAGGCTCTTCAACAAATAATACTTGCTCCCCCTCAATTGGAGCATTCTCCTTCTCAGCAGCATCAGTGTCCTTTCCAAAGTCTTCTTGATCTAGATTTAAGAAAAGATCTTCCATGGTATATTCTTTTGGAGACTGAGCAGGAGAAATTCTTTGCTCTTCAACCACTGAATCAGGAACTATTGGAGCTGCAACAGATGTGTCTTCCAAGACAGCATCTGGGACTTGGTGATTCAGCTGAGTTTGCTGATGAATATCAGACAAATCAGTATTTTCCATAGGAAATTCTAAAGTGTATAGTTCAGTGATTACCTCCAGTATGATGGTGGTTGCTTGTTCACTTTCCAGTGTAGTGGGTTCATCTACAACTGGAAGCTCCCCCTGGCTTTGATCCTTGTGTATGGGGCTAGCTTGAGGTAGCTCCCCCTGGATCTTAGCATCATCTTGAGGAGCAGGAGACTTCACAGCAGGCTCTTCCTCATTCTCATCTGGAGTGAAGACAACCTGTTCTTCACTATCTGAGCTGCTAGTGGACTCTTGAGCCACTGGGGCAATTTTCCTTTTCTTCTTTAGTGGAATCTCCTTCTCAGAAACTATCTTCTCAGGGGTTGGCATCTCCTTAGTTAACACCCTGTCTCATCTAGAGAATATTCTTAAATCCATCTTCCTAATATGGTTTATCTTGCTTCCAGCAGCCTGATGCATAACCTCTGGTATGGTACCAGCTAGGTATAGACTTAAAATTCTGCCCAGGTTGGGCTTCTTCAAGCTTTCCTTAATCTTCTCATAAACTACCATAGACCAGTCAGTTTGCAGAGAGAAGATTATCCTTGTCATAATACTAAACATATAGGCAGACACTCTGTCATGCCCTCCTGGCTTGCTGAGTATGACTTTGCCAACAATCTCTGAAAGGAATTTCCCTTGATTGTTCATTCCCTTCCTGAGAAACACTGATCCAAGCTTCATCTTAGGATCCAGTCCACACCAGGTTAGAGCTTCCCTGGTCTTTGTAGCTGTAACCTCATCTTCCTCTTTAATTCTTGGTAGCTGTAGAATCTTCCTCAGACTTTTAGGTGACACCTTCACCTTCTCACCATGAACCCTGGATTTGATTTTGAATCCAGTTTCGTCTATCTTAGCTCCATTGAGGAATTCTAGTACCTCTTTCTTCCAGATTTTAGTAGGTTCAAACACTAGATATTCTAACCCTGAATCGGCTACTAGGGTTACGACAGTCTGGATTTCTTGATCAGCATCATCGAAAGCACCGCGTACCAGCTCGTATCCTTCGTTGACGTTCTCCTCTAGCTTAGGCGCCATTAGGGTTTGTAGAATTTGTCTTGAGAGAAGAGAGGTGTCGACACAAAAGTTTGGTCTCGAAACTTTGAAAGCGTGTCGACAAACTAAGACAAAACCCTATTTATACCTTTCTAATTTTGAAGATGAACAGGCGGGACAGCTAACTTAAATTGTGTCGAAACTGGCAATAAGTGTCGACACTGACTTATAATGTCTCGACACATATGTGTCGACACAAGTTTAGTCAACAGATTTTATGTGTCGACACTTGTTTATGTGTCGACACCACTTAACTCGACATTTAGTCGATACTTTACTTAGAAAATACTGAGTAAAACTTAAGTGTCGACACCACTTTGGATGTGTCGACACCTACTTGACATGTGTCGACACTAATATTCTGAAGTGTCGACACCAACTTCCTAGATGTGTCGACACCTTTTTCCTGAAGTGTCGACACCACTATTCTGTGTCGACACAGAAACCTCTATGTGTCGACACCTTTTGACTTAGTCAATTTCCAATAATATAAACTTACTCTAAGTTTATCATTCCTTGTTCAATCTTAAACCTATTGAACTTAGCTTCTTCTAGGGGCTTAGTATACATATCAGCTAGTTGTTCATCTGTTTTAACATATTCAAGTAAAATATCTTCTCTTTCTACATGCTCTCTAAGAAAATGATATTTAATTTCAATATGTTTTGTTCTACTATGGGATACAGGATTATTGGCTATTGAAATAGCACTAGTAGAATCACAGAAGAGTGGAGTTCTACTTACCTGAAATCCATAGTCCTCTAGCTGATGTTGTATCCAAAGAAGTTGAGCACAGCAACTTCCTGCAGCCACATACTCTGATTCTGCAGTGGAGATAGCCACACTTGTTTGCTTTTTGCTACTCCATGAAATTAGTCTCCCACCTAGGAATTGACAGGTTCCAGTAGTGCTTTTTCTATCTTCTTTACATCCTGCAAAGTCTGCATCTGAATAACCTGTTAGATCAAAATCTCCATTCCTAGGGTACCAGAGGCCTAGATAGGGAGTGCCCTTTAGATATCTCAATATTCTTTTGACTGCTGTCAAATGAGACTCTTTAGAGCAGGCTTGATACCTTTGCACAGACACATGTAGCATACATGATATCTGGTCTACTTGCAGTCAAGTATAATAGGGAGCCAACTATCCCTCTATACAAGGTTTCATCTACAGGTTTCCCTGCATCATCCTTGCTAAGAGACATACTTGTCCCCATAGGAGTCTTCATGGTGCTGGATGAATCCATACCATACTTCCTTATGAGTTCTAGGGTGAACTTGGACTGACATATGGATCAACCGTTCTCAGTCTGTTTAACTTGGAGACCCAAGAAAAACTTCAGCTCTCCCATACTACTCATCTCAAATTGACCTTGCATAAGTTTTGCAAACTTTTTTGCAAAGGCTGCTTTCAGTAGACCCAAATATAATGTCATCTACATATATTTGGACTAGTATAACTTTTCCTCTAGATTCCCTAAGGAATAGATTCTTATCTATTTTCCCCCTTGAGAACTTGTTCTCAATGAGGAAACTAGATAGGGTTTCATACCAAGCCCTAGGGGCTTGCTTTAACCCATATAAAGCTTTCCTAAGTCTATAGACATGATTAGGTAAAGTTGAATCAACAAAACCTGATGGCTGTTCCACATAGACTTCTTCTTTAAGATTACCATTCAGAAATGCTGACTTAACATCCATTTGGTAAACTTTGAATCCTTGATAGGTTGCATAGGCAAGAAACATCCTTATGGCTTCCAGTCTGGCTACTGGAGCAAAGGTTTGATCAAAGTCAATACCTTCTTCTTGCCTATATCCTTTAGCAACCAGTCTTGCTTTATTCTTAATGATGACCCCTTGTTCATCCATCTTATTCCTGTAGATCCACTTGGTTCCTATTATATTGTGGTCTTTAGGTTTAGGAACTAGTTCCCAGACCTTGCACCTCTTGAACTGATTAAGCTCTTCTTGCATTGCTTCAGTCCATTGTGGATCTAGTATGGCTTCTTCAAACTTCTTAGGTTCAACTTGAGATAGAAAACTGGAGTTGATTGCTGCATTCAGGTTTCTGCTCCTTGTTTGTACTCCTTGTCTTGGATCTCCAATAATCTGCTCTACTGGATGATCTCTAAGATGCCTATTGGCTGAAGGCATCCTAACTTCTGGTTGAACCTCTTCAGCATCTCCATCATGTTATACTCCTTGAACATCATCAGTAATTGGTACATGTAGTTCTCCCCCTGGACAACAGCCACTGTCTTCTACTTGCTGTATTGCAGTAGGTACTTCTTCTATAGTAAGCTTGTCCATCTTCTTTGTTAAACCTGTGGGGCTGCATACACTACTAGACAACTCATTGTTAATAAGTTTAGTCTCATCAAAAACTACATGTACAGATTCTTCTACAACTTGTGTAGACAAGTTGTAGATTCTATAAGCCTTACTGTTATTGCTGTACCCAACAAAAATTCCCTCTTGGGACTTGGCAGCAAACTTAGTCAAGTAAGACTTTCCATTGTTAAGTATGAAGCATTTGCAACCAAAGATCCTGAAGTAGGATAGGTTTGGTTTCCTGCCTTTCACAACCTCATAGGGGGTCTTGTTGAGGCCTTTAGTGATGGTAGCCCTATTTATAACATGGCATGCAGTGTTAACTACTTCAGCCTAGAAATACTCTGGCAGTGATGTATCACTTAATAGGGTCCTACCAGCCTCTATCAAGGTCCTATTCTTCCTCTCAGCAATGCCATTTTGCTGAGGTGTTCTAGGTGAAGAAAACTCTTGAAATATCTCAAAGTCTTCACATAGTTTTGTCATGCTATCAGACTTAAATTCAGTACCATGGTCACTTCTAATCTTGACCACTGTACTGTTTAGTTCATTCTGAATTTGCTTGACAAAGCTATAGAAGACACTAGGTGTTTCAGATTTCTGTCTTAAGAAGAACACCCAGGAAAACCTTGAGTAGTCATCTACAACTACAAAGGTATAGACCTTCCTACCTAAGCTGTGAACTGGCATTGGACCAAAGAGATCCATATGCAAGAGGTATAAACACCTCACAGCATCTTTGTTTTCTATGCTTCTAAAGGTGGATCTAGTCTGCTTGCCCTTTTGACAAGCTGAGCAAATACCATCTTTAACACACTTAACTTGAGGGCCATTCCTCACCAACTCTTTGCTAAAGAGTTTGCCAATAGTCTTGTAGTTAAGATGGGCAAGCCTCTTGTGCCATTTGACACAATGAGAGACTGTCTTATCAGCTACAAGACACACTGGAGAATCATTGTTGTCAACCATAATGTCTAAGCAATAGACATTCCGCTTCCTATAACCTGTCAAAATGATCTCTTGATCAGTTGACCTCATGATATGACAACCATTTTTAACAAATGAGATGTCATACCCTACATCACTTAATTGACTTATACTTATTAGGTTGTGTTTCAACCCTTTAACATAAGCCACTTAAGTAATGGTAACCAAGTTACTAGAAATGTTACCAAATTCTTTGATGATTCCTTTTTCAGAACCACCAAAGGTTACTTTTGGACCATCTTTGATTGGAATGTAGTCCCTTAGTAGTCCCCTAGTTCCAGTCATATATCTGGAACATCCACTGTCCAAGTACCATGTTGGGGTATAGCCACTTGGACTCACCTGCAAAACAGATTAATGAACCTTAGAACCCAAAGAATTCTTGGGTCCTTGGTACTTGTTAGTTTGCAACCTGACAAAGCTACCTACTGGTTTTCCAATAGACAGTTTGCTACTCACTTTGGCACTAGCATTGTGCCAACAATCCATTGCAAAATGGCCAACTTTACCACAACACCAACATTCAAACTTATTGTACCTTTGCTTAGGTACTGTCTTTGCTGTCTTATCTACAGCTGACTTGTTGAATGTTGGGGCTTTGCCCTTGGACTTGGACTGGACAGTCCTTGCTGGTTTAATAAAACCCAGTCCAGCTTTACCCTTATGATGAGCAAATTCATCAATTATGGGTAACACTGACTTAGGTTTGGAAAACCTAGCAACAAGCTCTCTCTCGTTCTGAAGATTGATCTCCAGACTCTTGATTTGATCATTCTTATAGGTGATAGTCCCCATCTGAATCACTGTTATGTGTTTCAGTCTGGCTATCTCATTAAGCTTTTGATCAAATAACTTCTCACAATCTGTTGCAGCGGCTTTGAGATCAGCAATTTCCTTTGCCTGATTTTTGGCTAGGGACTTGCTCTTCTTGTAAGCTTGCAACAGTACTTTATATTCATCTATTAGCTGATGAATATCTTCCTCAGACTCAAATACACTCTCATCAATTGATGATGATGAATCTGATTCTGTACTAGAACAAGAAACTGAACTTAAAGTTGAACTTTGTACCTTACTGGGTCCTGGCTGCTCCAGGATTTTGTCATTGTCAGTCAATGCCATCAGTCCTTGGCACTGACAGTCTTCTTGCTCATATATAGAATCCATAATCTGCATGAATTCTTCTTCTTCTTCTTCAGCAAACAGCCCTATGTATGCCTCAGCATCTGACTCAGTTTCTGAAGAAGAAATATCTGACAGAGTCTTCTTCTTCTTGGCAACAAAAGACTTCTCTTTCTTGCCTTTGAAATGAGTCTTCTTCCTGTCACCAGACTCCTTTCTCTTTTCTGGGCAATCTGCAACAACATGGCCTTGTCTGTTGCAGCAATAACACACTATTTTTGAAACAGTTGCCTTACAAGATTTAGTCCTCTTCCTGTCCTTCTTTGAAGCCTTTTTATTCTGATATAAGTCTTCTTTTCCCTGTGAAGTAGAAGGCCTTGACCTCCACTGTTTCTTCTTCAAGAACTTCTGAAAATGTCTTGTGAAGGGAGCAAAGTCTTCATCACTTTCACTGCTTTCAGACTTTGTGCTGACAGACTCATCTGACTCTGATTAAGCAACCTTTGGAGGTGGAGTTGGTGACTTACCTCTGTACTTTCTGGTGGCTTCTGTCTTGAAAGCTACTGTTCTTTCCTTATATTCATTTCTTGTTGATTTCTCCTCCTCTTTCCTCACTGTCAACTGCATTTCATATGACAACAATTTGCCAAATAGTGTAGGTGGAGGAATTTCTCCAAACTTAGCCATTTCTCTAATGGCACAGATCTTGGTGTCTCAATCTTTAGTTAGGGACCTTAGGAACTTGTCATTTAGTTCATAATTACTGAACTCTCTTCCATAAGACATGAGTTCATTCACTATCCTGTAAAACTTCTTATAGCACTCAGTTATGCTATCACCCTTTTCTTGTCTAAAACTTTCATACTCTTGATTTAGCAAGGATTTTCTGTCTTGCCTAACTTCTTCAGAACCCTCCATATACACAATGAGAGTATCCCACATCTCTTTGGCTGTCTTACATTGTATAAGATTCTGAAAAGTTGCATCATCTATGGCACTCACTATAATGTTTTGAGCCCTTTTGTCCACGGTGGCTAGGACAATCTCATCCTTTGTCATTTCAGAGAAATCCTTTGGGGTTCTCTAATTTGCATCTAGAACGGATATCTTCATGGGCACATAAGGTCCTTCCTTTACTGTGATGTAAATCCTAGGGTCTGAGGCTTCCATAAACAGCCTCACCCTTTCCTTCCATATGCCAAAGATTTCCTTCCTACATATGGGTAATTTCATGGATCCCAATTCCTTGTGATTTTCAGTGGAACCCATGGTTCTTGATTTTCTTGAATCTGTAATTTGACTTAGACTGAATCTGCCAATCAGGATCTCCTCAGACTGTTAGTCCTTTTTGAGGAACCTCCCTCTGATACCACTTGAAAGATATAGTACCTAAACACCTAGAGGGGGGGGGGTGAATAGGTGACCAAATTCTTTTTACACTTTAATGGCAGCAATCAGTTTTAAACACAGAATCTAATTTACTTTTGCACAGCAATCACACAGTATTCACAGTAAATCACAGCACACAGAAGACACACAGTTTTATAGTGGTTCCCCAAGCTTTGGGTACATCCACTTTCCCCCTTCGCCTATCTAGCAGTGTACTAGATTCGGCCAAACTCCTTCACTATCTCAGAACCCAAACTGGTTCCTACACCTCAGGCCCAAGGCCCTACAACTCAGCTTTTCCACAAAGCCTACACTCAGCCACAAAGGCCTACACTCAGCCACCCAGGCCTACACTCAGCCCCCAAGGCCTACACTCAGAGATTTCAATCTCCTACACTCAGGCTCTCAAGCCCTACACTCAGCCTTTATAATTATAGGCTTACAAAACTCAGATCCAAAGAATCCTACAAGATAAAAATGATTATACAATTGTTAACTCAGCAACCCAAAGACAAGAGAGGGGAGTTGTGAGTTTCTTGATGAGTTCTTGGAAGAACTCAGCTGGAATCAATCTGACTTAGCTTTCTTCAAAGCTTCTTGAAAGTAGAACTCAATAAGACTGACTCCTTCTGCAGTTGATCCTTGATCTCTGCATCTTAAGATTCAGACTAATCTGAATCCTTCTTCTCAGCCTAGTTCCAATGGCTGATTTCTTGGATGGAGCTCTCTCTCTCCAACTTCTTAGATCTTCACTTGATAGCTAGATCTTCTTTAAATCTGAACTGGACTTGTGTTCAATCTCTTCAACAACTTGTTGATCAATCTCTTCTGTAGACAGTATAGGCCTATTTATAGGCCTTCTTCATGGTAACCGGCTGGTCCGGTCCATAACTGAATTCTGACAACTCTGACAGGTGCTGTAGACCGGCTGGAATGGCAGCTGTCAAGTCATCCAGTCAGTTCTTGAAAATGCTGTAACTGTCTTTAAGTGTCGAGACTTTCTGTCTTTAAGTGTCGACACTTATAGACCAAGTGTCGACACATGTTGTCTAAGTGTCAACACTAGTCTACAAGGTGTCGACACAACTCCTTGTGTTGTTGATTCTTTATCTCGACACTGCTTCTCCTTCATGTGTCGACACTGAAATTGAGTGTCAACACAACTACTTGTTCTTCAGAATTTTGCTGAATTCTTCTAAGTGTCGACACATCACCTTTGTGTCGACACATCTTCATGTGTTGTATCTGTCAAGTGTCGACACTGCTTCTTGGTGTCGACACATCTTCATGTTGATACTTGTTGAGTGTCGACACAGCTCCTTCTGTCGACACATTCTTTTTCTTGTTGAGACTTCAGCTGAGTGTCGACACATTCCCATAGTGTCGACACTTGTACTTAGAATATTCTTGAAATTTGCTGTTCTTTGCTAAGTGTCGACACAGCTCCTTGTGTCGACACTTTCTTCAAGTGTTGAGTCTTCAGCTAAGTGTCGACACATTGTTCTGGGTGTCGACACTTACTTCCAGTGTTGACTCTTCTGCTAAGTGTCGACACATTGTTCTGAGTGTCGACACTTGTACTTAGTCTCTGCTGACTTTTGCTGAGTGTCAACACAGCTCCAAGTGTCGACACTTTCTGATGTAGACACAGCTTCACTGGGTGTCGACACAACTGTTAAGTGTCGACACAGCTTTACTGGCTTTTCTTCATTGAGTGTCGACACAGCTCCTTGTGTCGACACTTTCTGTCTGGTGTCGACTCAGCATCCCTGGTGTCGACACAATGACTCCAAGTGTCGACACTGCTTGTCTGGGTGTCGACACAAGTCTTCTTAAGTGTCGACACTTTCCCTCTAGGTGTCGACACATGTACTTAGAAACTTTTTGCTTCAGTCCTGCAAATACTTAACCTGCACAAGTAACTCAAAATACATCAAATACATTTTGATGTATATCATTGAGTTGGGTGAGGCTTCTTCAAATCAGGTACATTTAAACCAATGTACCCAACAGATGCATATAGTTATTTGTAAGTATAAAAAACTGCATTCTGGAATATTGTCATGGCATAATTTTTAAATACAAAACATACTACTTTAAAGCTCTATAAAAATCCTTTTATTTATATTAAATGTAGAATTCACATCATCATTACAATATGCTAGACTTTTATTCTCATATAGGATAATAAATGAATCAAACTAAGTATTTTTTGCTCCGTAAACTTATAAATTTTCTCACATATGGACTAGTGATCCACCTGACTGAGGGACACGGTAAATAACTGAAATAACTTATATATATATTTAAAACTTAATTTCATAAGTCTTTTACGTAAAGTAAATTTGAGGACGAGTCATCTGAGTGTATGCAGTTTTCCCCTACACTGAGTGGCATCACGATGCATATTTTCTCTTACTCTGATGTATTATTTAATACGGAGAAAATGCGGGTTATGATAGGGGTGTGCATCATGATTTGGTGGAAACCTGAAATTGCATCTAAAAAGCTCATTATAGAAAAACGGACGGCTGAATCAACCAGCATGTCGATCCGAGGCAAAGGAAAAAACCTACCTTGGGGCATTATTTGTTAAGCAGAGAGAAATCAACACACGCACTCCACCGGTCGTCTCCCTTTTAACCATGACTACTGATAAGTCATTATTTATAGTAGTTTTTATATAGTTTTTATTTAATAAATAGTTAGGTTTCTATTTAGATTTTATTATGTTTTGTATTAATTCCTTTGTTTTCTTATTTCAGGTCAATCTGGGCAGCCACTATCAAATTGGAGCTTACATGACTGATCAGGAGATGAAACTAAAGATTGTTGGAAAAATCAACTTTTCACGGCCAGGACACGTACGTGACCCTCAAGTCACGGGCGTGACATGTGGTCGTGACCCATAAAGGAGCTCCAGAGTACTTACCACGTCGAATTAAAGTTACACGCCTCGGTCATGGACGTGACCTATTGGTCACGGGCGTGACCAATAGGCATGACTAGCTAAGGGGGCTGCAGTTTCGATTCCAGATAGTTTTCAAGCTACACGCCCAAGTCACGGGCGTGACCTTCAGGTCACGAGCATGACTAACAGGCATGACATCCAAGCATGCCGTGTGTTATGAAGGCAGTTTCGAATCCAGACGATTTTCAGGTTACACGCCCTAGGTCACGAGCGTGACCTAGGTGCGTGACTTCCCGCAACAGCAAGAATTTATTTCCACCCGTTTCTCCTTCGCACCGTTTCCAATAACAGACTTGACACGCCCTAGGCCACGAGCGTTGATGGAGACGACAATCCCCAACATGATGAAGACGACGACGACCTGCATACGGAACATTTTTCCCCACCTCCAGTCAAAGACTTGCGACGCCGTGGTGATCTAGTGGAGCGACGCTACAATATCCGCCCTCAGCGGAAGACTGCAACTTAAATTTTATTTTAATTTATTTGCTATTTTATGAGCTTGTTTATTTCATCTATTGTTTAAAACAATGGTGTGTGTGTTATTTTTATATTTGGGCTGCATGTAGCCAAACTCTTGGATGTAAGCCTATATAAGGCCATGATATCTTAATTTTCATTTCAAGTTGAATGAGAAATTGAAATTCTACCTCCAAAGGAATCTTCCCCCTCGCCCTCCTATTCTAATTTCGGCCCCCCTCTCAACCCTAGCCTTCTCCCTCTTCTTTGACGCCAACCTCCACTCCCTCCCTCATTCTCTCGACCACCCAACCCTCCTCCTTCCAAGCCGCCAACCCCCTAGACTCCTCTCCCTCTCATCCATAGCCGACCACCCTCCCACAAGCACAACCGACCACCCCTTCCCCCTTCAAGGAAGAATCCGGCCACCCTTTCTCTCTAGGTGGCTAGATCAAGGTGCTTGTGACAAGATCTCGTGGATCTCGGCCAAGGTGTGACGTGACGAAAGAGGATGTGTTTTCCTCTCCATCCAGCGTAACTCCGGCGGAACCGTGGAAGAGTAACTCAAGTGACATAACCGAAATCATCTATTCCGGTTGGTGTAACGAAAATCTCTACCTTTATGTGATTCCTTTCCTAGATAATTTCGTGGTGGATGTTCTTGGCGATGGATTTAGAATCGTTGAATTTTCGTGGTTTTCTTCGATTGTTTGTGTTCATGTTAATTGAAAATAATTTCCGCAAAGGTTTGGCGAACCTCGTAACTTTTTTGTTGGGAGAGATCTACCTTTTCTCGGATCGTACTTTTGGTAGACCTCTTTTGGTACAGCCTTCGCTCGCTCGAACCGGGTGGGTCCTTTTAGCTGGAAAGGATATTGTCCTATCACCTCTATCTGATCCTAAGCGGTTTGGCTACCCGTATGTTAGCGTTAACGTGATAATATTGCGTGGAGTGTGCGTGGCGTGGTAATTTGTGCGAGTGGAAATTTGAATCATAGAGAGACAAAATGTGTTAATCCGTAGATCACCTGACGTCAAGGGTTTGACCTGCATCAATTTGGTATCAGAGCCAGTTTCACGTCAAAGTCTTAATTGGCACCATCCCCTAGTTCTTGCACGTCGGCACACACTTTTCTTGTTCATTTTCGAGTCAAAATGTTTTTTAAAAAACTTTTGCTGGTATGTCAATAGCGGCCTAGATTTCTTATTTTTCAACAAAATTCAAAAATTTTTTTTTTTTAATATTCTTCTTTTTATTTCCAGTAAGAAAACACAAATTTTTTTTTTACCCTAGACATTAAGAGGAACAATTTTGTCTATGTTGTGTCGTTGAGTTAGTTTTTTTTTCTTTCTACATGCGCACTAGATTGGGCACTGAATATTCCCCTTCTTCCTCCCAAATGGCGAGCAAGCGGGAAGCAGGACACATTCCCGCAGCGATAAAGGAACTCCGTCAGTAGTTTAACGATCAGTTGACACAGATTAGGGAGATGCTTCATGAATTAAGACTGAATCGAGCGGCTCCCCAAAATCAAGCCGTCAATCCGCTTGATGAAGCGAATAATAATCAAAACAACGAGCGAGCCCCACGTGCACCGTATGAGTTTGACATTATTAGAGCCGTCCGGGTCAAGCCCCCATCTTATGATGGATTGGGTGAACCCCAAGTCTTCCTGGACTGGGTGATGGAAATTGAATGCTACTTTGAGTGTGAAAATTTGACGGACATGGATAAGGTGCGAGTGGCGCGAATGAAGTTGCTAGGTAGAGCCAAGATTTTTTGGTTAAATGAGGAACGTCGTCTGAGGGCTGACAATGGTGACTTACTTATTGGTTGGGCAGATATGAAGTCCATGTTGACGGACTAGTACGTCCCGTCGTACCATCGAACGCAAATGTTTGATGATTTGGCAACCCTTAAGCAAGGGAGTCGGTCGGTCTCAGAATACATGAGTCTACACATGGACATGATGGTTAGGTGCGGTGTACGAGAGATGCCTGAAATCACCCTTTCTTGGTTTCGCAAGGGGTTAAACCCCGACATCCAAGGCAAGTTGTTGCGATATGGTCACACCGACCTAAACACTACTTTCAATGCTGCACTAGATATCGAAAAGCACAACATTTTTAAGAATAAGTCTCGTTCGTATCAGAAAGGAAAGTCCATCTTACGACCGCCTCCCACCACTACCGATAAGGATAAGGGCAAGTTCCGGTCCACGAACTCGAACTCCATAGTAGTGACGACCAGGAATCTTAGAAACCCAACGAGCGAGAGAGTGCTTGTAGGAAGAGTAAACAAAACGAATGCCACTGCTAGTGAATGTCTGACTAAGCCAAAGCCCTTAGCCCTATTGGATTCCATCTGTGCATCAGATGACCTTATCTATGAGGCGGGAGATGATAGCGAGTCGGAAGGAGGGCCTAGTGATATGGAGGACGAGCATCATATGATGGTCATGCGGTGTATTCCGGTGACTCCACGGGCGTTAGATGACATGAATAGGACAAATATATTTTCATTGCATTTTAAGAGTGGAGAGAAATGTTGTAGGTTGATCATAGATAGTGGAAGTTGTATGAACATCATTTCCGAAGCTGAGGTGACCCGAATGTCTTTAGTTACTGAGCCGCACCCTCACCCTTATAAGGTGGCATGGGTATATAAGTCATCCCTCCCGGTATCGAAGCGTTGTTTGGTACCCCTTACCATCAAGGCTTATTCGGAAAAGATTTGGTGCGACGTCATCCCTATGGATGCTTGTCACATTTTGTTAGGTCGTCCATGGCTTTATGACCATGATGTTACCCACTTTGGTCGAGCTAACACTTATGAATTTAAATTTAATGGCAAGACCATAATTTTAAAATCCACTTCGCCTATGGATCCTTCAGTTCCCTCTAAGGATACGGTTGTCCCGGTCGAGAAGAAAGCGTTAAGTTTGATAGGCAAGATGGAATTTGCTCGTGACTCCTTTATGGATGGAGTCATATATGCGTTAGTTTGTTTGCAAGCTAAGGAAGATGCGCTGTCATTTGAGAGTTTGCCACCGGCGTTGAAAATGCTTTTAGGTGAGTTTAAGGATGTGTATCCGTACGAGCTACCGTCCGAGTTACCTCCCATGTGGGACATCCAACATGCAATAGATTTCATCCCGGGTTACTCTTTGCCCAACCTTCCTCACTATAGGTTAAATCCCTCCACACACTTAGAATTACAAACCCAAATTTTAGATTTATTGCAAAAGTGGTTCATCCGTCATAGCAAGAGCTCATGTGTCGTACCCGTCTTACTTGCTCCCAAGAAAGACGGCTCTTGGAGGATGCGTCTGGATAGTAGAGCCATTAATAAAATTACTGTTAAATATCGCTTTCCCATCCCTCGCTTGGATGATTAATTGGACATATTAGTGGGTGCCACGATTTTCTCGAAATAGGATCTTAGAAGTGGCTACCATCAGATCCGAATTAGTGAAGGTGATGAGTGGAAGACTGCTTTTAAATCCAAGAAAGGGCTCAACGAGTGGTTAGTCATACCATTTGGGCTCTCCAATGCCCCGAGCACGTTTTTTAGGATGATGACTCACGTCTTCCAATCGTATATGGGAAAATTCATCGTAGTGTATTTTGATGAGATTCTAGTTTTTAGTACTTCTACGAGTGATCATGAGGCACATTTGAATATTATACTTACCACGTTGAGATCGGAAAAATCATTCGTTAACATTAAAAAGTGTACTCTTCACGTGTCGTCAGTAGACTTCCTTGGTTATATCGTAAGTTTGGAAGGCATACATGTAGACCCGAAGAAGGTCCAGGCCATTAAGGACTGGCCGGAGCCCGCCAATATTCGGGATGTTCGGAGTTTTCATGGTCTAGCTACATTTTTTCGCCGATTTATTAGAGACTTTAGTAGTATCATGGCCCCCATTACCGAGTGCATGAAAAAGGGTGATTTTACTAGGACAAAATCGGCCTCTAAAGCGTTCCAAATCATTAATACACGCATGTCGGAAGCTCACCTATTGAGATTACCAGATTTTACTAAGGTTTTTGAGTTATCTTATGATGCGTCTGGAGTTGGTGTTGGTGGTGTATTGAGTCAGGATGGTCACCCAATATGATATTTCAGTGAGAAACTCGCGGGGACAAAATTGAATTATTCCAACTATGATCGAGCGTCCTATGTGGTTATTAGGTGCCTCCAACATTGGCGGCATTATTTACTTCCTAAAGAATTTGTTATTTTATCCGATCATGAAACTTTGCGATTCATCAACTCACAAACTAAAATGAGCCCCACACATGCCAAGTGGGTCTCCTATCTTCAAGAATACACATTTATCATAAAACACCTTAAGGGAACTCTCAACCGCGTAGCTGACACTCTTAGTCGTGTATTCTTATTACTATCTACGCTAGAAGTAAAAGTGATTGAGTTCGATAGAATTAAGGATGAGTATGTCCATTGCTCGGATTTCAAGTAAATCTATTTATCCACTCAAGACAACTCGCCCACGACCATTTCATCTTTTTATATTTGTGACGGTTATCTATTCAATCACTCAAGGCTATGTACTCCACGTTCGTCCCTACGCCACTTCATCGTGTGGGAATTGCATAGCGGTGGGATGGGTGGACACTTTTGCCGTGAAAAGACCATTGCTCTATTAGAAGACAAGTTTTATTGGCCCGGTCTTAAGTCAACGAGGAATAAAATCGTGGGAAGTTGTCGGGCGTGCCAATTAGCCAAGGGCAACAAAACTAATGCGGGACTTTATACCCCTCTTCTGATCCCTTCCATTCCCTGGGAAGACGTTAGCATGGATTTTAACCTAGGCCTGTCTGTCACGTTTAGACTTCATGATTCTATTCTGGTAGTAGTATATCGGTTTTCCAAAATGGCTTATTTTATTGAGTGTAGTAAAACCAATGACACATCACATGTTGCTAAGTTGTATTTTAAGGAAGTTGTTGGACATCGGGGCATTTCTAAATCGATAGTGACTGATAGAGATGTCAAATTTACTAGTTATTTTTGGAAGACCTTGTGGAAGATTATGGGCACCAAACTTTTGTTTTCTTCGGCATACCATCCACAGACGGATGGGCAAACTGAAGTGGTAAACAGCAGTTTAGGAAGTTTGTTACAATGCCTTGTGGGAGACCACAAGGGTACATGGGACCTTATCATTCCTCATGCTCAGTTAGTATATAATAATTCCAAAAATAGGTCCACTGGCTTGTCATCGAATGAGATCATGCATGCTTATAAAGAACCAGTGCCAGTTGACTTGATTTCGTTACTGCCATCCTATAAATCAAGTCATTTTGCACAGGATTTTGCCTCTCGTATTCATAATTTGCATAAGCACATAAATGACACACTAATCACACAATACACATCTTATCAAGCTCATGCTAACGTACACAAAAAATAAACTCACTTTAAGGTTGGCGATTTAGTCTTGGTGCGTCTCATCCCTGAACGGATGCCTTCGGGCACTATAGAAAAGTTAGTGCATTGGAGAGTTGGGCCTTTTGGGATCTTACAGAAATTATGAGAAAATGCCTATCTTTTGGAGTTACCCACTTATTGGGGTATTCCCCTATTTTCAATGTTTCTGATTTAATATCGTATGTTTCTCCACCACTGGATTTATCTAACTGTCTGTTTAGTCCCACTACATGTTCTAATGGGTTGGGGGGGTGAGTTTGTTTTTGGATCACTCTCTCCATCGGTCTCCAATGGAGGTACGTTGGTAGTCGATGAAGAAAAATTTCCTCCTTTGTTGCCTTATGCTTTTTCCAGGTTTCCCAGGACAAACTTTTTGCCAGACAGGATCCTCAAGGATGAAGTGCTCTCCACTCTGGGTGGTGATGTTCGCCGCTACTTGATTCGTTGGCGTGATCGTCCGGCCTCCGATGACTCCTGGCTTCCGAAATCGGAGGCGGTTCTTTTTGATGATGCTCTTCTACGGCGATACCTTCGGGACAACTCATCGGTGATGAGTACTTTCGAGCGGGGGAGGGTTGATGGAGACGACGGCCCCCAACATGATGAAGACGGCGACGACCTGCATACAGAACATTTTTCCCCGCCTCCAGTCAAAGACTTACGGCACCGTGGTGATCTAGTGGAGCGATGCTACAATCTCCGCCCTCGGCGCAAGACTGCAACTTAAAATTTTTTTAATTTATTTGCTATTTTATGAGCTTGTTTATTTCATCTATTGTTTAAAACTATGGTGTGTGTGTGTTATTTTTATATTTGGGTTGTATGTAGCCAAACTCTTGGATGTAAGCCTATATAAGGCCATGATGTGTTAATTTTCATTTCAAGTTGAATGAGAAATTGAAATTATACCTCCAAAGGAATCTTCCCCCGCTCCCTCCTATTCTAATTTCGGCCCCCCTCTCAACCCTAGCCTTCTCCATCTTCTTGGCCGCCAACCTCCACTCCCTCCCTCATTCTCTCGGCAACCCAACCCTCCTCCTTCCAAGCCACCAACCCCTAGCCTCCTCTCCCTCTCATCCATAGCCGACCACCCTCCCACAAGCACAACCGACCACCCCTTCCCCCTTCAAGAAAGAATCTGGCCACCCTTTCTCTCTAGGTGGCTAGATCAAGGTGCTTGTGACAAGCTCTCGTGGATCTCGACCAAGGCGTGACGCGACAAAGGAGGACGAGTTTTCCTCTCCATCCGGCACAACTCCGGCGGAACCGTGGAAGTACGACTCAAGTGAGATAATTGAAATCAACTATTCTGGTTGGGGTAACCAAAATCTCTACCTTTGTGTGATTCCGGGTTATTGTGGATATAATACCCAACAACATCACCGCCCAGACAATGACCCGGAATTAACCAATGAAGAAGCCGGTCTGGAAGACTTGGCCTTATTGTTCCACCTTCGGTTCCCCGACTTCGGTGGTTTTGGTACCTTAAACTCCGGGCTCTTTATAGCTAAGTCCATCTACTTTGGAACCTCCTTAGATCGTACTCCAGAGATTGGGTTGTATTGACCAGGGCCAGAAAGCCTTGCGTCATAGGACCTGAGAGCAACAATCTCAGATCATCATGCAGTCCTTCGTAAAACTAGTTGGTCTTACGCTCCTCATCCGTAAAAGTAGTGCCAGCATATCGCCCCAATCTTGTAACTCGTGCAGGTATTCGTCTATGCTACTCTCGCCCTGCGTCAGTCTCTAAAACTTATTTTCCATAGTTATTTTCTGCACTGTCCGGATGAACCGAGCCAGAAATAGTCTTGAGAAATCTTCCATCGAAATATCGATGAGTTATCTCCCAGCGAAGTGATGTAGCTCTAACTCATCCCACCATAACCTTGCTTCGCCATCCAGAAGGAATGTGGCTATCATAACCTTCTGCCACTCCTCAGTCTCTGTTGTTGACATGACTCTCTTAACACTAGAAAGCCAGTCCTCATCTTGCATTGGGGTTCCATTCCCCACAAACACTGATGGATTAAAGCTCATCACGTGAATTAGCTATTTTTAAGTCACTCTCCTCTGTGCTACTGGCTCTGTCTCTAGTTGATCTGCCATTATAGGTTCCGCTGCGCCATACAGTACATGGCCTAATCTAGGATCAGGAGGCTGCACTTGCCTCCCTGGTTATGAATTGATTATATCGAACAATGCTTCAACTACCATTCGTGTGATTTTAGTAGAAGGAGGGGTCATAGGCGCTTCATTAGGCGCACTACTCTCCACAGAGTGCTGACGTTGTGACTGGTCTGCACCACTCCTAGTCACCTATAATCGTGCAACACTCAATTAGGTGACAAAAAACTGCCAAAAAGCAATCATAAGATCACACAGGTTCCTCAAACATGTGTATTTTCATTCCTAAGTGAACATTTATGGGTTCTTTCGTGTTATAACGGTAACGCACATACATGTGCCCACCCACCCTTAAAAGAATTTGCACATGAATTCGACTAAGAAAGACCAACATCAGAGTTTGATACCAACTTGTAACACCCCCATCCCTCACATAGCATATAATAGAAGGCCCGGTCGGGGCCCGATGCCATATACTATAGACAGTTAGTGGAGTTACTTATTGAGACCATAATCCATAAATGCGTCCTAACTCAGAGTGCATTCTAGCAGAAGTAATTTAAGATTACAATTAGAAACCAATTAACTAATTGTCCACTAACCCAAAATTGGAATGATAAACAAAATACACAAATAGTATTGACATTAAGGCCTTACAATGTTGAACTTAGAATAAATTGTCTTGTATATATCGGCTTGCAGGCCGACCACACATGAACGATAATGTAAATGTGTAATTTGATTTGGACTTCAAGGGCTAGCTTGGCAATCTTGGGCTCCATCCCTCTATTTCCCGCTTGGCTCGGCTACACCTGCATGAAACATTCCACCACAACGATGGCAAACAATAACAATGGTCAGCATTACCTGACCAAATTATAACGACCCCCCTCTTACCCGGGGTGGCGGTATTACTTCCCTGCATACATTAGCTTATACAAATATTAGCAATCAGAACGTGCAAATTAAGCACCATTCGCCATGGACATCGGCCAACACCCAATGCCCTGTACTTTCAGGGCACATTCTTGGTGCACAGGACCTCATGGGTCATACCTCCGTTCTTTATGATGGTCAGCAACATCTGAGCTTTTAGTTTTTCGAAACCAAAGCCGAAGGCAAAGTCTTGATGATCTCTAGATACACACTTTGAGTCACTCCAAGTCAAATGACTAGGGCTGGGTACAGTTCAGCTATTTCCCGTGCTCAAATCATCAGGCGCATCAGCCACGATGCATGTCAGCATCCCCTTTCATATTCCGTATGATCCATAACCCCATTATGATCCTAGGCTAGCACTCATAACCGCCTAAGATCGGCCACACAGGCTCTCAGCACCAAAAATATGCACCCAGGTCTTCAAGAGACATGCCTCAATAATCAATAGCTCTCAGGTCTCCTAGAGACGGGCTTTACAAACAAACATAGTTCACTTGGAGCTATCATTGGCAGTAGCACTATCGCCGCTGGGTAGAGGACAGACTATCGGTTCTCCCCCTTTCTGGTGTTTTCCTGGAGACCACCTCCAGTACTCTCACTGCAGCCATCTGCACACCCCGTGACTCCGAAATCTACTCGATTACCACAGAGTCTCCTCAGGCATACAAAACATACAAACATCACCAATCCATACTAACTGTCCGATGGGCTTCACACAGCATGCCTATTCCTTACTTCGATTCCGGATCTAAATACAACAATAACAGGGATACACGAATCTACCCGTCGGGAGAACCACTTCCACGTGTTCGTGGAGCATCTATCCTCATATGCCACAAAGAAGGACTTCACATGTCCAAGCAAGAGTATCGTTACCCTAGAAGTCCATTTTGGCACCATAGGAGAGATTTCAGCCGGATAGAAACAACCACTTTGACTTTGCTTCCATAGATTCGAACTCGTCTTGCGAATCTGAGCTCTCAAACACCGACGATAGCGAGAT
Organism: Platanthera guangdongensis; assembly: GCA_039583875.1. NCBI lineage: Eukaryota > Viridiplantae > Streptophyta > Magnoliopsida > Asparagales > Orchidaceae > Platanthera > Platanthera guangdongensis. Next base: position 139,454,685 of record CM077148.1, read on the forward strand.
ATGTTTCGAACAAATCTCCTTCTTCCTTCTCCAGCCGCTCAACCCTAAAACTCCAAAATAATGAAGCAAAAACGACACTTCCAAGGCTTTAAACCAAGCTACCACCGTGCGATAATGTTATTCAATGCCTCGGTTCGTGAGCCACTACCCAAGCCCTCTAATCACATACCGACACGTGGCCATGCCATTACAGTTTTGCTATTGATGAGCAATAGGATACTACAGCCACACGGTAACTAGCATCGGTTATGACCGGTAATGCTAGTGCCGCGCGACAGCTACTACCGCCGAGCGACAGCTGCTACTGCCGCACGGTAGCAACCCGAGAGTTTTGCCAATAAATTGATCAAGCTACCACCAATGGTATCTCTACCGCTGGGCTGTATCTTTCTGAGAGTCCTGCCACTATATTCACGTTGCTAACGTCGACGATAAATCTACCGCTGGGCGGTATCTCCCAGAAACCATTTTCCTGCTTTGTGAAGGTTGGGGAATTAAAGCTTCATAATTTGGTATCAAAGCCAGGTTTTCAAGAAGTTCGGATGTAGTGAGTATGAAATAACACATGTATTGACGTTGAGAGGACTGAATATAGAAGACTGGTAATTCAGAGTTGGTCCAAATCAAACGAGGTAGAAAGTTTTGAGAAGGAGTTCAAAAACGGTGACATAACTTGTCGTCAGTGTCATTAGCCAAATGAATATTAAAATGAACATAAAGTGAGATGAATGAAAGAGGAACCAAGTAGAAATTGATTTTGCCTTTACTACATGAGATAGCCTAAGAAAAGCAAATGTTGACAGATAGAAAAGGCTTTAATTGTACAAAGTTACTCCATTAGTAGTTGGACAAGTTAAGATAAAGTATAGATATATTCTTATATGTAATGGAGAGGAGAATACGATGAGAATGGATAATGAGTGTGCGTCAAAATGGAAGAAAAATAACACATGCAAATAACTGTATGTGCAAGTGGATATGTGCAAAATGGTGGAACATTTAACAAAGAGTGTACAAATAATAGGCTAAAACCTTAAACACCCTAAAAGAGACAATTATTTAGTTTCAATGTAGACACATTAAAAATCCATACAAATGTTACATAACTGCATTCATTATCAAAACGCTGAGGTGATTTTCATTAGCGATACCAATCATGAAAGACAAAATATAACGAAAAATGTTATGATAGATATGCAACAGTTAAGGGAATGAATATGCATAGTAAGTCCACTTTCATCCTATGGTGTATATATGATATCGAACGAAAAAGGTTACAAATGAAAACAAATTTGTCAAGGAAAAAAATTCACTTGCATTCGATAGAATGTATTAGGAGGGACTATAACGGATGAAACAACAGGTAGTGTGGACGGAGATGTCACAAAAGTTAAATAAGGCGATGTTATAAAAATTTTAGGTTATACATCACATTGGATCTCGTGTATTGAAGGTGAAATTGATATTGGTGCAAGGAGTGAAATGTGATTTAACAACCCAGATGTGCCCATATGAAGGAGCAAGACTAATAACTCATTTATTAAATCACGTCAAGTTGAGCTCATGTTCGAATTGATATCATGTCCTACTTTCGAGGACAAAAATCTTTATAAGAGGGGAAGAATTTGTAACGACCCAAAATGTGAAGTGACCTAAACAGATAATAAAATTTAATCTAAATGGTTAATTCAATCAAAATCATTATATATCCCCTATGATGATAATAATACAGTCAGTGATGATAAAATGAGATTAAATTGGATTTCGATTTGTTTTCATATTTGGACAAACAAGCTTATGTTTTTCTATGTTCTATTAGTATATAGTGTACTCCATTATAGCCGGTTGAGTAAGAAAGGAATGGCTGTTTTGCGAGTTTTACAAGACTAACTGCAGAACTAATTTTGGGGGTTATTTTATTGGGCCGGTTTTGTGGGGACTCATGAGAAAATTATTGAGGATTAGCCTTAGATTGGCGGTGGTTCTCTGCAGCCGTGGCAACACTAATATAATGATCTATCTATCTTCTTTATTATCGCTACTGACCTTCTCTTCTTCTTACCCTAATCACTGTTAGGGCTCCCGGAATGGAGCAATTCTTCATCCTCTCTTCTCCTCATCTCCCTCTCTTAACTTCACCAAATCTCATTGGATCACTTAACGGATGTTGGGATCAGAGATGGGAAAGCTTTATCTTGGCATGTGCTTCGTCGAGCTCGTGTTGTATATGCTAAACCGATGCTCTGCTTCCTTTAATTTTGCTATATAGCGAAGGATGGCATCTCCAAATAGACGCGACAATGACATGAGGAGATGTAAAATGAAGGAAGAACTGATGGTGAGAGCTACCTGCTTAAATTTATGCTTTATTGCTCTCTTTTTTATTATATGTACTTTTATTATAAAAGATGTCAAATACATAGCTACTTACATATGCTAGAATTGATTCGTAATATATCACTGATAATTATTTTTGCTATATTGTATTGCCTTGACAAAGGCAAACATATGATTGCTATTCTGAGGGGATTAAAGATAAACAAATCCTAAGTATATTAAAGAATTGCATACAACTAACACAAATGAAAATGAATCGATGCATGGAAATGTTAAGGGTATAATTGAAAGGAAAATGCACATACAAAATACTGATGGTTTGCCAAATCTGTCGGCCGAAAGGCTTAGATGCGTGTTGAACGTATTGATTTGACTACTGTAGACCCTGATGGGTAAGACTGAAATACTAATACTGTTATAGTTACCCTTAACATTACCTAATGTAAAAAATGGAAAGATAACATAAGAACGCATACAGTTATACGATTATACTGATGCATTGCTGTACTACACATATTATTAACATAGGAACTGATACTGTGATATTGAACACCGATACATTGCAAAAAATGAGAACGAGTGTGGTTATACAGTTACACTACTCTATCACATACATTGATTCATATATGAAACAATACTATTATTCATCACATTGTTACACTGCTACAAATACACTCATATTGTTTTTCTTCCCTATACTATATTGCTTATATAAATATGTTATATAGATACACTATTTCACAGTTTGTCTATTGGTACTATTATATAGAAATACTGTTGCATAATTTTCTTACTTACATAGACATTATGATATTGATACTAAATTTGTAATATAAATGTTTATACTATTTTATTGCTATTAATATGTTCATACAGTTATCATGTTACTTCATAGTTTCATTACCATACATAAAAGGGCTAGTATTGAACTAAGCTTATTGCTATGTTTACTCTTTCCTATTTGTATATACAATAATAAAAGAGGTGTATTCCTCACTTAGTCATATTTTTATGACTTAGCCCGTCTCCAAATTTTGTCTAGGTAACTGGCGTGACTTTGGATACATAATGAAAAATGAAGTGATGGTGGCAGGACAGAAAAACTTCGACGAATAATTCAAGGTATGAGTTACGTTTTATTATGTGTATTATTTTCTACTCACTAGCCTTACTTCATCGTGGGATAAATGACTTGAAAGTAGCTTAGATACAAAATACATGAGAGGTCTAAAATGGTGGCTTATGCCCGATATATGTCCACGATCACAGCTCAATATATATATATATATATATATATATATATATATATATATATATATATATATATATATATATATATATATATATATATATATAAGAGTAATAGTTCACAATAAGTACACAATGAAAGAGAGTAAAAAGTCTTATGCCTGGTACATGTCCCAATACAAAAGCTAACTCTCTCAACTCACTACAAGCAGAAGCTATAAAAATCTATCATCAACCTGTCACCGAGTAGTAATGGTAGCTCGCGATAACTACTCCTCAAGTCCCGCCACCTCATGTAACCGGTGTATCTCTTCGTGCGACTAGTGTGTCCCCTCGAACTCCTATGGTCACAACCAACTGTTAGTCATAATGACTAAGCCATTTTGTCCGCGCCTCACCCCCGTGACTCCTAAACACTGTAAGACCCCCCCCCCTCCCCTTACCAAGGAGGGATACCGGGTCTTATGCCGAGAATCGCCATCTTACGGTGACACTAACGCACGAGTTAGTCGACACCGCAACACGCTGATTCTGTCGGCTAATACGATCTTTTAACCTGTAGGCCAATATGAGAAGTAGAAGTATAGCAGTATGTTAAATCCATTAGTCCACAAGCCACAGAGTACATATCATATATGTAAATGAAGAGTACAGAAACATAGTCCACAATGAGTACAAATGAAAGAGTAATAAGGGCTTATGCCCAGTACATCATATCAACTCTCTCTGTCAAATCAAAGCGGAAGCTAATCTAATACATCAAAACTCGTTCCACCTGAGGATGCGTAGTAGTAGTAGTTTGTGGTAGCGGTATCTGCTCCTCAAGTCCTGCCTCCTCGTCGTGCTGGTGCTCCATCTCCACGAGCTCCTAAAATAGTATGGTCACCGACCATTAGTCAAAAAGACTAAGTCATTTCCTCTACACCTCGCCCCGCATCTCCTAGGCACCGAGCGGAAGGTCGAAGTGGAGGACAACAAGGGGTAGCAAAAGTGGAAGCAGGTGACAAGAACTAACTAGCAGTTATAATAGATATTATAATTCGACTCTAGCAGTTCTAAGTATATAGTACAAGTAAGTAAAGTGCAGTACTAGTAAGGAAAGACTGAAAGTAAAGAGCAGAAAAGTAAAGTAAAGCTGAAAGGTAAAGCTATCTACCATCACAAAAGTACCTTAACTTATAAAAATGCCCATACAAATTTATAAGTTAAGGTTTCCAGGAAATTTAACTTATCATATAAAAGTGCTCATACTAATTTATATGATAAGGATCTATGAAGCGTATGACCTAATATGAATGAATGTTATGATGCAATTTATGCATAGGCAAATGCAACTCACACACAATGACTCTATGATCACAGACCTTTAGTTCCCACTTTTTGAGAGCTAGTATAACTCTCGGGTACCAGCGCTGTGGCTACGACAGCAGCGGAGCGGGCGTCTCCACTTCTAGGCCGGTATGCACACTACCAGACCTTAGACCCCTCTCATACGCCTCTGTACACGTCCAAGGTGCACTCTAGAGTCTCTGTGTACGTACTTTGTTGACAGCCCGCCAGTCTTGTTTGGTCAGATGTGCGTTATCGGGGATCGTCCTCCAGACCGCAGTGTAAAATAACCAACTGGCCCCTCTAACCCTCACAACCGCCTGGTGCACTGTACTGCCATTGATGTGACGAATGGCCGGTACAGCATTCCCCGCCACTAAATTTATGCACAAACAAGTATTTCATCCCGAGCCTCCAGCTCGCAGGACCAACCAGTCATGGATCCCTCGAACCCTACACGGGTGAGCATTTATCACAATCCCTCCAACCCTACAAGGGTGAGAACACAAAATAGTGCCTTTATTCCAAATCCCTCAAACCCTACACGGGTGAGCATGTACACAAGTCTCCCTCCAACCCAACACGGGTGAGAAAGAACCACAATGTCTTAACCTATTAGTCTACTCTTGTCTACGAGTTATTATACTTAGTGATTTAAGGTTAATCTCAGGACTGCCCAGGGTATACCTGGTGAAGGGCTCTCGGGGGCACTAGGAACTATGATGGGATTACGCCCAAAGCTCCCTTTCTCAAGGATATTTACTTTTGTTGATGTCTACCCATAATTCACCCCCAGCTCTCGTATTACTTTAGAACGACCTTAAAGACTTAAGGTGTTATTAGGAGCGCGGCGGTCTCTCGCCGGTACCCGTTATTATTGTTGTCACGGGACTTGCACTCTTCCACACATGGTTAAGGAATCCTCTAGTAGACCAACCAGGGTTAATTCCTCAACTAAGATCCTCACTTTATTAGTTATTCAAATTCCTCCCCTGGTGGCCCTACTAGTACGAACATCAGTGCTAGACCCTTACCCATGTCGCGATACCACCTGTAACGCCCCCACCTGTCACAGGACATATCACGGTAGGTCCGGCCGGGGCCCCACGCCATATATCACAGACAAGCGAAGACATTACATGTGGGAATCAAAATCTATACGTATCCTTAACTCATTCCATTCTAGCGCAGCATTTTTATGTTAGCATGAACTCAAACCAGAATGTCCACCAATATATAAATACCACATTTATATATAATAACACCAGGAATGTATACAACCCACACACCCTGGCCTTATGGCCTTACAGGTTCCTCTTTTACACATCAATAATTTCGTACATCGGCACGCAGGCCGGCCATACATGAAATCCAAACACAACTCTTCGCAGTCGCATGGCCTTCAAGGGCCTCTAGCAGCAAGCTCGCCATTCTTTCCACTTATGCAGTTCACGCCACAGCACCTGCAAGTAGACATCCAAGCCAACACCGAAAACAAAGTAACGGTCAGCATTTGGCTGACCCATTATAACGACCCTACCCCCTACCCGGGTAGTGGTTCCTTTCCTGTATACAGTGCTATCATCTATCATCAAGTATCATCAAACAGCATATGTAGATCATTTTCTTTATCCCGCTAGCAAACACATTACATCACAAACGCTGGAATCCACTAGACGCTCCGTGCACTCAGGGCACCTTCTTGGCGTACCGGTATCCACCAGTCATAAACCGCTGATCAGAGGTTTTAACTTGTTGGTTGACCGGCCCTAGTCCACTAGTCTCGCAAGCTGGCGACATCCCGCCCAAACCACGCAGAGGTACAACCTCACAGCATCCAATAAACAACTAGAGTAGATCGACCCACACCATGTGGTGTAGCAAGCCGGGTTTATCCAAGCTCCCCAGGCATGTCTACACATCGACCCCCCTCCTATTCCGATCGACCCACCCATGTGGTGCAGCAAGCCGGGTTTAACTCGGCTCCCCAGGCATTGCCACCAATCGATCCCTACCTAACTAGATCAACCCACCCTAGTGGTGTAACAGGCCGGGTTTATCTCGAGCTCCCCAGGCGTTCTACCAATTGATCATATCATAACCAGGAGCATTGCCAAAGCCTCCTCACATTCAGCAGCACATCCATACACTCATCACATCAGAAATCCATTTGCATCTCATCAAATCCACGGAGTCTCCTCCGGTTTACCCATGAACATCACCAATCCAGACTACCGGTCCAGATGGGCTTCACACAGCATGCCTATACCGTACTCCATAATTCCGGCTCTAGATGCAGACGCAACGAAGGAATCACTTCACGGATATCCACCTCTTGGTGGAGGATTCCAAGCACATGTATAAAGGAAGGACTTCGATGTCCAAGAAGGAGATCGTTACCCTTGAAGATCGCTTCGGTGCCATGAAGTAGCCGGATGGAAATCACCGCCTGGGCTCTACCTTCACTAATCCGCTCTCGGATGTTCGCTCCACACTCCGTAGCTCCTCTAGCAGCTGGTAGACTCCTCCCTTCCCTCTTGCCTTAGGCCTTTCTTCTTCCCTTTCTTGGAATAACATGAAGAAGAAGAAGAAGATGAAAAGAGGGATTAAATCCCCTTTTTCTCGGCCTTCAACACACCTGGACAGAGCCCATCCATTGGATACAAGAAGAGGGAAACAAACGGCTCATATTTGGCCAGAAAAGCTTGAACACGGCGTGACATGCCCTGTGACACGCCCGTGTCACAGGCCGTGTCCCTCTAAGTGGCAGACAACCGACTCAATCCAGCCAATACACGGCCATGTGACATGCCCGTGTCACGTGCCATGTCCCCGACACGCCCTCAGACACGCCCGTGTCTGAGGCCATGTGCCTCAATGAAAATAATCCCAAAACAACCCGAGACTTCACACGGCCTGGCACACGCCCGTGTTCCTGGCCGTGTGCACCTGGACACACCCGTGTCCCGCAAACACGCCCTAGCTCGAAACGTCGAGTTGAGTTCGACGACCACTGACATGCCCTGTGACACGCCCGTGTCACAGGCCGTGTCATCACTCGACACGCGACACTCGATGATCGTCGAGCAACATTCGTCTACATCAAGACCGATCGACGACACGGCCTCGACACGCCCTGCGACACGCCCGTGTCGCAGGCCGTGTCACCCATGCCTGAACCCAAATTGGCCCAAAATGACCCGATTGGCTTCGGGGTGTTATAATCCTCCCCTCCTTCAAATAATTTCGTCGTCGAAATTGGTCACATGAACATTAGCCGCAACATCACAAAAGCTTACACCCCAAGCCTTCGCACAAACTAACAAACATACATCACAAACAAACATCCCTAACTTCCACTTGTGCACATTCAGCCACAAATTATATCATGATCAAACTATCTCAAGTGCACCAAACTTTGATAGATATGTAGTTGATTCATCACAACTATATAGAAGCATCGTTTGCATACACAGTAATGGGACTATTCAGTCATAGCATTCAAGGGAGTTAATTCATGAGTCACCTCCGCTCAGCCTCCCGATTTTGGAATTCGCGATTAAGAGACAAATTAAACACCCGAGGCTGAATTTCACCAACTGAGCTTTGCGGCTCTTGCACTTCCATCGCATGCAATCGAGGTTGCATCCGGGGTACAGATGACTCGGCCACTGCTTTACCCTTTTCTTCATATGACGCACCTGTCTTTTTCTCACTCCCTGGAGGGGCATTCCGACAGAGTTTTGCTATATGTCCTTGCTGCCCACAGTTATAGCATATATGCGTATCAATCCGTCCTGGCCCATAAGTAGCCCCCGACGAAACAGTCGACGGCGTTGATTCCGTAGGCCTAAATCTTTTCTTCTCTCGTCGTCTTAACTCCGATTGATCCGACTGCAGCACTTTAGATTTTGCCTTTTCCGCTGCCAGTCTCTTATTCTCGTATACTCGCTTCATATCTTTTTCCAAGGCACGAGCTGTATCAACCAATGCTTGAAAGCCTTGGCTCACTGAACTCGGGAGTGCCAACCTCAATTCATCCCGCAATCCTTCATAAAACCGATTTGTCTTTCGCGCTTCCTCCGCAAAGGTAGATCCCGCATATCTCCCCAATCTCGTAAACTCATGCAGGTAGGTATCAATATCTCGCTCACCCTGCACCAAACGGAGAAACTCATTTTCCATCGCAATCCTCTGCGACACCGGCACATACTTGGCTAAAAATATTTGGGAGAATTCATCCATGGAAACTTTTGTTAAACCTCTACCTGCCAAGTGATGCACTTCCATTTCATCCCACCACAATCTCGCATATCCTTCCAACAGAAAAGTGGCCAACGTCACTTTCTGCTCCTCGACCGTCCTGATTGCGGTTAGGATCCTTTTTACCCTTGCCAACCAATCTTCTGCCTGCGTTGGTGAAAGCGTTCCACCAAACGTAGGTGGATGAAAGTGCATAAAACGTGTTAATGACTCGTCACTTGCTTGCACTTCCACCACCACTGCAGCATGCTCTTGCCTTGCACCAGGTCTTGCCTGTCCAGTAGGATGTGCTTGTAACACTGCAAGCACTGTCTCCGTCACCACCCGTATAGCTTCTGCCGAGGGCGGCATAGGCACTTCCACGGGTGCTGCACTCTCATCAGACCGCTGGGGCTCAGACGGCCCAGCTCCATCCCTCGCCACCTATCAATGTACAGAACATCATTAATACGTTAAATCATAACGATACTGCTACATTGACTACACACTCACGTACATCATGTGCATGACATACATTCCGAGTGGACATTCATGAGTTCAATGATGTTCTCTCCTCCCAAACAATCTAAACCTGGCTCTGATACCACTTTGTAACGCCCCCACCTGTCACAGGACATATCACGGTAGGTCCGGCCGGGGCCCCACGCTATATATCACAGACAAGCGAAGACATTACGTGTGGGAATCAAAATCTATGTGTATCCTTAACTCATTCCAGTCTAGCGCAGCATTTTTATGTTAGCATGAACTCAAACCAGAATGTCCACCAATATATAAATACCACATTTATATATAACAACACCAGGAATGTATATAACCTACACACCCTGGCATTATGGCCTTACAGGTTCCTCTTTTACACATCAATAATTTCGTACATCGGCACGCAGGCCCGCCACACATGAAATCCAAACACAACTCTTCGCAGTCGCATGGCCTTCAAGGGCCTCTAGCAGCAAGCTCGCCATTCTTTCCACTTATGCAGTTCACGCCACAGCACCTGCAAGTAGACATCCAAGCCAACACCGAAAACAAAGTAACGGTCAGCATTTGGCTAACCCATTATAACGACCCTACCCCCTACCCGGGGTAGTGGTTCCCTTCCTGTATACAGTGCTATCATCTATCATCAAGTATCATCAAACAGCATATGTAGATCATTTTCTTTATCCCGCTAGCAAACACATTACATCACAAATGCTGGAATCCACCAGACGCTCCGTGCACTCAGGGCACCTTCTTGGCGTACCGGAATCCACCAGTCATACACCGCTGATCAGAGGTTTTAACTTGTTGGTTGACCGGACCTAGTCCACCAGTCTCGCAAGCTGGCGACATCCCGCCCAAACCACGCAGAGGTACAACCTCACAGCATCCAATAAACAACCAGAGTAGATCGACCCACACCATGTGGTGTAGCAAGCCGGGTTTATCCAAGCTCCCCAGGCATGTCTACCCATCGACCCCCCTCATATTCCGATCGACCCACCCATGTGGTGCAGCAAGCCGGGTTTAACTCGGCTCCCCAGGCATTGCCACCAATCGATCCCTACCTAAGTAGATCAACCCACCCTAGTGGTGTAACAGGCTGGGTTTATCTCGAGCTCCCCAGGCGTGCTACCAATTGATCATATCATAACCAGGAGCTTTGCCAAAGCCTACTCACATTCAGCAGCACATCCATACAATCATCACATCAGAAATCCATTTGCATCTCATCAAATCCACGGAGTCTCCTCCGGTTTACCCATGAACATCACCAATCCAGACTACCGGTCCAGATGGGCTTCACACAGTATGTATATGCCGTACTCCATAATTCTGGCTCTAGATGCAGACGCAACGAAGGAATCACTTCACGGATATCCACCTCTTGGTGGAGGATTCCAAGCACATGTACAAAGGAAGGACTTCGATGTGCAAGAAGGAGATCGTTACCCTTCAAGATCGCTTCGGTGCCATGAAGTAGCCGGATGGAAATCACCGCCTCGGCTCTGCCTTCACAAATCCGCTATCGGATCTTCGCTCCGCACTCCGCAGCTCCTCCAGCAGCTGGTAGAATCCTCCCTTCCCTCTTGCCTTAGGCCTTTCTTCTTCCCTTTCTTGGAATAACATGAAGAAGAAGAAGAAGATGAAAAGAGGGATTAAATCCCCTTTTTCTCGGCCTTCAACACACCTGGACAGAGCCAAGCCATTGGATCCAGGAAGAGGGAAACAAACGGCTTAGATTTGGCCAGAAAAGCTTGAACACGGCCTGACATGCCCTGTGACATGCCGTGTCACAGGCCGTGTCCCTCTAAGAGGCAGACAACCGACTCAATCCAGCCAATACACGGCCATATGACACGCCCGTGTCACGTGCCGTGTCCCCGACACGCCCTCAGACACGCCCGTGTCTGAGGCCGTGTGCCTCAACGAAAATAATCCCAAAACAACTCGAGACTTCACACGGCCTGGCACACGCCCGTGTTCCTGGCCGTGTGCACCTGGACACACCCGTGTCCCGCAAACAGGCCCTAGCTCGAAATGTCGAGTTGAGTTCGACGACCACTGACATGCCCTGTGACACGCCCGTGTCACAGGCCGTGTCCTCACTCGACACGCGACACTCGACGATCGTCGAGAAAAATTCGTCGACATCAAGACCGATCGACGACACGGCCTCGACACGCCCTGCGACACGCCCGTATCACAGGCCGTGTCACCCATACCTGAACCCAAATTGGCCCAAAATGACCCGATTGGCTTCGGGGTGTTACACCACCCACAAATGTGACCTTCTAATTCCTCTGGTCATATGCCTCAAATTATTTATCCTAGGATGGTATGGACCTATATGATGACTAGGATGAATTTCCATAATTTCCAAATTACTTACACCACTAAATTAATTTCTTTAAATGTAATCCCTAGTCATTTTCAACATGAAGTATTGTCAATATTCAACCTACTATCCTAGGGATTCTTCCAGGTATAAAATATGACGATTAATGCTGTCTAACAAAATTTCATGCTTTTTCAATTCAGATTTATAATTAATTCCTATTTAATACTATATCCACAAATCTAGCATTTTCTAAATGAAGTACATAAAATATTATCTCAAAACTTCTAATTAAATTACATGGACTTGATAATAATGAAATAATGCTATGTCCAGATTTCCATTTACATCTAAGTTGAAATGGCCTATCCATGATCAATTTGATTTATTTACCAAAATGCCATTATGGGGCCTAAGTACATTATTTTCACTCCAAAAATTCTGAAATAATTTCATAAGGTATAAAACATACAATTACAGCAATATGAATTTTCTCAGATTTTTCAAAGGAATATACCATCATTTCTACACAAAAATCCATAAGGGTAAAATGGTCATTTTGCTACTTAAACTACTTAAACTTCATCCAATAGAGATATAATTTATTTCTAGTGCTTATTATGTCACTCCTTAGTCCTCAACTGAAATTGCACCTTTTATGATAAGGGTAAACCTATTTTAAATTTATTTCCTTAAAAGGACCAAATTTTCAGAAAATCAAAATAATGGGGTTTTTGTTCCCAAAAATCCCACCATTGCTATGAAAGGTGTATTACACCCTCATGTGTCTCTATAATGAAAATCTTGATTTTTGAATGTTCCAAGTTGGCTGAATACACATTATTTCATTTTAGGCTAAATGCACACCAAGCCTATAACAAGCCAACACATGCAAGTTGGTTTACCCAACATGCATTGGTCCAAATTGTTTGATATTTAATACATACATGTATAATGTCCCTAAGGACATGCCACCATAATTTGGGGCTATTTGGAGTCCCACAACACCAAATATTGCATTTATTGCATTTTGGGTATTTTGAATAAAACTATAGAAAACTTTCCCAAAAATTCTCAATTTTTGTCAAGGGCTAACTAAGCCCTAAGAATGCATACACCCAAAAGTTTGGGCCATTTGGAGGAATAGTTTGACTTGAGCATCATTTTGAAATTCTACCTTATCTAAGGAACAACCCTAGCAAAATGGTCCTACAGATAAGACCACTGGACCAAATCTCAAGTTAAGGGTGGCAAATTAAAGTTACGACAAATAGCTACAATTTTTATGTTGGTGACCAGTTCTGTATTTGTACCTAAAGGGCCTAAAGGTAGCATGCAAGTGACAGTAAAAACAGGGACAAAAAATTTAAATTGTTACAACACTAATCTCAAAGCAGAAGGGAGGGCATCTGTTCATCTTCTACATGGAGCCAAGGGCCGTGATTTGCCCAACCTGGAGCACCTTACAAGGTCATTTCCCGGCCATCCAAACACCTCCCTGGCCGGCCACCACTACCACCACCTCCGTTGAGGTGAGGGTTAACGTTCGGCGGCGACTTGGCCGTCGGAGGCGGCGGTTTCTGGCGAACTTGCACTCCATCAAAAATCCGGAATTCATGAAAAAGCTCACCTTGGATCTGGATCATTTGAGACCAATGTCTAATAGATCTAGGAAACTAGTACGAGTAGAGGTGAGGTGAAACGGACCTTAATTGGAGCCGACGGAGGCGGCGGCGGTGGTCGGCCATAGAATTTCTCCTCTCCGGCGAGCTTGCTCCCGAACTCGTTTCTCCACCAAAAGCTTGGATCCAGATATCAAATTCCACTCCTCTCGGCCTTCTGAAGCTGATGATGAGGTCCAAATGGGGGTGGGGTGGCTGGTTATGGTGTTTTGAGTAGTGGGAATTTCGGCCACCACCTTGGATGCTCCTCCTTGGCTCCAAGTGGCACCTCCTTTTATATAATTTGACTGGGTGATTATTCCTAAGCTCAGAACTGAGCTTTGGGAGGGAGGAGGAGGGCCAAGTGGGCTCCATCCCCTTTTCCCTCTTATCTCTCTCCTCTCTTTCCCCAAATTTCCAAAAATACCCCATGCATGCACTCTCTCTCCTATTTTAGAGGGGTAGGGGATGTCATTAACCATTTAGGCTGGTCATTGGCCTTGGCTCATGGGCTTTGCCCATTGGGAATGAGCATGGCCTCCCTTTTTCTCTTTAGGCCTTATGTTGACCAAGTTGACTTTTAGGGTTGACTTGGTCAACTTGATGAGTGGGTTGGCCCCACTTGATGGTCATGAACCCCATGTCAACACCCAACATGGGTTGGACCATGGTGATGCCCCACTTGGGCTAATTGGGCTTATATGTGTGGATTTGACCAAATTTGGGTTATGGTTGACATGAGTCAACTTGGGTCAATGGTTGACCCAATGATGTGGCTTTTGGTTCACATAGATTGCTTTTATGGTTAGGGGCATAGTGGTGGGGTCAATGTGTACCTATGATTCCATTTTGGGATAGTTTGACATGATTTGACTCGAACCCTATAGTGTGCCCTATATAAATCCACCCTAACTCCACACCATGTCCAACCCAATCTGAGTTAAGGGGTCTAGAAGTAACATGAGATGTTACAGGCACTGTATGGGAGGATGAAAGTGGACGACAACAAAGGCAGTATCAACAAGTAAACAGGTGATATAAAACTATACTAGCAGGAGTATATAGGTTTAAAGAGAACTACTATAAGGAAGTAACAGTAAAGTAAGATCAATGAATTAATGTACAGAAAGGTAAAGTAAATGAGCTATGCTACCATCACAGAACATACCTTAACTTATACAAATGCCCATATGAACTTATAAGTTAAGGTTTCCAAAGTAACTCATCATATAAAAGATCCCATACTAATTTATATGATGAGGGCCTGTAGTTATAATCTAAACTATATTAATTAATATATGTCATGCTATGCAATATAATGCAATGATTTGAGATGCAACTCACACACCCGACTCTGTGCATAGATGTTTCAAACATTCCACACTTTTTGGAGGTAGCTAGCCTCTAAGGTACCAACCGTCATGGCTCACGGTGGTAGTGGAGCGGGTATCTCCACTCCTAGGCGGGCCAACATACTACCAGGCCTTGAACTTACGTACTCCTCACCGTTAAGAACACAATAGCGAAGCTCCTGCATACTCTTGCTAGAAATCTACCAGTCTTTATGGTCGTGTGTGCGTGTTAGGGATAGTACTCAAGACCGTAGTATAAATAACTTACTGGCCCCAAACACTGCACTCCTCACTATAGTCAACATACTTCCATCAGTATGCCGACTGGAGTAGTACCGAATGACCCACCACAACAAGCACAATCCTGGTATAACAATACCTATCCGAGCCTTCAGCCCGCGGGACCAGCCCATCCTCAAATCTTATACATTACCGACCCTTCAGCTCGAAAGATTAACGTGTCCTTAATTTATCACTGCCCCGAGCCTCCAGCTCGCAAGACTAACGAGTCTCGAACCACTCTAACCCATATCTGGGTGAGGTTGCTATGTTGTTCTTTTATCCTATTAGACTACTCTTGTCTAACTTTTAGTTATACATAGTGATTTATGGTTAATCTAGTACTTCCCGAGGTCAACCCAGTGAAGGGTTCGCATAGGTACTAGGAAATACGATGGGCTGTAGCTCAAATATCTCTTTATCAAGATATTTAATAATATTGGTGATGCCCTTACACAATCCTTCATCATATTAGACTACTCTTATCTGTCTTTTAGTTTTACAAAGCGGTTTATGGTTAATCTTGTATTTTCCGAGGTCTACCTGATGAAGGGCTCGCAACGGTACTTGGAGATACGATGGGTTGAAGCCAAAATCTCCCTTTCTAAAGATATTTAATAATATTGGCGTTGCCTTCATCCTATTAGACTACTCTTGTCTATCATTTAATTGTACACAATGATTTATAGTTGATCTTGGACTTTTCGAGCTCTACCCGGTGATGGGCTCGCAGCGGTACTAGGAGATACAATGGGCTGAAGCCGAAATCTCCCTTTCTCAAGATATTTAATGTTATTGGTGATGCCCTTGCTCAAAATTCTCTCTCAAGGTTACTCTTGGATTTAAATGAAGTGTTTATTGATCTCAAGGGGAGAGGGACGATCTTTCGTCGGACTCCCAGTATAACTACCCCTCTTATTGTTCATACAGATTACTCTTCTCATACTTAACAACATGCCCTAGGACTTCAACCAGAAGTCTTTGCCCACCATATCATGACTTTAATTCAGATATAAACCATTCTTTTGATCATATTCACGTCTACCCCAATACTCAATCTGTTGAACGATTCGACCCTTAATTCTTACCTTATTATGTGTGGAGCTAACTTATGCTCATTACTATATATGACCCAATACTAACTCCAATGAATGCACCATGACACTATCAATATCCTCCTTTGAGTTGGTAATTATCCTATTATGATCTTGATGACATATCAACCGCTTCAAGGTTTGCTAATTGCACACAAATTTTCAAACTATTTATGATCTATAAGGGTGACTGCCAAATGCCTTGTACAAATGATCTTTAATTTTTACCAGAGGTTTATCATGATGAAAATAATGGACTCTCATAAGATCATAATTTTCCTTATTAAATTTGCACATAATTAAAATTATTTAAATGAATTACCTAAATTAATTTGTTCATGAAGTACCAAGTCTAGAGATCCAGTGAGGCTAATTAAATTTCCAGAGATTCATAATGATGAAATAACACATTGTATAGAGATTCTTTATTTTCCAAGGCATAATGACCCATGATTTCCAAAAAAATAACAATATTACCATTATGTCATTATTCAAATAAAGTACCATAATTATTCACCCATAAATTATAAGAAAATTCACAGAGCTTCAAAGTAGTATAAAAATGTTCAAGTCAAAATTTCAGAATTTTGTAGGCAATAAAAATCATAATTTACTCAAAAAAATTTAAGGGTCATATTTGTAATTTTTGCTAATCAACACTTGTAGTAATTTCCAAAAATTCCAAATTATTTATCAGAGGTGTAACATTGCATTATAAGACTAGTGGCAGAAAATTAAAATTTTCTTATTTAATTTGCTCACTTTTATTTCTTTAATTTAAAAGGCTACATGATTAAAATAAATAAAAAAACCCTAGAATTGTTAACCCAAAAGTCCTAACATCACTATGAATGATGTATTTCATCATTATAAGCCCATGGCCAAAGTTTTATTAGCATACCACAAGTCAAATGTGATAAAAATCTCAATTTTCCCATTTTTACTAAAGGCACCCCAAAATCTCTACCATATCTCAACATACAAGTTGGATCCACCAATATGCAGAGGTCTAAATGACCTGAAAATTTTACCAAGGTTTTATAATACCATAAGAAGCATTCAATCTAAAATTTCAGGTCATTAGGTTTATTTAAACCACAAATATTTTATTAATATTAAAAATCACATTTTTCTTAAAACTATAGAAACAATTGTCCAAAAATTCTTATTTTTAGATAGTATATGTATCTAGGGTATACACGTACATGTCCCAAATTTCAACCCCATATCTTTAACCATTCAAAAGATATTTACATCGTAAGTTCAGTCCTACTCCAGGACCAATCCCAGAACAAGTGATCTACAAGGATCTATAGTGCTCCAAATGGGCTGATTTAAGTTCAAAATTAAAGTAGACACTCGGATCTACAAAATTTGTCTCAGGCAACTTTTCATAAAAAGCCTCTATGGGTTTTAATTTTAAGGATCAAAATGTGCATTTCTATGTGACAAAAATTACATTTTCAATTTATTTTTTATTAATTTATATTATCCATGATTGACGGCCCAGATTGCATCTCCTACCTCCAGCCAAGGGATGTGATGAGTCTGACCCGGGCACTTTCCAGATCAATTTCCCGGCTACCTTGTCACCTCCCTGACTGGCAACAACCATCACCACCTTCGTTGAGGTGACGGTTATCGCCTAGCGAAGGTTTGGACGCCGAAGGTGCCGATTCGGCAAACCCGACACCATATAAACTAGGAAAATTTCAATTTTTCTCTCACCTGATCAGTCTCAGTTGAGCCAGTTTTATCACCTAATTGATCTAGAATACTAGCACAGAGGGAGGGGAGGAGAAACGGACCTGGAGACGGGCTTGTCGGGGGTTTTGGTGTCCATGTGCCACGGCCGGCGAGCTTGCTTGAGTTACACCCACCCACCGATTTTTATTCTCTAGCAAAATCTTCACTCCAAAGCACTGTCTCGACTCCTTGTGAGGTAGTGAAGGTGATGGAAGGCTTGAAATGGGTTGGGGTGTATATGTAGTTGCCAAGAAAGGGAGTGGTCGTAGATGGCCTGAATGCCATTCTCTCCCTCCCTCCTTACTATCAGCCAACTGGAATTGATGAGAAGGCAGTCCCCAAGCATGGGAAATCTCTTGACAACCATTGGGAAGAGGAGGAAGGTGCCAATTGGCAACTATTCCATGAAATCCTCCTCTTTATCCCCCAAATAGGTGCAATCTTTATATTGCCCTTCATGAAATCCCTCCATTAAAATTCATAGGGGCTTTGGCTGTAAATTGGCTAATGGGCCTGTTGTATGGGCCTTGGGTAAGGCCTTATCCCTATTGGTTTTGACTTGGGCTCCTAATTTTCCTCTTTAGGCCTTTGGTTGACCATGGTTGACATGGGGGTTTGATATGGTCAACAGATGTGTGGTCTGGTACTATGTGTGTGTCTTGATTCCCGTGACACCACCGAATATTGGTTGGATCAAGGTGATGCCCTAGTTGGGCCAATTTTGCCAATAGGTGTGATTCTGACCAATTTAGGGCTAAGTTTGACTTTGGTTAAATTGGTGACCCCATGATGGGAGTTTTTTTGGTAAATTGGGTCTTTATGATGTCTTAAGACTAGTAGTGAGGTCAATTTCATGTCTGGAGGGTCAATTGAACTTATTGATGAAGGATTGACCTATGTTGACCTAGAGGGCACTTTGGTCTATTTGGCCAATTTGGTGACCATATGATTGGGCTTTTGGGTTACTTGGATTTCTCTTAGGGTTATGGATTTATTGGTGAGGTCAATTTGAGTTGGTGAGTACAATTTGGAGTGAATTGGTCTAGGTTGACTTGTGCACCCTTGGGGTGCTCATAGCAATTTCTTAGGTTCAAGCTAACCAATGGTCATCCATGACCTCTATTCACAACTCAAGTCCTAACCTTAACCCAAGCGGGTCTAGAAGTGAGTGGGGATGTTACAACTCATGTGAAGAAAGGCGCTCCACTTCGGCCTTCGAGGCAACCAGCTCAGTCGCTAGGTGATTCACGTCCCATGTACGCACTTTAATAACCACACTGTCTTCTACATGGAAGACTTCTCTATCTGAAGATCTGCTTGGGACTACTTCAGCTTTGCTCATAGCTCGGTTTCGATCTTCCAAAATCAAGATATATCACGATCCCTTCTTCACCTTAAGTTAGAAAAGGAGCTCTTCACTCCCCGAAGCTCCTCTTAAAGTACTAAGTATCCATCCTTCAGGCTAATGTGATGGTCATTCCATATGAGAGAAATGCTGGCCTGGACCCTGATTTGCAGCAAAAGGAACAAGTTAGAATCAATCCATGATAACAAGTAAATCAAAGCAAAATACTGTACTTATTATGTTATTCATATCTGCAAGGGAGGATGACATTGAAAGTATCTAGCGTCTACCTAAATCACATAGAGGGGGTGATGAATATGTGATGTTTGTGTCTTTTCGTGGAATAAAAATCACTTAAAAATGAAGCACACAAACACATAGATTTATAGTGGTTCCCCGAGTTGGGTACGTCCACTTTCCTGACTCGCCTATTTACCACAAAGGGCTAGATTCGGCTATTTCACCAAACTCAAATTTCGTCAAATTTTACTCATCGGAGCCGCAACTCCTACAACTCAGAGACAACTCTCCTACCACTCGATCCACAACCGGATCTACAAACTCGATACAAAAACTGATATACTACTCGATCCACAAACGGATCTACAAACTCGATCCAAAGACGGATCTACAAACTCAGAGATAAATCTCCTATAATAGTTAAAATAATATTACAACAATAAACACGATTACATGTCTTCACTCCGACGTTCTTCGAAAGGGTTGATCTTGAATTTTGAGAACTCAAAAACTTGAAATCTTTTGGATCTTGAATCTTCACATGTCTAGATCGGGAGGAATAGAAGACTTTTAAAGATAGCAATCTATACATAGAGATCAAGAACGATTGGATCTTGCAGTGCTTGCGGTATTCGGTCGATCGGAAAATGCGTGCGTACAAGAGGCCGACGGGTTACCGATTTGGAATGATTCGTTGTTTTGAATCGGTGATCAATTTAGCACAAAAGCAAGATTGACAATAAAGAAAAAATATTTCTAGGTATTTATAGAGATATTTCATCTAACGGTGTAAAGAATATTTCCAAAAATGATAGACATAAATTACTATGCATGGCCGACAGAACACGTGACTGGTTTTTGAAAATTTTCGAAAAAATGACCATAAGTCAAATTCGTCGAGTATCATCGAGTATCATAAGGATACTCGTCGAATACATCTTGATATATGATGAAAAATACTTAGACAAATCATCCCAGGTCGGCTGGTAACTCAACGCCATGTAGAAGAGTCATACTCGACGAATTCGTCAAGTATCAGCAGGTATACTCGACGAATTCGTCGAGTTTGGTTGAATGACTAAATACACTCAACGCCATGACACTCAATGCCTTTTGCTCACTTAACGCAAGTTATAGACAACATTTAACTAATATCGTCGAGTTAATTCAACACACTCAATGCTTTGATATTCGACGAATTTTACTTGGAAAACTCTAGAGAAGTAGCGTCGACTGAACTCGATGAATTCGGCGTGTATCACTTAGCATATTCGACGAATTTGACGAGTATCGTTAGATACACTCTTCGAATACTGTGAGTATGCACGATGATACTCAATGAATTTCACTTAATAGATTTTCCAATTTCTTCAATGAATTTACCCTAAGTATATACGCTGAATTCGACGGGTAGTGGTAAGTATACTCGACAAATTCGGTGTGTATAAACAACGATACTCAATGAATTCGACGTGTATGCTTAACCATACTCGCCGAATTTTACTTGGGTAAAATTCCTATTTTTCCTGGGTCTAACCCTTGACCTTCCTTGAGCCTTCTCTTATACTTTCATAACTAAAATACAACATCAAATACAATCACAATTCATCTTAGCTTAACTGGGTCCTTCTTCAAATCCGAGTTATTGTGGATACAATACCTAACAATCTCCGCCTATTTGAAGAAGTCAGAACCCTATAAGCTAAGGTGAATTGTACATAAAAATAATGAAATAATAAAACATTAAGACTTGAAAGGATAACAAAAATTGAACACAACAAGCATTCCAAGACAATCATAGAAATTATATATATATATATATATATATATATATATATATATATATATATATATATATATATATATATATATATATATATATCAAATTGTTCATAGTTTGGGGGGCAACCCACAACACAAAAAATAACTATTGGTCCAGCCTGCTCTGACTCTTCTGCCTCTGTCTGTCAAAATAAGCCATTGGCTTTGGAAAGTACTTTGGAAGGGGTGCAGGCATCAGATCAGCATTTCTATGATTTTTGAAGTGAATTCTCCTTTTTGTGCAGGATATCTTGTACGTGTTCCATTCTTCCTGATCATAGTGGTGCTGGTGTTTTTCACCACCAATGTCAACCAAGGAGAATGTATCCAAAATAATACCTTTGATATTGGACTCCAAACCTCTTCCATTTCTCAGTTAGGCTCTAACCTGATAGTAGACAGGCCTTCCCCATATATTCTATGCTTGTGAACTGGAGGGCGGAAGTCTTCAACAAGCACTACCTCTAGAGCCTCAGTAGCAGTAGCTGTAGTAGTATCAGCCTGATAAAAATCCTGTGGGTCTGTCCAGAGCTGAGAGTACTCCTGGGCAAGATGAGTCTCATCATGTGGTGTTACAGGCACAAGAGGTACTTAATGTCCTGTCAACTGACTATGTAGCTACATACAGTTGTTATAACTGTAGTCATTTGCACTTTTGAAATTTGCTAACATTGCTACTTTAAGTGCATTGTCCTTAGCTACAACCTTAGCTTCCAAGGAATCCTCCTCCTTTCTGACTTCTACCGCCAGAGCATTTGCATACACTTCCAAGCAGTCTTCATAATGTGCCATTTAATTATTGTACGCTTCAATCATAATTTTTGCATTAGTATCGACATTTTCCACAGTTTCCTTAGTATATTTGAGGCCATCCATGTTCAGCTTTATAGCTTTTCCTCCCTCAACAAATATGTTGGGTACATTGGTTTAAATGTACCTGATTTGAAGAAGCCTCACCCAACTCAATGATATACATCAAAATGTATTTGATGTGTTTTGAGTTTACTTGTGCAGGATAAGTATTTACAGGAAAGAATAAAAAGTTTCTAAGTCTATGTGTCGACACCCAGAGGGAAAGTGTCGACACTTAAGAAGACTTGTGTCGACACCCAGGCAAGCTGTGTCGACACTTGGAGTATTTGTGTCGACACCAGGGATGCAGAGTCGACACCAGACAGAAAGTGTCGACACAAGGAGCTGTGTCGACACTTTATGAAGAAAAGCCCAGAGAAACTGTGTCTACACTTAGCAGTTGTGTCGACACCCAGTGAAACTGTGTCTACATCAGAAAGTGTCGACACTTGGAGGCTGTGTCGACACTCAGCAAAAGTCAGCAGAATCTATGTATAAGTGTCGACACCCAGAACAATGTGTCGACACACAGCAGAAGAGTCAACACTTGAAGAAAGTGTCGACACAAGAAAGAATGTGTCGACACTCAGCTGAAGACTCAACACTTGAAGAAAGTGTCGACACAAGGAGCTGTGTCGACACTTAGCAAAGTTCAAGAATATTCTAAGTACAAGTGTCGACACAAAGGAGATGTGTCGACACTCAGCAAAAGTCTCAACAAAAGAAGAATGTGTCGACACAAGGTGCTGTGTCGACACTCAGCAAGTATCAACACTGAAGACATGTGTCGACACCAAGAAGCAGTGTCGACAATGACAAGTTCAACACATGAAGATGTGTCGACACAAACAAGTTGTGTCGACACTTACAAGAAGTCAACAAAGTGCTGAAGAACAAAGTGTTGTGTCGATACTCAATATCAGTGTCGACACATGAAGAAGAAGCAGTGTCGAGATTAAAAATCTACAATACAAGGAGTTGTGTCGACACCTTGTAGGCTAGTGTCGACACTTAGAACACTTGTGTCGACACCTGGTCTATAAGTGTCGACACGTAAAGACAGACAGTCTCGACACTTTCAGACAGTTACAGAATTTTCAAGAACTGACTGAATGACTTGACAGCTGTCATTCCAGCCGGTCTACTGCACCTGTCAGAGTTGTCAGAAATCAATTATGAAACGGACCAGCCGGTTACCATGAAGAAGGCCTATAAATAGGCCTACACTGTCTATAGAAACAAATGATTGAACACAAGTTCAAGTGATCAATAAACAAAGAAGATCTAGCTATTCCTTGAAGAATCAAGTGAAGATCTAAGTAGTTGGAGAGAGAGAGCTCCATCCAAGAAGACAGCCATTGGAACCAGGCTGAGAAGAAGGGTTCAGATTTTGTTCTGAATCTTAAGCAGTAGAGATCAAGGATCAACTATAGAGGAGGTCAATCTTATTGTGTTCTACATTCAAGAAGCTTTGAAGAAAGACAAGTCAGATTGATTTCAGCTGAGTTCTTCCAAGAACTCATCAAGAAACTCACAACTCATCTCTCTTTTCTCTGAGTTGTTGAGTTACAATTTTTGTATTCATATTATCTTGTAGGATCCTTAGGGATCTGAGTTTTGTAAGCCTGTAATTATAAAGGCTGAGTGTAGGGCCTGTGTGCCTGAGTGTAGGAGATTTGAATCTCTGAGTGTAGGCCTGTTGTGGCTGAGTGTAGGCCTTGGTGGCTGAGTGTAGGCTTTGTGAAGAAGCTGAGTTGTAGGGCCTTGGGCCTGAGTTGTAGGAACCTGTTTTGGGGTTCTGAGTGTAAGATCTGAGGATCTGAGTTAGTGGAGGAGTTTGGCCGAATCTAGTACACTGCTAGATAGGCGAAGGGGGAAAGTGGATGTACCCAAACCTTGGGGAACCACTATAAATCTGAGTGTCTACTGTGTGCTTGTGGAATTCTGTGATTGTTGATTGTGTGATGTGATAAAGTAGATATAATTCTGTGTTATAATCTGAATTCTGCCTAAAAAGTGAAGAAGATTTAAGTCACCTATTCACCCCCCCCCCCTCTAGGTGATTAGGTACAATATCTTTCAAGTGGTTTCAGAGCCAGGTTACTCATAAAAGGACATAACTGTCTGAGTAGATTCTATTGGCAGATTCAGTCTAAGTACATTACAGAATCAAGAAAATCAAGAACCATGGGTTCCACTGAAAATCATAAGGAATTGGGATCCATGAAGCTACCCATTTGCAGAAAAGAGATCTTTGGCATCTGGAAGGAAAGGGTGAGACTGTTTATGGAAGCCTCAGACCATAGGATTTATATCACAGTGAAAGAAGGGCCATATGTGCCCATGAAGGTTTCAGTCTTAGATGCAAATCAGAGAACACCTAAGGATTTCTCTGAAATGACAAAGGATGAGATTGTTCTAGCCACAATGGACAAAAGGGCTCAGAATATCATTGTGAGTGTTATAGATGATGCTACCTTTCAAAATTTGATACACTGCAAGACATCTAAGGAGATGTGGGATATCTTGATAGTGTATATGGAGGGTTCTGAAGGAGTGAGGCAAGACAGAAAATCTTTGCTAAACCAAGAATATGAAAGTTTTAGGCAAGGTAGGGCTGATAGCATAACTGAATGCTATAAGAAATTCTACAGGATTGTCAATGAGCTAATGTCCTATGGCAGAGAGTTCAGTAATTATGAGCTCAATGATAAGTTTCTAAGGTCCCTAACAAAAGATTGGGACACTAAGATCTGTGCCATTAGGGAAATGGCAAAGTTAGCAGAAATTCCTCCACCAACACTGTTTGGCAAACTGTTGTCCTATGAAATGCAGTTGATGGTGAGGAAAGAAGAGGAGAAATCTACAAGAAGTGAACATAAGGAAAGGATAGTGGCATTTAAAACAGAAGCCCCCAGAAAGTACAGAAGTAAGTCACCAACTCCACCACCAAAAGTAGCTGAGACTGAGTCAGAAGATTCAGAAAGCAGAAAGTCTGAAAGCAATGAAAGTGATGAGGACTTTGCTGCCTTCACAAGACACTTTCAGAAGTTCTTAAAGAAGAAACAGTGGAGGACAAGGCCATCTACTTCACAGGGTAAAGAAGACTATTATCAGAATAAAAAGTCTTCAAAGAAAGACAGGAAAAAGACCAAGTCTAGCAAAGCAACTCTTTCAAAAATTGTATGTTATTGCTGTAATAGACAAGGACATGTTATTGCAGACTGTCCAGAGAAAAGGAAGGAGTCTAATGACAAGAAAAAGACTCAAAACAAGGGCAAGAAGGAAAAGTCTTTTGTTGCCAAAAAGGATAAGAGCCTGTCAGACATTTCTTCATCAGAAACTGAGTCAGATGCTGAGGCATACATAGGACTATTTACTGAGGAAGAATAAGAAGAGTTCATCCAGATTATGAACTCTATATATGTACAAGAGGACAGTCAGTGTCAAGGACTGATGGCATTGATAGAAAGTGACAAAATCCTGGAGCAGCCAGGACATAGTAAGATACAACATTGTTCTTTCAGTTCAATTTCTTGTGCTAGTACAGAATCAGATTCATCATCATCAAGTGATGAGAGTTCATCTGAGTTTGAAGAGGATATTCATCAGTTGATAGATGAATATAAATTTCTGTTGCAAGCATTTAAGAAATGCAAATCCTTGTCCAAGAGTCAAGCTAAGGAGATTGCAAGTCTCAAAATGGCTGCAACTGATTATGAGAAGATGTTTGATCAAAAGCTAAATGAGATAGCCACACTGAAGCACGTAACTGTGATTCAGATGGGGACTATAACATATAAGAATGATCAAATCAAGAGTCTGGAGATTAGTCTTCAGAAGGAGAGAGATTTAGTTGCTAGGTTTTTTAAACCTAAGTCAGTTCTACCCTTAATTGATGAATTTGTTCATCACAAAGATAAAGCTGGACTGGGATTTACTAAACCAGCTAGGACTGTTCAGTCCAAGTCCAAGGGCAAAGCCCCAACTCTCAACAAGCCAGCTGTAGATAAAACAGCTATGACTGTACCTAAGCAAAGGTACAATAAGTTTGAGTGTTGGTGCTGTGGCAAGGTAGGCCACTTTGCCATGGACTGTTGGCACAATGCTAGTGCCAAAGTGAGTAGCAAACTGCCTGTTGGAAAACCTGCAGGTAGCTTTGTTAGGAAGCAAACTATCCAGTACCAACGACCCAATAATTCTTTGGGTTCTAAGGTTCACTAATCTGTTTTGTAGGTGAGTCCAAGTGGCCATGCCCCTATATGGTACTTGGACAGTGGATGTTCCAGACACATGACTGGAACAAGGGGTTTACTAAAGGACTACACACCCATCAAGGATGGTCCAAAAGTCACCTTTGGTGGTTCTGAAAAAGAAATCATCAAGGGTTTTGGTAACATATCTAACTCCTATATTACAATTACTCAAGTGGCCTATGTTAAAGGTTTGAAACATAACCTTATTAATATAAGTCAATTGAGTGATGTAGGATATGACATCTCATTTGTCAAAGATGGTTGTCATATCAGGAGGTCAATTGATCAAGAGATTATTTTGACTGGTTATAGAAAAAGGAATGTCTACTGCCTAGACATTATGGTTGAGAATAATGGTTCTCCAGTGTGTCTTGTAGCTGATGAGACAGTCTCTCATTGTGTCAAATGGCACAAGAGGCTAGCCCATCTAAACTACAAGACAATTGGCAAACTCTTTAGCAAAGAGTTAGTGATGAATGGTCCTCATGTTTAGTGTATTAAAGATGGAATATGCTCAGCTTGTCAAAATGACAAGTAGACTAGATCCACCTTTAGTAGCATTGAAAATAAAGATGATGTGAGGTGTTTATACCTCTTGCATATGGATCTCTTTGGTCCTATGCCAGTTCACAGCCTAGGTAGGAAGGTTTATACCTTTGTAGTTGTAGATGACTACTCAAGGTTTTCCTGGGTGTTCTTCCTTAGACAGAAATCTGAAACACCTAGTGTCTTCTATAGCTTTGTCAAACAAATTCAGAATGAACTAGACAGTATAGTGGTCAAGATAAGAAGTGACCATGGTACTGAATTTCAGTCTGATAGCATGACAAAACTATGTGAAGAATTTGGGATATTTCAAGAGTTTTCTTCACCAAGGACACCTCAGCAAAATGGCATTGCTGAGAGGAAGAATAGAACCTTGATTGAGGCTAGTAGGACCCTATTAAGTGATACATCACTACCAGAATATTTCTGGGCTAAAGCAGTCAATACTGCATGCCATGTTATTAATAGGGCTACCATTACTAAAAGCCACAACAAGACCCCCTATGAGGTTGTGAAAGGCAGAAAACCAAACCTATCCTACTTCAGGATCTTTGGTTGTAAGTGCTTTATACTTAACAATGGAAAGTCTTACTTGACTAAGTTTGCTGCCAAGTCCCAAGAGGGAATTTTTGTTGGGTACAACAACAACAGTAAGGCTTATAGAGTCTACAACTTGTCTACTCAAGTTGTGGAAGAGTCTGTACATGTAGTATTTGATGAAACTAGACTTATTAACAATGAGTTATCTAGTAGTATTTGCAGCCCCACAAGTATAACAAACAAGATAGACAAGCTCACTATAGAAGAAGAACCTACTGCAAGACAACAAGTAGAAGATAGTGGCTGCTGTCTAGGGGGAGTACTACATGTACCTAATGCAGAAGAAGTACAAGGAGTATAGCAAGATGAAAAAGTTGAAGAAGTTCAACCTGAAGCCAGGATGCCTCCAGCCAATAGGCATCTAAGAGATCATCCAGCAGAACAAATCATTGGTGATCCAAGTCAAGGGGTACAAACAAGGAGCAGAAAGCTGAATGCAACACTCTACTCCAGTTTTCTATCCCAAGTTGAACCAAAGAAGTTTGAAGAAGCCATCCTAGACCCTCATTGGATTGAGTCAATGCAAGAAGAGCTGAATCAGTTCAAAACGTGCAAGGTCTGGGAGCTTGTTCATAAAGCAAAAGACCACAACATAATTGGAACCAAGTGGATCTTTAGGATCAAGATGGATGAACATGGAGTCATCATTAAGAACAAAGCAAGATTGGTTGCTAAAGGATATAGGCAGGAAGAAGGTATTGATTTTGATCAAACCTTTGCTCCAGTAGCCAGACTGGAAGCCATAAGGATGTTCCTGGCCTATGCAACCTTTCAAGGATTTAAAGTTTACCAAATGGATGTAAAGTCAGCCTTTCTGAATGGTAATCTAAAATAGGAAGTCTATGTGAAACAGCCATCAGGTTTTGTTGATTCAACTCAACCTAATCATGTCTATAGACTTAGGAAAGCTTTATATGGGTTAAAGCAAGCCCCTAGGGCTTGGTATGAAACCCTATCTAGTTTCCTCATTGAGAATAAGTTCACAAGGGAGATAATAGACAAGACTTTATTCCTTAGGGAATCCAGAGGCAAAGTTATAATAGTCCAAATATATGTAGATGACATAATATTTGAGTTTACTGAAAGTAGTCTTTGCAAAAAGTTTGCAAAACTAATGCAAGGGCAATTTGAGATGAGTAGTATGGGGGAACTTAAGTTCTTCTTGGGTCTCCAAGTTAGACAGACTAAGAATGGTTTATCCATATGCCAGCCTAAGTTCACCCTAGAACTCATAAGGAAGTATGGTATGGATTCATCCAGTACCATGAAGACTCCTATGTGGTCAAGTATGTCTCTTAGCAAGGATGATGCAGGGAAACCTGTAGATGAGTCTTTGTATAGAGGGATAGTTGTCTCCCTATTATATTTGACTGCAAGTAGACCAGATATCATGTATGCTACATGTGTCTGTGCAAGGTATCAAGCATGCCCTAAAGAGTCTCATTTGACAGCAGTCAAAAGGATATTGAGATATCTAAAGGGCACTCCTTATCTAGGCCTCTGGTACCCTAGGAATGGGGATTTTGAACTAACAGGTTATTCAGATGCAGACTTTGCAGGATGCAAAGAAGACAGAAAAAACATAATTGGAACCTGTCAATTAATAGGTGGAAGACTGATTTCATGGAGTAGCAAGAAGAAAACAAGTGTGGCTATCTCCACTACAGAGTCAGAATATGTGGCTACAGGAAGTTGTTGTGCTCAACTTCTATGGATACGACATCAGCTTGAGGACTATGGAATTCAGGTAAGTAGAACTCCACTATTTTGTGATTCTACTAGTGCCATATCAATTGCAAACAATCCTGTTTCCCATAGTAGAACTAAACATATTGAAATAAAATATCATTTTCTTAGGGAGCATGTAGAGAAAGAAGATATTTTACTGGAATTTGTTAAAACAGATAATCAACTAGTTGATATGTATACTAAGCCCCTAGAAGAAACAAAGTTCAATAGATTTAAAATTGAACTAGGTATGATAAACTTAGAATAAGTTTATAGAAATGGCTAAGTAGAAAGGTGTCGACACACAGAGATATCTGTGTCGACACAGAAAAGTGGTGTCGACACTTCAGGGAAAAGGTGTCGACACATCTAGGAAGTTGGTATAGACACTTCAGAAGATTAGTGTCGACACATGGTAAGTAGGTGTCGACACATCCAAGGTGGTGTCGACACTTAGGCTTTTCTCAGAATTATCTAAGTAAAGTCTCGACTAAATGTCGAGTTATGTGGTGTCGACACATAAACAAGTGTCAACACATATATATGTTGACTAAACTTGTGTCGACACATAGGTGTCGAGACATTATAAGTCAGTGTCGACACTTATCGACAGTGTCGACACAATTTAAGTTAGTTAACCCGCCTTTTCATCTTCAAACCTAGAAAGGTATAAATAGCATTTCTTCATTGTCAGTCGACACGCTCACTAAAGTTTCGAGACCAAACTTGTGTGTCGACACCTCTCTTCTCTCCAGTCAAATTCTTCAAACCCTAATTGCGTCAAAGCTCAAGGAGAACGTCAATGAAGGCTACGAACTAGTGCGACAAGCGTTTGAGGATGCAGACCCAGAGATCAAGAATGTAATAACCCTAGTTGCAGACTCAGGGTTAGAATTCCTTGTTTCTGAGCCGACTAAAATCTGGAAGAAAGAAGTCTTAGAATTTCTAAATGGAGCTAAAGTAGACGAATCTGGATTCAAGATCAAGTCTAAGGTCCATGGAGAAAAAGTGAAAGTCTCTCCCAAAAGTTTGAGAAAGGTTCTAAACCTGCCAAGGACAAAAGAAGAGGATGAAGTAACTACTTCTAAGACCAGAGAAGCATTGACATGGTGTGGTATAGATTCAAAGATGAAAATTGGATCTGTTTTCAATAGAAAGGGCATGAACTGCCAAGGAAAATTTCTATCTAAAATTGTTGGAAAAGTAATCCTAAGTAAGCCTGGAGGGCATGACAGGGTATCTGCCCATATGTTCAACCTTATGACAAGGATAATCTTCACAATGAACACAGATTGGTCTGTTGTTGTCTTTGAGAAGATTAAGGAGAGTCTGAAGAAACCCAATTTGGGTAGAATAATTAGTCTGTACCTTGCTGGTAGTATACCAGAGGTTATGGGTCAAGCTTCTGGATCCAAGATCAACCATATGAGAAAGATGGACATAAGGATATTCTCCAGATGGGACAGGGTTTTGTCTAAGGAGATGCCAACCCCTGAGAAAATAACTTCAGAGAAAGCAACACCTCTAAAGAAGAAGAAGAAAACTGCCCCTGTAGCTCAAGAGTCATCTAGCAGCTCTGAGGAGCAAGTTGTCTTTACACCAGATGATGGACAAGAAGACACTGGAATTGCTGGGAAGTCTTCAGCTCCACAAGAAGTTGCTGAGAGGCGGGGGGAGCTACCTCAAGCTAGCCCCATACACTAGGATTCAGTCCAGGGGGAGCCGCTAGTAGTGGAAGAGCCAACTCCACTGGAGAGTGAGCAAGCTACAAATATCATCCTTGAGGTAATCACTGAGCTTAATGCTTTAGATTTCCCTATAAAGGATAATGTATTGTCTGATTCCTTAAATAATGTTAATCAGCAAACTCAGATTTATTGTCAAGTCCCAGATGTTGTCATGGAGGACACATCTGTTAAAATTCAAGTAGTATCTGATCCAGTGGTAGATGATCTAAGAATTTCACCTGCCCATTCTCCACAAGAATATACTATGGAAGATCTTTTCCTCAATCTGGATCAAACAGACTTTGACAAGGAAACTACTGCTGCTGAGGGGGAGAATGCTCCAGTTGAGGGGGAGCAAGTGCAAATTCTGGAAGAGCCTGCAAGGCAATAACCTGAGAAGCATAAAGAAGTTGAGGAGCTACCTAAGGAGAGGGTAGATGTAGCAAGCACATCAGCTTCAGAAGATGAAGAAGCTGCAAGTGCTAAGAAAAGGAAGTTTCAAGTTTTCAAAAGAAGAAGTCAGAATTATAAGAAGGCATTGCAAACTGTAGCACCACAGCCTGTACTACAGTCAGCACCATCAGTAGATTACAGTGCTTTAGTGGTTGCTATGCAAATTAAGCTACATGAGCACAGGAAAGCCATTGAAACCTATGTGGATGAGGGGCATAAATCCTTACAGTTTGATCTAGCCCAAGATATAAAGTCTATAAGATTTGAAATGAATCTTAATAAAAAGGAGATGACTGACTGCTTCCACAAGGGAGGGAATGCAGTGGTATACTTAGCAACTCATCAAGAAAAGATAAAAGCTCAAGTAGATGACATTGCACTGAAGCAAGGATATGTTCTTGAGAATCAGATCAGAATGAATGATAACTTAACTGCTTCTCATAATGCAATTGTCACTGAGATGAAGAACATAGCTACTGTACTAACTAATTCTAATGCTACTGCTAAGGCAGATTTGGATAAAGCACTGCAAGAGAGCTTAACTGTCGTTACAACTGCAATTCAAGACTCTCAGAAGTTGATAACTGACAAACTCCAAAGATTGAAACCTTTCTTTAAAGATGGAGTCAATTATTTGGATAACCAGGTCAGATTTCAAAAAGATGATGTAAGAGATCACATAGAAAGAGAAGTCATAAAGGGGGAGAGGGTGTTAGTCAAAGCCAGCTCTGATCATGCCAAGTGGATATCTAATTCTATCAGAGCTACTCTTGGATATTCTCCTTTATGTGATGATGACAATGTTGCAGAATCTGGGATACATCCTGCATATCTAGGAGGGGAGCAACCTGAAGTGGCTCAAGTCATCTACACTCCTCCAGATTTTGATATGATACATGCTGATATACAGTCCATATATAGCCCACCTGGGGGAAAGGATAATGTCATTATAGAAAATGTGGTTCAGCCAGTATCTGAGGCTATGCAAGCAGCTCTGCAGAAAGAAGAAGAAGCCAGACTGTCTAAAAAGAGGTTCAGGGAGCAAGCTGAACAAAAACCTGACTTTGAGCAGTGGAG
Organism: Platanthera guangdongensis; assembly: GCA_039583875.1. Taxonomy (NCBI): domain Eukaryota; kingdom Viridiplantae; phylum Streptophyta; class Magnoliopsida; order Asparagales; family Orchidaceae; genus Platanthera; species Platanthera guangdongensis. Next base: position 139,487,463 of record CM077148.1, read on the forward strand.
CCCCACTTCAAGGAACATTATCTTAACTGCATGGAAAGCTGCAAAAGATAACATTCAAGACAGAAATAAATGATTTTCTGAATTGGAATGGAGAAAGCATGAGATAAGGCAAGAAGCCATAGTGCAATATAAAAGAAAGTCCAAGATGGGAAAGCTACCTCCTACTGCTCAGGAGCCTAGCAAGTACTTTCCCAAGCCTTATCATTATTTTGAGAGGCAAAAGATCAAAGCTGAAGAGCTAAAGAAGAAGGAGCTGAAAGGGAAAAAGCCTGCTGAAACTGAAGATGCTGAAGCTTCTGTTCAAGCCAAAGTACAATCTGGAAAAGGGATAGTGATCAAAGAGGCTGAACAAAAATAGAATAGAATTTTCTTCAGTTTACAGTTGTAATATTTTGATTGTTAAACATTTGTAAACTTTTGGAAAATGAATATAATAAGATATTAGAACAATGTGTTATATGCTAAATTTATTTCATAATTATTCTCTGATGATATCTGTGTATGCATGTTTGTTTAATACATGATGATGTTTCTTTCCTGATTACATAATCCTGTTTTACATCATACTTGATTTTATTCTGTATGGTGTATATCATTGACTAAGGGTTATGACTTCTCCAAATAGGGGGAGATTGTTGGGTACATTGGTTTAAATGTACCTGATTTGAAGAAGCCTCACCCAACTCAATGATATACATCAAAATGTATTTGATGTGTTTTGAGTTTACTTGTGCAGGATAAGTATTTACAGGAAAGAAGAAAAAGTTTCTAAGTCCATGTGTCGACACCCAGAGGGAAAGTGTCGACACTTAAGAAGACTTGTGTCGACACCCAGGCAAGCTGTGTCGACATTTGGAGTATTTATGTCGACACCAGGGATGCAGAGTCGACACCAGATAGAAAGTGTCGACACAAGGAGCTGTGTCGACACTCTATGAAGAAAAGCCCAGAGAAACTGTGTCAACACTTAGCAGTTGTGTCGACACCCAGTGAAACTATGTCTACACCAGAAAGTGTCGACACTCGGAGGTTGTGTCGACACTCAGCAAAAGTCAGCAGAATCTAAGTATAAGTGTCGACACCCAGAACAATGTGTCGACACACAGCAGAAGAGTCAACACTTGAAGAAAGTGTCGACATAAGAAAGAATGTGTCGACACTCAGCTGAAGACTCAACACTTGAAGAAAGTGTCGACACAAGGAGCTGTGTCGACACTTAGCAAAGTTCAAGAATATTCTAAGTACAAGTGTCGACACAAAGGATATGTGTCGACACTCAGCAAAAGTCTCAACAGAAGAAGAATGTGTCGACACAAGGAGCTGTGTCGACACTCAGCAAGTATCAAAACTGAAGACATGTGTCGACACCAAGAAGCAGTGTCGACACTGACAAGTTCAACACATGAAGATGTGTCGACACAAAGAAGTTGTGTCGACACTTACAAGAAGTCAACAAAGTGCTGAAGAACAAAGTGTTGTGTCGACACTCAATATCAGTGTCGACACATGAAGAAGAAGCAGTGTCAAGATATAAAATCTACAACACAAGGAGTTGTGTCGACACCTTGTAGGCTAGTATCGACACTTAGACCACTTGTGTCGACACCTGGTCTATAAGTGTCGACACTTAAAGACAGACAGTCTCGACACTTTCAGTCAGTTATAGAATTTTCAAGAACTAACTGAATGACTTGACAACTGCCATTCCAGCCGGTCTACTACACCTGTCAGAGTTGTCAGAAATCAGTTATGAACCGGACCAGCCGGTTACCATGAAGAAGGCCTATAAATTGGCTTATACTGTCTACAGAAACAGATGATTGAACACAAGTTCAAGTGATCAATATACAAAGAAGATCTAGCTATTCCTTGAAGAATCAAGTGAAGATCTAAGTAGTTGGAGAGAGAGAGCTCCATCCAAGAAGACAGCCATTGGAACCAGGCTGAGAAGAAGGGTTCAGATTTTGTTCTGAATCTTAAGCAGTAGAGATCAAGGATCAACTGCAGAGGAGGTCAATCTTATTGTGTTCTACATTCAAGAAGCTTTGAAGAAAGCCAAGTCAGATTGATTTCAGCTGAGTTCTTCCAAGAACTCATCAAGAAACTCACAACTCTTCTCTCTTTTCTCTGAGTTGTTGAGTTACAATTTTTGTATTCATATTATCTTATAGGATCCTTAGGTATCTGAGTTTTGTAAGCCTGTAATTATAAAGGCTGAGTGTAGGGCCTGTGTGCCTGAGTGTAGGAGATTTGAATCTCTGAGTGTAGGTCTGTTGTGGCTGAGTGTAGGCCTTGGTGGCTGAGTGTAGGCTTTGTGAAGAAGCTGAGTTATAGGGCCTTGGGCCTGAGTTGTAGGAACCTGTTTTGGGGTTCTGAGTGTAAGATCTGAGGATCTGAGTTAGTGGAGGAGTTTGGCCGAATCTAGTACACCACTAGATAGGCAAAGGGGGAAAGTGGATGTACCCAAACCTTGGGGAACCACTATAAATCTGAGTGTCTACTGTATGCTTGTGGAATTCTGTGATTATTGATTGTGTGCTGTGATAAAGTAGATATAATTCTGTGTTATAATCTGAATTCTGCCTAAAAAGTGAAAAAGATTTAAGTCACCTATTCACCCCCCCTCTAGGTGATTAGGTACAATATCTTTCAAAATAGTCGGCCAAACTTTGTAACAAGTGCTTCAATCTGAATTTTGACCTCAGCAAGGCCTCTATTCAGGTATCTTTTGATCTCTATCATCTTTTTTAGAACACTTTTCATGGAAGAATGAAAATGTGCATTCTGCTTGGCTAGCATTGCCTCTATACTCAGCAAAAGTGTACTATCAGTAGTCAACACTGGAGTCTCTAGGAAGGGAGTGCTAGGTAGATCCTCACTGAAAGACTCATCTATCAGAGATAAATGAGCCCTGGAAGTAGTAGCTTGATCTACAACAGCAAGTAGAGCTAGAGTCTGCTCCTCTACATCTCCCTCCTCGTCAACAAAATCCTCAACCTCCATTTCAGCCGCAGGAGGTGCATCTGGCATCCAAGCTATCCTTTTCTCCAGGTTGCGCATCAGCCTAACAACCTCAGTATGAACTAATATATAAGTCTTAGTCACCTCCACTTCAGAAGATGAAGTGGGAGCAATTTCAGGGAGAGGGACTATCAGGTTCTCCACTACAATGAGTGCATTAACAACACTAACCTCAACACCAACAGACTTATCAGAATCAATTATCATCTCATCAACAACATCATCATCAACATCATCTATATCCTCTTCCTCAGTAGTATCCTCCTCAACTATATCAGCCTCTGCCTCCTCAAGCACCAACTCCTCAATAGTGGTCTGAGCAATCTGAGCAACCTCTATCAGAAGATTCTCTGGCTCTTGAAATGAACTCGACCTTTTGCAATCGAAGTAACAGTTCGCACCCCCTCAGCTCCTGCACACAATCTATCAGGGACTTCACTAGGTTGTGGAGTAGGAATCCTATCCTCAAGAGCTTAATCTTTCTCTTCCACAACTAAATCTGGGCCCCCTTCCCTCAAGATCCTCCTATCCCACCTTAAGAAGATAGATGAGTCAATCTTCTTCAGGTGATGGATTGGCAATCCTTTGGTCATATCGAACTAGTCACCATCCATTTGATTCAAGTACAAGCTGATAATCCTTCCAAAGTTTGGTGTGCGAATACTATACTTTATTTTCTCAAACAACATCGCACCCCAATCCATTCTCTTTCTACAGATGATTGTTACTAGAATCTTGAGCATTACTAAAGATAGATAGTCATGTGAACCATTCTTGCATAGCTGAACTTTTCCGATGATATCTGATAGTAGCTTTCCTTCTTTATTCATTCCTTTTATTTTGATCTCTTTTGGACCTCTAGGCAAATCGCAGAATAACATAGCCCATATGAAGTCCTCCTCGGTGAGGTGATCTCCTTCTCCACAAGCAGGGAGCCTCAAGAGCCGGGTGAGATGAGAGGCCTTCACCTTAATGGTAGTTCCACGAACTTTGCTCTTGATTATCGTATCTTTGCGTCGGAGCATCGCATTGTGGAAAAATTCAAAAACTTCCTTGTCTAGAACTTTGCATGGGTGTTCTAGGATGAAACAGAGTCCAGCTATCTTCAACATTAGAATGACATTTCTGAATTCATATGAAGCATGAGCAAACCCTGTGCGGACAAACTCTCCTCCCCTAGCAATCCACTTGTGCATCTACGAGCCATGGAGAATCAAGAACAGGAGTCTGGTGTAGAGCATTTTGTCGAACTATTGTTAGTCGAAATCGATGAAACTGAGTTGTCGGGAGCAGGCCATGACACAAAATCAGCAAAAAATGGTCCTTCTTCAGTCAGATAGGGCTTGGAAATTGGTGACAACCCTAACGAAGAAGATTGAATCAAAGACGGTGGGAGGAAGACGATGCCATGGTACGGGAACCGAAAGGTCGGGGTCTGTCGTTTGGCAAGTCGACAGATGGATTTCGTCAAAATATTTTGAAATCTGAATGTTTGAAGTAGGTTGTCATCCCTTTTACTACATATATATGTGTATAATTTTCAAATTTTCCCAGGAGGCGCATACCTTATTTGTCGTCAGTTTTTCGGATGCAATATAGTAAGATAACATTTCCGCACAAGTTAATTGCGGCGAGATTCACCAGATACAGAATCTGATTTGATGAGTATCTGCAAATATCTGACGATTCGGTGAGATTCACATCCGATAATCGCCAAATTTTCCTTTGGAGAATTTTTTGCCATTCAAACGTAGTTCCCGAGAGATTTGCTGGTTGCTTGCACTTCTTCAGGAGTGAATTTTCAGCATACCTAGTTCCATTTTGAAAAATAAGAACTTGACCTCCTCCAGCAGCTTTGTGAAAATATCGACATATGAAAATCCAAGCTCTTTCAGATTTCCATTGAGGAATGCTTACTTCACGTCTATTTGGTAGACGGTGAAGCCTTTGAGGGCAGCGTATGCAAGAAATAACCTGATCGCCTCAGCCTAGCCACTAGAGCAAAGGTCTGGTCGAAATCGATCCCTTCTTCTTGTCGATATCCTTGTGCTGCAAGTATGGCTTTGTTCTTGAAGATGACTCCATTCTTGTCCAGCTTGTTTCTGAAGGTCCACTTGTTGTCAATCATATTCTGTCCCTTGGTCCTGGGTACCAACTCTAAGACTTTGCAACATTCAAACTGATTGAAGCATCCTTGTTTGCCTCTTCAAACTTCTTCGACTTAACCTAAGACAGGAAACTAAGATGCATAATTTCATTAGTAGTACCTCTTATGGTTCTCAGACCGGCTCCTGGCTGTCCAAATTTCTGACCAGCTGGGTGATCTCTTAGGTGTCTGATCCCTAGATTTCTAGCTCTTCCACCAGCAGGCTCTGCAGTATTTGGTGCATCCTCTAGAGGTTGAAGCAAGTCTTCCTCTAGCAGTTCTTCATCCACCAAGCCTGGGCCGACAATCTGGACTGAGCTTGGAGCTTCTTCCTTGATAGATTCATCCAAGCATAGCTGTATGAACCTGGTACCTGCATCTGCACCAATAACACTTGACGAGCTGCTTTGGAGCATGCTTGCCTCATCAAATACAATATTTATTGACTCATCTACCACTAGAGTTTTCTTATTTAAAATCATATATACCTTACCATGGCTATTATAGCCTACAAAAATACTTTCAAAATACTTTTCACTAAACTTTGTGTCGTAATACTCTCCATTATTAAGTATGAAGCATTTACTTCCAAAGATTCTAAAATAGGGCACATATGGTTTTCTGCCCATCAATAGATCATGGGGGTCATACGATAGCTTTTGTTGATAAGTGCTCTATTTTTAACGTGACACTCTGTGTTGAATGTTTTAGCCCAGAAGTACTACGGAAGTGAATACTCGTTCAACATAGTTGTACATGCTTCAATTACGGTTTTATTCATTCTCTCAGCAACTTCATTTTGCTGTGGAGTATGCAGGAAGGAAAACTCATGAAAGATACCTTGACTTCCACAAAATTCTGTCATGGCACCAGACACAATTTCTGTTCCATGGTCACTTCTAATTTTGACCATCGAGCAGTTCAATTCATTCTAAATTTGCTGGAAAAAATTAGTGAGAGAGTCAAAGGTGTCTGACTTGTGTTTCAGAAAGAACACCCAAGTAAAACGTGTGTAGTCATCAACAATTACTAACATATAAATTTTTCCTCTTAAGCTGTGAATAGGCATAAGACCGAATACGTCCATATGAAGTAAATTTAAACTTCTTGAAGAATCCTTCTCAGCAATGCCCTTGAAGGTAGCCACCCTTGTCTACTTACCCATTTTACAGGAGTGACATGGACTCTCTTTAAGGCACTTAATGCTGGGGGCATCACACACTAAGTTGTGAGAAAATAGCACATTTATTATTTTGAAATTAATATATGCTATTCTCTTGTGCCATTGGTCACAGAGAGAAGCACTACTTTTAACCATAAAACACACTGGGGTAGAATTGTCTAAGCAAAAAAAATTCAAACAGACAATATTTTTTCTCTAAGTTCCTATTAAGACCGTCTCGAGATTTGCAGATGATTTTATCAATCACTTATCTTTGTAGAACTCAATGATGTAGCCTTTATCACATAACTGACTTATGCTTATAAGATTATGGTGTAATCCTTCAACATAAGCTACGTATGAGAAAGAGACTACGTACTTGGAGATCATACTATAGCTTTTTGTTGTTCCCCTGTCTGACCCTTCGAAGATAACTTTTGGCCCATCTTCGACTGGGGTATACTCAAGTAAAAGGCTTCTTGTCCTGGACATGTGCCAAGGGCATCCACTATCCAAATACTAGATCAGATTTTTGTTGGCCTTTAGACATTCCTGCAAAAGCAATTCATTTTACCTTAGGAACCCAAATGTATTTGGGTCCTTGGTTCCTGGTCAGATTAACACCACTAGGAACATTAACCTTGCAAGTGGTCGGTCTCGTAATGCTAACTCGTGGGGTTACATAATTAGCAGGGTTATACCAACAATCTGCGCCAAAATGACCAATTTTGCCGCAACACCAACAATCAAACATGTTAACCCTTCTCTTGTACTCCTGCTTTACCTTTTATAGCTAAGGTCTAGTAGGCGCAACATTCTTTAAGGTGGAGGCCTCCTGGTTGCAGCATACATAGGAGCTCCCCATCTCCTTAGCCTTAGGTATATCATTTTTGACTTTTGATGCCTTCTTAATATTGTGTCCATGGACATATGGACCATAACTCTTCATCTGAATTTCTTCAAATGGTTCTTTGAAAACACTGGCACCATAGTTACGGAGACGGGTCCATCCCTGGAATCTATTCTTGGGCTCAACATAAGCAGACCTATCATGATGACCATAGGACAACTCATGGTCAAACTTATTCATCGGGAAGATTACCTTCCTAAACGAGGGTTGACCCATGGGTGCCTTCCCCTTTTCTTTGGCACTGTCTTTCTTGACAGTCTTACCCTTTCTAGCTATGTGCCCAAGACCATTACCCTTCTTTGGAGCTGAGAACTCATCAATGTGAGGGAGAACAATCTTCGGCTTGGAGAAACTCTCAACAAGTTTTCTCTCTACCGCGAGCTTTTCTTCCAGCACATCAAAATATTTTTCTTTTAGACTCAATATCTCAATGGAGCCATTGAGTTCCTCTTTCAAGGAGTGTACTTCATCTGTGAGAGGAAGTAATTTTGCAATTTCTTGCTTCAGATTAGTTTCCACTGCCTTTAGGGGGGCAATCTCTTTTAAATACTTTCGGAATACATTACGGCATTTGTCGAAAGCCTTTAATAGATGCTCATGCTGAGCCATAAATTCTGATTCATCCTCATCAGAAGAATAGCTTTCATGACCATTAGTGGATGTTTCAGACTCAGAGAGTACTATGTGCGAATTTACCTTCCTGTGGTATCCGGAGTCGCCCAATTCTTCGTCTGATAGTGCCATAAGCCCGAATTAGGCTTCCTCATTTTCTGAGCTCGACTCACTCGAGTCACTATCACTGAGAGTCTATGACTTCTTGGTGACGAATCTCTTTTCTTCTTTTCTATTTCCCTCGAAGGATCTCTTTTATTCCTTTTTGTAACCATCCTTTTTCTTATAGGGGCACTCCGCAATCATATGTCCTGACTTATTAAAATAGTAGTAAACAATGTTAGAGGAAAATTGTTTGTACGGTTTTGATTTATACCTGTCCTCCTCGGTGTAGCTTTTTTTCGTTCGGTCACCGTCATGACGTGATCTCCTGAAATCAGAAGAGGATGACTGAATTTTCATTTTTCTCCTCTTGCTCAGCAGTTTCTTGAGTTGTTTGGAAATGAGGGAGAACTCTCTGTCAGATAGCTGATAAGTTAATTTATATAGTTATTTTAGTTTAGTTTTTTATAAATAAATAGTATAATTTATTTATCTTTATATTAATATATATAATAATTCATTTAGTTTTATATTTTAGGTCAATATGGGCTGCAAATATCATTTTCAAGTACATGACAAAGATCTGAAAATATTTGGAGGCAATTAACATTTTTGGTCACGGATAGCTGAAATTCAAATGACCATAACTTTCAAACTAGGAAGAGTTACGGGACGTGCAACCAGTCAACGGAAAGAGGACGACGTCCTCTACAAATCTGGAGAATTTCACATGTACACGCCCCAATGACACGGGCGTGACCAGGGCATGATCACGGGCGTGTCTAACTCAAGAACATAGTTTTCTCCAGAAATCTTCCCGGGGCAATTTTGGGACTTTTTCGAAGTACACGCCCCCATGTCACGGGCGTGACTTGGGGCGTGACCAACCCGAAACTGTCAAAATGATGCCAGATTGCGCCGTTTCCAGCCGTTTGCTGACCCGATCAGTACACGTCCTAGGTCACGGGCGTGACCTAGGGGCGTGACACTTCAGGAACTGCAAGAATTAATGCCGCCGTTTTCAGCTTCCCGCGGTTTTCCAGAAACCGAAGTGACACGCCCTAGGTCACGGGCGTGACCTAGGGGCGTGACCCGCAATTTAACAGATTTTGGTGGTTTCTCGCCAACATTCCCGGGCTTTCAAGACAGCGGTTTCCGAGCCTGACACGCCCTAGGTCACGGGCGTGACCTAAGGCGTGACATTGCAGAAATTTTTCCTATAAATTGCAGATGAGTTCAGAAGCAAGGGAGGAGGAGGCCAATCTAGGAGTAGCTTCAGTAGATTATTTTCCTGTTTTTATGCATTTTGTTTATGTACTTTTCAATTTCATAGTTTAGGCTTTAATTCTAGCCTTTTTTATTTTCTTTCTATGTATCCCTATTTTCATTTCCACTTGATCATGACAAGCTTTTCAATATAATAAAATACTTCTTTTTGTCAAACTCTTTTCTTATCATTTCAAATTAGCTTTGATTTATTAGCTTTGATTCCGATCTAAGATCCGTATCCTAAATGACCGAGAGGTTGCGGATACAGGGAGATCACTCAAAGATAAAAGGAGTTGATTGCAATCCTCGAGAGAGGACGACATGACTCTTCCGGATTAGAGTGAAATCCAATAGAGGGGTTCACCTCCTAAAGCAGGCTTAGGGGTTTCGACTGGCCGAGAGTTCTTAATCGATCAACCTAAGCTTAGTTGAGAGCGTATTCTCGAGAGAGGCGTTTTCGTATTTTAGGAACCTCCACGGTCGAAGCGGATAATCTAGAAGTTTGCCTTTAAGATAAGTTTATTTCATTTCAAAATAAGTCTAGATCAAGTGCTTCCATTTAGTTTATTTTCCAATTATAGTTTTAATTCACTCATTTTATTTGCCGATAAAATAATATTAATTTGTGTGAGTATGAGTACTCAACAGGCCCCGCGTCTAATACGACAATTTCCTATACTATATTTTTATAGGTACGCTTGCCTATTTCGAGATTATAGTTTGGATACTTTTTAAAACTATAAAATTCTTCATCAATAGCTCGGAGTCTGACGTGCTTGGCTCAGAGTCTTCAAGACTATCTGGAGCTTGTGTCCTTATGGGTGACATAGCTCTAGATTTTATAGAACCTTCGGTCTTTAGTGCAACTTACTTATCTCTGCTTGAAGTTCTGCTGTTCTGCTCCTCCTTCTTTCGGGTGTTCATTTGAAGCTCGTAGGAGAGCAGCTTCCCAAATAGGTTCTAGGGGTCGATTTCTACCAACTTCCCAAATTCCCTAATAGCAACAACTTTGGTATCCCAGTCCTTAGTCAGGGAACTTAGAAATTTGTCGTTGAGCTCGCCATTAATGAATGTGTGACCATAGTTCCTGAGGTCGTTGACGATCTTGAAAATTGTTTCGAAGCTTTCAGTAATAGTGTCATTTGATCCATGTTTAAACGCTTCATACTCTTGATTCAGTGAAGATCTTTTATCATCTCAAACTTCTTTGGTCCCTTCCATCAGAACTACTAAGCAATCCCACATTCCCTTAGCAAACTTGCAGCTGAATAAGTTTTGGAGCATACTGTCTTCCACTGTGCTTACAATGATGTTCTTCGCTTTCTTATCCAATGAGACCAAAGCAATTTCATCCTTCGTTAAATCCATCATCTTCTTGGGAATCAGAATAGCTGGGTTCAGAGCAAATGGTTGTGTAGGAATATGTGGTCCTTCTTCCAAAATCTGGAATATTCTGGGATTCGTAGCTTCTATGAAGAACCTGACTCTTTCTTTCTACATGGGAAAGTTCTCTTTCATGCATACAGGTAGCTTCATAGATGACATGCCTTTGCTTCGTTCCATGGTGAATATACGGAATCTCTAAATGCGAGACCAGGGATCTTGTTCAAGGTGTTAGCCTTATCGAACAAAACCTCCCTTTGATACCAATTGAAAGTATCTAGCGTATACCTAAATAACCTAGAGGGTGTGAATAAGCGATGTTTGTGTCTTCTTGTGGAATAAAAATCACTTAAAAATCAAGCACACAAACATAGAGATTTATAGTGGTTCCCCGAGTTGGGTACGTCCACTTCCCCGCCTCGCCTATCTACCGCAATGGGCTAGATTCGGCTACTTTACCAAACTCAGATTTCGTCAAATCTTACACCTCGAAGCTGCAACTCCTACAACTCAGAGACGACGCTCCTACCACTCGATCCACAATCGTATCTATAAACTCAATCCACAAATGGATCTACTAGTCGATCCACAAATGGATCCAAAAACTCGATCTACAGACGAATCTACAAACTCGAATATAAATCTCCTACAATAGTTAAAATAATATTACAACGATAAACATGATTACAAGTCTTCGCTTCGACGTTCTTCGAAAGGGTTGATCTTGAATTTGGATAACTCGAAAACTTGAAATCTTTTGGATCTTCAATCTTCACATGTCTAGATCTGGAGGAATGTTAGGCTTTTAAAGGCAGCAATCCAGACGTAGAGATCAAGAACGATTGGACCTTGGAGTGTTTGTTGTATTCAGCATATCAGAAAACACGTGCGTACAGGAGGCCAACGAGTTGCCGATTTGGAATGTTTAGTCATTTTGAATCGGTGATAAATTTAGCACAAAAGTAATATTAGGAATTAAGAAAAATAACTCTGGGTATTTATAGATATATTTCATCTAACAGTATAAAGAGTATTTCCAAAAATGAAAGGCAGAAATTATTGTGCATGGCCGACAGAACCCGTGACTGGTTATTTAAAATTTTCGAAAAAATGACATAATTCAAATTCATAAAGTATCATAACGATACTCGTCGAATACATCTTGATATACGATGAAAAAGATAGCCAAATCATTCCAGGATGGCTGGTCACTCAACGCCATGATGAAGAGTCATACTCGGCGAATTCGTCGAGTATCAGCTGGTATACTCGACGAATTCGTCGAGTATCGGCTAAATGACTCAATGCACTCAACGTCGTGGCACTCAACACCTTTTGCTCACTCAACGATACAGACAGCATTCGTCGAATATCGTCGAGTTAACTCAACGCACTCAATGCTTTGTTATTCGACGAATATATACTTGGAAAAATCTAGAGAAGTGGCATCGACTGGACTCGACGAATTCAACATGTACCACTTAGCATAATCGACGGATTCAGCCAGTATTATTAGATACACTCGATGAATTCGGCGAGTATTATTAGATACGCTCGACGAATTCTACGAGTATGCACGATGATACTTGACAAATTTTACTTAACAAATTTTCCAATTTCCTTAATGTATTTACCGTAAGTATATACGATGAATTCGACGTGTATTGGTACGTATAATCAACGAATTAGGCATGTATCAACGATGATACTCGATGAATTCGATGTGTATGCTTAACCATACTCGCCGAATTTTACTTAGGTAAAATTCTTATTTTTCCTGGGTCCAACCCTTGACCATCCTTGAGCCTTCTCTTGTACTTGGGATAGAAGTACACCCCAATAGAGAGATTACATGTGAGTCAACACATTGACCTACACAATGAGGAATTACATTGTATAGTCCTGTGTTTACGACCCACTGTAACCTGACATTGGTGTCTACTTGACATTGTAGACCTGCAAGTACCTAACTAAAATACAATATCAAATACAATCACAATTCATCTTAGCTTAATCAGGCCCTTCTTCAAATCCGGATTATTGTGAATACAATTCCTAATAAATATACACTTCCTCTTTGTCGTCAATGACACTGGAGTCCCCTCGAGAGGCGCCTGAGGGCAGAGGAGCCCAAGACCTCAAGGTCAGGATCAACATGCACCCTGTCAACTTTGGAGCTGCAAGGAGCCACCTCACTAGGTTGCTCTCTCGGCCGAGTGGGAGGTTGATATTCATGATCCAAGCCACCATACTTAAAAACCAATTTCTTCTTCTTCTAATGATCTAGGGGAAAAACAGTAGCACACTCCGGATTAGTGTAAAGCCCAGACAGTTGCAGGCGCTTCTCCTCCATAAATAAGGAATTTATAAAGATGGGGTTCACCAACTATGAGGATTGGTGAACCTCAGTGCCAGTGTAAATTCCTGCTCATGTCCTTCACACAATGACGATGTTTGTGAAGCACCATCCAAAGCTTTGGCAAGCCACAATTATGCTGGATGGATCCATATAAAGTGTTACCATGATGACAGTCCACCTGACTTTCAAACTCGAGCCAACATTTATTGAAGGTCTATGAGAATAGTTCTGACTCTTGCAAGAGCGTAACCCAATAAGGCAAGTGTACTTATCATTTGGAGTATAAAATCAAGTGTCATATTCAACGGGTTTGTCAAGTACTTGTACTCACACAGAAGTACTATTATTTTATAGAAAAAATGTAATTGATTTATAAAACTAAGAGGTAGTGCAATAGAAATATTAAGAGAAAAAATAATGAGTTTAACACTAGCACTTGATCTATAATCTCTTTGGATAAAAATAAACTTTTAATGAAAGAATAAATTGCAAGCTCTCAAAAATAACCAACTTCGACCGTAGAGGTTCCTGAATATGAAGGCACCACTCTCGAGAATACACTATAACCTAACCTTAGGTGAATCGATTAAGACCCCTCGGTCAGTGAAAACTCACAAGCTTGTTTTAGGCGGTGAACCCATTTATTGGGTATAACCCCATTCCGGAAGATTTATTTCATCCTCTCTCGAGGATTGCATGCAACTCCTTTTATCTTTTAGTGATATCTTCGTATTCATAACCTCTCGGTAAACAATAGTTCGAGAACATATTCACAATCCTTTTATTCCTGAATGATCTTCTCACATTCATAACCTCTTGGTAAATTAGAACAAGAATCTTTGATCAGAAAAAGATAGTCGCAACATAAGTGAATTAAAGTAGAGAACTTGCTAATTTAGAGACAAAGCAAAATTTATTTTATTCCAAAGTTCATCATAATCAAGTGCTAATAGAAATTTAGCTACTCATTATGATGGAGGAATTACACATAAAGGCTGGGAAAGACATGATTATTAAAAATAAGAAAGCTAAAATTGAAATAGAATTAACCTAGGAATGGAAATACAAAAGTTACACTAGTAATTAGAAATAAAAATATAATTAAAACAAATCAGAATTACAATAAATCAACCCCAAAATCTCCCTCCTCAGCTCAAGAACAATGCTGGAATTTATATAAACTTCAGCTAGGGAGTCACGCCCCCCCCCCCCCCCCCCCCCCCCCGGTCACGCCCATGACTAGTGCGTGTCTTAAACAAAACATCTGCCATAAGAACTTGGGAAATGCTGGAAGAAGAATCGCCAAAATGCATTAACAAGCGGGTCATGCCCCTAGGTCATACACATGACCTAAGGCGTGTCTTGACAAAGTCGGTAAAATGGAGGGAAACGACGCGATCTGTAGTTAATCTGTTAGTATGGGAAGGAGGCACACCCCTTGGTCACGCCCATGACCAGAGCATGTTTGCTGAAACATCATGCCAGAGCGAACGATAGGATTGAATGCTCGGCCACGCCCCTTGGTTTGCTGGACACGCCCTCTATCATGCCCATGATAGGGGCGTGTAAATTTAATCTAACGTGACATCAAGTATGGTGCATTGGAGAAAGAGCATGGTATGTGGGTTTAGTCATGCCCCTAGTTACGTCCATAAACAAGGCGTGTAACTTTTAACATTTCCAAAAATAATCTATAAAGTGCTCAAAATTCTCCAATGAGCTCCAATTTGATAATTACAGCCCAAATCAACCTACATTGTGAAAAATTCTATTAGAGGTTAATTAAGCAAAATATAAATAAAATAAACCAATTATAAAAATAAAACCATATAAAAAAATATTAAAAGATATCAAATACCCACATACTTACTTGTTTGCTAGTCCCGAGCAAACAATCTTCCATAAGGAGCAGAAAACTTTCAAAACTATAGAAGAATAGTGAACCTAAGGAGTAAAATACGAAGTCTTATGCCTATGTGTGTAAAGATTTTAGCATAAAGACCTACTCAATATACAAATTAGTTTATAGATTTCAAGAAGGTGCCGATTTATTATTGCCACTTTTTAAAATGAAATACCGGTAAACCTGTTATTTATTTTTAGGGAGAGAGTAGCGTGTTCACTAAAATTGATATTACACAATATCAAGAATTGGGGTACCCTCTAATGAAATCCAACAATTACGATAGCCATAGGCTTTCCCTTTCACATTCTCGCTACGGTTCTACTCTAACTCATAAGCATAAATTATTAGGACTTAGCTAGGTTGAAATGCAGGTTTAGGTTGATGGTATGGATAATCAAAGATAAATTTGACGGAAAATCACACGTAAACCAAAATTGAGCTCACACAAATGAATCTATACTAACACCCATGATTTTTCAAGAACATAGCCAATATTCCAAACCTTTCCATTTTCTTTTCCACAGTTTTTTACTTCTTTTTTTTCTTTTTCTTCTTTTTTCATCCCTTGTGAGAAAATTGTTTTCCTATATATATATATATATATATCAGAAACGATAGAAAAATCCGCAAATATAACCATCATACTAAACTGACCTCCGACCATACTCAAAGTCTAACAACTTTTTCAAGCTCGAGCTTAGATGTGTAAATATGGTGCCTTTTAAACTTTGGTTATATTATTGGTGGAGTTCGAACAAAAAATAAGTATAACAACTAAACTGTGGTTAGCAAAAGTAAAATGTTAGGTGAATGTGCAAAGACACAAACATGTCAATAAAAATGCCTAACTCATTTTCATGCTAATGAAATTAACTTATACAAAGTTTTGAGAATAGCTTGGGACAAGTTCTAGACGTCGAGAAAGTAATAGATTTCCTCTTAACTCACATAATATTGCTCTAGTCAACTTCTACATAATCACTTAAATTAATTTTGGATTATACCGATTTCGAGTCAAAAGCGAAATAAATTATTTTCAAGCAATTAAAAGAATTCAAATCTAAGAGTATGTTGAATATTTAATTCTACTTAAAATTCTACTAATATGTGCGCTTGACTAGAAACACAACATGATAAAAAGTTTTACTCCAAAATTAAAAGACTAATAAAGCTAGAAAAATTTCTGAACATTATGAAAGAACTAATTCACAAAGAATTTTGCAAGTGAGCCAACATAGAAATAAGAGATTTCTCTTTTTTAGTCACTAGTGCCCCAAAAATCCTTCTTTTGTTATTTTATTTAATTTTTTTAAAAATACTCTTTTCTTTTTTTTAAAAAAAGATACTCGTACCTAATACCCCCATAATTAATCTGAAACATTGTCCTTATAATTTTGTGAAAAATAAATAAAAAATGCAAAATATTGGAACTTTCCTGAGAAGAATCACCAAATCGCACAAAGTAATCCTGAAAGAAACGAGTAAAGCAAAAAAAACACACAATAAATTTTAAATTTTTTTAAAAGAAAATAAGAAATACCAAAAATATAAATAGAAATGAAAATTTAAATTTGCTGGAAAAAAGACAACACAGAGAAAAACTAAGATAATCTATTCCTCATCACCATCATGCCCACCTCGAAGTTCAAGAGAAGCGAGGAACTCTACGATGAGTTCAAGGAAAGTGGGCTCGGAGAAGGCGAAGAAGGCATTCCATCCCGGAGTGGACAAGAAATCACGAACTTATTTCTCCATGCAAAAAGTGGCGAGAACTCCCCAATCCAGTATCCAAAAATTCCAAACGGTTCCCCATTTAAGCGATTGCTCAACATTAGGTAGGAAGAATTGGTAAACGTAAGCATAGAATCAGCCGCGGTGGCTTCCTCGGGATTCATGGAGGAAGAGGTGAAGGAGAGGGAGGAATGGCGATGCATTGTGAAATGGAGAAAGGAGAATTTGGTCTTGAGAATATAAGGAAAAACTTGCTAGAATGTTGTGGTGAGAAGAAGAGGAGAAGAAGCCCTTAAAAATAGAATTTTTTGTCGGTCACGCCCCGCAGTCATGCCCATGACTCGGGGGAGTGTAAAATTATTGCAATGGATCTCGCAGAACAGTCGAAGATTTGGTCAAAGCCAACCGTTACGCGACACGATTAAAAGGCATGCCTGTGACGCATGCGCAGGGGCAGATTCAGAGGGGGGCTCGAGGGACACTGACCCCCATTATTTTTCAAAATGGTTAGTGTATTTAGATTGCTATCACCGAGTTAATGAATTTTGACTAGTTATATGTCAAAAATGGTGTCTAGATGAGGGAGGAACAACTTCGATAAGATGAAAATGTTTAAATTATTTTTTTGGAGAAAGTTGATGTCTGTCCCCCTTGTTAAAATTTTAGAACTCTATGATGCAGTTAAAAAAATTTAGTTCACCCCCATTATTAATTTTTTGGATCCTCCAATGCGAATGGGCACGTATATTTAAAATTCAGAATCGATTGAATTGCATGAGACATGCCCGTGACCAAAGAAGGTCACGCCCGTGACTATCACGAGAAAAATCCCGGAAATGGCAAAAACCTAGAATTTCTAATTTGGAGACAAACACGCAAATGGATCACGCCCGTAGCCCGTAGGTCACGCCCTTGATCAGTGCGTGTAAAAATTAAAATCGAAGATTTTTTTACTAAAATTATAAAGGCAAGATTTCAGGCCTAAGAGAAAAAATACAAGATTGTAGCAGCTTGAAGTGTGAAGAGAGTTGTTGTTGCCCGGATTTGATTGACCGTCATCCGTTAAATCATCACTAAACCTGCAATAACTTAAACTATACAAAATATGAAAACAACATGATAAATTTTTAGAGACAAGTAAGATATATTGGGGTGCCTCCCAAGAGAGCATTGGTTGTTGTCGGTAAGCTCGACCATAGTGGCACACCGAACTACCTTGTTTTTAACTTATCATCAAATGATGATAAGGGTTTTAGTTGTTGTGAGATGCCATCCGTGGATGCATGAATATTAATATTTTTGCACTGCATGTGGAGGAGAATCATGCCCTCACCAACATCAAAAATTTCTCATGAGGCGGTTAACAAGGGACTTCTGGAAGTCTTTATTTCAAGAGTAGCTAAACACATAGAGGGGGGGAGGGGGTGAATAGGTTTTTGTGTCTTGTAATGACTATCTTTATTTCTTTGGTGTATTGTGACTTAGTTTTAGGTTAGCTTTCAAGAACACACAACAGAACACAAGTAT
Organism: Platanthera guangdongensis; assembly: GCA_039583875.1. Lineage (NCBI taxonomy): Eukaryota > Viridiplantae > Streptophyta > Magnoliopsida > Asparagales > Orchidaceae > Platanthera > Platanthera guangdongensis. The sequence goes on from CM077148.1 coordinate 139,505,591, forward strand.
TTATAGTGGTTCCCCAAGGTATGGGTACATCCATTATCCCTGCCACCTTTCTAACAGTGTGTTAGACAATACCAACTTCTCCAATCTCAGCTCAATGAGCTTACAACAGAGATCTCTCAGGATTTCTCAGACTCCTCCAAGTCTTACCTTAGGCCCAAGGCTCTACATTTGGACATATAATTTCCTAAATTTCAGTAATCTACACCATATCACCTACCTCAGACTTTGTTCAAATTCCTACACTTAGTCTGTAAGACCCCATTTTTTTGCTACCGGTTCTTAGGCGTAAAATCACCGTTTTGTTGCCACACCAACACTCGGGAAGGTCGTCACTACAAAATGTCGATCCTGTCGGCTTCTATAATGACCAAGGAGTAGAAGTACATGAAAGAAAATAATTATGTCAAGTCCACAAATCACAATAGATATATAAATAAGCATGAAAACTCACAGCAAATTCCACATGATTTAGAAGCAGAATAACAACGATAAAAGTACTGAAACCGAACGGAAACGTAGAAATATAAACGGGCTCATGCCCGGTAAATCATGACCTCACTATAACACTCTCGCGGAAGCTAAGTAAAACTAACACTCACAGAGCCAGAAGCTGGTGCTCCCGTACTAGACTGGCCCACCTCCATGTCCACCACACTCTACTGGTGTTGCATCTCCTACCGCTGCTCCTTGTCTCCCATCCGGAGCCCTAAAATGTTTGGTACACTGACCGTTAGTCAAAAAGACTAAGCCTGATTTCCCCCACCCCTCCCCCAGTGGCTCCTAGGCACCGTGCGAGAGGAATAATAAGAAAGCTATGATGGTGGAGAGTAGACAAGAATAGGTGGCGGTGGTCCTAATCTAGCATATTATATAATATAAAATTTACAAGAGTCTAAACTAGCAATTCTATATCATGTAGCACAGTAATAAAAGGAAGGTAAAGAGAACATGCTATATTTAAAGGTAACCTTAATTTATAAGAATGCCCATAAAAACTTATAAATTAAGGGGTCGTTTTGTAGGGCCTATTATATAAAAAGTCTCATACCAATTTATACGACAAGGGTATGTGTTTAAATGCAATGATGTCATGATATGCTATGTTATGCTGGTTTAATGCTATGTTCATACAAGTGCAATGCACACACCCGACTCTATGCGCACAGACCTTTAGCTAGCTTCACTCCCAGGAGCCTCCGTAGTGGCCAAAGGATACAGTGGGTTGGTCCACCTGACTCCTAGGCGGGTATCCACACTACCAGGTCTACTCCTTATGTATGCATCTAAAGGAAACTAGAGTCACCACGTACTAATACTAAAAATCCTGCATTCTTTTCCATGGCTAAGTGTAAACCACACCCGCCGAGTAATCGTATCGACGTCGGTGTGAACGACCTTCAAGTACCAAAGACCCACCACCTTATGCACATGCAGCCATGAATTCCCGAGTCATCGGCTCCCCAGACTAACCCGTCCGTTACAACTACCTTCCGAGCTTATGACTCGCCGAGCTAACTTGCCTATTTCCACAACCACCGAGCCAACAGCTCGAAAAACTCAACCAAGCTAACCTCCCGAGTCATCGGGGTGAATTAAGGTGAAGCCTTAGTTTTACTAATTACTCTTTAACATTTTAGTCTTATGGTTTAAGGTTAACCTTGGACTGTCAGGGCATTTCCTGTGAAAGGCTCTAGAGGGCACTAGGAACTACGATGGGCTGAATCTCAAAGCTCCCTTTCGTAAGGTACTTATTATTATTGGTATCTACTCATGTCCCCATTTTTTATCATTGTCTTGAAGTAGCTCTAATCATATTTAGACATCACCACTCCAAGGAAGGACGGTCCATCGTCGATCCCGAGCACAACTCTACACTTGCACAACCGGGCTTGCACAACCTACCTTCTTTTGGTGACCTCATTCATACTCAACCAGACCAGGTACATCAATTACCGAATACCAAGGTTCACATATTTCCCTAATCATCACCCGACCCACGACCCAATTGGCGGAACATGCGCTTTGTAAGGCTATATATATCAGAAATAGAAAATCATTCACAGAATATAAAATTTCGCGGAAGCATCACAGAGTATAAATATATCATCATGATAGAAAATATGTAACCATAACAAGAACCCATGATGGGTATAGGTGTCCAAAAAGATCATCCAAACATGAGATGACAAAACATAATGTCTACGGAAGAAAACTACTCATCCTCTCTCCTACTCAAGCTAGTACCCTTAAATCTTCGTACACTGTCCGAACTGGCTCCTGAAACTCCTCATCAATGGGATCACGCCTACGATCCTCCATCCACTCCTGCTCCGTGGGTAGGCGCATCGGGCCATAAAATGATACGTACAAAAGTACGTTAGCCACATCATGACGAAGTAAATCCCACGCTGCTCCCCAGCCCCCTAATGGGTACACGGAAGGAAACCTGCAAAGAAAATTAGTACAATAGTCAAAGCAACATATCTTGTAATAACAATTAAAAGGTAGTGGTGGGATAAATAGAAAGTTAGTACAATAGCCAAAACATCATATCTTGTATAAACAGTTAAAATGTAGTGGCAGGAGAAATCAATGGTTTATACTAAGAGTACTGAAGTAGTAAGTTTAACCGCCATCGTATAACTCCTCCTAACGGTGGTTATACGATGATAGACCAGAATCATAGTGCATGTAAACATATCATATAAAATTGATGTGATGAGCATGTATGATGATCTCTCAGTCACTCGAATGATGTGTCACAATTATTTTGCCCTATGCCGACATAGTGACCTGTTAAGAGAATGAGCTCACTTCCCAGGCCTCACCGTCGTGGCCAGATGGTGACAGTGGGTCGATCGCTCCCACTTCTATGTTATGGATACACCCCAACTTCCTAGGCCTTCGTACCTCAAGAAACGGGTACTCTTGGTGGGAACACATCCTCACCTCGTGCGGAGATCGACCCTCTCGGCAGATAACCAAACGAGTGTGAGACGGACCTCTGTAGAAGGGGTAGCTAGCCCTCGGTTCTCTCCACCACCCAACAACAATAGAGTTCATTGTCACAACTTCTCCCGTAGTGTATAATCGGGGGAAGCCGACGAACCCGCCACATCAGTAACCATACACCCTCCCATTTACCCATGCATAAGAATGAATGATATGTATACATGACAATAAAAATGTAATTTAATTATGGATAGACTCGTAAATACAAGACACCATGTAACACCCCCTATCCGTCACATAGCATATAGCAGTAGGTCCGGCCGGGGCCCGACGCCGTATGCCACAGACAGACCGGGTGGTTACTTATGGAAACCATCCAACCAATCTCAACGTTCTACACAGAGCATTCTAGCAGAAGCAGTTTATAAAAGTTGAAACAAAGAACCCAGCATTAAAGCATGAATGTCCACTAATACAAAATAGGAATGTTATAAAAAATACCCAAAATAAGCCTTATGGCCTTACAAAATGTTTCACTTCCAATTACCTGTTTTACAAACCACGGCACGCAGGCCGGTCACACATGAATAAAGCAGTAAACACTTCCAATTAGGCCTTCAAGGGCCGGCATCGCATTCGGGCTTTAGCCCGCTATTGACAACTTGGTCCAGCTGCACCTGCAAGCAACAAACCACCGCATGGTGGCAAAACAAGGCAACGGTCAGCAATGCTGACCAAATTATAACGATCCCGCCCCCAACTCGGGGCGGCGATGCTCCTTCCCTGCAATTCTTTAGCATAAGCGAGCAATATAATAACTCAATGCATCACAGGCGTTGGCACGCACGGCCACACACCCCGTGCTCTCAGGGCACATTCTCGGTGATCGCAGTCTAAGCCGCTAACTCACCACCATCTCCAGGACGGCAATAACCCGTGAGCAAAAATGGTCTTTTAGGCAAACGTTACGACACTTTAATGTCATCAACAGCCCATGTCACGACACTTTAATGTCATCGACAGAAAGACCCGACATCTATGCCCTCGGCATAACGTAGGAACGGTTCCCACTCAACCCGTTGCTCACTTGCCACGACACTTAAATATCATCGGCACGGGTTAAGCTTCCCCGAAGCCCGTGAATCGAACGTACGATGTTATATAACCCAGTTATGTACTAATTGGCACCTAGGCCCACAAGTTGGCAAGATCTCGTATCCGCCCAGTTCTCCGGGTGCACCTTTGGGTTAGTCCCCAAGGTTCCCTGCTACAATCTACCGCGTAGAAAACCCGAAAAATAATCCATAGCACGGAGTCTTCTCCGGCATTTATGCAATGCAACATCACCGATCCAGACCAACATGTCCGGGTAGGCTTCACACATCATGCCTATGTCCGTTCTCGCTTACGGACTCTAAACAACGGGTACTTCACATATCTACCCGAAGGAACGCCTCCAACACTCTGCAAACTCGCGAGAGCGGGCTTCCTATGCAAAGAAAGAGAGCTACTCATGCTCAAGATAAGGATCGTTACCCTAGCGTTCCTCTTTGGCGCCATTGAAAAGTAATCGGATGAAAAGCACCGCACTAGCTTTGCCTCCGTGGATCCGGAGTCGTCTTGCGATTCAGAGCTTCGAAGCTCCTCCAATGGCGGGATCTAGCTCCTTCTTCCTCCCTTGGCTCTCATCTCTCTCTAAGGTTTTAGAAAGATAACACTTAAGAAAAGTGAGGGTTTTCTAAGTCCAATCCCGGGTATATCCCTTCAGGAACAACCCCCAGCTGTTGGATCTCAAAATAAGGAAACGAACGGCTATGATTCGGGACTGAAATGCCCAATCTGGACCGAACACGGCCTGGCACACGCCCGTGTCCAGGGCCGTGTGCCTCATTCGCCGTCAAAATCGGCTCGCCTGGAACCTCACACGGGTATCGAACACGCCCGTGTTCGAGCTGACACGCCCGTGTTCCATGTGACACGGCCGTGTGGCCGGTCGTGTACCCCTATCATTTTTCTCCAAAATCAACCCGAGCACTGCACGGGTTCTAGGACACGCCCGTGTCCTTACCCGTGTCACCTCAACATGCCTGGACCCCAGGCCGTGTACACGGTCTCGACACTCGACACTTCATCGAGCGAAGATCGTCGACCTAATGACACGGCCTTGGACACGCCCGTGTCCTAGGCCGTGTGCCTTGTCTCAACACATTGTCGACACCAAAGTGTCGACTTCCCGGGACGAGTGTCGACACGGGTCGACATGCCCTGCGACACGCCCGTGTCACAAGCCATGTGCCATGTCTCGACACCTCGTCGACCGCATAGTGTCGACTTCGCGGCTAAGTGTCGACATGGGTCGACACGCCCTGCGACACGCCCGTGTCGCAGGCCGTGTGCCCAGTCTCGACACAATGTCGAGACCAAAGTGTCGACTTCGCGGCTAAGTGTCGACACGGGTCGACACGCCCTGCGACACGCCTGTGTCGCAGGCCGTGTGCCCAGTCTCGACACAATGTCGAGACCAAAGTGTCGACTTCCCTTCTCAGTGTCGACACAGGCTCGACACGCCCTGGGACACGCCCGTGTCCCAGGCCGTGTGCCTGCTGCCAGAACCCAAACTGGCCCAAACGTCCCCCCCTTTGCTCCTTTGAGTTTCGGGGCGTTACAACTCTCCCCCTCTTAAAAGAATTTCGTCCACGAAATTACATAAAGGAAAGACATGTACAAAACCAAAATTTGTACCTGAGTGGAACAACTCCGGATACTCGTCAAGCATAGTCTGCTCTCGCTCCCAAGAGAGCTCCTCACGACCGTAATTGTCCCACCGGACCTTGACCATCCTGATCTCTTTATTGCGTGGCCGCTTGACCTCCGAGTCCTCAATCCGCATGGGCTTGGCCTTTGTCGTTAGCCCACTATCCACCGGCACTTGATCGACTGCGATCACTTGCATAGGCTCTTGCACCGCCTTCCGAAGCACCGAAATGTGGAATACATCATGTAAACCACTAAGCTCCACTGAAAGCTTCAACCGATAGGCCGCTTCACCAACTCGCTCCAGAACCTCAAACGGTCCAAGGTATCTCGGGCTTAGCTTTTTCAATCGCCGCACCCGCGAGACACCCTTGAACGGCTTGATCTTTAGGTACACATAATCGCCCACAGCGAACTCCACATTCCTATGCTTGGCATAATAGTATTTCGCTTGCCGGTCCTGAGCGATAAGCAACCTCTCCCGAATGGTTCTCACCAAAGAAGTATCACCCTCCACTTCCGATCGCTTATACAACTTTGACTCACCCGTTTCTAACCAAGACAACGGCGTGTGACATTTTCTACCATATAGGGCCTCGAAAGGCGCCATCTGAATACTCACTTGGTAGCTATTGTTGTATGCGAACTCCACCAAATAAAGGTGGTCTTCCCATTGCTTTCCGAAATCCAAGACACACATGCAGAGCATGTCTTCCATAGTTCTATTGACCCTCTCGGTCTGCCCATCCGTTTGCGGATGGAAGGCTGTGCTAAATTTCAGCTTTGTTCCTAACATTTGCTGCACAAGCCTCCAATCATTGGATGTGAACCGCCCATCTCGGTCACTCATGATGCTGCGGGGCACACCATGAAGCCGTACTATGTTATCCACATAAAGCTTTGCCAACTTCTCCACCGGATCATCCTTCCTATGCGGAATAAAATGCGACACCTTTGTTAATCGATCAACCACCACCCAAATGGCGTCGTTTCCCTTCTGCGACTTTGGCAAACCGTGCACAAAGTCCATAGAGATGTCGTCAAATTTCCACTCCGGAATAGGCAAGGACTTAAGAAATCCTCCTGGCTTTTGGCACTCCGCCTTTACCAAGGCGCAAGTTTGGTACTTCGCTACGTATAGTGCCACATCCTTTTTCAAACCCGGCCACCAAAACAGTTTCTTAACATCACGGTATATCTTCGTGCTCCCCGGGTGAATCGAGTACTTGGTATGGTGTGCCTCGTACAACAACTCCACCCGCAAATTGCCTACACTTGGGACGCACAGACGACCGTCTTTCCAAAGTAATCTGTCCTCCACGACGAATTGGAGATTTGACCCATCCAGAGCCTCTACCATGAACTGCTTCATATAAGCATCCATATCCAAAGCCTGGCGAATACGATCAGCCAGGTCATATTGGACTTCAGTCCAATTCAGAACTGCTTCAGCACTTGATTGCCTGTCCACACAAACAATCTCTAATGCCTCCAACTCTCGCACCAACCGCTCATCATGCACCGATAGCCAATTAGCTTGAGCTGGGGCTCGGTGACTCAACGCGTCCGCAACCGCATTCCCTTTGCCAGGCACGTAGTGGATCTTGAATGTATAGTCCCCCAGGAACTCCATCCATCTACGCTGCCGCATATTCAGATCCTTCTGATCAATAAGATACTTCAGGCTCTTGTGATCGGTGTAGATATCAATCTTCACACCGTACAAAGTAGTGTCTCCACAGCTTCAAGGCAAAAATCACGGCCGCTAACTCCAAGTCATGGACCGGATAGTTCCTCTCGTGCACTTTTAGCTGTCTCGAGCCATAAGCTATTACACTTCCGTGTTGCAGTAGCACGCAACCCAAACTGCTGCCTGAAGCATCGCTATAAATCTCATAGCCTTTGGTCCCACATGGCGAACTCAGCACAGGCGCCGTGGTCAACCGACACTTCAACTCCTCAAAAGCTCGTGCGCACTCCGGTGTCCAAACGAACTTATGCTCCTTCCTCGTCAATGTAGTGAGAGGTAATGCTATCCGCGAGAAGTTCTCTACGAAGCGCCTATAATAGCCGGCAAGCCCCAGAAAAATCCGGACTTCCGCTACAGTAGCGAGCTCAGGCCACTCCCGTATCGCAACAATCTTCGCCAGATCCACAGCAATACCCTCTCCACTTACTATATGCCCGAGGAACGCCACTGAGGATAGCCAAAACTCGCACTTCGAGAACTTGGCATACAACTGATTTCTCCTTAGCGTCTCCAACACCAAATGAAGATGCTTGAAGTGATCTTCCTCACTTTGCGAGTACACCAAAATATCATCGATGAAGACGATCACGAAATGGTCCAAGTACTCCATGAAAGTCCTGTTCATCAAATCCATGAACACCGATGGTGCATTAGTCAGCCCAAACGGCATGACCGTAAACTCATAATGCCCGCATCTCGTACTAAACGCTGTCTTTGGGATATCACTCTCCCTTATTCGCAGCTGATAGTACCCAGCCTTGAGATCTAACTTCGAGTACACCGTCGACCCGACTAACTGATCAAAAAGATCATCAATCCGGGGGATCGGGTACTTGTTCTTCTCAGTCAGCTTGTTGAGCTCCCGATAATCAATACATAGCCTCAAGCTTCCGTCCTTCTTCTTAACAAAGAGGACCGGTGCGCTCCAAGGCGAAGAACTCGGGCGCACATACCCTTGCTCCAACAACTCTTGTAGTTGAACTTTCAGCTCCGCCATTTCCTTAGGCGCTAGCCGATAAGGAGATCGTGACACAGGCTTTGCACCTGGCACTAGCTCGATCGTAAAATCTATCTCCCGCTGAGGCGGGGCTCCAGGAAGATCTGCGGGTAACACATCTGGGTATTCCGATACCACTGAAATACAAATCTAACGCGGGCTTCGGCTTTGCAACCTCCACTAGTATAAAGAACAGTTCTGCTCCGGCACGAACCGCCTTCACCACCTGAAGAGCAGACATCAACGTCTTGCTCGACCCCTTTAAGCTCGTAAAAGTCGTCTCACGACTTGATCCCAATTTTACTTCCTTGCTACCGCAATCTATATGGGCCTGCTGCTCCGAGAGCCAGTCCATGCCAAATATGACGTCGAACTCCACCAACGGAAGTAAAGACGCCGGCAGGTCGAACACCTGCTCCCCAATACGAATCTTAACATCGCAGATCCTATCCGCTCGCATCGAACACCCATTGGGCAACAACACATCCAACTTATCCTTCGCCATCGAAGAAGGGACTCCGATGTGTGATATAAATCCTTCGGACAAGAAGGAGTGTGAAGCTCCCGTATCGAAGAGTGCTCGTGCCGAATTTTCACAAATCCTAAACAAGCTGTGGTAAGGTAACATGTGCATAATAAGCATTTAAAGAAATTGACTTGCTATAAATTAAACCGTACCTGTCACCACATCAGCTTGTTTGATGGCCTCCTGTTGGCCAAGATTGTAGACCCTTTGTTGGTCCGGAGCATAATGGGATGCGGTCGACTCCACCGCCTTTCCCTTCTCTTCATAAGTAGCTCCCGGCCTTCTCTCGGACTTGGGACGTCCGCTCCGGCAGTCACGGGCATAATTCCCCAACTTCCCACAATTGTAACATGCGCCCGGGGTCCGACCCGTAGTCGCCCCAAAAGCACCAGTAGAGAGGGCTAGACCCGAAGTCTTAGCTTTCTTGTTCCACTTTCAGAACACAGATTTTGAGGTGTTTGGACCTCTGGACTCCGACCTCTTCTCGCCCAAGCTTTTCTTTGCCTACACATTCTTCATGTCCTTCTCCAAGGACCGGGTCGTGTTGACCAAGGTTAAGAAACCCTGCATCATTGACCCCGAGAGTAGTAATCTCAACTCATCTCTCAAGCCTTCGTAGAATTGATTAGTCTTGTGCTCCTCATCCAAAATAGTGGAGCTAGCATATCGACTCAAACGGGTGAACTCATGGAGATATTCATCCACGCTCTTCTCACCCTGAACCAACTTCAGAAATTTGTTCTCCATCGAAATCCTCGGAGTAGAAGGGAGGTATCTGGCCAAGAATAATCTCGAGAACTCTTCCATCGAGACATCACCAAGTTGCCTACCTCTCAGTAAGTGCAGCTCCAATCCTTCCCACCACATCCTCGCTTCACCGTCCAGAAGGAACGTAGCGATGGTGGTCATTTGCCACTCCTCCGTCTCCGTTGTTGTCATGACTCTCTTCACCCTGGAGAGCCAGTCTTCAGCCTGAGATGGGGTTCCCAACCCCGAGAATAACGGAGGGTTAAAGCTCATTACATGCTTAAGCTGCCTCTCAGTTGCCCTCCTTGGCACTACCGGTTCCACAACCACTTGCTCCACTCTCCTCGGCTCCGCCTCTTGAAGAGGTTCTTGCTCCATCACAGGAGCGGGCTGCTGTGTTTGCCTTGCAGGCTGCGCATTTATCACGGCCAACACCGCTTCAGCCACCAATCAAATATTCTCAGCCGACAGAGGTGTTGCAGGAGCAACATCCGGTGCACTACTAGCCTCAGAAACTCGGCGTTCTGACGGCCCAACACCACTTCTGGTCACCTATAGTGGTACAAAACACCGTTAAGCGACCAAATAAAATTACAAACAGCAATTATAGGAACGCGCAGGTTCCTCAAACACGAGTATTTTTATTCCTAAGTGGACATTCATGGGTTCTTGTTACTGTTATGACGATGACGCACACAATGTGCTCACCACCCCTTAAAAGAATTCGCCCACGAATTCACTTGAAGCCCGACCAAAACCAGTAGTCTGATACCAAATTGTAACACCCCCTATCCGTCACATAGCATATAGCAGTAGGTCCGGCCAGGGCCCGACGCCGTATGTCACAGACAGACCGGGTGGTTACTTATGGAAACCATCCAACCAATCTCAACGTCCTACACAGAGCATTCTAGCGGAAGCAGTTTATAAAAGTTGAAACAAAGAACCCAGCATTAAAGCATGAATGTCCACTAATATAAAATAGGAATGTTATACAAAATACCCAAAATAAGCCTTAAGGCCTTACAAAATGTTTCACTTCTAATTACATGTTTTACAAACCACGACACGCAGGCCGGTCACACATGAATAAAGCAGTAAACACTTCCAATTATGCCTTCAAGGGCCGGCTTCGCATTCGGGCTTTAGCCCGCTATTGACCACTTGGTCCTGCTGCAACTGCAAGCAACAAACCACCGCACGGTGGCAAAACAAGGCAACGGTCAGCAATGCTGACCAAATTATAACGATCCCGCCCCCAACTCGGGGCGGCGATGCTCCTTCCCTGCAATTCTTTAGCATAAGCGAGCAATATAATAACTCAATGCATCACAGGCATTGGCACGCACGGCCACACGCCCCATGCTCTCAGGGCACATTCTCGGTGATCGCAGTCTAAGCCGCTAACTCACCACCATCTCCAGGACGACAATAACTCGTGAGCAAAAATGGTCTTTTAGGCAAACGTTACGACACTTTAATGTCATCAACAACCCATATCACGACACTTTAATGTCATCGACAGAAAGAACCGACCTCTATGCCCTCGGCATAACGCAGGAACGGTTCCCACTCAACCCGTTGCTCACTTGCCATGACACTTAAATATCATCGACACGGGTTAAGCTTCCCCGAAGCCCGTGAATCGAACGTACGATGTTACATAACCCAGTTATGTACTAATTGGCACCTAGGCCCAAAAGTTAGCAAGATCTCGTATCCGCCCAGTTTTCCGGGTGCACCTTTGGGTTAGTCCCCAAGGTTCCCTGCTGCAATCTACAGCGTAGAAAACCCGAAAAACAATCCATAGAACGGAGTCTTCTCCGGCATTTATGCAATGCAACATCACCGATCCAGACCAACATGCCCGGATAGGCTTCACACATCATGCCTATGTCCGTTCTCGCTTACGGACTCTAAACAACGGGGACTTCACATATCTACCCGAAGGAACTCCTCCAACTCTCCGCAAACTCGCGAGAGCGGGCTTCCTATGCAAAGAAAGAGAGCTACTCATGCTCAAGATGAGGATCGTTACCCTAGCGTTCCTCTTTGGCGCCATTGAAAAGTAATCGGATGAAAAACACCGCACTAGCTTTGCCTCCGTGGATCCGGAGTCGGCTTGCGATTCGGAGCTTCGAAACTCCTCCAATGGCGGGATCTAGCTCCTTCTTCCTCCCTTGGCTCTCCTCTCTCTCTATGGTTTTAGAAAGATAACACTTAAGAAAAGTGAGGGTTTTCTAAGTCCAATCCCGGGTATATCCCTTCAGGAACAACCCCCAGCCGTTGGATCTCAAAATAAGGAAACGAATGGCTTTGATTCGGGACTGAAATACCCAATCTGGACCGAACAGGGCCTGTCACACGCCCGTGTCCAGGGCCGTGTGCCTCATTCGCCGTCAAAATCGGCTCGCCTGGAACCTCATACGGGTATCGAACACGCCCGTGTTCGAGCTGACACGCCCGTGTTCCATGTGACACGGCCGTGTGGCCGGCCGTGTACCCCTATCATTTTTCCCCGAAATCAACCCGAGCACTGCACGGGTTCTAGGACACGCCCGTGTCCTTACTCGTGTGACCTCAACACGCCTGGACCCCAGGCCGTGTACACGGTCTCGACACTCGACACTTCGTCGAGCGAAGATCGTCGACCTAATGACACGGCCTTGGACACGCCCGTGTCCTAGGCCGTGTGCCCTGTCTCGACACATTGTCGACATAAAAGTGTCGACTTCCCAGGACGAGTGTCGACACGGGTCGACACGCCCTGCGACACGCCCGTGTCGCAGGCCGTGTGCCATATCTCGACACCTCGTCGACGCATAGTGTCGACTTCGCGGCTAAGTGTCGACACGGGTCGACACGCCCTGCGACACGCCAGTGTCGCAGGCCGTGTGCCCAGTCTCGACACAATGTCGAGACCAAAGTGTCGACTTCGCGGCTTAGTGTCGACACGGGTCGACACGCCCTGCGACACGCCCGTGTCGCAGGCCGTGTGCCCAGTCTCGACACAATTTCGAGACCAAAGTGTCGACTTCCCGTCTCAGTGTCGACACAGGCTCGACACGCCCTGGGACACGCCCGTGTCCCAGGCCGTGTGCCTGCTGCCAGAACCCAAACTGGCCCAAAACGTCCCCCCCTTTGCTCCTTTGAGTTTCGGGGCGTTACACACCATCTTCTTGATGCTTATCATGTGAGTAAGCTAGTTTCATCAACTTATATATTCGAGAGTCATACCTTCATGAATAGAATATTTTAAAACATCCGTATATGTTAAATAAAATCATGATTTTACCTGTCCATTTATTTCATCTTTAGGTGATTACAATAATAGAACCGTTCAGAATAGGTTTTTCTTTTGTAGAAAATATTAAATGCATTGATCATACTTTTGGATAATTAATTTTATCCAAAGTAGAAGAGTTACTACAAATTACTATTAAAACATTTCAAGATTAGCAATAATAAATTATAAGGTCTACCCAAATTTACACTCATGGGAGTGAGAGATGACTAAATTTGCACCGATAAAAAGGTGAGACTAGGTACAACGAACACGGAAAGATATTGATGGCTAAGGCAGTAAAATTGTATAAGATCATGTTTCTTTGTACCAAATTCACTAGGCAACTAGGTATAATGAAAAACCCGGTATATGAAATCATCGACAATCTTTGAAAGGTAATATATTTGCAGTAGATTAACATGATATATAAACAGTATCATCAAAAATTTAGAATTTTAATATAATTATATTTGCAAACATTTAGAATATTGCTGCGGAAACCCTAAACCTTGAGATATAACGGTACGTATGAAAATATGTATCTTTGCATTTAATCATTTTCATTTTACATTTGGAGCTAATAAGGCATGAGACGTGTCATCCTAGTCAACCAATTAGAGATATCATTAACGAAATTTTAGTTGATTGGATGAAGAGGTCGCCGCCAGTGGGGTGACTTCCGGCAACCGGCTGCCGCCGGTGGTGGCCGGAAAATTTCAACAGCAATTTTTTTTGTCTTTTTTTTTGATCGGATGAAGAGGCCGCCAGAGCGATTTTCATCGAACCCCTTCGCCTCAAGGGCCTTGAGGAGGGGTCGTGGGGACTCCTCCTCCCCTTCACACGCCCCATGCGAGGTCGAAACCCGCAACGGTGGCGGAGGTCGTGGGGGGTGGTCCGAAGCTTCCATGGCCGAGAACACCGTCTCTGGTGGTCGGAGTCAGCAGAGGTCGATGAGAAGAAGATCTAGGGCAAGGAGGAGTCACAAGAACTTACGTTCGTGCCGTTTAGGTGAGGGGATCGTCGCACGGCCATGGCGGTGGAGTTCGCCGGAGTTCGTGGAGGAGGCTCGCCGGAAGGTCATCGGGGAGTCGTTTGTTGCTGGTTAGGGAGGTATGGTGCTGGGAAAAACAAAACCTTAGCCCTTGAGTTTTTATATAGGAGGGGTGGTTTCTTGGAGTGTTGGGAGGGGTTTAATGAGGAGTATTTACTCCTCCTTTGTGGATCTGCCAGACTAGCCTGTTCAGCCTTCCCAAGGCCTTGAAAATGGGGGGGGGGGGGAGATGAACCTCCAGCCACCGCATTGAAAGGGAGAGTTATTAGGGGGGTTTAACCTATTAATGGATGCTTTAATATGTAATAACTAATTATTCGTAATTTATTTTAAGCCTAAAATTTTATGACAGAGTTCTGAAATCATAAGGTATTTTTAGGAATCGTTTCGTTTGTTTTGAAAGTATTTTCGTATTTTTCTATATTTATTTGGTGTTTTGAACATAATATAATTAAAATAAATAATTTATATTTTAAATAATAAATTTTAATTACTACATCTGTTTCAAATATTTTTAGGGTGCTATGATAAACATTTGAGAGGATAATAATGTCATTTGCTATTTTATCTTAAATCTCCAATATATTTAATAAATTAATTACTCAAATAATAAATTAATTTTTTAAAAGATTAATTAATTTTTTTATAGGCCCATAACACTTCAATTTGTTCCTAGGGTGTCTTGATAAAATTTCATAGTTGATAGGAGTTCACTCGTCACGTTTCCCATGAAGTTATCGTTTATGTGATTTGGTGTGCGTTTAGGCGGATAAAGGTGTTTTGAGCATCGCATGATTCAAGACATTCAACTTGGTGAATAAATATCATGATGAGTTAATTTGACTAATTTGGGGTAATGACAAGCAACTTATGTGTATATTGGCCTACTAAGGGCTAATAAGTCAATATACGCAAAAGTAAGGGTCCAATATCTATTTTCGTCACATAAAACCCGTGTGACCCAGAAGGCGGAGGAGGTGACTTATTGGGTCACTAATACCCAATAGCTTATCCGCCTACAATTTGGGTGCCAAACCAGCCCACAGAACCCTAGTGGGTCAAACGACACGAAGGGGTCGAGAAAATCAAAATTGGGATGTTACAAATCTAAAAAGGCTAGCAAAATTTTCGTCCTCAAAAATTCGGTTGGGTCATAGTATTTTTGAAGACATAAGGAGATTATACCGTAAATAAGAGGTATAAATTTGCTATGTGTTACCTGATGTGAAGAGGCCAGGGTAAAGTTCTCGCATCTGGTCCTCAGGTTCCCAAGTAGACTCCTCGGTCCCCAGTTGTCCCATTGTACTCGGACAAGGGGAACTCTCTTCCGTCATAGAACTTTCATCTCGGTATCCATGATCCGCACTAGCTTGAGGGACACCTATCGGTCGGGTTCTACCGGTCCTGGAGCCTCCTGAATATCATGTTCAGGGCATAATAGTGCGCGCCTCAGTGAAGAGACATGAAATACGTCATGCAACCCCTGAAGCTCTGGGGGTAGCTCTAACCTGTATGCCACTTCGCCGATACGCTCCGTGACGGTATATGAGCCCATGTATCTTGGGCTCAACGTTCGTTGTCGGCGGAGCCGAGATACACTGTGTCGAGGGAGGATCTTCAAGTAAACCTTATCACCCACAGCGAACTCAACATGATGATGGTGGGCATCGTAGTATTTGGCTTGCCGGCTCTGAGCTTCACGCATCCGATCTTGTATCACCTGGACAATCTCTGTCACATTCTCCATGAAAACGTGCCACAAGGCCCTCGGATCCGCATCTTGAGCCCAAGAAAGTGGAGTTCGGCATTTCCAATCATATAAAGCTTCGTATGGAGCCATGCCAATTCTTGTTTGATATGTGTTGTTGTAGGAGAATTCAACTAAAGGTTGGAGCCCCTACCATGGCTCCTTCTTATCCACCAGGCATAATCGGAGAAGATCCTCCAAAGTCCGGTTTATGCGTTCTGTTTGCCCATCTATTTGGGGGATGAAATGATGTGCTGAACATTAGTTTGGTCCAGAAATATGCTTGGACGCTCCTCCACTCATTCGAGGTGAATCGACCATCCCGATCAGAAACTATGGTCCTTGGCACACCATGGTATCGAACCACATTCTCAATGAAAAGACGCACTAATTTCCCGACACCATCATCTTGGCGGTGGGGAATGAACCGAGCAACCTTCGTCAAACTATCGACCACCACCCAAATAGAATCATTCCCGGTCCGAGAGCGGGGCAAGCTATGGATAAAATCCATAGAAATGTCTTCGAATTTTCACTCGGGGACGGGGAGTGGCTGTAGTAACCGGTGGGATGCATGCATTCTGCCTTAACAAGCTGGCAGGTCGGGAAATATGTCATAAAAGAGATGACGTCTCGCTTCATCCCTAGCCAACAGAATGTCTTCTTCAGATCTGCATACATCTTTGTGATGCCTGGATGGATCGAGTAGTGTGTGTGATGGCTCTCATACAAAATCTCATGCCGAAACTGTCCTCCAGAAGGAACGAACATCCTATCGCGGAAGTAGAGAATTCCATCCCTTATCTGAAAATTTGGTTGTTCTTTTCCGACCTTTAAATAGACAATCGCATCCTCGAACAATGGGTCATCAGACTGAGCATCCCTAATCCTGTCCCGAAGATCGCACTTGATCTCTATCCAATATAGCTGATGTGCGGCCGCAACTACAACTTTTGGTGCGATCACCGTAATTCCCATCTCCTCGAGACCTCATACAATATCTCTCAGTGTGCCGATCATCCATCTAGTTGAGGCCATGTGGTTCCTACTCAGAGCATCTGTTGGATCCCTAGTTGATTTGGGCTAGGTTCACTAACTTAGGATGTGACCCAACATGTATAGCCAGGGTCAAATTTTTGTCCTAGAGTCTAGGCCAAGTCCTTAGAGTCAACGTCAGATGTACCAACTTTCAAGCAGACCATCAGTGACTCAAGACTTAGAAGATTTCAAGACTAAGTAGAATGAGTTCGACGTTCGTCGAACTCATGTCAACGAAAGACGTTCTCAGCTCGACGAACTTTGGATATTTATCTGAGCTGAGCTCGACGATCTTCATTCTCTGGTCGACGAAAATTGGGATACTTCAACAAACTAAAGTCAGGCTAACTCCAGATTATTCTAAGTCCCACTACAGGCTTTGATCGACGAACAAGATTCTGAGCTCGACGAATTTGGACCTCAAGTTCACAACAACCTTCTGTTAGAAGATCTCAGGTCGATAAAGTCAACTTCTCAGGCCGACGAATTCTCAGGTCGACGAACTATGTTCTTTCGTCGACGAATTCTGGAACCAGAAGATTTGTGTCGACACTTATGTCATATGTCGACACCAACTATGTGGACACTGGAAGATTTATGTCGACACCAAGAATAATTTGTCGACACCAACTTATGTCGATACCAGAAGATTTATGTCAACACCAGAAAACCTGTGTCGACACCAGAAGTTTCTTGTCGATACACAGAATATAAGTCAACACAAAACATTTGACTAAGTCCAAAATTGTTGCTGAACTCCAGTCGACGAATGCAATTGTCAGCTCGACGAACCTCAAACAGATAAGGCAAAGTTCTGAATCATGCAAGTTTTGTTATCCGCTCGACGAACTCGGAACTTAGCTCGATGAACAGAAGCTGTCTGGTCGACGAATACAAAACCTCAGTTCGACAAACTAGTAACTCAGCTCGACGAATTCTGTTATTCGTTTGACGATTCCAGACTTCGCCATTTCTAGCATTTAATCCTCACTCAAATGCAATAATTCCTGACAGATTAATGACTCAAACATTCTCTGAATGTAGCCGTTAGAGGAAGCATTAATTACAGTCTTTTTCAAGAATATTATTTGCTGATTTTCCACGGGACAGTTGGGGAAATACATTAATGCCAATTATTCTTAGGCAGTCAGCATTAATTACAGAGGATTCAAATGTTTGAAAAGACACAGAAGAAAATAAGATCGACAATCAGAAGAAGAAAGCACAAGAATATACCCAGTCTAACAGTCAGAAAAATAGACACACACAGACTGACTGCAAGATTTCATACATCAGTAAAAAAGATTGACACAGAAATCATATTGAAGCATACAGTGACAGGCAGTGATCTTTATTCAGAGGAAGAAGAACAGTCAAACCATATCAAGAGTCTTCTTCTTCAACATTCTCTCCAGGACTTCCAAGGACAACAGATATCAAATCAGTCAAGAAGCTCCTACATCACTGCTTGTCAAGAACTCTGATTGAAGACCTATCACCCTGCAACAAAGCTCCAGATCTTCCCTGAACCATTCTACATCTCAGGGGGAGCTGTTTGCTAACATTATTCCACATAAGTCTTCTCAGTTTATTGAGAAAGAGAAGACATAATCACTCTCTCACCCCCTCCTGTATAAAGGGTTGTCATCTCCCTTCAAAAGTGATTCCTGGTTGCAAGTCTCCTTACCAAAAGACTTGAGTTGGTTTTTGGGGACCTGATCAAAACCCATTGGTGTCAGGCACCTGATCAAAAACCTGAGTGGATTCCTATCAAGGGTGGTAGAAGAGTGGACGACCCAGATTTGGGGAAACTATAAACTTCTTGTGTCGTCTGGTTGCTTATCTTTTTCTTTTGTTCTTGTTGTGTGGCAGTGATTAAGTTTAATCTTTTCTATTTTCCAGTTTTCTTAATTACTGCACTTTTTTCAGGTTACAGCAAAAGCTGTATCAGCCCTCTTATTTGAGACCTAACAAATTTGAAATATACTATATTCACCCCCCCCCTCTAGAGTATTGTAGATCTAACCCTCACTTTCAATTGGTATCAAAGCAAGGTTCCTTTGGTTCAACAAGTTAACCATTGAACCAATGATCCTGAGTTAGATCTACACATCACTTTATTCACTTTTAACTTAGAAACACAGCCATGGCACAGAATAAAGATTATGCAAGCACCAGACCTCCAGTTTGCAACTTGCAAAAGTTTGGAATCTGGAAGGCAAGAATCAAGCTATACATGAATTATATTGATGAAGATATTTTTGCTTCTATCTTAACAGGTGTACCTCCACCACCTGCTGATCCTCCTAGCACTTATACAGATATGACTGCAGTCCCTCATCCAGATTATAATGATGCTTACAGGAAAGCCAAGATGGGTGATGCAAAAGCCATGAACATACTGGCACAAACAATGTCTGATGATATTTTCCAGAAAGTTGCTGAGTGCACATCAGCAAAAGCTATTTGGGATTCCCTAAACCAAATGGTTGATGGATCAGCTGATGAAAGGAAGGACAGGAGATCAAATCTCATATCCCAATATGAGAATTTCAAGAAGCAGGAAGCTGAAACAGTCTCAGAGATGTATAATAGACTATGCTCAATGATTAATGAGCTAAAAACTCTGAACAAGATCATCACTCTCACTGAAGTGAATGACAAAATTCTGATGTGCTTTCCAAGCTCATGGGACACAAGAATCTGGCCTATCAAGGAGGCTAGATGCCTGAATGAGATATCAACTAAATCTCTATTCGGCAAACTGAAATCTTATGAGCAGTTAATTAAGACAAGGGAGGCTGCTGAACAAAGAACACCTCCTGTAGCCAGAAGAGATCAGAACATAGCCTTCCAATCCTCAGAAGAATCAGAGTCTTCAACATCAAATGAAAAACTTATAAGTCTCTTGGCTAAGAGATTTTTCAAAATGGCTAGAAAAGACTTCAGGAGGAAGTTAGCAAGAAAGGACGACATGACAAAGTATGACAAGACATCAACAAAGGAAATGGTGTGTTATGGATGTAGAAAGCCTGGGCACTTCCTCTCTGAGTATCCAGAAAATCAGAAGAAGGAGAAGAGAAGAGAAAAGGAAAAGGATTCTAGAAAACATTTCACAAGCAAACCCTCTTCCAGCAAACACAAGAAGAAGGAAAAGGTGTTTGTAGCTGAGTCCTGGAGTGAGACTGAAGAGAAGTCAACATCTTCAAGCTCTAGTGAAGGTGAAGAAGAAGAAAGAGCAAAAGAGATTTGCCTCATGACAATTGATGCCTCAAGAAGCAACTCAGAAGAAGGAGAGTCAGACAATGAGGAAGCTTCTGAATCAGAAGCTGATCAGGTATTATCATTGTTTGATTATAATTCAGAATCTTTTAAATCAGATTTTAAAGTCATGTGTTTAGATTTAATTAACTCTGAGAAGGAAATCAAACTTCTCAGAGATAAGCAAGTTAATTTGATAGCTTGGTATCAGAAAACACAAAATTGAAAAAAGAAATAGATATGTTTAGTGAACAAATCACCCTTCTGAAAGATGAATTAAATAAGGCAAAACAGCTAGAAGAATCACTAAATGGAAGAAGTAAACAACTAGCAGAAATCACTAACACATCCAATGCTAGACTTAATGGAAGTAGGTTAGGATTAGGTGCATCATCTAGTGAACCACCTGTTATTCAGAAAAACCACCTGTTACAACCCATCAATTTTATTTCTGAGAAAGGAAAGAAGAATACTGAACAAGTATATAAAGTAAATAAAATTCTTGAATAAATTAAAACTAAGGACAAAATGGAAAAACAGAAAACACCAAATAAAAACAAAATTCAGCAATTTTCGTCGACCTCAGATCGACGAAAAGGGGCCAGTTCGTCGAACCCAGATCGACGAACTTTGAACGCTAACTATAGTTATCATTATTCGTCTAACTGCGATCGCCGAACTTTGTATGGTTCATCGAGCAGAGATCGACGAACGTGGGGCACAGAGAATGAACATGTTTATTCTCTAGGCAGAGATCGACGATCTCAACCCAATTCGTCAAACTCTGGTCGACGAACTTACATAAATTCGTCGAACCCAGGAAGACTTAACCAAAACTATAACTGTAACAGAAACTTAAATACTTCTATGAAATTATTCAATCCCCTAGCTGACTGGACCATTCCACCTAGGAGATACCACCCCCTAGGATATAAATCCCAGCCATAATTTTATGTTATTTCTACTTTCTCCTATCAGCCATACAAAGGGCCCAAGGTAACATGTGTCAAAAATCACTAAATGTTTATATTGTAGGTGAAAAAGTGTCCCGGGGTAAAAGAAACTTGGTACCTGGACAGTGGCTGCTCCAAGCATATGACTGGCAGCAAGGACATCCTATTCAACTATAAGTTCAAGATGGGGGCCAAAGATCATCTTTGGTGACTCAAAATGTGGTCAGTTAGAAGGAGTTGGAGAAGTGAGAATAGGAGCTGTCACATTCAGAAAGGTGACATATGTAAGTGGACTGAAGCATAACCTCATCTCCATAAGTCAATTATGTGATGATGATTATCAGGTATACTTTAACCCTTCTACCTGCTCTATCATTGATAAAAATAACCAAACTATTTTAATTGGAAGTAGACAAGGAAATATTTATTTAGCAAACTTTTCCTCTGCCACAACTGATATCTGTTTACTGAATTTAACTAGTAATCAGAATGAATAATGTCACAAAAGACTAGGACAAGTAAACCTGAAAAACATTGCTAGGTTATCTAAGCACAACCTTGTTAGAGGTCTACCTTCTACCCCCTGCAAGAAGGAAGGACTCTGCAGGGATTGTCAATTTGGCAAGCAAACTAAAACTAGTTTCAAATAAATTAATAAGAGTGATTCACCTAGGATCTTGTACTTGCTACACTTGGATCTTTTTGGACCTATTGCAGTACAAAGCCTAGGAGGGAAATCTTACACTTTAGTTATAGTGGATGACTTCTCTACGTTCAGTTGGGTATTCTTTCTGAGAATAAAGTCAGATACATTCAAGGTTCTTACAGATTTTCTCAGGACCATACAGATTGAGTTCTCTACTCATGTTGTATTGATTAGAAGTGATCATGGCACATAGTTTGAATCTCTTCTTATGCATGAGTTCTGTGAGAAGAAAGGTATCAGGCATTGCTTCTCAGCTCCTAGAACTCCCCAATAAAATGGGGTAGCTGAAAGGAAAAATAGAACACTCATTGAAGCTGCAGGTACATTACTTGCTGATGCATACATGCCACTAACCTTTTGTGCAGAGGCTGTAAGTACTGCAAACTATATCCTGAATAGGAGTTTAATTCACAAACTAAAGAATAGGACTCCTTATGAATTACTCAAAGGGAAGAAACCTAAAATTAACTATTTTAAAGTATTTGGTTGTACATGCTATATACACAATAACAACAAGAAATACATTAGAAAGTTTGAAGCTAAGGTTGAAGTGGGAGTTTTTCTAGGATACTCTCAAGCAAGCAAAGCTTATAGGGTATTCAATAAATCAACATTAAAAGTAGAAGAGTCAATTCATGTTTCTTTTGATGAAACTAACATGTATTGCAAGGAGAAAGAAGTTTCTAACATTAGCAACTTGCAGGTACCCCACTTATGTGAGACATTGGATGGACTAAACCTCACCCAAGAGGTTCCCACTCATCCCTCTCCACAGGTCATTGAAGATAGTGAAGAATATGAAGCTGAAGAACATGAGCCTCAACCAACAACAAAAATAATTCCACAAGAGGAATTTATTCAAAATGTTGTTGCACAACCAACTCCACCCACTGATTTTGTCACACTTAGGGATCACCCCAGATCTCAAGTAATTGGAGATATTTCAGCAGGTGTACAAACAAGGAATCAACTCAACTAAGACTTGATGCATGCCTGTTTTCTCTCTCAGGTTGAACCTCTAACCATTCATGATGCTGAGCAAGATCCCCACTGGATCCTTGCAATGCAAGAGAAATTAAACCAATTTGAGAGATGTAGAGTTTGAGATTTGGTTCCAAGACCCCAAAACTACCCAGTTATTGGAACCAAATGGGTTTTCAGGAATAAGCTTGATGCCCAAGGAGTTATTGTGAGGAACAAGGCTAGGCTTGTTGCTCAAGGATATAAGCAAGAGGAAGGAATTGACTATGATCAAACATTTGCACCATTTGCAAGGTTGGAAGCTAAAAGGATTTTCCTTGCCTATGCAGCATTCAAAAGGTTCAAAGTCTTTCAAATGGATGTGAAAAGTGCCTTCTTAAATGGAGTGCTACAAGAAGAGGTTTATGTAGAACAACCTTCAGGTTTTGTTTCTCCAACTTATCCCCCTTATGTTTTTAGATTAAATAAGGCTCTTTATGGTCTAAAGAAAGCTCCAAGAGCTTGGTATGAGACCTTAGCAAGTTTCTTATTAGAACATAAATTTACAAGATGAACTGTAGATAAAACCCTTTTCACTAGACATCATAAGGACCAAATTTTTTTAGTACAAATCTATGTAGATGACATCATATTTAGCTCTACAGATTCAAAATTGTGCAAGAGGTTTTCTGACCTCATGCATTCTAAATTTGAAATGAGTAGCATGGGAGAGCTTTCATATTTCCTTAGTATCCAAGTGAAATAACTCCCTGATGGCATCTTCATCTCACAAGCAAAATATGCTAAAGAACTTCTAAAGAAGTTTGGGATGGCTGATGCCTCAACAAAAAAAACTCCCATGTCCACAAATGATGTTGTGGACTCTGATATACTAGGAAAACCTGTAGATCAGAAACTTTATAGGGGCATTGTTGGGTCCCTATTATACCTCATAGCAAGTAGGCCAGATATTATGTTTACTACAAGCCTGTGTGCTAGGTTCCAAGTGAACCCTAAAGAATCTCATCTAATTTTCTTAAAAAGGATTCTATTATATATAAAGAGTTGTCCTGATCTATGTCTATTGTATCCCGCTGACTCAGAATTTGAGTTAACTGGATACTCTGATGCTGATTTTGCTGGATGCAGGGTAGATAGAAAAAGTACTTCAGGAACTTATCAGTTCCTGGGTATGAGATTAGTATCATGGTTCTGTAAAAAGCAAACATCAGGGTCAACTTCAACTGTTGAAGCAGAATATATTGCAGCAGGCAGCTGTTGTTCATAGATGCTCTGGATACAGAATCAGCTCCTAGATTATGGGTTCAACTTAAATAATTCAACACTATTCTGTGATAATACTAGTGTTATAGCCATAGTACAAAATCCAGTTCACCATAGTAGGACAAAGCATATTGATATAAGATATCATTTCATTAGGGAGTGTGTAGACAAAAATAAGATTAAGCTTGTCTATATCTACACAGATTTACAAAAAACTGATATATTCACCAAATCTCTGGATGAAAAAAATCATGCTTTCTTTCTAAATCAGCTGGGAATGATCAATGGAGGAGACTTAGCTTAAGTTTTGTCTGCATTCGATGAATTTTCCAAAGTTCGTCGAACGGAGTTCGACGAACCGGGAAAGGTTTGAGAGATATTCGTCGAACGGAGTTCGCCGAATTCTCTGTGTGAAACAATTTTCGTCGACCGGAGCTTGACGAACTTGCTTCAGAAGATATTCGTAGACCGGGGTTCGACGAATTGCCTTCAAGTATTCTGAATGAGATCGACGAATTATTTATTATTAACTCATTTCGTCGACCTCAGTTCGAAGAATTAATTGTATTTTCGTGGAACGGAGATTGTCGATTCATATTCTGGAAAACCTTATATCTAGGTTTTCTTCGACCTCCGTCCCGCGCTTTCTGTTCCCGTTGCACTTGATCGCTGTTTCTCTCATTTGCAGGTGATTCCATGGCGATTCCAGCAGGAGCTCTAGCCGCTATGAAGTTTGACACTAGATTTGATGTCAACTTCGAATCATTCCAGCACTCGGATCCAATCTTTCTATATATTCTGGAACTTCTGGAAGAACAGAATCTGAAGAATATGATGACCACCAGGATAAAGTTGGCAGGAACAAAAATTAGAGAATGGGTCTATACTTCATCCACTTCTGAAGACAATACTATGACAGAATCAATCGTCGGTAACACTGTCTCCTTAACCCCCGCGGTTTTAACTGAAATATTTGGTTTGATAAATGGCGAAGAGGACTTAGAAATTGATTCTGAAGAGTTTAATAAGATGCTAAATCTGATGGGTTATGCTGGAGACAACCCACATAAATTATTGAAGAGGCATTTGTCTGCAGCATACAAGTTCCTGGCAGACATTGTTGGGAAGGTCTTGCTTGGCAAGCATACTGCCCATGACTACATCACAAGACATCAGTTCTTAGTCATGTGTGCAGTAATAAATAAGAAGCAAGTGGACTGGGCTCAGATCTTCTTTGATCTGATAAAGAAGAAAAATAATAAGAAAGAAGTGTGTTTTGGAAGGATCCTAGGGATCTTCCTCAAGGAAAAGGCTGCTGAATCACTGGTCTCCCAGACCATATTCATCAATGCCAGTAAAAGGCTCACCTGTGCCTTATTTGGCAGATGGGAGAGGACCATCACTAAGCCCTCTCAAGCTTCCACCTCTTCCATCAAAGCTTTTGAAGGCACAAGGGCTATCAAAGCCACTTCCCACCATGCTGAAGAGAGCATTCCTTCCACATTTTCTCTTCCAGCCCCCCTTCCAACAACAACACAATCCCCAGTCACCCCATATTTACTAATTCACATCACTAACATTCCATCTTCCTCCCTTCAGGCAAATCAACCACCCACACCTCCTAAATCCCCTCATGACACCTACATTTCTACACCACCATAGTCTCCACTTCTCCCACATATATCTTCCACACCATCTTACATCCTCCCCACAGACACCATGATGCAAGATGCCACCCCTCCATCCTCATCACCATCAAACCTTAACATATCTGATGTTCCACCCTCTGTTCCCTCACTAGTTTCCACCCCTTCCACACCAACTGCAACACCATCTACAACTTCCTTATTGGACCCCACTACCATCTCATCTATCATCACCATCATCACCCCTCTTCTGAAATCCCTAATAGCAGAGGCCATTACACCTCTTGCTATGCCCATTCAATCTTTATCTGCTCAAATCTCTGCCCTCACTGCTGCCCCCTCCTCATTCAGGGGCCTGGACTCAGTTCCTACTGAAATCAGGCAGGGGGAGATGCCTGATGATGAATCATCAGCAACAGCTTTAGACACTTCAGCTCCAGCACCAGCAGATACCTCAGTCCGCACAGCAGATACCCCAGTCCCCATAGCAGCATATACAGATTGTATAGATAATTATTTAATTAATTTAATTGATTTTATTGATACTGATATGGACATTGTTGAAACTGTTGGTGATTTTATCCTCAATCCCACAGTTAATTTACAAGAATTGCTGAAAACTTTTGATAGTCCCTATATGCATCCTCCTCCAGCAACATTAACTAAGCCACATTTGGCTATTGTGCCTTATACTTCTCCTATCAGTCAAGCAGTTGCTAAGCAACTCTGTGATAGTTTTGCAATTCCAGTTTGTGCACCAATCTTGACAGTCATTCCATCCCCTCCAGAAGCTATCTCAGCACCAATCTTTGTGATGGATGACTCCCATATGCCAGATCTAGATGAGTTGATCTTGTTTGACATTGAAGAAGAAAATAAGGCAGCAGCTGAATGCTCTATCCCAGTCACTTCTGATCTTTGTATAGTCTCTTCTTCAATCACTGCTGAAACTCCAGCCTCTGAAACCTCTACTCATGATATAAAAAAGACTACTACTTATGATAAAGCCTTGAAAGCATTGGATGCTCTATATGATAACCCTCAGGGTTCTGCCAGTGATTCAGATGATGATCATGAAGAAGATTTAGATGAAGACACTGCTAAGAAAAAGAAGAAAATGTTGTCAAAGAAAAGGAAAGCCCCTCCTCCTCCTGCTGCAAAGCCAAGCTCAAAGAATGACACCCCATTCTATATCGTTCAAAATATTACTCCTTATAAAGGAATGACAGCATGGATGTGGCTATCTAAAAATCAGCAAAAGGAGAGGAAAAGAAGTAGGAAATATTCTCCTCCACTAATTCAGAGATACAAAAGAGATCCACCTCCTCCACGTCCTCTAGCAGCTGGTGCCACTGGCTCTAGCTCTCAGAGATCTGCTCCTATGCAAACTTATCAGAGACATTAAGGGAGATCCTCTGGAAGTAATCAGCAAAGGCATCATTTTTCAGGAAATTAACAACAACAACATCAACAACATCAACAACCTCAGCAGCAATAGCAAAGTATCCCTGCAGATCAGAAGGCTAATAGTACTGAAAGACCATATTCACCTCCTGTTCCTTTTGAGGATCCTGAGACAACAAACACTGCTAGAATGACTTGATTTCAGGAAATTGTTGGTATGTCCTTGATAAATAAAGCAAAAGCTGAAGGGAAAGATACATCAGGATATTCCACCATGTACAAATACAGGAAGGAAGAACTTAAAATATTTGACAAAGCAAATAAACTATTCAATGTTGATGACGACATGAAGCTACATCATGAAGCAGTTGTCCCTAGAACTACATCCCTGAAGATTATTGGGGCAGCTCACATGACAATGACACAGGCATAGGCTTTGGATCCAAAGAGAGAAATTATCTTTACCAAGCCAGGTGAAAAGCCTAAAGAGGACAAGACCATAGAGAAGAAGCAGAACAAGTAATCCTTACTTTGTTTTAATTTCTTTGCTTTTCTTTCTACATTTGCTTTCAAACTGTGTTATTTGTTTAAACAAAGCTTATGTACATATATATCTGCTGCATGTGTTAGTAATTCTCTGCCAGATATATCTTTCGCTTGCTTTGTTTATTTTTATGTTTATGTTTTGAGTCTATTAGTGACCTCACCCAAATAGGGGGAGATTGTTGGATCCCTAATTGATTTGGGCTAGGTTCACTAACTTAGGATATGACCCAACATGTATAGCTAGGGTCAAATTTGTGTCCTAGAGTCTAGTCCAAGTCCTTAGAGTCAACATTAGATGGACCAGCTATCAAAAAGACCATTAGTGACTCAAGACTTAGAAGATTTCAAGACTAAGTAAAATGAGTTCGACATTCGTCGAACTCAGTTCGACGAAAGACGTTCTCAGCTCGACGAACTTTGGATATTTCTCTGAGCTGAGCTCGACGATCTTCATTCTCTGGTCGACGAAAACTGGGATACTTCAACAAACTAAAGTTAGGGTTACTCCAGATTATTCTAAGTCCCACTTCAGGATTTGATCGATGAACAAGATTCTGAGCTCGACGAATTTGGACCTCAAGTCCACAACAACCTTCTGTTAGAAGATCTCAGGTCGACGAAGTCAACTTCTCAGGCCAACGAATTCTCAGGTCGACGAACTGTGTTCTTTGGTCGACGAATTCTGGAACCAGAAGATTTATGTTGACACTTAGGGCATGTGTCGACACCAACTATGTCGACACTGGAAGATTTGTGTCGACACCATGAATAATTTGTTGACACCAACTTATGTCGATAGCAGAAGATTTATGTCGACACCAGAAAACCTGTGTCGACACCAGAAGTTTCTTGTCGACACATAGAATATCAGTCAACACAAAACATTTGACTAAGTCCAGAATTGTTGCTGAACTCCAGTCCATGAATGAAATTGTCAGCACGACGAACCTCAGACAAAAAGGCAAAGTTCTGAAACATGCAAGTTCTACTATCTGCTCGACGAACTTGGAACTCAACTCGACGAACAGAAGTTGTCTGGTCAACGAATACAAAACCTCAGTTCGACAAACTAGTAACTCAACTCGACGAATTCTGTTATTCGTTTGACGATTCCAGACTTAGCCATTTCCGACATTTAATCCTCACTCAAATGCAATAATTCCTGACAGATTAATGACTCAAACATTCTCTGAATGTAGCCGTTAGAGGAAGCATTAATTACAGTCTTCTTCAGGAATATTACGTGCTGATTTTCCATGGTACAGTTGGGTAAATACATTAATGCCGATTATTCTTAGGCAGTCAGCATTAATTACAGAGGATTCAAATCTTTGAAAAGACACAGAAGAAAATAAGATCGACAATCAGAAGAAGCAAGCACAAGAATATACTCAGTCTAACAGTCAGAAAAATAGACACACACAGACTGACTGCAAGATTTCATACAGCAGTATAAAAGCTTTACACAGAAATCATATTGAAGCTTACAGTGACAGGTAGTGATCTTTATTCAGAGGAAGAAGAACAATCAAACCATATCAAGAGTATTCTTCTTCAACATTCTCTCCATGACTTCTAAGGATAACATATATCTAATCAGTCAAGAAGCTCCTGCATCAATGCCTGTCAAGAACTCTGATTTAAGACCTATCACCCAGCAACAAAGCTCCAGATCTTCCCTGAACCATTCTACATCTCAAGGGGAGCTGTTTGCTAACATCATTCCACATAAGTTTTCTCAGTTTATTGAGAAAGAGAAGACATAATCACTCTCTCACCCCCTCCTGTATAAAGGGTTGTCATCTCCCTTCAAAAGTGATTCCTGGTTGCAAGTCTCCTTACCAAAAGACTTGAGTTTATTTTTGGGGACCTGATCAAAACCCATTGGTGTTAGGCACCTGATCAAAAACCTGAGTAGATTCCTACCAAGGGTGGTAGAAGAGTGGACTACCCAGATTTGGGGAACCACTATAAACTTCTTGTGTCGTCTGGTTGCTTATCTTTTTCTTTTGTTCTTGCTGTGTGGCTGTGATTAGGTTTAATCTTTTCTGTTTTCCAATTTTCTTAATTACTGCACTTTTTTCAGGTTACAGCAAAAGCTGTATCAGCCCTCTTATTTGAGAGCTAACAAATTTTAAATATACTCTATTCACCCCCTTCTAGAGTATTGTAGATCAAACCCTCACTTTCAGCATCTGCAACGGTGTTTGCCTTGGCAGGGTGGTACTGGAGATTGAAATCATTGTCGCACAAAAACCCCAACCACCGTCTCTGCTGCAGGTTCAACTCTCTCTGCGTGAAGAAAAATTTGAGGCTATTGTGATCTGAAAACACCTCACACCGGACGCCATACAGGTAGTGCCTCCATATATTCAAAGAAAACACCACCGCTCCTAACTCTAGGTCGTGTGTGGCTTTGTTTATCTCATGCACCTTTAGTTGCCTTGAGGCAACCACCTTCCCATGTTGCATCAAGACGGCTCCTAGGACCTGCTGACATGCATCAACGTACACCTTGAAGCCCTCCTGTCCCGATGCTATAGTCAGTATAGGAGCTTAGGTAAGCCTCTCCTTCAACTCTTGAAAAGCCCTTTCACACTGTGGTGTCCATTGAAACTGCGCATCTTTCTTTGTTAGTGATGTTAGCGGTAGTGCGATCTTAGAGAATCCTTCAACAAACTTAAGGTAATATCCCGCAAGCTCGAGAAAACTCCTCACATCAGCCGCTGAACAAAGCTGCGGCCAATCCCAAACGGCCTGAATCTTTGCCGGGTCCACTGCTATGTCGTTATCGCTGACGATGTGTCCCAAAAAGCCAACCTTCTTAAGCCAAAATTCACACTTTGAAAACTTTGCGTACAGGTGGTCCTCTCATAACTTTTGGAGCACCTTCTCCAAGTGTGTAACATGTTGTTCTTCCGATGCCGAGTATACGAGGATGTCATCAATGAATACAATGACAAACTGGTCGAGAAAAGGTTCAAACACCCGATTCATCAGTGACATGAACGCTACCGGGGCATTGGTGAGACCGAAAGGCATCACTATGAACTCATCTTGCCCGTAACGAGAGCAGAACACGGTCTTCTCAATATCCTTATCATCAATCCTGAGCTGATAGTACCCCGATCGGAGGTCGAGTTTGGAGAAACACCGAGCCCCCTGTAATTGATCAAACAACTCTTCGATCCTTGGGAGGGGATAAGTATTCTTCATGGTCAGCCGGTTCAACTCCTGGTAGTCTATGCAGAGCCAAAGAGATCCATCCTTCTTTTTTACGAAGAGTACGGGTGCTCCCTGTAACACCCCCTATCCGTCACAAAGCATATAGCAGTAGGTCAGGCCTTGGGCCCGACGTCATATACCACAGACAGACTGGGTGGTTACTCAATAGAATACCATCCAACTAATACCACTGTCCTACACAGAGTCATTATAGCAGAAGCAATTATTAAAAGTAGCAAATTAAAGAACCCAGCCACAAGCATGAATGTCCACTACAAAACCCAATAGGAATGAAGCACAATACACAAGTACTGGCCTTATGACCTTACAATTGTTTACTCTAATAAAATGTGTCTTCCATACCACGACACAAAGGCCGGTCACACATGAATGAAACAAGTAAACATTCAAAATTTGGCCTTCGATGGCCGGCTCAGCAACTTGGGCTTTAGCCCGCTATTTACCGCTCGGCTCCGCAGCACCTGCAAGCAACAATCCACCGCACGGTGGCAAACAAAAGCAACGGTCAGCTATGCATATCAAATTATAACGATCCCGCCCCCAAACTCGGGGCGTCGATGATTCTTTCCCTGAACTTTGTTAGCATAACCAAGAAGTATAGATAAACACTTCATCACAGGCATGGGCACGAACGGCCACACACCCCGTGCTCTCAGGGCACATTCTCAGTGAACCGGTCAACGTCACGTCAATTTAAGCCATAGACATCTCGGTCTCACCACCGCCACTAGGACGACCAATATTGAGAGCATTTTGTCCTTTCAGCATTGGTCACATCATTTTAATCCATAGACCGCCTAAGACCCTCCATCTATGCCAACGGCTCCAACCGAACGACATAGAGTGGGTACGGTTCCGCCTAACCCATTGCTCACATCGCAACGACAATTTAAGCCATATGCGCGGGTCAAAATTTCCCGAGTCCCAATCCGATACACACTTTACATAACCCAGTTATGTACAAGGTGGCTCCCAGGGCACCATGTTAGCAGAATCACGCATCTGCCCAGTTTTCCGGGTGCAACTTGGAGTTAGTACGTGGTAGCTTGCAACACATCATGCCAACATCACCAATCCAGACCAACTTGTCTGGTTAGGCTTCACACATCATGCCTATGTCCGTTCTCGATTACGGACTCCTATACACAACGGGGACTATTCATGTCTACCCGAAGGAACGCCTCGAACTCACAGCAAACTCGCGAGAGCAGGCTTCCTATGCAAAGAAAAGAGGACTGCACATGTCCTAGGATGAGAATCGTTACCCTAGCATTTTTCTTTGGCGCCATGGAAATATATGCGGATGAAAAGCACCACAATCTTCTTTCCTCCGTAGATCCAAAGTCGGCTCGCGATTTGGAGCTCTGAAGCTCCGCCGATGACTGGATCTAGCCTCCTTTCTTCTTCCTTGCTCTCCCCTCTCTCTAAACTTTAGAAAGAGAATAACCCAAGTGAAATGGGGTTTTCAAATCCCTAAACCCGGGTATATCTCAGCAGGAACAACCCCCAGCCGTCGGATCCCAAAAAAAGGAAACGGACGGCCACGATTCGGGCTTGAAATGCAAAATCTAGGCCGAACACGGCATGTGACACGCCCGTGTCCCGGGCCGTGTTCCCCATTTGCCGTCGAAACCGACGCGTCCCAAAAAGAACATGGGTTCTCGACCCGCCCATATCTGGATTGACATGCCTGTGTCATCCAGTACACAGTCATGTAGTGGGCCGTGTTCCTCCATTGACACAGGCCTAACACCAACCCGAGAACAACACGGGTATTGGACACGCCCGTGTCTCAAATGACATGCTCGTGTTATACCTGAACACGCCTGTGCTTCATGCCGTGTTTCTCACCCAACTCAACTCGTCCAACCACCCGAGAAGGACACGGCCTGGGACAAACCCGTGTCTCAGGCCTTGTTCGCTGCTTGACAATCACTGACTCCAAAATCGTCGACCTCTTGGCCAGATCGCCGACCCGAGCACGACACACCCCTGGGACATGCCCATGTCACAGGCCGTGTGCCCCCTGCCAAATTCCAAACTTGGCTCAAAATGCCTCCCGTCGCTCTTTTGAGTTTCGAGGCGTCATAACTCTCTCCCTCTTAAAAGAATTTTGTCCCCGAAATTACATAAAGGAAAGATAAACACAAAACTTAAACGGTACCTGAGTGGAATAACTCCGAGTACTCCTCATGTATGGTCTGCTCTCGCTCCCACGAGAGCTCCTCCCGACCGCAATTGTCCTAATGGACCTTGACCATCCTGATCTCTTTATTGGGTAGCCAATTAACTTCCGAGTCCTCAATTCGAACGGGCTTGACCTTCGTCGTCAACCCATTATCCACCGGTACTTGATCCACCGCGATAACATGCGAAGGCTCTTGCACCGCCTTCCGTAGCATCGTTATATGGAATACATCGTGTAGACCACTAAGCTCCACTGATAGCTTCGACCAATACGCTGCTTCACCAATCCGCTCCAGAACCTCAAACAGTCCAAGGTACCTCGAGCTTAGCTTCTTCAAGCGCCGCAACCGCGAGACACCCTTGAACGGCTTGATCTTCAAGTACACCCAGCCGCCAATAGAGAACTCCATGTTCCTGTGCTTGGCATTATAGTACTTAGTCTGGCGGTCCTGAGCGATTAGCAACCTCTCTCGAATCATTCGAACCAACGACGTAGCATCTTCCACATCTTGGCGCTTATACAACTTTGACTCACCCGTTTCCAACCAAGACAATGACGTGCGACATCTTCTACCATAAAGGGCCTTGAAGGGCGCCATTTGTATGCTCTCTTGGTAACTATTGTTGTAAGCAAACTCCACCAAGTATAGGTGATCTTCCCACTGCTTCCCGAAATCCAGGATGCACATGTGAAGCATGTCTTCTATCGTCCTATTAACCCTCTCGGTCTGAACATCCGTCTGCGGATGAAAGGTTGTGCTGAAACTCAGTTTTGTTCCCAACATCTGCTGTACCAATCTCCAATCATTGGATGTGAACCGCCCATCTCGGTCACTCACGATGCTGCAGGGCACACCGTGAAGCCGTACTATGTTATCCACATATAACTTCGCCAGTTTCTCAAACGGATCATCCTTCCTATGCGGAATTAAGTGTGACAACTTCATTAGACGATTTACGACCACCCAAATGGCATCATTCCCCTTTTGTGACCTTCGTAACCCGTGCACAAACTCCATAGTAATGTCGTCGAACTTCCACTCCGGAATAGGCAAGGACTTCAAGAATCCTCCCGGCTTTTGGCACTTTGCCTTCACTAAGGTGCATGTTTGACACTTCTCCACGTACAGTGCCACATCCTTCTTCAGTCCTGGCCACCAGAACAATTTCTTCACATCGCGGTACATCTTCGTGCTCCCAGGGTGAACCGTGTACTTGGTATGATGCGCCTTGTACAACAATTCCATCCGTAAAGTGCCCACGTTTGGGACGCACAGACGATCGTCTTTACAAAGCAATCTATCCACAACCTCATATTGGGAATTTGACCCATCCAAAGCCTTTATCATGAGCTGCTTCATGATGCTATCCACATCCAAATCCTGCCCAATCCGTTCAGCCAGGTCATACTGAACTTCCGTCCAGTTCAATAGCGCTTCAGCACTTGACTGCTTGTCTACGCAAGAGATCTACAACGCCTCAAACTCCCGAACCAACTGCTCGTCATGGACTGACAGCCAATTGGCTTGAGCTGGGGCCCTGCTGCTCAACGCATCCGCAACCGCATTGCATTTACCAGGCACATAATGGATCTTGAATGTGTAGTCCCTCGGGAACTCTATCCATCTACGTTGCCGCATGTTTAGATCTTTTTGATCCAACAAATATTTCAGGCTTTTGTGGTCGATATAGATATCGACCTTTACCCCATACAAGTAGTGCCTCCACAGCTTCAAGGAAAAAATCACGGCAGCTAACACCAAGTCATGGATCGGATAATTCCTCTCGTGCACCTTCAGCTGTCTCGAGCCATATGCTATCACACTTCCGTGTTGCAGTAGCACATAACCCAAACCACTGCCCGAAGAATCGCTCTAGATCTCAAAACCTTCGGTCCCACTCGGCGAACTCAGCACAGGCGTCGTGGTCAACCGACACTTCAACTCCTCAAAATCTCGTGCGCACTCCGGCGTCCAAACAAACTTCTGCTCTTTCCTCATCAAAGTCTTTAGGGGTAACGCTATCCGCGAGAAGTTCTCCACGAAGCGCCTGTAATAGCTGACAAGCCCAAAAAAACTCTAGACTTCCGCTACCGTAGACATCACAGGCCACTCTCATATCGCAATAATGTTCGTCGGATCCACCATAATTCCCTCTCCACTGACTATGTGACCAAGGAACGCCACTGAGGACAACAAAAACTCGCATTTGGAGAACTTGGCATATAATTGATTCCTCCTCAGCACCTCTAGCACCAAATACAGATGCTTGAAGTGATCCTCGTCACTCTGCGAGTACACTAAAATGTCATCGATGAGGACGATCACAAAGTGATCTAGGTACTCCCTGAAAGTTCTGTTCATCAGATCCATGAACACCGACGACGCATTCGTCAGCCCAAACAGCATGACTGTAAACTCGTAATGCCCGCATCTCGTACTAAAAGCTATCTTGGGGATATCACTCTCTCTTATCCTCAGCTGATAATATCCAGACTTAAGATCCAACTTTGAGTACACCGTTGACCCGAATAACTGATCGAATAGATCATCAATCCTCGAGAACTGGTACTTGTTCTTCTCCATTAGCTTATTCAGCTCTCGATAATAAATACAAAGTCTCAAGCTTCCGTCCTTCTTCTTAACAAAGAGGACAGGTTCACTCTAAGGCGACGAACTTGGACGCACATACCCCTGCTCCAACAACTCTTGCAGTTGAACATTCAGCTCCGCCATTTCCTTAGGCGCTAGCCGATACGGAGAGCGTGACACAGGTTTAGCACCTAGCACCAACTCGATGGTGAAATCAATCTCCCGTTGAGGCGGGGCTCCAAGAAGATCGTCAGGGAACACATCCAGGTACTCAGCTACCACTAAAATACTATCCATCGTAGGCTTAGGTTTTGCAACCTCCATTAGCGTGAAAAACAGCTCTGCTCCGGCATGAACCGCCTTCACCACCTGAAGAGCACACATTAAAGTCTTGCTCGACCCTTTCAAGCCCGTAAAAGTCGTCTCACTACCTGTTCCCAACATGACTTCCTTGCGACCGCAATCAATATAAGCTTGCTGCTCCAAGAGCCAGTCCATGTCAAATATTATGTAGAACTCCACCAGTGGTAGTAACAATGCTTTCAAATGTAATTCCTGACTCCCAATAAGGATCTTTACGCCACAGACTCTGACTGCGCGCATTAAGCACCCATTCACAAAATCACATCCAGTTTGTCCTTTAACTTTAAAGTAGGTACTCTGATGTGCGATATGAATTTTTCAGACAAAAAGGAGTGCGAAACTCCCGTATCAAAGAGTGCTCTTGCCGGATTTAGGGTTTAGTCAAAACAAATCCTAGGCAAGTAGTGGTAAGGTAACATGCGCATAACAAGTATTTAAAAATTAACTTGCTATAAATTTAAATCGTACCTGTCACCACATCCGCTTGCTTGATGACCTCCTGTTGGCCAAGATTGCAAACTCTCGGTTGAGCCGAAGCATAATGGGACGGGGTTGACTCCACTGCCTGGCCCTTCTCTTCATAAGTTGGTCCCAGCTTCCTCTCGGACTTGGGACGTCCGCTCCAGCAGTCACGGGCAAAGTGCCCCAGCTTTCCACAAGTAAAGCATGCGCCTGGGGTTCGACCCATAGTCGCCCCAGAAGCACCAGAAGAAGGAGCTGGACCCGAAGTCCTAGCCTTCTTAAAGAACTTACGGTACCCTGACTTTGAGGTAGTCGGCACCTTGAACTCAGTCTTCTTATCACCAGAGCTTTTCTTTGCTTGTACATTCTTCAGGTCCTTCTCTAAAGACCGGGTCGTGTTGTACAGGGTCAAGAAGTCCTACGTCATTGGCCCCGAGAGCAGTAGCATTAAGTCATCTCTTAGACCTTCGTAGAAACGGTTTGTGTTACGCTCCTCATCCTCAAACGTGGAGCTAGCGTACCGACCCAATCAATTAAACTCATGGAGATACTCATCCACGCTACTCTCTCCTTGCACCAACCTTTGGAACTCATTCTCCAATGTTATCCTCTGAGCCGAAGGGAGGTACCTTGCCAAGAACAGTCTCGAGAACTCCTCCATCGAGATGTCCGTAAGTTGTCTTCCTCTCAAGAGATGCAGCTCCAAACCCTCTCACCACAGCCTAGCATCTCCATCCAACAGGAACGTAGCTATAGTGGTCGTCTGCCACTCCTCCATTTCAGTAGCTGTCAGGACTCTCTTCCCTCGGGAGCGCCAGTCTTCAGCTTGAGATGGGGTTCCCAACCCCGAGAACATAGGATGATTAAAGCTCATAACGTGCTTGAGCTTCCTTTTAGTTGATCGCCTCGGCACCAAAGGCTCCACCACTACCTGCACCACTCTTCTCGGTTCATCCCTTTGAAGCGGTACCTACTCCATCGTAGGAGCGGGCTGCTGCATTTTCCTTGCAGGTTGCGCATTGATCAAGGAAAACACTGCTTCGGCAACCAACCGTATGGTTTCAACCAAGGGAGGTGTTGTAGGAACAACATTTGATGCACTAATAGCCTCAGAACCTGGACGTTCAAATGGCCCTACACCGCTTCTGGTCACTTATAGTTGTACAAAACCTCGATAAGCGACCAATCAAAATTGCAAAACGCAATTATAGGAACACTCATGTTCCTCAAACACGTGTATTTTCATTCCTAAGTGGACATTCATGGGTTCTTTTGATGTTATGACAATGACGCACACACATGTGCTCACCACCCCTTAAAAAGAATGCGCCGACGAATTCATTTTAAGCCTGACCGAAACCAGTAGTCTGATACCAAATTGTAACACCCCATATCTGTCACATATCATATAGCAGTAGGTCTGGCCGGGGCCCGACGCCATATACCACAGACAGACTGGGTGGTTACTCAATAGAATACCATCCAACTAATACCACCATCCTACACAGAGTCATTCTAGCGGAAGCAATTATTAAAAGTTGCAAATTAAAGAACCCAGCCACAAGCATGAATGTCCACTACAAAACCCAATAGGAATGAAGCACAATACACAAGTACTGGTCTTATGGCCTTACAATTGTTTACTCAAATAAAATGTGTCTTCCATACCACGGCACGAAGGCCGGTCACACATGAATGAAACACGTAAACATTCAAAATTTGGCCTTCGAGGGCCGGCTCAGCAACTTGGGCTTTACCCCAATATTTACCGCTCGGCTCTGCAGCACCTGCAAATAATAATCCACCGCACAGTGGCAAACAAAAGCAACGGTCAGCTATGCTGACCAAATTATAACGATCCTGCCCACAAACTCGGGGCGGGGATGCTCCTTTCCCTGCACTTTGTTAGCATAACCAAGCAGTATAGATAAAAACTTCATCACAGGCATGGACATGCACGGCCACAAACCCCCTGCTCTCAGGGCACATTCTCGGTGAAACGGTCAACGCCATGTCAATTTAAGACATAGACATCGCGGTCTCACCACCACCACTAGGATGACCAATCTTGCGTGCATTTTTGTCTTTCTGACATTGGTCACGTCATTTTAAGTCGTAGACCGCCTAAGACCCTCCATCTATGCCAACTGCTCCAACCGAATGACATAGAGCGAGTACGGTTTCGCCTAACCCGTTGTTCACATCGCAACGACATTTTAAGCCATATGTGCGGGTCAAACTTTCCCGAGTCCCAATACGATACACACTTTACATAACCCAGTTATGTACAAGTTGGCTCCCAGGCCACCATGCTGGTAGAATCACGCATGTACCCAGTTTTCCGGGTGCACCTTAGAGTTAGTCCCCAAGGCTCCCTGTTGCAATCTACCACGTAGAAAACCCAAAAAACAACCATCCGCACGGAGTCTTCTCCAGCCATTTATGCAATGCAATATCACCGATCCAAACCAACTTATCCGGGTAGGCTTAACACATCATGCCTATGTCAATTCTTGATTGCCGACTCATGTACACAACGGGGACTATTCATGTCTACCCGAAGGAACGCCTCGAACTCACTGCAAACTCGCGAGAGCGGGCTTCCTATGCAAAGAAAAGAGGACTTCACATGTCCTAGGATGAGAATCGTTACCCTAGCATTTTTCCTTGGCGCCATGAAAATGTATGCGGATGAAAAGCACTGCAATCTCCTTGCCTCCGTAGATCCGAAGTCGGCTCGCGATTTGGATCTCCGAAGCTCCGTCGGTGACCGGATCTAGCCTCCTTTCTTCTTCCTTGCTCTCCCCTCTCTCTAAACTTTAGAAAGAGAATAACCCAAGTGAAATGGGGTTTTCAGTGCCCTAAACCCGGGTATATCTCAGCAGGAACAACCCCCAGCAGTCGGATCCCAAAATAAAGAAACGGACGGCCACGATTCGGGCTTGAAATGCTTAATCTTGGCCGAACATGGCCTGTGACACGCGCTTGTCCAGGGCCATGTTCCCCATTCGTCGTCGAAACCGACGCATCCCGAAAAGAACACGGGTTCACGACACGCCCGTATCCTGATTGACATGTCCGTGTCATCCAGTACACGGCTGTGTAGTGGGCCGTGTTCCTCCATTGACACAGGCCCAACACAAGCCCGAGAAGAACACGGGCATTGGACACGCCCGTGTCCCAAATGACACGCCCGTGTCATACCCGAACACGCCTGGGATCCATGCCGTATTTCTCACCCAACTCAACTCGGCCAACCACCCGAGAAGGACACGGCCTGGGACACGCCCGTGTCTTAGGCCGTGTTTGCTGTTCGACGATCGCCCACTCCAAAATCAACGACGTCTCGGCCAGATTGTTGACGCAAGCACGGAATGCCCCTGGGACACGCCCATGTCCTAGGCCGTATCACCCCTGCCAAATTCCAAACTTGGCTCAAAATGCCTCCCGACGCTCTTTTAAGTTTCGGGGCCTTACACTCCCCAAGGAGAATAACTGGGTCAGACTAATCCCGAGTCTACTAATTCTTGTAGCTGCACTCTGAATTCCGCCAGCTCCTTAGGCGCTATCCTATAAGGATATCTTGAAACTGGATGATCCCAGAGAATTAGGTGGATTTTGAAATCCTCTTCCCGATGTGGAGGTAGTCCGGGGAGCTTCTCCGGGAATATATCCGAAAACTCCTTTACCACGTTTACTTCAGCCAATTCCTTGCTCTGCTACATCAACTCAAAGTAGACCACCAAAACCTTATCACCTCTCATGGTGGCCTTCTTCGCCTGTATGGAATTTAGCATGAGGCGGGAAATAAACGGTATACCTTGGTAGGTGAACATTCCTCATGTTGGTGATTGGAGGGTCATCTTCCTATTCTGACAATCTATCTGTGCTGCATGGTCCGCGAGCCAATGCATCCCTAATATCAGGTCAAATCCCGATAGCTGGAGTACCACATCTTCAACTTCCATCTCCTGATCACTTATCTTTACTCGAAAATTGCATAAGTCCGAGGAGATCATCTCCGATCCATCGGGGAGTAGTACCCGCAATGGGTTTCCTGTGAGGTAAACCACTCTTGGCTCCTAATGTATAAAATCATGAGACACGAAGGAGCGAGTGGTGCCCGTGTCAAAGTGCGCTCGAGTAGCCCGATCATTGATCCAGAGGACCCTGTGGTTTCGATTGATTTTGAAACTGTAATGTATATACGAATGTAATAAAAGCATCACAGTTTAAGGTGCAGTATAAAGAAAACACTTACCATTCACCACGTCCGTAGTGGCTCGATCCCTCCCCAAGTCCAAAGCATAAGCCAACTGGGGAGGTTATTACTGTCCTCTACTGGGCTGGCCCCGACCACGTCCTCCACCATGGTAATTGTCCCGATGCCCTTTCCTGGGTGCCAAAAGGGGGCATTGAGGTCGCAAATGTCCCAACTCGTTGTAGTGGAAACAACGCCTTTCAAAAGGGCTCTGTTCAGCCATATATGCTGGTGCAGGCACGACCCTCCGCTGTACTAGGGGAGGTGGGGGTGTCCTTATCCAATGGTGGTCGCGGGGTGGCTGATGGCGATCTCATCGGTCATAGCATCTATGATCTCCTCTGTCATTTCCACGGCGCGCTGATGCCTCCCATGAACCCTCCGATCTTGTTCCTGGGGTGTCTCTGATATTCTCTTCAACCTATTCCTCTCTCGAGTGTTCTTTATATCATCCTCCATCGTCTTTGCAAGGTTGACGATAACCTCAAATGGAGCATGTGCAGCAATC
Source organism: Platanthera guangdongensis (assembly GCA_039583875.1). Classification (NCBI taxonomy): domain Eukaryota; kingdom Viridiplantae; phylum Streptophyta; class Magnoliopsida; order Asparagales; family Orchidaceae; genus Platanthera; species Platanthera guangdongensis. The sequence continues at coordinate 139,546,817 of CM077148.1, forward strand.
ATCAGCAGTTGCTAAATGGAGTCGTTGAGGCCTTGAAAGAATCTTTTGGCCTGATTCTCATCCTCTATGGCCATGATGCCAGCATACCGGTCAAGGTGGGAGAACTCTCGCTAGTACTATGTAACTGTCATAGTGCCTTGCCGAAGGTGAAGAAAGCGCTTCTGAATCTCTGTCCGGTCAGAGCCAGAAATGAAGTGCTCCGTCATCAAGGTAGAGAAACCTTTCCAAGAAACATCAGTCATGCGGCGGTTCCTATAAGTGGTATGTAGGATTGACCTCCACCACTGCCTAGCATAACCCTCCAGAAGGGTGGCGGCTAGGGAAACTGCGTAGTAGGAGGGGCAGTGCATTCCCATGAGTAGCTCCTCAATCCTTTCCAGCCAATCCTCTATCTGGATGGCTGACTCTGTCCCTCTGTAGGTTGGGGGACGAAAGCTCCTGAACATCACCAATATTTCTACATCTGTAGGGCCCTGTGCCTGTAGCAGCTGCTGCTGCTGTAGTGAGGCCCGAAAAGTGTCTAATAGTGCAGTAAGAGTCTTCCCCAACTCGGTTTGCTGAAATGGGGTCGGCTGGGCCGATACTGCATGACTAGTGGGTACAGTAGGAGGTGGAGGCGCCCACTCATCAACTAGAGTGTCAGGGCTATAACTGTCCTCGTCAGTGTCATCTGTGTTCTCATTTCTCAATTTGAGGCAAGTCTCCAGAAATTCCTATGCCAAATTATGAAAATATACGTGTCAGAACTATGTAATTAAGGTAATGGGGTTGGTACTTGGTCGAAGAATTGATTCGGTTGGGTTTTACTAGCGGACACTTGCGTGATGTTTCATCATGATTCTACTACGGTCCACCACTCTTCTGTTGTATAGTTCATCCTCGAACTAATTAACATACGATGGTGAACCATCTGTGATTACTATTTTTTTATAAATCTGGAACGTTTTTTCGCTCTGATACCCTTGTAAGATCCCCCTTTCAAAAACCAGGAGGACCTTATGCCCAAAGCGCTTGTCCCACCAAAAGGTTCGTGTTTCGGTAGAGGACCTTATGAAATAGGTACTCTTGGTGGGAACACATCCTCACCTCATGCAGAGATCGACCCTCTCGGCACTTAAACAAACGAGTGTGAGACGGACCTCTGTAGAAGGGGTAGCTAGCCCCCGGTCCTCTCCACCACCCAACAATAATAGAGTTCGTCGTCACAACTTCTCTCGTAGTGTATAATTGGGGGAAGCCGACGAACCCGCCACATCAGTAACCACGCACCCTCCCATTTACCCATGCATAAGAATGAATGATATGTATAGATGACAATACAAATGTAATTTAATTATGGATCGACTCGTAAATACAAGACACCCTCTTCTTGATACTTATCATGTGAGTAAGCTAGTTTCATCAACTTATACATTCGAGAGTCATACCTTCATGAATAGAATATTTGAAAACATCTGTACATGTTCAATAAAATCATGACTTTACCTGTCCATTTATTTCATCTTTAGGTGATTATAATAATAGAACCTTTCAGAATAGGTTTTTCTTTTGTAGAAAATATGAAATGCATTGATAATACTTTTGGATAATTAATTTTATCCAACGTAGAATAGTTAATACGAATTACTATTAAAACATTTCAAGATTAGCAATACTCAATTATAAGTTCTACCCAAATTTACACTCACGGGAGTGAGAGACGGCTAAATTTGCACCAATAAAAAGGTGAGACTAGGTACAGCGAACACGAAAAGATATTGATGGCTAAGGCAGTAAAATTGTATAAGATCATGTTTCTTTGTTCCAAATTCACTAGGCGACTAGGTATAATGAAAAACCAGGTATATGAAATCACCGACAATCTTTGAAAGGTTATATATTTGCAGTAGATTAACATGATTATATAAATAATATCATCAAAAATTTAGAATTTTAATATAATTATATTTGCAAACATTTAGAATATTGTTGCGGAAACACTAAACCATGAGATATAATGGTACGTATGCAAATATGTATCTCTGTATTTAATCATTTTCATTTTACATGTGGAGCTAATAAGGCATGAGACGTGTCATCCTATTCACCCAATTAGTGATATTTGTTGAAACCAACCGTCACCACACAACTTCCCAAAACCCCGAGGTTATGGTAAGGGGGGACGGGGGTACATGAACACAAAGGATCGCCCACTGCAGGCGATGTGGGACTAACCCCAACCACAGGACCGCGGGGATATTCCGCCACACAAGGGGGGCCCACCGGGGTCAACACCCAGACCTGGAACGCGATGGGGAAAGCCCAAATATGCGGTCCCACACACACCCAATCCCCTGGACCTTGGTTCTCAACACACCCCCGCAGCAGGATGGCTCTGATACCATGTGGAAACCAACCGTCACCACACATCTTCCCAAAACCCCGAGGTAGTAGGAAGGGGGGACGGGGGTACATAAACACCAAGGACCACCCGCTGCAGGCGATGTGGGACTAATCCATCCACGGGATGACGGGGATATTCCGCCACACGGGGGGCCCACCGGGTTCAACACCCAGACCTAGAACGCGATGGGGAAAGCCCAAACATGCGGTCCCACACACACGTGTCCTGCTGGCTAATATAATCTCAACACACCCCCGCAGAAGGACAACCTCCCTCTGATACCATGTTGAAACCACCCGTCACCACACATCTTCCCAAAACCCTGAGGTAGTAGGAAGGGGGGACGGGGGTACATAAACACCAAGGACCACCCGCTGCAGGCGATGTGGGACTAATCCATCCACGGGATGGCGGGGATATTCTGCCACACGGGGGGGCCACCGGGGTCAACACCCAGACCTGGAACGCAATGGGGAAGCCTAAATATGCGTCCCACATACACCCAATCCCGCTGGACCTTGGTTCTCAACACACCCCCGCAGCGGGATGCCTCTGATACCATGTTGAAACCACCCGTCACCACACATCTTCCCAAAACCCCGAGGTTATGGTAAGGGGGGACGGGGGCACATGAACACAAAGGATCGCCCACTGCAGGCGATGTGGGACTAACCCCAACCACAGGACCGCAGGGATATTCCGCCACACAAGGGGGGCCCACCGGGGTCAACACCCAGACCTGGAAAGCGATGGGGAAAGCCCAAACATGCGGTCCCACACACACGTGTCCTGCTGGCTAATATAATCTCAACACACCCCCGTAGCAGGACAACCTCCCTCTGATACCATGTTGAAACCACCCGTCACCACACATCTTCCCAAAACCCCGAGGTAGTAGGAAGGGGGGACGGGGGTACATAAACACCAAGGACCACCTGCTGCAGGCGATGTGAGACTAATCCATCCACGGGATGGCGGGGATATTCCGCCACACGGGGGGCCCACCGGGGTCAACACCCAGACCTGGAACGCGATGGGGAAGCCCAAATATGCGTTCCCACACACACCCAATCCCGCTGGACCTTGGTTCTCAACACACCCCCGCAGCGGGATGGCTCTGATACCATGTGGAAACCAACCGTCACCACACAGCTTCCCGAAACCTGGTGACGGGTGGTTTTAACAATATCATTAACGGAATTTTAGTTGATTTTATTTAAACAGGTAAACTGCATATTACGAATTCCCTACTTACCTACTTATCACAAGGTTTGTAAACCGGACAAACAAATAAATAAATAAATAAACGGCACGGTCTTGGAGGATCGGACATGGATTCTACTCATGGACGGCCTGAGCCACATCTACCCCGGCCACCACCCACGGTAGGTGCGTTTGGGGATTTGGGAGATATAATTATATATATATATATATATATATATATATATATATATATATATATATATATATATATATATATATATATATATATATATATATATATATATATATATATTACAACTCCATTATTGCGCAAAGTTAAATAAAAACTCATTTACTTTCCCCGCACCATACGATGGCGGTGTGCGGGAGATAACATGTGGCCAACCGGAGACACCCTTGCTTCGGCCATCACTCTCAAATGGAGTCACCCTGGGAGCTAGCTCCGGTGAGGTGTCGGCCGACGGCGAAACGCCGCCGGCGGGCTCAGAACTTGGAAGGGAAAACCCTTCCTGGTCCATGGTGGCAGTATGCATGCTGTCACCATGGACCTGTAGCTCCACTACAGGAAGGGCCTCCCCGCCAGCACTAGCGGGTAGTTTAACCCGATAACCCCCTTCACATGGATGCGCTCGGGGAGGCAGTTTCGGAGAGGTGTCGGCCGGTGGTGGACCATTGCAACCACCTCCGGCGGCTGCGCCAAACAGAACATCCAACTAACAAAAAAATGAGGGCCCCATAGTGGCTACGTGCATGCAGCCACCGGTAGGCCATGCGGGCAGCCCCTTCGCCGGCCGGAGCACCGGTTGCTCCGACCACCACTCCCAGCAACCCTTCCCAGGGCAGCGCTCCGGCTACATGTCGACCGGCGAGGTCCACCGCCGCCGGTGACCTGGAGGGAAAAAACATACAGGTCCATGGTACAGTCACAGTAAAAAAAATATAAAATAGGGCAGGCGGGGGGGGGGGATCACGGGCTGCCCCATCGCCGTTGGTGGGGGCTTGGTTCCGACCACTACCCCCGATGACAGTACCCCGCGGAGGGCCTCTGGTGGGGTGACTTCCGGCGACCGGCCGCCGCCGGTGGTGGCCGGAAAATATCAACAGAAAATTTTTTTTTTGTCTTTTTTTTTTGATCGGATGAAGAGGCCGCCAGAGTGGTTTCCGTCGAGCCCCTTCGCCTCAAGGGCCTTGAGGAGGGGTCGTGGGGACTCCTCCTCCCCTTCATATGCTGCATGCGAGGTCGAAAACCGCAACAGTTGCAGAGGTCGTGGGGGTGGTCCGAAGCTTCCATGGCCGGGAACGCCGTCTCCGGTGGTCGAAGTCGGCGGAGGTCGACGAGAAGAAGATCTAGGGCAAGGAGGAGTCGTAAGAACTTACGTTCGTGCCGTTTAGGCGAGGGGATCGTCGCGCGACCATGGCGATGGAGTTAGTGTAGGAGGCTCGCCGGAAGGTCATTGGGGAATGGTCTCTTCCTGGTTAGGGAGGTATGGTGCTGGGAAAAACATAACCCTAGCCCTTGAGGGGTTTATATAGGAGGGGTGGTCTCTTGGAGTGTTGGGAGGGGTTTAATGAGGAGTATTTACTCCTCCTTGGTGGATCTGCGCACACCAGCTGTTCAACCTTCCCAAGGCCTTGAAAATGGGGGGAGATGAACCTCCAACCACCACATTGAAAGGTAGAGTTATTAGGGGGGGTTTAACATATTAATGGATGCTTTAATATGTAATAACTAATTATTCATAACTTATTTTAAGTCTAAAATTTTATGACAGAGTTCTGAAATAATAAGATATTTTTAGGATTTTTTTCGTAATTTTTGAAAGTATTTTCATATTTTTTTATATTTATTTGGTGTTTTGAAAATAATATAATTAAAATAAATAATTTATATTTTAAATAATAAATTTTAATTACTACATCTCTTTAAAATTCTTTTAGGGTGCTATGATAAAAATTTGAGAGGATAATAATGTCATTTGCTATTTTATCTTAAATCTCCAATATATTTAATAAATTAATTACTCAAATAATAAATTAATTTTTTAAAAGATTAATTATTATTTTTATAGGCCCATAACACTTCAATTTATTCCTAGGGTGTCTTGATAAAATTTCAGAGTTGATAGGAGTGCACTAGTCACGTTTCCCATGAAGTTATTGTTTATGTGATTATGTGTGCGTTTAGGCTGATAAAGGTGTTTTGGGCATCGCATGATTCAAGACATTCAACTTAGTGAATAACTATCATGATGAGTTAATTTGACTAATTTGGGGTAATTACATGCTACTTGTGCGTATATTGGCCTACTAAGGGCTAATAAGTCAATATACACAAAAGTAAGGGTCCAATATCTTTTTTAGTCACATAAGACCCGTGCGACCTGGAAGGCGGATGAAGCGACTTATTGGGTCACTAATACCCAATAAGTTATCCTCCTACTATTTGGGTGCCAAACTAGCCCACATAACCCTAGCGGGTCAAATGACACGAAGGGGTCGAGAAAATCGAAAATGGGATGTTACAATCAGTGCCTAACCTTCAAGACCATTCAAAGTCATATGATGAAGTAACAAAATCATGAGCAAAATTGTCCTAAATGGTCCTAGGTTACTTCAAGAGGGATGTAAGCTCCTAAAGTCCTAGCATCACTTCCTAGGGTTAAATTGCATCTTAGACACACTACTAACAAGTTACAAGGCATTACAAGGGCATGTGGTCCCATGTCCTTTATTGAGCTGAAAACCCCATCCCTATGGCTCACACTAGGGTCTTAAGGTATCTCCACCCCAAAAAACCCTAAATCCCTGGTGGGGATGTTTTAAATGAACTTGAGGCTCTATACAAGGATTTATCACTTTTGGATGAGAATTGACCACTCAAACCATCAAACAACCATTGCCCTAATTTCCCCTTTAGGGACCAAAGTTTGGTCACATCATTCCCTACTCAAATCAACCCAAAATGTGCAGAGATTTTTACTAGAGTAATGGCATGGCCCTAATGGTCACACACCAAAATATTGGGTGGTTTTGAAGTCATTAGACCCATTAATTAAATCATACATGATTTATTAAATGTTTTCTAAATCTATAGAAAACTGTGTTCCAAAATTCCCATTTTTGGATATGTCTGAGATATAGATGAGACTAACCTATGATCCAAATTTCAAAGCATTTGGATGAGTAGTTTAGTGGGGGGCACAAAAATTTGTGTCGGGTTATCCCCATGTATAGCTAGCACCATTTGGTGTGCTATGGTCAGACCAGTGACCAAATTTTAAAATAAACTAGACTCAAAATGATACAATCTTGATACTAACCATTTTTTTGGAACAGGAATCTAAGTATTTTTAATAATTAATCTATCGACTGCAATTTATGTGACAAAAATGAAATAAAATGAAATAATAAAAATCATCAACGACACGAATCTTGGCGCGGAATGGACGGAATCCCGTTGTTTACTTCCTGGAGCCAATGGCCAGGATTGGCCCGTCCTGGGTGATGTTTGGCCATGAATTCCCGACCACCTGTGCCTCCTCCCGGCCGACCACCGCCACCACCACCTTTTTGAGGTGGTGAATGGAGATTTGCGGTGGTTGGCCGGCCGGAGGTGGATGAAACAATGAAATGTGGGTGGAAGAAAAAGCTTGAAAACCAAGCTCTCGGCCAGCTTTATCTAGGGCCTATTGGCCCAAAGCCTTGCGGCCAGTAGATGTGGATATATTTACTGAGAAAGAGGAAGAGGATAGGACCTTCTAGGGTGGCTGGAGTCGAGCCGATCGCTGTGTCGCCATGGATGGATTTGAAGCATTTGGGTGCTCTACAACAACACTACCAAAGACTTTGATTTCTTTAGGGAAAGAGTTGAAATGACTCCTCATAGCATGGTGAAGCTTTTAAAATGATCGAATGGGGGGGGGGGGGTGAGAGGGAGGGCCATGGCTTCAATGCTATTAATGGCCAAGGGTGGAGTTTTCAGCCAACTGGATTCTTTGCTTTCAGCCACTGATGAGACCGGGAAAAACCTCTTGATCTCCTCTAACTGATGAGGGGAGATGAATCTCCATCAATTGGGAGATAGATGAGGGGTCAAGGGCATTCAAACTCCATGAATACCCATTTTTTCTCTCTTCTCTCTCTCCTCCATTAAAGGGCAATAGAGATTTCTCTCTCCTAGTCACTATTTCTAGAAATTTGAGTGGCATTTATGTAAATATCAGCTTCCTAGAGCTAGTGGGCCACTCAAATTGGGCTTAGCCCAAATGGATAGGGCTAGGTTAGGTCAACTTGAGTTAATTTGACCTAAACTATGGTTGAGTTGACTTTGGTCAAAATGACCTTTTGGGTCGACCCCACTGGATCCTTAGTGACCCATTGGCCTCCCCTAAGGTCTAGAAAGGGTTGGGTAGGGTTGTTTTAGCATCTTGGAGGCCACTTGACCCTTAATATGACACTTTGATCATTTTAGGGCTAGAGTTGACTTTGGTCAACTTGACCTCTTTAGTTGACCCTAATGGGTCCTTGGTGACCCGTTGACCTCCTTAAGGGTTAGGAAGGTCTAGGTGGGGTCAATTTGGCTAAGGGATGGTCAATTGACCCTATGAAGGTTAGTTTGACCCATTGAGGGTTAGGGTGGATTTTGGTCAACTTGACCACTATGATTGACCCCAATGGGTCCTTAATGACCCTATAGACCTCCTAAGGGGTTAGGGGTGTTGTTGTGGGGTCCTGGAGTCAATTTGAGGACTTAAAGTCGAACCCAACGATAGGTAATTGGAAAATACTATTTATAGACCAAGGTGGTTTTCACCTTCATGCCTAAATTCACTTGGTCTCATTAGGTTCATAGGCTTTTGTCATGACCTAATCATGACAAAACCACTCTTAGGTGTCTAGTTATTTGAGGGATGTTACAAATCCCAATACATAAAAATAAAAATTTCGTCCCTGAAATTAAGGCAGGCCTACGGGATTTCTACTGAAGTAAAAGCATGCAACATCCCTAGAAGATTGAAGGTATACCTGACTCGAAGAGATCCAGGTACCTATGCTACATCAGGTCCTGTGGCTCCCATGATTCCTCCACAGTACCTTGACCAGCGGAACCTTCTTACATCGTAAGACCTGCACTGCTGTGTCATCGATCTTGACCGGCTCCATGTTGACTAATCGATCAGAAGCCATTAGGCCATCTATAGTGGGAATCAGATGCTCAGGTCGTAGTAGAGCCCTCCAAAGTGAAGAGACATATAAGACGTCGTGTAATCCTAATAACTCTGGCGGTAGCTCCATTTTGTAAGACAAGGGGCCGATCTGTTCCAGGATCCTGTAAGGCCCCATGTATCTCGTACTGAGCTTCTTCCGCCCGCATACCCGCGAGACTCCAGGCATCAGGCATATCATCAAGAAAATCTAGTATCCAATTGGAACTTCACTTGACGATGTCGTGCGTCGTAGTACTTGGCCTATCTACTCTGGGCCTCCAGCATCCTGTCTCAGATCAATCTCACCTGAGCATCTATGTCCACTACAAACTTCGAGCCAAGTGCCTTTGGATCCTCATCCTGGATCCAAGATAGTGGGGTCCTGAACCTCCTCCGTACAGTGCCTCGTAAGGGGCCATGACTATGATGTACTGATGACTGTTATTGTAGAAGAACTCGATCAGCGGCAATAGTCTCAACCAAGGCTCTCTGCAGCCCAAAATACATAGGCGTAGAAGATCCTCCAGTGTCCGATTATTGCTCTCTGTCTGCCTATCTGTCTGAGGGTGGAAGGTTGTGTTAAATGTCAACCGAGAGTCCAAGTAAGCCTGGGCCGACCTCCAGTCCTTGGACATAAACCGTCCATCCCGATTTGACACGATTGTCCTAGGCACTCCATGGTAGCGGACAAACTGCTCAATAAATCTCCGTACCAAATCACTAACCGTAGTGTCCTTCCTGACTGGAATAAACCTGGCCACCTTCATCAATCTGTCGAGGACCACCCAAATCGAATCTTTCCCTGCATGAGATCGAGGTAGCCCATGTATGAAATCCATGGCTATGTCCTCAAACTTCCCCTCTGGCACCGGGAGTGGCTGCAATTATCCGGCCGGACCCTTACACTCCTCCTTCACGATCTGGCAAGCCTCACAATGCATTACAAAGTATGTGATATCCTTCTTCATTCCTGGCCAATACATAGTTGATAGTCCTCTTCAGATCCGCTTCCATCTTTGTGATCCCTGGGTGCACTGAATATCTGTTGCAATGAGCCTCGGTCATGTTATACACCCAAATTCAGCCTCCTGCCAGTATATAAACTCGGCATATAAAGCACAGCAACCCATATCTCAGAGAGTAATCCCCTGTCGTGCCTTCGTCCAAGGCCCTGAAAATCGAATCGATCCTCACATCCAGCCTCTGCCCATCCCTGATGCGATCCCGGATGTCCTCGGTAGTGCACATCGATGCCAGGTACTCCTCATACATCTCTGGACCATCCTCGGATAAGAGCGATATCTGCATCTCTACCAACATCTGTACCAACTCCATAGCCATAAGCTGAGGCCCTGTTCCTGATGTAGTGGCGTTACAACTCAGAGTGTCTGCTATAATATTTGCCTTCCCGGGATGATAGTGCATGATGCACTGATAGTCTAGCAAAAACTCTACAGTTGCATCTCTATCAGATGTTTAGCTCTTTTTGTGTGTCCACGTACTTCAAATTATTGTGGTCCGAGAAGATATCACAGTGGACACCATAGAGATAGTGTCGCTAGATCTTCATAGCGAAGATAACCGTCCCCATCTCCAGGTCATGTATTGGGTAGTTTTGCTCATGATTCTTCAACTAGCAGGAGGCATAAGCTATCACATGCCCGTTCTGCATCAGAAAGGAACCCATCCCCTAATATGACGCCTCCATGTAAACATAAAATCCTTCCTTCATAGATGGAAGGGCAAGGATAGGAGTCAAGGTAAGCCGACCCATCAGCTCCTAGAAAGCAGCCTCGTATTGTGGCGTACAAACAAAAGGCGTCTCCTTCTTCATCAGAGATGTGAGTGGGAGAGAAATTTAGGAGAATCCATATACGAACTTCCGGTAGTAACTGGCAAGTACTAGTAAACTCCTCACATCAGTGGCCGTCTTCAGCGGTGGCCAATACCGTACTGCCTGAACCTTTACCAGATCCACTGCCAGTCCTGTTCCACTTATAATATGGCCCAAGAAAGCGACCTCCTTCAGCAAAAATTAGCACTTGCTGAACTTGGCATACAGATTGTACTCCCGGAACCTTTCCAGGGTTAGTGCCAAATGACGCGCATGCTCCTCCTCGGTCCTCAAATAGATGAGGATGTCGTCAATAAACACTATGATGAAGACGTCCAAGTAGGTCTCGAATACCTGATTCATCAAACTCATGAACGCAGATGGTGCATTCATGAGCCTGAAGGGCATCACAGTGAACTCATACAGCCCGTATCTACTACTAAAGGTGGTCTTTAGGATGTCCTCCTCATAAATCCGTAGCTAATAGTATCCTGACCTCATATCCAGCTTTGAAAACTATTGAGCTCCCTCCAACTTGTCAAATAGCTCTTTAATCCTCGACAAAGGATACGTGTTCCAGACTGTCAGCCTATTCAGTGCCTGGTAGTCAATGCACAGTCGGAGTGTTCCATCCTTCTTCTTCACGAATAGTACCGAAGCACCCCATGGCGAAGAGCTTGGCCAGACAAATCTTGCTTCCACTAGCTCCTACAGCTGAGTTCGAAACTCCAACTTCTTCGGGGCCATCCGATAAGGAGCTCTGGATACCAGCTTAGCCCCTGGCATGAGCTATATCTGGAAATCCTTCTCTCGATGCGGCAACAATCCTGACAACTTCTTCGGAAATACATCAGCAAAGTCCCACACTACTGGGATACTAGTAATGTAATACTTTGCCTTGTCCATCTCAAACAACACCTGGTAGACCTCATCTCCCACCAGATGGGCCTTGAAGGCCTGAATAAAAGAGAGTAGAAGGCGAGAAGTTGGGACAATAACTTTGAAGGTCGGGTAAGTATCACCGTAACTCAGCATGACCCTCCTTGCTAGGCAATCAATCTTTGTATGGTTCCAGGTGAGCCATGTCATGCCCATGATGAGATTAAAATCTGGCATCCTCAAGATCCTAGCCGGGTCCTCAAAGGTTACACCATCAAAGGTCACTCCCAGAACACACTTGTCTGTAGAATGGATCTCCGTCCCGTCGGGGAGATGCACCCTCCTAACGACTCCCTCAAAGCTCTCGATCTAGTCCAGGTCTCTGATAAACTCCTCCAAGACAAAATTATGTGATGCTCCCGTGTCGAATAGGGTGTGGGCAGGCTTTCCACACACCATCACTATACCTTAGTTAGTTAAGTTTTTCCTCTTAGATATATAGTTTCAGATTCTTCCCTAATTCTATAGTTCTATATCCATGTAATCTAGCTTATAGAAAAGAAAGAAACTTAAATCACTGGTGTACCTTCTATAACCCGCTCCGGGTTACAGGGCTGAGTTAGATCAAAGGCATATACCTTCCATTTATCCTGTCTGTGGTCAACACCCTAAAATCCACGTCCTCGGCCGCGTCCTCGACCACCAAACTGCTGTTCAGGTGGGGCATCCTGAATTGCAGTTAAGGGTGCTTCCCTCATGTGGAAGTTCCTCCGAATGTGCCCCGGCTGGTTGCACCAAAATCATGTCAGTGCCTACTCCACTACCCTCAGTATCTCCGGCATCTGCGAGGACTGAGGAGCTAACACCACCTGGTTCCTCTGCTCATGCCTATCCTCCTAGCATGGTTGATCTCCATTCCTCCTTTCCCCTATGACATGACCTCTAGGCTGATCTCTCCTGCCACCAATCACTGAGTCATTAGCCAGTCTCTTCCAGCCCCAGACTATATGCTGGCGTGCCTCCAGCTTCTTGGACATCTCTATGATCCTGGCAAAGATCCTATCAGAAATAAAGAGGAGGGCCTAGCTCATGTTATTGTGAAGGCCCTTGTAGAACCTCTTCACGTAGCCCGCATCGTCCAGCTGACATGAGTCCACAAAGCGGGCTAGATGTGTGAACTCCTGGTAGTATTCTAACACCGACCTGCTGCCCCTCCTCAACTACAGGAACCTATCCTCCAACTCATCCCTCGCTGAATGTGGTACAAAATGCTCCAATAGAGCTGCTCTGAATTCCTCCCAGGAAATGTCCACGCAATCCACTCCAACGAAGGTGGTGTCTAATAGTGACTTCCACCATTTATTCGCATGCGACTCCAAGTAGGAAACTGCCAAGGCTACTACCTCATTTGTAGGACATTGAATCCCTGCCATCATCACATAAATAATGTCCAGCCACTCCTCTATACGGACAGCTGACTCCGTCCCGAGGTAGGATGGAGTAGAAAGCCCCCAAAAGATGCTCAACAAGTTAGCCTCAATATTTGGTTGTGGAGCCGGATCCTGCTGAGCCCTAAAGGCCTCTAGAATAGCTGTCAGTGTCTATCCCATCTCCATTTACTGGAACGAAGTCAGAGCCGACGAGGGTGGAACCGTGTTCTGTTCCTGAGGTGTACCCTGTTGAGGGTTAGGGTTTGCCGAAGGCTACAAGGAAAATTCAAATTGTTAGCTGATTTACAAATGGAACTAATAAAAAAGTGGACTTTTTCATGTGATTCCCCTTATGGGCATACCATTGCTTCCGCTGCTAGGTTGTCCTCAAACTAAGCTCACGCGGGGTGGCCTAGGGTTTTGTGGACTTCTTCTCTTCAAATCGAGGTTTCCTCTGATACCAGTTTGTAAGACCCCATTTTTTGTTGCCGGGTCTTATGCCCAGAATCGCCGTTTTGCGGTGACACCAACACTCAGGGAGGTCGTCACTACAAAATTCCAATCCTGCCGGCATTAGTAATCACCAAGGAGTAGAAGTACATGAAAGGAAACAATTAAGTCAAGTCCACAAAACACAATAGATATATAAATGAGCATGAAAAGTCACAACAAAGTCCACATGATATAGAAGCAGAATAACATTGATAGAAGTACTGAAACTAAACGGAAATGTGGAAATATAAACGGGCTCATGTCCAGTACATCATGACCTCACTACAACACACTCACGGAAGCTAAGTAAAACCAACACTCATGGAGCCAGAAGCGGGTGCTCCTATACTAGATTGGACAACCTCCATGTGCACCGCACTCCGCTGGTGCTGCTTCTCCTGCTACTGCTCCCTATCTCCATCCAGAGCCACTGAAATGTTTGGTCTACTGACCATTATTCAAAAAGACAGCCTGATTTCCCCCACCCCTCCATAGTGGATCCTAGGCACCGTGCGGGAGGAATGATAGGAAATCTATGATGGTGGAGAGTAGACAAGAATAGGTGATGGTGGTCCTAATCTAGTAGATTATATAGTATAACATTTATAAGAGTCTAAACCAGCAGTTCTATATCAAGTAGAGCAGTAATAAAGGAAAGGTAAAGAGAACAAGCTATATTTAAATGCAACCTAAATTTATAAGAATGCACATACGAACTTATAAATTAAGGGGTCAATTTGCAGGGCCTATCATATAAAAAGTCACATACCAATTTATATGATAGGGGTAGTGTTGAAGCCAAAAATGACCTCAACGGGAGTTCAAAATAGGGGTGCAGCCAACACCTACTTCTCTCAAGCCTCAACCCTCGACTAGATTCAAAGGTCCCTGGACTGACCCAAAGACTCAGCAGGGAGGTCACACCTCACACCCGGAAGATCTCTGAGAGCTTCCCCTCCAAAGCCAAAAGCTGGGCTAGGAGCTCCTTAGAAAGAACTAGAAATCGGAAGATTGTGAAAGCTTGCCTTCTAAGGAACCCTTATGGGTCTATTTATAGCCTTTGCTGACCTGATATTACTGAAATACCCTTAGTTGATCTGCCAATAGCCAAATCCTGCTGTTTATCCTGAGGGTAATTAGCTCATTTTACCTCAGGCCCTGGGCCCCACCTGGCGAGATCTCTGAGCTGAGAGCCTTCTATCCAGAGCACGACGCAAGCAGTCTCGCCTGCTTACAGGCGAGAGCTCCTTCGAGACAGGAGCGTGGAGCAAGCGCGAACATTCCCGCCCACTTATGGGCGAGAGCTTCTTTTGGGCGGGAACTCCTCTGGCTAGCCTAATACTGACCGTTGGTGCCTCTTGGTCTGACTCAGCGAATATGGGGTTGTACACAATCCCTACTCTTTTTGAGCTAGCTCTGCGCTCGAAAAGACACATCCAACCCATAAATATTCGCTGATCACGTGTCAACATCAGGGAATCTTTTCGTGGGCCATATCGTGGCTATATATATGTGCCGATAGACGGCCATAAATCTGCCCTTGAATCGTCGCTCTTCGCCTGAGCTCTCTCTTCTCCACGCGATGCGTTCCTAGCGCGTTGACAAACTACTTCCGCAGGATCTTCAAGACCGCATCGATACGGGCCAGGCGCGAGCTAAGGCTAACAACTCCTTGGTTGCCCCCTGGCTGGCGAGAAAGTCGTCAGCCGCTGAGCCTTCTCAGCCCAAGAAGAAAAAAAAGAAGAAGGCGAAGGTGGTCCAGCGAGACCTGCCTCACGAGAACAGGAGCCCGCCTACCCCGGCCGCAAGCTGTGCGGATGTTCCCTCTCCGCAGAAGGTATGTCTGATTCGCTAATCGTTGAAACCACTAGTTTCTTATACGAGACGATTTGTAGCTGACGCGATACTTCTCACAGGAAACGGTCCGCGACGACATCAGGCCCCCGCGGGAGCCCTTGGACCCATCATCTCGTCCTCCTGAGGACCAACCACGGGTCTCGGAGGTCTCTCCTCCGCTTGATTCCTCGAGAACTGTAGGTATCTTTTCCTCTCTCACACTTAACTCAAGTTTTAGAATGCTGAATTATCTTCCCACAGCAGATATGCCCGAAATGGTCTACGTATTTAAACGCAAGTGCACGTGCCGTGTCAAGCAATAAAAAGTGAGTAATAATCGTTTTCACATGAAGGTGATTGATTCAGTGCTTGCAAATACCAGTTAGGCCTTTTCCTTAAATCCAAGTAGGACAGAATTGGTGATTTTCTTGAATTACTAAAACTAAGGAGATAAACTTCTAAATGAAAGTACTACGCATCTTGGGAGAAATACGTTTCCTATCAAATGAAAGAAATAATCTCATATTACGATTTCCTAGGTTTAGTATGATAAATAAGTGAATGTGTTGTTGTGAAAATGCGTGGTGAGCGTGCCTTGCAACGATCTTAAAATAGAGAACTGTATCTCTCGATATTGGCAATCCCTAGTTCTATATTTTCCCTGGGGTGAAATAAGAACCGCTCAAAGAACAAAGACCTAAGTTGCTAACACCAAGTGGAAGTCTCCTTCTCTCTGCAACTGCTATATCAAAATTATGATATACTACCGCAACTCCTCTCTTGATTTATGAAGCGTAGCATAAATGTGAAACATTGGCCAAACAATTCAAAAATAAAGATCATAAAATTGATAAAGAACATTCACCAAGTATTCTCAACAAAATAAATTAGAAAATATCCATCATACATAACCTAGTACTCTCATAATATAAGATTAAGGAAGAATTAGTTCATGGCATTAGAGAAATCACACAAAATGTTGAATTAGATCTTACAAAACATAGTGGTTCACGCTTAATCGCTGCAGGAATCTCTTTCTAGAGTCGCTTCTTTGATCCACACGAAGATCCCCTTCTTCTTCCTCTCGCCATCGCTCTCCAATGGAGGTTTTCTTCCCAAGCCAACCCTATATGGTGCTCTTCCCCTTAGATCCAAAAAAATAATTCAATCTCCCTCATTTTGGTCAGTTTTTGGCATTAAAATGTCCACCCTTGCTGAAGAGATGCATCCTTCCATAATTAAAAACGAAAAAAATTCAAATTTAAAATTTGAATTTCGGACAGACAAATGTTGTAGTTTCAGAATTGGATGTCACAGTAACTGGTCCAGACCGAAAATAAGAATTCTGCATTACTCTTCTAAGTTGATTTCCTCGGCAAATCTTGCATAAAAACCATGGAATAAGACCAACTTAGTACTATAAACATTAAAAAAATAATTAATCATATTTATTACCATTTAGGCTCCTTTTTACTAATTATGAAGTAGAAATATTAGGCAAAGATAACTTCATTTGAGAAGTTATCACACCTCCACACTTAAATTTTTGCTAGTCCCTAGCAAAGATAAGTTCACAATAATAACCTGGGTGAAGGACAATACGCAGTGCATAATTCAATGATACTTAAAATTTTTGTTTTTCTTGAAAAATCATTTAATGAGGGCACACTAAAAAGGTGTGCTTTACTAGAATGATAGGTTTGGCAATCAATTGAAATCCAACCATTCACAAATCCATTAGTTAGATGATGGACTATAGCTCAAATAATCGTCATAGAAATAATGTACTCTAATGCAATACTTCCTTTTGCACCCCCACATCTACAGGTAATGATAAGCCTATGCTAAGCAATTGATTTCGCCTCCATATGAGTTAGTAGTTTCAATGAAAGTGGGATATGTTCAAGCTTGGCTCGGCGTTTAGGAATACTTTGATAATGGGATGGAGCTCCCTAGTTAATGATCTTAAAAATACGCCATATTGTGAGATTTGTTACACTTTTCTAAGACTAATCATAGTAGGGATCTTTCCAAATATAAGTGCACATACCTAGGCCACATGTCACTATGATATTTCTTTTTTTCCATTTTTTTATATCATCATAGTTGGGATCATTTCAAGTATGCATTCACATACTCATGCCACATATTACTATGACTTTTCTTTTGTTTACCTTTTTTTTTAATCATAGTTGGGATCATTATAAGTATGTGTACAAATATTCAGGCCGCATATCACTATAAAAATTTTATTTTGTTTGCAACACTCACAATAGGCTACTTCTTAAGACACAACTAGTGGGGACATATAGAATTTAGTCATGGAACGATGTGTATCAAATTGTTCAAGCTCAACTAATGGCGTGAATGATTAAAAAGGACGAACTAACTAACCTCATGTTTTGGTGTACATCATTTACTTCGCTCTTACTCACCACTCCCATTGGATTTAGACGAAAAAGTAGGAAAGCATGCAATGGAAGTACATAAAAAATTTTAAATGAGCTCAGTTAAACAAACATCCTTCTAGCTTCAAATTCATTAATTGGGTTCTTAAGATTGACATGCCCTACCGATCATTGAATAAATTTCGAGTAACCCATAGATTAATCAAGAGCATTAATTAGTATCATCGAATTCATAATCAAAGTAGCCCTTATCCAATGTGAAAGGGATACACCCCTCCACACTTAAAGCGTTGGTAGACCCTAGCAACTCTACTTCTCGAGAACTTGTTGTGAAAATAATACACCCCTCCACACTTAACACGCTGTCGTAATTAATGACTTTGACGAATGAGCATACATATATGAAGAATAAAGCAGTTAAAAGTAAATAACTCTCCTGAATAATTGGGAGGAATGATCCACATGTTCGCAAGATGACCAATACATCCTAGAATGTGTTCCTTGATTTGCGTAAGGAGTTTTGTTGGTGAACATAGTCGCATTACCTACACTTGAAGTGATATACGAAGAAACAGAATGGAAGTGCTACAAGAGATAAATATTAGCAACCGGTCAATAATAGAAGCAAGTATACTTGATAAAAGATTACCACCAAAATAAAAGTGCACCATGTGGAATCTTGGCTATCAAAAACATATAACCATGATAACATATAAGAGGAACTATGCCCAAAAAAACAAAAAAAATCATAAAGTTCATAGCAGAGCTCTGTATCCAAATAAAGACAACAAAACATAGTCCAATCATCAGGTAATCAAAACCAAACAAAAAGAAAATAGGACTGCCTATGCGTCGTCATCACCTTCGTCGTCTTCATCAGCCCCTTCTTCATCACCTTCTTCGTCATCAGCATCACCTCCTTCCTTATCTTCAGCATCGCCCTCTTCTTCATCTTCAGTTTGACGAATGCGAGGATCCACTCAAATGCATTCGGAGTTAAGCAAATAACCTTCATTATCAAACTGCTTTTGCATTCTCAACTTGGATTGTGGCCTAGGGAGCTTGGCTTTCTCCAATAACTTGTATAAAATAGCCCTTTGCTCATCTAATTCCTCCTGCACATATAGATGATGGCGTCGCAAATAAGCCTTCATATATTGTATCTCCTCCATCATACCATCAGGATCACCTCCTCCATCTTCTTCTTGAATTTCAATTTCTATAGGTTTGTCATCATGAGCCTGAGAGGGCTGTTCCATCTGAGAATCATCAGCAACCTTAATGCACACCTCCACCACCGTCTTGGTTATGTGGCCCTTCAACTTATTCGTCACATCATCTTCCTCTTTCGCACCCCAGCCGTACGACACAGATCCGTGATAAGGACAGGAAACCATAGTTGTTTAGGGTTCTTCTCCCATATCTCCTCCTTTAGCCTATACGCGATGACATTCCCCACATTAAACCTTATGCCTTTGAGTATACAATATAGGATAGCAACTTTGTGGATAGGCAAGTTGTTGAGATGCTTTGTTGGAAGTATGGTGGCTTTGATGAACAGGAACCAAACCTTGGCTTGTGTAGTTAAGCAAGTTGCTTTCATGCACTTGGATGCCACGTTGGTCCATACCAGTCCTGATGGGATGCAAACTACTTCTGCCATTTGTTGGGTGGTGACCGAGGATAAGACCATAGTGTATCCTTGGATAACGTCATCTTCCAATTCAAACAACTCAGAAATTCTTTGCGTCGAAAAAGTGACCTCTGTCCCTCGCACAATCGCCGTCTCTCCCTCTGCTGATATCGCGTTTGCGTAGAACTCATAGACGAGGGATAGAGCAGCTTCAGTTCTTGGGTGGCAGAAATATTCCCAGTTTAAGGCACAGATCTGGTTGGCATATGCTAAGTTCCAAGCCCGCTTGTCCATTTTAAATCCTCTCTCCATGATGAACGGAGTGATTCTCAACTCCTTAAACCTTAACTCTGCCATTTCGTTTTGAAATCTTATACCTTTCCTGATAATCAATTTCTCCTTCTTTTGTCTGTTCTTCTTCAATGATTTGTCTTGAGTATGCATTCTATTAAGCATGGATCTAAATGAAGAAGATTTTATAATGAAATACGTGAGTGTTAGGTATACCTGAATGGGTCCTAGAAGCATTCTCCAGCGCAACCTTATTCGCGTGCCTAGTCTCCCTCATGGTTGCCGCGCACACGGAATCCTCTTCTTCCTCTCGATTGTAGGCCGGTGTCCAGCGATTCGAAAACGACGTTGCCGCAACCTCCTGCTGTCCGTCTTTTCAGTAGCAGCAAGTCGGAAGTCGCTGCCCGAGGAGTCACCTTATTGCTTGTGGAATCACCGTCGCCCGACGAATCTCCTCTCCTGGTCGACGATCTACCCTCCCGCTCAATAAATCTACTCTCCCGCTCGACGATCTACTCTCCCACTCGACGATCTACTCTCCCGCTTGACGAATCGCCTCGCGTGACTTAGGATTTGTTTATATATTAATTTAATTAAGTCTTATGTTATTAGTATTAATTAAGTTTAGCAAGACTTAATCCCGCTTAATTACCCTAACCACTGGATTTAATTTGAACTGAAACGTCTCTTTGGACCGTCCGCGGCGGTTCACTTAAACCGGGCATCGGTTAACCTTCTAGCGCCATTCAGCTTGGGGAGGCAGAGAACAGGAAATGACAACGTCATTTTTCATTATTGCGATAACCAGATGAACCGGCGGTTTACTAAAACCGGTTTCCGGTTCAGCTCCTATCAGAGTTTGGCTTGAGCAGGCAGAGAACTAGAAATGACAACATCATTTCACAGTGTTGCAGACCCCCGTTTTCACCACATTCGATTTTTTTTTTCTAAAATTGCGGAATTTTGTTAGATTTTCATGCGTATCCATCAGGGTCCCGCCATTCTAATCTTATAGCTACAAAAACAAATAAATTATTAAAAATAAAATTTTTAACACTAATTCAACATGCAAATATATATATTTTATACTAAGATATAATGGGTTGCCTCCCACCAAGCGCCTGATTTATGAGTCCCGGCAGGACTTTACTTGATTAGACAAGCTCTATACGCGACAGTACTCGGTCAATGTCGCCTCCCAGATATAACTTCAATCTCTCTCCATTTACCTTGAATTCGGTTCCATCAATTTCATTTAAAATACTCACAGCTTCATAGGGGTGCATGATTTTAACCTTGAAAGGGCCCGACCAGCGTGACTTGAGCTTACCGGGGAACAATTTAAAGCGAGAATTGAATAAAAGAACAAGCTGTCCCAGCTCAAAATGTTTCTCCTTCATCCATCGATCATGCCACCTCTTCGTGCGCTCTTTATAGATTCTCGAGTTATTATATGCTTCCATCTGAATCTCCTCTAGTTCATTCAATTATCAAAGTCTCTTCTTACCGGTATAATGGAAATCATAGTTTATTTTCTTAATAGCCCAGAATGCCCGGTGTTCCATTTCTAGAGGCATATAACAGGACTTTCCATAAACCATCTGGTACGGGGTTAGTCCAATGGGGGTTATGAAGGCAGTACGATATGCCCATAATGCGTCAACTAGCTTTTGTGACCAGTCTCTACGGTTGATGCTCACTGTCTTTTCTAGAATTTTCTTAATCACCCTATTGGATACTTCCGCTAACCCATTCGTCTGGGGATGATATGCTAATGCGACTTTATGAGTTATCCCAAATTTATTTAGTAACGCAGTGAAGTGATTATTACAGAAATGACTTCCGCCGTCACTAAGGATTGCCCTCGGGATTCCGAATCGACTGAATATATGGTGTCTTAAGAAGTTAAGGACAACCTTTGCGTCATTCCTGGGCGTCGCGATTGCTTCCACCCACTTAGATACGTAGTCCACAACCAATAATATGAATAAATTACCATTCAAATTCACGAACGGCCCCATGAAATCTATACCCCATACCTCAAATAATTCGACTTCCAACATTATGTTCATGGGCATTCCTTCATTCTTATGTATATTCTCGCTCCGTTGGCATCCATCGCATTGTTTCATGAATACATTGGCATCCCGAAATAAATTAGGCCAATAGAATCCAGCCTCAAACACCTTCATTGCCGTCCTCGTTCCCTTAAAATGACCTCCGTAAGGGGAGTAAATGACCTCCGTAAGGGGAGTTATGACATTTTTCTAGTATCGATCTCATCTCCTCCTCGGGTATGCATCTCCGTACAATTCCGTCCGCGCCAACTTTGAACAATAAGGGGTCATCCCACATGTAAGACCTTACCTGATGTAAAAATCGCTTCTTTTGTTGGTAGGGTAGTTAGGGTGGCATAAT
Source organism: Platanthera guangdongensis (assembly GCA_039583875.1). Classification (NCBI taxonomy): domain Eukaryota; kingdom Viridiplantae; phylum Streptophyta; class Magnoliopsida; order Asparagales; family Orchidaceae; genus Platanthera; species Platanthera guangdongensis. The sequence goes on from CM077148.1 coordinate 139,568,852, forward strand.
ATTGCTTGCCAAATAATTTACAAAGTCCGCATACTAGGGTGCTGATCTTTCAGCTATGGCCAATAACCACTCATCGGGGAATTTCTCATTGATCTCAAGAGGTACCGATTGGGTAGTGTTCTCAATCCTAGAAAGATGGTATGCAACCGGATTTTCCGTTCCTTTCCTATCTCTTATCTCCATATCAAACTCTTGTAGTAGAAGTACCCACCAGATCAATCGAGGTTTCGCATCTCGTTTCTACATAAGATAACGAAGTGCAGCATGATCGATATATACTATAACCTTCGTGCATAGGAGATATAACCTAAACTTTTCAAATGCAAAGACTACTGTCAATAATTATTTCTCCGTGGTAGTGTAGTTAACTTGGGCATCACTGAGGGTTTTGCTAGCATAGGCTATTGTATGAAATATTTTCTCCCGCATTTGACCCAAAACAACTCCCACCGCATAGTCACTCGCATCGCATATCAAAACAAACGACTCTTTCCAATTAGGTGTGACAACAATAGGTGTCGTAGTCAAACGTTGTTTAAGCTCATTGAACGCTTCTAAACACTCATCACTGAAATAAAACTTCACATCTTTTTCTAATAAACCACTCAATGACTTTGCTATCTTTGCGAAGTTTTTGATGAATCAACGATAGAAACCGACGTGTCCTAAAAAGCTCCTCAACATTTTTCATTCTTAGGTGGAGGTAACTGCTCTATCGGGTCTAATTTCACCCTATCCACTCATAGCCCTCTTCTAGAGACATGATGTCCCAACACCATCCCTTCACGGACCATGAAGTGGCATTTCTCCCAGTTCAATACTAAATTAGTCTCGACACACCGTGCGAGCACCTTATCTAAATAGATCAAGCAAGCATCAAAAGACTTCCCAAAGATGGAGAAGTCATCCATGTAGACCTCGATCTCATAATCTTCAGGGCCATCACCCTCTTCTAAAAGGTCCGCGATGAGTGCGATTATGCAACGTTGGAAAGTAGCCGGTGCATTGCATGGGCCAAATGGAAGCATTCTAAATGCAAACATCCCAAAGGGGCAAGTGAAGGTAGTCTTCTCTTGATCCTCTAGGTCTACCATAATCTGGTTGTACCATGAGTAACCATCTAGAAAGCAGAAGAAGTCATTCCCCGCCAGCCTATCCAAGATTTGATCGATGAAATGAAGAGGGAAATGATCCTTCCTGGTGGCTTTGTTTAGTTTCCTGTAGTCTATACAAATCCGCCAACCAGTAACTATTCTAGTAGATATTAACTCTCCCTTCTCATTCCAGTTCTCCTTTCTTTGGGACACAATGCACTGGCGACACCCATGAGCTATCGGAAATAGGGTAGATGACGGCTGCGTCTAGCCATTTTATAATTTCTTTCCGTACTACTTGTAACGCCCCGGTTTTTTGTTGTGATTACGTACGCATGACGGACGTTACGTTGTTTTTGACTGTTGTTCGAGCATGGTTTTCCCGCGGGCTTGCGAGTGGTTGTTTTGGTAGCCGAGTTGCCCGATTCCCCAGCAAACCGGAGTCCAATTAAGGGACTCGGTGAGGCCTCTTAGGGAATGGTTGCACTTTTCGCGCCCGGGAAATGTTGCTCAAAGCAAGTTGCTGGTCCAGGAAAACCAAAAAAGGGTAAAAAGTGCTTAAGGCAAAAATGGTGTAGGACGACACAGAAATGTTTTTCAAAACAGGAATTTTTGGGGTGACACGGCCTGGGACACGGGTGTGTCCCAGGGCGTGTCGGTTGACACGGCCTGCGACACGGCCGTGTCGCAGGGCGTGTCGAGGTTGTGTCGACGATCGGGCTTTGTCTCGACGAATTTTTTTTGCGCTCGACGAGGTGTCGAGAGGAGGCACACGGCCAAGGACACGGCCGTGTCCAAGTCCGTGTTGTGTACCAACAACTTCTACTCGACGATCGTCGAGACTGGGTGTCGAGTGTCGGGAAGTTGCACACGGCCTGTGACACGGGCATGTCACAGGGCGTGTCCTGGGCACACGGCCTGGGACACGGGCGTGTCCAAGGCCGTGTGAAGTCTCGGGATGTTTTGGGATTTTTTTTCACCAGGTACACGGCAACAGACACGGGCGTGTCTGAGGGCGTGTTGGTGACACGGCCCATGACACGGGCGTGTCCCATGACACAGGCGTGTTGGTGTCCAAGGCCGTGTGAAGTCTCGGGATGTTTTGAGCCTTTCTCTCGTTATATGGGCGACGATGTCGGACCCCACTCTTTTGGGCTGAGGTGGGCGAGTGGCCTTTGTTGGGTCCAGAGGCGCTCGACGATATGGAAGTTGCAGTACGAATTATTCGGGAGAAGCTCCGAATCGCCCAAGAGCGATATGAAAAGTATGCCAACCGACGAAGGTCGGAATTAGAATTTGCAGTGGGGGATTTTGTTTTCTTGAAAGTCTCCCCAATGGTTGGGATTAAAAGATTTGGAAAAGAGCGCAAATTGGACCCAAGATTTGTGGGTCCCTTCAAGATTCTTGCGCGAGTTGGTGCATCCGCTTACAAACTGGAATTACCCGTGAACTTTCCTGGTGTTCACAATGTGTTTCATGTTAGCCAACTGCGCAAGTGTGTGCGGACTGACAAGCAAGTGTTGGACGTTGTGCCGCAATTAGCGCCCAACCTTTCTTATGAGGAGATGCCCATCCGGATATTGGACTCCCAAGATCGTGTGTTGCGGAAAAAGAAGATTCCTATGGTAAAGGTGTTATGGAAAAATCAGGAGGTGGAAAGCGCGACGTGGGAGCTCGAGTCAACGATGAGGGCGGCTCACCCTCATTTGTTCCCATAAGCTGGTATGTGATTTAGTATTTGATTGGATTCATGTTTTGGTTTGCTGGTGTGTTTGGTTTTGTGAAAAGTTTCGAGGCGAAACTTTTTGTTAGGGGGAGTGATTGTAACGCCCCGGTTTTTTGTTGTGATTACGTACGCATGACGGGCGTTACGTTGGTTTTGACTGTTGTTCGAGCATGGTTTTCCCGCGGGCTTGCGAGTGGTTGTTTTGGTAGCCGAGTTGCACGATTCCCCAGCAAACCGGAGTCCAAATAAGGGACTCGGTGAGACCTCTTAGGGAATGGTTGCACTTTTCGCGCCCGGGAAATGTTGCTCAAAGCAAGTTGCTGGTACAGGAAAAAAAAAGGGTAAAAAGTGCTTAAGGCAAAAATGGACTAGGACGACACAGAAACTTTTTTCAAAACAGGAATTTTTTGGGGTGACACGGCCTGGGACACGGGTGTGTCCCAGGGCGTGTCAGTTGACACGGCCTGCGACACGGCCGTGTCGCAGGGCGTGTCGAGGTTGTGTCGACGATCGGGCTTTGTCTCGACGAATTTTTGTTGCGCTCGACGAGGTGTCGAGAGGAGGCACACGGCCAAGGACACGGCCGTGTCCAAGGCCGTGTCGTGTACCAACGACTTCTACTCGACGATCGTCGAGACTGGGTGTCGAGTGTCGGGAAGTTGCACACGGCCTGTGACACGGGCGTGTCACAGGGCGTGTCCTGGGCACACGTCCTGGGACACGGGCGTGTCCAAGGCCGTGTGAAGTCTCGGGATGTTTTGGGATTTTTTCACCAGGCACACGGCAACAGACACGGGCGTGTCTGAGGGCGTGTTAGGGACACGGCCCATGACACGGGCGTGTCCCATGGGCGTGTCACTGGTTTGGATAAGTCGGTTGACCACCGCTTGGGGCACATGGCCTGGCACACGGCCGTGTTCGAGGCCGTGTCGAGTCAAATTTAGTGTTTTTGGCCGAATCGTGGCCGTCCATTCCTTCAGCTGGGATCCAAGGGCTGAAGCTTCTTCTTCTTTTTCTTAAAGTCCGAAATCAGAACAAGAATTCCTTCTTCTCCTTTTACCTTCTCTTCTTCTTCTTCTTCATTTCCAAAGAGAAAGCAAAGAGAGAAAGGCTCAAGCAAGGCAAGAAAAGAGAAGCAGCCGTCGCGACATCGTCTCGGTTCAGGCAAGCGGTGTCCTCCACCCTTGCCAATCTTCATTCTTGATATGAATTATGCCAACATAGCTAGTGTTCCTCTTTCATTTTCCTAGCTTTAGTTTCTTGTGTTCTTAAATTTCCCTATGATGCAATTGCCTAGTGTGTTCTTCTTGGTTCAAATGATGCTTACTTGATGTAATTATCAATCCTCTTGTTTGTTAATTATGACCTTGCTACTTATGCCCTTGATAATTTCCAAATTATGATCAATCCAAATTATGACCTTGCTACTTTCCTATGCTAAAATTCCCTATGCTAAAGTCAAATTAGCTAATTCCCTATGCTCAAGTCCCTATGATAACAACTTTGCTCTCCCATGTTTAGATTTGTGATTCATGGAGTTAACAACTTACCCTATGCTAGATTATTTCATGTAGCTAATTTGGTTCATGTCATATCAAATAAAGATGATTTTTCCTTGATTAAACACATGTGATTGTGTCCCAAATAGGTAATCAAACCCTATATGTAATTTTCTTGGATACAAGGCCTATGATCTTTTTCATGTGATAAAGTTCATCAAACTCTATGTTGGGATTAGTAGTCGTGTGTAAGGGCGATGAAAGGGAACGTGTTACCTTGGGATATGGGGCATTTTGCGAGGCGAATTCGTGAAGCATGGCGGGAGCGTTTGTGTGAGATTTTTGCAAGGGGTGGTGTGGTTTCAGCCTGTGGCCACCGGGTTTTGGTTTTGTGGTTAGAGAGACCACTTTGGCCCCGATTTGGGCTGGTTTTGTTTGGTGCGTTCCACTTTAGGGCCGCCACCGATAAGACCCTTGCGAAATTGAACTTAACCGCTGCTTATGCTTCACTTGTCTAGTAGGTTCTTGTTCTATGAATGATGAAATAGGCATGTATTTTGCCTTTTGCTTATACGGTTTGAGCAGGACTTGATGAACTTGTACGCACTTGGTGCGTTTGGCATATAGTTTGGGTGCAAGTTCCACTTGTTTTATGCACTCTTTTTACTTATATGAAATATTGCTACGGGGTCGGTAAGCCCCTTCATGATACTGCTCTTCTTTTTGTTGTATCTTCGAGGATTGCTGAGGTATTCTTTCTTGAATGCCTCAGGTGCAGGTTGTAGCCGGTTGAGCGGCTAGGTTTGTTGGAGGCATTTCTTGGGAGCTAACCGAGCTTACTACATAGCGAGGTAGTTCTTCTTTTGTTGTACAGACATACATATACCCCAATGGGTTCGTGTCAGCTTGTTGGCGCCCATTTGGTGGGTTTTCTTTTATGTAAATATGAACTAGACTGCTACTGTAAGTCATTTGGATGGAATGATATGTACTTGCTTTTGGGACGGTTTTATGGTAGGTTGCATTAGGTATTTTGAAGCTAAACCAAAACTATTATGGTATCTCATGCATACATGTTTTGATCAATTAAAACGTATTTTCCAAATGACGTAAACAAAGATGATTTCTTATATTAGTATCATGATAGGCTGCATGTAGGAGCTCCTTATCAAGAAACTAAGTATTTCTGCCGCGTGCAAATACAGTTTTACTATTTAAGGCCGAGGGATACGACCATTGAATCCAAAAGTTTTCTTGCATGTAACTGTTGAATTTCAACTCGTAAAGTCAGCATCAAGAGTTGCCTGAGCGTGTGCAGTTATCCCTTGCACGACGTGGCATCATAACCCGTAGTTCCTCTTGCTCTGATACGATATGCTCGTTGAGGAAATGCGGGTTGTGACACTACTTCCTTCATCGGTGGGCTTAGACGGCGTTGGGGCTCAATGGATCCCTTGCATGACTCCTTTAAGCGGATCTTATGCATGCATAGTGATGGGCTGATCCCTTTGATATCTGCTAGCGTCCAACCTATCGTCGACTTGTATCTCTTTAACAACCCAATAAGCCTTAGAAGTTGTTCAGATTCTAATTTAGAATTGACAATGATCGGTAAAGTGTCGTTCTCACCTAAGAATGCATAAGAAAATGTTCAGGAAGGGGTTTTAACTCTAACAGTGGTGGCTCTTCGATGGAGGGTTTTACTGAGACAGTTTTCTTAGATATCTCTAATGGTTCCGGTTTTTGAACCCAGGCAATCTGCCTCTCAAATGCTTGTAAGCATTCTTGCATTTCTTCTTCCCCTTCAGATGAATCCTCCCCTGTCAATAGGTGAGTCAACTGAACTTCCTGTTCATTGGACAGTAGACGAGTCGATTCATAGTCATAAATGGACACGTGATTGACCACCTCCATGTTATCTTCCTCTCTATGGGGGAATTTCATTGCCTTAAGTAAGTTAAACGTTACTTGCTCGTCGTTCACCCTCATTGTCAATTATCCCTTCTGCACATCAATAAACATCTTACCCGTGGCTAGGAACGATCTCCCTACAATGATTGGTACCTCTTTGTCCTCCTTTATATTTAATACCACAAAATCTGCTTGGAAAATAAACTTATCCACCTTTAATAACACATCCTCAACTATCCCCTTCGGAAATGCTAGGGTCCTATCGGCCAACTGCAGGGTTATGGAAGTCTTAGAGATTTCTCCCAAACCTAGCTTTATATATATCGATAATGACATTAAGTTTATGCTCGCCCCTAGATCACATAATGCTTTGCCCTCAAATTTGTATCCTATGGAACATGGAATAGTGAAACTCCCAGGATCTTTCAACTTGGGTGGGAGTTTTTTTGGGAGAATGGCGCTGCACTCTTGCGTGAGTGCCACCGTCTCATTCGTTCCAAATCTTCTCTTCTTCGATAGGGTATCCTTCATGAATTTCACGTAGCTTGGCATCTGTTCCAACGCTTCCGCGAAAGAGATATTGATTTACAATTTCTTAAATATCTCCATAAACTTCTGGAATTGATGGTCTAATTTACTTTTCCTTAATCGTTGAGGGAATGGTGGTGGTTGATAGACTATCACACTACTCTTCTTCTTTGAATTTTCAACGGTTGGCTCACGTTCCTTTTCTCCTAACACCTCCACTCCTTCGATAGCATTCTCTTCTTGTCTCAACTCCTCACTAGGCACCTCAGGTCTAGCCTCCTCCAACTCATTTTCTTCATTATTCATCCTAGAGTGTTCTTTCTTCGGTGCTCCCACCAAATCCATTCCACTCCTTAAAATGAAAGCCTTACAATAAGGATTATCTCCCTTCGGATTTGGAATGGTATCCGTTGGTAGTGTTCCTTGGGGTCTAAGACTCATTGCATTCGCAATCTGCCCTAATTGCGTTTCAATTACCCGTAAGGAACCCTCTAAACTAGTGATGCGGGCATCTCTCTTTTGTATTGATTCAACAATCATCCCTTCAGAATATTTTCTAGAAGCTCCTTGGTGATTATAGTTGTTGTTTTGAGGTGGATGCGAGTGTGGATTTGAATAAAAACCGGGTGTGTGTGCCAAACCGGGGTTGTTCTTCCACGAGAAGTTTGGGTGATTACGCACTTCAGGGTTATAATAGTTAGAAAATGTATTGTTATTATTATGATTATGATGATGATTATTATTATTATACCTTGGTTGTCCCCCTACATAGTTAACCTCCTCGTTATGACCAATAGGTTGTTTTATAGAAAGAGATGAGTTCATGGGGAATGAATGGGCAACTATGCTATTTACCTGTGGGTGTGGTTGGGTTTGACTTATAGTCATAGCATCTAATCTTTTGTTCATAGAGTTGAACTGCGCCGATATTTGTGCGGCGAAAGAGGTCAACTAATCTACTTGGTAAAGACCTCCTACTGAAGAAGAAGGAGCCTGTCGATCGAATGGCTGATAATTATTTGAAGATAAATCTTCAAGGATAGCTTATGCATCCTCAGGGTACTTGTTCATAAGAGATCCTCCTGCGGCTCCATCTACTTGGATCATCGTAGATGTCTGTAGGCCATTATAAAATGTCCACACTTGTTGGTGCATCTGCAAACCATGGTGAGGAAACTTTCGTAAGAGTTCTTTGAACTGCTCCAATGCGTCATACAACGTTTCCCCATTCCCTTGCATAAATATACTAATGTCTCGCATTAGTTTCGTTGTTTTTGCAAGTGGGAAGTACTTGGCTAAGAATAAGTCAACCAATTACATCCAAGTGGTGAGTCCGTGTTGGGAATCGAGCCACTCCTTTGCTCTACCTGACAGAGAGAATGGAAATATACAGAGTTTAATCGCTTCATCCGACGCACCATTAATCTTGAATGTGTCACACACATCCATGAAAGTTTGTAAATGGGAGATTGGGTCCTCATGATTCAGTCCACTGAATTGTTTTTGCTGCACTAGTTTCATGGCCATGGAGTCAATTTTGAAGTTAATAGCTTCAATGGCAGGCTTGATAATGCTATATTACAGTCCACGCCTATAAGGCATATTGTACTCGCGACAGGTTCGCCTAACTTCAGCAGGTTGTCCATTCTGTTCTACCTAACCCTCTTGACCTAAGCCTTCCTGGACAACTTCATTAGGAGCGTTTTGATTATTAGGATTCATTATTATTATGTTATCACTTCCTAATCGAAACGTTCTCTTATTCTGTCTACACTTCCGTTCGATCTCTAGGTTTAAAGGTAGTAACTCCGGTGATCGATATCTGGACATAAAATAAGCACACCAACAATTGATAATTGATAATAACTACTCAAACAAAACAATCACAAACAACACAGCAATAATAATAACAAAATTAACAATGACAAAAAAACAAAACTTGATCTCTAATTACTAGGGATTCACTAATATTGCAAGAAAGAAACACTGACTTTCGCACCTCCACGGCAACCGCGCCAAAAACTTGATACGCCCGAAATGGTCTACGTATTTAAACGCAAGTGCACGTGTCGTGTCAAGTAATAAAAAGTGAGTAAGAATCGTTTCCACATGGTGGTGATTGATTTAGTGCTTGCAAATACCAGTTAGGCCTTTTCCTTAAATCCAAGTAGGACGGAATTGGTGATTTTCTTGAATTACTAAAACTAAGGAGGTAAACTTCTAAATAAAAGTACTACGAATCTTGGGAGAAATACTTTTCCTATCAAATGAGAGAAATAATCTCATATTACGATTTCCTAGGTTTAGTATGATAAATAAGTGAATGTGTTGTTGTGAAAATGCTTGGTGAGCGTGCCTTGCAACGATCTTAAAATAGAGAACCGTATCTCTCGATATCGGCAATCCCTAGTTCTATATTTCCTCTCGTGTGAAATAAGAACCGCTCAAAGAACAAAGACCTAAGTTGCTAACACCAAGAGGAAGTCTCCTTCTCTCTTCAAATGCTATATCAAAATTATGATATAGTATCGCAACTCCTCTCTCGATTTATGAAGCGTAGCATAAATATGAAACATTGTCCAAACATTTCAAAAAGAAAGATCATAAAATTGATAAAGAACATTCACCAAGTATTCTCAACAAAATAAACTAGAAAATATCCATCATACATAACCTAGTACTCTCATAATACAAGATTAAGGAAGAATTAGCTCATGGCGTTGGAGAAATCACACAAAATGTTGAAGTAGATCTTACAAAACATAGTGGTTCACGCTTAATCGCTGCATGAATCTCTTTTTAGAGTCGCTTCTTCGATCTGTATGAAGATCCCCTTCTTCTTCCTCTCGTCGTCGCTCTCCAATGGAGGTTTTCTTTCCAAGCCAACCCTAGATGGTGCTCTTTCCCATAGATCCGAAAAAATAATTCAATCTCCCTCATTTAGGTCAGTTTTTGGCATTAAAACGTCCACCCTTGCTGAAAAGATGCATCCTTCCATAATTAAAAACGGCGGAAATTCAAATTTAAAATTTGAATTTCGGACAGACAAATGTTGCAGTTTCAGAATTGGATGTTGCAGTAACTGGTCCAGGCCGAAAATAAGAATTCTGCATTACTCTTCCAAGTTGATTTCCTCGGCAAATCTTGCATAAAAACCATAAAATAAGACCAACTTAGTACCATAAACATTAAAAAAATAATTAATCATATTTATTACCATTTAGGCTCCTTTTTAGTAATTATGAAGTAGAAATATTAAGCAAAGATAACTTCATTTGAGAAGTTGTCAGCAGCACCAGCTTCCGCCCAGCCAGGTCTCGCTACCCGGGAGAACGAAGTAAGGGTCGCTAATCGGCCTGCCCCTGCGGTTGATTCCTCCCTACCGACGGGAGGAATGGCAGTCGAATCTTCCGCAGCTCCACAGGATGCCAGCCATCCCGCGGGAGAGGAGACCTCCCCCCCACTTCCGGCCAAGCCGGGATCACCACTCTCAAAATCTTCCCCGCGGGAAAAGGGAAGTCGATCCACCTACTCTTTGGAACTGGGGGGGGCTGGGCCTTCTCGCCTGCCGTCGGCCGGTGGTTCTCGCCATACTGCAGGTATGCGGTATGCCTATCATGATTGTCGCTTAGCTCTCGCCATGACTGGAATTCTTTTGCCAGGGGATCAGGGCTCGCGGTCGGGAGCTGACACAGAGGATGAAGACGAAGACCGAGAGGGGGAGGACGACGAGAGCTCCCCCTTCCCTTTATCTGACGAGATGGAGGAAATCTTGACCAGTGCCGGGAGCACTAAAAGGCGTGGGAAGAAGTTTATCGCCGTCCTGTCAAAGCTTATCCGGCGGGATAGGGCCCATGACTCCGCGGCGAGAGAGTTCTGCCAATCGGTGGAGAAGAGGCTGGAGGCTCTGGAGCGAGACTACTTCATCGGCGAGACGGATCGGCCAGGCGGGCCTACCGCCGGGTCCTCTCCCGAAAGGTGCATCACGCGTATCCGAGACCTGTCTCGCCGGATCAACCTAGGATGCACCGTCTTGTCATCCTACTTCAAGCCACAGGCGCTACCGAGGACTAGGCAGCGGGAGCGAGGACTATATCGGTGGGAACCCTACTAATTCGTGAGATCTCGCCCTTCCTTGACCCCGGCCTTCCCCTTCCCCAATGTACCCATATTTACTTTCATCAGTCTGTAACTAATAACCTTGCTATTATTACTATTACCTTTTATTCAGCTCTCGCTCGACGAGAGTAACTCCTCACTCTTTACTATTATTATTATTATTTATTCAGCTCTTTCTCGGCGAGAGTACCCCTGCTTCCTCTTGTTTTACTTATCTTGTGTCATCTCGTAATGCTTGCGCTAATCATATCTGTCAGTCGCTGTCAATCTTGGGCGGGAAACCGAGGCGCCGCCGACTTAGGGCGTGACGGCTGTACCCTCGCCGCCTTTTTAGAAAGTCATGATGATCACGATTTTCTATAAATAGAGAAGTCCACCTACCATATTTATTTCTCCGATCCGAATCCCGTGTCTTTTCTCTTGTCGCTCTCGTGGTTTGCCAAAAGCTCCCGCTTGCTTCCGCTTCCTCCTCTCGTTCTCGCTGTTCTCGTTGTTCTCGCTCTCGCCTCTCATCTGAAGACCTCGCCTACAACCTCTCAAACATGATGTCTGGAGAAAGCGAGGGACGTTCGATTTGCGCGAAAGCCTTCCAGAGGCATCTATTCCCCTCCTGTAGCCTGACAATGGAGGAGTTCCAACTGACCCAGACTCGTTACGTTCCTGCCGGCTTCACCGCGCGAAATCCCGGAAACCATGACAAGGTAAACAGCCCACGGGAGGGGGAGCTCGCCATCCCCCTTGAGCACTTTGAGGTGGGCTTCCGCATGCCCCTCTGGCCCAAGATGCGCGAGGCCCTCCGGTACTATGGAGTGGTTCCCGAGCAGTTGAATCCAAACCCAGTCGCGATCCTGGTGGCCTTCATCTGCTATATGCGATCCGAGAGGATCGAGTTCAGCCTCCCTATCTTCCGGAAGCTGTTCACCTTCCACGCTAAGGGAGGGGTGGTCATCTTTTCAGGGCAGCTGCCCAAGACCACCGGTCTTGCCAACAAGCACCACCACTGGGCCGAGAAGTTCGTCTATGTTTTCGGCGATTTCAGGAACGTGCCTCTCGCGCCCATTCAATACGAGGACGCCGCTTACATGTTTCCCTCCTTGGGCTCGCGCGAGAGCGTCCTCCTTGAGTTCTTCGGAACCAAGGATTTCGACGTCCAATTCCTCCGGCGGGGCGTCGATTCACTCCTCCCCATGCCTCCGGTCGAAGGTACGGTCTCGCCTTTGTCTTTCTATTCCCCTTCTTTTTAAGATTAGAACTGAGTGTTGTCGCTTTCACAGGAGAGAGCGAGATCCCCCTGCACCAACCCTTCAACGAGGATCATACTGCCGAGAGCCAATCTGTGAGAGACCCGCTGGCTCTCGCAAAGGCCGCGATGCAATCTTGTCGGGATGAGCCGCCCCTGCTCCCTTCGACCGGCGCCGGGAAGCGAAAGCCCGGCACCCCTCTACCCCCACCACTCAAGAGGCCCAAGATAACGGCTGCCGAGAAGGGTAAAGGGGTTGCAGTGCCACCCTCCCAACCTCACGCTGCAGGTCGCTCCTTTGAAGAGATGTTGCAAGCTGCCAGCGAGATCGCGGTTACCAGGGGTGGCGCCGAGACACCTGCCGAGAACCCCCCAGCCCCCGGTGGAGTAGATGGCGAGGAAGCTGCCACCGAGACCTCCGCTCAGTCCCCGCCTGGAGAGGTGTCGCGGGGTCAACGCAATTTTGGACTCGACACGAAGTGCTTGGATGCAAAGAACAAGCCGCTGCTTCAGTGGGACCCTGACACCTACAGGGTCTCAATCTTGTCTCTTCTGCCCAGCTGGGCGGAGCGAGGTGAGGTCACCAGGGAGGCCTTCTCCCTGGGCTACGACCTCTACAGCCAGGAGAACACCAGTGTCTATGACAAAATGACCACCAGGCTCCTGGCCTATGACTCCACCCGGGATCTAATGCGCAGGATGGATCTTGCGCATATGTGTGCTCGCCGGAGCATCACCATCGACCGCAACTTCCAGGATATGTTCAAGGCCAGGGAGGAGGCCGTTGCTCAGGAAGCTACCTTGAAGAAAGAGCTGGAAGACGCCAGGAAGCTACTGTCCTCGCGCCAGGCGGAAGAGGTAATGAGACCTTTCGCGAAACTCGCTCTCGCCACTGCAGATTTCAACTTCATTCTTTTCCTTTCATGCTAACCTCTCGCTATACAAGATTCCGCTCAGGCCGTGGCGCTTCGTGCGGAGCTGGCTAGGTGCAATACGAGAACGTCCTGCTGAGGGACCAGCTCTTGCGCTTGGAGGCGAATGCGCCCCTCCTCCTCCAGTGGATGAAAGGTTGAAGAGACAATACTATTCTGTCTACGACATCGACAAGCTCCTCCAGGCCAACGCGCAAGCTACAGTCAAGCTGACCCTGGAGACGCTGCGGGATGTCAGTTGCTTGGACAGGAGGGGCAAGACCATTACCGCTCATCAGCTCGTCCCTTGACTCTTTGAGCCAATCCCGAAGCCCCCAGGAACGCCTGATTCCCCAACCTCGGATGTCCCGAAATCCCCTGCCGCGGGTTGCGAGATATCCGGGGAGAGCTCAGGCGAGAGCTCCAGCGGGAGCTCAAGCTGGAGCTCTGAGGGGTACAACGTGTCACCCTGAGGGACCGCCCCCCTTTTTCTTTTCTTTTCGTTGTAAAGAGCGAGACGCTCTGAACTTGTAATCACATTGAATAAATACATTGTAAATGTTTTGTATTTATTGTCATTTTCTTTTTATTGCAAATGCGCTTGATACAATTGTTATGGACGAGTGCTTCTTAAGCATGCTTCCGCCGAGGCCCTTGGCCTCCCTAGAGTAGTCTCTCTTAGTGACGGATAGGCGGGAACCTATCGAATGAGCCCGGGGCTTAGACGTTTCATTTCCGCGTTCTGCCGAAAACCGTTTGCCGGGAACATGACTCGTAGGCCTACGACGAGGTCGTCCCCCAAAAGCTTGCACGAACTGTTCGAACCTTTTGTCGTGCACTTCCCGCTGTCTGACTAAGAATAGTTTTAGGAGCCTTCTCACCGAGAACTTCCTTCGGCGAGATCTCCTTGGAGTAGACTTCCCCGCCGAGATATATTCTGGTCGAGACCACTCCTGCCTTCTGTACCTCTTTTCATCCCGTGTTCCAGGTGCGTTTCTTGCATTGCTCAGAGAATCCGAGTCGGAGCGTCTCCTAGGATCAAAGACTTCCCTCCCCCCATGTGAGCCTTCAGGCGTGCCAGCTAGACGAGAATCTGCGCAGCGGGTCTACCTGGGGCCGAGCCGAGCTCGGGGTGCCGATGAAGTTCTCAAACCAAACCTATCCCCCACAGGAGAGCCTTCGGACCTGCCTGCTAGATGAGAGCCTGCGCAGCGGGTGTACCTGGGGCGGAGCCGAGCTCAGGATTACGATGAAGTTCCCAAACCAAACTTATCCCCCACAGGCGAACCTTCGGACCTACAAGCTAGATGAGAGCATGCGCAGTGCGTCTACCTGGGCCGAGCCGAGCTCGGGGTGCTGATGAAGTTCTCAAACCAAACCTATCCCCCACAGGTGAGCCTTCAGACCTACCAGCTAGATGAGAGCCTGCACAGCGGGTCTACCTGGGGCCGAGCCGAGCTCGGCGTGCCGATGAAGTTCTCAAACCAAACCTATCCCCCATAGGCGAGCCTCCGGACCTACCAACTAGATGAGAGCCTGCGCAGCGGGTCTACCTGGGGCCGAGCCGAGCTCGGGTGCCGATGAAGTTCTCAAACCAAACCTATCCCCCACAGGCGAGCCTTCGGACCTGCCAGCTAGATGAGAGTCTGCGCAGCGGGTCTACCTGGGGCCGAGCCGAGCTCGGGGTGCCGATGAAGTTCTCAAACCAAACCTATCCCCCATAGGCGAGCCTTCGGACCTGCCAGCTAGATGAGAGCCTACGTAGTGGGTCTACCTGGGGCCGAGCCGAGCTCTTGGTGCCGTTTAAGTTCTCAAACCAAACCTATCCCTCACAGGCGAGCCTTTGGACCTTCCAGCTAGATGAGAGCCTGCGCAGCGGGTCTACTTGGGGCCGAGCCGAGCTCGGGGTGCCGATAAAGTTCTCAAACCAAACATATACCCCACAGGCGAGCCTTCAGACCTGCTAGCTAGATGAGAGCATGCGCAGCAGGTCTACTAGGGCCGAGCTGAGCTTGGGGTGCCGATGAAGTTCTCAAGCCAAACCTATCCCCCACAGGCGAGCCTTCGGACCTGCCAGCTAGATGAGAGCCTGCGCAGCGGGTCTACCTGGGGCCGAGCCGAGCTCGGGGTGCCGATGAAGTTCTCAAACCAAACCTATCCCCCACATGCGAGCCTTCAGACCTGCCAGCTAGATGAGAGCCTGCACAGCGGGTCTACCTGGGACCGAGCTGAGCTCGGGGTATTCCAAAACACATAATTTCATCCTATTATAAAAATTTCACAATAGGCAAGGGAAAATCAAGTCAACTGATGCAGTATAATAAGTTTAATTTTGGATACATAATTACATCCTTCCTATTTCATGGGTAGAAGCATTTCAGGTCATCGTCGCTCCAAGTGTGGCTTAAGGCCCACCCCTCCACGTCCTGGAGGTAGTAACCTCCTGTTCCAAGGACTTCCTTCACGATGTACGGTCCTTCCCAGTTCGGGTTGAGCTTGCCCATGGTAGCCGACATTCCTGCCGCGTCAACCTTTCTTAGCACCAGATCTCCTTCAGTAAACTGCTTGACCCTGACATGCTTATCAAAATACTTGGCCATCTGCCGCTTGATCTCTTCCTGCTTGATAGCTGCCATGTCCCACAGTTCTTCCACTATATCTAGCGAGAGGCGTAGCCCCTCTTCATTCTCCAACCTCCAAGTCTCATCTCCTTTGCCCGCGGCTGTGACCCACGGGGACCAAACCTCAAACTCCACTAGTTGGACTGCCTCACACCCGTGAGAAAGCTTGAAGGGGGTCTCACTGGTGGCCGTGTTCGTGGTTGTTCGCAAGGCCCACAGGACCGAGGGGAGCTGCTCCACCCAATTTCCTCTCAAGTTCTCCACCTTTTTCTTTAGTAGGTTTACAATAATTTTGTTTGCCGCTTCCACTTGGCCGTTGCTCCGGGGGTGGTGGACAGAGGCAAATCTGAGATCTATCCCCAGCTGGGCGCAGAAGCTGATGAACTCTTCACTGGCAAACTGGGGGCTGTTATCTGTCACTATCGCTTGAGGCATTCCGTGTCTGCATATGATCTCCCCCCAGATGAAGTTCCTTATGACTTGCGAGGTGAACTTGGCCAAGGCCTTAACCTCCAGCCACTTTAAGAAATAATCGACCATGACCAAGAGGAACCTCCTCTGTCCACTAGCCGGAGGAAAAGGCCCAACTAAATCCAGCCCCTGGATGGCGAACGACCACGGTGCCGTGAGGCTTCGGAGTCTTTGAGCTGCCAAGAGCTGGAGGGGGCGCAGAGCTGGCACTTTGACACCTCCTTGCAAACCCCGCGGTATCCTTCCTTAGGGTGGGCTAGAAGTATCCCTGCCTGACCACCCTTGCTTCCAACATCCTACCTCCAGAATGACTGCCGCACTCGCCTGAGTGCACCTCTCCCAAGATCCTTGGGATCTCTTCTTCGGTCACACATCTAGCTAGGAGCCCTGACAACATCTTACAATACAACCCTCCTTCTATCATCAGGTAGTGAGCTGCCTTGAGTCTGAAGCTTTTTGCATCCTTAACCTCCTCTGTCAGCTTCCCTGTGTTCAGGAAGGTTACCAACAGGTCCACCCACGAGGATCGCCGACTTAGCTCCATCAACACCCCTTCCTCAATGGTTGGCTGAAAGGGTTCAGTCAAGGTCCCTCCTCCCCGAGGTCCAAACTTTGTCAATCGATCAGTGGTCGTGCTCTCCTCCCTGGGGACATGCTGGATTGAGAATGACTGGAACCCACCAATGATAGCCCTTACCTTGGATAGGTGACGTATGAGGGTAGGTTCCCGTGCCTCAAACTCTCCTCAGATCTGCGATGCTACCACCATTGAGTCGGTGAATACCTCCACATCCTGGATCTCAAGCTCCTTTGCCAAGCGAAGGCCGGCGATCACGGCCTCATACTCTTCTTGGTTGTTGGTCATCGGGAAGTGGTAAGCCACCGCCTGCTCTATCGCAACTCCCTGGGGGCTGATCAGCACTACTCCTCCCCCGAGGGAATGTTTTCCCGAGGCCCCATCAACCATCATCTTCCACTCCTCCTATGGCTCCTGCTCTCCCTCCCCGACTTCAAAAACATAATCTGCCAGAAAGTCCGCCACCGCTTGCGCCTTGATGGAGAGTCTCGGAACAAAAGAGATGTTGAACTCGCTTAGTTCAATGGACCACTTAGCAAGTCTTCCCGAGTGATCTACTCCTTCAAAGATCTTGCGAAGAGGATGGTAGGTCACCACCCTAATCGAGTGTGCTTTAAAGTATGGTCGGAGTTTCCTTGCAGAGATGACTAAAGCATAAGCTAACTTTTCCAGGATGGGATAGCGGAGCTCTGCCTTCTTCAAGATCCGGCTGACGTAGTAGATTGGTAGCTGCTTATTCCCTTCCTCCCTTACTAGGACGGAGCTCACCGACTCCGCTCCTTCTCCAAGGTATAAGGTCAGGTCCTCCCCTTATTTTGGGCTCTGAAGCAGAGGAGCCTGAGAGAGCTATCTCTTCAGCCCTTGGAAGGCTTCTTCGCACTCTGCGGTCCACTCAAACATTTGGTTCCCTCGCAGCACCTTAAAGAATGAAGAACACTTGTCTCCTAACCTGGAGAGGAACCTGCCAAACCCAGCCAGTTTGCCTGTCAAGCGCTGGGCATTCTTGGCATCACGAGGTGATTCCAAATCCAAGATAGCCTTCACCACGTCCGGGTTAGGCTCCACCCCTGCCGCAGTCAAGAGGTGCCCAAGGAACTTCCCACGGCTGGCCCCGAAGACACACTTCAAGGGGTTTAGCCTCATCTTGAACCTCCTCAGGGTGGCGAACTTCTCTTCTAGATCCTTCAGGTGTGAATCAACGCACTTGCTCTTGATCATTAGGTCATCGACATAGACCTCCAAGTTTCTCCCCCTTTGATCTCGAAAGACCCGATCCATCATACGTTGGTATGTAGCCCCTGCGTTCTTCAACCCAAAGGGCATCATTTTATAACTGAAGCATCCCTCCCTCTTAATGAAGGAAAAATCCTTGACATCAGGAGGGTGCATCCGGATCTGGTGATAACCTGAAAAAGCATCCAAAAAGCTCATAATAGAAAAACCGACGGTTGAATCAACCCGCGCGTTGATCCGAGGCATGGGGTAGCAATCCTTAGGGCATGATTTATTGAACAAAGAGAAATCAATACACATTCTCCATTTTCCACCCCCCTTCTTGACCATTACCACATTGGAGATCCAGCCTGGATACTGGATCTCTGAGATGAAGAAGGCCTCCAGGAGCTTCCTGACCTCCTCGCGGATGGGCTCCTCCAGCTTGGTGGCGATGACTCTCATCTTTTGGCATATGGGGAGAGTGCGGGGGTCCAGGTTCAGGCGGTGGCAGGCCACATCTGCGTCGATGCCCGACATGTCTGCCGCGCTCCAAGCGAAGATGTCGATGTAGCTTTGAATGCGGGCCCGCACTCGCTCCCGGGCCTCGGGACTCAAGCCCCCGCTAACCCGCACCCTCTACACTTGCCCTGCGCTGGTGAATACCTCCATCTCCACCACTTCCTCGGCCGGTTCCAGTCGTGACTGCTCCCAGCCAACCCTTGCTTCTTCCTCCAGCTCCAACTCCACCCTTCCTACCTCCTCCTCAATCTCCATCGCCTCCGGCCCCTCCTGCTGCTGCTCGACTTCCACTGCCCTCTGGGCCTCTCCCACAGCTCCTCCCGCTTCTTGCTCTTATATATCCATCGCCCCCTCCGGGCTCTCCTGCTCCCCATCCCTCTAGACCTCCTGCACATCTCCTCCCTACTGCTCCTCCTCAATCTCCTCCCCTCTGCTTCCTCTTCAGCTACCTCTTTCGCCTCCTCTAGGCTAACCTCCTCTACTCTGACAACCTCTTCATGCTCCGCCATCTCCTTCTCCAACTCCTCCTCCTCTATTATCCAAGATATGGTGTTGACTACCGTAACATAGCACTGTCTCGCCACCTTCATGTCCCCTCTGACCATGACCTGCACCCCTCCATTGTTGAACTTGAGGCACTGATGAAAAGATGAGGGGACCCAGTGAAAGGCGCTGATGAGGGGGTGCCCAAAGATGGCGTTATAGCTGCTTGGGGCATCCACGATCACGAACCTGCAGTTTCGTGACACGCCCCCCAAATTCACGTGCAGCCCTACTCCCCCTTCCACTTCCTTCCTCTCTCTAGAGAACCCGAACAACGGTCCACCTGAAGCCAATATCCTCTTCCCATCAACCCTCATCTCATCAAAGTTCTTCTTGAAGATAACATTTACCGGGCTCCCGTTGTCTACTAGTATCCTTGAGACTGAAATTCTCCACCGCCGTCTGGATCATCAGGGCATCACAGAACGGATCTTCATAGTCCGACATATCTGCTGACGAGAATGTGATCTTTTATTTCGGTGGGGGAGCCTTGGAGGTAGAGGCGACCCCCCTTCGTTACATGGTTTGAAGGCTCCCCTTGCGGGTTGCCTCGATCCCCACTTCTCCGTGGATCACCCTGATTCCTCCCCGGGTTCCCACGTCTACCCGATCTTCACACCTATCCTCCATCTCCCCCTGCTGTACTTCCACGATCCTAACCGGGGATCCTGCCTCCCTACTCCTCTGGCTTCCCTCATCTCCAAGAACTCAGGGCAGGTGGTCGTTGCGTGACCCTCCTCCTGGTGGAAGTCACAAAAGAGCAATGCCACCCTACCCCTTCTTCCTTCTCCTCCTCCTCTTATTCCTGCTCCTCGAACTCCTCTCCTCGCTCCTCTTCCTCTGCCCACCTCCATGGCCTCTTGCGGCGGCGGGACACGACCCCTTGGCTCCTGTCTCCATGCCGGTTGGTTGAGCCTCCTAGGTTCCCTTAGGTTATCTCTACCCTGGTAGCCTCCTCCTTGGCCCTGGGGGCGACCCTCCTGGGGCCTCTAACCCAAATGATTGTTCGGCTCCTGGCCCCCCCCATCCCTGCGGCTGCCCCTGCCTTCGGGGCTCTTCCTTCCTCCTTTCGTCTCTTTGCTCCCTCGGCTCCTTCTGACTTCCTGCTGCAGGTTCCTTCACATCATCCTCCGCCAGCCTGTCCAACTTCCTCGCGAACGCTGGGTTTGCTCTCTCGAAGTCTATCTCTTTTTCTGCCCCCTCTATGAGCTCCTCAAAGGAGAGGGGTGGGGCACTCTCTTCAACTCCATGCCGAAGAATCCCGGCCTCAGCCCCATGGTAAAGGCGAGCATCACTGCGTACCCTGGGACATCCTGGACTAGGAGGATCTCTTCCTGAAACCGGTCGACATAGTGACCCAGTGTCTCATCCGGCTTCTGCCTCACCACAAACAAGCACCCCGCCTCCTTCTTCCGCTTCTTCGATGTTGAGAACCTCAACAGGAAACTTCTTCGCAGATCTTCAAAACAGTAGATCGATCTTGCTGGCAACTGGTGGAACCAATCCCGAGCCTTCTCCTTCAACGTGATGGCAAATAGCCGACACTTGAAGGCATCCGTCATTTGCCTTATCGAAACGAGATCTTCAAACCACTGTACGTGCTATACAGGGTCATCCTTTCCTGAGTAGTAGGACATGTCAAGCTCCCGGAACCCCTCCGGTACCGGAGCAGAGATGATGAGCTTGCTGAACGGGCTCTCGCCTCCGGCCTGTCGAGAGGGTACTTCCTGTGGCCTCGGCTGGCTGGCCTGATCCGTGAGACTGTGCCCAGGGAAGAGCTCTCGCACTGCTGCCTCCATCTTGCCCAAATCTGTCAAAGCCTCCTTGCCCGGGCGCTGGCCTAGGAAGAGCTCCCGCGCGGCCGCGTCCCTCTCGCTAGCCACCGTCGGGACCTCCTTCACCGGACACTTTCCAGGGGCATTCTCGCCCAAGAGCGGGACCTCCTCTATCGGAACCGGAGCGGTGGACCACTCGCTTCGGGCCGAGAAGGCTAAGCTAATGGTTTGCAAGACTTCTCGCCTGAAGTCCTCCAGCATCTTCCTCGTCGCTTCCTCTCCCCGGGTGGGGGAGCGTCCAGAACCAGACCCTTCACCTTCACCTCCAGCCATGGGACAAAACTCAAGGCTTTCTTGTATCAGATGCTTTACACGCTCACCGCACCAGAACTGTTGAAGCCAAAAAATGACCTCAACGAGAGTTCAAAACAGGGGTGCAGCCAACACCTACTTCTCTCAAGCCTCAACCCTCGACTAGATTCAAAGGTCCCTGGACCGACCCAAAGCCTCAGCAGGGAGGTCCACCTCACACCCGGAAGATCTCTGAGAGCTTACCCTCCAAAGCCAAAAGATGGGTTAGGAGCTCCTTAAAAAGAACTAGAAATCGGAAGATTGTGAAAGCTTGCCTTCTAAGGAGCCCTTATGGGTCTATTTATAGCCTTTGCTGACCTGAGATTACTAAAATACCCTTAATTGATCTGCCAATATCCAAATCCCGTTGTTCATCCTGAGGGTAATTAGGTCATTTTACCTCAGGCCCTGGGCCCCACCTGGCGAGAACTCTGAGCCGAGAGCCTTCTGTCCAGAGAACGGCGCAAGCGGTCTCGCCTACTTACAGGCAAGAGCTCCTTCGAGACAGGAGCCTGGCGCAAGCGCGAATGTTCTCGCCCCACTTATAGGCAAGAGCTTCTTTAGGGCAGGAACTCCTCTGGCTAGCCTAATCCTGACCGTTGGTGCCTCCTGGTGTGACTCAGCGAATATGGGGTTGTACATGTAAGGGTTTAAATGTAATGATGACATGATATGCTATGTTATGCCGGTTTAATGTTATGTTCATATAAGTGCAACGCACACACCCGACTCTATGCACACAGACCTTTAGTTCCCCAATTTTGGAAGCTAGTTTCAATCCAAGGAGACACCGTAGTGGCCAATGGAGACAGTGGGTTAGGCCACCCCACTCCTAGGCGGGTATCCACACTACCGGGCCTAGCCCTTACGTACGCCTCTGAAGGACACACAAGAGTCACCTTGTACTAATGCTGACAATCCTGCCCCTCATTTCCTTGGCTAATTGTAAAGCACACTTCCTGAGTCATCGTATTGACGTCGGTGTGAAAGACCGTGAAATACCGAAGACCTGGGTCTTATGCACATGCAGCCAAGAACTACAGAGCGATCAGCTCCCTAGACTAACCTGTTCGTTACAACTACCTTCTGATCCTACGGCTCGCCAGGCTAAGTTGCCCATTTACACGACCACCGAGCATACAGCTCGGACAACTCAACCAAGCTAAACTCCAGAGTCATCGTGTTGAGTGAAGGTGAAGCACTAGATTTACTAATTTCTCTTTAATATTTTAGTCTTATAGTTTAAGGTTAACCTTGGACTGCCTAGTGCATTCCCGTGTGAAGCGCTCTCGAGGGAACTAGGAACTATGATGGGCTGAAGTCCAAATCTCCCTTTCGTAAGATACTTATTATTATTGGTATCTACCCATGTCCCCATTTGTTATCATTCTCTTGAACTAGCTCTAATGATATTTAGACTTTCCCTCTCCAAGGAAGGAGGTCCACCGTCGATCCCAAGCTCAACTCTGCCCTTACAGGACTAGGCTCACACAACCTACCTTGTTTTGGTGACCTCATTCATACTCAACCAGACTAGGTACACCAACTACCTTATACCAAGGTTCATATATTTCCCTAATCCTACAGTTTTACTGTGTGCAGACCTAATAGCCTATATGATGTGCAAGAACGTTGACCTTCCAAATATTCATCCAAATATCCTAAGATTATTATTGGGGCTCTATCATGATACATTACGAATAAATCCGGAAGATTTTAATTTTCCTAATTTATTTGGCATTTATTATATTTTTGGCAAAATCAGGCCACCTAGACTTTTGAACACCAAGTATAATTTTCTGACAAGATATGGTTTCAAAAGAATTATCACAAGTGTATATCATCAAAATAACAATAAATACTAAAATTTCTAATTTTTCAAAAATGTTTTGACCTCCAAACAAATTATTGATTAATTAACCTCATTAATAGGGCAAAGTAGGAAATAATAGAAATAGTCATCCAAAAATTATATAAAAATTACCAGATGTTAAAAAAATGATCAAAAAAGACATCTGACCAAATTTAGTAATTTTTCAAGATTATTTGGTCACATAATTAATTCATTTAATAATCTTCTACATAAAGCACTTTGTGAAACAACTTATATAAAAAGGCTTCCAATAATTTTATAACAATTCATAGAGCTCAAGGATGTCCTAAAACGTCTCTTGACCAAGTTTCATAAGTTTTTAATAAATCAATAGCTCATAATAAATTCTTTAATGATTAGGGCAACTAGTAGGATTGTGAATGAAGTACCATAAATACTAACCCAATATTCACACTAAAATTTCTAGAGCTTAATAACAACAATATATGATCAGTGCCTAACCTTGAAGACCATTCAAAGTCATATGATGAAGTAATAAAATAATGAGCAAAATTACCCTAAATGGTGCTAAGTTACTTCAAGAGGGATGTAAGCTCCTAAAATCCTAGCATCACTTCGCCTCCTAGAGCGAGTGGGCCACTAAAATTCGGCTAGGTTTGGTCAACTTTACTTAATTTAACCTAAACTAGGGTCGAGTTGACTTGTTCAAATTGGCCTTTTGGGTTGATCCCACTGGGTCCTTGGTGACCCATTGGCCTCCCCTAAGGTTTAAGAAGGGTTTGAGTAGGGTTGGTTTGACATCTTGGAGGCCACTTGACCCTTAATAGGGCACTTTAACCATTTTAGGGTTAGAGTTGACTTTGGTCAACTTGACCTCTTTAGTTAACCCCAATGGGTCCTTGATGACTCATTGACCTCCTTAAGGGTTAGGAAGGTATAGGTGGGGTCAATTTTGCTAAGGGAAGGTCAATTGACCCTATGTAGGTTAGTTTGACCCATTTAGGGTTTGGTGGGACTTTGGTCAACTTGACCACATTGATTGACCCCAATGGTCCTTAGTGACCCTATGGACCTCCTAAGTGGTTAAGGGTGTTGTGGTGGGGTCCTGGTGTCAAGTTGAGGCCTTAAACTCAAACCCTAGGGTAGGTAATTGGAAATTACTATTTATAGACCAAGGAGGTTTTCAACCTCATACCTAAATTCACTTGGTCTCTTAAGCTTACAAGGGTTTTGTCATGACCTAGTCATGACAAAACCACTATTTGGGGTCTAGTTGTTTGTGGGATGTTACACAGGCTAGGAGGTTAGCTCTACACTTAGATCCTCCTTTGGATCGTACATTAGAGAATAAATCTCCTACAGCTCAGGCACATGGGCCCTACCTCAGATCCACAGAAGGATCCTACTACTCAGCCTTTACATATCAGTCTTACAACTCAGATCTATTAAGATCCTATAGATGAAGTGTTGGTTGTTTTTGATGATTGACTCCAGAGAAATGATTCTCTGAGTTAACTCTCTAGACTGAGTGAACTCAACCCTACTTCTTCTCAACACCAAGGAAGTAGATCTTCAGGATGGTTCTGCTTGTGTTGGGATGAATCTCAAAAACTGGAGCTTCTAAACTTGCTGATGAAGGCTAAATGATGTTGCTGTTCTTTTCTTCTTCAATCAGTTAACCTTGTCCGAAGTTCTCAGACTTGCTGTTGAACTCGAGTTGTAGAGCTCTTCTTCTTCTTCATTTTCTAGGAAGAAGATGAAGTAGAGTGATTTCCTCTAATTCAACTCATATGTAAAATCCCAGAATGTGTCTTTTTATTTCCCGTAAATCCAACAACTTTATGCTCACTATGGACCACTGTAATGTGCAACTGCAGCACAACTTTTGCATTAAATACAGTATAAAAGGCAAGCAGCACCTTTTGTCTTCTAGCAAAAAAATCAGGCAATATTTGAATTTCTGCTGACGTCAACATAACTCAGCACTTATGGACTTAGTAAAATCTAGACAAACTGCTCAGGTGTTGAGTGAAGCCTTGTCACTCAGCGCAAAAATAGTTAGTAGATTTGTGCATCTCCAGGCATTGAGTGCATTGAGTGAGCCTTCCTCTTTCAACGCAAATAGACTTTTATAGTCTTACAGCTTAGGTGTCGAGTGAGCCTTCATCTCTAAACGCATTTAGACTTTGTTGAATTGTCTGTTAAGTAGGTTTTGAGTGAACTGCCTTCACTCAACGCTTCTGGACTTAGACAAATTTTCTGTATGCTCTTTCTGAGGCTTTGTCTGCTTGAGCTTATATCAACGCTTCTGCTTTTCTAGCGTTGTGTGAAGTGAGTTCACTCAATGCATCTGGACTTAGCAGATTTTCTGCCTGTCTAGTAACCATTCTTCTTGAATGTGACGTAGAGTGAACTGCCTTTACTAAATGCTTATGTCCTTAGCCAAATATCTTGTTGAGTTGGTGTTGAGTGAACTGCCTTCTTTCAATGCCTCTGTCCTTAGCCAGATATCTTGTTGAGTTGGCATTGAGAGAACTGCCTTCAATCAACACTTCTGGACATAGCCAGATTTTTAGTCAGCAACATTGTGACTTTGACTGTATATAGTTCTCTCAACACATTTGCTCTTCTTGTGTCGAGTGAACTGCTTTGACTCAATGCTTCTAAACTTAGCCAGATTTCTGCTTTGCCAGCAACTTGACTTGAGTCAAACTAGTATTGTGACCCTGACATCATGTCTAATCATGGTATGATAGAAAACCTACATACACTCAACTTTAACATATATCATATACAATTATGCACTTAGCATTGATGGTGATGCCTCTTCAAATTCAGGGAATATTGAACGACAATATTCCCAACAATCTCCCTCTATTTAAAGAAGACAGAACAAACAACAATACTATGGTGTACTAATACATAAAACATATCAATTAAGCAAATGTAAGCTTGTTCAAAGTTCTCAAGTTGAATGTAGTGACTTCACATGTCAAGTCATTGCTCTCCTCATACAACTTGTTAAAAGTTGACTTCAATCTTTCTGGCTCAACATGTCAATTTAATGTAGTGACTTGACATGTCAGGTCATTTCTCTCAATGCTCTCAATTGCTCTCCTCCCCAATTTCCTTCAATTTCTCTCCTCTCCCTTTGTTCTCAATTACTCTCCTCCCCCTTTCTGGCTTCTTCAATAGACATCCTTCTATTGAGGGTGGAGAAGGGATAATGGGAGAACTTTCCTCTTGGTCCTTTTGACCATCATGCTCAGGAAGAGTTTATTCCACAACTAACAGGGTGGATAGAATGACCTCATCCTGAGTGGGAACATGTGAATGCTACACCTCAACTACATTATTATTTTTGGAGGAACATCATCCTTGTCCACCACTGTATCTTACTCAGCCGATTCAGCCGATCTCACTGAAGTTTAACCTAGCAAGTTAAAGTGATTAACTGCTATCTATCCATCTAACCTTGCTAAAGTTATACTTTAACAATAAGGCCTATGGACCACATTATGAATTGAAAATAAGAATTTAAACATGTAGATCTTTAACTGAAACACTTAATGTACATGGGTCATTCAACATTAAGCATTCCTATCTCAATATTGAAAGAATTGAGCATACTCTAATCCAATGAATTAGTGAAGGTATCAGCAACTTGATTGTCAGTGTGGACAAATTCAAGGCAAATTACTTCACTTTCTACATGTTCTTTAATAAAAAGATATCTAATTTTTATAAGCTTAGTCCTGCTATATGAGACAGAATTCTTAGCAATAGAAATTGTGTTGGATGAGTCACACTATAAGGGTGAGTGACTTACTTTGTTATTATAGTTCTGTAACTGATGTTGTATCCATAGAAGTTATGCATAGCAGCTCCAACTGTCTCCTAGTTCACATAAATATTTATTGCTGTTCCTTGCAGATACTCTTTCTTTTGAGTCAGCCATCATATACTCTGATGAAAATACATCAGCAGCAACATTGCCATCTGCCTTGAAAGTCTTTGTTAGAATCACTTGAAAGTATTTGGTATACTCAGAGGATTCATTATTGTACACTATATCTTGAGCAGGGAGTTCAGAGTGAATCTACCCCTCAACCTCAGCATTGTCCATAGAGACAATCTATTCTTCTACAGAGCTGTTTTGAAGCTTTTCTGTCACTATTGAAGGAGCTTGTCTTGAATATTAGATTGAACTTGCTCCCCCTCAACATGAGACTTCTCAGTCAATAACTCCTTTGATAACCTGCAAGGATTAATACTACCTGCAAAAAAATGCATGAAGAGCTATTGAAGCTATACTAAGTTCATCATACCCAATTCAAATTTGAAGGTGTTGAACTTCACTTTATTTAGTGGCTTGGTGAAAACATCAACAACTTGCTTGTCTGTAGAGACAAAGTGAAGACTGACATCCTCAAGTTCCATATGCTCTCTAATGAAATGATACCTAATCTCTATGTGCTTAGTCCTGCTATGAGAAACAGAATTCCTAGTAATAGAGATTGCACCTGTAGAATCACAAAACATTAGAGTTCTACTTATCTTGAAATTATAATCCTGGGCTGATGTTGGATCCATAGTAGCTGTGCACAACAACTTCCAACTGAGATGTACGTTGATTTAGCTGTTGATATAGAAGCACTTGTTTGCTTCTTCTTCTCCAAGAGACCAATCTTCCTCTTAAAAACTGACAAGTGCCAGAGGCGCTTTTCCTGTCTTCTCTGCAACCTGTAAAGTCTACATCTGAATACCCTATTTGTTCAAATTCATTATTCCTAGGGTACCACAGACCAAGATCAGGTGTGCCCTAGAGATATTTCAAATTTCTTTTATCTGCAGAATAGTGAGATTCCTTAGGACATACCTGGTATCTAGCACAAACACATGTAGCATATATAATGTTTGGCCAACTAGCAGTAAGGTAGAGGAGGTAGCCAATTATGACTCGATATAATATTTCATCAACAGGTTTCCCAGTTTGATCCTTGTCTATTGACACACTTGACCCAATAAGAGTTTTCATTATGGAGGCACTCTCCATCTCAAATTTGGAATCAACTTCTTGGTGAACTTAGGCTAAGAGATGGATAGTCCATCCTCTGATTGTCTAACTTGAAGGCCCAAGAAATACTTGAGGTCACCCATACTGCTCATCACAAACTGCCCTTGCATAAGTTTGAAAAACTTTTTCCAGAGGCCATCATTAGTAGACTCAAATATTATGTCATCTACATAAATTTGGACTAAAATGATCTTACCCTTGACTTCCCTTAAGAATAATGTCCTATCTATGTTTTCACTTGAGAATTTGTTCTCAATGAGAAAGCTAGACATGGTTTCATACCATGCCCTAGGGCTTTGCTTCAACCCATATAAAGCTTTTCTAAGCCTAAAATCATAATCAGGAAAGTTAGAATTAACAAAACCTGAGGGTTGCTCAACATAGACCTCTTCTTTTAGGTCACCATTTAGGAAGGTTGACTTCACATCCATTTAGTAAACCAAGAATCCTTTGTGTACATCATATGCAAGGAATAGTATTATGACTTCCAATCTAGCTATTGGAACAAAGGTTTGATCAAAATCAATACCTTCTTCTTGTTTGTATCCCTTGACCACCAGTCTAGCTTTATTCTTTATTATAACACCATTTTCATCAACCTTATTCATATAGATTCATTTGGTTCTAATGATGTGATGGCCTTGTGTTCTGGGAACCAGCTTCTAGACCTTGCATCTCTTAAACTGATTTAGTTCTTCTTGCATTACCACATTCCAAAATGGGTCTATGTTGGCGTCCTTAAAACTTTTAGGTTCAACTTGAGACAGAAAGCTGGAGTGCATAACAATGTTAAGGCTTCTTCTCCTTGTTATAACCCCTTTGCTAGCATCTCCTATGATCTGATTTCTGGGATGTTCCCTCAAATGCTTGACTGTTAAAGGCATTCTTACTTCAGCATCATAAACTTCAGTGGCTAGATCCTGCTGGTCTTCACCCATATCCTTTGTACTTTGTCCTTCTTCAGAAATGCACACACCAGTCTCTTCTTCTACAGTAGTTGTAGTACTGTCCTTGATGGTTAGTTTATCCATCTTCAACTATGTACTGTTGATGTGTGGAAACGGCACTGCCCAGTTAACAAGTATTCGAATCTCACGGGGGAAAGAGTATATGGGAGGAGAGACTACCGAGCAGTTGGTTACTCTGAGTCCCGCATGAAGATAGAGAGAAAGAGAAGAAAAGAGGGCCGCTAGCAGTGGCAACATCAAACTTTGCCCGCCGCAGCTTAAATACCACTCTTGCGGCGGGCTTTCCCTTTATATTGAAATATGTATTACGCCTGAGCTTAAGTTCTCTTACATGGAAAGGAGAAAAAAGGGAAAAATACAACAAAGGGAAAAGGAGAGAGGAGAGTCAGCGGCTCGGGAAGAAATGGCCAGCCAGGCCACGCGGCTTGATGGCCCAGGCTGCACGAGCTGCTTGTAGAGTTCGCCCGATCTGGCGGTCAGCCCGCTAGTAGAGGCAGCAGGCAGGGAGGTTGTAGCCGCATCCCAGTTTCCCCATCCTGGCTATCCTGTCGTTGCCCCCAAATGAGTGGTATGGGAGGCTATTTATAGGCCCGAGGAGGTAACAGCTTCTGGTAACATCACCACCGGTGAGTCGGTGAGTTTTGTGAGTAGAGCTTGGATTCCGCCGAGTCCAAACCAGGCTGTGTGGTTTGGGACGTCTTTCGAAGCTGGTCTGCTGTTTGTGGGTTGAGGAGGTAGGTCGTCATCCTCTAGGCGACCTGGAGGCAGGTCACCATCTTCTGGGCAACCTGGAGGCAGGTCACCATCTTTTGGGCATGCGGATTGACAGAGAGCTGGATCAAGTCCACGCACCTTAGACTCACGATGACTTAGTCCGCGAACTGTAAGCAGATAGGGTCGACTGGGCTCCCTGGCGGACTGAGGTCGAGTCCGCGAGCTGAAGGAGCAGGACGCGTAGGTCTCCTCCCATTGATGAAGTCTGCCCTACTGGAGGGGATGGCTGGTCACTTGGGCGACGTAAGTTGCTATCACCCTCTGTTGGGCAACCTGGCGGCAGATCGCCTGGCGATGAGACGGTTTGCCTTGCTTGTTGTCGACTTGCAGGAGGGCTGGTGAAGACCGTGGCTCTTGCCAAGTATGCTGCTACCTAGAGTTATGTGTGGATAGCTTTGGGGAGTCCGCGACATAGTTGGATGGCCCTCACCTATCGGAGTAGAGAGAAACACTGTGCGGTAAGCTGGCCTATCCGTGCGGCCTGCAAGGGCGGACTGAGGCATCACTCCGCAGCCCCTACAAAACAAGCGGTTGCTGCGCGACATAGACTGTCAGGCCGCGGAGACTGCCCTAGCCGCGCGGCCTAAGCGGACAGAGAAGTCTGTCCGCTCATCCTTAGAGGACTGGTCGCGACCTACAGGGGTACCTAGACCAGGTCGCGACTAGCAAGCGGGCTACCTTGGGAGGGATCGCCGATTTCTGGGTTAACATAATCCCTGCATTTTTTTAAGTTCTGAAGGGAACTTCAAAAAAGTAAGAGACCCATTTAAATCGTGATCCACCCCTTGGAAAATTAAGAAGCAAGGAGAGATAGAACCTGATGTTTCTCCCTAGAAGGAGTTTGCCAATGCCTATCTTTTTCTTATGCCAGGTGAAGAAGACGTGAACGTCTCCCACTGAGTTCTGCAAAACAAAGATGAGAGGAAGGCATAGAGAAATAATAGCTTGCAAGTACCTGATGGAGGCTTGCAAGAACCTGTTATCCTCTGCAAAAGGAAGAGAGTAAGAAGCAGATATGAAAGTAAAGGTAAGCTGCAAGTACCTGGATGGAAATTGCAAATATTTGCTAATCTCTGTAAAAGAAGAGTGAGAACCAGATATAAAAGAAAACTAATTTACAAGTACCTGGTGGGATCTTGTAAATATTTGCTAATCTCTGAGGAGTTTATAGATAAACCTTTTGTCAAAAGTCAATGTGATAAGATAGATATGATTAGACTACAGACATAATATTTATGAAATCCTGTTGTTGGCCGAATAAGAATAATCTAGTAGATATAAAACCAGAGCATTGGTCTTCTTGTGTGGTCAGATATGATATTCTCAATATGAAATCCAGATAAATTAAATGAAAACCACTTATACTAGATTTTGACTGAATGATTCATCAAAGCGGACCGAAGCGTACAATAACGTGTGATATCTATGAACTTTACTAGAATAGAGAATCTTCTTGAGCTGTAATGCCCCAAAACTTGTATACGAATTGGTCAATAGGTTTATAATACCCTTAAAATAGCCCTGTGAAAGTTTGGGATGAATGGGTACTGTTTTTTTCAGAGCTTTGGAGCCATTATGGTTTCATACGGCCTGTGATACGGGTGTGTACAGAGCCGTGTCCTTTTTGGAATTGGCTGAGTTATGTCGAGTGTTGAATATGGCTTGAGACACGGTCATGTCCGAAGCCGCATCGGGCACAAGGCCTGTGAAACGGACATGTCTAGGGGACATGTCCTGTTCGGGCTTGACGGTTTTAGCGTCGATTGAGGCACACGACCTGTGACACGGGCGTGTCCAGGGTTGATACGGGCCTGTCCAAGGTTAACACAGGCGTGTCAGAGGCCGTGTCCTGTTTCGAGATCGACGCTTTCTTTTACGATTGTAAGACACGGCCTGTGACACGGGCGTGTCACAAGCCGTGTACGGACCCAAGATGATGATTTTAAAGGAGAATTAGGGTCTTTCGTTTCATTTAAGTGGGATCCGACGGCCTTGAACCCTCCCTGGTGGTATAAGGTCTGGAAATGAGGGTTCAAATCTCATTTCCTTTAGTCCATTCTCTTTCCAAAGAGATAGAGAGAGGGGAGAGCAAATGGTGGAGAAGGAGGAGGATTCTGTCCATTGTTGGAGCTTCGGAGCCCCAAATTGCGAGCCGTATCCAGATCTGTGGTGGCGAGTCCATTGCGGTGGTTTTCATCCGTCTAGTTTCTTCTCCATAGCGCAGAAGCAAACCTCTAGGGTAACGATTCTCTACTTGGACATGTGAATTCCTCTTCCTCTTTGCATAGGAAATTCTCTCACACGAGTGGGCGGTGAGTTTGAGGTATTCCTTAGATAGATATGGTTTATCCCCATAGTTTTGCATATAGAGTCCGTAATCGAAGTAAGAACATAGGCATGGTGTGTGAAGCCTATCCGGACATGTTGGTCTCGATCGGTGATGTTTTCATTATGCATGTATTGCCGGAGAAGACTCCGTGCCGTTTGTTTTTCGGGTTTTCTACGAGGTATATTGCAACAGGGAGCCTTGGGGACTAACTCCAAGGTGCACCTGGAAAACTGGGCAGAAGCGTGGTTCTGCCATCTTAGTGGCCTGGGAGCCAACTTGCACATAACTGGGTTTTGTAAAATTGTGTGATCGATTTGGGACTCGTGGAAGCTTGACCCATGCCTATGGCTTAAATTGACGTGGCGGTGTGAGCAACGGGTTAGGTGGAATCGTACCTACTCTAAGTGGATCGGTTAAAGAGACCTAGGGTACATGACACTTAATGATGGCATAGATAGAGGGTCTTAGGCTTCGATCTAAAAGACTAAAATGCTCACAATGTTTGCCATCCTGGGGGTGGTGGTGAAGCCTCAGAATGGACTAGATTCACTGAGAATGTGCCCTGAGAGCATGGGGTTTGTGGCTGTGCGTGCCTATGCCTGTGGTGAAGTGTGCTTAAATTGTACTTTCACTATCATGTTTGATTATACTAATGAAATGCAGGGAAGGAGCACCACCGCCCTGATTAAGTGGCGGGGTCGTTATAATTTGGTCAGCTTTAGCTGCCCGTTGCCTTGTTTTACCACCATTCGGTGGATTGTTTTTATTCAGGAACATGTTAGCCTAGTGGTAAGTAGCGGGCTGAAGCCCTTGATTCTGTGTTGACCCTTGAAGGCCAAAGGAAAATGTTTACTTTATTATGTTCATGTATGGTCGGTCTGCGTGCCGAAGTATGAAAAACATGTATTGTTTAAGTAAACACTTGTAAGGCCCTAAGGCCGAGATTTTGTTGTATTTTGCTGTCATTCCTACTTTGGGTTTTGTGGACATTCATTATTTGGTATTTGGGTTCTCATAATTGTTTTAAAAGCTTCGCCTAGAATGTGCTGAGTTAGGATTCGTATTCATATGCAGTTAATTTTGTATTCTTATGTAATTCCACTAAATGTTTGTGGAATATGGCGTGGGGCCCAGACCGGACCTTCTGTTTTATTGCATGTGACAGATGGGGGTGTTACAATTTGGTATCAGACAACTGTGTCGGTCTTGCTTATTTGAATTCATTGGCAAATTCTTTTAAGGGGTGGTAAGCACATGTATGTGCGTCATCGTTATAACATGAAAAGAACCCATGAATGTCCAGTTAGGAATGAAAATACACATGTTTGAGGAAGCTGAGTGTTCCTATAATTGCTTTTTGCAATTTTGGTTGGTCGCTTAATGGTGTGTTGTACGACTATAGGTGACCAGGAGTGGAGCAGGGAAGTCAGAATGCCCGCTTTCTGAGGCAAGTAGTGCACCCAATGACGTGCCTACAACCCCTCCTTTGGCAGAAATAATAAGACTTGTGGCTTAGGCGGTGTTTGCGATGCTAAATGCCCAGCCAGGAAGGCAAGTGCAGCATCTTGCCCTACAGGGGAGCAGGTACCTCTTCGAGCAGCAGAACCTAGAATGGTGGAACCAGTGGTGGTAGAGCCTTTAGTAGAAAGAAGATCAACAGAGAAGCAACTCAAACATGTAATGAGCTTTAACCCTCCTGTGTTTTTGGGGACTGGAACCCCATCCCAGGCCGAAGATTGGCTCTCTCGGGTGAAGACAGTCTTGATGGCCACTGAAATGGAGGAATGGCAGAAGACCACCATAGCCACCTTCCTATTGGATGGTGAGGCGAGATTGTGGTGGGAAGTGTCGGAGATGCATCAGTTGGTTGGAAGGAAACTCACTGATGCCACGATGGAGGAATTCTCGAGGTTATTCTTGGCAAGATACCTCCCCTCGACATAGAGGATCGCTATGGAGAATCAGGTCCAGAGACTGACGCAGGGAGATAGTTGTGTGGATGAGTTCCTCCACGATTTTATGCGGTTGGGTCGTTATTCTAGCTCCACATTTACTGATGAGGAGAGTAAGACCAACCGGTTCTACGAGGGTCTGCGTGATGACCTAAGGCTAGTACTTTCTGGACCCATGACGCAGGGCTTCCTAACCCTATTCAATACGACCCAATCGTTGGAGAAAGATCTGAAGAGAGTCCAAGTGAAGAAGGACTCTAGTGGGAAGAAGATGGAGTTCACGGTGCCGACCTCCTTAATGTCTGGGTTCCGTAAGTGGAATAAGAAGGCTAGGACATTAGGTACAACCCCTTCTTCTGGTGTATCTGGGGCAACTACAGGACGAACCCCGGGCACATGTTAAAACTATGGTAAGCCGGGACACTTTGCTAGAGATTGTTGGAGCGGATGTCCGAAGTCCGAGAAGAAGCCTGGAGCAACTTATGAGGAGAAGGGCAAGGCGTTGGAGTCAACTGCATCACATTATGCCCCATCCCAGCCTAGATTGTACAACCTTGGCCAGCAGGAGGCCATGAAGCAGGCTGACATTGTGACAGGTATGCTTTAATTTATAGCAGTTTAGCTTTAAATACTTGTTGCCTTACGTGTGTTAGCTTATGACTGGTTGTGCTATGCTTTGTATCGATCCTTGATTTTCCGGAAAGAGCACTGTTCGATACGGGAGCTTCGCATTCCCTTTTGTCCAACGAGTTTGTATCGCCCATCAGAGTATCTTCTTCAATGGCAAGGGACAAATTGGATGTGTTGCTGCCTAATGGGTGCTCTATGCTCGCAGATAGAGTTTGTTGCGTGAAGGTAGGGATTGGGAGTCACGAATATGACTTGCAAGCGTCGATACTGCTGATAGTGAAGTTCGATGTGATCTTTGGCATGGACTAGGTATCGAAGCAGCATGCGTACATTGATTGCAACCGTAAGGTGGTAGCTATACATGTTGGGTCAAACATCAAAGTTTAGTGAACGTATCCCAAATCAAACTAGGGATCCAACACGTTTTGCGGTGACAACAATACTCGGGGAGGTCGTCAATACAAAACGCTGATCATGCTGGCATTAGAAATCACTAAAGAAGTAGAAGCACAAGAAAGGAGACAATTAAGTCAAGTCCACAAATCACAATATATATATATATATATATATATATATATATATATATATATATATATATATATATATATATATATATATATATATATGAGCATAAAACACAGCAAAGTCCACACAGTAATAAAATGACTAAAACAGAACATTAAGGTAGAGATATAAATGGGCTCATGCCCAGTACAACATGTAACACCTCCATCCATCATATGAAATATAATAGAGGGTCCACCCAGGGCCCCACACCCTATTCCAAAAATAGGCAGCAGAGTTACAGGTTAATATAACAAACTACTCGCATCCTAACTCAGTGCATTCTAGCAAAAGTTTTAAGGTTACTTGAACTCAAACTCATTTGAATATCCGCAATATATAAACCACCATTTATATATATATAGATATAGATATATATATCAGAATGTCAATTACAAATACACAAAATGTTTGGCCTTAAGGCCTTATAGTTAAACTTCACCCGTATGGATTACAAACATCGTCACGCAAGCCAGCCACACATAACAACAGTAAAACTTTTCCACTCAGCCTTCGATGGCTAGCTTAGCAACAAGAGCATCAGCTCGCTATTTCCCACTCGGCTCCCCAATAACTACAAAGAGACAATCCACAACGAGGGTGGAAAACAAGGCAACGATCAGCATTCAGCTAACCAATTTATAATGACCATACCCCTTTCCCGGGGCAGTGGTATTCCTTCACTGCAGGCATGGCATTTTCACAAGCAGATATATGACAAAACATGCACTCATGCACAATTCAATCTATCACAAACATCGGCCACACGTCCCAACGCTCCGTGCACTCAGGACACATTATCGGTGTATCAGAAAAGCAGGGTCCCACCACCGTTCACAGGTCCCAGACCCAACGCTAAACATTGAGCATTCTTGCTCCGCGGCCCACGACCACAGACATTATTCTTGATGGAGTACAGCCCAAGACTTTCATTATGTGATCCTAATGAACGCCAATAACTTAGGCACTCAAGTTAGACAACCATAACGCGGATACAGTTCAACCCTTGTCCGTTGATCAAATCGCCAGTTCAATGTCTAGACTGATGCGGGTCGGCTTCCCCTTGTCTGTTCGGCTCACTGGCCTTTAAGAGCTCATAGCTTATACCAGCCACACTATCCTCTGAGGACTGGCTTCACAATCAAAAAGGGAGTCAATGCTAGCGTTCGTCATGATCACTTGTCAGGGCCACCAGAACCTCTCATTCTGCGCCCAAACTCAGTCCAAACCCTACTGCATCCTGCAGTGCCAGAAACACTAGTCTTTCCATAGCATACAACAAATGCCAAAATAAGGAGTTCACATGCCCAAGAAGGAAGATTGTTAACCTTGTCGTTCTCTTCTGATCCATGGGAAATCATTTCTAGCTCAGATCTTGATTCTACCCACTAGAACTTCTCCAACAACTAGTCCAGCACTCTTTAGTTCCTTCATCCAGGAATACATAAAAAAGATGATAGTAAGAGAGAGAGAGAGTGGAGAAGGGAATAATGAATTCCTCAATCCATAACCCTCTACGTATGTAGCCTCAGGTTTAACCCCAACCACATCATCTCATCTTATCCTAAAGCAACAACCATGATTTGAGTTAAAAAGTCAACCGACTGCTCATCGGCCGCTGTTACTCCAAACTCCGTTCGACTTTCATCGAACTTGAGA
Source organism: Platanthera guangdongensis (assembly GCA_039583875.1). NCBI lineage: Eukaryota > Viridiplantae > Streptophyta > Magnoliopsida > Asparagales > Orchidaceae > Platanthera > Platanthera guangdongensis. Next base: position 139,605,739 of record CM077148.1, read on the forward strand.
AGGCAGTTCAATGTGAAGGTCATTTGACGTTCATCAAACTCAAGACAGTCATTCATCCTACAAGCTGTTCAGCATTCCTCAAATGCCGGTCGACATTCGTCGAACGCCGGTTCGACATTTGCCGAAAGAAGAGCAGTAGTATAACAACACCACAATCATCGAACGCTGGTTCGACGTTCGTCGAACGCCGGTTCGATGTTCTTCGAACCGCGGTTTGACTTTTAGCCTGTTTCTGCCTACTCCTTTTTGGGGTGTTACACAACATAACCTCACTACAGCACTCTCGCAGAAGCAAAGTAAAACTAACACTCAAGGAGCCAGAGACTGGTGCTCCTGTGCTAGACTAGCCCACCTCCATATGCAATGTACTCCGCCGGTGTTGTATCTCCTACTACTGCTCCCTATCCCCCATCCGGAGTCCCTAAAATGTTTGGTCCACCGACTGTTAGTCAAAAGACTAAGCCTGGTTTCCCCCCCCCCTCCCCCAATGGTTCCTAGGCACCGTGCAAGAGTAATGAAAGGAAAGCTTATGAAGGTGGATAGAACAAACAAGGCAGGTGACAACTAACCTAGAAGGAGTATGAGCAAAAGAACTATTGCTATGAAGCAGTAATGTAAACAAGTAAAGTACAGAGCAGTAATTGTAGCAACATGATCAAACTATATTAAAAGTAACCTTAATTTATAAGAATATCCATACAAACTTATAGATTATTGGGTCATTTTGTAAGGCCTATCATTTAAAAAATCGCATACGAATTTATACGATAGGGGTGGGATTTTAAATGAAAGGATGACATGATATGCTATGTTATGTTGGATTAAATGTTATGTTCAAACAAGTGCAACACACTCACATAACTCTATGCACATAAACCTTTAGTTCCCAGGTTTTGGAAGCTAGCTTCACTCCCAGGAGCCTCCATAGTGGCCAATTGAGAGAGTGGGTTGGGCCACCCCACTCCTAGGCAGGTATCCATACTACCAGGCCTATCCCTTACATATGCCTCTGATGGGCACACCAGAGTCGCCATATACTAATGCTAAAAACCCGCCAGTCTTTTCCTTGGCTAAGTGTAAACCACACCCATTGAGTTATCGTATCGACGTTGGTGTGAACGACCATCTAATGTCGAAGACCCACCACCTTATGCACAAGCAAACATGACATCCAATCTCCCCGAGCCATCGGCTCCTCGGACTAACCTGTCCGTTACAACTACTTTCCGAGCCTTCGACTCGCCGGGCTAACTTGCCAATTTCCACAACCACGGAGCCAACCGCTCAGATAACCCAACCAAGCTAACCTCCTGAGTCATCGGGGTGAGTGAAAGTGAAATACTAGTATTTACTAATTTCTCTTTTAACATTTTAGTCTTATGGTTTAAGGTTAACCTTGGACTACCCAGGGTATTCCCTGTGAAGCGCTCTCGAGGGCACTAGGAACTATGATGGTAGCTGAGGCCCATTGTTCCCTTTTGCAAGGCAATTACTATTACTGGTATCTACCCATATCTCGACTCTACTCATCTTACACCTTATCTAAGCCCAAGTGTATTTAAACTTTTCTCCTAGGTAAACGACAATCCATCGTCGATCCCGAGTACAATCTTGCCCCTAGTAAACCAAGCTCTCTCAACCTACCTTCATTTGGTGATATTGTTCATTCTAAACAAGACCAGGTACACTAACTACCCCATACATAGGTTCACATGTTTCCCTAATTCTACGATTTTGTTGTGTGCCGACCTAATGGACTATATGATGTGCAAGGATGTTGAACTTTCAAATAATCATCTAAATGCCCTAAGATTATTATTAGGGATATATCATGATATTTTAGTCGTAAATGTAGAAGATTATAATTTTCCTACATTTTTTGTCATTTAGTTAAATTACTGCAAAAATCAGGCCTCAGATGCTTTTGAACATCAAGTACACTTTTCTACTAAGTATGACCTTAACAAAATTATGATAAATTAACAACACCAAAATAATAGCAAATTTCAAAAATCCAAATTTTCTAAAATGTATTTGACCCTCCACAAATTATTGGATAAATAACCACAATATTATGATAAATAGGGAAAAATTAAACCAACCATCCAAAAAATATGAGAAAATTACTAGATGATAAATATGAACAGAAAAGGATATTGACCAAGAATTATAATTATCAAACACCATTTGGTAACATAAATGAATTATGTTAAAATATTCAACAAATCGGCACTTATGAAGGATCCTATATGACAAGTCTTTCAATATATTTATAAAAATTCCCAAAGCATGAATATGTCCTAAAATGTTTCCTGACCAAGTTACATCACTTTCTACTAAGCAAATGACCCTAAAATAATTATCTTGTGATTGAATCAAACTTAGAGTTTGTGAATGAAGTACCATGATTACTAATCCAATATTCACAATAAAATTTCTAGGGAACAATCTCATGTAATTAAATAATTAACTATCCATAATTATTTCAAAGAGGGTGTAATTTCCTAAAAATCCCGAAAGAATTTTCCAGAGCCTATTTTTTCCTAGGAACTCGCCAACCAAGTTGCAAAACTATCCATGGACATACTATCTCATGTCCTTCACTAGGCCACAAACCTCATCTCTAGGGCCTACACCAGGGTCTTAGGGCATCTTTATCCCAAACCCCGCAAATCAATTGAGGGGGTGTTTTATATGACTTTGAGGCAGTGGCCCAATTTTCATCCATCCCTTTTGGATGAGGATTGGCCACTCAATCCATCAAATACACCTTTGCCCAAATTTACCCTTATGAGACAAATTTTTTTGTCACATCAATACCTAATCAAATCAGCCCTAAATGTGCTGAGATTTTTACCAGTGACCTATCATGACCCTAAGGCTCATCCACCAAAATTTTGGATGTTTTTGTGGTAATTAGACCCCTTGATTAAATCATTTATGATTTATTCAATGTTCTCTAAAACTATAGAAACATTTATTCCACAAATTCCCATTTTTGGATATGTATGAGATATAGATGAGACTAAACTATGACCCAAATTTCAAAGCATTTGGATGAGTAGTTTAGTGGGGTCACACAAATTTGTGTCTGGTTAACCCTAGCTATAGCTTGCACCATTTGGTGTGCTGTCGTCAGAAGAGTGACACAAATGGGCTGAAATTAATTTTAGAACATAGTATACTTAAAGTGCTACAAATTTTATGTTGACCATTTTCCAGGAAAGACATCCTAGTAGTTTTAATAATTAAATCAAAACACTGTCAAATATGTGACATATAATGAAATAATAAACCCTTAATACTAAATCCAATGCACAAATCTTTAAGCCAGAATAAACGGCATCTCGTATCCTTCTTCATTGAGCCAACGAATCAGATTGCCTCACCCTTGGCCATTTCGAGAGGTGATTTCCCGACCACATGAGCGCCTCCCCGGCCAGCTAATGCCACCACCACCTTCGTTGAGGTGGTGGCCGGCGATAGGCGGTGGTGGGCCAGTCGGAGGTGGCCGGAATCGGGTTTTAGGCATGTATTAAAAGCTTAAAAAATCAAGCTTTTGGCCCACCCAATTTTGGGCCAATGGGCTCCTAACCGTGCGGCATGTATATGTGGATATATCCACTGAGAAAGAGGAAGAGGACAGGACCTTTTGGGAGGGCTGGAGCATATCTGATCATCGGGTTGCAATTATTGGTGGTGGCGCCGCTCGGTGCTCTACAACTATACAACCAGAGGCTTTGATTTCTTCATGGAAGGAGTGGAAATGACTCCTTATAGCCTGGTGAAGCTTTTAAAATAATCAGATGGGGCAGGGGAGGGGTCAAGCTTCAATGAACCATTAATGGACATTTTTGAGAATTTCAGACAACTGAATTCTCCTCCCCTAGCCACTGTCATGGCTGGGAAAAACCTTTGATCTCCTCCCAACTGACCAGGGAAGATGAGTCAAGCCATTAGAACTGAGTGGATAGGCCTTTGGCCTTCCTCAGCCATGAATGGCCTCTTTCTCCTCACTTTCTCTTTCCTCCATTATAGGGAAGTGGAGCTTTTTATCTCCTAGTCACTATTTCCGGAAAAAGAATGGCTAATTTTGTAATTAATATCTCATGAGGCTAGTTGGCCATCTCAATTGGGCTTTGCCCAAGTGGATTGGGCTTGAGGTCCCACAAACTAATCAAATAGCTCGTTAATCCTTGGAGGAGGATACATGTTCCGGACCGTTAGCCTGTTCAGTGCCCTGTAGTCAATGCACAGTCGGAGTGTCCCATCCTTCTTCTTGATGAACAACACCAGAGCTCCCCATGGCGAAGAGCTTGGTCAGACAAATCCGGCTTCCACTAGCTCCTGCAGCTGGCTTCGAAACTCCACCAACTCCTTTGGGGCCATCCGATAAGGAGCTCTAGATACCGTCTTAGCCCCCGACATGAGCTGTATCTGGAAGTCATTCTCTCGATGAGGTGGCAACCCTGACAACTTCTCCGGAAATACATCGGTAAAGTATCGCACTACCGGGATACAAGCTATTGAATCCTTGGCCTCGGCCATCTCAAACAGCACCTGATAGACCTTACCACATCCGCTTTTCTTAAATAAACACGCCCGGGGCGTCGCGTGCTCTAAATAATTTTGGAGATTTAACCCGCATCAAGTTTTTGCAATATTTTGATGGTTTTAATTTTTGCAATTTTTTTTTGTATTTTTGACGAGTTTTTCTTATTATTGCAGAATATAAAAGTGCAGAAATTGAAAAATAAGAAAACATCCTCATACTTAAACCCAACATTGTCCCCAATGTTGTAATCTAAGTATGCGGAATGATAATAGACAAAATAAAATATGTACAAAAGTAAAAAAAAGAGAGTAGAAGCTTCCCTAAGACGAGGTTGGGGAGGCTCATTTGGAACCCTGTAGTATTTAAGAGAAAAAACGAAAATATAACAGGAAAAATGAAAAAGTAAACTCGGCAAAAAGGTTGCGGGAGGTAGGGGACATGTGCGTGTGACTCGAAGCAAACGTCTTAGCTTATGAGCGCGACAGAAATGCGATCCCCTAATGCGCAGAATAGTGCGAAACGTGCAGATGCGACAAAATAAATATATAATTTTTGTAAGAAAAAGGTTTTATTTATTTAAAGTATTTATTATTTTTTTGGTAAAATATTTTTTGCTTTTTGAAAAGGAAGAAGTTAAAACAAGACATATAGACGAAAATTTTTTTTTGTGGTCTTTTAGGAGTTCTTTAGTGTTTTTGGTTTTGTGGTTGTTTAAGTTTTTAAGTTTTTTAAGTTATAAGTTTTTTATAGTTTTTGTTTTGTGTTTTAGTTTTTTTCATAAAAATACTAATTTTTTTTTTAAGTTTTTTCATTTTTTAGATTTTTTGGTTTTATAGGTTTTTCAAGTTTTTCGTTTTATAGGTTTTTTTATTTTTTTGTGGATACAACGCTATTTCATTTTTGTGTTTTTTATAGATAAATATATATAAAATAATAAGTATAAATTAAGCTCTTTTTTTGTAAGTTTTTTTAGTAGTTTTATTATTATATTTATTATTATTAGTATAATTTTTTTTGTTGGCCATTTTAAATTTTTTTGATATATATGTATATAGGTAAAATTAATAGATCTCCAAAGTTCAAAATAACGACTCGAATATAAACTCCCCGACAACGGCGCCAAAAACTTGATTTGATATTTTGCATCATGTCCCCGACAATGACGCCAAAAATTTGATGGGGGTTAAAACTCCAAAAATTATTTAGAGCACGAGGTGCCCCGGGCGTGTTTATTTTAGAAAAGCAGATGTGGTTTTATTTAGGAAAACGAGGCACACAGATTTATTGTTTGGATATAAAACAGATGAGATCGAGTTTTAACGAAAGCAGGCAAGTGCACCTATTATGTGTAGTGCAGGATATTCTGGTGTGGAATATCAAAGTCGTATTGTTCTCGGGGTCGGGTTGATTATTTCTACTCTTCTATGGAGGGGACTATTATTTTACTGATAAAGCTTAGCGCAACCGCTTCAAATAAAATTTGAAATAAAATAATCTATTAATAAAAAGAGATCCTAAGTTTCAAATTAATTAAGGTGGATACTTGGCCCTGGATGTTCTACTAAAATGAGCTCACTTATCTCTAGGACTATCGCTCACCTGAACGCTAAGACTATTCGACCGAACATTAGTCCGGCGAAAGATTCCTCTTAACGCCCGCATTACGCTAAGAACCCCACTATTGGGTGGGGAACCCAATTCGGTAGAGTTTGTGCGCCTCCTCTCTCGAGGGTTAGTGCGGAACTCCATTCACCAAGGGGCGATCGGTCCATACGCACGGCCTCTCGGCTAGCTAGCGTATGGACTATGGAAATAGACCACACACATTAATTATGTGCTCCTACGCTTCGTAAACCATAGGCAATACTTAAGTAATTTAATTAATTAGAAAAACAGGACCTTTCATTATTTAAAGTTATTTTATCTGTCGCAATGCTCTTCGATAGTGAGGGCTAAGAACGGTTAGCCACTCATCGGAATAGGGAGGGCAAGCAGCAGAAAGCGATAAAATAAAACAGAAAATGAAAGCGATAAAAGAAAACAGTAAAAGGAAAGCAGTAAAGGAAAGTAGTAAATAAAGCAGTAAAAGTGCGATCCCTACTCGAACGAGTAGGGGGTAAATGAAAGCAGTAAAAGGCAAGTCCCAAATCAAACGAGTGGGCGAGACAAAATAATGCGAGTCCTACTCAAATGAGTAGGAGAAAATAAATGCACCCACGCACGCATTCCACTGAAAGTAAACACACACACACACACACACTCTACTTAAAAGAATACTCACACACTCGACGGGAAAAAAAACTCACACACGCGCTCGACATAAAATAAAACTCACACATGCAACTTGAATTAAACACTCCACTCTACAGAAAATTAAAACACACTCACACAACAGAAATGAAAATACTCCACTCTACAGAATTAAAACAATTCGTCATTTAACTCTTAACGAGTAGGCGAAAATAACTGCGCACACGCACACATTCTACATTAATTGAAAGAAAGCTGTAAAATCTATCTCATACACACATGCACACGTACAAAAATGCAAAAAACTAAGTTACTGAAAAATTAAAATGACTACATTTCTACAGCTAGAATGCAGCAGAAATGCATAAAAAGTGAAAATAAAAATTAACGGAGCAAACATTTTTGCAAATAAACGCAAAATGGAAGTGCTCGAAATATTAAAATGTATATATTTCTACAGCTAGAATGCGGTAGAAATGCATAAAATGAAGTCAAAAAAAATAAAACGAGCAAAAGTTTAAAATGAAAAGCATAGTGCACGAAAAATTAAAATGACTATATATTCATTCCTATAACTCCGTAAAAGTGCTAAAAAGGTGAAAATAAAGAAAAATGAACGAAAAGTTTTACGACCTAAAACGAAAATCTAAGTTAGTGAAAAATAAAAATCACTTTGAAAGTGTTTTTACGGACTTATAGGAATGACATAAAAATGATAAAATCCGAAATCTAACAAAGTTAAGTGAAAATAACTAAACAAAAAAATATGAAAACTAATCTCATACACACACACGCATTTTAAAGAATAGAAAAACAAAAGAAACAAAATAAGATTGCATAAGAGAGGTGTTTAGATGGAATCCAAAACCATATAAAGGGAGAAAAACACAGATTTTATTAAGTAAAAACGAGTTACATACAAAGATAAAAACAAAAACAAAGGAGAGGGAGAGAAAATCCCTTACATAAGCCTTGGAATCATCTAAACAGCATATCCCCTATACAAAATGGTTTCAAAAGGAGAACCAGAAATCAATACAGAAGCTGGCTTTTTATAGGCAAAAAATTCATGGAACATGGCTTCCGACACGGGGGGGGGGGGTGGGGGGGGGGGGGGGGCGTGTCACTACTATACAAATGGCGGTGCTGAGATTTGACATCGAAGTTCACTTCGGCTGAAAACATGGCGATCACTCCCCAGATCACGGGCGTGACGGTGGGCGTGTCAAGGAGGTTGAACTGGGCGCGGGTTGCGTCGAAAATTCGCCGGCGTGGTCTTCTCGGCTAGGTGGAGGAGTAACGCCTTAGGTCACGGGCGTGACGCTGGGCATGTCGGGCCGGTCGACGATCGTTGAGCGCATTTTCGTCGAGCTGGATTGACACGGGCATCGGTCACGTGACATGTCATTTGACACAGGCATATGGCCGGGCTTGTCAAATGATTTTTCTTCAAAAACGGCTGATTCACTGGAATTTGAAATGTCACGCCCAAGTCACGGGCGTGACCCAATGTACACGGGAGTGTACTTTCATTTTTTTTCCAATTTTTCTTGAAAATTTCAGGAAACAAAAATAAGCTTAAGTTAGAAAATATTTACAAAAAGGAAGCAATTTATTAAAGAAAAATAAGTAAAAGTGACAAAAATAAAGTAAAACGACTTATTTAATGTACATAAAAATAGGTATATTTGCAACTTATCAGTGGCCGCGTGAGCCTACGCCTATGATGATGTGTAATTTCACTATTGTTAAGCTATGCTAATAAAGTGCAGGGAAGGAACATCGCCGCCCCGAGTTTAGGGGCGAGGTCACTATTATTTGGTCAGCTTTAGCTGACCGTTGCTTTTGTTTGCCACCACTTCGGTGGATTGTTGTTTGCAGGTGCTACCAAGCCTAGTGGCAAATAGCGAGCAAAAGCCCTTGTTGCTGAGCCGGCCCTCGAAAGCCTAAATATGAATGTTTACTTTTATTCTCATGTGTGACCGGCATGCGTGCTGAGGTTTGGAAGACACTTTTATTTGATTAAACTCTTGTAAGTCCATAAGGGCAAGTACTTGTGTATTTGTACGTTCATTCCTTTTGGGTTATTGTAGTGGACATTCATGTTGTGGCTGGGTTCTTAATTTGCAACTTTTAAATTACTTCCGCTATAATGTACTCTGTGTAGGACGTTGGTTATTGGAAGGATGGTTTCATTGCGTAACCTTTCGGTCTGTCTATGATATATGGCATCGGGAAACGGCCGGACCTACTGCTACATGCTATGCGATGGATCGGGGTATTACACTTCGAAGCCCAAGCCTGGTTTGGATAGCATCCCAGTTGTATCTGAGTTTCCAGACGTATTCCATGAAAATCTCCATGGAGCTCCAACTCAGCGAGAGATTGACTTCACCATTGAGCTAGTGTCAGGTGTCAAACCTGTGTTACACTCTCTGTATCGGTTAGCGACTAAGGAGATGGCAAGACTGAAAGTACAGCTTCAAGTACTATTGGAACAAGGTTGTGTGTCCAAGTTCATCGCCTTAGAGCACGCCGGTCCTCTTTGTTAAGAAGAAGGAAGAAAGCTTACGACTCTATATTGATTACTGTGAGTTGAATAAGCTAACAAAAAAGAATAAGTATCTGATCCCAAGGATTGAGGATCTGTTCGAGCAGCTGGCGGGGTCGACTGTGTACTCAAAGTTTGATATGAAATTCGGATACTATCAGCTGCGGATATGTGAAAGTGACATTCATAAAACGGCTTTCAGCACACATTGTACAACCCCGTGTTCGCCGAGCGGGTCCCACCAGGAAGATCGAGCGAACCGGCCCCGCGGCCCGCACCCATGCAACGAGCAGGCGTGCGGTAAAGGGCTGGCCCGCTCCCGTCTAGTTCGAGCGAGCGAGCCGGGCGAGACGACTCCCCACCCCTCCCGCTCGCTCGGAGAATCGTCGACCAGAGCAGGGGGCACCAATCGTCGAGCCGGTACTCGCGGTGGGGCTCGGCGACCTGTGGCCTGCGAGCCGATCGGAGGTTCGCGATCGCTGCCAGTCGCCCCTACACGCGACCTGGTCGCCGGCCCGCTTCGGTAGAGGGCTGGCGGGTTCCCGCGGCCCGGCTCGCATCTGCCCGAGAAGGACAGGCAAGCCGGCAAAGCCAGGTCGCGCCCGCCTCCCGTGGAGGAGGATTGGAGGTGAGATGACTCCCCGTGGGTGCGAATAGCTTTTTAGAACAGCGGGGCCACGCTGTTGGCAATCCAGGTTAGACTGCGCATAGCTTTTCAGAACAGCGGAGTTTGGCTGTTGGCAGACCCAACCCAGGGCTTTTTGGTATTTTCAGGTCAGTTCTTCTGGTTATTGGCAGTTCAGTTTCCAAAAAACTATAAATAAGACCCAAGGGGTAGCTCAAAGGGCACGTTTTTGAGCGCCTCCCTGCTCCTGTTTTTAAGTGCTTTCTGAGGGAACCTTAGCTCGGCTTTTTGCTAAGGAGGGGAAGCGCTCAGAGATCTTCCGGGTTTGTGGTGGGACCTCCTTGCCGAGCCCTTGGGTCTATTTTTTCTTGCCTTCTTCGTTGTTTTTCTTGCAGGAGCAAAGTAGGCGCGAGACCACCCCTTCCCCAAGGGTCGAACTCCACAAGAGGCCGGATTCCGGTTTCAACATTTTGGTGCGGTGAGCGTGGAAAGTGGTCAGTGAAGAAAAGCTTCGGCGAGCTCAATGACGGGAGGACAAGGATCTGACAGGCAGGACTCACCCCCCCCCCCCCCCCCCCGCCTCTCGCAATGGTGGGGATGTTGGAGGACTTCAGGAACAAGGTGCTGGGCCTCGTCAAGTTCGCACTCGGCGCACGGGCCGAGTGCTCGACTCCGGTAGCCCAGATCGCGGCCGCACCCTCTTTGGGCGAGAACGCTCCTGGCCGGCGAGCTGGGAAAGAAGTGGTCGAGGAAGGCCGAGGGTGCGAACTCCCGGGGCGCGAGCTCTTCCCTGGCTCGGCAGGCCGAGGCAGGTTTCGGCGAGTTGGGCTCGCGAGACTCGCCGGCTCTCCCAGTGGGGGGGGGGGGGGGGTAGTCCCTTCAGTGAGCTGGTCTCCTTAGCTCCCGTCCCAGATGGGTTCAGGGAACCCGAGATGTCCTACTACACCAGAAAGGGGGATCCGGTCCAGCACGTCCAATGGTTCGAGGATGTGGTTTCCATCCGTCAGATGTCGGATGGATTCAAATGCCGACTCTTCGCCATCACCCTCCGGGAGAAGGCAAGGGAGTGGTTCCACCAGCTGCCGGCTAGTTCCATCTACTGCTTCGAGGACTTGCGTTAAGGGTTCATGCTGAGGTTCACTACTTTGAAGAAGAGGAAGAAGGAGTCTGAGTCTTTGTTCCACATTAAGCAAGGAGTGAACGAGACGTTGGGGAGCTATGTGGACCGATTTCAGGAGGAAGTTACCCAGGTCTAGGAGATGCCAGGCCATAGTCTGATGATGGCCTTTACCCTAGGCCTACAGCAGGGGTTCTTCCGAATGGAGCTGAAGAGGGTTCCCCCTCTCTCCTACGATGAGTTGATGTAGAGGGCGGCGAGAGAGGTCGACGGGGAGGCGTCGAATCCGGAGTTTGCAAGAAAGCTGGCCAGGTGGGCCACGGAGGAAGAGAAAGAGTCGAGAGGAGGAAAGGCACAGGAGGAGAGAATAGGGGAACCTAGGCAGAGGGAGCAGAGGCAGCTCCAGTGGCAGTAGCAGCCGAGGTGGGGGCACCAGGAGCCCGACCGTCGGCTGGGCTGGAGACCTGAATGGCAGGGGCAAGGGCCACCAAGAGGCTACTACGGAAGGGGTCACCATCAGGGGAGGCAAGATCAATTCCACCCTCCGGGCTGGAGGCAGGGCCAGCGGCCTCGGCTCCCCGATCAGGAGGAGGCCATGGCCATAGCTTTGGGAGCAAGGAGGGGCATCATGAGGAGGAGGAGAAGGGAGGTCAGGGTGGAGCTGCCCTATTGCGACTTCCATCAGGAAGAGTGGGACGCAACGACCACGTGTCCGAAATTCTTAGAAATGAGAGGGAATAGGGAGCGGCAGCAGCAGCAGGAGGAGGCGTGGCAAGAAGTGAGGATCGAGGAGGTCCTGCCTCGGGCGGAGGAGGATTGTTGCGAAGACCGGGTGGATGTCGGGACCCGAGGAGGGATCGGAGTGATCCACCGGGGAGTAGGGATCGAGGCTTCCCGCAAGGCAAGTCTCCACACCATGTACCGGCGGAGCGTCGCCTCTACATCCCAAACCCCGCCACCAGAGGAGATGATCACCTTCTCCAAGAGTGATATGTCAGACCACGAGGATCCATTCTATGATGCGCTGGTCATCAAGGCCGCCATCAAGAATTTCACTGTCTCTCGGATCCTCGTGGACAAAGGGAGCTCCGTCAACGTCGTCTTCAAGAAGGCGTTTGACGCAATGAAGGTGGAGGCTAAGAGGGTGCTGGCCTCAGACGGGCCCTTGTTCGTGTTCTCAGGAGAAAGGAAGGAAGTAGAGGGAGGAGTTGGCCTCCATGTCAACTTGGGAGGGCAGTCCCGAAACTGCAAGTTCGTCATTGTGGACGCCCCCAGCAGCTACAGCGCCATCTTTGGGAGGCCTCTCATCAGCGCCTTCCGCTGCGTCCCCTCATCTTTCCATCAGTGTTTGAAGTTCAACGTTGAGGGGGTCCAGGTCAGGGTCAGGGGGGACCCAAAGGTGGCGCGGGAGTGTTATGTCACTGCGGTGAACACCATCTCTTGGCAGGAGGGAGCTGAGGAGATGGGATGGAGGATGGAGGAGGTCGAGCAGGGGGCAGGATGGGAGGAGCTAGAAGTGAAGGACCACGCAGGAGAGGCAGCATGAGGAGATCTGGAGGAGGTGGCCGAAGTGAGGGGCGCGGGAGAAGAGATGGAGGTAGAGGTCCGCATTCCAGAGGAAGGTGATGCCGAAGGATGGGGGGAGCAATCCAAGCTGGAGGCGGTAGAGGAAGTGGTGGAGTTGGAGGTACTCACCTGGGAAGGCAGGATGGAGAAGATTCGCGTCAGCGGAGGCCTGACCCCGGAGGGCCAGGGCAAGATGCTGGAGTGCATCCAGAAGAACGTGGACATCTTCGCCTGGAATGTCGCGGAGATGTCGGGGGTTGACGCGGATGTGGCTTGCCACCGGCTCAACCTGGACCCGGGAACACGCCCCGTTCAGCAGAAAAAGAGGTCCACGGCAGACAAGTTGGCGGAGCCTATCACGGAGGAGGTGGCAAAGCTTCTCAAGGCTGGCTTCGTGTCCGAGATTCAGTACCCCGGCTGGGTCTCCAACGTCGTGATGGTTAAAAAAGGAGACGGCCGATGGCGAATGTGTATCGATTTTTCCTTACTTAATAAAGCTTGTCCTAAGGACTGTTATCCTTTGCCTCGGATCGACGCGCTGGTTGACTCAACCGTCGGCTTTTCTGTAATGAGTTTTTTAGATGCCTTTTCAGGTTACCATCAGATCAGGATGCACCCCCCGGACATCAAGTATGTCTCGTTCATCACAGGGGATGACTGCTACTGCTACAAGATGATGCCATTCGGGCTGAAGAATGCTGGGGCCACCTACCAAAAAATGATGGATAGGGTCTTCAAGGAGCAGAGGGGGAGGAACTGGGAGGTGTACGTGGACGACCTCATGATCAAAAGTCGGGATGTGGACTCCCACCTCCGGGACCTGGAGGAGACCTTCGCCACCCTACGCAGGTACAAGATGTGGTTGAATCCCCTGAAATGTGTCTTTGGGGCCAGCATGGGAAAGTTCTTGGGGCACCTCCTCACCCCCGCGGGGGTCGAACCCAACCCAGATAAGGTTAGGGCTATTTTAGAGCTGGGGCCCCCTCAGAATGCGAAGGAGGTCCAACGGCTGACGGGGAAGCTAGCAGGGCTGAGTCGCTTCCTTTCTCGGGCAGGGGAGAAGTGCTCCCCCTTCTTCAAAACGCTGTGGGGTGGCCAGAGGTTTGACTGGACCAAGGAATGCGAGGAGGCATTCCAGGCCCTCAAGGTACAGTTGACACAGGCTCCGCTGCTCCAAGGGCCGAAGGAGGGGGAGGATCTGTTCTTATATCTCGTGGTCGGGGCAGAGGCTCTGAGCTCCATCTTGATTCGAGAAGAGGGAAAGAGACAGCTCCCTATTTATTACGTCAGCCGGGTCCTGAGGAAGGCCGAGCTCCGGTATCCGATCTTGGAGAAGCTTGCGTTCTCACAAATCATCTCGGCTCGGCGGCTGCGACCTTACTTCCAGGCACACTCAATCCGAGTGGTGACCGACCATCCCCTCGGCAACATCTTCGAGGGGGTGGAGCATTCGGGCCGGCTGGCTAAATGGTCGGTGGAGCTGAGCGAGTTCGATGTCTCCTTCGTTCCGCGGCTCTCGATCAAAGCTCAGGCGATGGCCGACTTCCTGGCCGACTACGTGGTGGAAGTAGTAGAGGAAGAGCTCACCCGCCCCACTCCTTGGTAGGTGAGGGTGGATGGAGCCTCAAGAAGGCATTCCCTTGGAGTGGGGGTGGTCCTAGAAAGCCCTCAAGGGACTCGAATTGAGCAGACGGTGGTGGTGCACTTTCCCATTACTAATAACCAGGCCGAGTACGAGGCCGTGATAGCAGGGCTGCGCCTGGCCAGGGAGTTGGGGGTGCTAGATGTGGAGGTCCTTACTGACTCCATGGTGGTGGCTTCCCAGATCAACGGGGAGTTCGAAGCAAGGGAACCCACCCTGAAGTCATACTTGGCCAAAGTGAAGGGGGTCATAGGCACTTTTCAAACTTTCACCATCCGACACGTGCCCAGGGAAGAGAATGAGCAAGCCGATCAGCTGGCGAAGCATGGTCCCCAGGTGGGGGGCACCATCACCGACCTGTTCCGCCCCTCCATCGAGGAAGGGGAGCTCATGGAAATCGACCAACAAGCTTCGTGGATGGATCCAGTAGTAGTTTTCCTCTCCACGGGAGAATATCCGGAGGGGGTAGACAGGAAGAAACTAAGGCACAAGTCAGCTTACTACCTCCTCAAGGACGGGCAACTATACAGGAAGACCCTCTCCGGGATGCTGGCTCGCTGCGTGGCCGAGGGCGAGGTGCAAAAGATCTTGGAGGAAGTCCACTCCGGGGAATGTGGAAGTCATTCCAGGAGTCGGACCCTGGAGGGAAGGATAGTCAGGCAAGGGTATTTCTGGCCCACCCTGGGCCGAGACACCGCGGAGTTCGCAAGAAGATGTCATAAGTGCCAGCTGTTTGCCCCTCTTCAGCTACAGCCGGCCCAACGACTCAAGAGTATCACGGCCCCCTGGCCCTTCGCCATCTGGGGAATGGATTTGGTTGGACCGTTTCCCCAGGCCAGCGGTCAGAGAAGGTTCCTCCTAGTGATGATCGACTACTTCTCGAAGTTGATGGAGGTGAATGCGTTGGCCAAAGTGACCTCACAGATGATCAGGAACTTTGTTTGGGGGGAGATCATCTGTCGCCATAGGCTGCCCCAGGCCATTGACACAGACAACGAGCCCCAGTTCGCCAGTGCCGAGTTCACCAGCTTCTGCGAGCAGCTCGGAATCGACCTCAGGTTCGCCTCGGTCCACCACCCCAAGAGTAACGGGCAGGTGGAGGCCGCGAACAAGATCATCGTCAACCTCCTCAAGAAGAAGGTGGAGAATTTGAGGGGAAGCTTGGTAGAGCAGCTCCTAGCAGTTCTTTGGGCCCTAAGAACCACCCCTAACACGGCTACAGGGGAGACCCCCTTCAAGCTCTCCCATGGGTGCGAGGCGGTGCTCCCCGTAGAACTTGAAGTCCAAACGCCGCGAGTCGGGGCGGCCAAAGAGGGCCGAGAGGAATGGCGAGCCGAGAACGAGGAGGAGTTGAGGCTCTCCCTAGACATAGTGGAGGAGCTGAGGGACCTTTACGCCATCCGGCAGGAGGAGGTGAAGAGAAGAATGGCCAAGTACTTTGACAAGCACGTCAGGGTCAAGCAGTTCGTGGAAGGGGATCTGGTGCTGAAGAAGGTAGACGCGGCAGGGAGGTCAACGTCCGTAGGGAAACTCAACCCCAGCTGAGAGGGCCCATTTATTGTGAAGGAAGCATGTTAAGGTGAAATATTTCTCTAAAACGCGCATTTCTATTAAGGTTTTCCGTTCTTTATTTTCTTTACTTTCCCTAAAATTCATCATCCACTATTTTCCTTTTCGTTTTTATATAATTTTTGTAAGAACAACTTTTGAATAATGTAGTAGATATGAACGATCCAAGTCACATATTATTTTTATTTTCAAGATAATTTCATCAATCTTCTTTTATTATCTCGGACTTGCTTTTTGAAATTTTTTAAATATATGTTTTAAATAAATTTAAAAAGCGTGAAAATGATTTAGGCCGTTTTTGTTTACGTTTGAGCTTTCCTGGCAAGCTAAAATCTTTTACCACTAGTTAGTCGCTTTTGAGCCTTTTTTTTCAATTTCATTTGATAACTTCACATAGCATTTCATTTTCACCAAAGCCAAAATTCCTACCTATCTAATCACGCTAAATTTTTTGAGTTTCATTCAAAAATTTTTATAATCATGCTAGGAAATTTTGTGTTATCTTTGGAAAAATTATTGAAAAAAAAGTGTACTCAAAAGCAATGTTTGATTTTATTTGGCCAATTCAACATGAAAGAAAAAAAATTTTTATGGCCTTTGTTTTGAAAAAAGAAAAAAAATGACGAAAAAAAATAAATAATAATAAAGAAGAAAAAGAAACAAAAAATATATATTTTGTTTAAAATAAAATTTTTTTGAAACTCTTTGTTTTTGTTTGCTGTGATTTTAAGCCTCCATGTTTATCTTTGAATTTCACTCCTATTCATGATCCTAAACCAAACATTTCGGTCCTATTAAGTTCTTTTGATTCACGCTTTTTTAAATCTTATTTAACAGCTATGAAAAGAAGAAAAGTAAATCAGTTTTAGTTCTGGATTTAAACTTAGATTTTTGTTATTTAATTGATATAATTATAATGCGTTGCTTGGATCTAGTAACAACTCAATACGTCCTTTTCATTTTCGTTGCCTTGCTTAAATCTATTTAAAGAGTCTCGTCAAAATTCTGGATGATTTATTTTCGTTAAGTAAAGTTTATAAAAGTTAAACCATACCAAAATAATTGTTTTAGATTTACGTTTTACATTCTCCCTACCTGGAATTTCGCAAAGTACTTGTGTAAGCATGATTAAAACTTTTTGAATTAGTCACTTTTTATGATTAGCTAGTTTTTATATCTTTGCTTGGGGACAAGCAAAACTTAAGCTTGGGGGAATTTTATAATATGGTTTATAGTCAATTTTATTACGGTATTTTCAGGGTTTCAAAGCAAATCATGTCTTGTAAAGTGCTTATTTTGATTCTCCTTTGTATATATTTTTGTCGCTAATGAGTTTTTCTGCTTTTTGCAGGTTTTCACGGCTTTCAGCCAAATTTTATTGTGACACGCCCCCTGGTCACGCCCTACCCGGGCGTGTACCTAGGGCGTGTAACCCAGAGGAATGAAGCAATTTGTCTGAAACTGCATTCTGTGGAAACTTAGTGTACACGCCCTCTGTCACGCCCGTGTCACATCTGACACGGGCGTGTTCTAAAGGCGTGTCCCCAGGTTCTGAGGAATCGCCGCAATGCGCTCGTTTTTCCCGCTCCACTGTCGCACCGAATGTGTCACGCCCCCGGGTCACGCCCGACGTGGGCGTGATATATGGGCGTGTACTTTAACAACCACGCCCGTCAACTCCAGCAGTTAATTTCAGCATGAAAAAGTCGCACCGACCGTGTCACGCCCCAGGTACATGCCCTACCAGGGCGTGTCAGGGGGCGTGACCCATCCCGAAAAAAAGGTATAAATTGAGCCCTTCCCCAGGGGTTTAGGGTCACACTTTGGCTGAGAGGGGGAGGTCCTGCCCCTCTGTTTAATGTTCCTTTTATGCTCTTTCTCTCTCGCTTTATATTTTCATTAATCCTAGTTAGTTAAGCTTTTGTAATAGCTTTTATTAATGCTTTAGTTGTTAATGATAGGGACAGAATAGGATTTCAATTCCATGCACTTGTAATCTCATTCAATTTCATGCTGTAAGCTCGTCTTAATTTTAATAAAAGTGCTCTTGTTTTCTTCAATTTACTACTTTGTGTCTTTATGCTTTACTACTCACCTCCCCCCATCTTCCACCTCACCATGATTAACTAATCCTCCATGTACTCGATCTTGAAGATCTGAGGTTCGAGTGATTAAGTTATGATGCTTTGAATCTTATCTTTCCTTTTTAGGGTTTAGCCTTGAATTACTCTTGATTTATCACGGGTTGGAGGTATATCATCGATATATACTCTCCACCTTTGCTTCATTCTGGGCTAGCCGAGAGGCCGAAAGTTTGAAATGAGCACTCAAGAGTAAAGGGAGTTGTTCACACCCCTCGAGAGAGGCAGACGTTCAATTCTCCAGGATTGGAGTAAAATCCAATAGAGGGGTTCACAGCATAAAGCGGGTTTTAGGCCTCCTACTCGGACGAAAGTTCGGTCAGACCTTCCTAAACTCAGATGGGCATGACTTCGAGAGAAGCATGTTCTTGCTTTTAGAACCTCCGCGGTCAAGGTCTCTTGCCTTATTAATTGAAAAAGTTTATTATTGCATCTTTTGATCAACTTAAGCCTGGGTGATTCTCGATCAAGTACTATCGCTTAATCATCATTTAGCTTTTCTTAAAATTGCAAGTAAAACATTCTCACTTCTCTAATTTAGTAAGCAACCCCAAAATTACTTTTAATTGATAAGATAATAATAACTCCTTGAAGTAGAAGTACTCAATTCGCCCCGGGTAATACGACCTTGATATTGAACTTAATATCCTATACTATATGCGATAAGGTATACTTGTCTTCATCGAATATAGAATCGGAGAACATCTCACAACTACACTTCCACCTTCTCCTCCCTTAACTTTGTTTTCTCCGCGCATAACCCCTTCTTCGCTAATAATTCTATATCACTTTCATTATTTAAAGTTATTTTATCTGTCCCAATGCTCTTCGATACTGAGGGCTTAGAACGGTTAGCCACTCATCGGAATGGGGAGGGCAAGCAGCAGAAAGCGATAAAATAAAGCAGAAAATGAAAGCGATAAAAGAAAGAAGTAAAAGGAAAGCAGTAAAAGAAAGTAGTAAATAAAGCAGTAAAAGTGCGATCCCTACTCGAACGAGTAGGGGGTAAATGAAAGCAGTAAAATACAAGTCCCGGATCAAACGAGTGGGCGAGGCAAAATAATGCGAGTCCTACTCAAACGAGTAGGAGAAAATAAATGCACCCACACACGCACTCTACTGAAAGTAAACACACACACACTCTACTTAAAAGAAAACTCACACACTCGACAGGAAAGAAAACTCACACACGCGCTCGACATAAAGTAAAACTCACACATGCAACTTGAATTAAACACTCCACTCTACAGAAAATTAAAATACACCCACACAACAGAAATGAAAATACTTCACTCTACAGAATTAAAATAATGCGGCATTTAACTCTTAACGAGTAGGCGGAAATAACTGCGCACACGCACACACTCTACATTAATTGAAAGAAAGCTGTAAAATCTATCTCATACACACACGGACACGTACAAAAATGCGAAAACTAAGTTACTGAAAAATTAAAATGACTACATTTCTACCGCTAGAATGCGGTAGAAATGCATAAAAAGTGAAAATAAAAATTAACGGAGCAAAAAGTTTTGCAAATAAACGCAAAATGGAAGTTCTCGAAAAATTAAAACGAATACATTTCTACAGCTAGAATGCGGTAGAAATGCGTAAAATGAAGTAAAAAAAACGAGCAAAACTTTAAAATGAAAAGCAAAGTGCACGAAAAATTAAAACGACTATATATTCATTCCTATAACTCCGTAAAAGTGCTAAAAAGGTGAAAATAAAGAAAAATGATCGAAACGTTTTACGACCTAAAAACGAAAATCTAAGTTATTGAAAAATAAAAATCACTTTGAAAGTGTTTTTACGGACTTATAGGAATGACGGAAAAGCGATAAAATCCTAAATTTAACAAAGTTAAGTGAAAACAACTAAACATAAAAATATGAAAACTAATCACATACACACACACGCATTTTAAAGAACAGAAAAACAAAAGAAACAAAATAATATTGCATAAGAGAGGTGTTTAGATGGAATCCAAAACCATATAAAGGGAGAAAAACACAGATTTTATTAAGTAAAAACGAGTTACATAGAAAGATAAAAACAAAAACTAAGGAGAGGGAGAGAAAATCCCTTACATAAGCCTTGGAATCATCTAAACAGCATATCCCCTATACAAAATGGTTCCAAAAGGAGAACCAGAAATCAATACAGAAGATGGCTTTTTATAGGCAAAAAATTCATGGAACACGCCCTCCGACACGGGGGGGGGGGGGGGGGGGGGGGGGGGGGGGCGTGTTACTACTGTACAAATGGCGGTGCTGAGATTTGACATCAAAGTTGACTTCGGCTGAAAACATAGCGATCACGCCCCAGGTCACGGGCTTGACGGTGAGCATGTCAAGGAGGTTGAACTGGGCGCGCGTTGCGTCGAAAAGTCACCGGCGCGATCTTGTCGGCCAGGTGGAGGAGTAACGCCCTAGGTCACGGGCATGACGCTGGGCATGTCGGGTCGTTTGACGATCGTTGAGCGCGTTTTCATCGAGCTGGATTGACACGGGCATCGGTCACGCGGCGTGTCATTTGACACGGGCGTGTGGTCGGGCTTGTCACATGATGTTTCTTCAAAAATGACTGATTCACTGGAATTTGAAATGTCACGCCCAGGTCACGGGCGTGACCCAATGTACACGGGTGTGTACTTTCATTTTTTTTTTCAAATTTTTCCTGAAAATTTAAGGAAACAAAAATAAGCTTAAGTTAGAAAATATTTACCAAAAGGAAGCAATTTATTAAAGAAAAAGAAGTAAAAATGACAAAAATAAAGTAAAACGACTTATTTAATGTACATAAAAATAGGTATATTTGCAACTTATCAGTGGCCGCGCGAGCCTACGCCTATGAAGATGTGTAATTTCACTACTGTTAAGCTATGCTAATAAAGTGCAGGGAAGGAACATCGCGGCCCCGAGTTTAGGGGCGGGGTCACTATAATTTGGTCAGCTTTAGCTGACCGTTGCTTTTGTTTGCCACCGCTTCGGTGGATTGTTGCTTGCATGTGCTACGGAGCCTACTGGCAAATAGCGGGCAAAAGTTCTTGTTGCTGAGCCGGCCCTCGAAGGCCTAAATATGAATGTTTACTTTTATTCTCATGTGTGACCGGCCTGCGTGCTGAGGTTTGGAAGACATTTTTATTTGATTAAACACTTGTAAGTCCATAAGGCCAAGTACTTGTGTATTTCTATGTTCATTCCTTTTGGGTTATTGTAGTGGACATTCATGTTGTGGCTGGGTTCTTAATTTGCAACTTTTAAATTGCTTCCGCTAGAATGTACACTGTGTAGGACGATGGTTATTGGAAGGATGGTTTCATTGCGTAACCATTTGGTCTGCCTGTGATATATGGCATCGGGCCCCGGCCGGACCTACTGCTACATGCTATGCGATGGATAGGGCTGTTACACTTCGAATCCCAAGACTGGTTTGGACAGCAACCCAGTTGAATTTGAGTTTCCTAACGTATTCCCTGAAAATCTCCCTGAAGCTCCAACTCAGCGAGAGATTGACTTCACCATTGAGCTAGTGTCAGGTGTTAAACATGTGTCACGCTCTCTGTATCGGTTAGCAACTAAGGAGATGGCAAAACTGAAAGTACAGCTTCAAGTACTATTGGAACAAGGTTGTGTGTCCAAGTTCGTCGCCTTGGAGCGCGCCGGTCCTCTTTGTGAAGAAGAAGGATGAAAGCATACAACTCTGTATTGATTACCGTGAGTTGAATAAGCTAACGAAAAAAATAAGTATCTGATCCCAACGATTGATGATCTGTTCGAGCAGCTGGCATGGTTGACTGTGTACTCAAAGTTTGATCTGAAATCCGGATACTATCAGCTGCGGATTTGTGAAAGTGACATTCCTAAAACGGCTTTCAGCACACATTATGGGCATTATGAGTTCACTGTCATGCCGTTTGGGCTGACGAATATGCCATGTGTGTTTATGGATTTGATGAATAAAACATTCAGAGAATACTTGGACTAGTTCGTGATAGAATTTATCGACGATATACTGGTGTACTCGCAGTGCGAGGAGGATCATTTCAAGCACCTGCATATAGTGTTGGAGACATTGAGGAGGAACTAACTGTATGCCAAGTTCTCCAAATGCGAATTTTGGTTGTCCTCGGCAGCATTCCTTGGTCACGTGGTTAGTGGAGAAGGTATTGCGGTAGATCAGGCAAAGATAGTTGATATACGGGAGTGGCCTGTGTTGTCTATGGTGGCGGAAGTCCGGAGTTTTTTGGGGCATGCTGGCTATTACAAGCGCTTCGTGGAGAACTTCTCAGGGATAACATTGCCCCTCACTACTCTGACAAGGAAGGATCAGAAATTCATTTAGTCGCCTGAATGCTCACAAGCTTTCGAAAAACTAAAGTGTCGTTTGACAACGACACCTGTGTTATGTTCGCCTTGTGCTCCTGAAGGCTTTGAGGTTTACACGAACGCCTCTGGGAGTGGGTTAGGCTGTGTTCTGCTTCAGCACGGGTCAGTGATAGCCTATGGATCACGTCAGTTGATGGTACATGAGAGGAACTACCCGGTCCATGACTTGGAGTTGGCGGCTGTGGTATTCGCTCTCAAGCTTTGGAGGCATTACCTGTACGGTGTAAAGGTCGACATTTATTCAAATCACAAGGGTCAGAAATATCTGATTGATCAGAAGGACCTTAAAATACTCCAGCATAGGTGGATGGAGTTCCTTGGGGACTACACCTACAAGATTCATTATATCCCTGGGAAGGGGAATGTTGTGGCAGATGCTCTGAGTCGTACAATTCCTGTGCATGTCAACTAGTTGCAGATGCATGACACACAGCTCATTCGTGATTTAGAGGCTTTGGAGATCTCGTGTGTTGACAAGGGATCTAGTTCTAATGCATGTTTGAGTTGGATAGAGGTTCAATACAACCTTGCGGATAGTATTCAACCAGCCTTGGAGTTGACGTAAACTTGAAACGTCGCTTGGCAGAGTCTGTGGATGGGTCAAATGACCAGTTCTATTTTGAGGATGGCCTTATATAGAACGTTGGTCGGTTGTGCCTCCCTACTATTGGGAAATTACGAGAAGAATTGATGTACAAGACGCATTTTACTAAGTACTCAATTCACTCTGGGAGCACAAAGATGTTCAAAGACATAGTACTGGTGGCCTAATAAGGCTCTGTTTGGTTGGGCTGTTGCTGATGGTAAGCTGCTGATGAACTGTTGCTGATTGAAAAAGTGTTGATTCTGGAAAACACGGTTTTGTTAAAAAACTATTTGGGTGAAACAGAGTTTACAAAATGGAGTTTTCGAAAAGTTGTTTGGATACAAATAGAGTTTTTAGTAATTTTTTTTAATTACTGAAGAATAAAAATAATTCTCTATTGTGCTGAATTTAATTTCCTGAATCTTGTGGAATAGATTTGAATGGTTGTTGTGAATTGATCTTTCTTCTTCTCATTGAGAGGGATGTTTGAAAATTGTGACTTTAGACTACCATAATCACACCAACTATAAGAAGGATGCTTAAAAATGGAGACTTTAAACTACCATAATCACACACACTAAATAACATAGGGTGGAAAAAAGTTTCTGTAAGCATTCCGATCAATGATTCAATGCTAAACAAAACCAAACATATTTTATCAGATCTATCAAATAATTTTTACCTAGAATTCCAAAAGAATCCTGCACATCACAGATCAACAGGCATAACCCTATGTATATGAAAATTTTACAATATCTTAAAGAAAAAAGAAGAATCGTACCAGATCTATACACGAATTCATCAAGAACAATCTTAAAAATATAAAAAAGGCACAAAAAGTAAGGAAGCATATACCTGGTGCAAACTGCAAATTAAAAGAGAAAAAACTCATGGATTTAAGAAAAATTAGAGAGAAATATCAAATCATAAGGTAACACAAAGAATTAGAAATCAAGCTTATCGCAGGAGCGGAGACATCCCAGCCTAATCTCGCCCTCTTCCTGGGATGGGGATGATGGACGTGGGCATAGGGGAGTTCTGTCAAGCATTCCAACTCCATGATCGGAAACGTAGGCGAATTTGTTGAGGGATTTGCTTTCCGCGAGGATGCGAGCACAAGAGCATCATCTTTTGTCGGCAACCTTCTACATTAATAGGCTCTTGGGTTTTGACTTTTAAGACATATGAAGGGGCGTCGCAGGAGGCGTCATACGGCATCGTGGGAGGCGACCGACATTGCGGGAGGCGTCGAAGGCGCGACCGGCTTGGGGGCGGGATTTTGTCTGGGGAAGCGAGAGGGAGGAGTGGCAGCGATGGGGCTTCAAGAGGCAAACAGGAGCAACGATGTTTGTGGTTGACTGCAGAAAAAAGTTGCGGCCTGCAGCATCAAGAAAACAATGGACCTAAATAAATGGAGGTTTTGAGAAAATTTGAACCAAACGCTGCTTATTCCCAAAATACTCTGCAGCATCATGAAGAGGTTGTTCTAGTGGCTAGGTATGAATAAAGACATAGCACTATACGTGGCAAAGTGTCAGACTTGTACCTTGGTGAAGGCCGAATGTCAGAAGCCAGTTGGATTTCTAAAGTCCCTGCCTATACCAGAGTGGAAGTTTGATGAAATCTCTATGGATTTTGTACATGTTTGCCAAGGTCGCACAAGGGGTGTAACATCCCTCAGACAACTAGACCCCCTAGGAGTGGTTTTGTCATGACTAGGTCATGACAAGACCCTAGGGAGCCCAAGAAGACCAAGTGGACTAGGAATGTAGGTGGGATCACTATGGTCTGCAAATCTTAGATTTCTAAATACTAGGTTGGGATGATCAAGGGGCTTCACCATGACTCCAAGACCCCACCATAACCTCACCAATCTATTGAAAGTCCCTAAGGGTCCATTGGAGTCAACCTAGGGTGGCCAAGTTGACCTAGGACCATCCTAGGCCTAAATTAGGCAAGGTGCCCTAACTAAGGGCAATGCGCCCCTAATAAGCCCAACAAACCCTACCAGGGTCTTCATAGACCTAAAGTGTGGTCAATGGGTCACCAAAGATCCATTGTGGTCAACTCTAGAGCCTGAGTTGACCCAAGACAACTCTAGCCCTAACTTGGTCAAAGTACCCTTAATAAGGGACAAGTGACCTTCAAGGTGCCAAGTTAACCCTATCCCTCCCTACCTAGAACCTAGGGGAGGCCAAGAGGTAATCAAGGACCCATTGATGGTGACACAAAAGCTCAAGTTGACCAAAGTCAACCCAAGGCTAGGTTAAGTCAATCTTTGCTCAAAAAGGGCTAACCCAAGCTCAAGCCCCTAGCCACTTGGGCTAATCACTCCCTAACCACATTATAATAGCTTAGTGGGCTGCATTTAGGCTAAGTGCCATGATATAATTCAGCCATGAAGGGCAGGAGAGAAAAAACTCCAAATTCCTCTTTAAAGGAGGAGAGAGAAAAGGGAAGGGAGAAGGCCATTCAGGCTTGGGGAGGCCAAGGGCCACCTTTGGTGGCTGGATTCAAATCCTCTGGGTAAAAGGAGAAGTTTCCAGCCATTTCCTGGCCACCCCAAGCTAGATTCACACCCCACCACCATGGCCGAGAATTGCCTTTAATGGCCATAAATGGCCATTCAGCCAACACCCTCCCTCTTCCCCATCTAATGGTTTTAAATGACTTACTGGACTCAGAGGAGGCGTTTCCACACTTTATTTGAAGAAGCAGTGCACTTTGGTAGTGCTGTTGTAGAACACCTACAAGCTCCACCACCGGTCATGGCGCACCACCACAACACTCGTCGCAAGCCCGGTTAAAGGTCCTCCCCTTCTCCTTCATCCATGGGTAGATCATAGGACTCATTCGAAATAAGAATCGGGCTCAATTTAGCCCGATCGGGTGGAGTTTCTCCATGGTTTTTCCGTGAAAATCATCTTGTCGGGATGCCAGAATAGGCCCCTCCGGCGGCCGTGCCGCCGCTAGTCGATGGCCACCACCTCGGCGAAGGTGGTGGCAGCGGTGGCCGGCCAGGGAGGTGGCCGGATGTCCGAATGTGGCGGCTGGAAGAGGTTCCAAGACTGCTAGATCTCACTCGTCGGCTGGAGTTTGAAGATGACCGGCTGCCGCCCGATCTGCATCAAGATTTGTGCAAGGATCATATGATTTATATGTTAATTTATGCATTTTCTGTTCCTTATAATCAGTCACTTTGGAAAATTAACTAAAAATACCTAAAGACTTCCTCTGAGAAAATGATCAACATATAAAGTGTAGCTCTTGAGCTTATTGTTGTTTTAAAATTTACTTCAATCTATTTGGATGGAAGGTCTGTTCACAATGGTCATTTTGGTGCAACCTATACATAGGTGTGACCAGACACAAAATTTAATGCCCACACCTAACCACTCATCCAAATGCTTTGAAATTTGGAACATAGGCTTTTCATAACCGTACACTCATACTGTCGAAAAATTAGAATTTTTGGAGAATATTGTTCTATAGTTTTAGGAATTATTTAATAATCCTAGGACCTAAGACCTCCAAACCCTCCCAAATTTTGGTGAGTGGTCCTTAGGGTCGTCATGAGATTCTGTATAAAGTTCCACATCATTTTGAGTTGATTTGGTTGGGAAATGAGTGGACCCTGTTTTTGCCCTAAAACAGGTATTTAGGTCAAAAGTGCACCTTGTGGGATTGGGTGGCCAAACCCCTCTACAGAGGCTGAAATTTGGGCCTCTAGTTTTACATGGCTTTTTACACCCTTATAGGGGTTATGGGGTGGTTTGGGGTAGGATTACCCTAGAACCCAAGTTCAAACCCTAAGTTTGGACTTTGTGGTTTGAGAAGGGCATGGTGTCAAATGCCCTTGTATGGACTTGAAATTTGGTAGAGAGGACACTACGGTAGCTAACGTCCTCTGGTAAAAATCTTAGAGGAATTGAAGATGGTTAAACCCCTTAAAACCCTAAGCCTAGATTAGAACACAACCCTTATACATGTAAGACAAGCCACCAAAACTTAATGAAAAGTTATGAAAATTGGGTAGTATGGTTATAGGGTTAATAAGAGCCTCTGGTGATTTTACTTGTAATTTTGGAACAATACATTTAGCACCTCCTTTAAAATACATGGAATTGACCTTGATAGTCTTTTATTTGTTATGATCACACTGTTTAATAGGAACTTGTGAAAATTGGGCAGAGGGTATTTTAGGCCAATATACGCATACTTGAATTTTATTGTAATTTTTAGATGTGTAGTTTTAGTACTTTCTTCACAAATATTTAAGAATGCAATTATATAAAAAATTAGATTCAGAGCTCAATAATGGTTTGAAAATTGTGAGACTCATGTAAAAGTGTACTTAGGTCAATATGTACATGAGGAAAGTTTACCATAAATTTTAGGTAAATAATTTCAGTAGTTGTTTCATTAATGTAAGAATGAGGATTATAGTTTTAAATTAGAATTTTAGCTCATTATTCACTGGGAAGTTCGGAAACTTTGTCATGAGTATTTTTAGGGCATATTAGCAATGCTTGAATTTTATTATAATTTTTGGAAGAATATTTACAATAGTTACTTCATTAGCAGTTAATTATGTCATTATGTTTAAAATTATGGATCAAGGCCTAAACCAAGCAAACAAAAAATTGGGGAACTTGAATTTATTGCTAATTCGCTGCATAGTACTTATCATAATTTTATGGAGCATTTTGCATGACTTTAAGGGCCACTTCATATTCAAATTGGGGCATTTGGATTTTTGGGAGAAATAAAAAAAATGTCAGACAAATTAGGAAAATTTCAAGTTTCTGGATTTAGGGTATACATGTCATGATAGGCCTCCATTAATTACCTTAGGGTGTTTGTATGAGGATTTAGAGTAACTCCTATCATGCACATCATATAGCGTAAGGTTGTCTGCATTTAGTAAAACCACGGAAATCGAGTTAACATGGGGAACGGTCGTAGGGTGATGGGATTGTGGGTTACAGATTTTAATGAAGTGGATTGGAGTATACAATTGGAATTTGGGATGAGTAGGTTGTAGAGTCGTCTAAGATTAGGTGGTGCTCGGGATCGACAAAAGATCGTCTTTACTATGGAGGTAGAGAGAGAGGGTCAAAACGAATTAGGGTTAGGACCAGTGTAATACTAAAGGGATCGGGAATCGGGTATCAACCAATAATAATAAGTGCTTTGCGAAAAGGAACGATGGGCTTCAGCTACCATCATAGTTCCTAGTGCCCTTTGAGAGCCCTTCACGGGGAATACTGGGGGCAGTCCTGGGCTAACCTAAACTGTAGGAAAATAAACTGCAAGAGTAACTAGTATAATTAGGGATTCCCTTTCACTCACCTCGATGTCTCGGGATGTTAGGTTGGGTCACTCGGGCAGTAGGCTCGATGGATTTGGTGATGGGCAGGTTAGCCAGAAAGAACTTTGTCTTGGTTGTTGTTTGTGACGGTCGGGATGGTCCGGGGAGCTTTGGCATGATTGTTGTTTATGATGAACGGGATGGTCCGGGAAGCTTTGGCTCGGAAGTTGATACAAAAGGTCACATGTGCATAAAATATAATTGCTGGGTCTTCGGTATTGGAGGGTCGATGCACCGACGCCAATACGTTGGCTCGGCAAGTGTGGTTTTGCACTTCGCCAAGTTAAGTCCGGTGGACTTACCGGCAAAGAGTATGCAGGAGCTCTGCTTAGTGCACCAGCATCGAGGCATGTGATAGGTCTGACTGGTAGTGTTATTACCGGTTTAGATGTGGGAGAGTCCCAACCCACCACTTTGTTTTTCCACTACGGAGGTATCCTCGGAGGTTAGGCTCCAGAAAGGGGAAACTAAAGGTCTGTGTGCACAAAGTCGGGTGGGTGTATTGCACTTGCATGTTCACATCATGGCATACTTGCATGTCATAACATCATCATTACATATAACCCCTGACACCTATTGTATAAAGTGGTATGGGACGCTTTATACAATAGGCCCTGCAAAACGACCCCTTGATTTATAAGCTTGCGTGAGTGTGCTTATAAGTTAAGGTTTTTAATCTGTAAATATATACATGCGTGCTAGAAAACCAACACCCTGTCGTATAAATTGGTATGAGACTCTTTATACTATAGGAGCCTTGCAAAAGATCCCTTAGCTTATGTATTATCATATAAGTAAAGGTTACTTATTTCTGATCAGTTTTTCATACCTTTATTACTGCCATTTATACTTATAGATCTGCTAGATTAGTTCCGCCGTCACCTGCTCTTTGTTTATTCTACACCTTAAGATCTTCCCTTTCCTCCTCTCCGCCCGGTGCCTAGGAGCCATGGTGGGGACTAGGTAGTCTTGGGGTCTTGGAAGCAAATGCCAAACTCTACATCTCTCAAATTGATTTAGTTCCTCTTGCATAGCAATGATCCAGTGGGGATCTTGCTCAGCATCATGTATAGATTGAGGTTCAACCTGAGAGAGAAAATAAGCATGCATCAAATCTTGGTTGAGTTGATGCATTGTTTGTACACCTGCTGACATGTATCCAATCACTTAAGATCTAGGGTGATCCCTTAGTGTGACAAGATCATTTGGTGGAGTTGGTTCAACAACAGCATTTTGAATTAATTCCACATGTGGAATTATACTTGTTGTTGGATGAGGTTGAATTTCTTTCAGCTGTTCTTCTTCACTGTCTTCATCAACCTGTGGAGAAGGATATGTTGGGGCCTCTTGAGTGAGGCTTAGTCCATCCACATTCTCACACAAGTGAGGTACCTGCAAAGTGTTATTGGTAGAAATCTCTTTCTCCTTACAAGACATGTTAGCCTCATCAAATGTTACATGTAAAGACTCTTCAATTTTCAAGGAGGATTTGTTAAATACCCTATAAGCTTTGCTTACTTGGGAATATCCTAGAAAAATTCCCTCTTTAACCTTAGCTTCAAATTTGTTGGGTACTATATCCACATTAACCCAGATTTGATGAATTCACCCTGGAACTAAGATGAATTAGGTTGTATTTGATGCTTTGTTTGAGTTATGTGGTTGCAGGATTCCAATGGGAAGTGTAGACCAATGTCAGTCTACAATGGGTCACCAAACACAGGACCATGCAATGTAATCTCTCATTGTATGACTCAAGGTGTTGACTCATGTGTAGCCTCTCCATTGGGATACACTTTATATTCAAGCACTTGGACTATGTGAATAAAGTTGGAT
This sequence comes from Platanthera guangdongensis, assembly GCA_039583875.1. Classification (NCBI taxonomy): domain Eukaryota; kingdom Viridiplantae; phylum Streptophyta; class Magnoliopsida; order Asparagales; family Orchidaceae; genus Platanthera; species Platanthera guangdongensis. The sequence goes on from CM077148.1 coordinate 139,635,939, forward strand.
GCTGATTTTACCAAATGAAGAAAGAATTTCCACCTTGAAAATTTTTCTAAGTATTCTACTCGTGTAGGTCATTAACTACTTGAGTAGATTACTTGCTTTTTACTCGAGTCAGAATTCCTATACTCGAGTAGATCATTCTTCTTACTCGAGTAGTACAGATTTAACTCTCCAAGTTTTTCTAAGTAAAACACTCGAGTGAGTATATATATACTCGAGTGGTTATAGATTCTGACTCGTGTAACTGTTTTCTATCTCAAGAGTAAATTTTCTATATACTCGAGTAGTATAAGTTATATACTCGAGTAGTTCACTTACTACTCGAGTAGTTCAGGCTTCATACTCGAGTAAACTAAATTTCTCTTCTCCTAAAAATATTCTGTCATTTACTCGAGTAATTCTTTTCCATATACTCGAGTGGATTTTATCCTCTTGAGTAGTTCAGTCTGACTACTCGAGTAGCTCATTTTACAGTGTTCAGAAATATTTCTAAGTCCTTTCACTCGAGTAGTTCGTCAAACCACTCGAGTAGTACAACTTGTACTCGAGTAGTTCAACTCCACTTCCCGTGAAATGTTTCTGTATACTCGAGTAGATCTTCTAAGTACTCAAGTAGTTGATTATATGTACTCGAGTAGTTGTCTTCAACCTACTCGAGTAGTCATGAATTAAATACCCGAGTAACATTCCTTTACTTACTCGAGTAGTTATTTAACTACTCGAGTAGTTATTTACCTACTCGTGTTTATCACCTCTTTTTCTCTGAAATTTCTCTAAGTCCATAATTGACGGATTTTCAAATCCCGTGACATGATTGGTCCACGTGTATATCATTAAGACTGATTATAACCGTTATTCAAAATCTTATATAAGGTTCTGTCTAATCGACAAACACTAACAACTACAAGCTTTCAAGATCAAAAATTATTGAGAAATTTTGCAGCCGTTTCTCTCTCCAAGTCGTTGTTTCCTCTTTCTCTCTTCACGGAACGAAACCTGCCGCCGCCGCTGTTCTCCTCTGGCAAGGGTTTCGATTTTTAGAGGAATCAGACTGAAGAAGTTTTACAGATCGAGATCGTTTCTCAACTGCTCATCCTCTTCCCGATTGTGTAAGACAAAGGAGAATCCAGATCTGTTGCCGAGATTTTCTTAATCTTTCTGAAAGTGCAGCAAAGCTTACAAGAAAAAGATCATGGTTGCTTACTTGCAGATCTGACAGAGAAATCATTGTTTGTATTTTCTAAAACAATTTTCATTCTTGTAGGAGATGTTTTCTCCGAGTGTAGGAGTTTTCAACTCCGAGTTTGTCGGAAGTGTTGGCTTCCGAGTTGTAGATCCAATTGGTTGGATTGAAATTGTAGGATCTTTATTCCGAGGGTAGGATTGATTTTCAATCCGAGATAGTGGAGTAGTCGATCCTAGTATATTGCTAGATCGGTGAGGGAAAGTGGATGTACCCAAGATCGGGGAACCACTATAAATCTTGTCTCGTGTGTGATAATTTGGTAGATAGATCTGTGCTTTGTTCTGAGATTTGTTTATTCTGCAAAAGATGCACAACTCACCTATTCACCCCCCTCTAGGTGATTTATGTTGACAACTATTATCTTTCAATTAGTATCAGAGGGAGGTTGATCGTTAAAAGGTTAACACCTTGATCAGATCCTTTAATAGTTGTCATTTGAGATCTATCTACCATGGACAAGGCAAAGGATTTTGCCAAGCTTCCCCTATGCAACAAGAACAACTTTCCCATGTGGAAAGAAAAAAATCAATTTCTTTATGGAAGTTGTGGATCCGAGGATCTTCATGATAGTTGAAGAAGGTCCTTATATCCCTATGACTATCTCCACTATAGATCCTACCAAGAAGGTTCCAAAGAAGCTGATGGATTTAGACAAGGACGAGATTGCACTTGTCTCACTAGACAAGAAAGCTAAAAACATTATAGCAAATGCAGTTGATGACTCAATGCTGCAGAACTTAATCCACTGCCAATCTACAAAGGAGATGTGGCAGTCATTGTTTACTTTGATGGAAGGTACAGAAGAAGTGAGGGATGATCGGAGGTCCCTCCTCAATCAGAAGTATGAATCCTTCCGACAGGGAAGCAAAGAGACCATTGCGGATACCTTTGAGAACTTTTTCAAGATAGTGAATGGCCTAAGAGTCTATGGCAGAGTATTCACTAACGGAGAACTGAATGACAAGTTCCTGAGATCCCTGACCAAAGAATGGGACAACAAGGTCTGTGCCATCAGGGTGTTTGGGAAGCTGGTTGAGACAGACCCACAAAATCTCTTTGGGAAGCTTATGTCATATGAGCTTCAACTCAACACCAGGAAAGCTGAAGAAGAGAAGAGCAGGTCTGCTCTCAAAGAAAAGTCTGTTGCTCTAAACGGAGACACCTCTAGAAAGACAAAAGCTGCCTCCCCAGCACCAGCTCCAGAGATTAGTGAAGAAGAAGAAACTTCAGAGCCAAGTACCTCAGGCTCTGAGCTATCAGAAGGAGAGTTCTCACTGCTCTCACGTCAGTTCAAGAAATTCTTGAACAAGAAGAAGAAATGGAAAGACAAGGATTCATCCTATAGAAGATCACAACACGATGGTGATTGTCAAAGAAAAGGCTCAAGTAGCCATGACAGGTATTCATCTAAACAGAAGAAATATGTTTCAACTGAAAATATTTGCTATTGTTGTAATAAGCCAGGAAATGTCATCGCCGACTGCCCTCATAAGAAGGAGGGTGGTAGAAGAGAAGAAAAGAAATCCTCGTACAACAAAAAGAGGAAAGAGAAGAGCCTAATAGCCAAAAAGAGCAATACTCTTAGTGACTCCCACTCATCTGAGTCGAGTGAAGAAGAAGAAGCTTATTTTGGGCTTATGGCTCAAACAGATGATGATCAAGAGCCCCAGTTCACTGGGAAGGTAAACTCTCATACCGCACTTTCAGATTCTGAAGTCTCTGAACATGATTGTGAGGATAGCTCCTCTAAAGATGAGTTAGAACTAATGGCCCAGTACAAGGAGTTAATCATGGCTTACGAAAAATGTCGTCGAGTTGAAAAGACTCAGGCTAAAGAGATCAAATCTCTAAAAGCCGAAGAGAGCATCTTGAGAGAGAAAGTCGCAAAGACTGTCTCTCTCGAAGAAAACTTCAATAATGCTATTGAAGAATATAACAAGGCTGTTGAGCACCTTGACCTCAAAGAGAAAATCATTAAGGAATTGGAAGCCCAACCTGCAGCTGAAAAGAAACTAGTTGAAAGTTTCTCGAAGCCCAATATGGTTCGTCCATTCGTTGCTGAATTCTCAGCGAAGGCCAAGGGTGCCGGATTAGGCCATGAAGAAGCTCCTAGTAAATCCTCTAGGAGAAATAAGGCTCAACGGAAGAATAAGGCCGCCAAAAATGCCTTAGCCAATGAGAAGGGGAAAGCCCCTCAAGATCAGACCATGTTCAAGAAGGTTATATTTCCTTCAAATGAGTTTGATTTTGACTAATCCTACGGGCACTTTGCTAGGCATACCTATGTAGAGCCAAAGTCCCGCTATCAAGGATGGACTCGCCCCAGAAACTTCGGTGAAAGTGTCTTTAAGGCACCTTATGAATAAGTTATTCTTAAGAGCTATGACTCTTTCAATCATGGTCACAACTTCAAGAAGGCACCAAAGCCAAAGCCTGTTGTGGAAAGGACTCCTAAGGAGAAGAAGACATGTGATTGTCATTATTACGAAGCTTCTTCCTCCAAGAATGCTAGACCAAAACTCCAAAAGGTCAAGCAGGAGATCATGAGGCAAAGGTACAACAGATTTGACTGTTGGTGCTGTGGTAAGGTTGGTCACTTCGCCATTGATTGCTGGTTCAATCCCAGAAATGCTGCAACTCCTCATGTCAGCAATATGAGAAAGACCCTGCTAGACCAAAACTCCAAAAGGTCAAGCAGGAGATCATGAGGCAAAGGTACAACAGATTTGACTGTTGGTGCTGTGGTAAGGTTGGTCACTTCGCCATTGATTGCTGGTTCAATCCCAGAAATGCTGCAACTCCTCATGTCAGCAATATGAGAAAGATCGCTCAGAATACTAACACTCGTAGGGGGAGTACTCTAACCCGAGACCAAGGACCCAAACGTGTTTGGGTTCCTAAGGCAAATTAATTATGATTGCAGGTATGTCCATAGGCCAACAAAATATCAATCTAGTATTTGGACAGCGGATGCTCTCGGCATATGACCGGGACTAGAAGCTGTATTCAGAACTTTACTCCAGTTGTGAACGGACCAAAGGTCATCTTTGGAGGTTCAGACCATGGAATTACAAGAGGCTATGGTATGATTACTAACGACAATGTATCCTTCTTGGATGTGGCTTATGTCGAAGGATTGGAACACAATCTCATAAGCATAAGCCAACTCTGCGATAAAGGATACATAGTATTATTCCATGCTGATAAGTGCTTGATAAAATCTGTTGACAATATGGAAACGATTCTATCCGGCACTCGAAGCAGGAATATTTTCTGTTTAAATTTCATTTGTATAGATTCCTCTACACCAGTGTGCTTTTTAGCAAAAGATAGTGCGTCTCTTGGTAACCAATGGCACAAGAGACTACCACATATTAATTTCAAAGCTATTAAAAAATTATTTTCAATGAACTTAGTACGTGATGCCCCAAATGTCAAGTGCGTAAAAGATAGACCTTGTCATATGTGAATAAAAGGCAAGCAAACAAGGGCTACCTTTAAAAGCATTATTGGCAAAGACTCTAATAGATGTCTCCATCTATTACATATGGACTTGTTTGGTCCACTGCAAATTAGAAGTTTGGGAGGTATGGATTATACGCTAGTAATTGTTGATGACTACTCGCGCTTTGCATGGGTTTTCTTTCTGAAACACAAGTCAGGTACCTTCGAGAACTTTACTAATTTTGTCAGGCAAACCTATAATGAACACAACTGCTGCATAGTCAAAATCAGAAGTGACAACGGAACAGAGTTCAAATCTGGGGCCATGACAGAATTCCATGAAAGCTTAGGTATCTTTCATGAGTTTTTCTCTCCTCGTACTCCACAACAGAACGGAGTGGCTGAGAGAAGGAACAGAACACTCATAGAGGCCTGCAGGACAATGTTGAGTGATGCTTCACTTCTGGAGTACTTCTGGGCTGAAGTCGTCAACACTGCATGCCACGTGTAAAATATAGCACTCATAAACAAAAACCATGATAAGACACCTCACGAACTTCTAAAGGGCAGGAAGCCAACCATCTCATACTTTAGAATCTTTGTATGTAAATACTTCATACTTAACAATGGTAAGTATCATACCACCAATTTCAGCAAAAAGAGTTTTGAAGGTATTTTTGCAGGTTATAATAGCCATAATATGGCATATAGAATATTTAATAGAAAAACCCTGGTGGTAGAAGAATTGATACATGTTGTATTTGATGAGACGAGCTTACTGTAAAGCAATCCGTCTAGTGTGCTCATTGATGATGCAGGTGCAAAGCTAGATGAAATCAACCTGAAAGAGCCCAATGAGGAAAAAAGACGAAAAATTCATCAAGATCACCACTCCAACCCCTGTTGGGGAGGAAGATGATGAAGAAGTCACTCCGGTGACTGAAGATAATCCAGATGCAAGAACTTTAGAGCTCAGACATCTGAAGGATCACCCCATGGACCAGGTCATAGGAGATCCCCGGAACGGTGTCAAAACTTGAAAAGGTACAACTAATGAGATTTTATATTTGAGTTTTCTCTCACAGGTTGAACCGAAGAAGTTTGAGGAAGCAAACTCGGACGCATTATGGATACTGGCTATGGAAGAAGAACTAAATCAGTTCAAGCTCTGCAATGTATGGAATCTTGTTCCAAGACCCAAAGGAAAGAACGTCATTAGAACAAAATGGGTCTACAGGAACAAGATGGACGAAGACGAAACGATCATAAAGAACAAGGCCATACTTGTCGCTAAAGGCTATCGTCAAGAAGAAGGAATCGACTTCGACCGGACATATGCTCCAGTGGCAAGGCTGGAGGCTATAAGATTGTTCCTAGCATATGCTGCATTCAAAGGCATCACTGTCTATCAGATGGACGTGAAGTCTGCCTTCCTAAATGGTAACATTAAGGAGGAAGTGTCTGTGGAACAACCTCCAGGTTTCGTTGATCCTAACTTTTCTGATTATGTCTATTTCCTGCACATGGCCCTATATGGTCTGAAACAAGCCCCTAGAGCTTGGTATGAGACGCTGTCTAGCTTTCTACTTGAGAACAAGTTCACAAGGGGAAAGATAGACAAGACATTATTTCTTAGGGAAATAAAAGGCAAGATTTTGCTAGTACAAATCTATATCGACGACATTATTTTTGGCTCTACAGACGACAACCTCTGCAAAACGTTCTCAAAACTTATGCAAGGGAAGTTTGAAATGAGCAGTATGGGCGAGCTGTAGTATTTCTTAGGGCTTCAGGTGAAACAATATGAAGATGGAATTTTCATCTCGTAGACCAAGTTCACCCAAGAGCTGATTAAGAAATTCGGAATGGATAACGCAACCTATATGAGGACTCCAATGGGCTCAACTATGTCTCTGAACAAGGATGAAAAAGGGAAACCTTTTGATGAAACCAAGTACAGAAGCATAATTGGATCCTTGCTCAACCTTACAGCCAGTAGACCTGAAATAATGTTTTCGACATGTGTTTGTGCTAGATTTCAGGTGAACTCTAAGGAATCTCACTACGCTGCTGCAAAGCGGATTTTGAGATACCTTAAAGGTACACCAAATCTTGGCTTATGGTACCCAAGAATTAATGATAGCAAACTAATTGGTTTTTCAGTTGCAAATTTTGTAGGAAGCAAAGATGACAGGAAAAGCACCTCCGGGACTTGCCAATTCTTTGGAAGAAGGCTAATCTCCTAGAGTAGGAAGAAGAAGAACTGTGTCGCAATCTCAATGGCCGAGTCAGAGTACATCTCTGCAGGCAGTTGTTGTGCACAGTTACTCTGAATAAAGAATCAATTTGAGGATTACAACATGAAGTGCAAGAATGTCCCATTGTTTTGCGACTCTTCCAGCGTAATTGCAATAGCCAACAATCCAGTCTCACACAGCCGGACAAAGCATATCGAGCTAAGGTATCATTTCATCCGGGAGCATGTAGAGCATGGGGACATAGATATCCAATATGTCTCCACAGACAGGCAAGTTGCAGATATTTTCACGAAACCGCTAGACGAGACCAAGTTCTCATTCTTCAAAACGGAACTTGGGCTGCTCAACCAAGAAGATTAGAGAAGTTTGGATTTCAAGAATGCAAAGAAAATTAAAGGGATAGTCAAAATTTGGCTTTTTCAAATTTTTTTCTCTTTCTGACTCGAGATAGACTTGACTTACTCGAGTAACTCCCGATCTACTCGAGTACATCTTTTATCTCTCGTGTATGTGCCTCCTTGGTTTTAAAATTTTCTTATACGCCAACCAAGGCTTATGCTGCCTTTTCTATGGTTTAAGTTATTTCCTTCTCGATTAACTAGACTTAAACCTAGGGTTTATGAATACGAATTTCCGAAAATCTCTCTACACGAAATCATTTCACTCTCTCGTGTACCCGGCTGCCATTTCATCTTACTTCAAGAAGTTGCAGAGCCGCATCCTCTTCCTCTATTCCCGTCAAGCAAGGATCATGGCTGCCTCCTCCAAGATCGGCGTGGGATCGGAACTTGTTTCCGCAGGGATTGCGGAACTTTCGGATGATTTCCACAATTTGTTGATTCTACTAGTCACTGCAGGGCTATCTTTCATCCTACAAGAACCGTGCTGAATCCTTTTCCCTGAAGTAGCAGAATTCTTCAAGAACCTCAAGGTCAAATGAAATGGACAAATTCAGAAATTCGAAGTGAAAGGTATGACAATCAAACTCACCAAGATTATCGTCTCTCAACTTCTCAGATTACCGATAGTGGACGAATAAGACGACCTAGATGAAGACAATTCTGATAGAACATGCCTGTTCTATGGTATTCTGGCTGACACTCAGTACATCAAATGCTTAGATATGAATACAAAGGGAAATTTCTTGTTGATGTCATTGGGAAAATCTTGCTCTGCAAGACTAATTCTATAAGAGATATTCCTCTGTACTTCTTTGATATTATACAAGCAATAGTCTGCCGCAAACAGTTCCAATTTGGGTTGATGATTCTTCACAAAATCAAGGACAGTATTAAATCCCCCAGTTTTGCCAGGATCATCTCTCTCCTCCTCAATGAGTTAAATCCTCAGCTGTTCAACTTCTCCAAAGGGACCCCTATTCACCACATGAATAAGGTCTCAATTCAGTCCATTCAGAGATGGGAATTAAAACTGAAGAATACTGCCCAAGTTGCTAAGATTTCAGAAGTTCCACCTTTAGAGGACGGGACTACATCTCCCTCTCCTCATCATGTGGCCAGCTCCTCTGGTGCACCAAGTGATGGGGAGCCTGCTCCATCTCTTTCACACAGATTACCTTCATCTCAACAAGGATTCCCCTCTTCTCCTACCCTATCTACCTCTTCCCTACCTAAAACTCCACCTACACCACCATCAGATCAGCAACCTCAAGAAGATCTACTCTCCTCTGAAGCTGCAATTAATGCCATGATAGCTGAGCTGACCTCAGAAGCTCTTCCCTTTCAACAATCAGCACAATCTCCAGTACCATCTCCTCTAAAATCTCTTGTTGCTCCTCCAGAACAGGCAGAAATAATTCTCCACTCTAATGAAAACTCTCCAGCTCCAAATCTTGCTTCTACTCAACCCCAGGTAGAGATTATTCTTATCTCTGATGATCCCTCTCCAGAACCTGCTGAGGCTCCTCTCAGGAATCTGAATTTCTCCATCTCCACTGTACTTGATGAAGGGGCTGGTCTGATGCCTACCTCCAGAGCCCAAAGCTCAGTCCTCATTACAGAGATACCCCTCTGGATTGCTCCTCCACTTCCAACCCCATCTGCTGCTCCTTAAACTACTGCTGCTGCTACTGCCTCACCAGATTTGTTGTCTCAGATATCCATCCTGCTGCAAGACCAAAAGAATTACTTTGACACTTCTCTATCTGCTGTCACTGCCAAAATCACCGCTCTGGAAGCTGAAATGAGTAGAGGATTTGCTGAAATCCAGCATAATACTGACAAGCTCAAATACTTGTTTCAACTTGGTGGAAAATCCCTAGACCACACTATAACTAGTGTTGGAGAAGTTATGGAACAGGGTGTCACCCTTGCAAGTAATCAAATTGAACTGGACAAAAGGGCTGAGGCAACTAAGATGAAGATATGTGAGGAAGTTGGTTTATTCAAAGAAACTGCCATAGAGAAATTATTTGTTGAAGTCAGAAAGGGGGAGGGATTAGTAAAAGAATATCCAGAAAAATCTACTACTCTCCAACAGGAACTATGGGAAACTCATGTGAAGAAAATTACGGCTGTTGTGTTAGCTCAGATATCGAGTGTCAAGTTCCATACTTATGACACTGCTGTCTGCATGCATAATCAAATCCTACCTAAATTTGCTACGGACCCAAATATCATTCCCCATCACATGAATCCTCTAGCTACAGATGCCTCTGCCCCAGCTGCTCCTCTGCAACTTACTTTCTCTCCAAGGCCTGGAGACTCAATTGCTCCTCCAGAGTCATATACTCAAGGCTGGGAAGAAGATCCTGCTGATATTTTCCTTCATGCTCCTCTAGAGATCCAAACCTCCAAAAATAAGAGAAAATATGGTGAAGGACCTTCTACTAGTAGATCAATTCCTATTCCTACTGCTGAAAAATGATCTGCTGCTGTTTATGCTGAAGTCTGGTCTCCCACTTCCAAATCCTTAATTCTGGATACTGTAAAACATGTAATGGACTTTGATGAGAACTGGAACCTGCACTATAGCTCCCAGGAATGGGAATTATATGATAAATCCATGACTAAGAGAAGAATTTATGACAGAGAGTATGGAAGGAATAATCCTGCTACTCCTCCTAGGCCTCCCTGATATTATCCTAAGCCATTCAGCTACCAAAGGAGACAACAAGAAAAGTTGGACAAGCAACAGAACCTAGGCTGAATTTCAAGGACTTTTGAGAGTGTGAAATGAATGACTGTAGAATTGATAATTTTGGATATTCTTATTCATATAATTCTAAGTTTTTGCTCTCATTATCTTTTTCATAGGTTCTTGCTTACTTGCACACATTTTTTCTACTTAGCACTTTTTATGTCTATAATTCACCTTAGTATAAAGTGTTCTGACTTCAACAAATAGGGGGAGATTGTTGGGTACTATATCCACATTAACCCAGATTTGATGAAGTCACCCTGGAACTAAGATGAATTAGGTTATATTTGATGCTTTGTTTGAGTTATGTGGTTGCAGGATTCCAATGGGAAGTGTAGACCAATGCTAGTCTACAATGGGTCACCAAACACAGGACCATGCAATGTAATCTCTCATTGTATGACCCAAGGTATTGACTCATGTGTAGCCTCTCTATTGGGATACACTTCATATTCAAGCACTTGGACTATACGAATAGAGTTGGATGCTGATTTCACTAAAGAAGAAAGAATTTCCACCTTGAAAATTTTTCTAAGTATTCTACTCGTGTAGGTCATTAACTACTCGAGTAGATTACTTGCTTTTTACTCGAGTCAGAATTCCTATACTCGAGTAGATCATTCTTCTTACTCGAGTAGTACAGATTTAACTCTCCAAGTTTTTCTAAGTAAAACACTCGAGTGAGTATATATATACTCGAGTGGTTATAGATTTTGACTCGTGTAACTGTTTTCTATCTCAAGAGTAAATTTTCTATATACTCGAGTAGTATAAGTTATATACTCGAGTAGTTCACTTACTACTCGAGTAGTTCAAGCTTCATACGCGAGTAAACTAAATTTCTATTATCCTAAAAATATTCTGTCATTTACTCGAGTAAGTCTTTTCCATATACTCGAGTAGATTTTATCCTCTCGAGTAGTTTAGTCTAACTACTCGAGTAGCTCATTTTCTAGTGTTCAGAAATATTTCTAAGTCCTTTCACTCGAGTAGTTCGTCAAACCACTCGAGTAGTACAACTTGTACTCGAGTAGTTCAACTCCACTTACCGTGAAACTTTTCTGTATACTCGAATAGATCTTCTAAGTACTCGAGTAGTTGATTATATGTATTCGAGTAGTTGTCTTCAACCTACTCGAGTAGTCATGAATTAAATACCCGAGTAACATTCCTTTACTTACTCGAGTAGTTATTTACCTACTCGAGTAGTTATTTACCTACTCGTGTTTATCCCCTATTTTTCTCCGAAATTTCTCTAAGTCCATAATTGATGGATTTTCAAATCCCGTTACATGATTGGTCCACGTGTATATCATTAAGACTGATTATGTCCGTTATTCAAAATCGTATATAAGGTCCTGTCTAATCGACAAACCCTAACAACAACAAGCTTTCAAGATAAAAAATTATTGAGAAATTTCTGCAGCCGTTTCTCTCTCCAAGTAGCTGTTTCCTCTTTCTCTCTTCACGGAACGAAACCCGCCGCCGCCGCTATTCTTCTCCGGCAAGGGTTTCGATTTTCAGAGGAATCAGACTGAAGAAGTTTTACAGATCGAGATCATTTCTCAACTGCTCATCCTCTTCACGATCGTGTAAGACAAAGAAGAATCCAGATCTGTTGCCGAGATTTTCTTCATCTTTATGAAAGTGCTGCAAAGCTTACAAGAAGAAGATCCTGGTTGCTTACTTACAGATCTGATAGAGAAATCATTGTTTGTATTTTCTAAAACAATATTCATTCTTATAGGAGAAGTTTTCTCCGAGTGTAGGAGTTTTCAACTCCGAGTTTGTAGGAAGTGTTGGCTTCCGAGTTGTAGATCCAGTTGGTTGGATTGAGATTATAGGAACTTTGTTACGAGGGTAGGATTGATTTTCAATCCGAGATAGTGGAGTAGCCGAGCCTTGTATATTGCTAGATCGGTGAGGGAAAGTGGATGTACCCAAGATCGGGGAACCACTATAAATCTTGTCTCGTCTGTGATAATTTGGTAGATAGATATGTGCTTTGTTTTGAGATTTTTTATTCCGCAAAAGACGCACAACTCATCTATTCACCCCCCTCTAGGTGATTTAGGTTGACAACTATTATCTTTCAAAACTTTCTAATATATTTTTTGTTATTATTATGTATATAGCATATACAACCAAATACTTTAAAATAAGTGATTTTAGGTTTCTTCCCTTTAAGTAATTCATTGTGAGTTTTATTCTTTAGTTTATGTATTAAACTTCTATTCTAGACATAATTCGTTGTGCTTTCAGCCTCTGCCCAAAAGGATAGGGGCATGTAAGCATCTACAAGTAATGTACCTGCAGCTTCAATTAGGGTCCTATTTTTCCTTTCAGCTACCCCATTTTGTTGGGGAGTTCTAGGAGCTGAGAAGAAGTGTCTGATACCTTCCTTCTCACAGAACTCATGCATAAGAAGAGACTCAAACTCTATGCCATGATCACTTCTGATCAATGCAACATGAGTAGAGTACTCAATCTGTATGGTCCTGAGAAAATCTATAAGAACTTTAAAGGTATCTGGCTTAGATCTCAGAAAGAACACCCAAGTGAACCTTGAGAAGTCTTCTACAATAACTAAAGTGTAGGATTTCCCTCCTAGGCTTTATACAGAAATGGGTCCAAAGAGATCCATGTGTAGCAAATACAAAATCCTAGATGAATCACTTTTATTTACTGATTTAAAGCTATATTTAGTTTGCTTGCCTAGTTGACAAGCCCTGTAGAGACCTTCATTCTTGTAGGGACTAGAAGGTAAACCTCTCACAAGGTTGTCTTTTGATATCCTAGCAATATTTTTCATGTTAACATGACCTAGCCTTTTATGTCATAGTTCATTCTGAGTACTAAATATATTAAGTAAGCAGATATCTGACTTGCAGAATGAAAATCAACTAAGTAAATGTTTAATTATCTATTTCCAATTAAAACAATTTGTTTTTATTTATCAGAAATAGTGCAAGAAGTTGAGTTGAAATGTACCTGATAACCTTCATCACATAATTGACTTATGAATATGAGGTTATGTTTGAGTCCCCTTACATAAGTCACTTTCTTGAAGGTGACCGCTCCAATTTTCACTTCTCCATAGCCTTCTGACTTACCATATTTTGAATCACCAAAGATTACCTTTGCTCCCAGATTGGACTTGTAGTTGATTAAATTGTCCTTGTTGCCAGTCATGTGTTTGGAGCATCCATTGTCCAGCTACCAGGTTTGATTAATCACTGGACAACCCTTTTCCTGCAATAAAAATAGTTAGTTGTTTTTGACCCAGGTTACCTTGGGTCCTTTATATTGCTGATATGAAAAACTAGATATCACAGAAAATTCTGGTTGAGATTTATATCCTAATGGATGATATCTTCTGGGTGGAATTATCCAATCAGCTAATGGATTAAATGGTTTTCCAGATTTAATAGAATTGTTGTTATAGTTATAATTTTTGTTAAGACTTTTTGGGTTCGATGAAGTATTATGAGTTCGTCGAGCAGAGTTCGACGAATTGGGATGAGATCATCGATCTCGGTTCAGAGAATGACCATGGTTATTTTCTGTGCCCCAAGTTCATCAATCTCTGCTCGACGAACCATACAGAGTTCGTCGATCACAGTTAGACGAATAATTATAGCAAGAGTTTGCGTTCAAAGTTCGTCGACTAGAGTTCGATGAGCTGGTCATACTTTGTCGATCTGAGTTCGACGAAATTTGCTGAACTTTATTTTTACTTGTTTTCTGGTTTCTGTTACTTTGATTTTTAAGGTTCGACATTTCTTCTGTGATTTGTTTATTAGTTATTATCTCTTTACCTTTAGCAGAAATAAACTTGATGAGGGTTAACAAAATATTCTTTTTAAGAATGGGGGGCAAACTTGATGAAGCACCCAAGCCTAGCTTGCCATTTAGTCTGACATTAACAATGCTTGTAATGTCCATCAGCTTGAGGTTTCTCTCATTGAGAGATTCCTCAAGTTGTTTGGCCTCACATAGTTGTGTCGTCAAGGAATTGATTAGTTCATTAGCTTCATTTAATTCAGCCTTTAGCCTATTGTTTTCAGAGATAACATTTTCTTGGTTTACTAGTTTTTCACTAAGTATCTTAATTTCTTTTTCTAAGTTTATTAGATCAATGCGCATAGTTTTAAATTCAGATTTGAATGAATCAGAACTATAATCAAAAGAAGAAAATACCTGGCCAGCTTCAGATTCTAAAGATTCTTCATTGTCAGATGCATCTTCATCTGACTTATTTCTGGAAGCATCAATGGCCATGAGGCACACTTCTTTGTCCATTGCCTCTTCTGCTTCTTCACTGGAGCTGTAGGATGATGATTCATCCTCAGTTTCACTCCAGGATTTAGCTACAAAGACTTTCTCCTTCTTCTTGTATTTGCTGGAGGAAGGCCTGCTGATTTGCTGTCTTCTAGAATCCTTCTCGCTTCTCTTCTCCTTCTTCTGATTTTCTGGAAATTCTGAGAGGAAGTGTCCAGGTTTCCTGCTACCAAAGCAAACCACTGCTTTAGTGGGTATTTTGTCATACATTGGCTTGTCATCCAATCTGGATGATCTCTTCCTGAAGTCTTTCCTGGCCATCTTGTAAAATCTTTTGGCAAGTAGACCCATCAGCTCTTCATTTACTGTTGGAGCCTCTGTCTTCTCAGTAGACCTGAATGAAATGTTGTGCTCCTTCCTTGCTGGTGGAGGTATTCTTTGCTCAGCTGCCTCTATGGATTTGATGAGCTGCTCATAGTACTTTAGCTTTCCCAAAAGAGATTCAGTGGAAATCTCATTTAGGCTCTTGGCCTCCTTGATGGGCCAGATCCTTGAATCCCATGAGCTTGGGAAGCACATAAGGATTTTATCATTCACCTCTGTGAGGGTGATGTCCATGTCCAAGGTTTTCAGCTCATTGATGATTGAGCTCAACCTATTATACATGTCAGCTACTGATTCTGCTTCCTCCTTCTGGAAGTTCTCATATTGGGATATGAGATTGGATCTCCTATCCTTTCTTTCATTAGTAGATCCAGGCACCATTTTATTGAGGGAATCATAGATGGCTTTGGCTGATGCGCATTCAGCCACTTTTTGAAAAATGTCATCTCACATTGTTTGGGCCAGAATATTCATGGTCTTGGCATCAACAGTTTTTGCCTTCTTTTGGGCCTCAGCCCACTCAGGTGGTGGAACTGCATTTGTGCTTGAGGTTGCTGTAGAGGTAGATGCTTGAGGAGGACATATCACAATGGCATTGAAAATATCTTCATCAATAGAGTTCATATATAACTTGATTCTTGCCTTCAAGATGGCAAACCTATTTAGGTTGCAAACTGGAGGTCTGGTGCTTGCATAGTCTTTGTTCTGTGCCATGCTGTGTGTGAATATCTAATAAAAATGAAAAATCAGATCTAACTCAGGATCTTTGGTTCAAGGGTTAGCTTGTACAACCAAAGGAATCCAGGCTCTGATACCAATTGAAAGTGAGGGGTTAGATCAGGAATACTCTAGAGGGGGGGGGTGAATAGAGTATCTTTACAAAACTTTACAACTCTTTGTTGTAAATATAAATTTCAGCAGAGTTGATTAGTCTTGAGATAACATAATATTATCACAAATGCTGCAGAATATAAACTAATTAAACACTAACACAACTATTCTAACTAGCACAGCCATAACAAGAGACAAAAGAAAAGAGCAAACAGACAATACAAGAAATTTATAGTGGTTGCCCAACCTAGGTACATCCACTCTTCTACCATCCTGGTAGGAATCCACTCAGATTATTGATCAGGTGTCTGACACCAATGAGCTTTTGATCTGGTGCTCAAAAACTCAACCTCAAGTATTTTGATCAGGTGACTTGCAAGCAGGGATAACTTTTGAAGGGAGTTAAGAACCCTTTATACAGTGGGGGATGAGAGATTGATTTTGTCTTCTCTTTGTCAAAGTACAACTGAGAAGACTTTTGTGAATTTGATGTTAGCAAAGGCTCCCCCAGAGATGTAGAATGGTTCAGGAAATTAGAGCTTTGTTGCAGGGCGATAGGCCTTCAAACTGTTGCTTTGACCAGATGAGCTCCAAGAACTTCTTAACAGATATTGTAGTTGCTGTCCTTTGAAGAATCCCTGGAAGAAGATGGAGGAAGACTATTGATTTTGAATGGTTGTTCTTCTTCCTTCTTCAGATTACTGGTGTCTCTAGTCTAGAGCTTGTTTCTTTATATCACTGTATTATGTATGATTGTTGTTATGTTGCAGAGCAAGTATCTTGTCTTCTCTGTGTGTATATTATTTCTCAGTCACTCTTGCCTTTTGAGAGAAGGAAGAAAATCACTTTTATATTTTCCGGATTATCTTCCTTTTGAAATTTGAATTTCTTCTGCATTCATTGCTGACGGCCTGGAGAATATTTTGCATTGAATGATTTCCCCAACTGTCCCATTGAAAAATGGCAAACAACAATCCTGAAGAAGACCACAATCAATACCCCGTCTAACGGTAATATTTAGAGAATATTTTAGCATTAATTACTCAGGAATTATTGCAATAGCATAAGGACAGATGGATTAAAATAACTAAGTCTGGAATTGTCGAATAGAGAACAGAATTCGTCGAGCTGAGTCCACAGTTCGTCGAGATGAGAAGTAAAGTTCATCGATCTGATAATAGCTGTTCGTCGAGCTGAGATCCAAGATCGTTGACCTAAGAACAGATGAATGCTTTCTCCAGAACCTTGCTAATTTTGTGCATGAAGTTCGTCGAGTGGATAATCTAAGTTTGTCGACTGGAGTTCAGCAGAGTGTTTCTGGACTTATAATATTCTAGATGTCTTTGGAGTGAAGTGTTGAAGTGGAGTTGCCAGAAATCGTCAACCTGAGAACTAGATTCGTCGACCTAAGAACTTCTAACTGCTAGATAAGTCTTCCCGGGAATGTGGTCTAAGTTCGTCGAACTGAGAAGGTGAATTCGTCGACTGGAGTATGATCCTGGACTTTGAATATTTACTTGTTTCTGGAATAAGATGTTGAATTAGAATACTCATAGATCGTCGACCTGAATACCATGTTCGTCGACTGTAGTTCAGAGAAATTCTGGACCTGATGTTGAAGTAGAGTGTCTATAATTCGTCGACCTGAGTACCAAGTTCGTCGAGCTCAGCTCAGAGAATTTTCTCTGAGTTCGTCGAGCTGAGCACGACTTTCATCAACCTGAGTTCGACGAATGTCGAACTCATTTTATGAGTCTCTGAAATCTCTCTAAGTCTTGAGTCTTTACGCAGTCTGTTGATGGCTGGTCTATGTAGTGTTGACTCTAAGGATTTGGCCTATACTCTAAGACATAACCATGACCCTGGCTATACATGTTGGGTCAGATGATCCTAACTTAGTGAACCTAGCCCAAATCCAAATAGGGATCCAACAGGGTCTCTATGACACCTCCTTGCATGAGTATGAAGAGCCGACTCGAAGACCTTTCTTGGAGGGAAAGGGAGAGAGCCAACTGGACCGTAGAGTGAGTCGGTATAGAAAACCAAAAGTTATTTTCATTCACAGCCTTCGATTTCCGGCGTCACGGAGATAAATTTTTGTAATCATTAAAAGCAATTATTGATTTTATTTTGGAATAAAATTCACATCTACGTATTCTCCTGCATATTACGTTGTATGTGTTAGCTTGTACTTCTCTGAAAGGTGCATAGATTTCCAAAGAGGAATCTTCCTAAAAAACGAGTTCTATAATATACTGATGTGCGTTAGCTGCCTAACGCCCCTCAGTAGCTTTCTGAATAAGTTTTTCTGGTTAGAAATATTTCACATTTCTAATAATCGTCGTTAAACCTTATTCACCCCCCCCCCCCCCCCACCCTCTAAGGCTGGCCACTAGATCCAACACTATTTATATAATCATGTATGGACTTAAGGCCAAACATTGTGTATACACCATTCCAGTGGTTTTAATGGACATTCCTTTGATGGATTAATTATAATAAAAGCTTCTGTTAGTTTTGAACTTTGTATTAGTTTGCTAGATGTTTGGTTTCAATTTAGAATTGCCTTAGTTTGTTCGTGGAATATGTTGTGGGGCCCTGACTGGACCTTCTATTATATTTTTCGTGACGGGCAGAATGTTACAATTTGGTATCAGCTTCTGGCGTTGATTCCTTCTCGTACAAATTCATGGTCGTATTCTTTTTAAGGGGGTTAACACGTGTGTGCGTGGCAATTATAACATGAAATAACCCATTAATGTACACTTAAGAATGAAAAATACACTTGTTTGAGGAACCTACGTGTTCTTATGATTACTATTTGGAATGTTAATAGTCACTAAATTATGTGTTTCACGATTATAGGCGACTAGGAGAAGTGCAGGCTAGTGGCAATCCCAATACTTTGTGGCATAAGGTCCACCTATGGATATGCTTACATCCCCTTTTTCTGATGAAACTATTTGGTTGATTGCAGAAGATGTGTACACCATCATCACTACTCAACCTGGAAGGCTTGTACAACCTTCTACCTCGATGGTGGCCCCAACGTTGATTGGGGTAGTTAAGTAGATCACATTGAGAAATACTTTAAATCAATAGTTGAACCTGCATCTGGCACACAATTGATGAATACCTATACAAGTTTATTTGGCTAAAATGTTATGCGGGGTCTTTGTTGGAAGATGAGGAGCAAAAGACCAACATATTTTTTGAAGGTCTGCGAGACGATCTGAGGTTGTTACTATTAGGACCAAAGATGCAGGGCTTTCAAACGTTCGTGAATACTGCTCGATCCTTGGAGCATGGTATGATGTTGTCCAGATCAAGAAGGAACTTTTTGTGGGAAAGCAAGAGTTTAAGGTACCATGCTATGCGAAGTCTGAGTACCACAAGAGGTGGAAAAAGAAATCTAGGTCTTCGAGACCAGCTTCTTCTAATGCTTTTATAGCAACTACAAGTCAATTTCCCCATACTTGCAACACTTGTCAATAGAAAGGAAACTTTGCCTGAGATTATCGCAGCGGTCCTACGAAGTTGGCAAAAAAGATGGGTGCATTCTACGCAGAAAAAGGGAAAACTTTGGAGCCAACTACATGTATGAATTATTATACAACTATTATAAGCTTTGGATAATTTATACCTTGTGAACGAAGTCATTGTTTACGTAGTTATAATTAGGCTAAGTCCTAGTACTTATCTATTCAATAAGAGTTGCCTTTGACTTGAAACATTACACCAAAATTAAGGAATTTGTAAGTAATAGCGGAGTGCCTTTATGAATGTTTACCGCTTGAGTGGAGTTTTAGTGTATATGAGAAGGGTAGTGTTAAAGTGCGGATAGGAAGTCATAGTTTTGAATTAAAGTATCTATGCTACCAATATTAGAGTTTGATGTAATCTTTGGCATGAACTAGATTTTGGAGCAGCGTGCATGCATTGATTGAATCTCAAAGGAAATCACACTGGGGCAAAACACCGAACGTGAGACTAAGTTTGCTAGTAAGCGGGGATCGAGTAAGATGTTGATGTCTGCTAGCTCTCTAATTGTCCTAGGAGATTCGAAAGGGCATGGAGTTATTCTTCATGTTACTTGAGTATTAAGAGGCGAAGTCCTGTTTGAGTGACGTTCTTATAGTGTCGGAGCTTGCGGATGCGTTTCCTAAAGATCTCCCTAAATTTTCACCTTAGCGAGAGATCGACTTCACTATTGATTTGGTGCCACGTGTGAAACCCATATCACACTCACCATATCGACTAGTGCAAAAAGAGTTGGCGTAATTGAAGGTTCAGTAATAGAAGTTATTAGAGCAAGGCTATATACATCCAAGGATGTCTCCTTGGAGTGCACCGGTTCTTTTTATGAATGTCGGAAGCTTACATCTATGTATCGACTATCATGAACTGAATAAGCTGACAGAGAAGAACAAGCATCTAATTTCGAGAATCGAAGATTTGTTTGATCTGCTAGTCTGATCATCTGTGTACTCTAAGCCGGATTAGATGCCCGTTTATTACCAGTTGAGGATTAGTGGAAATGATATTCCCAAGACAGCATTTAGTACACGCTATGGTCTTTATGAGTTCATTGTGATGTCATTTGGGCTAACAAAAATGCCATTGATATTCATGGATCTGATGCATAGAACCTTTTGAGAGAACCTGGACCAATTTGTGATCGTCTTTATAGATGATATATTGGTCTACTCTCAGTTAGAAGAGAATTATGAAAATAATTTGTGTGTTCTTCTACATACCCTGAGGAGGAGTTGACTCTATTCCAAGTTCTCTAAGTGTAATTTTGGCTATCATTAGTGGCATTTTTTGGTTATGTGGCTAGTTTAGAGGGTATTACAGTTGATTCGGCTAAGGTATTTGTGATACGAGAGTGGCTTTTTTTTATTAGTGTGGCGGAAGTCAAGAGTATTTTTGGACTTGATGGCTACTATAAGTGTTTCACAGAGAACTTTTTATGGATAGCTCAACCTATCACTACTGTAACACCTCCCCTGTAATGACCGTCTAATATGGGTCTGGCCGGGGCCCCACAACATACAGATGCCACAACTTTAGCATTAAAAGATGATATTAACTACCCAATCTCAAAACTCAATAACAAACAACAACAAAAATAGTAAACAATACCAGAAGCTATCCACAGAAATAAGAGTATTGAAGCGGCCTTAAGGCCTTACAACAATAGAGTGTCCAACACTCAAATGAAAACATCAAGCATCAATGTGCATAAGCACTCCTAGGCTACATCGGCATGCAAGCCGGAAAACTAGAGCATCAAACATGCAATTCCATAAACTAGAGCTAGTACAAAACATTTAACACTTCATGAGGCTTAGGCCTTTTTGGTCGGCGAGCTAGCTCCTGCTTGTCATCTTTGCCCTGTAAAAATTGGTGGTAACGTGGGTCAGCAAAGGCTGACCTCAAACTGTGTAACCAACCCATTTACTCCTGTCTGCCCATAACGGACCCCGGGGTACCCCTCCAACCTGCAAGTCAGCATTTCGTATACCATATACATAAACATGTAAAGCTCTAAAAGAACAGGTTTGGATGTCTCAAACAACAAACATTTTTTCTATGTTGAGCATATAATAAAAAGGGGCCTACTATGCAACATGTATGCAAAAGTCGGGCTTCACCCAAGGCACCCTATTGCGTATGCAACTAGCACATCATCAAATCATGAGGGTACTTCCAATTTCAACATTGGCGTTAAGAGGCAAACAAAAGGGTACTGCAATTACCCTAACAGCTTACAAGCCGCAACATGGAAATCTTGCCAAGGCCACACCCGTTCCTGGGTCATAGACCCGGGCTTGCCTGCAAACTCTGACTTCGCACGTCAGGATTTTGTCTCACACACAAACCGATTCTAAGAACCCATGCTAGACCCCACCCGCTCGTGGCTTCATTGCCCGGGCTTGCCCAATGCTTAGTGTTCTCGTCAGTCTCACAGAAGGGCACTAGTCTCGCTGGGACACTCTCCCCATATGACTTGCATGTCACGGGATAGCCAGCCGACCACAGAGATAATGTCACGCCTTAGCACATCACAATCCATAAACATTCCCACCCTAATCAATTATTTGTACTGCAACGTCCCCGCGCACCAAGGAAACCATCTATCGCTAATGCGGAGCTAACCTTGTCCACCAAGGAAACCATCTACTACCAATACGTAGCTAACCTTCTCTGGTTACGACTACACGTACTCACTCGAGAAATAGGGGGAAATCACATACATCACAAACGGCATCTTGTCGCAACGGATCTCTACAAATTTCTTAAGGCTCGCTATGCAATATCACCGAGTCGGACTAACGATTGTGACTACAGATTCACCCACAATGCCTAATCCACTAACAGAGCGTATCTCTAATGCAAAATCATGCATGAATGGACTCAATTGACCCGGAGGTTCCTCTTGAACCTTGGCGACCCATACCCCTCTCATTTGAGAGATTTTGTGCCCAAAAGTTTGAAAGAAAAAGATGCTAAGCACGCATCATAGAAAACAGAGGAAAAGTGTCGTTACCTTCGCGGATTTGGACTCGGCTCGCGATTTGGGGCTCTGAAGCTTCTCCGGCAGCCGGATCTCTCCTTCACCTTCTTCCTTGCTCTCCATTCTCTCTAAAACTTTAGAAAGAGAAGACTTGAAGAAGAATGAGGGTTTCAAACCCTATTCTCAAACATAACTCAGCAAGGACAGCTCTGGACCATCATATCCCAATAGAAGGAAACGAACTGTCACGATTCGCACTTAAAACCAAACTCCTGGGCCAAACATGACTTGTGACACGCCCGTATCCAAGGCCATGTGCCTCAATCAACACTGAAACCGTCGCACCCAGAAAAGGACACGGGTTCTGGACACGCCCGTATCAAACGTGACACGCCCATGTCACTCAGTACATGGCCGTGTGATTGGGCGTGTTCCTCCATCGACATAGGACCAAACACAACCCGAGGAGATTACGGGTACTCGACACGCCCGTGTCACATTTGACACGCTCGTGTCAAACCAGAAAATTCCTGGGCTCCAGTCTGTGTTTATCCCCTCACACTCCCCGGCTAATATCCCGAGCAGGACACGGCCTGGGACATGCCCGTGTCTCAGGCCGTGTTCGTTGTCTCGACGATCGTCGACCGCATTTTCGTCGACCACGCGAAAATTTGTCGAACACGAGTATGACACGGCCTTGTACATGCCGGTGTACCAGGCTGTGTTCACTGTCTTGACACTTCGTCGAGCGCAGTTCGTCGACCACCTGGGTTCTTCATCGAACCCGAGCACGACACGTCCTTGGACACACCTGTGTACCAAGCCGTGTGACCCCTACAAAGATCCTAACTTGGCTCTAAACACTGTTCGTCCGTCTTTCGAGTTTCAGGGCGTTACAACTCTCTCCCCTTTAAATGAATTTCATCCCGAAATTACAAAAAGCGAAAGTTACACAAAGCTTAAATTATACCTGAAAGTAATAACTCTTGATACTCCTCCAACATGGTCTGTTCTCGCTCCCATGAGAGCTCCTCACGACCGCAGTTGTCCCATCGGACTTTTACAAGTTTGACCGCTTTGTTCCGTGACCGCCGAATTTCTGAATCCTCTATAGCGACACGACGAACTCACATCCTCAAGTCCTCTTCTATCGACATTGATGTCGATTCGATCACCACACTAGCCTCTACTAAGGCTTTCCTCAAGACATAGACATGGAATACGTCGTGTAATCCACTCAGCTCTGTGGATAATGCTAACTGGTACGCTGCTTCTCCCACCCATTCTATGACCTCGAAAGGTCCCAAAATCCTTGGACTAAACTTCTTGAGTTAGCGAATGCGTGAAACGCCTTTGAACGGCTTGATCTTTAGATATACCCAATCGCCTACCGCAAACTCCAGCTTCCTATGGCGAGCATTAAAATACTTTACTTGCCGATCTTGAGCCACTTTCAAGGGCTCTTGAATGGTTCGCACCAACTCACATACATCAGCTACCACTTCTTTTCCCAAATGTTTGGTGTCTCCTGCCTCTGTCCAAGATATCAGTGTTCGACACCGCCTTCCATACAAAGCTTCGTATGGTTCCATATTTATACTTGCTTGGTAATTGTTGTTATAAGCGAACTCTACCATGAAGAGGTGATCCTCCCACTTCTTGTTGAAGTCAATAATGCACATCCTCAGCATATCCTCCATAGTACAGTTCGTTCTTTCGGTTTTCCCGTCAGTTTGAGGGTGGAAAGTTGTACTGAACTTGATCTTCGTGCCCAAACTCTTTTGAACCCACCTCTAGTCCTTGGACGTGAAACGTCCATCACGATCACTAACTATACTCTTAGTAATCCCATGTAGTCGCACAATGTTGCGAACGTACAACCCTACAAGCTTCTCCACGTTGTCCTCCTTTCGATTTGGGATGAAGTGGGCCACTTTGGTCAAGCTATCCACAATCACCCAAATCGCGTCGTTACCCTGCCGCGATCTAGGTTAACCATGCACAAAGTCCATGGAGATGTCGCCAAATTTCCACTCGGGAATAGGAAGTGGCTTCAGGAACCCGCCCGGCTTCTGACAGTCGGCCTTCACCAAGTCACAAGTTTTGCATCGATTCACGTATAAAGCTACGTCCTGCTTTAGTCCAGACCACCAAAAGGATTTCTTCATAACCAAGTACATCTTTGTACTGCCCAGGTGAATGGAGTACTTTGCGAAGTTAGCCTCAAACATCAACTCCTCACGAAGCTTGCTAAACTGCGGCACACAAATCCTTCCGTCCTTCCTCAGAATCCCATCAATTATCTCCTAGGTGCTACTCTCGCACTTTTGAGCTTCCACCACGTATGGCTGGAGCTCATCATCCAAACTGGTCGCTTCCCGAATACGATCAGACAAATCATTTTGTATTTCAATCCAGTTCAACTGAGCTATGCTAGACTCGCCCCTTGCTATGCACTCCAAGCCGAGGGACTCCCAGTCCAACACCAACCGCTCATCATGAGCTTCGATCCAATTCCCTTGCCAGAGTATTTTCTACTCAAGCCATCTGCCACCACATTGGCTTTGCCTGACATATACTAAATAGACACCTTGTAGTCTCCAAGGAACTCGACCCATCTACGCTGCCGCATATTCAGGTCTTTCTAATCCAGGAGATACTTCAGGCTTTTGTGATCTGTGAAGATATCCACCTTCGCACCACAAACATAGTGCTGCCAAAACTTCAATGCAAAGATTACTGCCGCCAATTCCAAGTCATGGACGGGGTAATTCCTCTCATGAGGCTTCTGCTGCCTTGACCCAAAAGCTATCACACTGCCATGTTGCACAAATATGCAACCCAAACCGCATCCCGATGCGTCACTGAAAATTTGAAATCCTTCGGTCCCTTTCGGAAGAATTAGGATTGGAGCTGTCATTAGCCTTTCCTTCAGTGTCTCAAATGCCTGATTGCACTCCTGAGTCCACACAAACTTCTGGTCCTTACGAGTAAGTTGTGTGAGGGGTAAAGTTATCCGCTAAAAGTTTCCTACGAACCTTATATAGTTCCCGGCTAGCCCAAGAAAACTTCGGACTTCTGCCACTGTTCTCAAAGTCGGCCAATCTCTGATGGCTTCCACTTTTGTTGGATCTACTGCCACCCCATCCCCACTAATCACATGGCCCAAAAATGCCACCTTCTCTAGCGAGAACTCGCACTTCGAGAACTTTGCATAAAGCTGGATCTCTCTCAACACTTGCAAGACTATTCTCAAGTGAGTCTCATGCTCCACCTCTGATTTGGAGTAAACCAGAATGTCATCAATAAAGACAACTACAAAATAGTCCAAGTATTCCCAAAATACTTGATTCATCAAATCCATGAATACAGATGGTGCGTTCGTCAGCCCAAACGGCATCACCGAGAACTCAAAGTGACCATACATCGTACCAAATGCTGTCTTGGGTATGTCCTCGTCTCGAATTCGCAAATGATAGCATCCTGACTTCAAGTCCAACTTTGAATACACCGCCGAACCCACCAACTGGTCGAACAGGTTGCCTATATGAGAAATCAGATACTTATTCTTGACAGTCAATTTATTCAACTCTTGGTAGTCGATGCACAACCGCATACTACTGTCTTTCTTCTTCACGAACAATACAGGCGCTCTCTACGGCGAGGAACTGGGTCTGATATATCCCTGCTCCAACAGTTCTTGCAATTGTACCTTGAGTTCGACCAACTCTTTTGATGCCATCCTAAATGGAGGACGTTACACCGGTCGTGCCTCTGGCACTAACTCAATCGAGAAATCAATCTCCCATCGAGGAGGTGCTCCAGGAAGTTCATCAGGAAACACATCCTCGAACTCTGCCACTATGGGCACTTCCCTAAGTGAAAACTTGGAAATGCGAATCTCCAATAATGCTACAAGTGCTACTCCCCCTGGTTAACTGCCCGCACCAACTACATGGCCAAAATTAGGGAACAGGCCACACCATTAAGAACCTCAAACTTGACTTCCGCCTACCCTTCGCTTCTCAGGGTCACCACCTTGGATAGACAATCAATACTGGCCCGCTACTCGCTTGCCAGTCCATTCCCTATATTACATCAAACTCAACAAACGGTAGGACCACTGCCATCAACACGAAGTCAACTCCGCTTAGCTCCCAACAAATGCGCCCTTTTGACCCAATGGTCATGGATGACCCATTAGGCATGCACACCTTCAGCTCTGCGTCTGCCGAGAATGACTCAACTCCAATTCTCTGGATGAAGCTTTCAGCAAGAAAAGAGTGTGATGCTCGAGTATCAAATAATACCCTAGTGGGGTATCCGGAAACTAATACAAAGCCTAAAATAGAGGCATCAAAAATAACAGTCTGAAACTATGAAGTATAAGATTTAATTAAAACTTCCTCATACCTGTCACCACATCGGGTTGGTGAATCGCTTCCTGCCGTCCAAATTGTAAGCCCTTGGTTACATCGGTTGAAATCGAGAAGCACTAGACTCCGCCATCTTTCCATTCTCTACGGGACTGGGGCGAAGCGCATAGTCTACTCCTACCTTGGCTCCTACTCAGCACCTCCTTGAGTACAAAAACGAGCTATGTGCCCACCTTGCCACAATTAAATCACGTCGGTGGTCCCTTAGAGTGAGACCCTCAAGACGTCCACTTGTTTTTCTCATCGGTCTTGAATGGGTGAGGCTTTTTCTTCCAACTATTCCCTTCAGACTTCACTTAGGATCAAAACCCTTATGATGTTGGCTTCTCTCCAGATCACTCTCCAACATCCTGGCAGCCTCAACTAGCTCATTGAAACCAACTCTCGTCATGACGATGAGGGGTTGTCTTACATTCTCCCTCAGCCCCTGGTAGAAGAGGTTATCCCTCTCCTCATCATCTGCCCTGTCGTTCCTGCATAATGACCCAACCGAGTGAACTCCTGTACATACTCGTCCACCATCTTATCCCGCTGCACCAAGTGCAGAAATTAACTTTGGAGGGCCAACCTTGTCGACAATGGAATGTACTTCTTTAGGAAAGCATTCCCAAACTCTTCCATGTACTAGGTGCGTCCGGGAAACTGGCGGCTGTTATGGCTCACCCACCACAACTTCGCGTCTCCCTCCAACATGAAGGCCGCAAACTCAGATTTCTTCTCCTTTGGCGTCTCTACCGCCAATAGAAGCTCTTGCATCCGTGCCCAACAATCCTCTGCATCAGTCGGTGTACCAACTCTGAAAGATATAGTACCTAAACACCTAGAGGGGGGGTGGGGTGAATAGGTGACCAAATTCTTTTTAACTTTTTATGGCAGCAATCAGTTTTTAACACAGATTTATATCTACTATTTCACAGCAATCACACAGCATTCACAGCAAACCACAGCACACAGAAGACACACAGTTTTATAGTGGTTCCCCAAGATTTGGGTACATCCACTTTCCCCCTTCGCCTATCTAGCAGTGTACTAGATTCGGCCAAACTTCTCCACTATCTCAGAACCCAAAACTGGTTCCTACACCTCGGGCCCAATGCCCTACAACTCAGCTTCTTCACAAAGCCTACACTCAGCCACAAAGGCCTACACTCAGCCACCAAGGCCTACACTCAGCCACCAAGGCCTACACTCAGAGATTTCAATCTCCTACACTCAGGCTCTCAAGCCTTACACTCAGCCTTTATAATTTCAGGCTTACAAGACTCAGATACAGAGGATCCTACAAAATAAATTGAATACAAAATTTTTAACTCAGCAACTCAGATACAAGAGAGGGGAGTTGTGAGTTTCTTGACGAGTTCTTGAAAGAACTCAGCTGAAATCAATCTAACTTAGCTTTCTTCAAAGCTTCTTGAAAGTAGAACTCAATAAGATTGACTCCTTCTGCAGATGATCCTTGATCTCTGCTACTTAAGATTTAGAGTGAATCTGAATCCTTCTTCTCAGCCTGGTTCCAACAGCTGATTTCTTGGATGGAGCTCTCTCTCTCCAACTTCTTAGATCTGCACTTAATTCTTCAAGGAATAGCTAGATCTTATTTGTTAAATACTTGATCAATAATTTGAACAACACCTTTCTGCAGACAGCATAAGCCTATTTATAGGCCTTCTTCATGGTAACCGGCTGGTCCAGTGCATAACTGAATTATGACAACTCTGACAGGTGTAGTAGACCGGCTGGAATGGCAGCTGTCAAGTCATCCAGTCAGTTCTTGAAAATTCTGTAACTGTCTAGAAGTGTCGAGACTATCTGTCTTTAAGTGTCGACACTTATAGACCAAGTGTCAACACATGTTGTCTAAGTGTCGACACTAGCCTACAAGGTGTCGACATAACTCCTTGTGTTGTAGATGTTATATCTCGACACTGCTTCTTCTTCATGTGTCGACACTGAAATTGAGTGTCGACACAAGTACTTGTACTTCAGTATCTTGCTGAATTCTTCTAAGTGTCGACACAACACCTTTGTGTTGACACATCTTCATGTGATGAATCTGTTAAGTGTCGACACTGCTTCTTGGTGTCGACACATGTCTTCAGTGTTGACACTTGTTGAGTGTCGACACATTGCTCTGGGTGTCGACACTTTCTTCTTCTGTCGAGACTCTGGCTGAGTGTCGACACATCTTCATAGTGTCGACACTTGTACTTAGAATATTTTGTTGAACTTTGCTGTTCTTTGCTAAGTGTCGACACAGCTCCTTGTGTCGACACTTTCTTCAAGTTTTGAGTCTTCAGCAAAGTGTCGACACATTGTTCGGGGTGTCGACACTTACTTCCAGTGTTGAGTCTTCAGCTGAGTGTCGACACATTGTTCTGGGTGTCGACACTTACTTCAAGTGTTGACTCTTCTGCTGAGTGTCGACACAGCCTCCAAGTGTCGACACTTTCTGGTGTAGACACAGTTTCACTGGGTGTCGACACAACTGCTAAGTGTCGACACAGCTTCACTGCACTCTTCTTCATTGAGTGTCGACACAGCTCCTTGTGTCGACACTTTCTGTCTGGTGTCGACTCATCATCCCTGGTGTCGACACAATGACTCCAAGTGTCGACACTGCTTGCCTGGGTGTCGACACAAGTCTTCTTAAGTGTCGACACTTTCCCTCTGGGTGTCGACACATGGACTTAGAAACTTTTTCTTCTTTCCTGCAAATACTTAGCATGCACAAGTATACTCAAAACACATCAAATACATTTTGATGTATATCATTGAGTTGGGTGAGGCTTCTTCAAATCAGGTACATTTGAACCAATGTACCCAACAATCTCCCTCTAT
Source organism: Platanthera guangdongensis (assembly GCA_039583875.1). Classification (NCBI taxonomy): domain Eukaryota; kingdom Viridiplantae; phylum Streptophyta; class Magnoliopsida; order Asparagales; family Orchidaceae; genus Platanthera; species Platanthera guangdongensis. The sequence goes on from CM077148.1 coordinate 139,665,333, forward strand.
TTGGAGAAGTCATAACCCTTAGTCAATGATATATACCATTCATAATAAAATTAAAAAATGATGTAAAGCAGGATTATATATAGCAGGGCAAACATAAACATGTATGAAACAAACATGTACACATAGATTGCATCACAGAACAATTATGAAATAAATTTAACACATAGAAAATTTATTACACAACATATTGTTCCAATACTTTGTCATATTCATATTTCAAAATGTTTATAGAATGTCTTACATCAAAAGATTACATAGTAAACATTAAGAAAATTCTAATTCTATTTCTGTTCAGGCTCTTTGATCACTATTCCTTTTCTAGCTTGTACTTTGGCTTGAACAGGAGCTTCAGCAACTTCAGCATCAGCAGGCTTCTTGCATTTGAGATCTTTCTTCTTAAGTTCCTCAGCCTTAATCTTTTGCCTTTCAAAATAATGATAAGGCTTGGGAAAGTACTTGCTAGGCTCCTGGGCAGTAGGAGGTAGCTTTCCCATCTTGGCCTTTCTTCTGTATTGGACTATAGCCTCCTTCCTTGTCTCATGTTTTCTCCATTCAGCCTCAGAAAACCATTTGTTTCTATCATGCACATTATCTTTGGCAGCTTTCCAGGAAGTCAAAATAATGTTCCTAGAGGTGGGGCTCCACTGCTCAAAGTCAGGTCTTTGTTCAGCTTGCTCCCTGAATCTCTTCTTTGACAATCTGGTTTCTTCTTCAGCTTGCTCCTTCAAGAGAGCTTCCTATAAAGCTTCAGAGACAGGCTGAATAACTTTCTCTAGTATAATATTGTCCTTACCCCCAGGTGGGCTATACATGGACTGTATGTCAGCATGGATCATGTCAAAATCTGGTGGAGGATAGATCACTTGAGCTACTTCTGGTTGCTCACCTCCAAGATAGGCAGGGTTAATTCCAGATTCTGCTACATTATCATCATCACAAAGAGGAGGATAACCAAGAGTGGCTCTGATGGAATTAGAAACCCATTTTGCATGGTCAGAGCCAGCTTTGACTAAGACCCTCTCCCCCTTTATGACTTCTCTTTCTATGTGATCCCTTAAGTCATCTTTTTGAAATCTGATTTGGGCATTGAGATAATTGACTCCATCCCTATAGAAAGGTCTTAACCTTTGGAATTTTTCAGAGATCAGCTTATGAGAGTCTTGAATAGCAGTTGTAATATCAGTTAAGCTCTCTTGCAGTGCTTTATCAAAAGCTGTCATAGCAGTAGCAGTAGAAGTTGTTAGGCCAGCAGCAATGTTCTTCATTTCTGTGACAATAGCATTGTGAGATTGTGTCAAATTGTCATTCATTCCTATTTGGTTTTCTAGAACATACCCCTACTTCTGTGCTATGTCATCTACTTGAGCCTTTATCTTTTCCTGATGTATAGCAAGATAGACTAATGCATTTCCTCCCTTGTGGAAGTAGTCTGTCATCTCCTTCTTATTAAGATTCATCTCAAATCATATTGACTTGATATCCTGGGCCAGATCAAATTGCAATGATTTCTGCCCTTCATCCACATATTTCTCAATTGCCTGCCTGTGCTCATCCAGTTTAATTTGCATTGCAACCATCAGTGCACTATAATCAACAGTTGGAGCAGGCTGTGATATAGGCTGTGGAGCAACAGTTTGTAAGGCCTTTTTGTAACTCTGGCTTCTTCTCCTAAAAACTTGAAACTTTCTTTTCTTAGCCCTTGTAGCCTCCTCATCTTCAGAAGCTGAGGAGCTAGCTATCTCTACCCTCTCCTTAGGTAGCTCTTCAACATGTTGGGGCTTTTTAGGTTCTATCTTTGCAGGCTCTTCAACAATTGGCACTTGCTCCCCCTCAACTGGAGCATTCTCCCCCTCAACAGCAGCAGTTTCCTTGTCAAAATCTGCTTGATCCAGATTTAGAAATAAATCTTCCATGGTATACTCTTGTGGAGAATGAGCTGGAGAAATTCTGGGCTCATCTACCACTGGATCAGATACAAACTGAGCTGCAGCAGATGTGTCTTCCATGACAACATCTGGGACTTGACTAGTAGTCTGTGGTTGCTGATAAACATCAGACAAATCAGTATCCTCTAAAGGAAAATCTATAGCATTAAGCTGAGTGATTACCTCTAGGATGATGTTGGTTGCTTGTTCACTTTCTAGTGTTGTTGGTTCTTGTACAACTAGAGGCTCCCCCTGGATGTGATCCTTGTGTATGCGGCTAGCTTGAGGTAGCTCCCGCTGGATTTCAGCAACATCTTGAGGAGCTGGAGTTTTTTCAACAGTCTCTTCTTCATGCTCATCAGGTGTGAAGACCACTTGTTCTTCACTTCCAGAACTGCTAGTGGAAACCTGTGCCACTGGAGCAGTTTTCCTCTTCTTCTTTGGAGTTGATACTTTCTCAGAAGTTATCTTCTCAGGGGTTGGCATCTCTTTAGACAACACCCTGTCCCACCTGGAGAATATCCTCATATCCATTTTCCTCATATGATTTATTTTAGTGCCAGCAGTCTGACCCATAACTTCTGGTATGCTTCCAGCTAGGTATAAGCTTAAGATTCTGCCCAAGTTGGGCTTCTTCAGGCTTTCCTTGATTTTCTCAAATACTACTATAGACCAGTCAGTTTGTAGATTGAAGATTATTCTGGTCATAATACTGAACATATGGGCTGATATCCTATCATGCCCTCCTGGCTTACTTAAGATGACCTTGCCAACAATTTTTGATAGGAATTTCCCTTGACTATTCATGTCTTTCCTATTGAAAACTGAACCAATCTTCATCTTAGAATCCAGACCACACCATGCCAATGCATCTCTGGTCCTGGAAGCAGTAATCTCTTCTTCTTCCTTAGTTCTTGGCAACTGAAGGACTTTTCTCAGACTTTTTGGTGACACCTTCACCTTTTCACCATGGACCCTGGACTTGATCTTGAATCCAGTGTCGTCGACCTTAGCTCCATTAAGGAATTCCAAGACTTCCTTTTTTCCAAAATTTTGTTGGCTCTGAAACTCTAACCCTGAGTCGGCAACTAGGGTTACTACAGTCTTGATCTCCAGGTCTGCATCATCAAAAGCATTGCGCACCAGCTCGTAGCCTTCGTTGATGTTCTCCTCAAGCTTTGGCGCCATTAGGGTTTGAAGAATTTTGACTGGAGAGAAGAGAGGTGTCGACACACAAGTTTTGGTCTCGAAACTTTTGAAAGCGTGTCGACAGACTAAGGCAAAACCCTATTTATACCTTTCTAATTTTGAAGATGAAAAGGCGGGCAACTAACTTAAATTGTGTCGACACTGGCGATAAGTGTCGACACTGACTTATAATGTCTCGACACATTAGTATCGACACAAGTTTAGTCAACAGATTATATGTGTCGACACTTGTTTATGTGTCGACACCACTTAACTCGACATTTAGTCGAGACTTTACTTAGATAATTCTGAGTAAACACTATGTGTCGACACCACCTTGGTTGTGTCGACACCAACTTGTCATGTGTCGACACTAATATTCTGAAGTGTCGACACTTACTTCCTAGATGTGTCGACACCTTTTTCCTGAAGTGTCGACACCAATTTTCTGTGTCGACACAGAGATCTCTGTGTGTCGACACCTTTTTACTTATCCATTTCCAATTCTATAAACTTACTCTAAGTTTATCATTCCTAGTTCAATTTTAAATCTATTGAACTTAGCTTCTTCTAGGGGCTTAGTATACATATCAGCTAGTTGATTATCAGTTTTAACATATTCTAGTAAAATATCTTCTTTCTCTACATGCTCCCTAAGAAAATGATATTTTATCTCAATATGTTTAGTTCTACTATGGGAAACAGGATTATGTGCAATTAAAATAGCACTTGTAGAATCACAGAAGAGTGGAGTTCTACTTACCTGAAATCCATAGTCCTCAAGCTGATGTTGTATCCACAGAAGTTGAGCACAACAACTTCCTGCAGCCACATACTCTGATTCTGCAGTGGAGATAGCCACACTTGTTTGCTTTTTGCTACTCTAAGAAATCAGTCTTCCACCTAGGAATTGACAGGTTCCAGTAGTGCTTTTTCTGTCTTCTTTGCATCCTGCAAAGTCTGCATCTGAATAACCTATTAGTTCAAAATCCCCATTCCTAGGGTACTAGAGGCCTAGATAAGGAGTGCCCTTTAGATATCTCAATATTCTTTTGACTGCTGTCAAATGAGACTCTTTAGGGCAGGCTTGATACCTTGCACAGACACATGTAGCATACATGATATCTGCTCTACTTGCAGTCAAGTATAATAGGGAGCCAACTATCCCTCTATACAAGGTTTCATCTATAGGCTTCCCTGCATCATCCTTGCTAAGAGACATACTTGACCCCATAGGAGTCTTCATGGTACTGGATGAATCCATACCATACTTCCTTATGAGTTCTAGTGTGAACTTGGACTGTCATATGGATAAACCACTCTCAGTCTGTCTTACTTGGAGACCCAAGAAGAACTTTAGCTCTCCCAAACTACTCATCTCAAATTGACCTTGCATTAGCTTTGCAAACTTTTTGCAAAGGCTACTTTCAGTAGACCCAAATATAATGTCATCTACATATATTTGGACTAGTATTACTTTGCCTCTAGATTCCCTAAGGAATAGAGTCTTGTCTATTTTCCCCCTTGTGAACTTATTCTCAATGAGCAAACTAGACAGGGTTTCATACCAAGCCCTAGGGGCTTGCTTTAACCCATATAAAGTTTTCCTAAGTCTATAGACATGATTAGGTAGAGTTAAATCAACAAAACCTGAGGGTTGTTCCACATAGACTTCTTCTTTAAGATTACTATTTAGAAATGCTGACTTGACATCCATTTGGTAAACTTTGAATCCTTGAAAGGTTGCATAGACCAGGAACATTCTTATGGCTTCCAGTCTGGCTACTGGAGCAAAGGTTTGATCAAAATCAATACCTTCTTCCTGCCTATATCCTTTAGCAACCAATCTTGCTTTGTTCTTAATGATGACTCCTTGTTCATCCATCTTGTTCCTATAGATCCACTTGGTTCCAATTATATTGTGGTATTTAGGTTTAGGAACAAGCTCCCAGACCTTGCACCTGTTGAACTGATTCAGCTCTTCTTGCATAGCTTTAATCCAATGTGGGTCTAGGATGGCTTCTTTAAACTTCTTAGGTTCAACTTGGGATAGAAAGCTGGAGTAGATTGCTGCATTCAGGTTTCTGCTCCTTGTTTGTACCCCTTGTCTTGGATCACCAATGATTTGTTCAGCTGGATGATCTCTAAGATGCCTATTGGCTGGAGGCATCCTTACTTCAGGTTGAGCTTCTTCAACATCTTCATCATGTTGTACTCCTTGAACTTCATCAGCAATTGGTACATGTAGTTCTCCCCCTGGACAACAGCCACTGTCTTCTACCTGCTATCTTGTAGTAGGTTCTTCTTCTATAGTGAGCTTGTCCATCCTCTTTGTTAAACCTGTGGGGCTGCATACACTACTAGACAACTCATTGTTAATAAGTCTAGTTTCATCAAATACTACATGTACAGTTTCTTCTACAACTTGAGTTGATAAGTTGTACACTCTATAAGCCTTACTGTTGTTGCTGTACCCAACAAAAATTCCCTCTTGGGACTTGGCAGCAAACTTAGTCAAGTAAGACTTTCCATTGTTAAGTATGAAGCACTTACAACCAAAGATCCTGAAGTAGGATAGGTTTGGTTTCCTGCCTTTCACAACCTCATAGGGTGTCTTGTTGAGGCTTTTAGTTATGGTAGCCCTATTAATAACATGGCATGCAGTATTAACTGCTTCAGCCCAGAAGTATTCTGGTAGTGATGTATCACTTAATAGGGTCCTACCAGCCTCAATCAAGGTTCTATTCTTCCTCTCAGCAATGCCATTTTGCTGAGGTGTTCTTGGTGAAGAAAACTCTTGAAATATATCAAAGTCTTCGCATAGTTTTGTCATACTATCAGACTAAACTCAGTACCATGGTCACTTCTTATTTTGACCACTGTACTATTTAGTTCATTCTGAATTTGACTAACAAAGCTATAGAAGACATTGGGTGTTTCAGACTTCTGTCTAAGAAAGAACACCCAGGAAAACCTTGAGTAGTCATCTAGAACTACAAAGGTATAGACCTTCCTACCTAGACTGTGAACTGGCATTGGACCAAAGAGATCCATATGCAAGAGGTATAAGCACCTCACAGCATCTTTGTTTTCTATGCTTCTAAAGGTGGATCTAGTCTGCTTGCCCTTTTGACAAGCTGAGCAAATACCATCTTTAATACACTTAACTTGAGGACCATTCCTCACTAACTCTTTACTAAAGAGTTTGCCAATTGTCTTGTAATTTAGATGGGCTAGCCTCTTGTGCCATTTGACACAATGAGAGACTTTCTCATCAGCTATAAGACACACTTGAGAACCATTGGTCTCACACATAATGTCTAAGCAATAGACATTCCTTTTTCTATAGCCAGTCAAAATGATCTCTTGATCATTTGACCTCTTGATATGACAACCATCCTTAACAAATGAGATGTTATATCCTACATCACTTAATTGACTTATACTAATTAGGTTGTCTTTCAAACCTTTAACATAAGACACTTGAGTAATGGTAACTAAGTTACTAGAAATGTTACCAAACCCTTTGATGATTCCTTTTTCAGAACCACCAAAGGTGACTTTAGGACCATCTTTGATTGGAGTGTAGTCCTTTAGTAATTCCCTTGTTCCAGTCATATGTCTGGAACATCCACTGTCCAACTATCATATTGGGGCATGGCCACTTAGACTCACCTGCAAAACAGATTAGTGAACCTTAGAACCCAAAGAATTCTTGGGTCCTTGTTACTTGTTAGTTTGCATCCTGACAAGGCTACCTGCTGGCTTTCCAACAGGCAGTTTGCTACCCACTTTGGCACTAGCATTGTGCTAACAGTCCATTGCATAGTGGCCTACCTTGCCACAGCACCAACACTCAAACTTATTGTACCTTTGCTTAGGTACTGTCTTTGCTATTTTATCTACAGCAGACTTGTTGAGAGTTGGGGCTTTGCCCTTGGACATAGACTTGGACTGAACAGTCCTTGCAGGTCTTGTAAATCCCAGTCCAGCTTTACCTTTGTGATGAACAAATTCATCAATTATGGGTAAAACAGACTTTGGTTTAGAAAACCTAGCAACTAAGTCTTTCTCCTTCTGAAGATTAATCTCCAGACTCTTGATTTGATCATTCTTAAATGATATAGTTCCCATCTGAATCACAGTTATGTGCTTCAGTCTGGCTATCTCATTAAACTTTTGATCAAATAACTTCTCAGAATCTGTTGCTACAGCTTTGAGATTTGCAATTTCCTTTGCCTGACTTTTGACTAGGGACTTGCTCTTCTTGTAATCTTGCAACAGTACTTTATATTCATCCATTAACTGATGAATATCTTCTTCAGACTCAGATGCACTCTCATCATTTGATGAGGATGAATCTGATTCTGTACTGGCACAAGAAACTGAACTTAAAGTTGAACTTTGTACCTTACTAGGTCCTGGCTGCTCGAGGATTTTGTCATTTTCAGTCAATGCCATCAGTCCTTGGCACTGACAGTCTTCTTGTTCATATATAGAATTCATAATCTGCATGAACTCTTTTTCTTCTTCCTCAGCAAACAGCCCTATATATGCCTCAGCATCTGACTCAGTTTCTGAAGAAGAAATATCTGACAGACTCTTGTCCTTTTTGGCAACAAAAGACTTCTCCTTCTTGCCCTTGTATTGAGTCCTTTTCTTGTCACTAGACTCCTTCCTTTTCTCTAGACAGTCTGTAATGACATGTCCTTGTCTATTACAGCAATAGCACACAATTTTTGATAGTGTAGCTTTGCTAGACTTGGACTTTTTCCTGTCTTTCTTTGAAGACTTCTTTTTCTGATAAGAGTCTTCCTTTCCCTGTGAAGTAGATGGCCTTGTCCTCCACTGTTTCTTCTTTAAGAATTTCTGAAAATGTCTTGTGAAGGCAGCAAAGTCCTCATCACTTTCACTGCTTTCAGATTTTGTGCTTTCTGAATCTTCTGACTCAGTCTCAACTACTTTAGGAGGTGGAGTTGGTGACTTACTCCTATACTTTCTGGGGGCTTCTGATTTAAAGGCCACTGTCCTTTCCTTGTGATCACTTCTTCTATATTTCTCCTCTTTTTTCCTCACCATTAACTGCATTTCATAAGACAGCAGTTTGCCAAATAGTGTTGGTGGAGGAATTTCTCCTAACTTAGCCATTTCTCTAATGGCACAGATCTTTGTGTCCCAATCTTTTGTTAAGGACCTTAGAAACTTGTAATTGAGTTCATAATTACTGAACTCTCTGCCATAGGACATGAGCTCATTCACTATCCTGTAGAACTTCTTATAGCACTCAGTTATGCTATCAGCTTTTCCTTGTCTAAAACTTTCATATTCTTGATTTAGCAAGGATTTTTTGTCTTGCCTCACTTCTTCAGAACCCTCCATATACACAATAAGAGTATCCCACATCTCTTTGGCTGTCTTACAATGTATTAGATTCTGAAAAGTTGCATCATCTATAGCACTCACTATAATGTTTTGAGCCCTTTTGTCCATGGTGGCTAGAACAATTTCATCCTTTATCATTTCAGAGAAATTCTTTGGAGTTCTCTGATTTGCATCTAATACTGACACCTTCATGGGCACATATGGCCCTTCTTTTACTGTGATATAAATCCAAGGGTCTGAGGCTTCCATAAAGAGTCTCACTCTTTCCTTCCAGATCCCAAAGATCTCTTTCTACATATAGGTAGCTTCATGTATCCCAATTCCCTGTGATTTTCCGTGGAACCCATAGTTCTTGATTTTCTTGATTCTGTACTTGACTTAGACTAAATCTGCCAACAAGTTCTACTCAGACAGCTATGTCCCTTTTTGAGTAACCTCCCTCTGATACCACTTGAAAGATATAGTACCTAAACACCTAGAGGGGGGGGGGGTGAATAAGTGACCAAATTCTTTTTAACTTTTTATGGCAGCAATCAGTTTTTAACACAGATTTATATCTACTATTTCATAGCAATCACACAGCATTCACAGCAAACCACAGCACACATAAGACACACAGTTTTATAATGGTTCCCCAAGGTTTGGGTACATCCACTTCCCCCTTCGCCTATCTAGCAGTGTACTAGATTCGACCAAACTTCTCCACTATCTCAGAACCCAAAACTGGTTCATACACCTCAGGCCCAAGGCCCTACAACTCAGCTTTTTCACAAAGCCTACACTCAGCCACAAAGGCCTGCACTCAGCCACCAAGGCCTACACTCAGCCACCAAGGCCTATACTCAGAGATTTCAATCTCCTACACTCAGGCTCTCAAGCCTTACACTCAGCCTTTATAATTTCAGGCTTACAAGACTCAGATCCAGAGGATCCTACAAAATATATTGAATACAAAATTGTTAACTCAGCAACTCAGATACAAGAGAGGGGAGTTGTGAGTTTCTTGATGAGTTCTTGGAAGAAATCAGCTGAAATAAATCTAACTTAGCTTTCTTCAAAGCTTCTTGAAAGTAGAACTTAATAAGATTGACTCCTTCTGCAGTTGATCCTTGATCTCTGCTACTTACGATTCAGAGTGAATCTGAACCTTTCTTCTCAGCCTGGTTCCAACAGCTGATTTCTTGGATGGAGCTCTCTCTCTCCAACTTCTTAGATCTGCACTTAATTCTTCAAGGAATAGCTAGATTTTCTTTGTTAAATAATTGATCAATAATTTGAACAACACCTTTTTGTAGACAGCATAAGCCTATTTATAGGCCTTCTTCATGGTAACCGGCTGTTCCGGTCCATAACTGAATTCTGACAACTCTGACAGGTGCAGTTGACCGGCTGTAATGGCAGCTGTCAAGTCATCCAGTCAGTTCTTGAAAATTCTATAACTGTCTAGAAGTGTCGAGACTATCTGTCTTTAAGTGTCGACACTTATAGACCAAGTGTCAACACATGTTGTCTAAGTGTCGACACTAGCCTACAAGGTGTCGACATAACTCCTTGTGTTGTAGATGTTATATCTCGACACTGCTTCTTCTTCATGTGTCGACACTGAAATTGAGTATCGACACAAGTACTTGTACTTCAGTATCTTGCTGAATTCTTCTAAGTGTCGACACAACACCTTTGTGTCGACACATCTTCATGTGATGAATCTGTTAAGTGTCGACACTGCTTCTTGGTGTCGACACATGTCTTCAGTGTTGATACTTGTTGAGTGTCGACACATTGCTCTGGTTGTCGACACTTTCTTCTTCTATCGAGACTCTGGCTGAGTGTCGACACATCTTCATAGTGTCGACACTTGTACTTAGAATATTTTGTTGAACTTTGTTGTTCTTTGCTAAGTGTCGACACAGCTACTTGTGTCGACACTTTCTTCAAGTATTGAGTCTTCAGCTAAGTGTCGACACATTGTTCGGGGTGTCGACACTTACTTCTAGTGTTGAGTCTTCAGTTGAGTGTCGACACATTGTTCTGGGTGTCGACAATTACTTCAAGTGTTGACTCTTCTGCTGAGTGTCGACACAGCCTCCAAGTGTCGACACTTTCTGGTGTAGACACAGTTTTACTGGGTGTCGACACAACTGCTAAGTGTCGACACAGCTTCACTGCACTCTTCTTCATTGAGTGTCGACACAGCTCCTTGTGTCGACACTTTCTGTCTGGTGTCGACTCAGCATCCCTGGTGTCGACACAATGACTCCAAGTGTCGACACTGCTTGCCTGGGTGTCGACACAAGTCTTCTTAAGTGTCGACACTTTCCCTCTGGGTGTCGACACATGGACTTAGAAACTTTTTCTTCTTTCCTGCAAATACTTAGCCTGCACAAGTAAACTCAAAACACATCAAATACATTTTGATGTATATCATTGAGTTGGGTGAGGCTTCTTCAAATCAGGTACATTTGAACCAATGTACCCAACAAACTCCCTTGAACGTTGGAGGATGGAAGCTCAGAAAATACTTCATCTGCAAGTCTCCATGCCCGACAACCACCCTTTTGGCCAACGGCTCTACTCGCCTGGCTTCTCCGCCCGTGCCTTTTTTTAGATCTTTACATGTTTATGTATATGGTATATAAAGTGCTGACTTGCAGGTTGGAGGCGTACCCCGTGGTCCGTTAGGGGCGGTCGGGAGGAGATGTGTTGGTTACACAGTTTGAGGTCAGACTTTGCCGACCCATGTTACCACTAATTTTTACAGGGCAAGGATCACAAGCAGGAGATATCTCGTCGTCCAAAAAGGCCTATGCCTCATGATGTGTGACAAGTTTTGTACTAGCTCAAGTTTATGGCATTGTATGTTAGATGCTCTAGTTTTTCGGCTTGCATGTCGAGGTAGTCTATGAGTGCTTGTGCACATTGATGCTTGATGTGTTCATTTGAGTGTTGGACTCTCTATTATTTTAAGGCCTTAAGGCTGCTTCGATACTCTTATTTATGTGGATAGCTTCTGGTCTTGTTTACTGTTACCGCTATTGTTTGTTATTGAGTTTTGAGATTAGGTAGTTAATATCATCTTTTAATGCTAAAGTTGTGGCTTCTGTATGTTGTGGGTCCCCGGCCCGACCCATATTATATGGTCATTACAAGGGATGTGTTACAATTTGGTATCAAAGCGAGGTTGCGTCCAAGTTCAGTTATGACGGACGATTTAACGTAATCGGATCGCATATAGAAGTTATCCACATAGGAGTAATGCGGGATAATGAGTGTCCTTATGTTTGAGTCTTGTAATTCGAGACTGATTCCTTATTTTCTTGCTTTTGTTAAGAGTGCAAGTAATGAGGCGGGTACGTCGAGACCAAGAGAAGAGCTCTCAGCGAGCAGCACTACTGCTTAATGTCCGTTGGGTATGGGTGTAAACCCGACCGACTTCTATCGCAGGCATGCAGAAGCAATGGTGGCAACCCAAGCTGTAGCGACAGCTCAAGTAGCAACCCATGTTGCTTGGCCAGTCTTCTGGTTGTGATTTTGACCTTTATTCCATTCACTTGACACTTAATCTTTTCTGTGTTAGAGTCGATATGAGCATTTGAAAAGAATTCATTAACCTCTTGTTTCCAGATATTTGAAGGTTCGAAAAGTAGATATTCCAATCCTGCTTCAGTGATTAGGGCTATGACATTCTTAATTTCTTGAGGCACTGAGTTGAATCCACTTTGAACAAGTTCATAACCTTTGAATATGTTATCGTCACTTTTGGGCGCCATGAGAGTGAAGAAATCGAACAAGGTGTGTCGACAAAATGGAATTCTAAGTCACGACACTTAGAAATCAATCTCTTAAGATCTCAAGAAAGCATAGTCGACTTCTTCTCTCACACCCTATTTATAGTCTAATCTTTCCTAAAGACGAAAGGGCGGGCTCCATATAGACTGTTCCTAATTTTTGGTAAAGGAAAACCTAGTGTCGACACTGGAAACATTATTTGTCGAGATGTGTCAACAGAAGGATAATGTCTCTCGACATATACCTTAGGGTCTCGACATATACCTTAGGGTCTCGACACCCTTTGATGTCTCGACACATACTTTTGTGTCTCGACACATTCTCTGGTATCTCGACACATTATTAGATGTCTCGACACTTACTTTGGTGTCTCGACACATTGTTTGATGTCGCGACACTTACTTTGTTGTCTCGACACATTCTTTGATGTCTCGACACAACTTTTAACTAAGCCAATATTTTGTTTTCAGAACTATAGATACTTGACATTTTGAGGTATATTCTTGATATTAAGGTAAGTAAATTTAATTACCGACTAATATATTTTATTCTTATTTTTATCAGTTTTTATATATGCATATATTATTCAAGATTCAACATGACAAGTTCAAACTTAAAGAAATTAAATTTCTCTTCATCTAGGAGCTTAGTGAAAATATCAGCAATTTGTTTATTTGTGAGAACAAATTCTAAATTAATATCTCCATTTTCTATATGCTCCCTAATAAAGTGATATTTAATCTCAATATGTTTAGTTCTACTATGTGACACAAGATTGTTTGCAATTGAAATGACACTTGTAGAATCACAATATAATGGAATTTTACTTAACTGAATGTTATAATCTTATAATTGATGTTGAATCTAAAACAATTGTGCACAACAACTTCCAGCTGAAATGTACTCAGATTCAGCAATGGATATTCCTACACTTGTTTGCTTTTTGTGGCTCCATGACACCATCCTTCATCCAAGAAACTGACATGGACCTGAAATGATTTTCCTGTCTTCTTTACAACCTGCATAATCTGCATTTGAAAATCCTGTTAGTTCAAAATCACTATTCTTGGGATACCATAGGACAAGATTAAGCGTGTCCTTTAGATATCTCAATATTCTTTTAATTGTTGTATAGTGAGACTCCTTAGGGCAAGCTTGATACCTAGCATAGACATAAGTAGCATACATTATGTCTGGTATACTGACTGTTAAATAGAGCAGTGATCCAACTATGGCCCTATACAAGATGATATCAACTGTCTTGCCAGCACCATCATTGTCTAAAGACATACTGGACCTTATAGGAGTTCTCATGAAAGTGGTTGTTTTCATGCCATACTTCATGATTAACTCCTTAGTCAACTTAGACTGACTAATGAAAAGTCCATCTATTGTTTGCTTAACTTGAAGACCTAAGAAAAACTTGAGTTCACACATGCTACTCATCTCAAACTTATCTTACATAATTTTGGCAAACTTAATGCAAAGTGACTCCTCAATAAAACCAAATATAATGTTATCAACATATATTTGTACTAAGATGGTCTTGCCTTTGACTTCCCTTAGGAATAGTGTTTTGTTTATTTTCCCTCTTGAGAATTTATTCTCCAGAAGGAATTTAGACAGAGTCTCATACCAAGCCTTTGGGGCTCTTAATAAAAGATAAACATGATTCGGATGGGTAGAGTAAACAAAACCTGAGGGTTGCTCAACATAGACCCTTTCTTTGAGGTTACCATTAAGGAAGACCGACTTCACATCAATTTGGTAAACCTTGAATCCTTTGTAGGCTGCAGATGCCAGGAAAAGTCTAGTAGCTTCCAATCTAGCCACTGGTGCAAAGTTTTGATCAAAATCTATACCCTCTTCTTCTCTATAGCCTTTGCAACCAGTCTTGCCTTATTTCTAACTATAACACCATTCTCATCCAGTTTGTTCATGTATATCCACTTAGTTCCTATGATGTTACAGTCATCTGGTCTAGGAACTAGCTTCCAGACATTATATATATTGAATTGGTTCAATTCTTCCTGCATAGCCCCTATCCAAAATGGGTATATATTGGCTTCTTTAAACTTTTTTGATTTTGTTTGAGACAGAAAACTTGAATACATTATAGTGTTTTGATGCCTACTTCTTGTGCTCACACCATGTGCTGCATCTCTAATGATCAGTTCCCTTGCATGATCCCTTAGATGTCTGACATCAACTAGCAATGTGACCTCTTCTCTTTGAACAACTTCATCTTATTGTTGAGTCACTTCTTCCGGTTGTTCCTGTGCAAGCTCTTCCTCAACAATGTTGACTCCATCTTGTATACTTTGGCTTGCTGGAACTATGTCTTCTGCTGACAGCTCCTTTAGCTTCAAGTCTCCTCATGTTGTGCTTGATGTACATGGCTTATCATTGTAATACATAGAACTTTCATCAAATACAACATGAACAAACTCCTCTACAACTTGATCCCTTAAGTTGTAGGCCTTAGTGTGGTTACTATAACCAATAAATATGCCTTCATAGGACTTTTCAGCAAACTTAGTTAAGTATGTTTTTCCATTATTAAGGACAAAACATCTACATCCAAAGATTTTGAAGTAGGCTAAGTCTGGTTTCCTGCCCTTCATTAGTTTATATAGAGTATTATTCATCCTTTTGTTGATTGAAGCTCTATTAAAAATATGACATGTTGTGTTAATAGCTTCAGCCCGGAAGTATTCTAGGAGAGAAGAATCACTCAGCATGGTTCTTCCAGATTCAATGAGAGTCTTGTTCTTTCTCTCAGCAATCTCATTTTGTTGGGGAGTTCTTGCAGAGGAAAACTCTTGCTGAATCCCAAGTTCTTCAGAAAATATTGATATTCATTCAAATTGAAACTCAGTGCCATGATCACTTCTAATTCTAACCACAGAACTGTTCAATTCATTATGTATTTGTTTGATAAATGTCTTTAAGACATCAGGCATTTCAAACTTTTTCCTTAAAAAGAAAACCGAAGTTAATATGCAATAGTCATCAACAATCACAAAGGTATAGACTTTCCTTCCTAGAATATGAACTGGCATAGGACCAAGCAAGTCCATATGCAATAGGTATAAATACCTCATAGAGTCTTTGGTTTCAATGCTTTTGAATGAATCTTTGGTTTGCTTCCCTTTTTGGCATTCAGAGCAAATGCTCTCCTTAGAGTATTTAATGTTAGGACCATTCCTAACTAGCTCTTTACTGAATAGCTTGCTTATGGTCGTATAGTTCAAATGAGCTAGGCTCTTGTGCCATTTGGCGCAGTGTGAGGCTTTGTCACTTGCAACTAGGCATATGGGGGAGTTTGAATTTAGACAAAGAAAATTTAAATAGTACGCATTCCAACACCTAGTGCCTGTCAAGTTAACCTCTTGGTCACTTGACTTCTTTATGTGGCACTCATCCTTCTGGAATGAAATGTCATAGCCAAGATCACAAATTTGTCTTATGCTTATAAGGTTGTGTTGCAACCCTTTCACATAAGCTACTTTGGTGAAAGTGACTAAGCCATTTGAAATCTTACCATAACCTCTGGTAATTCCTTTTTCAGCTCCACCAAAGATCACATTTGGTCTATCCTTTACTGGAATATACTCCCTCAAATTGCTCTCTGTTCCAGTCATGTGTCTAGAACATCCACTATCCAAGTACCAGATGAGTATATCTCTGGTGCTTGGACATACCAGTAAAATAAAAAATTATTTTTCCTTAGGAACCCAAATTATCTTGGGTCCTAGGTTCCTGTTAGCTGGGGCTCCATTGAGAACACTTGAAAATTTCTTAGTTAGGTACACTTTCTTCTAGTGAGACACTGTGTGATTGAACCAGCAGTCCAGGGCAAAGTGTCCAATCTTTCCACAACACCAGAACTCATATCTGTTGTATCTCCTCTTTGGAGGAACAGTAGGAACTTTATGTTGACATTCCTTAGGATGGGAATCGACAAACTTGACAGTTGCATTTTGACTGGGAGCAAAATGGTTGTTTTGCCTCTCAGTCACAACAGTCCTCCATGGAGAAAGCACATTAGGAATAGCTTTCCTAATCACATATCAGTTTTGTCCTATTGGTCCAGACTTTTAGATTTTTTCCCTTAGTCTAAAACACAAGTTGTGGCATGACTAGACCCTTTTGTCCTTTCAGCTTTTTGCATCTCCTTCTTTTAGGTTTAACAAAACTAAGTCCTCTTACAGGAGTTCCTGAGAAGGTATCTATAATGGGGAGCACAATTTTAGGTTTAAAAAACAATTGAATAGGACTTTTCTCAATTAGGAGTTTGAGTTCTAACTCCTGAATGGTTGCATCCTTTTGTTTTAGCAACATGATTTGATCATCAATGACCTTAGTTAGATTAGCCAACTTTGAACTTTGAAGACCAATCTTCTAAGTAGCCATCTCATGATGGTACTTAAGATCTCTTAGTGATGCAATCTCAATAGCTTGTTCTTTGACAAGCTTCTTCTCTTTATAAAAGCCTCTAGCAGTTTTCCAAACTTGATTTTGAGCTGTTGTAGTTCAGTCTCAAAGTTGGACTTCTGTGAATCAAACTTTGAGTAACATGAGTCTAACTCATCCACAGTCTCATGAACAGAAGTTGTTGAAAAAATAGAATTGTTAAAGATTACCTGAGTATTCTGACATTTACCAATTTTTGTTTTTGGATTATCAATCACTGCCATCAAGTCCATATCATATTCAGAGTCATCATAGAGTGATGAAGTTGCGGAGTTATTTCCCTTGTATATGTCCTCTTTGTTGAATTCCTCTTCATAGGAGAACAATCCAATATGAGCATGTTTTTCATCTGATTCAGTTGAATCTGAATTTCTATCAAATAAGGTCTTTGGCTTCTTTGCCATTAGATAACTTTGTGACCTTTTATCTTTCTAGAAATTATTTTCCTTGGACTTCCTATTCTCCTTTCTATTTACTAGAGAGTCAAAAATGACTTGTCCAGGCCTGTTACAGCAATAACAAATAATGTCAGTTTTAATTTGTTTGTTCTGGTTTGAATCATACCTGACCTTAGAGTTGTTTATGTGTTTGTCTTTGCTTTTGCTAGAACTTGGTCCAAATGATTTCTTCTTGTTCCATTGTTTCCTTCTTCTCATCATCTTCTTGAATTGCTTAGTGAATAATGTCAATATTCATCATCTGACAATTCTTATGATGAAGAACTGGTTCTAGTGCTAACTGTATCTTCATTCCTTCTTAGTGATGATGGAATTTCTCTTTTATCCTTCTTTGATGTGTCTTCTTTGAAAGCCTCATATCTAGTCTGATTTGAACTTCTGGCAGATTCAGCTTAAGCTTTTCTAAAATTTAACTAAAGCTCATGTAACAGCAACTTCCCATAAAAATCCTAGGGTAACATGTTCCTTAGATTGCCCATTTCTCTTACAGCACAAATCTTTATGTCTCATTCTTTGTTTATGGATCTCAGAAACTTGTCATTAACCTCATAGTTTGAGAATTGTCTAACATAATTTTTAAGTAATTGACTATTCTAAGGAACTTTTCATAACAAAGTTATATAGAATCTGTCTTCCCTTGCCTGAATGCCTCATACTGCTGATTGAGTATAAACTTTTTGTCATCTCTGACTTCTTCTGTGCCTTCCATATAGACTATTAAAGTGTCTCACATCTCCTTGGATGTTTTATAGTATACTAAGTTCTGAAGGGTTGAATTATCTATTGCACTAATAATTATGTGTAGTGCTCTTTTATTCATGTTGGCAAGAACCACCTCATCCTTTGTCATCTCAGACAGACTCTTAGTGGTTTGCAGAGTTGCATCTAAGACAGACACTTTCATGGTAATATATGGTCCTTCTTATACAGTGACAAAGATTCTTGGATCTGATGCCTCCATGAACAATCTCATCATCTGCTTCCAAATAGCAAACTTATCCTTTCTAAAAATAGGAAGCTTCATCGAACTGAGTTCTCTGTGAGATTCCGAAGCGATGAAATCGGATATGTATCAACCACCCTTAGAATCTTTTTCTGATCGTTAGGTCCTTCTTTGAACAACCTCCCTCTGATACCACTTGAAAGATAAATCTATATGTAGTTAAACACCTAGAGGGGGTGAATATGTCAATTATAACAAATACTTGTACTAATGGTTCAGCATAATCATTAAAATAAACATTCACAAGCACATAGCACAAGCAATCCATAGAGTACATGGAAATTTTATAGAGGTTCCCCTATCTAGGATACATCCACTTCCCCCTTCTTTCTCACTATCAATGTGCTAGATAAGGTTATATCTCCTCCTTTTAAACTAAGATCAACAGATCTTATAGGATTTGTTTCAGTTAAGAAACCTACAAATCAGACCAACAGGTCCTACCTCAGAGATCCACCCAATCTCCTACCTCAGGTGCCTCAAGAACCCTATCTCAGTGTTTATAACACAGGCTTACACCTCAGTGATCCCACACAAATCACCTACGTCAGGTCCCTCAAGAAACCTACGTCAGCCTTTATAAATCAGGCTTACAACTCAGAGAATTTATCACCTACCCACTCAGATCTCAAAGAGATCTTACAAAATTAAGAGGTAAATAAGAAAGAAAATAATCTCAGAAAATAGCAATTATGTAATCTGACTTATTTGAGAATTCAGATTCTTCAATTCAGCAGCACAGAATAGATTCTTGATAAGCAGACTGGCTGAAATGATCTTCTCTAGATCGACAAGTTCCTGATGTTGATCGGCTTGTTTTCCTTAAAGAACGTGAAGAACAGATCCACCTTAATCCTCTGATCAACTTGTTGAAAGGATCAAAAGATTTTCTTGAAGACCTTTGTCTTCCTTTTTCTTGTGGTTGTTGCCCTCCTCAGAATGAGAGAAAATGATTGCTTGTGTGATTCTTTTGATTGTTCTATTTTGTACAGATATCCCCTCTATTTATAACCTTCAAGAGTTGTTGGCTTCTGATTGATGACGTCATCATCACGCCATCATACTTCAAGTTCTCCTTCAAACGATTTCTTATGAGATATCACGTTAATATAGCTGATGTGATATTTCTGACTTGATTTGACACTTCTGTGTTGACCCTGTACATCTTCAGAATCATAAGTGTCGAGATGTCTCAAGTGTCTCGATAAAATAATACTAAGTGTAAACCGCAAAGTAACGAGACATCTTATTAGTCTCGACACAACTATCTGCTGGTGTCGACATCTTTAAGTCTTCACTGTGTCAAGAAAGTTGAATTGTCTCGAAAATACTGTCTGCTCAGTATCGACATCTTTAAGTCTTCACTTTAGCTCTTCATTGTATCGATATAATTGTATTTTCTCAACACTACTGTCCTGAGCTTTAAGGTGTCGAGATATTTGACTTGTCTCGACACTGCAGACTTAATCATCAAGGCGTCGAGATAACTTAATTATCTCGACACGAGCTGACTTTAATTTTCAAGGCATTTAGATAACTGAATTGTCTCGACACAGCTAACCTGATCATTCATAGTATCGAGATAACTGACCTGTCTCGGCACAGCTTTCTTGAATCTTAAAGGTGTCAAGATAACTGAATTGCCTCGACACAGCTGACTTGATCTGTCGACACTTCTCCTACGAAAGTGTTGACATAGTTGTGAAGTGTGTCGACACTTTTGTACGTAGTCATTTTTTGCTTTGACTGCCTTGACTTCACACAACACTATTCGTTGTATCGTGTTGAGTGAAATGGCTTCACTCAATGCTTGTAGACTTCGTCAATTTTCTGCCTTTCCAGTCAGCTTCTATAAGTCCTCCTGTCAATGTCACTTAGACCACCTGTCCAATCAACATGACATAGAATTACCTACATGCATGAACTAAAACATACATCAAATACAAACTTGTCTATATCGTTGAGTTGAAAGGGCTTTTTCAAATCAAGTACATTGTTTCCAATGTACCCAATAGATTTCCTTGGGGACTACACCTTTAAGATATATTATACTTTCAGGAAGGGAAATAATGTCGCGGATGTGTTAAGTCACAAGGCTCCAACACAAGTAAATTGGATATGAATGCATGATGAGTGTCTTATTCGTGACTTGAAGGACATGGAAATCTCTTGTGTGGTCAAAATATCTAGCGTGAATGCATATTTAAACTAGACGGAGGTGCAATATGAGTTAGTGGATAGGATTTGACTAGCTTTGGAGCTTGATGAAAGTACAAAATGCACTTGGCAGCGAATATGGATGGGTTAAATTGCTGGTTTTATGTGGACAATGGTCTTTTATAGAATGACAGTCGATTGCACGTCCCGAATGTTAGCAAATTATGGGAGGAAATGATGTACGAGGCACATTTCACAAGATACTCAACCAACCCGGGTAGCATATATATGTTTAAAGACATGGAGAAGTTATTCAGGTGGCTAGGTTTGAAGAAAGACATATCTCTCTATGTGGTAAAGTGTCATACTTACACACTAGTGAAAGCTGAATGTCAGAAGCCAGGTGGATTCCTGAAGTCATTACAATTCCAAAATGAAAGTTTGATGTTATTTCGATGGATTTCATGCATGGGTTGTCGAGATCACAGTACGGGAATGATGTCATATGCGTGATCATAGACCAATTGACAAAGACATCACACTTAATTCCAAACAAAAGGGACGATTTAGTGGAAAAATTAGCAAAGCTCTATATATAACAACATAGTACGATTGTACGGTATGCCCCATAACTTCGTAAGTGACCGAGATGTTTGATTTACATCGAATGATTAGAGGCTAATCCACCAACTATTAGGTATCAAGCTGAAGTTAACATGATCTTTCATTCTCAAAGAGATGGTCAAATCGAGAGGGTTAACAGGACAATGGAGGATATGCTCCGTATGTGCGCATCGGATTTCGGCAAGAGCTGGGAACACTGTATCTATATGATTGAGTTCTCCTACAACAACAGTTACCAAACGAGTGTTGAAATGATTCCCTTCAAAGCCTTATACGGTAGGAAGTGTCGTACTCCACTAGATTGGGCAGAAATGGGCAAAACAAAGTTGTTTAAGAGAAAAGACGTTGATGAGGCAAACTCGAAGATACGTTCGATCCAGGAGTGACTGCTGATTGCTCAGGATAGAGAAACTAAGTATTACAACACTAAGCACCGTGATGTAAAATTCGATGATGGTGACTGGGTGTAACACAAAATCAAGTCTTTCAAGGGTATATCGAAGATTCGACGCTTGAAAAAACTAAGTGTGTGATACCTTGGACCGTTTGAAATTGTGGAATGTGTTGGTGAAGCTACCTCTCGGCTGGCTCTTTCATCAGAGTGGTGCGGGTTGTATAATGTATTTCATATATCGGTGCTAAGGAAGACTATGCAAGAGCCTACTCTAGGGTTGTTGCAGATCAGGTGTCGGTCGATAGTGGGATAAAGACAAAAGTCATGCCCATTCATATCGAATACATGAAGGTGTAAAAATTATGGAATAAGGCAATCAAGACGGTTAACGTCCGTTGGCACAATTGTGGTCGCAAGGAACTTTCATGGGAGTGCGAGCAAACCATGAGAGAGGAATTTCCTAAGTTGTTCTATTGAGGTATATTTTGTATAATATGTACTTGTGTTGTTTTTCTGTACTGCAAAATTTTGGGATGAAATTTCTTAAAGGGGGGATTTGTACACCCCAGGTTTCCCATAGTTAAAAAACAACAAATTATAATTTTGGAGCTATCACTGGCGATAGCAATATCGCCCGATGATAGTTGTTAAAACGATGCAATTGATAAGCCGATGAAGTTGATTTGCTACCGCTGGCGATAGCGATAATGTCTGGCAATAGTGATCAAGTCGATAGTTATCAAACGATGAAAATTATATGATATAACTTGGTGATAGCTTGATATTGCTAATGATAGTATGTTATATGATAGATTGCGATGTGTCGGCCGGATGTAAAGATATCGTAGGGCGTCACTGACTTGATCAAGCCGCCACAATTGGAGCTATCTCCCCAAAATAGCGAGATATCTCTCGGTGATAACATTAAATTAGAATTCTCATCTGAAATCGTGGCCATCCATTTATTTTGATCTAAGATCTGATGGCTGGGTTTAATCATGCGGATGATAAGGGATGGAGAAAGGATTTCTCTGATCATTTCTTCTTGAACACCATCCCTCTTCCAAGTTGATAAAACAAGACAATGGAAAGAGAAGAAGAAGAAGAAGGTTTCTCTCTGACTTTGGAAGAGCTTTAGAGGAGTACCTACAGTTGGAATCGTGAGCTGATTAAAGATCTATGGAGAGGAAAGCAAGGCGGTCCCTTCCAATTGACTTGATCTCTGATTTGTGGCACTAAAACTATTGACGAGGGTAACGACTCTCCTTCTAAGAACATAAACATGATAGTCCTCTTATTTGGAATCATTGCATGAAAGTCCCCATCAATTAATGTGGTGAAACACTTACTTTACGCTGATACGAAGTATCCCCGATAGAAATTGTATATAGAGCTCATATCATTGTACAGGTATAGACATGTTGTGTGAAGCCTATCTGGATAAGTTGGTCTGGATTAGTGATGATTGAATTGTATGTCAGATAAGTCTCTATGGAAAATGAGTAGATTTTGGAGTTTTGGGGGTACTGCAGGTTGCTACAGAAGAACTGGAGAGTGTGTCCAAGAAACACTCGAGATTGTAATAGAGAACAAGATTTTGTTGCTATTACCCAAGATAGTTATATCAATTGTGATAACTCTACTGGCAGTGACAAGTAAGTAGTTGTTTGTATTGGGTGAGAACCAAAGACTAAGACAGATTGGTGGTTCTGTAGATATCACACAGCGATAGCAATATTGCTAGCGATAACTCCCAGAAAGTTTTGTTTATGGTTGTGAAACCTGTATTCTGGCGATAAGGTGGGAAGCATGAAAGGTTGGTTAGCATGTTGTGCTTAGATTTGGTGGCCGTTAGTGCCAACTGTGAGACATAAAGTTGGTTATGTTGTGAATAGGAAATGGGGAGGCTGACCCGTGTCATGTCTCGTAGGTATGGCAATTTGAGCATTAGGATGTGGCTGAAATGTACCTGCACCATGTCGTCTGGCTAGATTACCTAAAATACTTGGCTTTCCACGTTGGCATGGGGAGAGTCCTTGACATTTTCTTGGACTTATGAATACTCAAAATTGTTTTGTCTTAGTTTGGGACTAAGGACAGTGGTGGGACTTAAATTTCAGTACATTGATAATTTGTCCTGAGTGCATGGGATGTATGCCCTTGCGTGCAAACATCTATAATTATTGTGCAATTATATAAACTTCCATACTGCTTGCTAACAAATAGTGCGACCTCCCCTTGAATGAGATGGGGTCGTTATAATTGTGGTCAGCTAAAGCTGATCGTTGCATTATTTTTCCACGTCTTCATGGATTGAACTTGTGCAGATGTTGGCGAGCTGAGCGGGAAGTAGTGGGCAGAAGCCCTTTTTGCTATGCTAGTCCTCAAAGGCCCAAGTTCTCGTTTACTACTTTCAGGTATTGTCGGCCTGTCTGCCAATGTATGCAAATCTTTGTGTATAATCATGTAAGGCCTTAAGGCCAAATGTTGTGTATACACTCATTTTAGTGTTTTAGTGGAGATTCCTTTGATTGGTTTATTGTAATAAATGCTTTCGTTAGTTGTAAACTCTCTGTTAGTTTGTTAGATGTTTATTTTCAATTTAGTATTGTCTTCATCTATTCGTGGAATATGGCATGGGGCCCCGACCATACCATTTGTTCTTTTCTTTGTGACAGGTAGGGTGTTACACGTCAGCGGACAGTGGCCCATCCCCCACATAGAATTTGACTTCCTGTTCGGCCATGTCTAGCAGCTGGTCATCACCTAGGGAGAGCGCAGTCAGGACGTCGGACTCCTCCAAGAGCCGATCACTCCAATGGAGTTTCCCCCTCGAGTAGTTCGCGCTCCTCTGCAACCGCGCGGTGTGGGTGCATGAGCATGTTAGCAGTTCTTATAAGAAGTCGCCTCAAGGTATTAGTGAAGGGCCCTAGACTTTGAGGAGAACCCAGAAGAGGGAGTCGAATGCTTTTCACCCTTCACTTTTAATGTTGTAGAGGAAGTTACTCCGCATGGCTTCAGGGTATCCCCGAGTCCCAAGGTTCTCAGATAAGGAGGACCCAACCGATCACCTATAGGCGTTCGACGCCACTATATCTCTCCAACCTCTCTCAGATGGGTTGCATTCCAAGATTTTCTCTACCACCTTCAAAGGCAATGCAAGGGAGTGTTTCTTCAGGTATCCGACCGGTTCAGTCGGATCCTTCTGAGAGATAATAAAGGGGTCCCTTCAAAGGTTCGCCACATCTAATTGGTGAAGGGAGGATGTCGATGCCCTATTCCATATTCGATAAGGGCTAAAGGATACTTTGGGACAATACATCGATCATTTTCAAATCTTGATCATGGTGGTCCCTGATGTTGATCTTCAGCTCAACCTATTGCCCTTCAGCAACGGCCTTAAGCCAGGACTTTTAAATTTCATAGTTAGTGAGAAGAAACAGTTTTCCTATGTAGAGCTCATCGAGGGAGCCATTTAGTTTATCAAAGGGGAGCTAAGAAACGAAGAATTTGTCACAGAACTTTCAGATCTAGGAGGGAAGGGGCTACAAAACTCTTTTGGCCGACCATGTGTCCCGCCTCACAAAAATAACCACATCCGGCTCCCAAATCATAGGGGATAAAATCTCCATCAATGAGTCCACGAGCATTTTCAGCAGATGCAGCCAGGTAGCTTCATCAGCAACGATCGCAGCAGCAATAAGGAGGCAACGTCAACCCTCCACTACTGTTGGCTGCCTCTCTAGAGTTGTTAGAGAATGAGCTATAAGAATATACAGGAATAGGTGTCCCGATGGAGGAAGTTGTTGAATTTCTCCAGCAACAACCAGTATTCAAACCTCCCAGACCAATGAAAGGAGGGTTTAGAGGCAAAAATACAATCTTATACTGCAAGTTTCACCGTAACGTGGGTCACGACACCAAAAACGTTTCGGGTCCTCCGCAACCTCGTCAAAAGGCTACCTAGGGAAAGGACAAAAAAGTATCTATTGGAAGTAAAGAATAGAGAAACCCCATATCGAAAGGATAAGGGGAAGGAGTGAGCAGGGCCCAACACCACTGTGTGCATTAAAATTGATCAAAATAGTCGCGTAGGGCGAGGCACCGAAGAAGAGTTCTTAGAGATAGAAGGGGATGTCCTGCTAGGGTATATACATTATATACATAGTGGGGTCAGGTTGGAATCCTCCTGTAGAGGAGGTATAAAGTGACTACAAGATTGGGAAGTAGCCACAACATCACTTAGGTTGCCCCTCCGTGGGATGGTCACCTTCAAGGAAGAAGATCTCTCCCATACCACCAACCCTTTCCATGATGTTGTTATGATAAAAGCCATCCTTGGAGACTACACCATGGTGCGTATTCTTATCAATATAGGAAGCTTTGTCAACGCCATATTTAAGCCAGTTGATGAAGCCATAGAGACGAATAGGTCCCTAAAAGCCTGTGATGGTCCACTCTACGGCTTCGCGGGAGAAAGAAAGGAGTTCGAAGGAGCTTTGGAACTCAGCATCGTTCTATACGGGGTGGCGCAACATCATTCTTTTCTTGTGATAAATGTGCCGAACAACTATAATATAATCTTTGGGAGGGCCTTGCTGGATGATTTCCAAGTAATCACATACACTTATCACCGAGTGCTGAAGTTTCTGCATGGAGGGAGACAATTCCAGGTACGCAGTGCTCCACAAATTGCACAAGAATGTTACATTTGATCCATAAATTCAGTGGAGGAATACGTCCCGCTTAGGGTATGGAGCAGTATCATAACCATGTTTTCCTCCTAGCGCTCAACAGTCAGCAAGAAATTCCCGCAAGGCTATGTATGATAAACATTTTCTTTCATGTTTTGAAATGTTCTATGATGTTCTCCTATTTCTTTTAAAGGTACCCCTTTCATCGGGGTGATGTTTTCCTAAATTCCGGATTATCTCGCTAGATTATTTAAATGTGAAGCTGACATTCCTTTTTTTTCCTGGGGTGAGTCCCGAAGATTTCTTGTACCCCCTCGCACATATCCGAAAGTCTCAAGCGGAGGTCATCAAGCTCTTAACCCTCCTGCTGGTATGAGCTACTTCCCACACCAAAATACCATTGTGATTTCCTTTCGTGGAGACAATTCCAATGGGCATATATGGTAGGTCCGGACGTGATAGCCAATCGCGCATCGACTGAGGAGTCACTACTATTATTGTTTCCGTTCCGAGGACAAGCTCCGATCAGTATGTGCTTTATCCCCCTTACAACACTCTTCAGCATTGTTTGCAGAAGAGAACCCAGTTGGAGCAATATGCCTTACTGGAAGCTTTAACCTCTGGTGATGGGCCCCTAAGTAACGAATGTTGGACATCCAAAATACCATTGAAGGAAACTTATCGGCTAGTGCTCGCGTGAGTAATCACGCACTTCCTCGGTCTTCTCAGCGAGTGCCAACTTGAGTAATTACACACTCTACCTCGGTCCTCTTGACGAATGCCCGCTTGATCAATCACATGCTCTGCCTAAGTCTTCTCGGTGAGTGCCCACTTGAGTAATCGCACACTCTGCGTCTATCTTATCAGCAAGTGCGCACTTGAGTAATCGCACACTCCGCATCGGTCTTCTCAATGAGTGATCGCTTGAGTAATTGCACACTCCACCCCAGTCTTCTCGGCAAGTGCCCGCTTGATTAGTTGCACACTGTACCCCTTTCTTCCCGGCTAATCATCTATATAATACTTCGTATATTCTGATTGGTCTTCACTCGGTAATGATATTCATCTAAACTCATTGTTAATGAGTTACACATGATCATTTGTGCGCCTGAGTTTTCGTTGAGGGCAAGGCATCCAAAAGGGATTTCCTTTTAGGATATTTAGTGGATGACCGCATGGGCATTCAGACAGTTTATGATGGTTCAACAATCTTGGGTTTTAAAATGAGCATCAACTGCAGTGTTCATGCATTCTCTAATTCACATCATGTCCAGGTGTTTGTATAATGTATAATCATGTGAACATCCAAATATCCTATCTAGTAATGGAAAGCAAGCGTGCAGGTGAAAATTTGGTGAAGTAACAAACAGTATGATTAAATAAATACATGTGTAGTTCACATGACAAGTAATGATCAAACAGTTTTTTAATGTTGTTGGGAATAATGCCCGTAATTTTCTTGATTTGAAGATGTCCTCATAATATAGTTGATCACACTTGTATTTGATGGATGTGTATTCATGTTGTGATGCAGACAGGTACATAATAGAACAAGCCCAACATAAGGCTAAACTTAGTCTCATCAAACTAAGTCTTGCCAATGTAATCCCTCATTGTGCAAGACACTATGTCGACCTAAGCCCTAGACTATGTTGGACTTGCTACTTACTTTGAAAAAGATCATTCAAACAAGTATCAAACGTATCAGGTTGAGCGAAGAAATCTATCTCAAAAGATTGAATTTCGGTTAAGTCAAAAAATTGACTTGATATCAAGTCAATTGGTAAGATGATTTAGTGAATGGTTAAATCAATCAAGTCGAATCATGTTCATCATCAATGCATTGGAATTTTGTCGAGCACTGATCTGACTAAATAGTCAAACCGAATGAACATATGTTAGAAGTCTTATGCAAAAATTTTAGTGAATTGGCTAAGTATAGAATTGACTAGAAAACCAAGTCACTTATTCAAAAAAGTTGAAGTCGATTTATGATGAACAATCATGAAGGTCAAAATCAACTTAAGTACAGATTTGAGCAGAAATCAAGTTGATTGTATTGGTTGATCAAGTTGAACAAGCTGAATTATCAACTCCATTATTGTTGATGCTCAAGGAAGAAAGTTTGAGATGGTTTAAAAGAATCCTGCATATATGTCAAGACGAATTGAGTTGAAGGAAGACTTAACTATAAGAAGAAGATAATTCAGCCAAATATCAAAGATTTGGCCTGATGGAGTTTTGAAGAAGGAATTCGACTGAACAAGCTCAATTCAGCTTGAAAAGAGATTTTCGACTTAGCAAAGCTTAATGAAGTTAAATTTTCCAGAAAAGGCGAAAATTTTAATTATGCAAAAATGTGTCCTATTTCGTTTAATGCCACCGCGAAAATAACCAATCAATATTATCCTTTTTAGAAAATTATTTTTTGACAACTACAATTCGAGGAATACCCGTTATACCGCAATCCTATAAATAGAAATGGATGATATCTCTAACCCTAACAATAAATTAGAATGTCAAGAAGAACATTATCTATCGAACGAATCAAAGAATTAGCATAGCTTTTACGCTGGAACTTTTTAAAAAAACTTAAAGTCGGAGAATATTATTTGAATAACACATCACAGATACTCTAGTAGAAGAAGATTGATTTGGTGTTGCTTATACTCAACCTGTTTCATCTTTCTAAAGTAGCAGAAAGATCTTCAACAGTGCTGAAAAGTTTTCTTTTAAGTGATCAATTTTACTCAAGCTGAAGTTCAAGTAGAAGAAGTTGGTCAACATCAAAGCTTCAAGAAGACTCCTATTCAATCGAGGAATACTTAACAAAGTCTATATAAAGTTGTTCTTAGTCTGTAAAATATATCAATTGTAGAATCCCCTGCGTGGATCTGAGGTGTAGGGTTTTGGAGTGAACCTGAGTTAAAGGGTTGATTGATGTTTAAGGTACGAAGTCAGTTAGTGCTTATGAGGTAGTATTTATTGAAGGGGAATCTGAGTTGTAGGATTCCAGGTGTGGAATCTGAGATAGGATCCTCTGTGGATCTGAGGTAGGAGATACGGTATCTGAGTTATAGGATCTATAGATCTAAGCTATTGGAGGAGTTTGTTGAGGCTAGCAAGTTGCAAGATAGGCAAGGGGGAAAGTGGATTTACCAAACTCGGGGAACCACTCTAGTTGTTTGTGTTTGTGCTATGATTTCTATGCAATTTGTGGTTGTCTCTCTTTATTTTGTTATTCCGCATAAAATCTTCAAAATAGACGACATCACCTATTCACCCCCCTCTATGTGAAGTGACATCCCACGACTTATAAGTGGTATTAGAGGGATATTGTTCAAAAAGAGTTTAACATCTCGAACAGATTTACCCTTTGGTTGCCATATCTCACTATAGCTCCAGGAGAAAACTATAAAAAAGTTAAGCTCCATGAAGTTCTCAATATACTTTAACGAAAATTTTGTCATCTAGAAAGAAAGGGTCAAATTGTTTTGGAGGCCTCAGATCCAAATATTTTCATCGCTGTCGAAAAAGATCTTTTTGTGCCAAAGAAAACATCTACTATAGATTCAACCAAGCAAGTGTCAAAGAAGTATATTGAAATGGAAAAGGATGAGGTTGTACTGGCCACCATGGGCAAGAGGGCCAAAGATATCTTGGTAAGTGCAATCAATGATTCCACCTTCCAAAATCTGGTTCACGGCCAAACCATAAAGGAGATGTGGGATTCCCTCATCATTTTTATGGATATTGAGGAGGTCATGGATGATAGAAAATCCCTACTAAATCAG
The DNA here is from genome assembly GCA_039583875.1 of Platanthera guangdongensis. Classification (NCBI taxonomy): domain Eukaryota; kingdom Viridiplantae; phylum Streptophyta; class Magnoliopsida; order Asparagales; family Orchidaceae; genus Platanthera; species Platanthera guangdongensis. Next base: position 139,695,214 of record CM077148.1, read on the forward strand.
GATGAGGCATTCAGACAGGAGAAGAATGACTTTATTGAAAAATATCAAAAATAATTCTTCAAGATATTAAATAGGCTAAAGACTTATGAGAGAGTGTTCTCCAATTATGATCCAAACCACAAGTACCTCAGATCCATAAACAAAGAATGAGATATAAAATCTGTGCAATCAGGGAGATGGGAAACTTGGCAAATATTCTGCCTCATATTCTATATGGGAAGTTGTTGACCCATGAAATCCAACTAAATACATGAAAGGTTGTGGAGGAAAGAATCAGATCTCACAACAAGGAAGAGTAGATGGCTTTCAAGGATGAAAGCTCCAGAAGAGGCGAATAGAAATCTTCCATTTCCCATGGGGAGACATGCTGAGTATGAAGACTACAAACCCAGAACTTTAGTGTCAGAGCTATCGGACAAAGACATGGCCCTATTCACTAAATAGTTCAAGAATATCTTCAGCAAGAGAAGACAGTGGAAGGACCAACCTTTGTCATCCTCCAGCATAAGGAAGTACAGCTTCCACAAGGAGAAGTCCAAGCACAGAGAAGACAAGTATGTGCCTAAAAACAAGAAACACTTTTCTACCAACATTATCTGCTACTCCTGCTAGAAGACAGATCACATCATAGCTGACTGCCCCTCTAGAAGAAAGGAGAATGAAAGGGAAGAAGGGAGGAAATTGCACAAGAGCAAGAAGCAAGAAAGAAGTTTCATTGCCACTAAGGTAATAACCTTGAGTGACAGCAATAGCTCTTCTGAATCTGAAGAAGATAACTATATTGGGATGACTGCATTTATTAATGAGAAAGATAAGGATGACTATCCTACTCCTAGAATAGAGTTCAGGGAACCCCTAACCCTCTCTAGTAGTGAATCTTGGGAAGAATAATAATGTGGGCCGGTAGCCCTAGCTAATGATAAAGATTATAATGAATCTCATCCTACTCAGGTTTGTGCTAAAACTTCACCTTCCCTATCTGATTTTGTGCTTGATAATGCATTAGAAGCTAACACATCAGTTGATGAGAATGGCTCTAATGTAGAATCAGAAGATGGCTCTTCATGTAATAATGAAGACAATTCTAAGTTAATAAAACACTATGGTGATCTTTTGGAAGCACTCAAGAAGAGTGCTTCCAAAAAGATCTTTTTTTGCCAAAGAAAACATCTACTATAGATTCGACCAAGCAAATGTAAAATTAGTATATTGAAATGGAAAAGGATGAGGTTGTACTGGCCACCATGGACAAGAGGGCCAAAGATATCTTGGTAAGTGCAATCAATGATTCCACCTTCCAAAATCTGGTTCACGACCAAACCATAAAGGAGATGTGGGATTCCCTCATCATTTTTATGGATATTGAGGAGGTCATGGATGATAGAAAATCCCTACTAATCAGGATGAGGCATTCAGACAGGAGAAGAATGACTTTATTGAAAAATATCAAAAATAATTCTTCAAGATATTAAATAGGCTAAAGACTTATGAGAGAGTGTTCTCCAATTATGATCCAAACCACAAGTTCCTCAGATCCCTAAACAAAGAATGAGATATAAAATCTGTGCAATCAGGGAGATGGGAAACTTGGCAAATATTCTGCCTCATATTCTATATGGGAAGTTGTTGACCCATGAATTCCAACTAAATACATGAAAGGTTGTGGAGGAAAGAATCAGATCTCACAACAAGGAAGAGTAGATGGCTTTCAAGGATGAAAGATCCAGAAGAGGCGAATAAAAATCTTCCATTTCCCATGGGAGACATGCTGAGTATGAAGACTACAAAGCCAGAACTTTAGGGTCAGAGCTATCTGACAAATACATGGCCCTATTCACTAAATAGTTCAAGAAGATCTTCAGGAAGAGAAGACAGTGGAAGAACCAACCTTCGTCATCCTCCAGCGCAAGGAAGTACAGCTGCCACAAGGAGAATTCCAAGCATAGAGAAGACAAGTATATGCCTAAAAACAAGAAACACTTTTCTACTAACATTATATGCTACTCCTGCTAGAAGACAAATCACATCATAGCCGACTGCCCCTCTAGAAGAAAGGAGAATGAAATGGAAGAAGGGAGGAAATCACACAAGAGAAAGAAGCAAGAAAGAAGTTTCATTGCCACTAAGGTAATATCCTTGAGTGACAGCAATAGCTCTTCTGAATCTGAAGAAGATACCTATATTGGGATGACTGAATTTATTAATGAGAAAGATAAGGATGACTATCCTACTCCCAGAATAGAGTTCAGGGAACCCCTAACCCTCTCTAGTAGTGAATCTTGGGAAGAAGAATAATGTGGGCCGGTAGCCCTAGCTAATGATAAAGATTATAATGAATCTCATCCTACTCAGGTTTTGCTAAAACTTAACCTTCCCTATCTGATTTTGTGCTTGATAATGCATTAGAAGTTAACACATCAATTGATGAGAATGGCTCTAATGCAGAATCAGAATATGTCTCTTCATGTAATAATGAAGATCATTCTAAGTTAATAAAACACTATGGTGATCTTTTGGAAGCACTCAAGAAGAGTAGGAAGCTGGTCAAAGCCACCCAGGCCAAAGAAATAGAAATCCTTGAGTTTTTAAAATCCCAAATGGATGAAAATACCCTGGAAATGGATCGCTTGAGTGTCAATCTTAAAATACTTCAAATGATATTTATAGATTAAGTTAGACTTGGTGAGAAAAAAGTGAAAGCTACTAAGGACCTAGAAGACAAGATTCGTATTAAGAGGAGGCTGGTGGCATAATTCTCTAAGCCAAAGGCCGACCTCCCCATTATTGACATTTTCTCTGGTTAGTATAGGGGAGTAGTTGGATTCAAGGGAAAAGTAACCAAAAAAAGATCAATGAAAAATTTCCAAAGGATCAAACTATGTTCCAGAAGGTCTTACTACAAAGTTATAACTATGATCTAGATATTTTTTTATGGGCATTGAAAGAATGATTGCTTCTCTAGTGTAGTTAAAAATGCACTACACTGGAGAGGAAGAAAAAATATTAGGAAAAAGCTCTCAAATCACCCTACAAAAAAATTGTGATGAAAGATCAAGGACCATTCGGTGTTCATTCATCCGACCTAATATTTAAAGGAAAGGGTAAAACAATATTTCAAAGGCACATTCATATAGAAAGGGTTGTAAATATTTTGCCCACTTCTTTCCTTGCACACAGTCACAATGTCCATCTCTGTAGGAATCGTTCATGCAACTCATCTCGATCGGAATACGGAATAAAGTGCTCCAGGAATGCCTCTGAGAACATAGAGTGACTGGCTGGCTTCCACCAGTCATAGGTGTATCCCTTTAGCTAAGTAACAACTAAGGACATAGTGGCTACCACTGGGTACATCATCCCAACTAGAAGCATTACTACTCGCTCCACCCAGACGTCTGCCTGCATAATTATCTTTGTGCCTCAATAAAAATTGGGCCTTAGTCCCCAGAAAGTCGTCAATAGGTTTGTGGAGATGACTAACTACTACTTTGGCTGTGTGATCACATCCTAAAATGTTGTAAGGAAAGTTGTCAAAGTTCACCCTAACTTTGTCTCAGCAAAAGGAACTGTATGGGCAATAGGAGCAATGCAAACATGTAGTGGAGTCAAGGGGTGGTACTGATCTCTGGAATATGATCTCCCATTACTCGACACCTTTATCTGGAGAAGTAGTAGGAAAGAAGTTAGAAAATTTGCAAAGTACTTGAATTTGCAAAAACTAGCTAACGGGGAAACGAGTGTGGTCAAGTGTGCAAATGCGCATCCAAGAATCTTTAAACCTTTTTCGTAAATGGTCCATCGAGTTTCCAAGTATGTTTCCTCCCGAACCAAGAAATGGAGTGGGGAAAGGAAGGACTCTGAAGCTGCCCCACAAAACAGATCTTGAATTCGCTGATAACATTGTAGAACCATCCCCCACATCTGCACTGGTCAGGTCGGAAATGGGTCGCACTGCCCAAGACGACCATACTGCCCCCCAGTGGAAATATCCCCACTTTCTAATTTAGACTGATCGTCTTGTCAGGTAATGGAAACATATCATATCACATAAGCGAAAGCAAATCAGAAACCAACATATATATATATAATTAAGATCGTAATTGTTATTTATACATAGGCCCAGTTGTTAAATTTTCTCAAAGCGGTCAGCAAGGTAGCCTAAATCCAAATTAATGTTCTCAGAACTACCCAGTTCACACTTTGATCATGCGGAAACCCAAGGAGCAAGCTTAGCACCAACCACAAATGGAAGAACAACTAGGTCATATATTCATTCACACTTCTTTACAAGGCGAGGTATACGTAGCGAGACATCATTTCGCTAGTACACAAGCTACAAACAGAAAGAACAAAACAAGCCGGGCGGACAGCACTGGAGACCGCCGAGACCGCTTAGTCCGCCAAGGCCGCCGAAGCCGCCCAAGCTGCAACTGCTATAAGCCGAATAACATATGGAGTCCGCTGAGACCGCGAGGTCAAGCGAACACACCGTTATTCGTTGCCTGCTGAAGAACTGAGAAACAGACCACCTACCCTCTTGAGACAGGCGGACAGGTTATTGAACTTGACCAAGCTGAAACAGAAAACTGACAAGCCGCAGAAGCGACCAGCTGAGACCTGAAGCTAGCCGCGCAACCTGCACACAGCAAACTGTCAGCACTACTCAACCCGCACGGACAGAAAACCGCAGACCGCAACACTTGCCCAAGCCCAACTTACTATTCACTCTGTTAATGTGGATGTGCCGGGGGGGTTCTATTTATAGGTGGGGTGAGCAGTGTGGTCACCACCCTAGTGCATAGAATCACCAACCCAGCCTACGCACTAGCAAAACATCCGCCCGCTGAGTCTGCCAAGACTTAGCCGGATTCCAAGAAAACTGCTAGAAGCAAGGCACCGATGTTCACTATTGGACGGTATGGCACCAGACCCCCCACACTATTCGGACACGGTACAGTCCGCCCACATCATCACATGGACAGCCACAACTCCTTTAGTGACAGTCCGCACATACAAGAGGCAGTCCGCACAACACGAGCAAAGCATCCATTCACCACAAGTCCATGACCAAAGGCAGTATGCCCGGTCAACATCGGACTTGGCGGATACTACGGACACACTGGACTTGTCACAGAATGTGACCAAGTCCAATAAATCACCAAAGGCCTCGCTCGTGCTAGGCGGACAAGGCCCAGTCTGCTAATACCCAAAGCAGATCGCCAAATCCACCAAGATAAGCAGCTCGCCAATTCAACCAAGGTAAGCAGATCGCCAATACTACTCGCACAGCTGCCCAAACAAAAGGCCAACTGTCGGACTCCGACACCAGTCCGCACAGTCCTCCACAGCAGCTAACACCTGCTGTACTACCAGTGCTCGGCAAGGGCAAAAACCAAACTCCAAGGCCAGTTTGCCACAGCGGACATCGCGAACATGCCAGTCCGCAAGCCTCCCGCAGATAAGGCACCCAACCCGTCGGTAAACACAAGCTTGCAACATAAGGCCGCTGAACAAGGCACTTCCTACAACCCGCAAACCACAGTCCGCTTAGTCTGTTTCGCCAAAAGCCTGACATCCTTGGCCATAGGCCAACCAGGCCGCACAACAGACCGAACAAAGCTGCATACCAAGCCGCTCAAGCCGCTTCTCAATCAGCCAAGCCACCAAGACAGCCAACACCCAGGCCGCAACCCGCAGTCCGCCCACACCGCGGACTCAGACCGCTCAGGCCGCACAGTCTGCCCTCAACAGCCAAGCCAAGACACCCAACACCCAAGCTGCAACCCGCAGTCCTCCCAAGCCGTGGACTCAGACCGCTCAGGCCGCACAGTCCACCCGGACTGTCCATCACCCACTTCCACTTCACAAATTTCAACACTGCCCCTTGAAGTGGGAAGTGGTGATCAAGCCTAGCAAGCTACGTAAATGCTGAAAAGGCCCCTTCGACAGCGGCTTCGTGAAGATGTCAACAAGATTATCTTCACTCCGTACATACCCGACCAGAAGAGATCCCTCCAACACCTTCTCCCTTATGAAGTGGTGCTCGATCTCAATATGCTTGGTCCTTGCGTGACACACTGGATTGTTTACCAATTTGAGAGCACTCTCATTGTCACCCCAGAGTAAAGTAGGCCCTTGCACTTCTTCATGAACATCCTCTACAAGCCTTTTTAACTAGATGGCTTCCCGAGTAGCCAAGGCCGAAGCCTTATACTCAGCTTCTATAGTAGACACGAACACTGAATCCTGTTTCTTGCTACACCACGAAATACAAGCTGAACCACAAGTGAAAACATAACCCGAAGTTGACCTCCGTTCATCCGAGTCACCACCGTAGTCAGCATACGTGTATCCAAGCAAAGCAAAGTCCGCATCTCTACTGTAGAGGAGTCCCATATCAGAAGTTGACTTGACATACTTCAGAATGTTTTTGCCGCCACCAGATGAGACTTCCTTGGTTCAGCCATAAACCGACTTACTCGGCCAGCAGCATAAGCAATGTCTGGCCTTGTAATCATCAGGTAAATCAAGCTCCCTACAAGAGCCCTGAACACCAAAGGATCAGGAAGAATCCTTCCTTCATCTCGTCGAAGCTTCAGCCCATGTTCTAGTAGAGTAGAGCAACTCTTCCCTTCACCCATACCAAATCGACTTATAATGCGATCTGCATATCCCTTCTGGCAAATGAGAATCCCGCACTCCTTCCTCTCCACTTCAAGACTGAGAAAGTGATGAAGCTCTCCCAAGTCTTTCACCTCGAAGCGTATAGCTAGCTCGGCCCTGAGCCTAGCTACTTTCTCCTCCGAATTCCCTGTGACAATCATGTCATCCACATACAGCATAACCAAGGCTTGAAGCTCTCCCTTCTTCTTGACAAATAACCTAGAATCCGAGTTGGAAGCAAGATACCCGCAGAATTGCAAATACTCTGCTATCTTTCCATACCAAGCTCTAGGAGCTTGCTTCAACCCGTAGAGAGCCTTCCTGAACTTGCAGACATAGTCTGGATGATCTTCAAAAACAAATCCAAGTGGCTGATCCATGAAGATGTCCTTGTCAATCTCTCCGTAAAAAAAGAATTCTTCACATCATGCTGCCACATCCTCCATCCCTTATAAGCAGCCAAGACGATCACCACTCTAACTGAGGTCATCTTTGCAACCGGACTAAATGTCTCAACATAGTCTTCTCTATACTACTATGAGAATCCTCGAGCAACTAGGCGATCTTTGTATCTATCAATGCTCCCATCAGCCTTCTTCTTCAACTTATACACCTACTTGCAAGTCACTGGAGTAATGTCATCAACCTTGGGTACAAGATCCCAGGTTTCATTCTTCTTGAGAGCAGTAATCTCTTCCTTCATGGCATCATCCCACTCCTTGACTCCAGTGGCCTCATTGAAGTTTATAGGCTCTCGCTCATCCAGAGGACCTGCAAGGAAGCAGGAGACAAAGCTCAATATATTCCCATCATAGTATCGAGCAGGTGGCTTCACAACCCTCTTCGATCTCCGAAGATGTTGTTCCTTGCTCACTACTTTTGCTGCTTCTTCAGGCTCAACACCACCTTCAAGCAAGCTTTGAGCAATGCTCCCCATGCTTCCTACGCTAGAAGTCTCAGCACTAGAACTTGAAGCAACGGGAGCTGCTAGTGAAACAGCAAGTTCCTCTTCTAGACTTTCAGTAGCCACCTTTTGTTCTTCATCAACATTGCTTTCAGTTAGCTCAATCGATCCACCTCCATACGATGTCAGCTCATCAAATACAACATCTCCTGACACAATGAACTTCTTTGTCAGAGGATCCATGCATTTCTATCCCTTCTTCCGCTCATCATAGCCAACAAAGACAAGCTTTCTTGCCTTTGCATCAAGCTTTGTCCGTGAAGCATCCGGTACATGCACATAACAAGTTAAACAGAACACCCGAAGTTGTTCCATACTAGGCTTCTCCTTTAGTAACCACTCAAAAGGAGTCTTCATGTTGATCGGGCTAAGCGACATCTGATTGATGACGTAAGAAGCACAAGACATCCCCTCTGCCCAGAAGGACCTTGGAATGTCTTTTGCATGAAGCCAACATTTGCAAGTCTCCGTCAGATGACAGATATTCCGCTCCGCTACTCCATTTTCTTGTGGAGTGTGAGCACAAGTGAGCTCTCGTTGGATCCTGTACTTCCTGCAGAAGTTAGAAAACTCGGAGGAGATAAACTCACCACCGTTATCTGTTCTAAGCTTCTTGATCTGCAAGCCAAGTCGGCCCTCCACCAACTCCTTGAACTCCACAAACAAACAGAAGGCTTCAGAATTCTCCTTCAAGAAATATACCCAAGTGTATCAAGAGTAGTCATCAATCAAAACGAGCATGTATCTACTCCCACCAAGGCTTGCAGTAACGGTTGGTCCCATCAAGTCTCCATGGATGCACTCTGATGGTCTCTTGCTCCCCGTTTGTGATTTATCAAACGAAAGGCGATGATCCTTGTCGTACTGACATCCTGCGCAAATGTGAACATCACCAAATCAAGATAGCTTAGGCAAGCCTCTTACAAGGCTTCTGTTAGCCATAGCCTTTAGCTTATCCATTCCTACATGCCCCAGCCTTTCATGTCAAATAGCCGCGCTATCGTTTGCTCTCATCCGATCAACATATGAGTTAGTTGCAAGAACAAACAAGTTCTTAACTCTCCTCCCAACATGATCAACATCAGCATTAACCGCTGATACGTAGCGAAGGAACTTAACTTATGTTGGCCTAAGCAGAACGTGATAACCCATGTCGACCGCATTGGTCACGGAGAAGAGGTTCTTCTTCATGCCGGGTACGTGATACACACTCCTTAACGTGAGTGGCCCCTTATCACTAGCCAAAGACACAACCTCCTCCTTCTCTACTACATAAACAGTATTATCAGCTGTTATAATAGCTTCATTACCTGAGTAGGCTTGCAGAGAAGAGAACTTCGACTTGTCTTCGGTTAGGTGATGACCATACCCGGAGTCCACGATACAATCATCGTCGAAGTCGACAGCGGACAAGGCACGGACACAAGTGCCCGTCATGAAGGCTCTGCCCCATCCAGCTTCCTCGCTCTTAGAGTAATAATCCTCCTTACCTGCAGCATGCCCAGGCTGCAGTTTGACATTGCATTCTCGCTTGAAGTGTCTTCGCTGATGACACCTGTAGCACTTCAGGTTCTTCTTCCAATCCTACTTAGGAGCAGTGCTCCTCTCTGACTGATGAGAAGTTGAAGGCTCATTTTTAGCAGCGGTCTTCTTCTTCCTCCCTTCCCATCCTTTCTTCTTCTTACCTGAGAAGAGAGCTTCACTTCTTTCCTCAGTGACAGTGACTCCAGCCATCTGCCTTGCCAAATTTTCCTGCGAAGCAAGCAGGTTCTCAATCTACAACAAAGAAGGCTGAGTAGCCCAGCCTTGAACAGATGTCACAAAGGCAACATACTCCTTTCGCAAGCTGCGGATTATGTGCCTTTTCATCTTAGCCTCAGAAATATGCTCATCCGGATCAAGCGTTGACAGCTCCGCACACAAGCTCTTCATCTTTAGAAAGAACTTTGATATGGTCAAGTCTCCTTGAGTTGTCCTCGCCAACTCATTCTCCAGAAACTGAAGTCTAGTGACATTCTTCCTATTGAACAACTCATCAATGGTTGTACAAATGTCAGCAGCAGACTCATATCCAATGATGTGATCAAACAGTTCTGGTGACACATCCCTCTTCAGAACAAACTCCGCCTTAGATTTTGTTTTTCTCCAGAGCCTCACCTGCTCAGCAGTACCAAACGCAGTAGTTAGTTCTAGTTGGTCGTCACCACCGATGACCTCCCATAGCTCCTCACCCAGAAGGTAACTCTTCATGCATGACTTCCACTTCTTAAAGTTAGTCGGCGTCAAGAGTTCAATACCAAAAACTCTTGCATAGCTTACTTCCATTGCAACAACCGTTGGTTAAGCTAACTTCCAGAAGCACAGTACCAACACAGGTTGATCACCTCTCAAGCACAGAGCAATAAAACTGGTTGAACACCGCTCAAGCAACTGAACCTCCCTCTGATACCATGTTAAATTTTCTCAAAGCGGTCAACAAGGTAGCCTAAAGCCAAATTAATATTCTTAGAACTACCCAGTTCACACTTTGATCATGCGGAAACCCAAGGAGAAAGCTTAGCACCAACCACAAATGGAAGAACACGCAGGTCTTATATTCGTTCACACTTCTTTACAAGGCGAGGTATACGTAGCGAGACATGATTTCCCTAGTACACAAGCTACAAATAGAAAGAACAAAATAAGTCGGGCGGACAGCACTGGAGACTGCCGAGACTGCCTAGTCCGCCAAGGTCGCTGAAGACGCCAGAGCTGCAACTGCTACAAGCCAAATAGCACACGGAGTTCGCTGACACCGTGAGGTCAAGCGCACAAACTGTTATTCGCTGCCTGCTGAAGAACTGAGGAACAGACCGCCTACCCTCCTGAGACCGGCGGACAGGTTATTGAACTTGATCAAGCTGAAGCAGAAAACTGACAAGCCGCAGAAGCGACCAGCTGAGACCGCAGAGACCGCACACTTCAATGCCCAACTCCTGGCTCCTTGAAGCTAGCCGCGCGACGTGCACACAGCAAACCGTCAGCACTACTCAACCCGCGCGGACAGAAAACCACAGACCGCAACACTTGCCCAAGCCCAACTTACAGTTCACTCTGTTACTGTAGATGTGCTGAGGGGTTCTATTTTAGGCGAGGTGAAGAGTGTGGTCACCACCCTAGTGTATAGAATCACCACCCCAGCCCGCGCACTAGCAAAACATCCGTCCGCTGAGTCCGCAAAGACTAAGCTGGATTCCAAGAAAACCGCCAGAAGCAAGGCACTGATGTTCACTACTGGGCGGTCTTGAACCAGACCGCCCACAATATGCGGACACGGTACAGTCTGCACAGTCCGCCCACATCATCACATGGACAGCCACAACTCCTTCAGTGACAGTCCGCACATACAAGATGTAGTCCTCACAACACGAGCAAAGCCTCCATTCACCACAAGTCCACTACCAAAGGCAGTCCTCCCAGTCAACAGCGGACTTGGTGGATACTGCGGACATACTGGACTTGTCACAGAATGTGACCAAGTCCAGTAAATCACCAAAGGCCTAGTACGAGCTTGGCAGACAAGGCCCAGTCCGCCAATACCCAAAGCAGATCGCCAATTCCACCAAGGTAAGCAGCTCGCCAATTCCACCAAGGTAAGCAGATCGCCAATACTACTCGCACAGCTGCCCAAACAAACGACCAACTACTGGACTCGGACACCAGTCCGCGCAGTCCTCCAAAGCAGCTAACACCTATTGTACTACCAGAGCTCGGCAAGGGCCACATCCAAACTCCAAGGCCAGTCCGCCACAGCGGACATCAAGAACACGCCAGTCCTCAAGCCTCCCACGGATAAGGCACCCAACCCGCCGGTAAACACAAGCTTGCAACACAAGGCCGGTGAAGAAGGCACTGCCTACAACCCGCAAACCGCAGTCCGCTCAGTCTGTTTCGCAAGAAGCCCGACATCCTTGTCCATAGGCCAACCAGGCTGCACAACAGAACAAACAAAGCCGCAAACCAGGCCTCTCAAGCCACTTCTCAATCAGCCAAGCCACCAAGAAAGCTAACACCAAGGCGGCAACCCGCAGTCCGCCCAAGCCGCGGACTCAGACTGCTCAGGCCGCACAGTCCGCCCTCAACAGCCAAGCCAAGATAGCCAACACCCAGGCCGCAACCCGCAGTCCGCCCAGGCCGTGGACTCAGACCGCTCATGCCGCACAGTCCGCCCGGCCTGTCCATCACCCACTTCCACTTCACAAATTTCAACAATAGTGGGATAAAAAAGAACTAATGTCACTGCACTCACAAACTCTGTGCTACTCTCTATGGACTCACATCAAGTTAAGAGGTGAGATTAGTGCGTCTGCCCGTCCAGGCTCTATTTGGGGTACACTCTCACACTGTCATTGCGCCTTGCGCTTCTCCATCTCCTAAAAATGGTGTACAATAAAATGTTAGTCATAAGATTAGTGAATATACACCTTCTCTCCAAGATACCTAAGACTTGAGGACAAGAGTGAATATTATAAACTAAATAACCAAAGTAATATGGGTTAGCAACAGTATATGAATAAACTGAGTATTATGCTAGATCAAGGTATAGTAACAAATATATAAACAATCATTCAAGTGTAATTTTACTAGCTAGCGCACAATCATGCAGGGGATCACAACCTACAATAACACCCCGTGTCGAGATAGATTGACTGCTTCTCTTTCAGTAGGGTAGTGAACCCAGCGGGCCACGCTGATGTGGCTATCGGTGATAGTGGCCGTTCCATCCACTTCTGGGTGTGGTCGTACGCACCACTCATGCCCCAATATATAACCAGATGTACTACTATATGTGAGCGACATCCGATGACAACTACAATCATGAAAATTTTCTATCCTTTTTTATCAGGTAAATTTCCCTTGGCATATTTCTATAACAAGAAGGACTGATTTGATTAAATCCTAAAAAATAACTGACTATCATCAAAAATTCTTAATTAATTATGGGGATTGCCTATTGGCTCTAGCAATGTCCCTTTTTAGAAATTTTAATTAGAACCCTCTATTAATAATACAACAACAAAAATCACAATATTTTAATTTTTAAAAATAAAAAAACATGTCAGTAAATTAAAAAAATCAGAAATGGCCCTCATCTTATTGCGCAACTATGATGTTCAAAAAATTTTATTTTGAGCCCTAGACCTGTCCTAGAATTATCAAAACCATTAGCCTTAATGTTTTTTTTACATAGCACAGATATTAAAGGCGATCTGTAGTTATCATCGGAGTCTCAATAGCACAGATTCCATGTACTGGCCCCACAATGGATCTAAAGGCGATCTGTTGTGGGAGAACAATCATTGGTTAGCAGTTTTAAAGATACCGACGTCGTTTTGATCAAGACAAATAGATCAGACTACATCTATGCCTTCCCACAAGCTTCAAGATTGTCGGGTCGCAGCTTCAAGCTTGTCGGGTCTCCCCACTGCCGTCCATCTTTCGGTCACTAGACGACCGCACCACTACCCCCGACTGACTCATCCGGGGCCGGTGTTTCCTCCGGAGATCGTCCAGCAGCCTGGCGCTTTCAGTGACAACCAGAGTTAGCAAAAAGAGAGCTTATGCTCTCTCGAGTGCCATCGGAGTCTCAATTTCTGGTCGAACAACCTCCTCCCCTTTATCAGGTGCGGGTTTGCCAACTATCCTCCGACAAGGGACATCCTCCCAGCACCACCCCAGAGCACTAGGAGGCTAGCCTATAACATCGCTTCGGTGGCCGCGACAACACTCCTGCAGCTGGAGCCTGCATGTATCTTGTCGGAGAGCTAGGAAGGGAGGAGAGGGGAAGTATCCACTGGAGTAGAGGGCCTTCTGGAGCACTAGGGCAGAATTTCCATTGGAGGGTGGTGGGCTCAGGTAGGCTTTTCTAGCGAGCTCGAGCTTTGACAAGGTGGTGGGTTAGGATCGACTGGGAGGCCTTAAGCTATATGGATGGGATGAGGCCTATATATATGCTAGGAAGGAGCCCCCTCCGACTTAACCATTGATGTGGGACTAATTTCCTAAGAGATAATAAGCTTTGGCCTTCTCTAGTTGTATAGGGCGGGTGGCAGAGATCTGCAGGCCCTAGGACATCTTGGTATCCAAGATAGGGGGTGGGTTACTTTGGGCTTGGGGGAAGATGAAAGGTGGAGGATTGCTTCATGGTCTTTTGCCTAAGGCCCATTCTTCAAGTGGGGTTTTGTTAAATTTCATGCCCCCATAGGGCTGGGAGGTGGGGCCTAAGATAGATTTGGGTAGTTGTCCTTAAGCAATGTTATTTGATAAGTAAAGAGCATAACTTTTGAAGGATTTGATCAAAATTAACCATAGGGTGGATCCCTCATGTGGATCAAGGTCAAAGTATGTCCAAGTCGTCAAGTGACGGGTCAATGTTGTGATATTGGAGTGATATTGATGTGTGCATGCTTTTTGGTGCACCACAAAGCTTAATTTGACTAATGTTGACTAAACAGTGTTGGAATTGAGCGCAACAAACTTCATTACTCCCGTATAAATAGCAGCAGTCCAATAAACCTGATTTGGGTCAATTCTGAATTCATATGGTCAATATACTAAGACAACGTCATTGTGATGTGCATCAACACTCAAAATGGTCAGTCATATTCTCCATATGACATTGGATGATACTGGAACGAGTTCTATTGTACTCATATTGACTTTATGAGTTTAATGCAACTGAATGAACTCAATTCAGAGCACATATGCTAAATATACGAAATTGACATTGTCTGGACAAACTACTTAAAATGTTCATATTCTCCATATAACCTCGGATTCAAATGAAACGAGTTTTATTACACTTGTATTGACTATGCGTTCGATTCCAATGCAACAGACAAAACTCAATTCGTACAATGTATGCTCAATATTCAAAAATGTCATCGTCATGACACGCTACGATACTCAAAATAGTTATATTTTCCATATGACCTCGAATCAGATTGAACCGAGCTCCGATGCAATTCCATGAACTATATGAGTCTAATGCAACTAATAGAACTTAATTCGGAGTATGTATGCTGAATATTGAAAATCGACATCGTCGTGATGTGCTACGATACTCAAAAGTGTAATATTATCCATATGACTATAGATTGGAATGAAACTAGTTTCGTTGCACTTGTATTGACTAAACGAGTCTAATGTAACAGACAGAACTTAATTTGGAGCATGTATGCTCAATATTCAAATTTATGTCACCTCCTAACTTCCAAGGCATCTTGTAATTGATTGTGTTACTTTTATTTAGACATCTAGGACAAGAAGCAAGAAAGGAGTTGTTAACCCCAAAATCGGAGATCCTTCCCAAGGCAACTAGCTCGCTAGTTGCGGCCTGCTCCAGTTTCCTCCTTGAGCTCGCGTCGCCTTCATTTGGGCAGACATGCATTTCTGTACGCTCAGGCCACCCGGCTTGGGCGGTCTCAGCGGTCTGACAGCCCAGGACGGGCCTTGTTCCCTCAGCCGGCAGGGGCCGCGGACTGCTCCTGCAGTCCGCCCCTGCAGGCCGCGCTCCTTTTCAGATTAACCGCAGGCTTGTCTAAACATGTCTCCCTTTGCCGGATTCAGATGCCTATGGGCCTAGACAGCTCAAACCGCCAAACAAAGGTGGTGCCTTGGCCCCAGGCCGCTAGTCAGCAACCTTAGCTTCTAGCTCGCCAACATGCGGGGCCTGCCTCGTCAGTCCGGCAGGTCTCCAATTCCTTAGTCACCCAGCAGCATGGGCAGCCAGCTTCTTCAGTCCGCCTAAGGAGTGCAGACACTCCAACTCCCCGGCTACCCACAAAGAGCAGCAACAACATCCCATTCATCGCGATCTCGACGGACTCGAAGTGCAGTCAAGCCTTCCAGTCCGCCTATGTTGATGAACCCCAGCTCCAGCTCCACAGCAGGCCTCCTCTTCGGTAGAGGCGGACTCAGCTCGTCAACAGAGGCGGACTCAGCGGATTCGATATACAGCCTGCCATTCCTCATCTCCAGCATTCGCTTCTCCAGCAGGCGGACAACCTCCTCAACCCGCACAGTTTGGCACGGGCAAGACCAGTAGTGGCGGACTCCTCCCGATCCATGAAGCAGCAGAACCTCCTCAAGGCAGTCCTAGACCGCACAGCCTCGTGCGGACTCAACGGACTCAGCGGGCACTCCTCAGCTCGCACCCTTAGCGCATGCCCAGTTCAGCAAGGCGGACTCAGTGGACTCGCCATGCAGCCCGCCACTCCTTAGCCTCCAGCATCCGCCTCCCCAGCAACAGGCGGGAAATCTCAGCTCAGCAGCGGCGAACTCTGAGGACTCTTCTTGCAGTCCGCCACTAAGTCTCCCAGTTCGCCATCAGCAGCACCGGCTCTAGAAGCAAGCCCCAGTCCGCCCGGCTTGTTGCGGACTCGGCGGACTCCTTCCTCTTCTCGCTCCAGTTACCGTATCACCGGGGGTAACATCACTGGAAGTCGTTACCTCCTCGAGCCTAGAAATAGACGCTCATGCCTCTCATTTGTAAGAGGAATCATCATCGCCAAGGTGCTCACGCTCGAAGACAGCCCACAGCAAACTCAATTCCTATGGACTTATTTTCCCAGTCCGCCTTCTCTCTGCCCTTAGTCACGATGCCTGCCGACCTGCTGCTCCAATCCATGTGGTCTTTGTTCCTCTCCTTAACTGTGCGGTCTGCCGGCCTCCAATCTCAGTCTGCGCGGCTTCCTCTGTCACTCCTTCATCAGCCGCCAGCTTCCTCGTTGTACCCCTTTATTGCTTTCTTGTAAAGGTGTATTGCAAGCTGTAATAACTCACTATTAATCAAAGGAAATCCCATTGCAAGAGTGGCATTTAAGCCGCGGCGGGCGAAGTCTACTGTTGTCGCTGCAAGCGGCACTCTTTATTCTTAGCTAAGCTCAACTCAGCTCTCTCGACATCAACCTGCAAGCACAGCCATCCAAGTTACTGTCTGCTCGACATCTCCTGATCAACCTCCTCTCTTGCTCATCAACCTTCTCGGTTGCTCTCAGCAACCCTCTCCTCTATCCCCGTAAGCCTCGAACAACCGGTTGCTCCACTCTCGAGCACTCAGAAGATTCCTCTCCTCCTCCTAAACCCGCAACCTTCATCCTCTTCCTCTCCTAGCTTGTTAGATCGAATACTCCTCCGTGTTAACTAGGCGGTGTCATTTTCGCGCATCAACAGTTAACACACGGCCTTCAGATCCAAACAGATGTGAACAATGACAGTTAGCCTTGTCGGATCATCATTCAGCCGAGAACCTTGCTCTATCAAGTCCCAGAGATGATCCTCTCTGGGAGTCCTTTGACCAATCGCGCCGTGAGAATGCTCAGCAATTCCAAGCGATCAACCAAATCCTTTTTGCAATCACCCAGCAGTTGTAGTCTCAACCTGTAGCAGCTCAAGTTGCTCCAGCTGCTCCGATCAATCCAACGTCAACATTGGAGCATCAATAAGCTTATCCTCTAGCTTGCCCACCGGTCTATCCTCCTTATACGACAACCTTTCGGCAAGGGCATGCAGCCCCTTTGCGACCTCAAGATGAAGAGTTTACAACTCGTCAAAACTTCTTCCGGGAAGCAGCCCGGGGAAGTCCTGCAAGATTTCTCAACTTTCAGTGATGTCATCCCTACCCTTCAGCTCCTGCCTTTGCTCCTACAGCAACTTTTTAATTTTATCCTCCTGCTTCTTTTGCAGATGCAGCTTATGCTCCCTTTTATCCTTATACAGTAGGAGAGCAGGAAGAGCCTTCTCCATTTGCAGAGAACGTTCGTCATGAATGTACTCCAGCTAACTTCAGAGAGCCCCGGCTACCGATCTACACTAGAGAGACTGATCCAGTGAAGCATCTGCAAGCCTTCGAATCGGTCGTTGCTCTCAAAACTCTTTCAGACACAACTAAGTGCAAGCTCCCTGTCACAACTTTTGATGGGCAAGTGAGTGACTGGTTCTATGGTCTTCGCCCTCACTCCATCACTTCCTTCGTTGATGTGTGAAGGGAATTCTTGCTCAGATTCTCTACTTCCACCAAGAGAAAGGGCGGTCCTGACGCCCTCTTTGAGATCAAGAATCTTGGGAAAGAAACTTGGTCTAAGTTCGTTGATTGATTCCAAAGAGAAATTGTGGACAACAAGATTGTTAGCCAAAAAATGTACCGAGTGGCTCTCATCCACGGTCTACGTGAAGAGCCGCTCAAGTTTGAAGCCAATGTCTGAGCACCAAAAACGTACCAAGAGTTGATTGCCTTAGCAAACTAATACATTCGAGGCGAAAAGAGCAATGCAGGCTTCGTCTCCAAGCTCATATCATAGAAAGATCCTTCTCACAAGCAGGCTCTGAGGTCTCCTCACAATGATTTCCCAACTCACTTAAGGAAGGAAAGAAGGTTTCAGCGCCATCGATATCACTTCTAATACCATGATCGTACTCGAGACCCATTACTACACCAGTTCCATCTTCACAAACAGCTACAGTTTACCAACAGCAAGACGATGACTTGCCTGAGTCCGAACTAGATGAAGCCATGCTAGAAGTAAGCCAAGTCATTTAATATAAGGCTAACTGCAAAAGGCCTTATCGACCAGCAGATCAAAGATCTAGAGACTCAGAACCTTATTTTGAATTCCACAAAGAGTCAGGCCACCTGATTGAGAACTGCCGAGCACTCCGCCAACTAGTGCAAAGGATGCTCCGGTAGGGTAAGATGCATGTCCTGTTTACCAAAGATGATCGCCCCGATATAACAACCTCAAAGGGCAAAGAAGTTGCAGACATTCCTTGCAGCTCATGAGGAGTGAGCCTATTCGAAGAGCCCCCTCTCCTCGTTGTTCACAATCCCGTTGAATGCTTTGATGTCGATGACGAGGGCGTGCTTGGAAGACTATTCTAAGCTGGCAAAGGACTTCATAGTTAAAATTTTTTCGTAGCCATGATGGGTTATCTCTACTCCTACCCATTCAAACATTTTCATTTCAAAGAACTTCTAAAAGCTCCTTCATGCTTTTTAATAAAGATTTCATCAGGGATCCCGTACTGACACGGTTCCCTTATTGTAATGTTTCTTCCTCCATTTTTCTCTTTGTCAAAGAGATCAATAAACCACTGAGATATCACCGAGTCTTGCTATAGGCCCCCTCGAGATTGGATTCCGGCGTAAGGCCACAATGACCACACATCGCGAGGAGTTTGTGTATGTGTGTAGTGGGGGATATCCAACTCTCATGTGGATGAATACGGGACTTCTAATCCTAGTCGGCATCTGACACAGAGTGTGTGCTAGGGAGGCCCCATGTGTTATCTCTGATATGCTCCGTTAAGGATACATTATAGTTACGGTGATCTTTGCTTGACAAGCAATGACGACCATGCATAGTCTTGTCTCTTCGATCATCTCACAACTGTGATGGCCGAACACTCTTTGGTACTCTCATTCCATACTTTCGCGGGGTCCTCAACTCGGCTGATCAATCCACAGACAAGCTTTAGGCCACTTGGCGCAATTAGTCTCATCGATCAGTGATGTAGTAACCCGAGGCATGAGAGCAGTGCATCTAGCGATCCTCCTCAGGATTTCCCGTGCTTTTTCTCTTTTGTGCCCTCCTAGAGGATGCGCGGCCAGCCCGCTGTTAGTAGGTCTATACTCGCAACGACCTTTCTTAGGCAAGTAATGCATATGGCCCACATGTGATCTCCTCTGGCAGCATCCAGTCTTTCTTGGTCATCTCCGAGTATAGACCTCCTTCTTTCCCAACTGCCTTTTTCACAGGTGAACAGGTTAAATCCGGCCTCCCAAAAGGATTAGTAAACATTCATTTTACTTATGCTCACCATATATGCATTGCTTGCGCAAAGCTCTATCAGATGATCACTTATAAGCTCTTCACTTCTCTTATCAAATGGCAACGTTCGACTTATTGATCTAGACTTCATGTTGAAGACATCTCTAATATAGCAAGAAGATCATTGTTTTCTGGTTTGATCTTCATTCAATTATCAGCAGAGTTCATCAGGCATTTCCTCTGTTATTTAGTCATATCGAACTTATCTCATCAACAGTTAGCATTCGCAAGTTCTGCTCAGGTACTTGCAGTTTCGTTCACTATATTATATATATAGCTCACTCTTTTATTTGCAGTGATTAGCAGGCACCTGCAAGCCTCATTCAGGTACTTGCAATTTAGCTCATCATATTATGTCTACTACTCACTCTTCTCTTTGCAGTGATTAGCAGGCACCTGCAAGTCTTATCCAGGTACTTGCAGCATAATTTTTTCATCTATGTCTGCCTCTAACTCTCTTCTTGCAAAGTTCAGTAGATGCTTGCAAGCTTTTTCACAGGTACTTGCAAGCTACTCCAATACATATTTTGTCTACTCTTAACTCTTTTCCTGCAGAGATTAACAGACACTTCCAAGTTTCTTCACAGGTACTTGCTAGCTACTTTTATATCCCGTATTTTCTTCTAACTTCTCTTTTGTAGAAACCGGCAAACACTTGCAAGTTCCCTTGAGGTACTTGCAGCTTGTTTTTCCTTTCACGCATATCACTTACTCTTCTTTTACAGAGGATAACAGGTACTTGCAAGCCTTCTTCATGTACTTGCAAGTTATTATGCTCCTATGTTTTCCTCTCACCTTCATTTTGCAGAACTCAGTAGAAGACACATCTTCTTCGTTTTGCAAAGGCAAACTCAGGTACGCGTAAGACTTACCTTCCATACATACCTATACTGACTTTTCCTTCGCAAAAAAAAGACAGGCATTGGCAACCTTCTAAGGAGAGGCATCAGGTTTTATCTCTCCCTGCCCCCTTCTTTTCCATTGGGGTGGATCATGATTTTCATGGGTCTCCTAATTTTTCGAAGTTATATTCGAAACTTTAAAAAGTGCGGGGATTATGTTAACCCGAAATCGGCAATCCTTCTCAAGGTGGCCAACTCGCTAGTTGCGGCCTGCTCCAGTTTCCTCCTGGAGGTCGCAATGCCTTCGTTTGGGCGGACAGGCCTTTCTGTCCGCTCAGGCCGCCCTGCTTGGGAGGTCTCAGCGGTCTGACCGCCCAGGCCGCAGCTTGTTCCCATGGTCGGCTGGGGTCGCGGACTGCTCCTGCAGTCCGCCCCTGCAGGTCGCGCTCCTTTTCAGCTTAACCGCAAGCTTGTCTCAACAGGTCTTCCTTTGCCGGATTCAAATGTCTATCCGCCCAGACCGCTCAAACTACTAAACAAAGGTGGCAACCTACCCCCAGGCCGCCAGCCAGCTATCTCATCTTCCACGTCGCCAACATGCGCGGACTGTCTCATTAGTCCGGCAGGTCACCCATTCCTTAGTCACCTAGCAACATGGGTAGCCAGCTTCTTCAGTCCGACTAAGGAGTGCGGACACTCCAACTCCCCAGCTACCCGCAAAGAGCAGCAGCAACATCACGTTCATCACGAGATCGGCGGACTCGAAGTGCAGTCAAGCCTTCTAGTCCGCCTATGTTGATGAACCCCAGCTCTAGCTCCACAGCAGGCCTCATCTTCGGCAGAGGCGGACTCAGCTCGTCAGCAGAGGCGGACTCCGCGGACTCAGTGATGCTAAAGATCATCGAAGTGAACCGGTCGCACAAGTAATATAAAATGGGCAAGTTTTACCAAGTATTGATCTCTCAAGGAACACAGTAAGGTGGAGTTAATGTCGAGGAGGACTTAAGATTGAAGTCCTCAAGGTCGGTGGTAACGATGGGTGTTTTGATTGTTGCGATAAAAAGAAAGTAAAAAATCTAACAAATACTCCTATGCAACGCCGCTATGTGATGCTTCGCTAGACGGGATGGAAGACTAGACTGGTCGTTATGCACCGAATCACTGGGCGGATGGACGAGTAGGCTTGCGGATGAGGTGGTTAGAACAGCAGAATGAGGGTCGTGAGCACCTCTTCGCTACGCATGCCACTAGCAATTGCTAGTGCGACAAGGGTGGATAGTGGTGGATGGAATATGGCACACCTCAAGCAAATATAATGACAATACAAATCACAAAGACATGATTTAATATATGCATTTTACAACTAAGCGCACAACATCTATAAATATAGTTTACAACAACACAAAAACAACAAAAAAGAAGAATAAGGCAAGAGAACGACCGAATCCGAAGTCTTGCTGAGGATTCACGATTGGAATTGTCGGTTTGTTAATCCGCATCCAAGCTAGGTCCTCAACTGCGTCTGGGGTAGAGAAGGGCTGTCACCATCTTCCAATGACCCGTCTTCTTCGTGTCACGATAGCGGACAAAAGTTGCAAGCTTCCCTTTGCTTGATGTCTATGGCGTTGAAGCTTGAAATGAGCTCAAGAGATGATGGAGGAGGCCAAGAGGAAGCTCTGGCTTGGATTTGGCGGTGAAATCTTGCCCGGAGCACCTCCCTAGGGTGGAGATTGAAGGAGGATGGTGGAATCCCTCCTCAGAGACGAAAACGGCGGAGGAAAAATGAGCTATCTCCGAATTAGGGCGGAAGCTGCATATTTATAGAAAGCAGAAATAATAATGCGCACGATAACGGGTGCACAACCAGTGGTCGTGTCCACTATGTCTAGTGATCGTGCGCACTGGGATGACGGATTAGAAAGATGAACTATGATAGCACGCATGAGCAGTGGCGCACGACCGGTGGTAGTGGACACTATGTCCAATAGTCATACTATTACCCCAGACAGGACTCCAGGAAAAGAGGAATAAATGCACACGATCAGTGGAGCATGACCGGTGGTCATGCGCACTGTGTCCAGTGGTCGTGCGTATGCCCAGGAAAAACTTTGAAAAGGAAGGCAAGTGCGCACGATCATCAACGCACGACCAGTGTTCGTGCGCAGTAGATCCGATGATCGTGCGCAGTATTCTTGTTTCCAAACACTGTCGGAACACATATAGGACCCCTATACCAATAGGAAAAACAAATCATTGATATGTGCAGACATTCCAGGCAATCATAATAAGGAGTACAAACAATAAAAGTACAAAAATACACAACACGGGCCAAAGTGTGCACTTCCTATGGAAATATAGATAAGAAGAAATATGAACGATATAGAACTAAAAGTGAAGTGCAAATGCGTGAAAACTAGCCCAGATGAGTCTGAAAACCCCTATATAAATCGTACTAATCACACCCCCAGACTTAACTGTTTGCGCGTCCCGAGCAAACAAAATCTATGCAGATAGGGAAAATGATTTAGCTAACAAGGAAATTGCGATACGGAGTACCATGCGAAGTCGCATGCTCGCACGCGTAAAAATATATGGCGATTGATATACACACACCCTAAATGGATATACGCAGCCCTTTGATATACACAGCCCATAAACCGTTATTAGTACACCATTTTGCTATTTGTAGCCCAAAACAAAAAATTTACATTTCAATTGCATTTCATGAGAAACATCAACATCAAAATTTTCATATTAAGTTTTTTTTCATATTAAGTTTTAATATCTCTTTCTCCCGCATCAATACATGTTCGAAATATGAAGGATTGTGCATTAAGGTGAACAATGCTTGATTTTCTCTTTTTTTAACAAACACAACAAAACACAAAAATATAAAGAAACAGGGGAACAACCACAACCTCAACCTTTTGATTTTGGTTGAGAACATGAATCCTAAAAATCACAAAAAAAATAACAATAAAAACCCTACACACCAAACATAAATCAATAAACAAAAAAATATGAGAACTTTCCTCATATCTTGTAGGAAAAATGAACCTAAAAGCAAAAAAGGAGCAAGAGATAACCTAGGGATTCAAGACAGGCGAAATAGGGTGCAGGTGAATCACCTACGGCATTGGAGACGGACACAAGGAGCAGGTGAGATACCTCCGACAGAAATGGGGGGAGACAGGAGCAGCGACTACACTTTCCGGCTAGCAATGGGTTGGGCGACTATAGAAGGCGTGACTCCGAAAGAAGAAACGACGAAAGAAGAAACGACGGAAGAAGGTTTTCAGGTTTTCTGGAAAAAAAGGGGGTTGCGATTAAGTGAGGAGAAATCAAGAGACATTTAATTTTGAAACTCAAAACATGGGGACACTGGTTGCTGGACCTTCAATGGTTGGAGGCGGAGGGACGAAATAGCTCCGGCAAGTAGCGGCTCTGGCAGAAGAAGCACCGGCGGAAGCAGCTCCGGCGGGATGTGGGCGGGCGAACGGCGGGATGTGGGCGGGCGAACGATAGACGCAGCTCCAGAGGATTTCTCTTCGTTTTTCCGGAAAAGTAGCGGCGGACAATTAGGTTTTCGGGAAACCAGGGGACTGTGATTATTAAAGGACCAACAAAATAGATATTTTATTTTAAACACATTGAATGGGGTGCGAATATCCATTTAGGGTGTGCGAGTATCAATCGCCAAATATAATAGAAGAAATTTCTAAGTATACAAAATAGTTTAAACTTTTCATAATGCGTATCAACATTTTATTATTACTCAAAAATGGAATCACGATGAATCAGCCGGTCACGCGTAGGGAGAAAGTAGACTAATCGCTAAGAGAGCATTGCCAAAGATCGGGGTTTGGGATAACCTCCAAAGGAATCCACGAATGTCGGTGACGATATGCTCGCCCTTTCGCATTCTCTCCACGACACTGGTTTGGTTCACACACGAATCAGTAGGACTTTAGGTGAAGAGATGGGGCTTGTGTTTCAGTGAGGTAAACAAAGATAAACACAAAGGCTAAACATCTAACCCAAATGAGCTATCATAAAAAGAATCCTTCTGCGAAGCAAAATACACGAGTGGTACACCACACCCCCAGACTTAATTTTTCAAATATGGGTGTGTGTACCGCCTACTCCAAATACAATCTCATCTCAAAAAGAATTTTCAATCAAACTTGTTTCTTCTTTTCACTTTTCTTTTTCACAATTAATTTTTTTTTGTATATATTTTTTCGAATCCTATTTTATTTTAACAATTTCAGCAAATAAAACTTTAGAGCACATCCACATATTCACATGTAATATCACCACATCACATCCCAGAATGAAAATGTAAAACTCTAAAGCTCAACTTGGGTGTGCAATTAGTATTGACTATGAGGCTTTGGTGAAATCATGGTGGAGATGAATCAAAAGGAGGGGTAGACACAACGGGGCTAGCGAGGATAAGATGTTAGGAATGGTACAAAGCTTAACCGGGCCAAAATGATGGCATACATCACGCTCATGCGAGTGAACTAACTTATACCCATGATTCAAGAATAGCTTGGGGAAAGTTCTTAGCCAATGAGAAAGATTATACATCCTCCCGACTCGAGCAATATGAACCTAACAGCCGTCTACACACATCCCTATGCTACCGTCGTATTCACATATATTCACCAATTTTTGAGTAGAATAAAATGTATTTATGCAATTAGAAAAATATAAAACTAAAAGCATATAGAAAAATTAAATCTACTCTAATTTTTACACGAGACGAGAACACTCGACTAGGAGCACTGCAGGGTCAATATTTTACTTCGTCTCATAATCCTATGTCAGCACCATAATTTTCCCAAATCATACAAAAGAAATGAGTTTAACTCGCAGCACGCAAAAAGCTAAGCACGTGCTCATGTGGGTGCAGTGGTGTGTGATGCAATG
The DNA here is from genome assembly GCA_039583875.1 of Platanthera guangdongensis. Lineage (NCBI taxonomy): Eukaryota > Viridiplantae > Streptophyta > Magnoliopsida > Asparagales > Orchidaceae > Platanthera > Platanthera guangdongensis. The sequence continues at coordinate 139,720,485 of CM077148.1, forward strand.
AACTAATTATAATAGATCTATAAAAGCTTCTAGTATGCACAAGAAATGTGCGCGTGCCATGGGTAACAAATAATGGCTCTCCCCAAGACTTAAGCTAAGCAACACAGTATATGATATAGAAATTAAAATCAGATAGAAATAAAGGGAGAGGTTACCCAATACTCAGCTAGTGAGCATACAAGAAGACATGTAAAAAAACCGAAGTAGGTCCGCATACGAAGAATCACAACCCCGCCAATGCGATTTGCCATGAATACCTGCAGGGGTGAGCTCCGCAAAAACAAAAGAAATATATACAAAAATAAATTCTAAAACTAAAATAGACATGAAAATAAAAGCACAGAAAATAAAAGATAAGTACTGGGGTTATTGTCATCCCAGCACGACCTATTAAATTCTATATAGTTCTAGCTAATGGGTATATGAAAAGAAAAATGCACAAGAAACTGTTTTATTATCCGTTACGGTAATGGGTACCGATACGGTGATAAAACAGTTACCCTTCTGCCTAAATAATTATACCTGCTCCTCGCAGGCAGAGGAAATAGGAAGTAGGATGAGGAGGAGGCCCGGTCCTCACTCATCTCACCACAAAACAAATCCTTGCCTAGCAAGGTTTCGTCCACCACAAGTTCGTTGGGGGCGAAGGTGACGGCAGGGGCTTCCACTGTGAAGGAGGTAGGAACCTCCTCACATAAGAGGATGCACTCGTCGACAGCCTGAGCAAAAGGCTCAACGTCAACCCATCTTACACGTGGAGATTAAACCTGCACAGGCTCAGATAAGGAAGGGGGGTCAAGAAATAAAAGAGACGAAGAACATAAAGAAATAATCGGGGGAGTGGTCCCGGTTTCACTCCCCAAAGGCTGAGGTAGAAAAATATCGTCAGCAATGTCGACAATACTACAAGGCTCGGTCGGATCCATAGAGGCCTCCACCAAGACTTGGACTTCCTCCTTTGGTATCGAGGGAGAAACCTCAACACTAGGAATGTTGTCCTCCTCCATGGGAGTGGAAACAATACATGTATCACAAGCCTCAACTTACGTTGCATCGTCAAAAATGTCGTCAAAGACAACTGAAGTAGAATGCACAATAGGCGGAAGAACTTTGCTTTGATGAAAGTCAAGCGCAGGTTCCTCACAAAGAATCGGCTCCACGCTTGGAGATATATGCACAGGAGAGATGGGCTCAGCCACGTCAAAGCCTAGATCAGCCACACATCTGGTGGTTGTGTCCACATCATTCCCTTAAACAATGAAGGTGACAGGGACACATAACCAAATGATGAAGGTGTGCCACCGAGGGTAGGAGTCGGGATGATCCGGATGTCCGACTCATCATCCTCTTCCATAACACGGAGGTACTCGGCACAATCCTTTAGGACATGACCTGTTCAATGAAAATACAAACACTTTCTCCCATTATGAAAGTTAGGGGGATATATATTGAAAGTTAGGGGGATAGATCTTAACTTAACTAATTAGAGTTACATACTAAGTAAAGCGAATCACAACACAAAAATAAAACAAGATGAGCAAGCACAGAAGACACAGGGATATATAGTTGTTCGCCAACCTGGGTACATCCACTCTTCTACCACCCTGGTAGGAATCCACTCAAATTTTTGATCAGGTGCCTGACACCAATGAGCTTCTGATTGGGTGCTCAAAAACCAACCTAAGGTCTTTTGGAAGGAGACTTGTGAACTAAAATAATTTTGAAGGGAATTAAAACCCTTTACAGAGGTGGAGATGAGAGAGTGATGAGTTCTTCCCTTTCTCAATAAACTGAGAAGACTTAAGTGGATTTAGTGATGTTGTTAAAGCTCCCCCTGAGATGTAGAAGATTTCAGGAGAACTGGAGTTTTGCACAGGGTGATAGGCCTTCAAGATTTTAGCCTTGACTAGCAGAGATTTAGGAACTTCTTGACTGATATGTTGTTTGTTGTCCATGAAGTATCCTGGAGAGTATAATGAAGAAGAAGAATCTTGATATTGTTTTGGTGTTCTTCTTCTTCTTCTGATTGATGTCACTTCTCTGTTCTAGGGCTTCTATTTGCTTTAATGATATTGCCCTGAGTGTTCTACTTGTTGACCACTGTCTGTCACTATTATCACTTTCCTGTCACTATGTCCTATCATTTTTTACTTCTATGTCTCTGTATATATCAGACAATCAAATTCCTTGGCATTAATGTCGGAAGAAACATTCCCGAGAGTAGAAGTTGCATTGGGAATTCATCCATAATTAATCCAACTGTAATTGTCCATTTGAACGACTATTATTATTGACTGTAATTAATCCTCAATTAATACTGCCAACTGTAACTGATTGCTCATAGATCATCGAACTGAACTTGGAGTTCGTCGAGCTGTCTTGAGTGTGTTGACACAAGTCCTGTGTGTCGACACAGTTGGCTTCAGGTGTCGATACAGTTGGTGTCGACAGTTATTCTGTGTGTGGACACAATTGTTCTATGTGTCGACACAACTGACTTCTGGTGTCGATAGTTATTCTGTGTATCGACATAATTCCTCTGTATGTCGACACAACCTGGTTCCTTTGTAGATCTTGAGTTTAGCGATCGTCGACCTGAGCTCGGAGTTCGTCGAGCTCTGTTGGAATTCGTCGAGCTAAACTTCTTGCTTGAGACCAGAATTCGTCGACCTGAGTTCATAGAAGAAACTCATAATTCATCAACCTGAGTTCGACGTTCGTCGAACTGAGTTCGACAATCGTCGAAATGATTTTCTGACTGACTGCATTTCTTGGAATTCTTCTAAGGCAAATCTGGAAATGAACCTATGACCCATGACTATACATTTTGGGTCAATCTAAGAAAACCTAATAGTGATCCTTGCCCAAATCATAACTGGGGTTCCAACAATCTCCCCCTATTTGGGTAAGGACACTATTTACATAAAAATAAATAAAATATAAAGCCAAAACAATCTGCTTGAATTATAAAGTTTTTCAGCAGAAGTACATGGTTGCTTTAAAAGAAAATAAACAATCTCCCCTATTTGTAAAAACAAACATTCTCAACTAATTACTTTTCCTTGTCTAAATTCCTTGCCCCAAATCTGAGTAGACTTTATAATCTGTTAGAATAATTAGTCTCTCTACTGCTGTAGTCTTTTTTTAAACAATTTCTCAGTATACAACCACTGATATATCCTTGATATTGGCTGAGATTATTGATTTTGAGTACACTCAAATCTCACTGCGTCATTGGGGTAAATTATGACTTGTCCTGCATGGAGAGGTTAAAATTTCTGGACCAGATTACCTTGAGTCCTGGTTCTCTTTTATGATAATTAGAAATAAAGGAGCATTTAGTTTCATCCTTATATCCAAGTAGATGATATTACCTAGGAGGGATTATCCAATCAGTGAAAGGATTTTTAGAATGCTGACTTTGATGATAGTGTTGAAGAGAACAAAAGTTTCTGTTCTGAAATCTTGAGTTCGACGAATTAAAGTACGTTCGTCGAGCTGAGTTCGACGAATGGTATTGAGTTTGTCGAGCTCTGTTCATAGAATGACTTTCTGTATTCAATTTTCGTTGATCTCTGTTCGACAAATAGTATTGATTTCGTCGACCATAGATTCCAGAACAGTTGAAATCAAAATCTCTGTTCATAGTTCGTCGAGGTGAGTTCGACGAATAGTATTGATTTCGTCGAGCTCGGTTCGACGAATTATTGTGAACAAAGAATTTTTGAAGATTTTTTGTTTGGTTTGGGAAAACTTCATTTATTTTGTCTAAATCTATTAATTGTTCTTTTTCTTTAACTGATTCTAATGAGGCTATTTGTTCAGAAGTATTTTTTAAATCTTCTTTGAGTTTCATATTTTCAGAAGATAAAGGATGTACTTTCTCTTTAAGAATGTTTATTTATTTTTCAGATTGAATTAATTTTTCACATAGGATTTTAAAATCTTCTTTAAAATGATCTGAAGAATAATTAAAGGAAGAGATTACCTGATCCTCTTCTTCTGATTCACACTCTGATTCTTCTTCAGAGTATGTTTCTGCATCAGTGTTGCTGCAAGAAGCATTTATTGTCATTAGGCAAAATTCTCTTGCTCTTGCTTCTTCTTCATCTTCAGTTGTGCAGGATGAAGCATTTGAGTCACTCCAGGTTACAGCTTTGAGATTTCTTTCTTTAGCTGATCCTGCATCCAATACTGTGAGGGAGTCTCACATCTCTTTTGCACATGAACATTCAACAAGTTCCTCAAAGATGTCATCAGACATTGATTGTGTCAGGATGTTCATTGCTTGTGTATCAACAATCTTCAGCATTTTTGGGCATCTGTCCATTGAGATGATGGAACAACATTGATGCTTAATGTTGCCTGAGATTGAGTTGGCCCTGACAATATAGATTTAAAGATGTTTTCATCAATGGTGTCCATATAAAACATAATCCTTGTTGTTCATAGTGCAAACTTAACAAGATTGCACATCGGTTGTCTGGTGCTTGAAAAGGCTTCAATTTGTGCCATGATAAACTCTAAAGATATTTGAGATCTATGAGTTCGTTTTGGTTCAGGTGTTAACCTATATAACCAAAGTGACCTGCTATGATACCAATTGAAAGTTAGGGGGATAGATATTGAAAGTTAGGGTGATATATCTTAACGTAACTAATTAGAGTTACATACTAAGTAAAGCAAATCACACCACAAAAATAAAGTAAGATGAGCAAGCACAGAAGACACAAGGATATATAGTGGTTCACCAACCTGGGTACATCCACTCTTCTACCACCCTGGTAGGAATCCACTCAGGTTTTTGATCAGGTGCCTGACACCAATGAGCTTTTGATCAGGTGCTCAAAAACCAACCTCAAGTCTTTTGGAAGGAGACTTGTGAACCAGAATAATTTTGAAGGGAATTAAAACCCTTTACAGAGGTTGGGATGAGCGAGTGATGAGGTATTCTCTTTCTCAATAAACTGAGATGGCTTAAGTGGATTTAGTGACGTTGTCAAAGCTCCCCCTGAGATGTAGAAGAGTTTAGGAGAACTGGAGCTTTTCACTGGGTGATAGGCCCTCAAGCTTTTAGCCTTGACTAGAAGAGATTTAGGAACTTTTTGACTGATATGTTGTTTGTTGTCCTTGAAGTATCCTGGAGAGTATAAGGAAGAAGAAGACTGTTGATATTGTTCCATAATTAATCCATCTGTAACTGTCCGTTTGAACGGCTATTATTATTGACTGTAATTAGTCCTCAATTAATACTGCCAATTGTAACTGATTGCGCATAGATCGTCGACCTGAACTTGGAGTTCGTCGAGCTGTCTTGAGTGTGTCGACACAAGTCCTGTGTGTCGACACAGTTGACTTCAGGTGTCGATACAGTTGGTGTCGACGGTTATTCTGTGTGTCGACACAATTGTTCTGTGTGTCGATACAGCCGACTTCTGGTTTCGATAGTTATTCTGTGTATCGACACAATTCCTCTGTGTGTAGACACAACCTTGTTCCTTTGTAGATATTGAGTTTAGCGATCGTCGAACTGAGCTCGAAGTTCGTCGAGCTCTGCTGGAATTCATCGAGCTGAACTTCTTGCTTGAGACCAAAGTTCGTCGACCTGAGTTCAGAGAAGTAACTCATAATTCGTCGACCTGAGTTCGACGTTCGTCGAACTGAGTTCGACTATCGTTGAACTGATTTTCTGACTTACTGCATTTCTTGGAATTCTTCTAAGGCAAATCTAGAAATGAACCTATGACCCATGACTATACATTTTGGGTCAATCTAAGAAAACCTAATAGTGATCCTTTCCCAAATCATAACTGGGGTTCCAACAATCTCCTTCTATTTGGGTAAGGACACTATTTACATAAAAATAAATAAAATATAAAGCCAAAACAATCTGCCTGAATTATAAAGTTTTTTAGCAGAAGTCCATGGTTGCTTTAAAAGAAAATAAACAATCTCCCCTATTTGTAAAAACAAACATTCTCCTCTAATTACTTTTCCTTGTCCAAATTCCTTGCACCAAATATGAGTAGACTTTATAATCAGTTAGAATAATTAGTCTCTCTACTGTTGTAGGCTTTTTTTAAACAATTTCTTAGTATACAGCCACTGATATATCCTTGATATTGGATGAGATTATTGATTTTGAGTACTGTTAAATCTCACTGCTTCATTGGGGTAAAGTATGACTTGTCCTGCAAGGAGGGGTTAAAAGTTCTGGACCTAGATTACCTTGGGTCCTGGTTCACTTTTATGATAATTAGAAATAATGGAGCATTTAGGTTGATCCTCGTATCCAAGTGGATGATATTTCCTAGGAGGGATTATCCACTCAGTGAAAGGATTTTTAGAATGCTGACTTTGACGATATTGTTGAAGAAAACAAAAGTTTTTGTTCTGAAATGTTGAGTTTGATGAATTAAAGTACGTTCGTCGAGCTGACTTTGACAAATGGTATTGAGTTCGTCGAGCTCTGTTCACAGAATGACTTTCTGTATTACATTTTCGTTGATCTCTGTTCGATGAATAGTTTTGATTTTGTCGACCATAGATTCCAGAACAATTGAAATCAAAATCTCTGGTCATAGTTCGTCGAGATAAGTTCGACGAATAGTATAGATTTCGTCGAGCTCGGTTCGACGAATTATTGTGAACAAAGAATTTTTGAAGATTTTTAGTTTGATTTGGGAAAACTTCATTTATTTTGTCTAAATCTATTAATTATTCTTTTTCTTTAACTGATTCTAATGAGGCTATATGTTCAGAAGTATTTTTTAAATCTTCTTTGAGTTTCATATTTTCAGAAGATAAATGATGTACTTTCTCTTTAAGAATGTTTATTTCTTTTTCAGATTGAATTAATTTTTCACATAGGATTTTAAAATCTTCTTTAAAATGATCTGAAGAAAAATTAAAGGAAGAGATTATCTGATCCTCTTCTTCTGATTCACACTCTGATTCTTCTTCAAAGTCTGTTTCTGCATCAGTGTTGCTGCAAGAAGCATTTATTGCCATTAGGCAAAATTCTCTTGCTCTTGCTTCTTCTTCATCTTCAGTTGTGCAGGATGAAGCATCTGAGTCACTCTAGGTTGCAGCTTTAAGATTTCTTTTTTTAGCTGATCCTGCAGCCAATGCTGTGAGGGAGTCCCACATCTCTTTTGCACATGAACATTCAGCAAGTTCCTCAAATATGTCATCAGACATTGACTGTGCCAGGATGTTCATTGCTTGTGCATCAACAATCTTCAGCTTTTTCTGGGCATCTGTCCATTGAGATGATGGAACAGCATTGATGCTTGATGTTGCCTGAGATTGAGTTGGACCTGACAATATAGATTTAAAGATGTTTTCATCAATGGTGTCCATATAAAACCTAATCCTTATTTTACATAGTGCAAACTTATCAAGATTGCACATAGGTAGTCTAGTGCTTGAAAAGGCTTCAATTTGTGCCATGATAAACTCTAAAGATATATGATATCTATCAGATCGTTTTTGTTCAGGTGTTAGCCTGTACAACCAAAGTATCCTGCTCTGATACCAATTGAAAGTTAGGGGGTTAGATATTGAATGTTAGGAGGATAGATCTTAACTTAACTAATTAGAGTTACATACTAAGTAAAGCAAATTACAGCACAAAAATAAAGCAAGATGAGCAAGCACAGAAGACACGAGGATATATAGTGGTTCCCCAACCTGGGTACATCCACTCTTTTACAACCATGGTAGGAATCCACTCAGGTTTTTGATCAGGTGCCTGACACCAATGAGCTTCTGATCAGGTGCTCAAAAACTAACCTCAAGTCTTTTGGAAGGAGACTTGTGAACCAGAATAATTTTGAAGGGAATTAAAACCCTTTACAGAGGTGGGGATGAGAGAGTGATGAGGTCTTCTCTTTCTCAATAAACTGAGAAGACTTGAGTGAATTTAGTGATTTTGTCAAAGATCCCCTGAGATGTAGAAGCGTTCAGGAGAACTGGAGCTTTACAAAGGGTAATAGGCCTTCAAGCTTTTTGCCTTGACTAGCAGAGATTTAGGAACTTCTTGACTGATATGTTGTTTGTTGTCCTTGAAGTATCCTGGAGAGTATAAGGAAGAAGAAGACTCTTGATATTGTTCCATAATTAATCCAACTGTAACTATCCGTTTGAACGGCTATTATTAGTGACTGTAATTAATCCTCAATTAATACTACCAACTGTAACTGATTGCGCATAGATCGTCGACCTGAACTTGGAGTTCGTCGAGCTGTCTTGAGTGTGTCGACACAAGTCCTGTGTGTGGACATAGTTGGCTTCAGGTGTCGACACAGTTGGTGTCGACAGTTATTCTGTGTGTCGACACAATTGTTCTGTGTGTCGACATAGCTGACTTCTATTGTCAATAGTTATTTTGTGTGTCGACACAATTCCTCTGTGTGTCGACACAACCTGGTTCCTTTGTAGATCTTAAGTTTAGCGATCGTCGACCTGAGCTCGGAGTTCGTCAAGCTCTGCTAGAATTCGTCGAGCTGAACTTCTTGCTTAAGACCAGAGTTCGTCGACCTGAGTTCAGAGAAGTAACTCATAATTTGTCGACCTGAGTTCGACGTTCGTCAAACTGAGTTCGACTATCGTCGAACTGATTTTCTGACTAACTGCATTTCTTGGAATTCTTCTAAGGAAAATCCGGAAATGAACCTATGACCCATGACTATACATTTTGGGTCAATCTAAGAAAACCTAATAGTGATCCTTGCCCAAATCATAATTGGGGTTCCAACAATCTCCCCCTATTTGGGTAAGGACACTATTTACATAAAAATAAATAAAATATAAAGCCAAAACAATCTGCCTGAATTATAAAGTTTTTCAGCAGAAGTACATGGTTGCTTTTAAAGAAAATAAACAATCTCCCCTATTTGTAAAAACAATCATTCTCCCCTAATTACTTTTCCTTGTCCAGATTCCTTGCACCAAATCTGAGTAGACTTTAGAATCTGTTAGAATAATTAGTCTCTCTACTGCTGTAGCCTTTTTTAAAACAATTTCTCAGTATACAGCCACTGATATATCCTTGATATTGGTTGAGATTATTGATTTTGAGTACTGTCAATTCTCACTACTTCATTGGGGTAAAGTATGACTTGTCCTGCAAGGAGAGGTTAAAAGTTCTGGACCTAGATTACCTTGGGTCCTGGTTCTCTTTTATGATAATTAGAAATAAAGGAGCATTTAGGTTGATCCTCGTATCCAAGTGTATGATATTTCCTAGGAGGGATTATCCATTCAGTGAAAGGATTTTTAGAATGCTGACTTTGATGAGAATGTTGAAGAGAACAAAAGTTTCTGTTCTGAAATCTTGAGTTCGACGAATTAAAGTACGTTCGTCAAGCTGACTTTGACGAATGGTATTGAGTTCGTCGAGCTCTGTTCACAGAATGACTTTCTGTATTCCATTTTTGTTGATCTATGTTCGACGAATAATATTGATTTCGTCGACCATAGATTCCAGAATAGTTGTAATCAAAATCTCTGTTCATAGTTCGTCGAGCTGAGTTCGACGAATAGTATTTATTTCGTCGAGCTCGGTTCAACAAATTATTGTGAACAGAGAATTTTTGAAGATTTTTAGTTTGATTTGGGAAAACTTCATTTATTTTGTCTAAATCTATTAATTGTTCTTTTTCTTTAACTGATTCTAACGAGGCTATATGTTCAGAAGTATTTTTTAAATCTTCTTTGAGTTTCATATTTTCAGAAGATAAATGATGTACTTTCTCTTTAAGAATGTTTATTTCTTTTTCAGATTGAATTAAATTTTCACATAGGATTTTAAAATCTTCTTTAAAATGATCTGAAGAAAAATTAAAGGAAGAGATTACTTGATCCTCTTCTTCTGATTCACACTCTGATTCTTCTTCAGAGTCTGTTTCTACATCAGTGTTGCTGCAAGAAGAATTTATTGCCATTAGGCAAAATTCTCTTGCGCTTGCTTCTTCTTCATCTTCAGTTGTGCAGGATGAAGCATTTGAGTCACTCTAGGTTGCAGCTTTAAGATTTCTTTCTTTAGATGATCCTGCAGCCAATGCTGTGAGGGAGTCCCACATCTCTTTTGCACATGAACATTCAGCAAGTTCCTCAAAGATGTAATCAGACTTTGATTGTGTCAGGATGTTTATTCCTTGTGCATCAGCAATCTTCAGCTTTTTTTGGGCATCTATCCATTGAGATGATGGAACATCATTGATGCTTGATGTTGTCTGAGATTGAGTTGGACCTGACAATATAGATTTAAAGATGTTTTCATCAATGGTGTCCATATAAAACCTAATCCTTGTTTTCCATAGTGCAAACTTATCAAGATTGCACATAGGTAGTCTGGTACTTGAAAAGGCTTCAATTTGTCCCATGATAAACTCTAAAGATATTTGATATCTATCAGATCGTTTTTGTTCAGGTGTTAGCCTGTACAACCAAAGTAACCTACTCTGATACCAATTGAAAGTTAGGGGGATAGATATTGAAAGTTAGGGGGATAGATCTTAACTTAACTAATTAGAGTTACATACTAAGTAAAGTAAATCACGGCACAAAAATAAAGTAAGATGAGCAAGCACAGAAGAAACAAGGATATATAGTGGTTCCCCAACCTGGGTACATCCACTGTTCTACAACCATGGTAGGAATTCACTCAGGTTTTTGATCAGGTGCTTGACACCAATGAGCTTTTGATCAGGTGCTCAAAAACCAACCTCAAGTCTTTTGGAAGGAGACTTGTGAACCATAATAATTTTGAAGGGAATTAAAACCCTTTACAAAGGTGGGGATGAGAGAGTGATGAGGTCTTCTCTTTCTCAATAAACTGAGAAGACTTGAGTGAATTTAGTGATGTTGTCAAAACTCCCCCTGAGATGTAGAAGAGTTCAGGAGAACTGGAGCTTTGCATAGGGTGATAGGCCTTAAATCTTTTAGCCATGACTAGTAGATATTTAGGAACTTCTTGACTGATATGTTGTTTGTTGTACTTGAAGTATCCTGGAGAGTATAAGGAAGAAGAAGACTCTTGATATTGTTCCATAATTAATCCAACTATAACTGTCCGTTTGAACGGCTATTATTATTGACTGTAATTAATCCTCAATTAATACTGCCAACTGTAACTAATTGCGCATAAATCATCGACCTGAACTTGGAGTTCGTCGAGCTATCTTGAGTGTGTTGACACAAGTCGTGTGTGTTGACACAGTTGGCTTCAGGTGTCGACACAGTTGGTGTCTACAGTTATTCTGTGTGTAGACACAATTGTTCTGTGTGTCGACACAGCTGACTTCTAGTGTCGGTAGTTATTCTGTGTGTCGACACAATTCCTCTGTGTGTCGACACAACCTGGTTCCTTTGTAGATCTTGAGTTTAGCGCTCGTCGACCTGAGCTCGGAGTTCGTCGAGCTCTGCTGGAATTCGTCGAGCTGATCTTCTTGCTTGAGACCAGAGTTCATCGACCTAAGTTCAGAGAAGGAACTCATAATTCGTCGACCTGAGTTCGACGTTCGTCGACCTGAGTTCGACTATCGTCGAACTGATTTTCTGCCTGACTGCATTTCTTGGAATTCTTCTAAGGCAATTCTGGAAATGAACCTATGACCCATGACTATATATTTTGGGTCAATCTAAGAAAACCTAATAGTGATCCTTGCCCAAATCATAATTGGGGTTCCAACAATCTCCCCCTATTTGGGTAAGGACACTATTTACATAAAAATAAATAAAATATAAAGCCAAAACTATCTGCCTGAATTATAAAGTTTTTCAGCAGAAGTATATGGTTGCTTTAAAAGAAAATAAACAATCTCCCCTATTGGGTAAAAACAAACATTCTCCCCTAATTACTTTTCCTTGTCCAAATTCCTTGTCCCAAATCTGAGTAGACTTTATAATCTGTTAGAATAATTAGTCTCTCTACTGCTGTAGCCTTTTTTTAAACAATTTCTCAGTATACAGCCACCGATATATCCTTGATATTGGCTGAGACTATTGATTTTGAGTACTGTCAAATCTCACTGCTTCATTGTGGTAAAGTATGACTTGTCCTGCAAGGAGAGGTTAAATGTTCTGGACCCAGATTATCTTGGGTCCTGGTTCTCTTTTATGATAATTAGAAATAAAGGAGCATTTAGGTTGATCCTTGTATCCAAGTGGATGATATTTCCTAGGAGGGATAATCCACTCAGTGAAAGGATTTTTAGAATGCTGACTTTAATGATAATGTTGAAGAGAACCAAAGTTTCTATTCTGAAATCTTGAGTTCGACAAATTAAAGTACGTTCGTCGAGCTGAGTTCGATGAATGGTATTGAGTTCGTCGAGCATTGTTCACAGAATGACTTTCTATATTCCATTTTCATTGATCTCTTTTCGACGAATACTATTGATTTCGTCGACCATAGATTCCAGAACAGTTGAAATCAAAAACTCTGTTCACAGTTCGTCGAGCAGAGTTCGACGAATAGTATTGATTTCATCGAGCTCGGTTCAACGAATTATTGTGAACAGATAATTTTTGAAGATTTTTAGTTTGATTTGGGAAAACTTCATTTATTTTTTCTAAATCTATTAATTGTTCTTTTTCTTTAACTGATTCTAATGAGGCTATTTGTTCAGAAGTATTTTTTCAATCTTCTTTGAGTTTCATATTTTTAGAAGATAAATGATGTACTTTCTCTTTAAGAATATTTATTTCTTTTTCAGATTGAATTAATTTTTCACATAGGATTTTAAAATCTTCTTTAAAATGATCTGAAGAAAAATTAAAGGAAGAGATTACCTGATCCTCTTATTCTGATTCACACTCTGATTCTTCTTCAGAGTCTGTTTTTGCATCAGTGTTGCTGCAAGAAGCATTTATTGCCATTACGCAAAATTCCCTTGCTATTACTTCTTCTTCATCTTCAGTTGTGCATGATGAAGCATCTGAGTCACTCCAGGTTGCAGCTTTAAGATTTCTTTGTTTAGCTAATCCTGCAGCAAATACTGTGAGCGAGTCCCACATCACTTTTGTACACGAACATTCAGCAAGTTCCTCAAAGATGTCATCAGACATTGATTGTGCCAGGATGTTCATTCCTTGTGCATCAGCATTCTTCAGCTTTTTCTGGGCATCTGTCCATTGATATGATGGAACAACATTGATGCTTGATGTTGCCTGAGATTGAGTTGGACCTGACAATATAGATTTAAAGATGTTTTCGTCAATGGTGTCCATATAAAACCTAATCCTTGTTTTTCATAGTGCAAACTTATCAAGATTGCACATAGGTAGTTTGGTGCTTGAAAAGGATTCAATTTGTTCCATGATAGACTCTAAAGATATTTGAGATCTATCAGATCGTTTTGGTTCAGGTGTTAGCCTGTACAACCAAAGTAACCTGCTCTAATACCAATTGAAAGTTAGGGGGATAGATATTGAAAGTTAGGGGGATAGATATTGAAAGTTAGGGGGATAGATCTTAACTTAACTAATTAGAGTTACATACTAAGTAAAGCAAATCATAGCACAAAAATAATGCAAGATGAGCAAGCACAGAAGACACAAGGCCATATTGTGGTTCCCCAACCTGTGTACATCCACTCTTCTACCACCCTGATAGGAATCCTCTCAGGTTTTTGATCAGGTGTCTGACACCAATGAGCTTTTGATCAGGTGCTCAAAAACCAACCTCAGTCTTTTGGAAGGAGACTTGTGAACCAGAATAATTTTGAAGCGAATTAAAACACTTTATAGAGGTGGGGATGGGAGAGTGATGAGGTCTTATCTTTCTCAATAAACTGAGAAGACTTAAGTGGATTTAGTGATGTTGTCAAAGCTCCCCCTGAGATGTAGAAGAGTTCAGTAGAACTGGAGATTTGCACAGGGTGATAGGCCTTCAAGCTTTTAGCCTTAAATAACAGTGATTTAGGAACTTCTTGACTGATATATTGTTTGTTGTCCTTGAAGTATCCTGGAGAGTATAAGGAAGAAGAAGACTCTTGATATTGTTTTGGTGTTCTTCTTCTTCTGATTGATGTCACTTCTCTGTTCTAGGGCTTCTAGTTACTTTAATGATATTGCCCTAAGTGTTCTACTTGTTGATCACTGTCTGTCACTGTTATCACTTTCCTGTCACTGTGTCCTGTCGTTTTTTACTTTTCTGTCTCTGTATATATCAGACATTCAAATTCCTTGGCCTTGATGGTGGAAGAAACATTCCCGAGAGTAGAAGATGCATTGGGAATTGATCCATAATTAATCTAATTGTTACTGTCCGTTTGAACGACTATTATTATTGACTGTAATTAATCCTCAATTAATAATGCCAACTGTAACTGATTGTGCATAGATCGTCGACCTGAACTTGGAGTTCGTCGAGCTATCTTGAGTGTGTCGACACAAGTCCTGTGTGTCGACACAGTTGGCTTCAGGTGTCGACACAGTTGGTGTCGACAGTTATTCTATGTGTCGACACAATTATTCTTTGTGTCGACACAGCTGTCTTCTGGTGTCAATAGTTATTCTGTGTGTCGACACAATTCCTCTGTGTGTCGACACAACCTGGTTCCTTTATAGATCTTGAGTTTAGCTATCATTGACCTGAGCTCGGAGTTCGTCGCGCTCTGCTGGAATTCGTTGAGCTGAACTTCTTGCTTGAGACCAGAGTTCGTCGACCTGAGTTCAGAGGAGGATCTCATAATTCGTCGACCTGAGTTCGACGTTCGTCAAACTGAGTTTGACTATCGTCGAACTGATTTAAGTTTGACTATCGTCGAACTGATTTTCTGACTGACTGCATTTCTTGGAATTCTTCTAAGGCAAATCTGGAATTGAACCTATGACCCATGACTATACATTTTGGGTCAATCTAAGAAAACCTAATAGTGATCCTTGCCCAAATCATAACTGAGGTTCCAACACATTACTCTGCGGTCCTTGTGGGGCCGGAGAGGAATAAGAGAACGGTGTATGTGGCGAGGACGATTGACCATAATCTCGGGGCATAGTATTTGAAGGGCTGTACGAATACAGCATCTCTTGCATTGTGCTCTGAGGCTTATGCTCAATATCACTCGTAGGGCATTCATGACTAGCGTGGGAAGGCTTTCCACACCAACGACATTGGGCATATGAATATCCCCACATGGTGTCGAAATAGCAGATTCAAAATAAATTGTGCAAATTACTAAATCCAACAATATATTACTATAATTGCCTAAAAAAGGTAGGAAAAACAGAAATAGAACAAAACAAAAATGATTTACAAAGGAAAAGGAAAGCAATCTCACATCTCCGTCTCCAGAAACTCACACGACTGTGTTCCCCGGCAACGGCGCCAAAAACTTGATGTTAAAGATCACGACAGTGAACCGGTCGCACAAGTAATATAAAATGGGCGAGCTTTTCCAAGTATTGATCTCTCAAGGAACACAGTAAGGTGGAGTTAATGTCGAGGAGGACTTGATATTGAAGTCCTCAAGGTCAGCGGTAATGATGGGGGTTTTGATTGTTGCGATAAAAAGAATGTAAAAAATCTAACAACTACTCCTATGCAACGCCACTATGCGATGCTTCGCCAGGCGGGATGGAAGACTAGATGGGCCGCTATGCACCGAATCGCTGGGCAGATGGACGAGTAAGCTTGCGGAAGAGGTGGTTAGAACGGCGGAATGAGGGTCGTGAGCACCTCTTCGCTACGCACGCCACTAGCAATTGCTAGGGCGGTAAGGGTGGATGGTGGTGGATGGAATATGGTGCACCTAAAGCAAATATAATGACAATACAAATCACAAAGACATGATTTAATATAAGCGTTTTACAACTAAGCGCACATCATCTATAAATAAAGTTTACAACAACACATAAACAAAAATAAAGGAAGAACAAGACAAGAGATCGACCGAATCTGAAGTATTGCTGAGGATTCACGGTTGGAATCATCGGGTTGTCAATCCGCTTCCAAGCTCGGTCCTCAACTGCGTACGGGGTAGAGAAGGGCTATCACCACCTTCCAATGGCCCGTCTTCTTCGTGTCACAATAGCAGACGAAAGTTGCAAGCTTCCCTTTGCTTGATTGCTATGGAATTGAAGCTTGAAATGAGCCCAAGAGATGATGGAGGAGGCCGAGAGGAAGCTCTGGCTTGGATTTGGCGGTGAAAGCTTGCCTGGAGCATCTCCCTAGGGTGGAGATTGAAGGACGACCGCGAAATCCCTCCTCGGAGACAAAAATGGCGGAGGAAAAATGAGATATCTTCGAATTAGGGTAGAACCTGCATATTTATAGAAAACAGAAATAACAATGTGCACGATCACGGGCGCACGACTAGTGGTCGTGCGCACTATGTCCAGTGATCATGCGCACAAGCATGGCAGATTACAAAGATGAACTAGGATAGCACGCACGAGCAGTGGCGCACGACCGTTGGTCGTGCGCACTATGTCCGCTGGCCGTGCTATTACCACAGACAAGACTCTAGGAAAAGAGAAATCAATGCACACGATCAGTGGTGCACGACCGCTGGTCATGCGAACTGTGTCCAGTGGTCGTGCGTATGCCCAGGCAAAACTTGGAAAAGGAAGGCAAGTGCGCACGATCATCGACGCACGACCAGTGGTCGTGCGCAGTAGATCCGATGATCGTGCGTAGTATTCTTATTTCCAAACACTCCCAGAACACATACACGACCCATGTACCAATAGGAAAAACAAATCACTGATATGTGCATACATTCCAGGAAATCATAATAAGAAGTACAAACAATAAAAGTACAAAAATACACTACACGGGCCAAAGTGTGCACTTCCTATAGAAATATAGATAAGAGGAAATATGAACGATATAGAAGTAAAAGTGAAGTGCAAACACGTTTAAACTAGCCCAGATGAGTCCGAAAAACCCTGTATAAATTGGACTCATCACTCAGCGGATTCGCGATGCAGCCCGCCATTCCTAATCTCCAACACCCGCTTCTCCAGCAGGCGGACAACCTCCTCAACCCGCACAATTTAGCATGGGCTCGAACAGTAGTGGCGGACGCCTCCCGATCCGCCAAGCAGCAGAACCTCCTCAAGGCAGTTCCAGACCGCACAGCCTCATGCGGACTCGGCGGACTCAGCGGGCACTCCTCAGCTCGCACCCTTAGCGCATGCCCAGTTCAGCAGGGCGGACTCGCCATGCAGCCCACCACTCCTTAGCCTCCAACATCTGCCTCCCTAGCAACAGGAGGACAATCTCATCTTAGCAGCGGCGAACTCCATGGACTCTCCTCGAAGTCCGCCACGTAGTCTCCCAGTTCGCCATCAGCAGCACCAGCTCTAGAAGCAAGCCCCAGTCCGCCTAGCCTATTGCGGACGCGGCAGACTCCTTCCTCTTCTCGCTCCAGTTACTGCCTCACTGGGGGTAACGTCACAGGAAGTCGTTACCTCCTCGGGACTATAAATAGACCCTCATGCCTCTCATTTGTGGGAGGTCTCATCATCGCCAAGGTGCTCATGCTCGAAGACAGCCCACAGCAAGCTCAATTCCTACGGACTCCTTTTCCCAGTCTGCCTTCTCTCTGCCCTTAGTCGCCCGGCCTGCCGACCTGGTGCTTCAGTCCGCGGGGTCTTAGTTCCTCTCCTTAACTGTGCGGTCTTCCGGCTTCCAATCTCAGTCCGCGCGACTTCCTCTGGCACTCCTTCCTCAGCCGCCAGCGTCCTCTTTGTACCCCTTTATTGCTTTCTTATAAAGGTATATTGCAAGCTGTAATAACTCACTATTAATCAAAGGAAAGCTTGTCGTAAGAGTGGCATTTACGCCGTGGCGGGCGGAGTCTGCTGTTGCCGCTACAAGCGGCCCTCTTTCTTCTTATCTATGCTCAGCTCAGCTCTCTCGGCATCAACCTGCAAGCACAACCATCCAAGTAACCGTCTGCTCGACAGCTCCTGATCAACCTCCTCTCTTGCTTATCAGCCTTCTCGACTACTCTCAGCAACCGTCTCCTCTATCCCCGCAACCCTCGAACAAGAGTTTGCTCCACTCTCGAGCACTCAGAAGCTTCCTCTCCTCCTCAACCCCGCAACCTTCATCCTCTTCCTCTCCTAGCATGTGAGATCAAACACTCCTCTGTGTTAACTAGGCGGTGCTGTTTTCGCGCATCAACAGGAGTTTCATTGCCACTAAGCTAATAACCTTGAGTGACATCAATAGCTCTTCCGAATATGAAGAAGATACCTATATTGGGATGACTGCATTTATTAATGAGAAAGGTAATGTTACACCCCATCCATCACATAGAATATAACAGAAGGTCCGGCTAGGGCCCCACGCCATATTCCACGAACAGTCAGTGGAGTCGCGCAATAATACCAAAGTAAAACCATTGGAACAAGCGTCCTAACTTAAAGCATTCTAGAGGAAGCTTTTAAAACATTTATAAGAACCCATAAATAATGCATGAATGTCCAGTACAACCACATTAGGAATGAAATAACATACACCAATCCTTTGGCCTTATGGCCTTACAATAGTTTGATCAATAAAAGTGTCTTACAAACTTCGGCTTGCAGTCCGGCCACACATGAACATAATAAAATAAACATTTCCCTTTGGCCTTCAAGGTCCAACACAGCATCAAGGGTTTTAGCTCGCTACTTGCCACTAGGCTCACCTGTTCCTGCAAGAACAATCCACCACACGGTGGCAAAAAAAGGGATCGGTCAGCTAAAGCTGACCAAATTATAATCACCCCGCCCTTAACCGGGGCGGCGGTGCTTCTTCCCTGCATCTCATTAGTATAATCAAACATGATAGTGAAAGTACAATTTAAGCACACTTCACCACAGCAGTAGGCACGCACGACCACACACCCCGTACACTCAGGGCACAAGCTTGGTGAATCCGGTCCATTCAGAGGGTTCACCACCGCCACCAGGATGGCAAACATCGTGAGCATTTTAGTCTTTATGGCGGAAGCCTAAGAACCGCCCTCCATTGCCATCGGTAAGTGCCACATACATTAGGTCTCTTTAACTGAACCACATAGAGCGGTTACGGTTTCACTCAACCCGTTGCTCACACCTCCACGTCAATTTAAGCCATAAACATGGGTCAAGCTTGCCCGAATCCCGAGTATCGATCATACAGTAGTACATAACCTGGTCATGCACAAGGTTGGCTCGCATACCAAACCAACTGGGCTCCCAGAGCACACAGCCTCACAACACTGGCCCCCGGGTCTCAAAGATACAGGACTCGCAATAACAGAGCTACCAAAGCATGGTGCCTGGCAGAAATAAGTTTCTGTCCAGTTTTTCGGGTGCACCTTGGAGTTAGTCCCCAAGGCTCTCTAATGCAATCTACCACATAGAAAACCCGAAAAACAAACAGCATAGAGTTTTCTCCGGTGATAAATGCATAATGAAAACATCACCGATCCAGACCAACATGTTTGGATAGGCTTCACACACCATGCCTATGCCCGTACTTCGATTCCGGACTTTATATGCAAGACTACGGGGATAAACTATATCTACCCAAAGGAATACCTCACACTCACCGCCCACTCATAGGAGAGAGTTTTCTATGAAAAAAAGGAAGAGGTCTTCACATGTCCAAGTAGAGAATCATTACCCTAGAGCTTCGCTTTGGCGCCATGGAAAACTAGCCGGATGAAAAGCACCTCAACGGACTCGCCTCCGCGGATCTGGACTCGGCTCACGATTCAGAGCTCCGAAGCACCAACAATGGCCAAAATCCTCCTTCTTCTTCTCCCTTTGCTCTACCCTCTCTCAAACTCTTAGAAAGAGAAATGGCCAAATGGAATGAGGCCTAAACCCTCATTTCCCGGCTATATACCAACAGGAGGGATCCTGGCCCGTCGGATCTCTCTAAAATGAAACGGACAACCTAGATTGACCTTTAAAATCATCTACCTAGGGCCGCACACGGCCTATGATACGCCCGGGTCACAGGCCGTGTCTCACTTTCGTACATGAATTCGTCGATCTCCGAATCAGGGCACTATCTCTGACACGCCCGTGTGATCCCTGGACACGCCCGTGTCAAGCCTGGACACGCTTGTGTCACTGGCCGTGTGCCTCAATCAACACAGAAATCGTCACGCACAAATAGGACACGGCTTTTGACATTGGGCATGTTGCTTACTCAACACAGCCCGGCAAACATAGAGTAGGACATGGCTTTGGACACGCCCGTGTCCGCCCTGGACACGCCCGTGTCTGACCTGGATACGCCCGTGTCCCAAGTCGTGTTCAACACTCGATAAAACTCAGCTAATTCTAGAAAAGGACACGACTCTTGACACACCCGTGTCACAGGCCATATGAAACCATAATACCTCCAAAGCTCTCAAAAACACTACTCATTCATATTCGAGTTTTGGGGTCTTACAATTCCCCCCCCCCCCCTAAAAGAATTTCATCTCGAAATTATAGAATGGAAATGTACACCAAGTTAACCGATACCTGAGTAGAAAAGCTCAGGAAACTCCTCAAGCTTGGTTTGCTCTCGCTCCCACGAAAGATTCTCACGACCACAATTGTCCCATCGGACCTTGACCATCCTGATAGCTTTGTTCTGCATTTATATGACCTTCGTATCCTCGATCCAAATGGGTCTAACTTTCGTTGTTATCCCACTATCGACCGATACTTGATCTGTAGTAACCACTTCGGCTGGTTCTTTCACGGCTTTGCGTCGGACCGAGATGTGGAATACATCATGTAAACCACTCAGCTCTACCAAAAGATCCAATTGATTGGCGGCTTCACCAACTCGCTCCAAGATCTCAAAAGTACCAACATACCTCGTACTAAGCTTCTTTAAGCATTGAATCCTTGTTACACGTTTAAACGGCTTTATCTTGAGGAATACCCAGCCACCCACTGTAAACTCCACGTTCTGATGCTTGGCGTTGTAGTACTTGGCCTGTCTATCTTGAGTAATAAGTAGCCATTCCCGAATCAACCGAATAGTTGACGTAACATCTTCAACCTCTCTTCGCTTATAAAGCTTCTATTCTCCTGTTTCTACCCAATCCAAAGGTGTATGGCACGTCCTTCCATATAGAGGCCCAAACGGCGTCATCTAAATACTGGCTGGGTAGCTGGTATTGTATGCAAACTCAATCATGTAAAGATGGTCCTCCCACCTTTTAGCAAAATCCAATGCACACATACGAAGCATGTCTTCCATCGTCCTGTTCACCCTTTCAATTTGCCCAACTGTCTGCGGGTGAAAAGCTGTGCTGAAGTTCAGCTTGGTACCCAACAACTGATGAATGAGCCTCCAATCGTTGGATGTGAACCGACCATCATGGTCACTCTCGATGCTCCGGGGTACACCATGCAAACGGACTATATTATCCACATAAAGCTTCGCCGGCTTCTCCATAGAATCATCCTTCCTATTGGGTATAAAATGTGACACTTTCGTTAACCGATCAACAATCACCCAAATGTCGTCATCCCCTTGTGCGATCTCGGTAAACCGTGCACGAAAACCATAGAGATTTCATCAAACTTCCACTCGGGTATAAGCAAGGACTTTAGAAATCCACCTGGCTTCTGGCATTCGGCCTTCACCAAGGCACAAGTCTGACACTTCGCCACGTATAGCGCTATGCCTTTCTTCATACCTGGCCATCAGAACAATCTCTTCATGTCTTTGAACATCTTTGTGCTTCCAGGGTGAATTGAGTATTTGGTAAAATGCGCCTCGTACATCAAATCTTCTCGTAATTTTCCAACATTAGGGATGCACAGCCGACCACCTTTCCAAATAAGGCCATCGTCATATAAAACTGGTCGTTTGACTAATCCACGGACTCTGCCAAGCAACGTTTCAAGCTTACGTCCAACTCCAAGGCCTGTCGAATCCTGTCTGTGAGGTCATATTGAACCTTTGTCCAACTCAAACATGCATTAGCAGTAGAGCACTTGTCAACACACAAGATCTCCAAAGTCTCCAAATCATGAATGAGCCGCTCGTCATACATCTGCAACTAGTTGGCCTGTGCAGGAGTTCTACGGCTCAGATCATCTACCACAACATTCTCCTTCCTGGGAATATAATGAATCTTGTAGGTGTAGTCTCCAAGGAACTCCATCCACCTACGCTTGTGCATGTTAAGGTCCTTCTGATCAATCAGATACTTCAGACTCTTGTGATCTGAATAAATGTCGACCTTTACTCCATACAGGTAATGCCTCCAAAGATTGAGAGCGAATACCGGGGCAGCAGTGCTCCTTCCCTGCATCTCATTAATATAATCAAACATGATAGTGAAAGTACAATTTAAGCACACTTCACCGCAGGCATAGGCACGCAGGGCCACACAACCCGTGCACTCAGGGCATATTCTCGGTGATTCCGGTCCATTCCGAGGCTTCACCACTGCCCCAGGACGACAAACATCATGGGAATTTTAGTCTTTACGACCGAAGCCTAAGACCATTCCTCCATGCCATAAGTAAGTGCCGCGTATATTAGGTCTCTTTAACTGAACCACATATAGCGGGTACGGTTCCACTCAAGCCGTTGCTCACACTGCCATCACAATTTAAGCCATAGGTACGGGTCAAGCATCCCTGAATCCCGAGTATCGATCATACAATACTACATAACCTGGTTATGCACAGGGTTGGCTCGTAGACCAAACCAACTGGGCTCCCAGAGCACACAACCTCACAACACTGGTCCCCAAGTCTCAAAGTGACAGGCCTCGCAATAACAGAGCTGCCACCACATGGTGCCTGGCAGAAATACGTTTCTGCCCAATTTTTCGGGTGTATCTTGGAGTTAGTCCCCAATGCTCCCTATTGCAATCTACCATGTAGAAAACCCAAAAAACAAACGGCATGTAGTTTTCTCCGGTGATACATTCATAATGAAAACATCACTGATCCAGACCAATATGTCCGGATAGGCTTCACACCATGTTTATGCCCGTACTTCGATTCCGGACTCTATATGCAAGACTACGGGGATAAACCATATCTACCTAAAGGAATACCTCACACTCACCGCCCACTCGCGGGAGAGAGTTTCCTAGGAAAAAGGAAGAGGACAACTAGCCGGATGAAAAGCACCGCAACGGACTCGCATCTGCAGATCTGGACTCGGCTTGCGATTCGGAGCTCCGAAGCTCCAACAATGGCCGGAATCCTCCTTCTTCTTTTCCCTTTGCTCTTCCCTTTCTCTAACTCTTAGAAAGAGAAATAGCCAAATGGAATGAGGCCTAAACCCTCATTTCCTAGCTATATACTAACAGGATGGATCCTGGGCCATTGGTTCCCTCTAAAATGAAACGAACGGCCTTGATTGACCTTTAAAATCATCTACTTGGGGCCTCACACGGCCTGTGACACACCCGTGTCATAGGGCGTGTCTCACTTTCGTACTAGAATTCGTCGATCTCCGAATCAGGATACGGTCTCTGACACACCCGTGTCATCCCTGGACATGCTCGTGTCAAGTTTGGACATGCTCGTGTCACAGGCCGTGTGCCTCAATCGACATAGAAACTGTCACGCCTGAACAGGACATGGCTTTGGGCACGTCCGTGTCCGTGCTGGACATGCCCGTGTCCGACCTGGAGATGCCCGTGTCCCAGGGAGTATTGCTTACTCAACACAGCCTAACAAAAACTGAGCAGGACACGACTTTGGACATGCATGTGTCCTCCCTGTACACGCCCGTGTCCTCGACCGTGTTCAACACTCGATAAAACTCAGACAATTCTAGAAAAGGACACGGCTCTGGACACACTCGTGTCACAGGCCACGTGAAACCATAATGGCTCCAAAGTTCTCAAAAACACTACCTATTCATATTCGAGTTTTGGAGCGTTACAGATAAGGACGACTATCCTACTGCCAGAACAGAGATCAGGGCACCCCTAACCCTCTCAAGTAGTGAATCTTGGGAAGAAGAATAATGTGGGCAGGTAGCCCTAGCTAATGATAATGATCAGAATGAATCTCATCCTATTCAAGTTTGCGCTAAAACTTCACCTTCCATATATGATTTTGTTCTTGATAATACATCAGAAGCTAACACATCAATTGATGAGAATGGCTCTAATGCAGATTTAGAAGATGACTCTTCATGTAACAATGAAGATCATTCTAAGTTAATAAAACACTATGGGGATCTTTTGGAAGCACTCAAGAAGAGTAGGATGCTGGTCAAACCACCCAGGCCAAGGAAATAGAAATCCTTGAGTTTTTAAAATCCCAAATGGATGAAAATACCAAGGAAAGGGATCGCTTGAGTGTCAATCTTAAAAAACTTCAAAAGATATTTATAGATTAAGTTAGACTTGGTGAGCAAAAAGAGAAAGCAATTAAGGACCTAGAAGACAAGCTTCTTATTAAGAGGAGGCTGGTGGCATAATTCTCTAAGCCAAAGACTGACCTCCCTATTATTGACATTTTCTCTGGTTAGTATAGGGGAGGAGTTGTATTCAAGGGAAAAGTAACCAAAAAAAGATCAATGAGGAATTTCCAAAGGATCAAACTGTGTTCCAGAAGGTCTTACTACAAAGATATAACTATGATCTAGATCTTTTTTATGGGCATTGAAAGAATGATTGCTAGTCTAGTGGAGTTAAAAATGCACTAAACTGGAGAGGAAGAAAAAATATTAGGCAAAAAGCTCTCAAAGCACCCTACAAAAAAATTGTGATGAAAGATCAAGGACCATTCGTTGTTCGTTCAACCGGCATAATATTTAAAGGAAAGGGTAAAACAATATTTCAAAGGAACGTTCCTATAGAAAGGTTAGAAAATGTTTTGCCAACTTCTTTCATTGCATATAGTCACAATGCCCATCTATGCAGGAATCATTCATGCAACTCATCTAGATCGAAATCTGGAATAAAGTGCTCCAGGAATGCCTCTGAGAACTCTCCACAAAGAATCCTACTAAGTGGCCATCCTTTGAACATAGAGTGACTGGCCGGCTTGCACCAGTCGTGGGTGTATCTCTTTAGTTAAGTAATAACTTAGGACATAGTGGCAACCGCTAGGTATATCATCCCAACTAGCAGCACTTCTACTCGCTCCACCCACATGTCTGCCTACATTATATTCTTTGTGCGTCAGTAAAAAGCGGTCCTTAGCCCCCAGAAAGTCATCAAGAGGTTTGTGGAGATGACTAACTACTACTCTGGCTATGTGATCACATCCTGAAATGTTGTAAGGAAAGTTGTCAAAGTTCGCCCTAACTTTGTCTCAGTAAAAGGTACTGTATGGGCAAAAGGAGCAATGCGAAAATGTAGTGGAGTCAAGGGGTGGTATTGATCTCTGGAATATGATCTCCCATTACTCGACTCCTTTATCTGGATAAGTAATAGGAAAGAAGTTAGAAAATTTGCAAAGTACTTGAATTTGCAAAAACTAGCTAACGCGGAAACGACTATGGGCAAGTGTGCAAATGCGCATCCAAGAATCCTTAAACCTTTATCCTAAATGGTCCATCGGGTTTCCAAGTATGTTTCCTCCCGAACCAATAAATGGAGTGGGGAAAGGAAGGATTCTGAAGCTGCACCACAAAATAGATCTTGAATTCTATGATAACATTTTAGAACCATCCCCCACATCTGCACTGGTCTGGTCGGAAACGGGTCGCACTGTCCAAGATGATCATACTCCCCCCAAGTGGCAATATCCCCACTTTCTAATTTAGATTGACCATCTTGTCAGGTAATGGAAACAAATCATATCACATAAGCGGAAGCAAATCAAAAACCAACATATTAATGTATAATTAAGAACGTAATCGTTATTTATACATAGGCACAGTGGGATAAAAAAGAACTAATGTCACTGCACTCACTAAACTCTGTGCTACTCTCTAGGGACTCACATCACTGAAGTTAGGAGATGACATTAGTGTGTCTGTCCATCCAATCTCTATTTCGGGTACACTCTCACACGGTCATTGTGCCTTGCGCTTCTCCATCTCCTAATAATGGTGTAAAACAAAATGTTAGTCATAAGATTAGTGAATATGCACCTTGTAATGCCCCAAAGCTCAAGGATGTTTGGGTTGAGGAGAGTGGGTAACATGGCCTGGGATACGAGCGTGTCCCCAAACCGTGTCCTACTCAGTGTGAAGTACACAGCCGGGAACACGGGCATGACCATGGTCATATCCTGCACTCGAGTGCTGGCAGGGTGTCTCGAGTGAGTTCGACGAAATGAGCTCGACAATCCTCAAGTGGGGTATACGGCCTGTGACACGGGCGTGTCCAAGACCATGTCCAGGGCTTGTGACACGGGCGTATCACAGGCCGTGTTCAGCCCAGGAAGGAGTTCTTCAGGGCTTTTCATGGCCGTCCATTTCTTTCAAAGGAGATCCAATGGCCCAGAATTCTCCCTGCTGCTGATAAGGACAAGAGTTGAGGATAACCTCTCTTATTTTCTCAAGGCCTTTCTCTTTCTTCAAGTGCTAGAGAGTGGGGAGAGCAAGGGAGAAGGAGGAGGAATCCGGTTGTCGGTGGAGTTTGAGAGCCTCGAATCGCGTGCCGAGGCCAGATTTGTGGAGGCAAAGCCATTATGGTGCTTTTTGGCTGGCTAGATTTCAATGGCTACAAAGCGATCGTCAAGGGTAACAATTTTTCTTCCTTGGACATGTGAAGTCCTTGATTTGGCATATGCATATGTTTCCCCCACCAAAAGGTGGTTTATTAAGGTATTTCCTTGGGTTGATTTTGGATATCCCTAAGATATCTTGCATGTATATCCAGAAATGTAAAGTACGTAATAGGCATACTGTGTGAAGCTCATCTGGACAGGTTGGTCTGGATTGGTGTTATTTTCTTTTGCACACGGAAGAATACTCCGCGTATAAATGAATATGTTTGCGGATTCGGTGGGTTGTGCCTGTGAAGCATAGTATCAGGAAGTACTGCAGTGAAAGTTCAGGAAAATACCAACTAAGTGCTTGTGTTGTATACTATGAATGATAAGGTTAGGGCTAGGGATGGAAAGTGAGTTCTGTCGCTAACGCCGGGCGAGAGTGAGTGTCACTAGCGATGGCTCCTAGTTAACCTGTGATTGTGAAGCCAGTACTTTTGGGACAGTATGGCTATTTGTGAGCTTGATGAGCTCTTTAAAAGGCTGCATGCCAAACGGACAAGGGGATGCCACCCGCGTTAGTCTTAACATTGAATTTACACGGGCAAAGGCTGAACTTTATTCACATTATGGTTGTCTGGCATGAGTACCTGGGCGCCTGGAAATCAGGAGAAGTCTTAGACCTGCGCGCCACTCGGTAGTGATGCTAGGGGTGATACGGTCCAAACCCGGGTCATTACAAGATTACGAGAGGCTTAAGAATGCGCTCCACGATGCCATGGGGGGCTACGGGCCAATCCCGGCTCGTTATACTAAGACTAAAGTCTCTGGCTGAAAGCCATATATATAGCAAAATGCTCAATTTTGGTGTTGGGCTTCGGGTCTTGAATGGCGGTGGGCGAATGGTATATCTGGTACACCAATAATGTGTCCTGAGTGCTCGGAACATCGGGCCACGTGGGCGACATTTGTGGGTTGTGGATTGTGCGTGAGTGCTCATTGTGTGCTATATCTGCTTGTGAAATTTTATGCCTGCAGGCAAGGAATGTCACTTCTCCGGGTAAGGGGTAGGGTCATTATAAATTGGTCAGATGAATGCTGCCCATTGCCTTGTTTACCACCGTGTGGTGGATTGTCTCGTACAGGTGCAGGAGAGCCAAGCGAAAAATAGGTGGTTGAAGCCCTTGCTGTTGTTGTTGCTGCTGCTATTATGCTGGCCCTCGAAGGCCAAAGAAGTTCTTATGATAATATTTTCATGTGTGGTCTGCCTGCGTGCCGATGTATGAAAGCCATATGTATAAAGCTTAACTGTAAGGCCATAAGGCCAGACTTATTATGAATTTGTAGTACATTCTTTCGTGTTTTTATATATATAAATACTAGTTTATATATTGTGGACATTCAAATGCGCTGAGTTCAATCAACTTAAAAGCTTCTGCTAGAATGCTCTGAGTTAGGTTGCGCTACTCTGATATTAACTCGAAACTTCGTCACCTGTTTGTGTCATATGGTGTGGGGCCCCGGCCGGACCTTCTATTATTTGTCATGCAATGGATAGTGATGTTACATTTTTGGTATCAGCTTGTCTTGGTCTTTCCCTTTCGAATTCGTGGTCGAAATCTTTTGTGGGGTGACGAGCACGTGTAAGTGCGACCCACTATAACATTAATGAACTCAAAAATGTCCACTAAGGAACTCAAATACACCTGTTTGAGGAACCTGCGCTTTCCTATTTTGTTGTTATTGCTTGTGCGAGGTTGCTAATGTGTGTCTTATCCACCTATAGGTGACTCGTAGTGGTGCTGGGTAGTCTGATCCCCAGCGTTCTGATGAGAGTGCGGCACCAGCTGAGGTGCCTACACCTCCTCCTTCTGCGGAAACAGTACGTTTTGTTGCTAAGGCGCTGTTTGCAATGATTCTTGCACAGCCTACTTGGCGGGCGCAACCTGCATTGGTGCCAGAACGGGTTGGTATAAGAGCAGAACTAGTTGAGGTTGTTGATCCTTATGCGGCTGAACGACAGTTGAAGCAGTTATTAAGCTTCAGTACTCCTACGTTTACGGGTGTGGGATGACCAACGCAGGCGGAAGATTGGTTGTCGCGCGTCAAGCGAATATTGACGGCAATAAGGGCGTAGGAAAATCAGAAGGTCACAGTGGTCACCTTCTTATTGTAAGGAGAAGCTTGATTATGGTGGGACGAGATAGAGTTACACCACTTAGCAGGCAGGCAATTAACAGAAGTCTTGATTGAGGAATTTTTGCGACTTTTCTTGGCCAAACACGTGCCAACAGCTTAACGCATCGCTATGGAAAATGAGTTTCAAAGTCAAAATCAAGGCGAGAGTAGTATCGATACCTACTTGCATGAGTTTAGGCGGTTGGCATGCTATGCTGGATCTATCTTTGCTGATGAACAACAAAAAACCAATCGGTTCTACGAAGGATTGCGGGATGAGTTGAGATTCCTGCTATCAAGTTCGGTGAACCAAGGGTTTCAGGCGTTGGTGGATACGACACGTGTGTTGGAGAAGGATATGAAGAGGGTGCAGGCAAAGAGGAACTTGGCGGTGACAAGGTCTGAGTTCAACGTGCCGCACCCGGGGAAAGCAAAGTACCGAAGGAAATGGGTAAGAGATTTAAGTCTTCTTCGCTGGCTCCATTGAGTGTTGCATCAGGAGCAACTTTGAGGCAGGAGTCTCGGACCTACTATACTTGTGGTAAAGTGGGGCATATAGCCCATAACTATCCGCTTGGTCCACCAAAGGTTGAAAAAAAGACAGGAGCGTCATATGCTGACAATGGAAAGACAGTGGTGGAGTCTATGGCATCCCAAGCGCAGCCCCGAGTATATAATCTTGGCCAGCAGGAGGCCATAAAGCAAAGTGACGTTGTCACAGGTACGCGGTGACATATTTGATTGCTGCTTTTGTTATTTCATACCTTATTTGTGGCTTGTGTATGATATGTTTGTATTATGCTTTGTCCTAATTCGAGACGTTCCAGCGAGAGCACTGTTTGATACTGGTGCTTCGCATTCATTTCTATCTATGGATTTCGTGTCATGGATCGGTGTACCGATTCATATGGTGACATATAGTGTGAAGGTGTTATTGCCAAATGGATGTGTAATGTATGCGGATACGTCTTGGTTTGTGGAGGTATGAATAGGAAGTCGAGATTTCGGGTTGGAAGCATCAGTGCTGCTGATATCGGAATTTGATGTGATCTTTGGCATGGACTGACTCTCGGAGCAGCATGCCTATATAGATTGCAAGTCAAAGGAAGTCACACTGGAGCAGAACACCAAACAACAAACGAAGTTCGCTGGTATGGGAGGGTCGAGCATGACATTGATGTCTGCTCTTCAAGTGGTTAAGGCAGTTCGGAAAGGCGCGAAGTTATTCTTCATGCTTGTTGAGGCTGTTGAGCCAAAGGCCAGTGTGAATGACATTCCGATTGTTTGGGATTTTGCTGATGTGTTTCTGAAAGAGCTTCCAGGATTACCTCCACAGCAGGAGATTGATTTCTCGATTGAGCTGGTGCTTGGTGCATAACCTATGGCCTGCTCGCCATATCGAGTAGCGCCAAAGGAAATGGCCAAACTAAAATTTCAATTGCAAGAGTTGTTGGAACAGGGATATATACACCCAAGCATTTCACCATGGAGTGCACCTATTCTCTTTGTGAAAAAGAAGGATGGCAGCCTACGATTATGCATTGATTATCGTGAATTGAACAAGTTGACGGAGAAAAATAAATATCTGATTCCACGGGTAGATGACTTGTTTGATCAATTGGCGGTATTGAAAGTGTACTCAAAGCTGGATTTGAAGTCGGGCAACTACCATTTGAGAATTCGGGAAGGTGACATTCCCAAGATAGCGTTTGGAATACGCTACAGCCATTACGAGTTCACCATAATGCCATTTGGGCTATGTAATGTGTCATCGGTGTTTATGGATCTAATGCACCGAACATTCCGAGAGTACTTGGATTTGTTTGTAATTGTCTTCATTGATGATATCTTGGTGTACTCTCGATCAGAAGAAGATCATGCGAACCATTTATTGTTGGTGTTGCATACCCTGATGAGAAACAAGCTCTACGCTAAGTTCTCCAAGTGTGAGTTTTGGATGTCGTCAGTGGCTTTTCCTGGCCATGTGGTGAGTGGAGAGGGCATCGCGGTGGATTCGGCAAAGATAAGAGTCATCCAGGAGTGGCCAGTTTTGACTTCGGTGGCTAAAGTCATGAGTTTCCTTGGACTAGCAGGCTACTACAGACGTTTTGTAGAAAATTTCTTGCGGATCACTTTGCCTCTTACCACGTTGACGAGGAAGGATCAGAAGTTCGTTTGGACGCCAGAGTGCGCGCGAGCTTTTGAAGAGCTAAAGAGTCGTTTGACAACGACGCCCGTTTTGACATCGCCATGTGGTTCGGACGGCTTTGAGATGTATAATGATGCTTTAGAGAGCGGCTTAGGCTGCGTTCTTCTCAAATTTAGAAAGTGGATCACTTATGGCTCACGCCAGTTGAAAATGCATGAGCGGAACTATCCCGTTCATGATTTGGAGTTGGCAGCAGTAATTTTTGCACTTAAACTGTGGCATCACTATTTATATGGCGTGAAGGTGGATATATTCACGGATAATAAGAGCCTAAAGTACCTACTGGATTAGAAGGATCTCAATATGAGACAACGAAGGTGGATGGACTTCCTCGGGGACTATACGTTTGAGATTCACTACAATCCCAAGAAGGGAAACGTGGTCAGAGATGCCTTGAGTCGTGGGACTCTATTAAAGGCAAATTGGTTGCAGATGCATGATGAGCGTTTGATCTAGGAGTTAGAAGCTTTAGATATTTCTTGTGTTGACCAGAATTCCACATCAAATGCGTGCTTGCACTGGACGGAGGTACAGTGTGACCTTGCGAACAGGATTCGGCAGGCAACAGAACTTGATGAAAGCCTGCAACGCTATGCATTGGATGGGTCAAATGACAAATTCTCCTGGAATGACGTCCTTTTGCAGAAAGATGGTCATTTGTACGTTCCAAGTATGGGTAATCTAAGAGAAGATTTGATGTATGAAGTGCACTCTACAAAATACTCAATTCAACCAGGAAGAACAAAAATGTACAAGGACATGAAAAAGCCGATTTGGTGGCCAGCCATGAAGAAAGACATAGCACTTTATGTGTCTAAATATCAGACCTATTCCTTAGTGAAGGCCGAATTCTAGAAGCCTGGAGGTTTCCTGAATTCGCTACCTGTTCCGGAGTGGAAATTTAATGATATTTTAATGGACTTCGTGCATGGTTTGCTAAGGTCTCAACACGGTAATGATTCGATTTGGTGGATCGTAGACCGGTTGACGAAAGTAGCTCACTTCCTTCCGAACAAGTGGGATGATTCGCTGGACACCCTAGCGAAACTCTATGTTGAGCAGATCGTACGGTTGCACGGTGTTTCCCGTAGAATTGTAAGTGATCGTGACGGGCGATTCACATCGAATGATTGGAGGCTAATCTATAAATTGTTGGGAACAAAGTTAACATTCAGTAAGGCCTTTCATCCCCAAACTAATGGCCATATTGAGAGGACCAACAAGATGATGGAGGACATACTCTGAATGTGCGCCTTAGATTTTGGTAAGAGATGGGAAGATCATCTCCATATGGTGGAGTTTGCCTATAATAATAGCTACCAAGCAAGCATCAGTATGGTACCATTTGATGCTCTGTATGGTCGAAAATGTCGTACACCTTTAGCTTGGGCGGAAGCAGGCGAATCAAAACTATATAAGCGTAAGGAAGTCGAAGAATCTACTTCGACGATATGCTCTATTCGGGAGAGGCTACTGATAGCCCAAGATAGACAAGAAAAATATTACAACACCAAGCACTGAAACATTGAGTTTGCGGTTGGCGATTGGGTCTATTTGAAAATCAAACCCTTCAAAGGCGTGTCCAGGATTCGGCTCTTGAAAAGTTAAGTCTGAGATATCTTAGTCCATTTGAAGTGGTAGAAAGAGTTGGTGAAGTTGCTTATCGGCTAGCTCTGTCGGATGAATTGAGTGGATTACAAGATGTGTTCCACATCTCAGTGCTTCGAAAAGCCATAAAAGATCCAACTCAAATGATTACGAATGATCGTGTACCGATCAAATTTGGGCTAATGACGAAGGTTAGGCCCATTCGGATAGAGGATAAAGCTGATAAGCAGTTGTGGAACAAGATAATCAGGATGGTCAAGGTCCGCTGGAACAACTGTGGCCGTGAGGAGCTAACATGGTAGCGGGAGCAGAGTATGCGTGCTGAGTTTCCCGAATTATTTGTGTAAATGTGTATAACAGTTTGTGTTGTACAGAACATGTTGTAACACATTTTTTGACTGAGAGTTTCCTGAATACTGTAGGAAAATTTCTGGATGAATGTTTTGTAAGGAGGGGAGGATTGTAATGCCCCAAAGCTCGAGGATGTTTGGGCTGAGGAGAGTGGGTAACACGGCCAGGGACACGGGCATGTCCCTAAGCCGTGTCATACTCTATGTGAGGTACACGGCCGGGAACACGGGCGTGTCCACGGTCATGTCCTGCACTCGAGTGCTAGCAGGGTGTCTCGAGTGAGTTCTACAAAATGAGGTCGACGATCCTCGAGTGGGTTACACGGCCTGTGACACGGGCGTGTCCAGGGCCATGTCCCGCTATGCGCTCGACGAGTTCTCGAGTGAGTTCGACGAAATGCACTCGACGATCCTCGAGTGGTGCACACGGCCTATGACACGGGCGTGTCATGGGCCGTGTCCTTCTCTATGCGTGATCAGGATGTTGACCACGGGCTTGACACGGGCGTGTCTGAAGCCGTGTCTGGCACACAGCCTGTGAAACGGGCGTGTTACACGGCCGTATCCTGTTCTGGTTATGGCGGTTTCTTTTCCGCTTAAGGAACATGACCTATGACACGGTCGTGTCACAAGCCGTGTGCAACCCAGGAAGGAGTTCTTCATGGCTTTTCGTGGCCGTCCATTCCTTTCAAAGGGGATCCAACGGCCTAGAATTCTCCCTGCTGCTGATAAGGCCAAGAGTTGAGGATAACCTCTCTCATTTTCTCAAGGCCTTTCTCTTTCTTCAAGTGCTAGAGAGTTGGGAGATCAAGGGAGAAGGAGGAGAAATCCGGTTGCCGGTGTAGTTTCAGAGCCCCAAATCGTGTGCCAAGGCCAGATTTGTGGAGGCAAAGCCGTTGTGGTGCTTTTCGGCTGGCAAGATTTCCATGGCTCCAAAGCGATCGTCAAGGGTAATAATGTTTCTTCCTTGGACATGTGAAGTCCTTGATTTGGCATATGCATATGTTTCCCCCACCAAAAGGTGGCGTATTAAGGGATTTACTTGGGTTGATTTTGGATATCCCCAAGATATCGTGCATGTAGATCCGTAAATGTGAAGTACGGAATAGACATACTGTGTGAAGCCCATCTGGACAGGTTGGTTTGGATTGGTGATGTTTTCTTTTGCACACCGGAGAAGACTACGCGTATAAATGAATATGTTTGCGGATTCGGTGGGTTGTGCCTGTGAAGGATAGAAGCAGGAAGTACTGGAGTGAAAGTCCAGGAAAATACCCACTAAGTGCTTGTGTTGTATGCTATGAACGATATGGTTAGGGATAGGGATGGAAAGTGAGTTCTGTCGCTAATGCCGAGCGAGAGTTAGTGTCGTTGGAGATCGCTCCTAGTTAACCTATGATTGTGAAGCCAGTAGTTCGGGGACAGTATGGCTATTTGTGAGCTTGATGAGCTCTATAAAAGGCTGTATGCCGAACAGACAAGGGGATGCCGACCCACGTTAGTCTTAGTATTGAACTAATGATTTGAGCAACAGGCAAAGGCTGAACTGTATCCAAGTTATGGTTGTCTGCCATGAGAACCTAGGCACCTGGAACTCCACAAAAGTCTTAGACCTGCGCGCCACTCGGTAGCGATCCTATGGGGGGCTACGGGACAATCCCGGGTCGTTACAAGATTACGAGAGGATTAGGCCTGTGCGCCACGATGCTATGGGGAGCTACGGTATAATTCATAGTCGTTATACTAAGACTAAAGTCTCCGGCTGAAAGCCATGGAGCAAAATGCTCAAGTTTGTCGTTGGGCTTCGGGCCTTGAATAGCGGTGGGCGATTGGTATATCCCGTACACCAATAATGTGCCTAGAGTGCACGGAACGTCGGGGCGCATGGGCGTCATTTGTGGTCTGTGGATTGGGCGTGAGTGCACATTGTGTGCTATATCTGCTTGTGAAATGCTATGCTTGCAGGGAAGCAATGTCACTGCCCCGAGTAAGGGGTAGGGTCATTATAAATTTGTTAGCTGAATGCTGACCGTTGTCTTGTTTACCACCGTGCGGTGGATTGTCCCGTACAGGTGCAGGAGAGCCGAATGAAAAATAGGGGATTGAATCTCTTGCTGTTGCTGCTGCTGTTGCTGTTATGCTGGGCTTCGAAGGCCAAAGAAGTTCTTATGATACTATTTTCATGTGTTGCCGGCGTGCTTGCTGATGTATGAAAGCGATATGTATAAAGCTTAACTGTAAGGGCATAAGACCAGACTTGTTATGTATTTGCAGTACGTTCCTTCCGGTTGTTATATATATAAATGGTGGTTTATATATTGTGGACATTCAAATGAGCTGAGTTCAATCAACTTAAAAGCTTCCGCTAGAATGCTCTGAGTTAGGTTGCGCAACTCTGGTATTAACCCGTAACTTTGCCGCCTGTTTGTGGCATATGTTGTGGGGCCCCGGGCGGACCTTCTATTATATGTCATGCAAGGAATAGTGATGTTACACAACTTCTCTCCAAAATCCCTAAGACTTGAGGACAAGAGTGAATATTATAAACTTAATAACCAAAGTAATATGGGTTAGCAACAGTATATGAATAAACCAAGTATTAAGCTAGAGCAAGGTATAGTAGTAAATAACAGTAAGCAGCAAATATATAAACAATCATTCAAAGGTAATTTTACTAGCTAGCGCGTAATCATGCAGGGGTTCACAACCTACAATAACACCCCATGTCGACATAGATTGAATGCTTCTCTTTTAGTAGGGTAGTGAACCCAGCGGGCCACGCTGATGTGGCTGTCGGTGATAGTGGTCGTTTCTACCACTTCTGGGTGTTGTCGTACTACACCACTCATGCCCCAATATATAACCGGATGCACTCTTATATGTGAGCGACATCCGATCAAACCTACAATCATGAAACTTTTCCATCCTTTTTAATCAGATAAATTTCCCTCTGGCATATTTTTATGACAAGGACTGATTTGATTAAATCCTAAAAAATAACAGGCTATCATCAAAAATTCTTAATTAATTATGGGGAATGCCTATTGGCTCTAGCAATGTCCCTTTCTAAAAATTTTAATTACAACCCTCTATTAATAATACAACAACAAAATCACAATATTTTAATTATTAAAAATAACAAAACATGTCTGTAAATAAAAAAAATCAGAAATGGCCTGTCACAACCCGCATTTCCTCAACGAGTACCTCGTATCAGAACAAGAGGAACTACGGGTTATGATGCCACGTCGTGCAGGGGATAACTGCACACGCTCAGGCAACCCTTGACGCTTACTTTATGAGTTGAAATCCAACAGTTAAATGCAAGAAAATCTTTGGATTTAATGGCCGTATCCCTCGGCCTTAGGGATCAAAAACTGTATTTGTACGCGGCGGAAATACTTTGTTTATTTATGACGATCTCCTATGCACAATCAAAAAACAAGAAAGAAGATTGGCAAGGGTGAAGAACACCGCTTGCCTGAACCGAGACGATGCCGCGACGGCTGCTCCTCTCTTTCCTTGCCTTGCTTGAGCCTTGCTCCCTTGCTTTCTCTTTGAGAATGAAGAAGAAGATGAAGAGAAGGTGAAATGAGGAGGAGAAACTCTGTTTCGGCCTTATAGTGAGGAAGAACCCAAAACAAGAAGAACGAGCTAGGAAACTTGAAGAGAAACTCGCTATTTTGCACAATCAAAAAAACAAGAAAGAAGATTGGCAAGGGTGAAGAACACCGCTTGCCTGAACCGAGACGATGCCGCGACGGCTGCTCCTCTCTTTCCTTGCCTTGCTTGAGCCTTGCTCCCTTGCTTTCTCTTTGAGAATGAAGAAGAAGATGAAGAGAAGGTGAAATGAGGAGGAGAAACTCTGTTTCGGCCTTATTTTCTCCAGAACAGAGCTGGACCGTTAGATTCAGAACCAAGGAAATGAACGGCACAAAAAACTGGAAAAATTCGATTTTCGGGCCGGTCACGCCCTGTGTCACGCCCGTGACGCAGGGCGTGTACCTTAGGCGATGCAGAAAGTCGGCAATTTCAAGTTTATCCACACGGTACACGGCCGGGTACACGCCCTTGACGGGTCGGTCACGCCCGTGACCTAGGGTGTGTAGCCCGTGTCTCGACACCTTGTCGACACAAAGTGTCGACACTCGACACAACTGGACACGCCCTGTGACACGCCCGTGTCACAGGCCGTGTCCCCTCTCTCGACACCCGACACTCGACACTCAACACTCGACACTCGATACAGCGGGACACGGCCCGTGACACGCCCGTGTCACGGGGCGTGTACCCAATTCGTCGAGCTCAACTCGACACTCGAAAAATCGTCGAGTCAAGGAGGTCACGCCCAGGTCACGCCCTGGGTCACGCCCCGACACGCCAGTGTCGGGGGGCGTCACGCACAAAAAATATTATTTTTCCCTGTTTTGAAAAATGTTTCTGTGTCGCCCTAGACCATTTTTGCCTTAAGAACTTTTTACCCTTTTTTGTTTCCTGTACTAGCAACTCATTTTGAGCGACATTACCCGGGCGCGAAAAAGTGCAAACATTCCCTAAGAGGCCTCACTGAGTCCCCAATTTGGACTCGTTTGCTGGGGAATCGTGCAACTTGGCAACCAAAACAGCCACTCGCAAGCCCGCGGGAAAACCATGCTCGAATAACGGTCAAAACCAACGTAACGCCCATCAAGCGTACGCAATCAAAAATTCGGGGTGTTACATGGCCCTCCTCATCTTATTGCGCAACTTTGATGTTCAAAAAATTTTATTTTGAGCCCTAGATCTGTCTTAGAATTATCAAAACCATTAGCCTTAATATTTTTTACATATCACAGATATTAAAGGCGATCTGTAGTTATCATCGAAGTCTCAATAGCACAAATATTAAAGGCCGCAGATTCCATGTACTGGCCCCACAATGGATCTAAAGGCGATCTGTTGTGGGAGAACAATCATAGGTTAGCAGTTTTAAAGATGCCGACGTCGTTTTGATCATGACAAATGGATCAGACTACATCAATGCCCTCCCACAAGCTTCAAGCATCTCGAGTCGCAGCTTCAAGCTTGTCTGGTCGCCCCATCGCCGTCCATCTTTCGGTCGCTAGACGACCGCGCCACTACCCCTGACTGACTCATCAGGGGCCGGTGTTCCCTCCGGAGGGGGTCCAGCAGCCTTGCGCGTTCGGCGACAATCGGAGTTTGCAAAAAGAGAGCTTATGCTCTCTCGGGTGCCATCAGAGTCTCAATTTCTATTGGAACAACCTCCTCCCCTTTATCTGGAGGGGGTTTGCCAACTATCCTCTAACAAGATACATCCTCCCAGCGCCACCCCAGAGCACTAGAGGATAGCCTATAACATCACTTCGGTGTCCGTAACAACACTCCTGCAGCTGGAGCATGCATGTATCTTGTCAGAGAGCTAGGAAGGGAGGAGAGGGGAGAAGTAGAGGGCCTTCTGGAGCACTAGTGCAGAATTTCCATTGGAGGGTGGTGGGCACAGGTAGGCTTTTCTAGCGAGCGCGAGCTTTGACAAGGTGGTCGGTTAGGATCGACTGGGAGGCGATAAGCTATATGGATGGGATGAGGCCTATATATATGCTAGGAAGGAGCCCCCTCCCCCTTAACCATTGATGTGGGACTAATTTCCTAAGAGATAATATGCTTTGGCCTTCTCTAGTTGGATAGGGTGGGCGGCAGAGATCTACAGGCCCTAGGACATCTTGGTGTCCAAGATAGGGGGTGGGTTTCTTTGGGATTGGGGGAAGATGAAAGGTGGGGGATTGCTTCTTTGTCTTTTGCCAAAGGCCCATTCTTTAAGTTGGGTTTTGCTAAATTTCATGCCCCCATAGGGCTAGGAGGTGGGGCCTAAGATAGATTTGGGTAGTTGTACTTAAGCAATGCGATTTGATAAGTAAAAAGCATAACTTTTGAAGTATTTGATCAAAATTAACCCCGGGGTGGATCCCTCATGTGGATCAAGGTCAAAGTAGGTCCAAGTCGTCAAGTGATGGGTCAATGTTGTGATATTGGAGTGATATTGATTTGTGCATGCTTTTCGGTGGACCACCAAGCTTAATTTGACTAATGTTGACTAAACAGTGTTGGAATTGAGAGCAAAAACTTCGTTGCTCCCGTATAAACACCATGAGTCCAATAAAACTGATTTGGGTCAATTCTGAGTTCATATGGTCAATATACTAAAACAACGTCATTGTGATGTGCATCAACACTCAAAATAGTCGGTCATATTACCCATATGACCTTGGATTATACCGGAACGAGTTCTAATACACTCATATTGACTATATGAGTTTAATGCAACTGACTGAACTCAATTCAGAGCACATATGCTAAATATACAAAATCAACATTGTCAAGACGAACTACTTAAAATGTTCATATTATCCATATTACCTTGGATGAGAATGAAACGAGTTTTATTACACTTGTAGTGACTATGTGTTCGAGTCCAATGCAACTGACAAAACTCAATTCGGACCATGTATGCTCAATATTCAAAAATGTCTTCGTCATGACACACTACGATACTCAAAATAGTTATATTCTCCATATGACCTCGGATCAGATTGAACCGAGCTCCGTTGCAATCGTATGAACTATATGAGTCTCATGCAACTGACTGAACTCAATTCGGAGTATGTATGCTGAATATTGAAAATCGGCATCGTCATGATGTGCTACGATACTCAAAAGTGTAATATTATCCATATGACTATAGATTGGAATGAAACTAGTTTCGTTGCACTTTTATTGACTAAACGAGTCTAATGTAACAGACAGAACTTAATTAGGAGCATGTATGCTCA
Organism: Platanthera guangdongensis; assembly: GCA_039583875.1. Taxonomy (NCBI): domain Eukaryota; kingdom Viridiplantae; phylum Streptophyta; class Magnoliopsida; order Asparagales; family Orchidaceae; genus Platanthera; species Platanthera guangdongensis. The sequence goes on from CM077148.1 coordinate 139,760,240, forward strand.
ATATTCAAATTTATGTCACCTCCTAACTTCCAAGGTATCTTGTAATTGATTTTGTTACTTTTTTTAGACATCTAGGACAAGAAGCATGAAAGGAGTTTCAATGCCACTAAGGTAGTACCCGTGAGTGACAACAATAGCTCTTCCGAATATGAAGAAGATACCTATATTGGGATGACTGCATTTTTTAATGAGAAAGATAACATTACACCCCCATCCGTCACATGGAATATAACAGAAGGTCCGGTCGGGGCCCTACGTTATATGCCACGAACAGTCAGTGGAGTCACGCAATAATACCAAAGTAAAATCATAGGAGCACGCGTCCTAACTCAGAGCATTCTACCAAAAGCTTTTATAACAGTTATAAGAACCCAAAAATAACGCATGAATGTCCACTACAGCCACATTAGAAATGAAATAACATAGACCAATCTTTTGGCCTTATGACCCTATAATAGTTTGATCAATAAAAGTGTCTTATAAACTTCGGCTTGCAGGCCGGCCACAAATGAACATAATAAAATAAACATTTCGTTTTGGCCTTCAAGGGCCAACACAACATCAAGGGCTTCAGCCGGCTACTTGGCACTAGGCTCAACTGTTCCTGCAAGAACAATCCACCGCAGGGTGGCAAAACAAGGCAACGGTCAGCTAAAGCTGACCAAATTATAATGACCCCGCCCCTTAACCGGTGCAGCAGTGATCCTTCACTGCATCTCATTAGTATAATCAAACATGATAGTGAAAATACAATTTAAGCACACTTCACCGCAGGCGTAGGAACGCATTTCCACAAACCCCGTGCACTCAGGGCACATTCTCGGTGAATCCGGTCCATTACGAGGCTTCACCACCGCCCCCAAGACGGCAAACATCGTGAGCGTTTTAGTCTTTATGGCCAAAGCCTAAGACCCACCTTCCATGCCATCGGTAAGTGTCACGTATATTAGGTCTCTTTAACCGAACCACATAGAGCGGTACGGTTCCACTCAACATGTTGCTCACACCGCCATGTCAATTTAAGTCGTAGACTCAGGTCAAGCTTTCCTGAATCCCGAGTATCGATCATACAATAGTACAAAACCCGGTTATGCACAAGGTTGGCTCGCAGACCAAACTAACTGGGCTCCCAGAGCACACAGCCTCACAACACTGGCCCCGAGGTCTCAAAGAGACAAGCCTCGCAATAACAGAGCTACCGCCATACGGTACCTGGCAAAAATACATTTTTGCCCAGTTTTCTGGGTGCACCTTGGAGTTAGTCCCCAAGGCTCCCTATTGAAATCTACCACGTAGAAATCCCGAAAAACAAACGGCACAGTGACTTCTCTGGTGATACATTCATAATGAAAACATCACCGATCCAGACCAACATTTCTGGATAGGCTTCACATACCATGTCTATGCCCGTACTTCGATTCCGGACTCTATATGCAAGACTACGGGGATAAACCATATCTACCTGAAGGAATACCTCACACTCACCGCCCACACGTAGGAGAGAGTTTCCTATGCAAAAAGGAAGAGGACTTCACATGTCCAAGTAGAGAATCATTATCCTATAGGCTCGCTTCGGCACCATGGAAAACTAGCCGGATGAAAAGCACCGCAATGGACTCGCCTCCGTGGATCTGGACTCGGCTCGCGATTCAGAGCTCCGAAGGTCCAACAATGGCCGGAATCTTCCATCTTCTTCTCCCTTTGCTCTCCCCTCTCTCTAACTCTTAGAAAGAGAAATAGTCAAATAGAATGAGGCCTAAACCCTCATTTCCCAGCTATATACCAACAAGAGGGATCCTGGGCCGTCGGATCCCTCTAAAATGAATTGGAAGGCCTAGATTGACCTTTAAAATCATCTATCCGGGGCCGCACACAGCTTGTGACATGCCCGTGTCACAGGCCGTGTCTCACTTTTGTACAAGAATTTGTCGATCTCCGAATCAGGATACGATCTCTGACACGCCCGTATCATCCCTGGACACGCCCGTGTCAAGCCTGGACACGTCTGTGTCACACGGTGTGTGCCTCAATCGACACAGAAACCGTCACGCCAGAATAGGACATGGCTTTCGACACGCCTGTGTCCGTGCTGGACATGCCCGTGTCCGACCTGGACATGCCCGTGTCCCAGGGCGTGTTGCTTACTCAACACAGCCCGACAAACACAAAGCAGGACAAGGCTTTGGATACGCCCGTGTTCGCCCTGGACACGCCCGTGTCCGACCTGGACACACCAGTGTCCCAGGCCGTGTTCAACACTCGATAAAACTCAGCCAATTCAAGTAAAGGACACGGCTCTGGACACACCCGTATCACAGGCCGTGTGAAACCATAATGGCTCCAAAGCTCTCAAAAACACTACCCATTCATATTCGAGTTTTGGGGCGTCACAATTCCCCCCCCCCCCTTAAAATAAATTTCTCCCGAAATTACAGAATGGAAATGTACACCAAGTTAACCGGTACCTGAGTAGAAAAGCTCGAGATACTCCTAAAGCATGGTCTGCTCTCGCTCCCACGAAAGCTCCTCACGACCACAATTGTCCCATCAGACCTTGACCATCCTAATAGTTGTTCCGTAATTGTTTGACCTTCGTATCCTTGATCCGAATGTGTCTAACTTTAGTTGTTAGCCCACTATCAACTGATACTTAATCCACAGCAACCACTTGCGCTGGTTCTTTCATAGCTTTGCGTCGGACCGAGATGTGCAATACATCATGTAAACCACTCAGCTCTATTGAAAGAGCCAACCGATAGGCGTCTTCACCAACCCGCTCCAAGATCTCAAAAGGCCCAACATACCTTATACTAAGCTTCTTTAAGCGTTGAATCCTCGATACGCCTTTAAACAGCTTTATCTTGAGGTATACTCAGCCGCCCACCGCAAACTCCATGTTTTGATGCTTGGCGTTGTAGTACTTGGTATGTCTATCTTGAGCAATCAGTAGTCATTCCCGAATCATCCGAATAGTTGGCGTAGCATCTTCAACCTCTCTTAGCATATAAAGCTTCGATTCTCTTGTTTCTAGCCAAGCCAAAGGTGTACGACACCTCTTTCCATATAGAGCTTCAAACGACGCCATCAGAATACTGCCTTGGTAGTTGTTATTGTATGCAAACTCAATCATGTAAATATGGTCCTCCCACCTTTTACCAAAATCCAATGCACACATGTGATGCATGTCTTCCATCGTCCTGTTCACCCTTTCAGTTTGCCCATCTGTATGCAGGTGAAAAGTTGTGCTGAAGTTCAGCTTGGTAAACAACAACTGATGAATGAGCCTCCAATCGTTGGATGTGAACCGACCATCACGGTCACTAACGATGCTCCGGGGTACACCATGCAAAAGGACTATATTATCAACATAAAGCTTCTCCAACTTCTCCACAGAATCATCCTTCCTATTGGGTATAAAATGTGACACCTTCGTTAAACGTTCAGCAATCACCCAAATGGTGTTGTTCCCCTTGTATGATCTCGGCAAACCGTGCACGAAGACCATACAGATGTCATTAAACTTCCACTCCGGTATAGGCAAGGACTTTAGAAACCCACCTAGCTTCTGGCATTTGGCCTTCACCAAGGCACAAGTCTGACACTTCGCCACGTATAGCGCTATGTCTTTCTTCATACCTGGCCATCAGAACAGTCTCTTCATGTCTTTGAACATCTTTGTGCTCCCAGGGTGAATTGAGTACTTGGTAAAATGCACCTCATACATCAAATCTTCTCATAATTTCCCAACATTAGGGATGCACAACCGACCACCTCTCCAAATAAGGCCATCGTCATATAAAACTGGTCATTTGACCCATCCACAAACTCCGCCAAGTGACGTTTCACGCTTACGTCCAACTCCAAGGCCTTTCGAATCCTGTCCGCGAGGTCATATTGAACCTCTGTCCAACTTAAACATGCATTAGCACTAGACCCCTTGTCAACACACGAGATCTCCAAAGCCTCCAAATAATTAATGAGTCGCTCGTCATGCATATGCAACCTGTTGGCATGTGTAGGAGTTCTACGGCTCAAAGCATCTACCACAACATTCCCTTTCCCAGGAATATAATGAATCTTGTAGGTGTAGTCCCCAAGGAACTCCATCCACCTACACTGGCGCATGTTATGGTCCTTCTGATCAATCAGATACTTCAGACTCTTGTGATCTAAATAAATGACGACCATTATTTCATACAGGTAATGCCTCCAAAGCTTGAGAGCGAATACCACGGCCGCCAAATCCAAGTCATGGACCGGGTAGTTCCTCTCATGCACTTTTAACTAACATGCTCCATAGGCTATCACCAACCCATGCTGAAGCAGAACACAGCCTAACCCACTCCCAGAGGAATCAGTGTAAACCTCAAAGCCTTCAGAACCACAAGGCGAACATAACACAGGTGTCGTGGTCAAATGACACTTTAGTTCTTTGAAAGCTTGTGCGCATTCAAGCGATCAAACGAACTTCTGATCTTTCCTTGTTAGAGTAGTGAGGGGTAATACTATCCATGAGAAGTTCTCCACGAAGTGCCTGTAATAGCCGGTAAGCCCCAGAAAACTCCGCACTTCCGCCACCGAAGACAACACAGGCCACTCCCGTATAGAAATAATCTTTGTCGGATCTACCGCAATACCTTCTCCACTAACCACGTTACCAAGGAATGCTACCGAGGACAACCAAAGTTCGCATTTGGAGAACTTGGCATACAGTTGGTTCCTCCTCAATGTCTCAAACACCATATGTAGGTGCTCGAAATGATCCTCCTCGCACAGCGAGTACAGCAGTATATCGTCGATAAAGACTATCACGAACTGGTCCAAGTATTCTCTGAACTTCCTATTCATTACATCCATAAACACAGATGGCGCATTCGTCAGCCCAAACGTCATGACAGTGAACTCATAATTCCCATAGCGTGTGCTGAAAGACGTCTTGAGAATGTCACTTTCCCGTATCTACAGCTGAAGGTATCCGGATTTCAGATCCAACTTTGAGTACACAGTCGACCCCACCAGCTGGTCGAACAGATCATCAATCCTTGGGATCAGATACTTAATCCTTTCTTTTAGCTTATTCAACTCTCGGGAATCAATGCATAGTCATAAGCTTCCGTATAAATATTCTTAACAAAGAGAACCGGCGCTTTCCAAGGCGACGAGCTTGGATGCACATAACCCCTGCTCTATCAATTCCTGAAGTTATGCATTCAACTCTTCCATTTCCCTCGGTGCTAAGCGGTAAGGACACCGCGACATTGGTTTGGCACCTGACACCACATACTAACATACTTTTAACTTAGTCTAGCGCTAGGTGTTCAGTCCTAGAGCGACTCCTTTGAGTTGTAAAACAATATAAGCATGCTACTCCGACATTTAGTCCATGCCACAGATTACGTCAAACTCCACTAGGCAGAATAGATGCTTCTATGTCATATGCTTGACTTCTTATTCACACTCTCAAGCAACAAACTCTTTTTGCGCATATCGAACACCCGTTCGGTAACAACGCATCCAATTTGTCCCTTGACATTGAAGGAGGTACTCTGATGCGCGATACAAACTCTTCGGACAAAAATAAATGCAAAGCTCCTGTATCGAACAGTGCTCTCGCCAGAACGTCCAAAATCATAATGAACCGTAAAACATAACAATCAAACAACCAGAGCATAAGACACAAGGTATGGAAAACACTAATGCTAAACTCTAACGCATACCTGACACAATGTCTCCTTGCTTGATGGCCTCCTGCTAGCCAATATTATAGACTCTCAGTTGGGCTGGGGCTCGATGGGAGGCGGTTGAATCTACCGACTTTCCCTTTTTAGCATAAGTTTCCCCTGACTTCCGCTCTGATTTGCCGCTCCAACAGTCTCTAGCCATATGACCTATATGGTCATAAGTATAGCAAGTTAGCATAAGTCAGCCTGCAACGGCTCCCAACTTAGCTTTCGTTGTCTTTGGGGCATCACCACGACAATCTCGGGCTAAGTGTCCTAACTTGCCACAAGTATAGTAAGTATATGGAGCTCGACTAGTAGATGTTCTAGATCTCTGAATCCTCTTCCCGCGGTATTCCGACTTTACTGAACCAGCAGAGTTTGTTACCCTGAACTCTGACGTCTGATTGACTTTTGCCAAATCTTCTTCCAAACATCTAGCCGACTCCACCAACGCTCGAAATCCAAGTAGCTTTAGTCCTACCAACAACAGTCGTAATTCATCACACAGACCGTTGTAAAATCTATTAACCGTGGTCTGTTCATTCTCCATCTAAAACCCTGAGTATCTCCTTATCAAGACAAACGCATGCAAATACTCATCCACTGAGTGCATTCCCTGAGTCAAAAGCATATTCAACTGCTACTATGATGTTCTACCACATGCCCTTTGCGCCGGCGTGCTAATTGGTACTGCAGCCATCCCGGGGATAGGGCGCTGCACATGCCCTCCATGTTCGGCTTTGAACATAGCAAACACCTCTTCAACAGCCATCCAAATGGTTTCTGCAGAAGGAGGGGTCGCAGGCACGTCCTTAGGTGCACTACTCTCTGTGAAAAGTTGTTGTTGCGACTGTCGCACACCGCTCCTAGTCACCTATAGTTGTACAACACACCATTAAGCGACCAAACAAAATTGCAAAAAGCAATTATAGGAACACCCAGGTTTCTCAAACATATGTATTTTCATTCCTAAGTGAACATTCATGGGTTCTTTTCATGTTATAATGATGATGCACATACATGTGCTCACCACCCCTTAAAAGAATTCATCCGTGAATTCAAATAAGCAAGACCGATTCCTTAGTCTGATACCAAAAAGTTACACCCCCATCCGTCACATGGAATATAACATAAGGTCCGGCCAAGGCCCCATGCCATATACCACGAACAGTCAGTAGAGTTATGCATTAATACCAAAGTAAAACCATAGGAACAAGCGTCCTAACTCAGAGCATTCTAGCGGAAGCTTTTAAATCAGTTATAAGAACCCATAAATAATTCATGAATGTCCGCTACAGCCACATTAGGAATGAAATAACATACACCAATCCTTTGGCATTATGGCCTTACAATAGTTTGATCAATAAAAGTGTCTTACAAACTTCGGCTCGTAGGCCGGCCACACATAGACATAATAAAATAAACATTTCACTTTGAGTTCAAGGGCCAACATAACATCAAGGGCTTCAGCCCGCTACTTGCCACTAGGCTCACCTGTTCCGGCAAGAACAATCCACCGCACGGTGGCAAAACAAGACAACAGTCAGCTAAAGCTGACCAAATTATAACGACCCCGCCGCTTAACCGGGGTGGCGGCGCTCCTTCCCTGCATCTCATTAGTATAATCAAACATGATAGCGAAACTACAATTTAAGCACACTTCACCACAGGCATAGACACGCACGTCCACACACCTCGTGCACTATGGGCACATTATCGGTGAATCTATTCCATTCCAAGGCTTCACCACTGCCACAAGGATGACAACCATCGTGAGCATTTTAGTTTTTACGGCCGAAACCTAAGACCCACCCTCCATGCCATCGGTAAGTGCCACATACATTTGGTCTCTTTAACCAAACCACATAGAGCGGGTACGGTTTCACTCAACCTATTGCTCACACCGCCATGTCAATTTAAGCCATAGGTGTCGGTCAAGCTTCCCTGAATCTCGAGTATCGATCATACAATAGTAAATAACATGGTTATGCACAAGGTTGGCTCGCAGAATAAACCAACTGGGCTCCTAGAGCACACAGTCTCACAACACTAGCCCCCAGGTCTCAAAGAGACAGACCTCGCAATAATAGAGCTACCGTCACGCGGTACCTGACAGAAATAAGTTTCTGCACAGTTTTTTGGGTACACCTTGGAGTTAGTCCCCAAGGCTCCCTGTTGAAATCTACCACGTAAAAAACCCGAAAAACAAACGGCACAGAGTCTTCTTCGGCGATATATGCATAATGAAAACATCACCGATCCAGACCATGGATTGGAAGTTTCGGCCATGGTGGTGAGGGGTGAACCTGGGCTCAATCTGGCTGGGAAATGGCTGGAAACTCCACCTCTTCCACAGAGGTGTTGAATCTAGCAATAAAGGGTGGCCCTTGGCCTCCCTATGACGTAGATGGCCTTCTCCCTCATTTTCTCTCTCCTCCATTAAAGTGCAAAACTGAAGTTTTCTCTCTCCTAGCCATCATGGCTGATTTTGATCTCCCCTATAGCCTATTGGCACCCCACTAACTCATAATATTAGATAATTAACATGAGGTTAGCCCAAGTGGATATGGCTTGAGCTTGGGTTAGCCCATTTGAGCTAAGTTTGACCAAACACTTGAATAGAGTTGACCTTGGTCCACATGACCAATTTGGTTGACCCCAATGGGTCCTTGGTGACCCATTGCCTTGGGTATGGTTGGTTGGGCATATTGGGGGTCACTTGACCCTTAGTTAGAGCACTTTGACCTTTTTGGAGGTAGGGTTGACTTGCATCAACTTAGCATCTTTGGTTGATCCCAATGGGTCCTTGGTGACCAATTGGCCTCCCCTAAGATCTAGGAAGGGTTTGCTAGGGTTGTCTTGGCACTTTGGAGGTCACTTGCCCTTAGGAAGGGTACTTTGACCAAATTAGGGTTAGAGTTGACTTTGGTCAACCTAAAATCTTGGGTTGACCCCAATGGGACCTTAGTGACCCATTGACCTAATGTTAGGGTTAGGAAGGCATGTGTGGGGTTGAATTAGATAAGGGAAGGTCAATTGATCTTAAGTAGGCCACTTGACCCATTTAGGGTTGAAAGTCCACTTAGTGTCAACTACCTTCACCTATGGGGGGGGGGGGAATAGGTGTCTTGCAGCGTTTTTGCGGAATTAAAATCGTACATGCACAAGAAAACAAAACAACACAGCACAGAAAGGACACAAGCAATTTATAGTGGTTCCCCGATTTGGGTACGCCCACTTTCCCCCTTCGACCTATCTCCCAACCAGGGACGACTCGGTCACTTCACCAACATGATTGAAATCCAATCCTTGCACTAACGGAAGGAACCCTTCCATACGTAGGGTTCACCACTCCCACAACACGGGTTGCACCCAACCCTTACAACTAGGGACCAATCGGTCCGTTACAAAGAAATTGAAAATAGATTGTATAAGAAATACAAACAACTTATGGAGACTAAGGTGTCCCTCTTCGTTCGATGACGTGTTCTTGAAGTCAACGAAGAGTCCACAACCCTAGATCTCACTTGGAGAGAATCTCCCCGAAACCGGCGGCGGCAAGAAGGGCGGCGGCTTGGTTCTCGGGATCGGCGGCGACAACGGCGTGCTGCGACTGTTCTTTGGAGATTCAATCTCCATAGCAAAGCTAGCAAGATCTTCCAACGGTCATACTAGGATCGATCGTCTCGATCGATTTGGAAGGGGAAGGTTTTCCCGATGAACGAATCAAGAGACAAAGGATCTCTGGTTAGACGCGTGAGACGATGTGCTTGGCTGAGCTTCTGTCGTCGGGAGATCTGGAAGAAACCACGATCAAAGACAGCGATCAACTGCACGAGCGGCGACGACGGCGGTGGAGAAGGTTTCACGATCTAGGTCACGTCGGTGCCTCGGGTTTAGGCTTCTTTTTAATTTTTCTTGATCGACTGTTCACAAATACGCGAGTATTTATACAGTATAATACTTCTTTATGACCGTTGTGGGTCCCACCAGAAGAAACTGTAATACCGGTTCAAAACAGAGCCTTGACATTTGATGCGGTCCAGCGTGCTTCAGAAATTTGCCTAAGGCAAAATCGGCGAGAATCGAAGGTGATTCTCGATGATTTTGACTTAGCGACAGATTTGCACGCCCTGATTTAGCCGGATAGAGTCGGCGAGAATCAGCCAGTGATTCTCGATGATTCGGCGAGAATCACTAAGTGATTCTCGTCGATTATTACTTAGATGATTTTTCATCTTTCCACCCATGAGCTGCTCTTTGACACCGACTCGGCGAGAATCACTTGGTGATTCTCGTCGATTATTACTTAGATGATTTTTTGTCTTTCCACCCATGAGCTGCTCTTTGACCCATCCTTGCTCCTTGTCTGCTCTTGCATTATCACAACCCTGTACTTGAAAATATGTACACTCCAATAGATAGAGTACACGTAGGCCAACACACTGATCTGCTCAATGAGGGATTACGTCGCGCAGACCCGTGTATATTGACCTACTGCACCCTGACATTGGTGTGTACTTAGCGTGGAATAACTGCAAGCACAACTTAAAAGATTTCATCAAATACATTGTCTATTTACCTTAGCTTGTTCAGGGGCTTCTTCAAATCAGGTACGTTGTGGATACAATACCCAACAATCTCCCCCTATTTGAAGAAGCCTAAACCCTACAAGCTAAGGTGCATAGAGCGTATGGGAATGAAAATCATAAACTTAAAATTGAGTTGAGAGAGATATTCATTACCAATACCAATTTCTTGAGAGCAAACTTGGAGCCACCTTAGCCTTAGCCGGAGGGTAATCTCCCCCTTTTCGGCTTCTGCAAATCTGGGTCTGTTGCATTTGACCCCTTGCTCCCCCTCAGTTCTTGTACCTGTGCTCACACTTGAGTTCCTGGTAGAGGCTCCCCATAGATGCACGAGCCTGGAGCTTCTGTAGTCTTCATTCCTCATAGTTTAGCATCCCCAATTCAGTTTTGAAAAGACTGAACTTGGCTTCTTCTAAGGGCTTTGTGAAAATATCTGCAATCTGCTTGTCCGTGGGGACATAACAGAGAGAGATGTCCTTGTTCTCCACGTGCTCTTGAATGAAGTGGTAGCGCACTTCAATATGCTTCGTTCTGCTGTGCGATACCGGATTGTTGGCAATTGCAATTGCACTGGAGGAGTCGCAGTATATTGGTACTTCCTTGAACTGAAGGTCGTAGTCGGCTAACTGGTTTCTGATCCATAGGAGTTGTGCGCAACAGTTGCCTGCCGAGATGTACTCAGACTCTGCTGTGGAGGTTGCTACACAATTCTGCTTCTTGTTGTTCCATAAGATAAGCCTTCTTCCGAGGAATTGACACGTCCCGGAAGTGCTTTTCCTGTCATCCCTACTCCCTAGGGGTTGAGCGACGTATACTTCCTCTTTCAGGTCTCCGTTCAAGAATGCTGATTTCACATCCATTTGATAGACTGTGAATCCTTTGTGCGAAGCATACGCCAGGAACAATCTGATTGCCTCGAGCCTTGCCACTGGTGCAAAGGTCTGGTCGAAGTCAATCCCCTCCTCTTGTCTGTAACCTTGAGCCACCAGCCTGGCCTTATTCTTTATGATGACACCATGTTGGCATCAAATTTTTGGATGTTATTTGCCACTACATGAGCATTCTGATTAACTACTGCGAGAGTATCTGTGTTCTTTTTCAATCCTTCCATAAGAAGAGTTACAGCTTTGTCGGCTGCTGTATACTTGTCTTCGAACTTCTTTTCCATCAAATCCAGTTTGTGATTAATTTCCACAACTTTCTTGAGCATTAGATTCTCAGATTTCTTAATTCTTTTTAACACTTTATTTTGAGCTTGCTCAAAAGACACTTTGAGCTCATCCACTATACCTTGAATAACATTCACTGTGTGATTAGCTAGATCAGCTCGTGGTGGATGACCCTGAGGCATTCCTTGGCCTTGCTCTTCTACAGATTCACTTGTAGAGCTGGACACTTGCACAGTCTCTAAAGGGGGAATATTTGCAGCCTCAGTAGATTTCTCAGAAGTACTTAGCAGCCTCTGCTGAGAGGACTCCCCCTCCACTGTTGCACAAGTTTTCTCAGGAACTATCTCAGGAGCTTGCTTTTCAGATGGAACTTCAGTGTCGTCCTGAGGCTCCATTACTTCCTGTCTCTCATTTCCTTCTTACCCATCCTCATCATCCATGATGTCATTCTCAACTGCATCATCTTCCAAACCTTCCTCATCATTCTCCTCTACATCACCTCCGGCTCCTAGATCATTCACGTTCAGGGCCGCCTCATTTTCCACCACATCTTCACTTTCTTCTTGCAGATCCGGAACTACATCTCTAGCTATCTGAGAGATGCCAGATATGACATTAGCAGAAGCGGGTAGAGGCTCCCCCTCAATTCCTGCAGTCAGTGCATCAGGAACTTCACTGGGAATAGCCACGGAATCTGCTACATTTCTGTCCTCGGCAGGAGATTCTTCTTGTTCTACTACCACTGCAGCCTGCCCGATGCGTCGCTCCCATCTGTCAAATACGCTGGAGTCCATTTTCTTCAAATAATGCAATGGAACTCCTTTACTCATGTCGAACCTATCTCCGTTCAACTGATTAAGATATAGGCTGATGATTCATCCAAAACTTGGAGATCTAAGAGTGTCCTTAATCTTCTCAAAAAGCATAGCCCCCCAGTTGAATCTCTTTCTGCAGACAATCGCCACAAGAATCTTGAACATGTCAGCTGAGATGTGGTCATGTGAGCCGGGTTTGCATATCAGTACTTTCCCAATTATGTCGGACAAGAGTTTCCCCTCCTCATTCATTTCTTGATGTCAATTGTAAGTTTTAGTGACTTCCAATGACGTATCTTCTTTAATTTTCGGTGGACTGATTTATGCCATTGTAGATAGTACTTCTGTTATTCCAGATACTTGTTCCAATGCATTCTTGAAACATCTTCTGTCTAGTTCCCATCATATTTACGGGAACCTAGACTACCCTGCAAAAGAGTGTTACCTTACCTTAGGAACCCAATATGTATTGGGTCCTAGGTTCTTGTTAGCATAAAAACTCGAATGCCTTCTGTAACACCCCCATCTGTCGCATGGCATATAATAGAATGTCCAGCTGGAACCCGACGCCATATACCACAGACAGTCGGAATGGATACTAAATGAATAATCAAACCGACCAATTAAGACTACTCGTCCTAATCACAGAGCATTCTAGCGGAAGATTTTAAAGTTGAAAGAACCCAAAATTAAATCCTTCAATATGAATGTCCACAGCTACAACAACAGGAATGAAACCCTAAATACACAGAAACGGGTACATGGCCTTATGGCCTTACAAATGTTCACTTAATAAAGAGTGTTTTACATACATCGGCTCGCAGGCCGGCCACATATGATAAATATAAAAACAGCTACTCTATGGCCTTCTAGGGCCAGCACAACAACATGGGCTCCAGCCCGCTATTTGGCGCTCGGCTCCGCAGCACCTGCAAGCACATACCACCGCACGGTGGCATATAAAGCAACGGTCAGCTAAAAGCCGACCAAATTATAACGACCCCGCCCCTTACTCGGGACGGCGGTGCTCTTTCCCTGCATAACATTAGCCCAATAATATATATAGCGCAATATAATTTCGCCACAGGTGTAGGCTCACACGGCCAAACACCCCGTGCACTCAGGGCACATTCATGGTGAACCCTGACCCATCAGTACATTCACCACCACCCCCAGGATGGCAACAACATGTGAGCATTTAGCCTTTCTGACCACCGTCTAAGGCTCCGACTATGCCAACGGCCAGTCCCCGTCTTCGGGTCTCTCGCACTGAACCACATAGCCTAGGTCCAATTCCACTTGCCCATTGCTCACGCCGCATGTCCAATTTAAGTCCTTTGCGCGGGCCAAGCTTCTCTCGGATCCCAAATTTTCCAAAACAATCTCATAACCCAGTTATGATCAAGGCCGGTTCCCAGACCGCCAAGTTAGCAGAACACGTTTCCGCTCAGTTTTCCGGGTGCGCCTTGAAGCTAACCTCCAAGGATCCCTGCTGCAATCTACCGCATAGAAACCCGAAAAATCCAAAGCACGGAATCTTGTCCGGCAAAACCACATCAAATGCAACATCACCGATCCAGACAAAACACGTCCGGGTAGGCTTCACACACAATGCCTATGCCCGTACTTACGATTCCGGGCTCTATATGCAACACAAGGGGGACTATTCACATCAACCCCAAGGAACACCACGCACTCACCGCACACTCGCAGGAGCGGGATTCCCTATGCAGAAAGAAAGAACTTCAAACGCTCAAGTTGAGAATCGTTACCCTTGTAGTCCGTTTTGGCGCCATGGAAAAACTACGTGGTTAGAACTCTTCGCAATGACCTTCCCTCCACGGATCCGCTCTCCGATTTCGAAACGGTGATCCGATGCTCCGCCGGCGGCCGGAAACCTCCTTCTTCTTCCTCTTCTCTCTCACTTTGGAAGGAGAAAGCTTTGGAGAGAAAATGAGGAATTAACCCCCTATTCCCGACCTTAGCAGAGCAGGATCTCATCTGGGCCGTCGGATACTAATTAAAGAAAATGAACGGCTCAGATCTGCACAAAATTCTCCAGACCTGGGTCGAACACGGCTTGGCACACGGCCGTATCCCAGGCCGTGTGCCTCGATCCAGGCACGATCGTTGAACTGAGAAACGCACACAGGCCAAGACAAGCCCGTGCCTAACCTAACACGCCCGTGTCGGGTTCCTCGACACGCCCGTGTTCGGGGGCGTGTCACGCATAACTGCCACGACAACGGACACGACCCATCAGGACACGGGTAGGGACACGGGTTGGCACACGCCCGTGTCGGATGATACGCCTGTGTCATCCGGCCGTGTTTCTGGCCATGTCCTTCTCGGGTTGAAAATGGCCAAAAAATCACCAGCTAGACACGACCTTGGACACGCCCGTGTCCTAGGCCGTGTACCCCTACAGGCACCAAAAACCCTTTTTTCGTGACCGACTCGCACACAACTTTCGGGGCGTTACAAATCTCCCCCACTTAAGGAATTTCGTCCCGAAATTAAGCAAAGGTACACAAAAGCTAAATGATACCTGAGTGGAATAACTCGGGGTATTCTTCCAACATAGCTTGCTCTCGCTCCCAAGAAAGCTCCTCACGTCCGCAATTATCCCAACGGACTTTAACCATTCTGACCTCCTTGTTGCGGAGTCATTTGACTGCAACATCTTCAATTCGCACTGGCTTGACCCTTATTGTTAACTCATAATCAACCGGTACCTGATTGTCCGCAACGATCTGCAAAGGCTCTTGCATTGCCTTACGCAACATCGATACGTGGAACACATCATGCAGCCCACTCAACTCCGTCGACAGCTTCAACCTATATGCCGCCTCGCCAACACGCTCCAGAATTTCAAATGGTCCAAGGTATCTCGGACTCAGCTTCTTCAAGCATCGAACCCTCGATACACCCTTGAATGGCTTGATCTTTAAATATACCATGTTGCCAACGTTGAACTCCACATTTCTATGTTGGCATTGTAATACTTTGATTGTCTATCCTGAGCAATCTTCAACCTTTCCTGAATTGTCCGTATCATTGAAGTGGCATCTTCCACCGCGTGACGTTTATACAACTTCGATTCGCCTGCCTCCAACCAAGAAAACGGCGTGCGACATTTCCTCCCGTACAAGGCTTCAAAAGGCGCTATTCCAATACTTGCCTGAAAGCTATTGTTGTACGCAAACTCCACAATGTACAGGTGATCCTCCCAATGCTTCCCGAAATCTAGGACGCACATGCGAAGCATGTCCTCCATAGTCATGTTGACTCTCTCGGTTTGGCCATCTGTCTGCGGGTGAAAGGCTGTGCTGAACTTTAGCTTAGTACCCAACAGACCATGCACCAACCTCCAGTTATTTGACGTGAAGCGTCCATCTCGATCACTAACAATACTGCTAGGCACACCATGCAATCGTACAATGTTATCCACGTAGAGTTTGGCTAACTTTTCCACCGGATCCTCCTTTCTCAATGGGATAAAGTGCGACACCTTTGTCAAACTATCTACGACCACCCAAATGGCGTCGTTTCCCTTCTGCGACTTCGGCAAACCGTGCACAAAATTCATAGATATGTCGTCAAACTTCCATTCTGGGATAGGAAGTGATTTCAAGAAACCTCCGGGCTTCTGGCATTCCGCCTTCACTAATGCACAAGTACGATACTTGGCCACATAAAGTGCCACATCATTCTTCAAACCCGGCCACCAGAATAATTTCTTCATGTATTTATACATTTTCGTGCTTCCCGGGTGGATTGAGTACTTGGTATGATGAACCCCATACATCAACTCCTCCCGAATACTATCAGCACTAGGAACGCATAGTCGACCGTCCTTCCTTAGCAACCCATCTTCAACCACAAACTGGGAATTTGAGCCATCCAGAGCTTCATCCAAGATTTTCTTCATGCTGCTATCCTGAACCAAAGCCCGCCGAACTCTATCCGCTAGGTCACACTGCACCTCTATCCAAAACAGTTTCGCCTCGGCACTAGACTGCTTATCGACGCAAGATATATCCAATGCCTCCA
Organism: Platanthera guangdongensis; assembly: GCA_039583875.1. Classification (NCBI taxonomy): domain Eukaryota; kingdom Viridiplantae; phylum Streptophyta; class Magnoliopsida; order Asparagales; family Orchidaceae; genus Platanthera; species Platanthera guangdongensis. Next base: position 139,776,589 of record CM077148.1, read on the forward strand.
ACTCTTGGACCAATCTCTCATCATGTACTGATAACCAATTGGCTTGTGCGGGAATCTTACGACTCAATGCATCCGCCACTGCATTTCCCTTCCCAGGCACATAGTGTATCTTGAAGGTGTAGTCCCCTAAGAACTCCATCCACCTCCGCTGCCTCATGTTCAGATCCTTTTGGTCCAATAGGTACTTCAAACTTTTATGATCGGTGTAAATATCGACCTTCACACCGTACAGATAGTGCCTCCAAAGCTTTAGAGCAAATATCATGGCCGCTAACTCTAAGTCGTGGACTGGATAATTCCTCTCATGAACCTTCAGTTGTCGTGAACCATAAGCTATCACTCTTCCATGCTGTAGTAGAACACAGCCCAAACCACTGCCCGAAGCATCACTATAGATCTCGAACCCTTCGGTTCCACTTGGCGAACATAAAATCGGCGCCGTGGTCAATCGCCTCTTCAATTCTTCAAAAGCCTGTTCGCACTCCGAGGACCACACACTTCTGATCCTTTCTTGTCAACGTCGTGAGTGGTAGTGCTATCCGCGAGAAGTTCTCTACGAAGCGCCCATAGTAGCCAGCAAGCCCCAGAAAGCTCCGGACCTCTGCCACCGTAGACAACGTAGGCCACTCTCGTATTGCCATTATCTTCGCCGGATCTACAGCTATTCCTTCTCCACTGACAACATGACCAAGGAACGCTATCGAGGATAACCAGAATTCACACTTGGAGAACTTTGCATACAACTGACTTTTTCTCAATGCCTCCAACACCATGTGTAAATGCTTGTAATGATCCTCCTCGCACCGCGAATACACCAGAATATCATCGATGAATACTATCACAAACTGATCCAAGTATTCTCTGAACGTCCTATTCATCAGATCCATAAACACGGATGGCGTATTCGTCAACCCAAACGGCATAACCGTGAACTCGTAATGCCCAAACCGCATACTAAATGCTGCCTTTGGGATGTCGCTCTCCCTTATCCTCAACTGATAGTAACCGGACTTCAAATCTAACTTCGAATATACAGTTGATCCAACCAACTGATCAAATAGATCGTCAATCCTCGGGATTGGATATTTGTTCTTCTCCATAAGTTTTTTCAATTCCCGATAATCGATACAAAGCCGCAAGCTCCCATCTTTCTTCTTAATAAAGAGAACTGGTGCGCTCCAAGGCGACGAACTTGGACGCACATAACCCTACTCTAGCAACTCCTACAGTTGCATCTTCAACTCTGTCATTTCTCTTGGGGCTATCCGATAGGGGGAGCGTGACACCGGTTTGGCACCCGGTACTAGCTCTATAGTAAAGTCTATCTGCCGCTGAGGAGGGGCTCCTGGGAGATCATCTGGAAACACATCAGGATACTCGGACACAACTGGGATGCTGTCCAAACTAGGCTTAGCCGTCGAAGTCTACACTAGAGTGACATATAATTCTGCCCAAGACCGAACTGCCTTGAACATCTGAAGGGCTGACACCAGAACTTTCCCTGACCCCTTCATGCCCGCAAAAGTAGTCTCTAGATCAGTGTCCAGACCCAACTTGACTTCTTTACGTTTGCAATCAATGCATGCACTCTGCTCCGAGAGCCAATCCATACCGATAATTACATCAAACTCCACCAATGGTAGAACCAATGCCCGCAAATCAAACTCCCGGTCTCCAATCCGAATCTTCACAACACAAACCCTATCCACACGTATTGAGCACCCATTAGGCAACAACACATCCAACTTGTTTTCTGCCATCGAGAACGGAACTCCGATGCGTGATATAAACTTTTCAGACAAGAAGGAATGTGATGCTCCCGTATCAAAAAGGGCTCTCGCCAGAAACCCAAAGATTAACACAAAGCCTAGCACTGACAAACGTAAGCTAACAAATACAAAGGTAACAACTATAAAAGTTAAACCACTGTAATTTAACTCATACCTATCACCATGTCTGCTTGCTTAATGGCCTCCTGTAGACCAAGGTTGTAGACTCTAGGCTGTGCTGGAGCATGATGGGATGCGGTTGACTCCACCGCCTTCCCTTTCTCCTCATAAGTCGCTCCAGGTCTCCTCTCGGACTTTGAACGTCCACTCCAACACTCCCGAGCAAAATGCCCCGTCTTCCCGCAGTTGTAGCAAGCTCCGGGGACTCGACTTGTAGTTGCCCCCGATGCATCATCCGAAGGGGCTGAGTTCGAAGTCCTCCGCTTCTTGTTCCATATGCGGAAACCTGTCTTGTTACTTGGCACCTTGAACTCGGTCTTCCTTTCTCCTGGGTCCTTCTTCTCTTGAACTTTCTTCGCAACCTTTTCCAACGATCGGGCTGAATTGACCAAGGCTAGGAATCCCTGCGCCTTAGGCCCAGCAAGGAGTAACTGTAAATCGCCTCGAAGACCCTCATAGAATCGATTGGTCTTCCTCTCTACTTCTGAAAACATAGCACCAGCATAACGACCCAAACGTGTGAACTCATGCAGATATTCGTCCACGCTTCTGGATCCTTGAGACAACCCAAGAAATTGATTCTCCATCTCCAACTTCTGAGCAGAAGGTACAAATCTGGCTAGGAACAATCTTGAAAATTCCTCCATCGGCACATCCGCAAGTTGCCTTCCCACTAGAAGATGAAACTCCAACTCTTCCCACCACAGCCTCGCTTCACCTTCCAAAAGAAAAGTCGCTATGGTGGTCTTCTGCCACTCCTCAGTCATTGTGGCCGTCAAGACCCTCTTTATGGAAGAGAGCCAGTCCTCAGCTTGAGTTGGCGCTCCAACCCCATTAAACCTCGGAGGATTAAAGCCCATCACATACTTCAGCTGCCTTTTCGTAGTTCTTCTCGGCTCTACCAACTCCACTGCTGTGCATTCCACCACTCTCGGCTCTGCCGCCCTAACCGGTTCTTGCTCATTCGCAGGAGGTGCGCGATGCATTTGCCCTGCAGGTTGGGCATTTATCATTGCGAACACGGCTTCAGCCACCATCCTAATGGTTTCCGCTGAAGGGGGTGTAGCAGGCACGTCCCATGGTGCACTACTTTCCACCGATTGCGGACGCTCTCACTGACCAGCACCGCTCCTAGCTGCCAAAATTAGCAAAGACACACGATTAGACAACATACAAATTGCTAAAAGCAATCATTGGAACACTCAGGTTCCACAAAACAAGTGTATTTTCCATTCATAAGTGGACATTCATGGGTTCTTTTGATGTTATAACGATGACGCACACATGTGCTCACCACCCCTTAAAAGAATTCGCCCAGGAAATCATCTAAGCTTGACTGCAACCTGAAGTCTGATACCAAATTTTCCAAAACAATCTCATAACCCAATTATGACCAAGGCCGATTCCCAGACCGCCAAGTTAGCAGAACACGTTTCCGCTCAGTTTTCCGGGTGCGCCTTGAAGCTAACCTCCATCTGTCGCATGACATAAAACAGAAGGTCCAACTGGAACCCGACGCCTTATACCACATACAGTCGGAAGGGATACTAAATGAATAATCAAACCAACCAATTAAGACTACTCGTCCTAATCACAGAGCATTCTAGCGGAAGATTTTAAAGTTGAAAGAACCCAAAATTAAATCCATCAATATGAATGTCCACAGCTACAACAACAGGAATGAAACCCCAAATACATAGAAACGGGTACATGGCCTTATGGCCTTACAAATGTTCACTTAATAAAGAGTGTTTTACATACATCGACTCGCAGGCCGGCCACACATGATAAATATAAAAACAGCTACTCTACGGCCTTCTAGGGCCAGCAAAGCAACATGGGCTCCAGCCCGCTATTTGGCGCTCGGCTCCGCAGCACCTGCAAGCACATACCATCGCACGGTGGCATATACAGCAACGGTCGGCTAAAAGCCGACCAAATTATAATGATCCCGCCCCTTACTCGGGACGGCGGTGCTCTTTCCCTGCATAACATTAGCCCAATAATATATATAGCGCAATATAATTTCGCCACAGGTGTAGGATCGCACGGCCAAACACCCCGTGCACTCAGGGCACATTCATGGTGAACCCTGACCCATCAGTGCATTCACCACCACCCCCAGGATGGCAAAAACATGTGAGCATTTAGCCTTTCTGACCACCGTCTAAGGCTCCGACTATGCCAACGGCCAGTCCCCGTCTTCGGGTCTCTCGCACCGAACTACAAAGCCTAGGTCCAATTCCACTTGCCCGTTGCTCACGCCACATGTCCAATTAAAGTCCTTTGAGTGGGCCAAGCTTCTCTCGGATCCCAAATTTTCCAAAACAATCTCATAACCCAGTTATGATCAAGGCCGGTTCCCAGACCGCAAAGTTAGCAGAACACGTTTCCGCTCAGTTTTTCGGGTGCGCCTTGAAGCTAACCTCCAAGGATCCCTACTGCAATCTACCGCGTAGAAACCCGAAAAATCTAAAGCACAGAGTCTTCTCCGGCAAAACCACATCAAATGCAACATCACCGATCCAGACAAAACACGTCCGGGTAGGCTTCACACACAATGCCTATGCCCGTACTTACGATTCCGGGCTCTATATGCAACACAAAGGGGACTATTCACATCAACCCCAAGGAACACCACGCACTCACTGCACACTCGCAGGAGCAGGATTCCCTATGCAGAAAGAAAGAACTTCAAACGCTCAAGTTGAGAATCGTTACTCTTGTAGTCCGTTTTGGCGCCATGGAAAAACTACGCGGTTAGAACTCTTCGCAATGACCTTCCCTCCACGGATCCGCTCTCCGATTTCGAAAAGGTGCTCCGATGCTCCGCCGGCGGCCGGAAACCTCCTTCTTCTTCCTCTTCTCTCTCACTTTGGAAGGAGAAAGCTTTGGAGAGAAAATGAGGAATTAACCCCCTATTCTTGGCCTTAACAGAGCAGGATCTCATCTGGGCCGTCGGATACTAATTAAAGAAAACGAACGGCTCAGATCTGCACAAAATTCTCCAGACCTGGGTCGAACACGGCTTGGCACACTGCTGTGTCCCAGGCCATGTGCCTCGATCCAGGCACGATCGTCGAACTGAGAAACGCATACGGGCCAAGACACGCCCGTGTCTGACCTGACACGCCCGTGTCAGGTTCCTCGACACGCCCGTGTTCGGGGGCGTGTCATGCATAATCGCCACGACAACGGACACGACCCATCAGGATACGGGTAGGGACACGGGTTGGCACACGCCCGTGTCGGATGACACGCCCGTGTCATCCGGCCGTGTTTCTGGCCGTGTCCTTCTCAGGTTGAAAACGGCCAAAAAATCACCAGCCAGACACGGCCTTGGACACGCCCGTGTCCTAGGCCGTGTACCCCTACAGGCACCAAAAACCCTTTTTTCGCGACCGACTCGCACACAACTTTCGGGGCGTTACACCTTCCCTCAGAAATCCTATCACGAAGATTACCTCTGCCCAGAAGAGGTGGATAAGCCCTTGCCCTTGACAAAGAGGGGTTGTGCCAACAGTCTATGGCAAAGTGTCTCACCTTGCCACAGCACCAACACGTGTGAATGTTGTACCTCCGTTTTTGACCTAATCCAGTGACTGAGGTAGTTATGGTCCTAGGTCTAAACGGGATAGAGTCGAATCTGCTCACAAAATTGCCTCTTCCACCGTGACACTTGGAAGGGTGGAAGGAATGCATGTAGCGAGCGTCATGAGGCCTGGGAGGTGGTGCCTTCCTTTCAGTCAGCACCCTTCCAGAGGTCCCATGAGAACTAACTGCATGACTTCTAACCTCCCTTTCCTGTGTCCTAGGGTGGTGAGAAGCGCACTGAGAGCTGATACCAGTAGATTCATGCCGAGTTGGGGCAGTGGCCAAGAATACAAAGGGTTCAGAATGAGCCTTAGGTATTCTCTCAAGGGTGGCCATGACAGCCCTTGCACTATGGGTGTCTCCACATGAGGGCAGATCACCCTTGCAGTGACCACGGTTGTTCCTGTGATCATACCTGAAGGCATGATGAGTACTCTTCCTACCTGGAGTGGGGGGTCTGAATATCGTTTCCCCATTTCTCCATGAATTGATAATTCGGGAGATCCACCCATTTTCTTCCTTTCTCTTGATAGCATCAACCTTGGAAAAGTTGGATACTATCCTTTTCTCATTCTCTAGACTACTCTCTAGATCTGAGATTTTAGAGTCCTTAACCTTGTTGGATGCCAATTGGAGAACCAACAAGATCTTCAGCCGAGCAATCTCCTGAGCTTGCTCCTCAACAAGTAGGTTGCTTTTCTGAAGGGCTCTCTTCAGGGAATCAGGATTTTCTGAGGGGTAACAATTCCTGTCTTCAGGAACTTCAAGAGAAAATGGGCAAGATAAAGAAGTTACCTGCTCTTCAGAGTTACTGTTACTATCGTCAGAGACCGTTATGTCAGCTTCATCAGAACTACTTTTCTCAATTTCTTCTTCAGTCTCTGATAAGGACACCGGAGCCCTGATGCTGTCCAATTGATCCTTGCCTTCATTTTCAGAGGCGAGGACCCCCACATAGGCTTCATCCTCTTGCTGACAGTAGATCCCTACTTTCTCTGATCCTTCCATGAGATCTGAGATGGTTACCCACACAGAGTTGGCCGTCCCACACTTTTCCAATCTAGATCGAGAAGGTCCAGACCAGACATCCATGATGATCTGACGAATCATCTTTTCCAGATTAAATAATGAGAGTTCAGTCTCCGACATCTCAGTGATACACTTGGGAATTTGGATATCCTTTCCAGAGCCGGATGTCTTCATAGGAATGAATGGACCCTCTTCCAAGATGAGAGATGCTCGAGGATCGATAGCCTCCAAGTGATAGGACACTCTCATCTTCCAGACGGGATAATACTCCTTTGTGCACGTGGGAAGTCTTAGTGGAGAGATCCCATGATCCAGCTCCATGCTTTTGACACTGGTGGCAGGATTCTACTCAAGGTGTGAACCTTTTTGATGAGTAACCTCCCTCTGATACCACTTGAAAGTCCACTTAGTGTCAACTACCTTCACCTATGGGGGGGGGAATAGGTGTCTTGCAGCGTTTTTGCGGAATTAAAATCATACCTGCACAAGAAAACAAAACAACACAGCACAGAAAGGACACAAGCAATTTATAGTGGTTCCTCGATTTGGGTACGTCCACTTTCCCCCTTCGACCTATCTCCCAACCAGGGATGACTCGGTCACTTCACCAACAGGATTGAAATCCAATCCTTGCACTAACGGATGGAACCCTTCCACACGTAGGAGTCACCACTCCCACAACACGGGTTACATCGAACCCTTACAACTAGGGACCAATCGGTCCGTTACAAAGAAATTGAAAATAGATTGTATAAGAAATACAAACAACTTATGGAGACTAAGGTGTCCCTCTTCGTTCGATGACGTGTTCTTGAAGTCAACGAAGAGTCCACAACCCTAGATCTCACTTAGAGAGAATCTCCCCGAAACCGGTGGCGGCAAGAAGGGCGGCGGCTTGGTTCTTGGGATCGGCGGCGACAACGGCGTGCTGCGGCTGTTCTTTGGAGATTCAATCTTCGTAGCAAAGCTAGCAAGATCTTCCAACGATCACACTAGGATCGATCGTCTCGATCGATTCGGAAGGGGAAGGTTTTCCCGATCAACGAATCAAGAGACAAAGGATCTCTGGTTAGACGCGTGAGATGCTGTGCTTGGCTGAGCTTCTATCACCGGGAGATCTGGAAGAAACCACGATCAAAGACGGCGATCAACTGCACAAGCGGCGACGATGGCGGCGGAGAAGGTTTTACGATCTAGGTCACGTCGGCGGCTCGGGTTTAGGCTTCTTTTTAATTTTTCTTGATCGACTGTCATAAATACGCGAGTATTTATACAGTAGAATACTTCTTTATGACCGTTGTGGGTCCCACCAGAAGAAACCCTAAAACCTGTTCAAAACAGAGCCTTGACATTTGATCTGGTCCAGCGTGCTTCAAAAATTCGCCTAAGGCAAAATCGACGAGAATCGAAGGTAATTCTCGACGATTTTGACTTAGCGACAGATTTGCATGCCCTGATTTAGCCGGATAGAGTCGGCGAGAATCAGCCAGTGATTCTCGCCGAATCGGCGAGAATCACTTGGTGATTCTCGTCGATTATTACTTAGACGATTTTTCGTCTTTCCACCCATGAGCTGCTCTTTGACCCCGAATCGGCGAGAATCACTTGGTGATTCTCGTCGATTATTACTTAGACGATTTTTCGTCTTTCCACCCATGAGCTGCTCTTTGACCCATCCTTGCTCCTTGTCTGCTCTTGCATTATCACAGCCCTGTACTTGAAAATAAGTACACTCCAATAGAGAGAGTACACGTAGGCCAACACACTGATCTGCTCAACGAGGGATTACGTCGCGCAGACCCGTGTATATTGACCTACTGCACCCTGACATTGGTGTGTACTTAGCGTGGAATAACTGCAAGCACAACTTAAAAGATTTCATCAAATACATTGTCTATTTACCTTAGCTTGTTCAGGGGCTTCTTCAAATCAGGTACGTTGTGGATACAATACCCAACAAGGGTTATGGTTGACTTAAGCCAACTTGGCCACTTCGCTTGTCCCCATTGTGTCCTTAATGACCCTATGGACCACCCAAGGGGGTTTAGAGTGTTGTGGTGTGGTCATGAAGTCAAGTTGAAACCCTATGGTCAAACCCTAAGTTTGTGGTGAGGTTGTGCTAGAGGCAGTCCAAGGTGATTTTCACCTTGGCCCTTGTTCACTTGATCCTTTGAGCTTCTTAAGGTTTTATCATGACCCAGTCATGACAAAACCACTCATAGGGGTCTAGTTGTTTGAGGGATGTTACAAATCCCAATATATAAAAATAAAAATTTCGTCCCCGAAATTAAAGTTAAGCCTACGGTGTTTCAACATAAGTAAAGGTATGTAACATCCTTAGGAGTTGAAGGTATACCTGACTTGAAGAGTTCCAGGTAGTTTTGCTGCATCAAGTCCTTTGGCTCCCAAGTGTGCTACTCCTACCCATTGTTTCTCCACAGAAACTTGACTAGCGGAACCTTCTTGCATCGCAAGACCTGCATCGTTGTATCATCGATCCTGATCGGGACCATGCTGACTGATCGATCTGAGGACATCCGGCCGTCTGTAGTGGAAATCAGCTTCTTAGGGCGTAGTAGAGCCCTCCTAAGTGAAGAGACGTGGAAGACGTCATGCAATACCTCAAACTCCGTCCGGGATCTCTAGTCTATAAGCCAAGGGGCCGATCCACTCCAGGATCATGTAAGGCCCATATATCTCGGACTGAGCTTCTTCCGCCCGCGAACCCGCGAGAGTCCATGCATCGGCCATATCTTCTAGAAAACCTGATCTCCCACCTAGAACTCTACCTGACGATGCCGCGCATCGTAGTATTTGGCCTGCCTGCTCTGGGCTTCCAACATCCTATCCCGGATCAATCTAACCTGACCATCAATGCCCTCCACAAACTCTGAGTCGAGTGCCTTCGGATCCTCATCCTAGATCCAAGATAGTGGGGTCCTGCACCTTCGTCCGTATAATGCCTCATATGGGGTCATGCCTATACTGGACTGATGGCTATTATTGTACGAGAACTCGATCAGCGACAACATTCTCTCCCAAGGCTCGCCGCAGTCCAAAATGCATAGACGCAGAAGATCTTCCAGTGTTCGACTGGTGCGTTCTGTCTGTCCATCTGTCTGGAGGTGGAAAGCAGTGTTGAACGTCAACCGAGAACTCAGGTGAGCCTGAACTGACCTCCACTCCTTGGACGTAAACTGTCCAACCTGATCTGACATGATCTTCCTGGGCACCCCATGATAGCGCACAAACTGCTCGACGAACCTCCGTACTAGCACACTGACTGGAGCGTCCTTCGCAATCGGAATGAACCTGGCCACCTTCATCAGTCTATCGACAATCACCAAGATCGAATCATTCCCCACACGAGATCGGGGTAACCCATGTATAAAATCCATGGCTATGTACTCAAACTTCCACTCTGGCACTGGAAGTGGCTGTAGTAACCCGGCCGAAGTCTTGCACTCCGCCTTTACGAGCTGACAAGCCTCACAATGCGTCACAAAATATGTAATGTCTTTATTCATACCCAGCCAATACATCATCTTTTTCAGGTCCGCTGCCATCTTAGTGATCCCCGGGTGCACTAAGTATCTGCTACAGTGTAACTCTGACATGATATCCTCCCGAATCTGGCCTCCTGCAGGTATATAGACCCTGCCTCTAAAACATTGCAGTCCATCCATCAAGTAGTAATCCCCTGTCGTGCCTTCCTCTAAGGTTCTGAATATCGGCTCTGCCCTCGCATCCAGCTTCTGCCCATCCCTGATGCGATCCTGAATGTCATCGGTGGCAGTCATCAATGCCAGGTACTCCGTATATAGCTCTGGGTCATCCTCGGACGCTAAGGATATATGCATCTCCTCTAACATCTTCACCAACTCCAACGCCATCAGCTGAGGACCTGCTCCTGATGTAGTTGCTCTCTAGCTCAGAGCGTCTGCCACCACGTTTACCTTCCTAGGATGGTAGTGCATGGTGTACTGATAGTCCGACAAAAACTCTACCCAACATCTCTGTCTGATGTTTAGCTCCTTCTGTGTGTCCACGTACTTCAAGTTTTTATTGTCCGAGAAAATGTCGCAGTGAACACTATATAGATAGTGTAGCCAGATCATTAGATCAAAAATAACCACCCCCATATGCTTATGTTTCTTCATTTGTCGGGAGGCGTAAGCTATCACGTGCCCGTTCTGCATCAAAACGGCAACCATCCCTTGGTAGGAAGCATCCATGTTCACCTGGAATCCTTCCTTCCCTCACGTAAGAGCAAGGATAGGGGCTGAGGTAAGCCGACCCTTTAGCTCCAGAAAGGCAGCCTCGCACCATGGCATCCAAATAAATGGAGGCTCCTTCTTTATCAGGGATGTTAGATGGAGAGCAGTTTGCAAGAATCCCTTCACGAACTTCCGGTAGTATCCGACAAGCCCTAAGAAACTCCTGACGTCCGTTGTCGTCTTCAGTGGTGGTCAATACCATACTGCCTGAATATTCACTAGATCTACTGTCAATCCTGCTCCACTGATAATATGGCCCAGAAAGGCCACCTATTTTAGCCAAAACTGTCATTTGCTGAACTTAGCAAATAGCTTGTACTCTCGGAGCTTTTCTAGCGTTAGAGCCAGTGTCTCGCATGCTCCTCTTTTGTCCTCGAGTAGATGAGTGTGTCGTCAATAAACATGATGATGAAAACATCCATATATGGCTCAAATACCCGGTTCATCAAACTCATGAATGCGAAGGGTGCATTCGTGAGCCTGAAGGGCATCACGGTAAACTCGTACAATCCGTACCTATTAATGAAGGATGTCTTTGTGATGTCATCCTCCTAAATGCGCAGCTGGTAGTACCCCGACCTTAGATCCAGCTTTGAAAACCAGTGAGCTCCCTCCAACTGATCAAATAGTTCATCTATCCACGGCAGAGGATACGTGTTTCAGACCGTCAGCTTGTTCAAGGCCCGGTAGTCTATACATAATTGAAGTGTCCCATCCTTCTTCTTGACAAACAGCACCAGAGCTCCCCATGGTGAAGAGCTATGCCGGATAAATCCAGCTTCCACTATCTCCTGTAGCTGGCTTTGAAATTCCACCAACTCCTTCGGGGCCATCCGGTAAGGAGCTCTGAATACTGAATTAGCCCCTGACACGAGCTGAATATGAAAATCCTTCTCCCGGTGCTGTGTTATCCCTGGTAGCTTCTCCGGAAATACATCGGCAAAATCCCGCACCACCGAGATATTCGGAATGTAATCTTTGGCCACGACACTCTCAAAGAGAACCTGATACACCTCGTCTCCTTGTAGATGGGCCTTGACGGCTTGAATCGAAGATAACAACATACGAGGTGCGAGTTCAATACCTTGGAAAACGACCTCCGAGTCCTCATGTCTAAAGATAATTTGTTTTTCTGCACATCAATTATGGCGTGGTGCCAACACAACCATTCCATGCCCAAAATAAGATCGAACCCCGGTATTTCCAATACCGTTGTCGGGGTTACGAAGGTCCTTCCTCCAATATAAACTTCCATATTGAACTTTGCGAACGAAGTCATCACGGAGCCGTCTAGGAGGCGTACCCTCCGAGTGATGCCAGTATAGCGATACTCGTCACCTAAGGCTTTAGCGAAGTTTGCCGAAACGAACGAGTGTGTGGCACCGGTGTCAAACAGAGTATAAGCGGGCTTGTCGTTGAGAGAGACTATGCCTAAGGTAGTTAAATGTTTTAGAATTCTAGTTATGGTTTTCTTTCCTATTTATAACTATTATATATCCATGAATCAAGTTTTTTTTGAAAGGAAAGAACTTAAAATTTTCTGGAATACCTGCTATCACCCGCTCCGGATTCCGAGGCTGTGTCAGGTCCAAGGCATAGACTTGACCTCTCTCCTGCCTGCGGGCACTGTCCGGAAATCCACGTCCTCTGGCGTGTCCTCAGCCACCAAACTACTGAGGTGGTGGGGCACCCTGAAGTGTTGTTCAGGGTGCTTCCCTCATGGGGCAGTTCCTCTTGAAGTGTCCCGACTGGTAGCACCGAAAACATGTCGGTGCCTTCTCCACTTTCCTTAGTATCTCTAACATCTGTAAAGTTTGAGGAGCCAGTACGGCCGGGCTTCTCTGCTCCAGCCTATCCTCCTGGAGAGTTTGATCCCCATTCCTCCTTTCCCCAATAACTGACCTTTAGGACAGTCTCTACGGCTTCCAATCACTGCATCGTCAGCTGATCTCTTTCGGCTCCTAACTGTGAGCTGATCTGCCTCTCTCTTCTTGGCCATCTCCAAAATCTTGGCCAAGCTCCCCTCAGAGATAAAGAGGATGGTATTTCTTATGTCGTCATGAAGACCCTTGTAGAATCTCTTTGCGTAGCCCACGTCATCCAACTTATAGGACTCTGCATAGCGGGCTAGGTGAGTAAACTCCTGGTAGTACTCTAGCATGGTCCTGTTGCCCTGCCTTAACTGCAGGAACCTATACTCCAACTCGTCCCTCGCTGACTGAGGTACAAAATGTCCCAGTAAAGCTGCTCTGAACTCCTCCCAGGAGATGTCTGCGCAATCCACTCCAGCAAAGGTGGTGTCCAGCTGTGACTTACACCACCTCTTCCCATGTGACTCTAGGTAGGAAACTACCAAAGCAACCTCCTCCTCTGTCGGGCATTGAATCCCCACAAGCATCTCGTAGATGGTGTCCATCCACTCCTCCGTGCGGACTGCCGACTCCGTCCCTAGGTAGGATGGAGGAGAAAGCCCCCAAAAGGCACTCATCCAGTTGGCCCCAAGATTTGGCTGTGGAGTCGGGGCCTACTGAGCCCTGAAGGCCTCTAGAATAGACGTCAACGTTTGTCCCATCTCCGTCTGCTGGAATGGAACAGGTGCCTGCAGGGGTAGAACCATATTCTGTGCCTGAGGTGTTCCCTCCTGTGGGGTAGGGTTCGTCACAGGCTACAAAGAAGAATTCCAATTGTTAGATAGCGTACAAATGGAATGAATGGAAGTGATAAAGTGGACTTTTACATGTGATTCCCCTTATTGGCCCGCCACTACTTCTGCTGCTAGTATGTCCGCAAACTAAACTCGAGTGGGGGTGACCCAGGGTTTTGTGGACTTCTTCTCTTGGATCGATGTTTGCTATGATACAAGTTTGTAAGACCCCATTTTTTTCTTTTAAAACTCTGGGGTCTTATGCCCAGAACCGCCGTTTTGCGGTGACACCGACACTTGAGAAGGTCGCCACTACAAAAATCCGATCCTGTCGGCCTTTATGATCACCAAAATGAAAGAGAAGTATACACATAGTTTGGATAAAACTAAGTCCACAATCACAAGTAATATATGTAAAGGAAATCACATCAAGTCCACACATAATAAAAGTACTAAAATAAAACAGTACAACAAAATATAAGCGGGCTCAAGCCCGGTACATCAAATCCTCACTACAAACACTCGCGGAAGCTAAGTAAACTAATCACTCACGGAACTAGTAGCTGGTGCTCATGTGCTAGACTGGCCTACCTCCATGAGCACCGTACTTCGCTGGTGTTGTGTCCCCTACTACTGCTCCATGTCTCCCATCCGGAGTCCCTGGAATGTTGTCATCGGAAAATCGTTAGTCAAAAAGACTAAGTCTTATCATCCCCTACCCTAACCCATGGCTCCTAGGAACCGAGCGGGGAGGAGGAAAGGAAAGCTATGAAGGTGGAGAGTAAGAAAAGAAGGTGACGGTGGAATTATTCTTGCAGTTAATTATAATGTATATATAGCTAAGGAAGAAAGGTACAACTAGCAATTCTATGATAGTAAGTAGTAAGGTAAACAAGTAGAACAAGCAACACATGTAAGAAAAATATATTAAGAAGTATGTAACCTTAAGATATATGAATACCCATACAAACTTATAAGTTAAGGGGTCTTCTGCAAGGCTCCCATCGTATAAAAAGTCTCATACTGATTTATACGATGGGATGTCAGGTTTAAATGCAAGTATAAGTGTAGTGCTGTGTTATATCATGATTCATGCAAGTGCAACTCACACACATGACTCCATGCGCACAGACCTTTAGCTCCCACCATTTGGGCAGCTAGCTTCACTCCTAGGAACCTCCGTAGTGGCAAACGGAGACAGTGGGTCGGTCCCCCCACTCGTAGGCGGGTATCCACACTACCAGGCCTAGCCCTTATGTACACCTCTAGAAGGACACAACCTAGAGTCACCACGTACTAGTGCTGGTCATATCCGCCAGACTTTGTTTGGCTAAGTGTAAACCACACCCACCGAGTCAACGTATCGACGTCGGTGTGAACGAGCGTCCAATACCAAAGACCCACCACCTTATTTATGTATCCAAATCCTTCCGAGCCACCGGCTCCCCGAACTATCCCATCTGTTACATCTACCTTCCAAACCTACCGTTCCGATGTTTAATCAAACTAACCAACCAACCTCCAGAGCTACCCGGGTGTGTGAATTGTGAATCCCTACTTATACTAATTACTCTTTTAAACATTGATTTTACTTACGATTTAGGTTACCCCAGGACTGCCCAAGGTATTTCTTGTGAAGGGCTCTCGAGGGCACTAGGAACTACGATGGGCTAAAGCCCAAAGCTTCCTTTCGCAAGGTACTTACTGTTATTGGTTAACAACCGATTCCCGATCCCTTTTTAATATTACTCTGGATCTAACCCTTATTTGTTTTGACTTTCTCTCTCTCTCCCTCCCTCCCTCCGTAGGAAGGACGATCTTTCGTTGATCCCGAGCAACTCTTTACTCTAGCCAACCCAACGCTCTCATCATCATGGTTCCTAATGAAGCTCTCTATCATCTTACCAAATCAGCATGCATTTCTCCCCACTTCCTATGACCACATCCCATGTTATCACAATTTCAGCAGTTTTACTAAATGCAGACCAACATAAGCTATATGTGTACATGATAGGAGGTACTCTAAATTTTCATCCAAATGCCCTAAGATACTTATTGTGAGTCTATCATGACACATTTAGCCTAAATCCAAAAACTTGGAATTTTCCTAATTTAATTTAATTTTTATTTAATTTTCCCAAAAAATTGGTCATGGGTAATTTGAACATGAAATACTAGATTTTCTTAAGTTATGGCCACCAAAACTTTATGAACACTACAATATGCCTAAATATCAGAGAGCACCAAATTGCACTAATTTTCACAAATGAATTAACCTGTAATTAATTAATCTAATATATTATCAATAAATAGATGTAAAGCAGAAAACATCATTAAACTTAATCCAAAAATTATACAAAAATTACCAGAGATTATATATGATCATAAAACATTACTGATTAAGTTTCATAACATTCTAAGTTATTTTAACCACTATTGTATCAAAATCATCAATTGAGGCAACACAAGGATTAAAACTACAAGTATAATCTACTCTCTTCCAAACATCCCAAAATAATTTTTAGGAACTCATATTGTTATAAAAATCTTCTTGCCAAAATTTCCTAAGGATTCAAGGTCATATTCCTTTTCAATAGTTTCCTAAAAGGTAAAGGCCTAAACAAACCCTAGTCGGTTTAAGTTATGTGTCTAGGTCTAAATGTCATCAAATTCCTCCATAGGGCATTTAACCTCCCTAGAATCACATGGACTAAACACCAAGCCCATACAACGACATAACACCCTATGTCCTTCACAAACCCCCAAAGTTCAACCTTAGGGTTTGAACTAGGGTCCTTCAGCAAATCCACCATAATCCACCCCATAATCCATGGGAGGGTGTTTATTGACATAACGCATCAGGGGAACAAGTATCAACCTCTGTTGAGGTGATTTGGCCCCTTAAGCCCACAAGGGACACTTTGACCTAATTACCCCTTTTTGGCCTAAGCTAGGGTTGACCAAATTCCATACCAAATCTTATCCAAATTAAATGAAATTTTATACAGAGTCTTATATTAACCCAAAGGACCACTCAACAACATTTGGGATGGTTTGGAGGTAATTAGATCCTTTAAATAATTCATACATGACTTATAAAATTCCTACAAAAACTTTAGGAAACTTTTTTCCACAAATTCCCATTTTTGGATATGTTCTAGGTATTGGTAATAATATCCCCCATCCAAAATTTCAAGTTATTTGGATGGCTGGATTGATGGGGGCACTCAATAAAATCTCTGATCTACACTAGGTATAGACCTCACCAAAATGAGTGTTGTGGTCAAACCACATACCCAAATTGGTTCAAATCAATTTTATATTAAATGAGTCCCATAGAGCTACAATTTTTATGTTGATAGCTTTTTTTGTAGGGGAACCTAGGTATTTTAAATATTTAATTAAAGACAGCCTAGTATATATGATAGAAATATAAAACAAATCAAAATAAATATATATGATCCAACACGAATCTTGACCCACATCTGACGCCTCCTGCTCATCTTCTTCCTCCAGCCAAGTTCTGGGATTGCCTGAACGTGGAGCAACTTCGAAGCTTATTACCCGGCCACCCGGCCACCTCCTTGGCCGTCCACCACCGACACCACCTTCGTTGAGGTGGGGGCTTTTGCCGGGCGGCGGCACGGCCGCCGTAGGGGCGGTTTCCGACGATCCCGCAAGGAATAAAAAGCCATGAAAATCTGAAATTTTCCTCACCCGATCGGGCTCAATTGAGCCCTATTTCTCTCCTAATTGATCTCGGTTTCTTGCCCATGAAGATATGAGTAGAGGAGGACCTGCAATCATGCTTGCCGAAGGGTTTGGTGGTGGTGCGCCATGGCCGGATTTTGGAGCTTCGGGTGTTCTGAAACAGCACTACCAAAATGCTCGAAATCTTCAGGGAAGATGTGGAAACAACTCCTCTGGTCCTAAGGAAGCTTTTAAAACCATCAAATGGGGGAGGGAAAGGGTGTAGCATCAATGGCCATCAATGGCCATGAATGGGAAGTTTCGGCCATGGTGGTGAGGGGTGAACCTGGTCTCAATCTGGCCGGGAAATGGCTGGAAACTCCTCTTCCCCAGAGGAGTTGAATTCAGCAATAAAGGGTGGCCCTTGGCCTCCCTATGCCATGGATGACCTTCACCATCATTTTATCTCTCCTCCATTAAAGTGCAAAAATGAAGTTTTCTCTCTCCTAGTCATCGTGGCAATTTTGATCTCTATTATAGCCTATTGGCACCCCACTAACTCATAATATTACATAATTAACATGAGGTTAGCACAAGTGGATAGGGCTTGAGCTTGGGTTGGCCCATTTGAGCTAAGTATGACCTAACGCTAGAATAGAGTTGACCTTAGTCAACATGACCATTTGGGTTGACCCCTGTTGGGTATTGTATCCACACTAACCCAAATTTGATGAAGTCACCCTTGAACTAAGATGAATTAAGTAGTATTTGATGCTTGGTTTGAGTTATGTGTTTGCAGGAATTCTTATGGGAAGTGTAGACCAATGTCAGTCTACAATGGGTCACCAAACACAGGACCATACAATGTAATCCCTCATTGTGCGTTCCAAAGTGTTGACTCATGCGTATCCTCTCTTTTGGGATACACTTCATATTCAAGCTATAGAACTAAGAGAAGAGACTTGATGCTGATTTCCCTTAGAAGAAGAAAATTTATGTCAAGAAAAATTTCCTAAGTAAAGTACTCGAGTAGTTTCTTACTTAATCGAGTAAGTTACTGAATTCATACTCGAGTAATAATACTCTTACTTGAGTAGATAAGATGTATCTCAAGTAGTTACATCAACTACTCGAGTAGTTCCCTTTCATCTCTCGAGTTTACAGAAAATTTCTTCTCAAACTTTTCTAAGTTAAATACTCGAGTAGTACTATATAGTACTCGAGTAGTTTCATCTATATACTCGAGTAGCTGGATTCTGACTCTTGTGTGATTCTCACTTACTCGAGTAGTCTAAATCATATACTCGAGTAGTTCATCTACTACTCGAGTAGTCCAGTGTTTATACCCGAGTAATCCAGAATCCCTTTCTAGAGGATTTCTCTAAGTGAATTACTCGAGTAGTTCATGTTATATACTCGAGTAGTTCCTTTTGTCTCGAGTAGTTCATGTTATATACTCGAGTAGTTCTTTGTGTCTCGAGTAGTTTATTTTGTATTCTCGAGTAGTTCAGTTTTCCTGTTCCAGAAATTTTCTAAGTCTATGACTCGAGTAGTTTCTTATATACTCGAGTAGTTCATTCTCATATACTCGAGTAGTATTTCCTTTACTCGAGTAATATACTCCACCTCTCGTGTAAGTACTAAAGTACTCGAGTATATTATTCTTGTTACTCGAGTAGTTGATTTCTTTTTGCTCGAGTAGTGGATTCCATGTACTCGAGTAATGATTTCTCTTTCTCCCGAGTAGTTTTTCTCATGTACTCGAGTAGTCATCTACTACCTACTCGAGTAAGTGCTGCATATACTCGAGTAGTCTGCTACATCTCGAGTAATTTACTTGACTTTTCAAAAAATTCTTCAAGTCCAGACTTAACGGTCATATTCTTAAACTCTGACGTGATTGGTCCACGTGTCTTTCTCATAATCACTCATTTAAGTCTAATCTTCTCCTCTCCTATAAAAGGTCTTGTCAAACTGACAAACCCTAATCTAATTATTCAAAGATTATTCTAAGAGATTTTGCAGCCGTACACTCTAAAAAGAATTCTGTCTCCTCTTTCTCTCTCCAAGAACTAAACTCGCTACCACCTCCATCGCAGATTTTCGACCGGCTAGGGTTTTGCCTTTTTGAGGATTCAGATCAAGAAGACTCTACAGATCGAGATCTCCGCTCAATGCTTCATCTTCTAATTCGATCGTGTAAATTCAAGAAGTCCAGATCTGATATTGCCGAGATTTTTCTTCACCATTCTGATAAAGCCGAAAGGTCTAGAATAAAAAGATCCAGGCCGATTTCTTGCAGATCTGATAAGGATTTACTATTTGTATTTCTTTACAAGTTTATCTCATTATTGTAGGAGAAGTTTTCTTCGAGTGTAGGAGTTTTCAACTCCGAGATTGTAGGAAGTTTTTCCTTCCGAGTGTAGATCCGGTTTGTGGATCGAGTTTGTAGGATCGTTGTTCCGATGGTAGGATTGATTTCCAATCCGAGATAGTGGAGTAGCTGAGTCTAGTGTATTGCTAGATCGGTGAGGGAAAGTGGATGTACCCAAGGTTGGGGAACCACTATAAATCTTGCCTCGTCTGTATTTGTTTGTTTGGTAGATATATCTGTGCATTGGTTTGAGATTTTGTTATTCCGCAAAAAGACACACAACTCACCTATTCACCCCACTCTAGGTGATTTAGTTTGGCAACTATTAACTTTCAATTGGTATCAGAGGGAGGTTGAACGTTAAAAGGTTAACACCTTGATCAGATCCTTCAATAGTTGTCATTTGAGATCTACCAAAATGGACAAGGCTAAAGATTTTGTCAAGCTTCCTTTGTGCAACAAAAATAATTTCCCTATGTGGAAAGAGAAAATCAAATTCTTCATAGAAGCTGTGGATCCAAGGATCTTCATGATAGTTGAAGAAGGTCCTTATATTCCCATGACAATCTCCACTATAGATCCAACCAAGCAAGTCCCGAAGAAATTTATGGATCTAGATAAGGATGAGATTGCACTTGTCTCTTTGGACAAAAAGGCAAAAAATATCATAACAAGTGCAGTCGATGATTCAATACTGCAAAACCTGATTCACTGTCAGTCTGCAAAGGAGTTGTGGCAGTCATTAGTTACCTTGATGAAAGGTACAGAAGAAGTAAGGGATGATAGAAGATCTCTTCTAAATCAGAAGTATGAGGCTTTCCGACAAGGAAACAAAGATACCATTGCTGACACCTTTGAGAATTTCTTCAAGATAGTGAATGGGCTAAGGGTCTATGGCAGAGTCTTCACTAATGGAGAGCTAAATGATAAGTTCTTGAGATCCCTGACTAAGGAATGGGATAACAAGGTCTGTGCTATAAGGGAGTTTGGAAAACTGGCCGAGACAGATCCTCAGAATCTCTTCGGGAAGCTGATGTCCTATGAGCTCCAACTCAACAGCAGTAAGGCTGAAGAAGAGAAAAACAGGTCTGCATTCAAATAGAAGTCTGTTGCTCTAAAGGCAGACACCTCTAAGAAGTCCAAGGCTGTTCCTCCTACTCCAGCACCAGAAGTTAGTGAAGACGAAACCTCAGAGCCAAGCACCTCAGGCTCTGAACTATCAGAAGGAGAGTTCTCACTACTCTCTTGGCAGTTCAAGAAATTCTTTGAAAGAATTGGTTTCAAGATCACCTAAATACCTAGAGGGGGGGGGGGGGAATAGGTGCAATTCCTTTTTACTCTAAGGCAGAATATTAATTCATATAATCAAATAGAATCAATCAGTTCTACAACTACCACATCACAGAATTCACAGAATCACACACAATCACAGATGACACACAGTTTTATAGTGGTTCCTCAAATGATGGGTACATCCACTTTCCCCCTTCGCTTATCTAGCAATGTCCTAGATTCGGCATAACTTCTTCCTTCCTTCTTAGATTAATAGATCTTACAACTCAGAACCCGTTCAAGGTTCCTACACCTCAGAGTGAGTCCACACTCCTACAACTCAAGCTATTAAGCCCTACCTCAGCCTACACCTAGGCCTCCAACTCAGAGAATCAAATCTCCTACCTCAGGCACACAGCCCTACCTCAGCCTTTATAAACAAGGCTTACAACTCAAATCAATAATGATCTTACAGAACAAAAATATAAAATGTGTTTTACCTTCCACCCAAGTTGAGAGAGAATGAGTAGAAAAATTTCTTGATCAGTTCTTGAAGAATCTGATTACCCAGAAATCAACCTTTCTTTGGCTTTCTTCAAAGCTTCTTGAATCTGAACACAATAAGTTTGAATTTCTTGAAGATGATCTTCAATCAGTTTCCTTCATAAATCCAGAAATCAATCTGAATTCTTCTTTGCAGATAGTTCAGGATCTGCTCTTAAGTGACTAGTTGTTGATAGTGTCTTTCTTCACTTGAATTGTTGGAGCTCTCTCTACAAATTCTTCTAAACAACTTTTGAAATTCTTCACTTAGATCCACTTGAAAATCTCTGACTGGATTTTCTTGTGTATGTTGGATCTTCTGTTGTAATTGTGTGTTGAGTACTTCGTCTTCTTTTTCCGTCTGTTGTTGTTCAATCATATTCTTTTTGTTGATAGAATCTGTCTTTATATAGACTTCATCCAAGGTTACCGGCTGATCTAGTTGCTAACCAACTTCTGACAGATCTGACAGTTGCAGTAGACCTGTTGGTTATGGCAGCTGTCAAGTCTTCCAGGCACTTCTTGAAACTTTGTCTATGTCAGCAAAATGTCGAGTCTGAACTACACATGTGTCGACACAAGTAGGCTAAGTGTCGACACAATCCTTGGTGGTGTCGACACAGCTCTCATGGTGTCGACACCACTTCTTGACATAGCTTCTCTAAGAATGTGTCGACAAAAGTCATGTGTGTCGACACAGTCACTTCTTGTCTTGACACAATTAACTTAAAAGAAATTCTGGTGTGTGTGTCGACACAAGTCCTGTGTGTCGACACAGTTGATGTCGACTGAACTTTCTGTGTGTCGACACAAGTCCTGTGTGTCGACACAGTTGATGTCGACTGAGCTTTCTGTGTGTAGACACAAGTCCTGTGTGTCGACACAGTTGATGTCGACTGAACTTTCTGTATGTCGACTGAACTTTCTGTGTGTCGACACTGCTTCTCCAAGTGTCCACACAATTGACTCCAAGTGTCGACACAGCTTTTCCCAAGTGTCGACACATGTCTTCACAAGTGTCGACACAGCTTCTTCTGGTGTCGACTCATGGACTTAGAAACTTTTCCTGCAAATTCTTAACCTGCACATATAAACTCAAAACAACATCAAATACACCTTGATGAATATCATTGAGCTATGTTAGGCTTCTCCAAATCTGGTACACCTTTTCCAATGCACCCAACAATCTCCCCCTATTTGGAGAAGTCATAACCCTTAGTCAATGATATACACCATTTATAATAAACACACATTATGATGTATATAAACATTACATGATAGGTTAACATATAAACAAAACATGTATAATATGTCATTACAGAATAATGCAAACACAGTGAGCATGAATCATTGTTTTGTTAAAACTATCAAAAGTTGTTCAACAATCAGTTTACATAGATTTTTAAAACAACTAAAGATTATATGGTTGTAAAATCTAGTTAATCTATTCTAAGGCTGATCTGGCTCCTTAATGACTATGCCTTTGCCTGACTGGATCTTGGCTTGTACTGGAGCTTCAGTATCTTTAGCTGGCTTCTTGCCTTTCAAATCTTTCTTCTTTTGTTCATCAGCCCTTATCCTTTGCCTTTCAAAATAATGAAAAGGCTTTAGGAAGTGCTTGCTAGGCTCTAGAGCATTAGAAGGTAATTTCCCAGCCTTTGCTTTCCTTCTGTATTGAAGAATGGCTTACTGTCTAGCTTCATACTTATTTCATTCTTGCTCAGTGTACCATTTACCCCTTTCATGGGCTGGTCCTTTATAGCTTTCCAGGCAGTCAAGATAATATTCCTGGAAGTAATACTCCATTGTTCAAAATCAGGCTTCAACTCTGCCTGTTCTCTAAAACTTTTCTTTGAGAGCAGAGCTTCCTGCTCTTTATTCAAAGCTGCTGCTGACATTTCTACTTTCTCAATGATAACATTTTTAGTACCATCTAGAGGGCTGTACATCTGATCAACCAGGTGTTGAATTTCCTCAAAGTTAGAAGGTGGATATATGATTTGAGCTACTTCCTGCTGACCCCCTTCAATTCCTGCAGCTTGAATTCCTGACTCAGCTGTGTTATCATCATCACATAGGGGTGGATATCCCAGAGTTGCTCTAACATCATTTGTTATCCATTTGGCATGCTCTGAGCTAGCATTGACTATCAACCTCTCCCCCTTTATGACTTCTCTTTCAATATGATCCCTGAGATCATTCTTTTGGAACCTGATTTGATTAGCCAGATAATTGGTTCCCTCTGTATAATAAACCTTAAACTTAAGGAGCTGAGAAGATATAAGCTTCTGAGAGGCTTGAATGGCAGATTGGAAAGTGGCTAAATCCTCTTGAAGTTTCTTATCAAACTCTGATTTCTCTTTAGCCCTTGCCTCTGTCAGTACAGTTGCAGTATTCTTTAATTCTGTAACAATGACATTATGTGATTCTGTAAGATTATCATTCATCCTTAGTTGATTTTCTAGGACATAGTCTTGCTTAACAACTATATCATCAACTTTAGTCTTTATTCCTTCTTGTTGTTTTGCTAATAAAACCACAGCATTACCTCCTTTATGAAAGCAATCTGTCATCTCCTTTTTATTCCGATTTACCTCAAATCTAATTGATTTTATATCTTGATCCAAGGAGAATTGCAAATCTTTATGGGTCTCATAAATATATTTCTCCATGGCTATCCTTTGTTCATCTAATTTTACTTGCAAAGATACCAATAACGAGCTATAATCTTGTGCAGGAACTGGTTGTGGAGTAGTTTGCAATGCCCTTTTATAGCTTTGGCTTCTTCTTTTGAAAACCATCAGCTTTCTCTTCTTTGCTTGAATTTCTGCTTCATCTTCAGAATCTGAGGTACTTGCTATATCAACTCTTTCCTGAGGAGTAGGAGGCAGTTCCTTTTCACTCCTAGGTTGCTCCCCCTCAATTCCAGCTTGCTCTCCCTCAGTCCTGGCTTGTTCCCCCTCAGTTCTGACTTGCTCCCCCTCAGTTCTTAGAATATCTATATCAGGGAACAACTCTTCAAGGGTAAACACTTGTTGAGTTTGGATTGGAGGCACTCTTAACTCTAGAGCATCAGCAGCTGTAGATGTATACTCCATGATAACATCCTGTACTAGACTGTTAAGTTGAGTGGTCTGGTCAACATCAATCAAGGGCATAGTTAGTGTTTCATACTCATTATTGAAAATTGTTTGATTAACTTCTTAGATTACCTCAAGAATATTTTGAGTAGTCATTTCACTTTCTAAGTGTATTGGCTCTTCCTCAAGATGAGGCTCCCCCTGCATCTGATCATCATGTCTAATGTCTTGAGCATGTGATTTCTCAGTATTCTCTGGCCTCTCTTCATCACCCATGTCTTTTATCAGCACTCTATCCTATCTAGAGATTATCCTTAGATCCATTCTCCTCATTTGATTGATCTTGGATCCAGCAGCCTGTTGCATCACTTCTGGAATTGCTTCAGCCAAGTATAAGCTTAATATCCTTCTCGGATTAGGTTTCTTGATGCTTTCTCTAATCTTTTCATTTATGACTGCAGACCAATTGGTGTTGATTTTGTAGATGATCCTGGTCATGAGGCTGAACATGTAGGCTGAGACCCTATCATGTACACCTAGTTTGCATAAGATGACTTTGCCAACTACTTCAGAAAGGAATTTTCCTTATACATTCATTCCTTTTCTATTCATGGATGATCCAATTTTCATGGTGGAATCTAGTCCACACTACTGGAGTGCTTCCTTGGTCTTAGAAGATGCAACTTCTTCGTCTTCTTGAGTTTTGGGTAGATGAAGAGTTTTTCGTAGGCTCTTCATGGTGAGTTTGACTTTATTACCCTGGACTGAAGACCTAATTTTTAGTCCAGTTGAATCCTGGGTGGTAGCTCCATAGAACTCAAGGATTTCCTTCTTCCATATCTTTGTAGGTTCTGATGTCAAATACTCCTATCCATTTTCAGCAATTAGAGCTATCATCGCTTTAATCGCTGGTTCAGCATCGTCAAAGGCATTCCATACCAGTTCATATCCCTTGTTCACGTTTTCGTCAAGTTTCGGCGTCATTGGGATGGTGAGAAATCATGAATGGAGAAGATAGAATTTGTCGACAAAAGAATCTAGTCTCAAAAATCTGGAGAGCGTGTCGACAGGGTTTGTTCTTGACATATTTATATGTGTCTAAACATTGAAGGTCAAAAGGTGCGTCAAAATTTACCTAGTGTGTCGACAATGTGGAGTTGGTGTCGACACAGACTGCTAATGTCTCGACAGAAGTGTTGACTACTATGTGTCAACACCAATTGATGATGTGTCGACACAGACATACTTATTAGTTCAACAAAAATTCTGTGTCAACTCTAATTCTAAGTGTCGACACAACTTTTGGATGTGTCGACACTACTTCTCTGAAGTGTCGACACCAATTTTCTAGATGTGTCGACACAACTTCTCATAAGTGTCGACACAACTTCTCAGAAGTGTCGACACCAATTTTCTAGATGTCACAACACAACTTCTCTGTATCGACATAGACCTCTTTTTGTCGACATAAAATTACTTTGACAAATTTGTCAATCTAATCTATGTTCAGCATACCTAATTCAATTTTAAAATTATTGAATTTAGTTTCATCCAATGGCTTAGTGAACATATCAGCAATTTGAAAACTTGTATTGACATATTCTAAACATATATCCTCTTTTTCTACATGATCACTAAGAAAATGATATCATATTTCTATATGCTTTGTTCTACTATGAGAAACAGGATTATTTGCAATAGAAATGGCACTTGTAGAATCACAAAATAAAGGGGTTCTACTTACCTGGATACCATAATCTTTAAGCTGATGATGCATCCACAACAGCTGTGCACAACAGCTCCCTGCAGCCACAAACTCAGACTCAACTGTGGAGATTGCCACACAAGTCTGATTCTTACAGCTCCATGACACCAATCTTCCTCCTAGAAATTGACAGGTGCATGTTGTGCTTTTCCTATCTTCTTTGCATCCTGCAAAGTCTACATATGAATATCCAGACAGTAGAAAATCTCTATTCTTACGGTACCAAAGGCCTAGATTAGGTGTTCCCTTAAGATATCTCAGAATCCTCTTAACAGCAGTATAATGAGATTCTTTTGGGCAGGATTGGTACCTAGCACAGACATATGTAGCATACATGATGTCAGGTCTACTAGCAGTCAGATAAAGGAGAGAGCCAACTATCCCTCTATATAAAGATTCATCTACAGGTTTTCCTGCATCATCTTTGCTTAAAGGCATACTTGTTAGCATTGGAGTTCTCATGGTAGTGGATGACTCCATACCATACTTCTTAATTAACTCCTGAGTGAACTTAGATTGGGATATGGACAGGCCATCATCTATCTGTCTTACTTGGAGTCCCAAGAAGAACTTAAGTTCTCCCATGCTGCTCATCTCAAACTTCCCTTGCATATTGAGCACCTGACATAAGGTGTCTTTCATTACCTCATAGGGTGTCTTTTTGTGGCTCTTAGTGATGGAAGCTCTATTGAGCACATGACATGCAGTGTTTACTGCATAAGCCCAGAAATATTCTGGGAGAGAAGTGTCACTCAATAGAGTTCTACCAGCCTCAATGAGAGTCCTATTATTTCTTTCAGCAATTCCATTTTGCTGAGAAGTTCTAGGTGAGGAGAATTCTTTATGAATCCCAAAAACTTCACACAACTTTATCATACTTTCAGATTGAAATTCAGTTCTATGGTCACTTCTTATTTTGACCACTGAATTGTTCAGTTCATTCTGAATTTGCTTAACAAAGTTGCAGAAAATAGTTGGGGTTTCAGATTTCTGCCTCAGAAAGAAAACCCATGAAAATCTAGAATAGTCATCTACAACCACAAATGTGTAGACTTTCCTACCTAGACTCTGAACTGGCATTGGACCAAATAAATCCATATGCAAGAGGTATAAACACCTCACTGAGTCTTTGGTTTCAAGGCTATGAAAGGAGGATATGGTCTGCTTGCCTTTTTGACAAGCTGAGCATATTCCATCCTTAATGCACTTATCTTGAGTACCATTCCTCACTAACTCTTTATTAAAGAGTTGACCAATAGTCTTGTATTTAGATGAGCTAGCCTCTTGTGCCATTTGACATAATGAGAGGCTTTCTCATCAGCTACAAGAGAAATAAGAGAATCTTTATTCTCACTCACAAAGTTTAGGCAATACACATTTCCTTTCCTATAACCAGTCAACATGATCTTCTGATCACTTGACCTTTTAATATGACAACCATTCTTAATGAATGAAATGTCATATCCAAGATCACTCAGTTGACTTATGCTTATCAAGTTATGTTTCAAACCCTTCACATAAGCCACTTGAGTGATAGTAATTGAGTTGTTAGAAATGTTACCAAACCCTTTGATGAGTCCTTTTTAAGGAACCACCAAAGATTACTTTAGGTCCATTCAATATGGGTGAGTAGTCCTTCAGCAATCCTCTTGTTCCAGTCATATGTCTGGAACATCCACTGTCCAAGTACCATAAAGGGGTATGGCCACTTGGACTTATCTGCAACAAATAATTACTTAAACTTAGAACCAAAATTGTTATTGGGTTCTTGGTTCAGGTTAGACTGAAATTTAGCATAATTTGTAACAGCCCTTCTTCCAGGTAAGCTGGCATTCATCCTGACACTAGTGTTATGCCAACAGTCAATGGCAAAGTGTCCCACCTTGCCACAACAACAACACTCAAATCTATTATATCTCTGTTTAGGTACAGCTTTAGCAGCTTTGCTGTCAGCTGTTCTTAATACTGTAGGTACAATGTTTCTTTGCTTGAGTGCTGGTAACCTCTTGTCATTCAGAATGCCAAGCTTACCATGACCATGTATGATATCATGATCATATCTCTTAGAAGGCTGTTGCACTTTTCTGAGAGCAATAGGGGGATTAAAGACAAGTGGCTTAACTGGGGCTTTCCTTTTCCTTTTGGAATTAGCTGCCCTAGAATTTCCCTTAAAACCTAATCCTGCCTTACCTTTTGAGACACAAAGTCATCAATTAAGGGAAGGACAGATTTTGGCTTAGAGAAATTAGCCACTAGATCTTTTTCCTTCTGAAGTCTGACTTCCAGACTTTTGATTTGATCACTGTTGAATGTGATTGTACCCATCTGAATAACAATTTTGTTTTTCAGCTTGGAAATCTCATTCATCTTCTGATCCAATAGCTTTTCTGAATCAGATGCAGCCAGCTTAAGAGTTGCAATTTCCTTAGCCTGAATTTTTGTTAGGTTTTGCATCTCTTAAATGTCTGCAGCAAATCACCATATTCATCTATAAGTTGACGAATATCTCCTTCAGATTCAGATCCATCCATATGTCTTGATGCAGATGCTTCTGATTCTGAGCCAGTGAAATAATCAGAATCTTTAGATAAGCTTTTTACCTTACTTGGACCAGGCTGATCCTGGCAGTGATCTTCATCAGTCAGGGCCATCAGCCCTTTGCACTGATGATCTTCAGTTCCATTTATTGAGTCCAGCAATTGCAAGAACTCATTCTCTTCTTCTGTTGCAAACATACCAATATAAGGTTCAACATCAGATTCAGAATCTGAAGATGATGGATCTGTCCAGATTTTCTCTTTCTTTGCTACCAAGGATTTCTCCTTCTTGTTTTTATACTGAGACTTCTTCTTATCTGCAGATTCCTTTCTTTTGTCTGGACAATCAGCTACTACATGTCCCTGTCTGTTGCAGCAATAACACACAATCTTTGAAGTTGTTGATTTGCTAGGTTTTAACCTACTCTTGTCCTTTTTAGATGACTTTCTTTTCTGATAATACTCATCCTTAGACTGAGAGGAGGATGGCTTAGTTCTCCACTGCTTCTTCTTCAAAAATTTCTGAAACTGACTTGTGAAGATAGCAAAGTCCTCATCAGAATGATTGTTGTCTGAAGTGTGACTATCAAAACTTTCAGAAATTACTTCTACAGCTTTCTTAGAAGGAGATGGAGACATCCTCCTATCCTTTCTTGTGGCTTCTGCCTTGAAGGCCACAGTCTTTTCTCTGTGATCAACTTTAGTACTTTTTGCTTCCTCCTTTCTGGCCATAAGTTGCATTTCATAAGAAAGCAATTTGCCAAATAGTGTTGGAGGAGAGATATCTGCCAGTCTGGCCACTTCCCTGATGGCACAGATCTTGGTGTCCCAATCCTTAGTCAGAGATCTAAGGAATTTATCATTCAACTCATATGTACTAAAGATCCTTCCATATGACATAAGTTCATTCATAATTCTGAAGAACTTCTTATAACACTCAGTGATGCTGTCTGATTTGCTTTGTCTGAAGCTCTCATATTCCTGATTAAGCTTTGTCTTTCTATCTTGCCTAACTTCTTCTGATCCCTCCATGTAGACTATTAATGTGTCACACATCTCCTTGGAGGTTTTATAGTGAATCAGATTTTGGAATGTTGAGTCATCTATGACACTCACTATAATATTCTGAGCTCTCTTGTCCATAGTAGTCAAGATAATCTCATACTTAGTCATTTCTGAAAAGTCTTTTGGTGTTCTCTGATTAACATCAAGAACTGAGACTTTCATTGGAATATAAGGCCCTTCCTTAACAGTTATATATATTCTTGGATCAGATGCTTCCATAAACAATCTGACCCTTTCTTTCCATATGCCAAAGATTTCTTTAATATAGATGGGCAACTTCATGGAACCAAGTTCCTTATGATTTTCTCCTGAACCCATTATTTCTAATTTATTCTGCCTCACAAATCTTACTTAGACTGTTAAGTCTATCTTTGAGTAACCTCGCTCTGATACCACTTGAAAGAATTGGTTTCAAGATCACCTAAACACCTAGAGGGGGGGGGGGGTGAATAGGTGCAATTCCTTTTTACTCTAATGCAGAATATTAATTCAGATAATCAAATAGAATCAATAAGTTCAACAGCTACCACATCACAGAATTCACAGAATCACATAAAATCACAAATGGCACACAGTTTTATAGTAGTTCCCCAAATGATGGGTACATTCACTTTCCCCCTTCGCCTATCTAGCAGTGTGCTAGATTCGGCCTAACTTCTTCCTTCCTTCTCAGATCAACAGATCTTACAGCTCAGAACCCAGTCAAGATTCCTACACCTCAGAGTAAGTCCACACTCCTACAACTCAGGCAATTAAGCCCTACCTCAGCCTACACCCAGGCCTACAACTCAGAGAATCAAATCTCCTACCTCAAACACACAGTCCTACCTCAGCCTTTATAAACTAGGCTTATAACTCAGATCAATAATGATCTTACAGAACAAAAATATAAAATGTGTTTTATCTTCCACCCAAGTTGATAGAGAATGAGTAGAAAATTTTCTTGATCAGTTTTTGAAGAATCTGATTACCCAAAAATCAACCTGTCTTTGGCTTTCTTTAAGGTTTCTTGAATCTGAACAAAATAAGGTTGAATTTCTTGAAGATGACCTTCAATAAGCTTCCTTCTTAAATCCAGAAATTAATCTGAATTTTTCTTTGCAGATTGTTCATGATCTGCTCTTAAGAGACTAGTTATAAATAGTCTCTTTCTTTACTTGAATTGTTGGAGCTCTCTCTATACAAATTCTTCTGAAGAACTTTTGAAATTCTTCACTTATATCCACTTGAAAATCTCTGACTGGATTTTCTTGTGTATGTTGGATCTTCTGTTGTAATTGTGTGTTGAGTACTTCGTCTTCTTTTTCTGTCTGTTGTTGTTCAATCATATTATTTTTGTTGATAGAATCTGTCCTTATATAGACTTCATTCAAGGTGACCGGCTGATCTGGTTGCTAACCAACTTCTGACAGATCTGACAGTTGCAGTAGACCTGTTAGTTATGGCAGCTGTCAAGTCTTCCAGTCACTTCTTGAAACTTTATCTCTGTCAGCAAAATGTCGAGTCTGAACTACACATGTGTCGACACAAGTAGACTAAGTGTCGACATAATCCTTGGTGGTGTCGACACAGCTCTCATGGTATCGACACTGCTTCTTGACATAGTTTCTGTAAGAATGTGTCGAAACAAGTCCTGTGTGTCGACACAGTCACTTCTTATCTTTACATAATTAACTTAAAAGAAATTCTGGTGTGTGTGTCGACACAAGTCCTGTGTGTCGACACAGTTGATGTCGACTGAACTTTCTGTGTATCGACACAAGTCCTGTGTGTCGACACAGTTGATGTCGACTGAGCTTTATGTGTGTCGACACAAGTCCTGTGTGTCGACACAGTTGATGTCGACTGAACTTTCTTTGTGTCGACTGAACTTTCTGTGTGTCGACACTGCTTCTCCAAGTGTCGACACAATTGACTCCAAGTGTCGACATAGCTTTTCCCAAGTATCGACACAAGTCTCCACAAGTGTCGACACAGCTTCTTGTGGTGTCGACTCATGGACTTAGAAACATTTCGTGCAAATTCTTAACCTGCATATATAAACTCAAAACAACATCAAATACACCTTGATGAATATCATTGAGCTATGTTAGGCTTCTCCAAATATGGTACACATTTTCCAATGTACCCAATATTCTTGAACAAGAAGAAGCAATGGAAAGGCAAGCATGCCTCCTATAGAAGATCACGACATGATGGTGATCGACAAAGAAAAGGCTCAAGTAGCCATGACAGGTATAATTCTAAACAGAACAAACATGTTTCGACTGACATTATTTGTTATTGTTGTAATAAGCCAGGACACGTCATCGCTGACTGCCCTCACAAGAAGAAAGAGGGTGGTAGAAGAGAGGAAAAGAAGTCCTCGTATAATAAGAAGAGGACAAAGAAGAGCTTGATGGCCAAAAAGGGCAAGACTCTTAGTGACTCTGACTCATCTGAGTCGAGTGAAGAAGAAGAAGCCTATTTTGGACTCATGGCTCAAACTGATGATGAACAAGAGCCCCAGTTCACTGAGAAGGTAAACTCTCACACTCCTCTCTCTGATTCTGAAGTTTCTAAACATGATTGTGAGGATAGCTCTTCTGACGATGAGTCAGAACTCATGGCCCAATATAAGGAGTTAATCATGGCTTACGACAAATGTCGCCGAGTCGTGAAAACTCAGGCTAAAGAGATAAAGTCTCTCAAAACTGACGAGAGCATCATGAGAGAGAAAGTCGCAAAGACTGACTGGCTCGATGAGAACTTCAATAAAGCTATTGAAGAATATAACAAGGCTCTTGAGCACCTTGACTTCAAAGAGAAAATCATCAAGGAACTGGAAGCCCAACTTAGCGCTGAAAAGAAACTAGTTGAAAGTTTCTCGAAGCCTAAGACAGTTCTTCCATTCGTTGATGAATTCTCAGCTAAGGCCAAGGGTGCTGGATTAGGCCATGAAGAAGATCCTAGTAAATCCTCTACGAGAAATAAGGGTCAACGAAAGAATAAGGCCTCCAAAAAGGCCTTAGCCAAAGAGAAGGGGAAAGCCCCTCAAGATTAGACCACGTTCAAGAAGGTTATATTTCCTTCAATTGAGTTTGATTTTGACTCATCCTACGGACACTTTGTTAGGTCTAGCTATGTAGTGCCAAAGTCCAGTTATCAAGGATGGACTCGACCCAGAAACTTTGGTGAAAGTGTCTTTAAGGCACCTTATGAAGAAGTCATTCTTCAAAGCTATGTCCCTTTCAATCGTGGCCATAACTTCAAGAAGGCACCAAAGGCAAAGCCTGTTATAGAAAATCCTGTAAAGGAGAAGAAGCCATGTGATTGCCATCATCATGAGGCATCTTCCTCCAAGAATGCTGACCCTGCTAGACCTCATTTCGAAAAGGCCAAGCAGGAGAACATAAGGCAGAGATACAACAGATTTTACTGTTGGTGTTGTTGCAGAATTGGTCACTTTGCCATTGATTGCTGGTTTAATACTAGAAATGCTGCAACCCCACATGTTGGCAATATGAGGAAGACCACTCCTAATGCTAATATTCGTAGGGGGAGTGTTCTAACCCGAGACCAAGGACCCAAACATATTTTGGTTCTTAAGGTTAACTGATTGTGATTGCAGGAATGTCCAAAGGCCAACAAAACGCCAATCTGGTATTTGGACAGTGGATGCTCTCGGCATATGACAGGGACAAGAAGCCTTATTCAAAATTTTACTCCAGTTGTGAACGGACCGAAGGTCATCTTTGGAGGTTCAGACCGTGGAATTACTAGAGGCTATGATATGATTACTAACGGTAATGTATCCTTCTGAGATGTGGTTTACGTTGAAGGTTTGGAACATAACCTTATAAGCATAAGCCAACTCTGCGATAAAGGATACATAGTAGAGTTTCACGCTGATAAGTGTTTGATAAAATCTGTTGACAATATGGAAATGATTCTATCCGGAACTCGAAGCAGAAACATTTTCTGTTTAAATTTCATTTGTATAGAATCTTCGACACCAGTGTTCTTTTTAGCAAAAGATAGTGCGTCTCTTGGTGACCAATGGCACAAGAGATTATCACATATTAATTTCAAAACCATAGATAAATTATTTTCAATTAACTTATTACGTGATGCCCCAAATGTCAAGTACGTCAAAGATAGACCTTGTCATATATGTGTGAAAGGCAAGCAAACAAGGGCTATCTTTAAAAGTGTTATTGGTAAGGATTCTAATAGATGTCTTCATCTACTACATATGGACTTGTTTGGTCCACTACAAATTAGATGTTTGGGAGGTAAGGATTATACGTTATTAATTTTTGATGATTACTCGCGCTTTGCGTGGATGTTCTTTCTGAAACACAAGTCAGATACCTTCGACATCTTTACTAATTTTGTCAAGCAAGTTCAGAACGAGTACAACTGCTCCATAGTAAAAAATCAGAAGTGACAATGGAATAGAGTTTAAGTCTGGGGCCATGATAGAATTTTGTGAAAGCTTAGGTATCTTTCATGAGTTTTCCTCTCCTCATACTCCACAATAAAATGGAGTGGTCGAGAGAAGGAATAGAACACTCATGGAGGCCTGCAGGACCATGTTGAGTGATGCTTCACTTCCGGAGTACTTTTGGGCTAAAGCCATCAACACTTCATGCCACGTGCAAAATTGAGCCCTCATAAACAAAAACCACGATAAGATACCTTACGAACTTCTGAAGTGCAGGAAACCGACAATCTCATATTTTAGAATTTTTGGCTGTAAATGCTTCGTGCTCAACGATATCAAATATCATACTACTAAGTTTAGCGAAAAAAGTTTTGAAGGTATTTTTGTAGGGTATAGTAGTCATAGTACGACATATAGGATTTTTAATAGAAAAACCCTGGTGGTAGAAGAATTGATAAATGTTGTATTTGATGAGATGAGTTTGCTACAAAGCAACTCTTCTAGTGTGCTTGTTGAAGATGCAGGTGCAAAGCTGAAAGAAATTAGCTTGGATGAACCGTCCGAAGACAAAGGTGAAAAGTTCATCAAGATCACCACTCCAATCCCTTTTGGAGAGGCTGATGATCAAGATGAAGAAGTCATCCAAGATGAAGAAGTCACTCCGGTGATAGAAGACAATCTACATGCAAGAACTCTAGAGCTCAGACATCTAAATGATCATCCCATGGACCAGATCATAGGAGATCCCCGGGATGGTGTCCGAACTCGAAGAGGTACAACTAATGAGAATCTATATTTAAGTTTTCGCTCGCAGGTTGAACCAAAGAAGTTTGAGGAAGCAAACTCAGATGCATCGTGGATAATGGCGATGGAAGAAGAACTGAAAAAGTTCAAGCACTACAAAGTATGGAAGCTTGTTCCAAGACCCAAAGGTAAGAACTTCATTGGGACAAAATGGGTCTACAGGAACAAGATGGACGAGGATGGAATGATAGTAAAGAACAAGGCCAGACTTGTCGCCAAAGGTTATTGTCAAGAAGAAGGAATCGACTTCGACGAGACGTACGCTCCAGTGGCAAGGCTGGAGGCTATAAGGTTATTCCTAGCATATGCTGCACTCAAAGGCTTCACTGTCTACCAGATGGACGTGAAGTATGCCTTCCTTAATGGTGACATAAAGGAAGAGGTGTATGTGAAAGAACCTCCAGGTTTTATTGATTCTAACTGTCCTGATTACATTTATTTACTACACAAAGCATTATATGGTCTAAAACAAGCTCCTCGAGCTTGGTATGAGACGATGTCTAGCTTTCTACTTGAGAATAAGTTCACAAGGGGAAAGATAGACAAGACATTATTTCTTAGGGAAATTAAAGGCAAGATTTTGCAAGTGCAAATCTATGTTGACTATATTATTTTTGGCTCTACTGATGACAACCTCTGCAAGAAGTTTTCAAAACTTATGCAAGGGAAGTTTGAAATGAGCAGTATGGACGAGCTGAAGTATTTCTTAGGGCTTCAAGTGAATCAGTCTGAAGATGGAATTTTCATCTCACAAGCCAAGTTCACCAAAGAGCTAATTAAGAAATTCAGAATGGAGAACGCAACTTCGATGAGGACTCTAATGGGTTCAACAATGTCTCTGGACAAGGATGAAAAATGGAAACCTTTTGATGAAACCAAGTACAGAAGCATTATTAGATCCTTGCTCTACCTTACTGCAAGTAGACCTGACATAATGTTCTCAACATGTGTCTGTGCTAGATTTCAGGTGAACTTTAAGGAATCTCACTACGCTGATGCGAAGTAGATTTTGAGATACCTTAAAGGTACACCAAATCTTGGCTTATGGTACCCAAGAAGTAATGATAGCGAACTAATAGTTTTTTAGATGCAGATTTTGCAGGTAGCAAAGACGACAGGAAAAGCACTTCAGGGACTTGCCAATTCTTTGGAAGAAAGCTTATCTCTTGGAGTAGCAAGAAGCAAAACTATGTGGCAATCTCAACGGCTGAGTCAGAGTACATCTCTGTAGGTAGTTGCTGTGCACAGTTACTGCGGATAAAGAATCTGTTTGAAGACTACAACATGAAGTTTGAAAAGATTCCATTGTTTTGCGACTCATCCAGCACAATAATAATAGCCAACAACTCAGTCTCGCACAGCCAGACAAAGCATATAGAGCTAAAGTATCACTTCATCCGGGAGCATGTGGAGCATGGGGACATAGACCTTCTGTAACACCCCCTATACGTCACAAAGCATATAGCAGTAGGTCCGGCCGGGGCCCGACGCCGTATGCCACATACAGACCGGGTGGTTACTCATAGAAACCATCCAACCAATCATCGTCCTACACAGAGCATTCTAGCAGAAGCAGTTTAATAAGAGTTGCAAAAATAAGAACCCAACATTTGAGCACGAATGTCCACTAATACCAAAATAGGAATGTTACAAAATACACCAGTACAAGCATTAAGGCCTTACAAAATGTTTCACTTGATATTACATGATTTACAAACCACGGCACGCAGGCCGGTCATACATGAATAAAACAGTAAACACTTCCAATTGGGCCTTCGAGGGCCGGCTTCGCAAAAAGGGCTTTAGCCCGCTATTGACCGCTTGGTCCAGCAGCACTTGCAAGCAACATACCACCGCACGGTGGCAAAACAAGGCAACGGTCAGCAATGCTGACCAAATTATAACGATCCCCCCCCCCCCAACTCGGGGCGGCGATGCTCCTTCCCTGCATTTCATTAGCATAAGCGAGCAATATATATATTCAGCCATTTCATCAAAGACGTTGGCTCGCATGGCCATACGCCCCGTGCTCTCAAGGCACATTCTCGGTGAATCGGTCGATGTCACGACAATTTAAGCTATAGACATTCCGGACTCACCACCGCCATTTAGACGGCCAAACCTATGAGCAATTTGTCTTCCTGGGCTGGGTCACGACAATTTAAGTCATCGACCGCCGAAGACCCTAATCTATGCCAACGGAAAGTGCAACGTGCCTTAGGTCTCTTTAACCAAACGACATAGAACGGGTACGGTTCCATCTAACTCGTGCTCACATCGCAACGACAATTTAAGCCATATGTGCGGGTCAAACTTCCACCGAGTCCCAATACCATCACAAGTCGCATAACCCAGTTATGTTCAAGTTGGCTCTCAAGCCACCAAGTTGGCAAGATCTCGTATCCGCCCAGTTTTCCGGGTGCACCTTTGGGTTAGTCCCCAAGGCACCATGCTGCAGTCAACTGCGTAGAAAACCCGAAAAACAACCAATAGCACGGAGTCTTCTCCGGCATTATGCAATGCAACATCACTGATCTAGACCAACATGTCCGGGTAGGCTTCACACATCATGCATATGTCCGTTCTCGCTTACGGACTCTAAAAAACGGGGACTTCACATATCTACCCGAAGGAACGCCTCCAACTCTCCGCAAACTCGCGAGAGCGGGCTTCCTATGCAAAGAAAGAGAGCTACTCATGCTCAAGATGAGGATCGTTACCCTAGCATTCCTCTTTGGCGCCATTGAAAAGTAAACGGATGAAAAGCACCGCACTAGGTTTGCCTCCGTGGATCCGGAGTCGGCTCGCGATTCGGAGCTTCGAAGCTCCTCCAACGGCCGGATCTAGCTCCTTCTTCCTTCCTTGGCTCTCCTCTCTCTCTAAGGTTTTAGAAAGATGAAAACTTATGAAAAGTGATGGTTTCCAAGTCCAATCCCGGGTATATCCCTTCAGGAACAACCCCCAACCGTTGGATCCCAAAATAAAGAAACGAACAGCTTTGATTCGGGACTGAAATGCCCAATCTGGACCGAACACGGCTTGGCCCACGCCCGTGTCCAGGGCCGTGTGCCTCATTCGCCGTCAAAATCGCCTCGCCTGGAACCTCACACGGGTATCAAACACGGCCGTGTTCGAGCTGACATGCCCGTGTTCTACCTGACACAGCTGTGTAGCCGGCCGTGTACCCCCATCATTTTTCCCCTAAAACAACCCGAGCACTACACGGGTTCTAGGACACGCCCATGTCCTTACCCGTGTTACCTCAACACACCTGGACCCCAGGCCGTGTACACGGTCTCGACACGCGACACTTCGTCGAGCGAAGATCGTCGACCTGTTGACACGGCTTTGGACACGCCCGTGTCCTAGTCCGTGTGCCTTGTCTCGACACAATGTCGAGACCAAAGTGTCGACTTCCCGGGACGAGTGTCGACACGGGTTGATACGCCCTGCGACACGCCCGTGTCGCAGGCCGTGTGCCATATCTCGACACTTCGTCGAACGCAGAGTGTCGACTTCGCGGCTAAGTCTCGACACGGGTCGACATGCCCTGCGACACGCCCATGTTGCAGGTCATGTGCCCAATCTCGACATAATGTCGAGACCAAAGTGTCGACTTCCCGGCTAAGTGTCGACATAAGCTTGACACGCCCTGGGACACGCCCGTATCCCAGGTCGTGTGCCTGCAACCAGAACCCAAAATTGTCCCAAAACGTCCCCCGTCGCTCCTTTGAGTTTCGGGGCGTTACAGCTCTCCCCCTCTTAAAAGAATTTCGTCCTCGAAATTACATAAAGGAAAGACATGTACAAAATAAAAACTTGTACCTGAGCGGAACAACTCTGGATACTCGTCAAGCATAGTCCGCTCTCTCTCCCAAGAGAGCTGCTCACGACCGCAATTGTCCCACCGGACCTTGACCATCCTGATCTCTTTATTGCGTAGCAGCTTGACCTCCGAGTCCTCAATCCGCACGGGCTTGACCTTTGTCATCAGCCCACTATCCACCGGCACTTGATCAACCGCGATCACTTGCGTAGGCTCTTGCAGCGCCTTCCGGAGCACCGAAATATGGAATACATCATGCAATCCACCAAGCTCCACTGAAAGCTTCAGCCGATAGGCCGCTTCACCAACTCGCTCCAGAACCTCAAACGGTCCTAGGTACCTCGGGCTTAGCTTTTTCAATCGCCGCACCCGCGAGACACCCTTGAATGTCTTGATCTTTAAGTATACATAATCGCCCACAGCGAACTCCACGTTCCTGTGCTTGACATTATAGTACTTCGCTTGCCGGTCCTGAGCGATAAGCAACCTCTCCTGAATGGTTCTCACCAAAGAAGTAGCATCCTCCACTTCTGATCGCTTATACAACTTTGACTCACCCGTTTCTAACCAAGACAATGACGTGCGACATTTTCTACCATATAGGGCCTCGAAAGGCGCCATCTGAATACTCGCTTGGTAGCTATTGTTGTATGTGAACTCCACCAAATAAAGATGGTCTTCCCATTGCTTTCCGAAATCCAAGACACACATGCGAAGCATGTCTTCCATGGTTCTATTTACCCTCTCAGTCTGCCCATCCGTTCGCGGATGGAAGGCTGTGCTGAATTTCAGCTTTGTTCCCAACATTTGCTGGACAAGCCTCCAATCATTAGACGTGAACCGCCCATCTCGGTCACTCACGATGCTGCGGGGCACACCATGAAGCCGTACTATGTTATCCACATAAAGCTTTGCCAACTTCTCCACCGGATCGTCCTTCCTATGCGGAATAAAATGCGACACCTTCATTAACCGATCCACGACCACCCAAATGGCGTCGTTCCCCTTTTGCAACCTTGGCAAACCGTGCACAAAGTCCATAGAGATGTCGTCAAATTTGCACTCCGGAATAGGCAAGGACTTAAAAAGTCCTCCCGGCTTTTGGCACTCTGCTTTTACCAAGGCGCAAGTTTGGCACTTCGCTACGTATAGCGCCACATCCTTCTTCAAACCCGGCCACCAAAACAGTTTCTTAACATCACGGTACATCTTTGTGCTCCCCGGGTGAATCGAGTACTTGGTATGGTGTGCCTCGTACAACAACTCCACCCGTAAATTGCCCATACTTGGGACGCACAAACGACCGTCTTTCCAAAGTAATCCGTCCTCCACGACGAATTGGGAATTTGACCCATCCAGAGCCTCTACCGTGAACATCTTCATATGAGCATCCATATCCAAAGCCTGCCGAATACGATCAGCTAGGCCATATTGGACTTCAGTCCAATTCAGAACTGCTTCAGCACTTGATTGCTTATCCACACAAACAATCTCCAACGCCTCCAACTCTCGCACCAACCGCTCATCATGCACCGATAGCCAATTGGATTGAGCTAGGGCTCGGCGACTCAGCGCGTCCGCAACCGCATTCCCTTTCCCAGGCACATAGTGGATCTTGAATGTATAGTCCCCCAGGAACTCCATCCATCTACGCTACCGCATATTCAGATCCTTATGATCAATAAGATACTTCAGGCTCTTGTGATCGGTGTAGATATCAATCTTCACACCGTACAAGTAGTGTCTCCACAGCTTCAAGGCAAAAATCACGGCCGCTAACTCCAAGTCATGGACCGGATAGTTCCTTTCATGCACTTTTAGCTGTCTCGAGTCATAAGCTATTACACTTCCGTGTTGCAGTAGCACGCAACCCAAACCGCTGCCCGAAGCATCGCTATAAATCCCATAGCCTTCGGTCACACATGGCGAACTCAGCACAGGCGCCGTGGTCAACCGACACTTCAACTCCTCAAAAGCTCGCGCGCACTCCGGCGTCCAAACGAACTTATGCTCATTCCTCGTCAAAGTAGTGAGAGGTAACGCTATCCGCGAGAAGTTCTCTACGAAGAGCCTATAATAGCCGACAAGCCCCAGAAAACTCCGGACTTCCGCTACAGTAGCAAGCTCAGGCCACTCCCGTATCGCAACAATCTTCGCCAGATCCACAGCAATACCCTCTCCACTCAATATATGCCCGAGGAATGCCACTGAGGATAGCCAAAACTCGCACTTCGAGAACTTGCCATACAACTGATTTCTCCTTAGCGTTTCCAACACCAAATGAAGATGCTTGAAGTGATCTTCCTCACTTTGTAAGTACACCAAAATATGGTCGATGAAGACGATCACGAAATGGTCCAAGTACTCCATGAAAGTCATGTTCATCAAATCCATGAATACTGACGGCGCATTAGTCTGCCCAAATGGCATGACCGTAAACTCATAATGCCCGTATCTCGTACTAAATGCTGTCTTCGGGATATCACTCTCCCTTATTCGCAGCTGATAGTACCCAGCCTTGAGATCCAACTTCGAGTACACCGTCGACCCGACTAACTGATCAAAAAGATAATCAATTCGGGGGATCGGGTACTTGTTCTTATCCGTCAGCTTGTTGAGCTCCCGATAATCAATACATAGCCTCAAGCTTCCGTCCTTCTTCTTAACAAAGCGGATCGGTGCGCTCCAAGGAAAATAACTCGGGCGCACATACTCTTTCTCCAACAACTCTTGCAGTTGAACTTTCAGCTCCGCCATTTCCTTAGGCGCTAGCCGATAAGGAGATCGTGACACAGACTTTGCACCTGACACTAGCTCAATCGTAAAATCTATCTCCCGCTGAGGC
The DNA here is from genome assembly GCA_039583875.1 of Platanthera guangdongensis. Lineage (NCBI taxonomy): Eukaryota > Viridiplantae > Streptophyta > Magnoliopsida > Asparagales > Orchidaceae > Platanthera > Platanthera guangdongensis. The sequence goes on from CM077148.1 coordinate 139,818,309, forward strand.
GGGGCTCCAGGAAGATCTGCGGGGAACACATCAGGGTATTCTGATACCACTGAAATACAATCCAATGCGGGCTTCAGCTTCGCAACTTCCACTTGTGTAAAGAACGGTTCTGCTCCGGCACGAACCGCCTTCACCACCTGAAGAGCAGACATCAACGTCTTGCTCCACCCCTTTAAGCCCGTAAGAGTCATCTCACGACTTGCTCCCAGCTTGACTTCCTTGCTACCACAATCTATATGGGCTTGCTGCTCCGAGAGCCAATCCATGCCAAATATGACGTCGAACTCCATCAACGGAAGTAAAGACGCCCGCAGGTCGAACTCCTGCTCCTCGATACGAATCTTAACATCGCAGATCCTATCCACTCGCATCGAACACCCATTGGGCAACAACACATCCAACTTATCCTTCTCCATCGAAGAAGGGACTCCGATGTGTTGGATCTTGTAGCCAACCTTAGAGGGGGGGGGGTGAATAAGGTTCGACGCGTTTCTTGAAATTTAAGCGTTAATTTGTCCATAGAACCAGAGCATAGGAAACTACTGCAGAGCGTTGGGTAACCAATGTTCTGCGGTACGTTATTCACTCTTTTCCTGTACAAATTTAGCTTGTGCGCACACACGTGAAACTAGACTTATCATTCACAAGTAAACATAAGAGGCAATGATATGAAGACAATATCTCATATGAATCATTTAGTCACACACAATGTTACACTTGTAATTAGGATTGATTTAAAACATGTTTACACACAATACATACAACATGGATCTCCATGACGCCGGAGGTCAGAGGCGGTGAATAAAACTCTTGGGTTTTCTATACCGACCCAAAACCCGGACTGGTTGGCTCTTCACTTTCTCCCCGAAAGGTCTTAGAGCCGCTCTTCACCTCCACACCCGGAAGGGTCTTAGAGCCGCTCTTCACTTTCTCCCCGAAAGGTCTTAGAGCCGCTCTTCACCTCCACAACCGGAAGGGTCTTAGAGCACCGCTAGATTCCCGATCTAGACGCCCCAAATCCCGGGACGATTTTCCACGGAATCCAACCCGGATCCCGACGACCTTCCCCGGTCGATTTCCCTTACCACTTACAACAATAGAAGAAGAAAAAGATACAAAAAGAGATTACAAAAATATATTCGTTAAAGTTTAGGTTCTCCCTCTTGAGAAGTTCTCCGGACAGATCTACGGCCGGTGCTTGTGATCTTCGATGAAAAGCACCCGGTCGCTAGACGTAGACGATGCGAAGCCTTGATCGCCGGAGTTCTTCGATCTCGAACGGGAGGAAGAAGCCTTGCTTTTTCTTTGACGAAGACGAGTAGAACGGACGTAGGAAGACGGCCGAACTTAGTATTCCTGGAGCACTTCGTCAATAATCTCTGGAGGCTTAGGTCTTGAGGAAACGGCGCTGCTTTTTATACGTCTTGGAGAAAATAGACTACCGCCTGCGATAACTCTATCGCCGGGCGGTAGGTTCGCGCGTAACGCCTGCCAGCTGTCTCCACACGTCTCCCGAAACGGCAACTATAACTGCTCATTAAGGAAACTGCCGTTTCAAAAGAGCTATCGCCGGGCGGTAAAGGTTACCGCGCCCAGTCAGAGCGATAGCGCCATTTCGCCAGATAATTCTACCGCCTGCGATAAGACTATCGCCTGAGCGGTAGGTACCATCGTCGACGATCGTCCCCTCGATGCACGTCGACCGGATACCGCCGGCGGTAGCGTCCTGTCGCCGGGCGGTAGCTTTTGATTGTCGACGATCCTTCCTTAGCTGATAAATGGGCTGTCGACCATCGAACCGATATGCGTCGATCGAGATGGTTACCGCGCTGCGATAAGGTTGTCGCCGGGCGGTAGTAACCTTTTGAAGCTCTTCTCCTTTCCTTTCACCTATCAGCCTGCACACTCTATCACACAACCAATCTCATCAAATACAAGCAGGGAGTTGATATTCTCAAACCTAAGGAGTGTGAAACCATGTTCCAACAAACTCCCCCTTTTGATAATATCAATCCCGTTCATGATAAACCAAAATCAAGTAGATAGAGTGCCAGAATAGATGTATGTAGCAACGTAGAACAGTATAAAGTAGAGTATCAGAGTAAAATGATATTGAACAAATAAGCAATACACACCTATATCGATCCCGTTCAATCCTGTTCTATCCTACTACATACTCCCCCTATCGGTGGGACGCTCCCCCTATCTATGAGCACACACACACCCCAATACGCTCCCCCTATCATGAACACTACCTCCAATACCTTCTCCCCCTTTGATAATATCAAAAGGATGGGCGAGGCCAACCGACCAAGGAGGATGAAAATTGTAGGCGAGAGATAACGTAATATAGACCTACAAAGCACTTGAAATCAGAGAGTTGTAAAACAGGGTCAAAATCAGGAGCAAACGCAAATCAGAGTGAAGAAAATGGACTATATGCACGAGACATAGCACACATCAAGTATGACATGAATGTTTGCAGGGTTTAGATAAATAGAGAGAAAAATAGGCAAACACAAATATCGTCATGAGAGAAAAAAAATGTGCCAGTACGTATTGTGCGAAAAGCATCGAATGTAGTTGAGGTCCAATTCTTATGCGTGGAAGATTTAAATAAGATAATGACATGTGCACGTGTAGCACCAAGAGACAAAACATTCAATAGAGATATCAGGCAGACATGTTTTATATCAAGCAAACTAACGATGCTAACACCAAAGAGATATAGTGAAAAATCACGTCACATGACATAGTGCGGCATAAAGAAATTAAATCAAGGGCACAAATCATAAAGTGTAGTCCATGCACAAGATCGAAACGACTTTTTAATCCAAGGTGCTCACCCTCACAACGCTTATGAAGACTTATCAGGAGGGATGAGTAGTGCTTGGGGGGTCTGTAAGCGGGATTTGATGGCCATCATTTTATTTTGGAGTTAGGCCATCAACTTTATACATAATCAAAGCAGAACAAGACCCCAAGTCAATCGAAATCTACCCACATAGGTAGATCCACTTTAACTTGTTTACATTGGACATATGCCTTTCTAGTTTTGGCCCAAAGATTTAATTAGCATAGACACGCGCAATTTGATTTTATGACATTGATTGTTCAAGATATATCAAATATGTTAAAGTTAGTGTCACGATTTATAGCATGTCAGCTTATTGTCTCAGGTTGAGTGCAGGATCAAGTGGTGTGTGAGAGGTGTAATCATTATCGTAAATAAATCCTCACACATACTTAGAGGCATAGACAACGTACACCCACATTAATTTTCGCACTCAATAGCTAGACAAAAATTTAACTTCGCTCATCATGACAGGATACCAATGTGCCGTACAAATTGACAAAAAGATTAGCAAACATTGTATATACTTGAAAATATACCACGACTCGGTCATATGAGCCCCCATGAGAAAAAAAAACGCACTTTGCCCCTAAAACGACCACCATTTGTCTACTATATGGACACCTTAAGATATTCCCTAGCCTTGTCAAAGCAGGTTGGATAAGCATGATTTTCGTGTGTACTTATATGCGAGTCAGAGTACTATCGCCTGTCGGTAGTACTACCGCGCCGCGGTAACTCCGGAATAAATATGATGTAGGTTATTTCAGATCCGCCCACACTCATTCTCACCTTGCATCCCCTTTTGGAAAGAAGCTTCTCCAGCCCTACAGATCTCCTTTGATTCCAGGTAATGCTCTATCCTTTCTCATTTTTGCTTGATTTCTTGTTTTTAGGATCCATATGAGATGTCTTTGTGGAGTAGATGTGTTCTCTCATGGCATTTTTATATCCACTTCTTCACGGATCTCCTCTCACATATCCCCCTTTTTGAAACATATTGCCATTGTTTTAGTCTATTTCGGATCTACGCTTTAAGAGGTGAAAAATATTGCCATTGTTTGTAAAGGATCCGAAATGCGGAGGAGTAAAAAGAGATACTTTCACATGTTTCATTTTTAGATGTTTATTGTCGGATCTCATCTCCTCTTTCAAGATCTACGAAGTTCATATATAGATCTATGAAGAACATGGAGATTGGAGTGGTTTTTACAAAAGAAATCGATTTTTAGCTCAAAACGGCGGAAAGAGGTGAAGTGCAGTCCGTCGAGCTACCGCCGGTGATAGCTAATTATCACCTGCGATAGCTCCCAGATTTCACTCAATTTTTGTGAATTTTCAGTTTTGGATCCCGGTTCCTGATTTGAGTTTTTGAATGTTGTTTCATGCAGGAAATGGCCTCCTCGAGCGCACACTCTGGACGTCGAAGTATTTCAAAACGAAACCGTGGAGAGACTACGTACCCTGCTATAGACGACGCCACTGTGAGCATTCCTATGCTCATAGAAATTGATGATCGGTATACTCATATCTATGAGTATCTCGAAGAATCGGGCGTGTTGGCGGTGATATCAGATGGGTGTTCCTTTTCCTCCGCTCTCGTTCGAGAGTTCTACAACAACTTGAGGGATCCATCTCTGATGCGTCTGGGAGGAGGAGTTCAGTCTTGCATCGGGGATGAGATTGTTACTATCACCCATGCCGACCTGGAGACGAAGTACGTGTGGCCATCCAACCTTCCATACTTGGATGTTGTAGAATCCTTCAGGACAGCACGGGATTGGAGAGTGATGAACGAGGTTCTCCATGGAGCGGAGGGGCGTCCTGACTTTTTCACTTCGGTGGACACACTCACACCAGTTGCTCGGATAATTCAGGATATCCTCCGCCATTCGCTGATGTTCAAGGCAGGAGATACTCGAAAGATCACGGCTCAGCTATCCATGGTGACCTATCACATTATAGCGCAGAAGCCATTCAGCGTTTCAGATCTCATCCTGTCGATCATGAGGTATACTTTTTGCCTCAAGTCCCCCGATCGTCAGCGGGTAAATACACTCCCTTTGGGAGGAGTCATCCAGACCATCCTGAAGATCAAGTACCCGACCATCGACTGGACCTCCTATCCCATTGACCTCTTTCCGCAGGTCTATCATGTAGGAGAGATACCGGCTGCTTCACAGGTGCGACCACAGGTGCCACCTCCGGAGCCATCGGTATCCCGGTCGGGATCTCTTCGCGAGGCAAGTCGTGGAATTCATAGCCTCATGGAGGAGCAGGGAAAAGAGATCAAAGGCATGAAGAAGATGCTTAAGAAGATCATGAGGAAGCTCAGCATTTCTTCAACATCCTCTGATGAACAGGCGTGATCCCATTTTTTCTTTGTACCCTTTCGAGTTTTTAGATTTATGAACAATTAAAAAATTGATGTAATAATACAGGTACCGGCCCGAACATTTTTCTTGAATGTTTTTGGTTTCATTTTATGTGGGCAATTTAATCTCTATTTTGTTATCACTTGATTATGCATGAAAAGTGGATTTTGATCAGTATTAATTTGCTCCTAAGCTCTTTGAGTCCCGCACAACTAAATCAGACGTACGATGTGAAGTAGGAGATAGTCATGACGTGATCAAGTGTGTCATTCTACTTCACTAACGGGACATACTTAGGAGGTGAGAGGTTTGGGTATCCAGAAGGAGCCGAAAATGACTTTCCTTTTGGGAACCCAACGATGTTGTGATACAGTTGAACCCGGTGAAGGAGGGTTCGCCCGGTCCGTCGGACTGGGCGTGCTACGTCGCGTGACTGGTCTCCATTCATACCTTGGTTTGATGTTTTTCTTATGTTGCAGATTCTCTTTTGGATGTCTAGGAGTCCTTACGTGAGAGATTGTGGTTGGGCACAATTGTCTTTGTGAATTAATCATGTTGAGATTACTTTCTGACATGAAATACTTCTTGTTACCATACTGACTCATAGCATAAAGACTTTTTGAAGGATATCTGCGTTCAATTAGTTTTGTAAATGGAGTAGTTGGTTTTCGCCAGTGGATATGATTTTCATATTTGAGGTTTTCACTCGCGTTGGCTTGAAGTTTACTGCTCCCTTTGATTTTCCTAACTGACGTGAGTGAGCTTGTGTTCAACGTGCGTTTGGAATTTTCTTGATATTGCACGTTTATGTGTTGAGAATTTTTCTTTAAAATTTCCTTAAGCACGTTGATTTTTGTTTCCAAATCTTCATTTCTCTGTTTGAGATTTGTTCTCGCTTTGGTGTAGGCAGTTGTGCTATTCTTGAGTATTGCGACTATTGAGTTAATGTGGGCTTCATACTTATTTCTATATTCTTCGAAGACCTCACTCATCTCAGTGATTTCAACTCTATAGTCCACACACTTAGCACACTCCCCCTTTGACGCTAAGTTTTCTAGAAACAGTTTCTCATTTTGTTCTCTTAGAGAAATGCACTCTTTCTCTTCCTCCTCACGTTTCTCTTTTAACTTCTCACAATTTATACAACGTGTAGAGTTGTCCTCTAAAGAGTATACAGGAGAACTAGACACGACAGTGGAAGATTCTACACTAACATTTGCTTTTAAAAGGTTATTTTCCAAGCGTAGTTTTGAATTAATATTTTTCAGTTTCTTAAGTCTACGCCTATTCATATTCAGCATATTCAGTGTATAAACAGACTTGTATACACGGAGAGAGTTTGAGTTTCTTACAGCGCTCTTGGACGAGGCAAGATTTGAACACAAGGTTCCTTTATCATCTTCCCCTTGGCTCTTCTCGTCCAGTGACAGATGTTCATCTCCCGTCTTGCTTGACGTGTCTGTCTTGACTTCCTCCAAGAGTGCATCTCCATTTGACTCATCACTTGGATCTATAAGAAACTGCTCGAAGTCATTATCTGCAAGATGAGAACTATAAGTAGACTCAAGATATTCCCATATCTCATATGCAGTGGAACACATGTGAATGCGTTTAAAAATTTCTTGACTAAGCCCACAAAACAAACTGTTCATAGCCTTGGCATTTAAATAGCACTCGTGCTTATTTAGGCTATAAGGGGGCTTGGTACAAGTAATGTTCCAAACTTCTACATCCGTTAGCATAAGGAATTTTCTCATTAGAGTTCTCCATTCGTTATAGTTCACTCCCATAAAGAGAGGTGGTGCAAACACATTTTCGGTGTACAATTTTTCATCCCCACTCATCAGTCCATGATGGAGGTTGGCCATTATTCCCGGTAGTGAAACCGTTTTGGAATAACCTGGCTCTGATACCACTTGTTGGATCTTGTAGCCAACCTTAGAGGGGGGGGTGAATAAGGTTCGACGCGTTTCTTGAAATTTAAGCGTTAATTTGTCCACAGAACCAGAGCATAGGAAACTACTGCAGAGCGTTGGGTAACCAATGTTCTGCGGTACGTTATTCACTCTTTTCCTGTACAAATTTAGCTTGTGCGCACACACGTGAAACTAGACTTATCATTCACAAGTAAACATAAGAGGCAATGATATGAAGACAATATCTCATATGAATCATTTAGTCACACACAATGTTACACTTGTAATTAGGATTGATTTAAAACATGTTTACACACAATACATACAACATGGATCTCCATGACACCGGAGGTCAGAGGCGGTGAATAAAACTCTTGGGTTTTCTATACCGACCCAAAACCCGGACCGGTTGGCTCTTCACTTTCTCCCCGAAAGGTCTTAGAGCCGCTCTTCACCTCCACACCCGGAAGGGTCTTAGAGCCGCTCTTCACTTTCTCCCCGAAAGGTCTTAGAGCCGCTCTTCACCTCCACAACCGGAAGGGTCTTAGAGCACCGCTAGATTCCCGATCTAGACGCCCCAAATCCCGGGACGATTTTCCACGGAATCCAACCCGGATCCCGACGACCTTCCCCGGTCGATTTCCCTTACCACTTACAACAATAGAGGAAGAAAAAGATACAAAAAGAGATTACAAAAATATATTCGTTAAAGTTTAGGTTCTCCCTCTTGAGAAGTTCTCCGGACAGATCTACGGCCGGTGCTTGTGATCTTCGATGAAAAGCACCCGGTCGCTAGACGTAGACGATGCGAAGCCTTGATCGCCGGAGTTCTTCGATCTCGAACGGGAGGAAGAAGCCTTGCTTTTTCTTTGACGAAGACGAGTAGAACGAACGTAAGAAGACGGCCGAACTTAGTATTCCTGGAGCACTTCGTCAATAATCTCTGGAGGCTTAGGTCTTGAGGAAACGGCGTTGCTTTTTATACGTCTTGGAGAAAATAGACTACCGCCTGCGATAACTCTATCGCCGGGCGGTAGGTTCGCGCGTAACGCCTGCCAGCTGTCTCCACACGTCTCCCGAAACGGCAACTATAACTGCTCATTAAGGAAACTGCCGTTTCAAAAGAGCTATCGCCGGGCGGTAAAGGTTACCGCGCCCAGTCAGAGCGATAGCGCCATTTCGCCAGATAATTCTACCGCCTGCGATAAGACTATCGCCTGAGCGGTAGGTACCATCGTCGACGATCGTCCCCTCGATGCACGTCGACCGGATACCGCCGGCGGTAGCGTCCTGTCGCCGGGCGGTAGCTTTTGATTGTCGACGATCCTTCCTTAGCTGATAAATGGGCTGTCGACCATCGAACCGATATGCGTCGATCGAGATGGTTACCGCGCTGCGATAAGGTTGTCGCCGGGCGGTAGTAACCTTTTGAAGCTCTTCTCCTTTCCTTTCACCTATCAGCCTGCACACTCTATCACACAACCAATCTCATCAAATACAAGCAAGGAGTTGATATTCTCAAACCTAAGGAGTGTGAAACCATGTTCCAACACGATGCGTGATATAAATCCTTCGGACAAGAAGGATTGTGAAGCTCCCGTGTCAAAGAGTGCTCGTGCCAGATTTTCACAAATCAATACAAATCCTAAACAAACAGTGGTAAGGTAACATGTGCATAACAAGTATTTAAAGAAATTGACTTGCTATAAATTAAACCGTACCTGTCACCACATCAGCCTGTTTGATGGCCTCCTGTTGGCCAAGATTGTAGACACTTGGTTGGGCTGGAGCATAATGGGATACGGTCGACTCCACCGCCTTTCCCTTCTCTTCATAAGTAGCTCCCGGCCTTCTCTCGGACTTAGGACGTTTGCTCCAACAGTCACGGGCAAAATGCCCCGTCTTTCCACAAGTAAAACACGCGCCCAGGGTCCGACTTGTAGTCGCCCCAGAAGCACCAAAAAGAGCTGTACCCGAAGTCCTATGCTTCTTTAAAGACCTCCGATAGCCAGACTTTGAAGTAGTCGGCACTTTAAATTCAGATTTCTTCTCACCCAAGCTTTTCCTTGCTTGTACATTCTTCATGTCCTTCTCCAAGGACCAGGCAGTATTGACCAAGGTTAAGAAACCCTGCGTCATCGGCCCCGAAAGTAGTAATCTCAACTCATCTCTCAAGCCTTCATAGAAGCGATTAGTCTTGCGCTCCTCATCCATGATGGTGGAGCTAGCATATCGACTCAAACGAGTGAACTCATGGAGATATTCATCCACGCTCTTCTCACCCTGAACCAACTTCAGAAATTCGTTCTCCATCGAAATCCTCTGAGTAGAAGGGAGGTATCTTGCTAAGAACAATCCCGAGAACTCTTCCATCGGGACGTCTATAAGTTGTCTACCTCTCAAATGATGTAGCTCCAAACCTTCCCACCATAATCTCGCTTCACCGTCCAGAAGGAAGGTAGCGATGGTGGTCATTTGTCACTCCTCCGTTTCCGTTGCTGTCATGACTCTCTTCACCCTGGAGAGCCAGTCTTCAGCCTGAGATGGGGTTCCCAACCCCGAGAATAACGGAGGGTTAAAGCTCATTACATGCTTAAGCTGCCTCTCGGTTGCCCTCCTTGGCACCACCGGTTCCACAACCACTTGCTCCACTCTCCTCGGCTCAGCCTCGTGAAGAGGTTCCTGCTCCATCACAGGAGCGGGCTGCTGCGTTTGCCTTGCAGGCTGCGCATTTATCACGGCCAACACCGCTTCAGCCACCAATCGTATATTCTCAGCCGATAGAGGTGTTGCAGGAGCAAGAGCCGGTGCACTACTAGCCTCAGAAACTCGACGTTCTGACGTCCCAACACCACTTCTGGTAACCTATAGTGGTACAAAACATCGTTAAGCGACCAAATAAAATTGCAAACAGCAATTATAGGAACACGCAGGTTCCTCAAACACGTGTATTTTCATTCCTAAGTGGACATTCATGGGTTCTTTTACCATTATAACGATGACGCACACAATGTGCTCACCACCCCGTAAAAAGAATTCGCCCACGAATTCATCTTAAGCCCGACAAAAACCAGGAGTCTGATACCAAATTGTAACACCCCCTATCCGTCACATAGCATATAGCAGTAGGTCCGGCCGGGGCCCGATGCCGTATGCCACAGACAGACCGGGTGGTTACTCATGGAAACCATCCAACCAATCATCGTCCTACATAGAGCATTCTAGCGGAAGCAGTTTAATAAGAGTTGCAAAAATAAGAACCCAGCATTTGAGCACGAATGTCCACTAATAACAAAATAGGAATGTTACAAAATACACCAGTACAAGCCTTAAGGCCTTACAAAATGTTTCACTTGATATTACATGATTTACAAACCACGGCACGCAGGCCGGTCATACATGAATAAAACAGTAAACACTTCCAATTGGGCCTTTGAGGGCCGGCTTCGCAAAAAGGGCTTTAGCCCACTGTTGACCGCTTGGTCCAGCAGCACCTGCAAGCAACATACCACCACACGGTGGCAAAACAAGGCAATGGTCAGCAATACTGACCAAATTATAACGATCCCGCCCCCAACTCGGGGCGGCGATGCTCCTTCCCTGCATTTCATTAGCATAAGCGAGCAATATATATATTCAGCCATTTCATCAAACACGTTGGCTCGCACGGCCATATGCCTCGTGCTCTCAGGGCACATTCTCGGTGAACCGGTCGATGTCACGACAATTTAAGCCATAGACATTCCGGACTCACCACCGCCATTTAGACGACCAAACCTATGAGCAATTTGTCTTCCTGGCCTGGGTCACGACAATTTAAGCCATCGACCGCCGAAGACCCTAGTCTATGCCAACGGCAAGTGCCACGTGCCTTTAGGTCTCTTTAACCGAACGACATAGAACGGGTACTGTTCCATCTAACCCGTGCTCACATCGCAACGACAATTTAAGCCATATGCGCGGGTTAAACTTCCACCGAGTCCCATTTCCATCACAAGTCACATAACCCGGTTATGTTCAAGTTGGCTCTCAGGCCACCAAGTTGGCAAGATCTCGTATCCGCCCAGTTTTCCGGGTGCACCTTTGTGTTAGTCCCCAAGGCTCCCTGCTGTACTCTACCGTGTAGAAAACCCGAAAAACAACCAATAGTACGGAGTCTTCTCCGGCATTATGCAATGCAACATCACCGATCCAGACCAACATGTCCGGGTAGGCTTCACACATCATGCTTATGTCTGTTCTCACTTACGGACTCTAAACAACGGGGACTTCACATATCTACCCGAAGGAACGCCTCCAACTCTCCGCAAACTCACGAGAGCGGGCTTCCTATGCAAAGAAAGAGAGCTACTCATGCTCAAGATGAGGATCGTTACCCTAACGTTCCTCTTTGGTGCCATTGAAAAGTAAACGGATGAAAAGCACCGCACTAGCTTTGCCTCCGTGGATCCGGAGTCGGCTCGTGATTCGGAGCTTCGAAGCTCCTCCAATGGCCGAATCTAGCTCCTTCTTCCTTCCTTGGCTCTCCTCTCTCTCTAAGGTTTTAGAAAGATGAAAACTTATGCCAAGTGAGGGTTTCCAAGTCCAATCCCGGGTATATCCCTTCAGGAACAACCCCCAACCGTTGGATCCCAAAATAAAGAAACGAACGGCTTTGATTCGGGACTGAAATGCCCAATCTGGGCCGAACACGGCTTGGCACACGCCCGTGTCCAGGGCCGTGTGCCTCATTCTCCGTCAAAATCGGCTCGCCTGGAACCTCACACGGGTATCGAACACGCCCGTGTTAGAGCTGACACGCCCGTGTTCCACCTGACACGGCCGTGTAGCCGGCCGTGTACCCCCATCATTTTTCCCCAAAAACAACCCGAGCACTGCACGGGTTCTAGGACACGCCCGTGTACTTACCCGTGTCACCTCAACACGCCTGGACCCCAGGCCATGTACACGGTCTCGACACTCGACACTTCGTCGAGCAAAGATCGTCGACCTGTTGACACGGCCTTGGACACGCCCGTGTCCTAGGCCGTGTTCCTTGTCTCGACACAATGTCGAGACCAAAGTGTCGACTTCCCGAGACGAGTGTCGACACGGGTTGACACGCCCTGCGACACGCCCGTGTCGCAGGCCATGTGCCATGTCTCGACACTTCGTCGAACGCAGAGTGTCGACTTCGCGGCTAAGTCTCGACAAGGGTCGACACCCCCTGCGACACGCCCGTGTCGCAGGCCGTGTGCCCAGTCTCGACACAATGTCGAGACCAAAGTGTCGACTTCCCGGCTGAGTGTCGACACAAGCTTGACACGCCTGGGACACGCCCGTGTCCCAGGCTGTGTGCCTGGAGCCAGAACCAAAAACTGGCTCAAAACGTCCCCCGTCACTCCTTTGAGTTTCGGGGCGTTACAACTTCAATATGTCCCTACAGATAGGCAAATTCCAGACATTTTCACGAAGCCGCTGGACGAGACCAAGTTCTCGTTCTTCAAAACAGAACTTGGGATGCTCAACAAAGAAGACTAGAAGAAGCTGGACTTTCAAGAAGGCTCAAGGCTCAAAGGTTAGTCAAATATTTAAATTTTTTAAAAGTTTAAGTTTTTGACACGAGTAAGTAACAGCATACTCGAGTAAGTATATGACCTACTCGAGTAATAGAATAACATACTCGAGTAGTCTACTTGACCTACTCGAGTAGCAGACTGACATACTCGAGTAGTCAATTTCACATACTCGAGTACCTCACTCATCTACTCGAGTACCTCTCTCACCAACTCGAGTACATCTGTTTACCTACTTGAGTAACTCCTAATTCATCTACTCGTGTATGTGTCGAGTCGTTTTCTTTTTAAATTTTCTTATGCGCCAACCAAGGGCAATGCTGCCTCTTCTATGATTTCCTTCTCTCATTTTCGGATAATTAGACCTAAAACCTAGGGTTATATAAATAAGAAAATCCGGAAATTTCTATAGACGAAATCATTTCCGCTCTCTCGAGTCCCCGTCTACCTCTTCACCTTCCTCAGTCAGTTGCAGAGTCGCGCCCTTTCCGTCTCCCCATTGACATTCTCCAGGGTTTTTGAATCTCTTGGACTTCTGAATCATGGTTGCCGCCTCTAAAATCGGCGTGGGTTCGGAATTAGTCGCTACCGGGATTGCAGAACTCTCTGACGACTTCCATAATCTAATGATTTTGCTCGACACCGCCGAATTAACCTTCGTTCTCCAAGAACCATGTCGAATCCTCTTTCTAGAGGTTACAGAGTTTTTCAGAAACATCAAGGTCAAGCGGAATGGCACCGTCCTCAAATCCAAAGTCAAAGGTATAAAGATCAAACAGACCAAAATGTCTGTGGCTCAACTTCTTCGAATGCCGATTGTAGATGAAGAAGATCATCTAGGGCCTGCAGAATCTGATAGAACATGTCTATTCTGTGGTGTGGACCCTGAGAAACAATAGATCAATAGGTCTGACATGAATGCTGAAGGCAAATTCTTGGTTGATGTCATTGGTAAAATTCTGTTATGTAAAACTAACTCCATCAGAGTCATACCTCTTTACTTCTTTGACATCATGCAAGCAATCGTCTGCAGAAAGAGCTTCCAGTTTGGAATGCTGATCTTGGACAAGATTAAAGATAGCATTAAATCCCCCAACTATGCAAGGATTATTTCCTTACTTCTCCATGAGATAAATCCAGAGGAATTCAATTTCTCCAAGGGGAGTATTATTCACCACATCAAGAAGGTTTCCATCTCCTCAATTCAAAGATGGGAACTCAAGTTGCAAAATCCCTCTCAAGCTGCCAAAGTTACTGAAGCTATAGATACAGATGACAGGACTCCATCTCCTTCTCCATCTCAGGTCCCCAGCTCCTCTTGTGCACCTATTGAGGGGGAGCCTGCTCCTACTATTCAGGCCAGGATGCCTACTCCTCCTCCACCTACTCCTCCACCAGTCACTCCAGATGATATCCTCACAGATCAACAAGTTCAAGAAGCCCTATTATCTATTGATTCTGCCATCAATGAAATGATAGAAGAACTAACTGCAGATGAACCACCTCCTCCTCTCTTTACAAATGCTCCAGTCACTGACATTCCCAAGGACACAACTCCTGTGCAGTCTCCAGCAAGGTCTCCAAATACTTCTCTAGCAAGAACTCCATCAAAATCTCCTGATGCCCCCAAAGAACAACAAAAAAATCCTCATTTCTGATGAGCAATCACCTGAACTAGCTGAAGCTCCTCTTAGGAATTTGGATTTCTCTATCCCTCAGATAATGGATGAAGGGGATACCATGTTACCCACTACAAAAGCTCATAACTCGGTCACCCTCACTAAAATAGATCTATGGGTAGCTCCTCCTATTCCTTCTGCTCCTACTGCTGCTATAGATCCTGCCTCCTCAGATTTGATGACTTAGATTGCTCTTCTTCTTCAAGACTAGAAAACATACTTTGATACTTGTATCAAAACTATAACTGATAAGGTAACTGCTCTAGAACATGAGATGAGCAGAGGATTTGCTGAAGTACAGCATAATACTGATCAGCTCAGACATCTTTTCCAAATGGGTGGCAAAGCCTTAGACCACACCATAACCAGTGTTGGATAAGTTATGGAGCAAGGTCTGACTCTTGCTAATAATAAAATGAAACTGGACAAAAGAGCTGAAGCCATTAAGATGAAAATATGTGAAGAAGTTGGCACTTTCAAAGATAATGCCATCTCCCAGCTATCTGTTGAAGTCAGGAAGGTGGAGAAGTTGGTAAAAGAATATTTAGAAAAATTTGATGCCCTCAAGAAAGAATTATGGGAAGCAAAAGTTAAAGAGATCCATGATGATATACTAGCTCAGATACAGAGTGTCAAATTTCATACATATGACACTGCTCTATGGATGCACAGCCAGATCCTTCCAGATTTTGCTGATGATCCTACCATTATCCCTCATCACCTGAACCCTCTAGCTACTGCTGATGCTCCTGCTCCTCCTCTGCAACCTACCTTTTCTCCAAGACCTGGAGACTTAGTTGCTCCTCCAGAGTCATATGCTCAGGATTGGGAAGATGATCCTACAGATGTTTTCCTCAAATCCCCTCCTGAGATACTGACTTATAAGAAGAAAAGAAAGTATGGTGAAGGTCCTTCTTGTAACGCCCCGAAACTCAAAGGAGCAAAGGGGGAGGTTTTGGGCCAGTTTGGGTTCTGGCAGCAGGCATACGGCCTGGGACACGGGCGTGTCCCAGGGCGTGTCGAGCCTGTGTCGACACTGAGACGGGAAGTCGACACTTTGGTCTCGACATTGTGTCGAGACTGGGCACACGGCCTGCGACACGGGCGTGTCGACCCGTGTCGACACTTAGCTGCGAAGTCGACACTCTGCGGTCGACGATGTGTTGAGATATGGCACACGGCCTGCGACACGGGCGTGTTGCAGGGCGTGTCGACCCGTGTCGACACTCGCCCCGGGGAGTCGACACTTTGGTCTCGACATTGTGTCGAGACAAGGCACACGGCCTAGGACACGGGCGTGTCCAAGGCCGTGTCGTCAGGTCGACGATATTCGCTCGACGAAGTGTCGAGTGTCGAGACCGTGTACACGGCCTGGGGTCCAGGCTTGTTGAGGTGACACGGGTAAGGACACAGGCGTGTCCTAGAACCCGTGCAGTGCTCGGGTTGATTTTGGGGAAAAATGATAGGGGTACACGGCCGGACACACGACCGTGTCACATGGAACACGGGCGTGTCAGCTCGAACACCGGCGTGTTCGATACCCGTGTGAGGTTCCAGGCGAGCCGATTTTGACGGCAAATGAGGCACACGGGCGTGTGCCAGGCCGTGTTCGGTCCAGATTGGGCATTTCAGTCCCGAATCAAAGCCGTTCGTTTCCTTATTTTGAGATCCAACGGCTGGGGGTTGTTCCTGAAGGGATATACCCGGGATTGGACTTAGAAAACCCTCACTTTTCTTAAGTGTTATCTTTCTAAAACCTTAGAGAGAGAGGAGAGCCAAGGGAGGAAGAAGGAGCTAGATCCCGCCATTGAAGGAGCTTCGAAGCTCCGAATCGCAAGCCGACTCCGGATCCACGGAGGCAAAGCTAGTGCGGTGCTTTTCATCCGATTACTTTTCAATGGCGCCAAAGAGGAACGCTAGGGTAACGATCCTCATCTTGAGCATGAGTAGCTCTCTTTCTTTGCATAGGAAGCCCGCTCTCGCGAGTTTGCAGAGAGTTGGAGGCGTTCCTTCGGGTAGATATGTGAAGTCCCCGTTGTTTAGAGTCCGTAAGCGAGAACGGATATAGGCATGATGTGTGAAGCCTACCCGGACATGTTGGTCTAGATCGGTGATGTTGCATTGCATAATGCCGGAGAATACTCCGTGCTATTGGTTGTTTTTCGGGTTTTCTACGCGGTAGATTGCAGTAGGGAGCCTTGGGGACTAACCCAAAGGTGCACCCGGAAAACTGGGCGGATACGAGATCTTGCCAACTTGGTGGCCTGAGCGCCAACTTGAATATAACCGGGTTATGTGAATTATGATGGATATGGGACTCAGTGGAAGTTTGACCCGTGCAAATGGCTTAAATTGTCGTTGCGATGTGAGCACGGGTTAGATGGAACCGTACCCGTTCTATGTCGTTCGGTTAAAGAGACCTAAAGGCACGTGGCACTGACCGTTGGCATAGATTAGGGTCTTCGGCGGTCAATGGCTTAAATTGTCGTGACCCAGGCCAGGAAGACAAATTGCTCATAGTTTTGGCCGTCCAAGTGGCAGTGGTGAGTCCGGAATGTCTATGGCTTTAATTGACGTGACATCGACCGGTTCACCGAGAATGTGCCCTGAGAGCACGGGGCGTGTGGCCGTGCGAGCCAACGTCTGTGATGAAATGGTTGTATATGTTTATTGATCGCTTATGCTAATGGAATGCAGGGAAGGAGCATCACCGCCTCGAGTTGGGGGCGAGATCGTTATAATTTGGTCAGCATTGCTGACCGTTGCCTTGTTTTGCCACCGTGCGGTGGTTTGTTGCTTGCAGGTGCAGCTGGACCAAGCGGTCAATAGCAGGCTAAAGCCCGAATGCGAAGCCGTCCCTTGAAGGCCTAATTGGAAGTGTTTACTGCTTTATTCATGTGTGACCGGCCTGCGTGCCGTGGTTTGTAAAACATGTAATTTAAAGTGAAACATTTTGTTAGGCCTTAAGGCTTATTTTGGGTATTTTGTATAACATTCCTATTTTGTATTGGTGGACATTCGTGCTTTAATGTTGGGTTCTTTGTTACAACTCTTATAAACTGCTTCCGCTAGAATGCTCTGTGTATGACGTTGAGATTGGTTGGATGGTTTCCATAAGTAACCACCCGGCCTGTCTGTGGCATACGGCGTCGGGCCCCGGCCGGACCTACTGCTTTATGCCATGTAACGGATAGGGGGTGTTACAATTTGGTATCAGACTACTGGTTTTGGTCGGGCTTAAGGGAATTCGTGGACGAATTCTTTTTAAGGGGTGGTGAGCACATTGTGTGCGTCATCGTAATAACACTAAAAAGAACCCATGAATGTCCACTTAGGAATGAAAATACTCATGTTTGAGGAACCTGCGTGTTCCTATAATTGTTGTTTGCAATTTATTTGGTCGCTTAACGGTGTTTTGTACCACTATAGGTGACCAGAAGTGGTGTTGGGCCGTCAGAACGCCGAGTTTCTGAGGCTAGTAGTGCACTGGATGTTGCTCCTGCAACACCTCTGTCGGTTGAGAATATTTGATTGGTGGCTGAAGCGGTGTTAGCCGTGATAAATGCACAGCCTGCAAGGCAAGCGCAGCAGCCCGCTCCTGTGATGGAGTAGGAACCTCTTCAAGAGGCTGAGCCGAGGAGAGTGGAGCAAGTGGTTGTGGAACCGGTGGTGCCGAGGAGGGCAACTGAGAGGCAGCTTAAGCATGTAATGAGCATTAACCCTCCGGTATTCTCGGGGTTGGGAATCCCATCTCAGGCTGAAGACTGGCTCTCCAGGGTGAAGAGAGTCATGACAGCAACGGAGACGGAGGAGTGGCAAATGACCACCATCGCTACGTTCCTTTTGGACGGTGAAGCGAGAATGTGGTGGGAAGGATTGGAGCTGCATCATTTGAGAGGTAGACAATTTGTAGACGTTCCGATGGAAGAGTTCTCGGGATTGTTCTTGGCAAGATACTTCCCTTCTACTCAGAGGATTTTGATGGAGAACGAATTTCTGAAGTTGGTTCAGGGTGAGAAGAGCGTGGATGAATATCTCCATGAGTTCACTCGTTTAAGTCGATATGCTAGCTCCACCATCATGGATGAGGAGCGCAAGACTAATCGCTTCTACGAAGGCTTGAGAGATGAGTTGAGATTACTACTCTCGGGGCCGATGACGCAGGGTTTCTTAACCTTGGTCAATACTGCCCGGTCCTTGGAGAAGGACATGAAGAATGTGCAAGCAAAGAAAG
The DNA here is from genome assembly GCA_039583875.1 of Platanthera guangdongensis. Taxonomy (NCBI): domain Eukaryota; kingdom Viridiplantae; phylum Streptophyta; class Magnoliopsida; order Asparagales; family Orchidaceae; genus Platanthera; species Platanthera guangdongensis. The sequence goes on from CM077148.1 coordinate 139,836,922, forward strand.
GCTTGGTTGATAGTAAATGTGAATTTAAAGTACCAACTACTTCAAAGTCCGGCTATCGGAAGGCTTTCAAGAAGCATAGGACTTCGGGTCCAGCTCCTTCTGGTGCTTCTAGGGCGACTACGAGTCGGACCCCGGGCGCATGTTTTACTTGTGGAAAGACGGGGCACTTTGCCCATGACTGTTGGAGCGGACGTCCTAATTCCGAGAGGAAGCCAGGAGCTACTTATGAAGAGAATGGAAAGGCGGTGGAGTCGACCGCATCCCATTATGCTCCGGCCCAACCAAGGGTCTATAATCTTGGCCAACAGGAGGCCATCAAACAAGCTGATGTGGTGACAGGTACGGTTTAATTTACAGCAAGTCAATTTCTTTTAATACTTGTTATGCACATGTTACCTTACCACTGCTTGTTTAGGATTTGTATTGATTTGTGAAAATCCGGCACGAGCACTCTTCGATACGGGAGCTTCACACTCCTTCTTGTTCGAAGGATTTATATCACGCATCGGAGTCCCTTCTTCGATGGCGAAGGATAAGTTGGATGTGTTGTTGCCAAATGGGTGTTCGATGCGAGTGGATAGAATCTGCGATGTTAAGATTCGTATTGGGGAGCAGGTTTTCGACCTACGGGCGTCTTTACTTCCGTTGGTGGAGTTCGACGTCATATTTGGAATGACGTTGCGGATGCGCTGAGTCGCCGAGCCCCAGCTCAAGCCAATTGGCTATCGGTGCATGATGAGCGGTTGGTGCGAGATTTGGAGGCGTTGGAGATTGTTTGTGTGGACAGGCAATCAAGTGCTGAAGCAGTTCTGAATTGGACTGAAGTCCAATATGACCTGGCTGATCGTATTCGACAGGCTTTGGATATGGATGCTCATATGAAGCAGTTCATGGTAGAGGCTCTGGATGGGTCAAATCCCCAATTCGTCGTGGAGGACGGATTACTTTGGAAAGATGGTCGTCTGTGCGTCCCAAGTGTGGGCATTTTGCGGGTGGAGTTGTTGTACGAGGCACACCATACCAAGTACTCGATTCACCCGGGGAGCACGAAGATGTACCGTGATGTGAAGAAACTGTTTTGGTGGCCGGGTTTGAAAAAGGATGTGGCGCTCTACGTAGCGAAGTGCCAAACTTGCGCCTTGGTGAAGGCGGAGTGCCAAAAGCCGGGAGGATTTCTTAAGTCCTTGCCTATTCCGGAGTGGAAATTCGGCGACATCTCTATGGACTTTGTGCACGGTTTGCCAAGGTCGCAAAAGGGGAACGACGCCATTTGGGTGGTGGTTGATCGATTAACAAAGGTGTCGCATTTTATTCCGCATAGGAAGGATGATCCGGTGGAGAAGTTGGCAAAGCTTTATGTGGATAACATAGTACGGCTTCATGGTGTGCCCCGCAGCATCGTGAGTGACCGAGATGGGCGGTTGACATCCAATGATTGGAGGCTGGTGCAGCAAATGTTGGGAACAAAGCTGAAATTCAGCACAGCCTTCCATCCGCAAACGGATGGGCAGACTGAGAGGGTCAATAGAACTATGGAAGACATGCTCCGCATGTGTGTCTTGGATTTCAGAAAGCAATGGGAAGACCACATTTATTTGGTGGAGTTCGCATACAACAATAGCTACCAAACGAGTATTCAGATGGCGCCTTTCGAGGCCCTATATGGTAGAAAATGTCGCACGCCGTTGTCTTGGTTAGAAACGGGTGAGTCAAAGTTGTATAAGCGATCGGAAGTGGAGGATGCTACTTCTTTGGTGAGAACCATTCGGGAGAGGTTGCTTATCGCTCAGGACCGGCAAGCAAAGTACTATAATGCCAAGCATAGGAACGTGGAGTTCGCAGTGGGAAATTATGTATACTTAAAGATCAATGCATTCAAGGGTGTCTCGCGGGTGCGGCGATTGAAAAAGCTAAGCCCGAGGTACCTTGGACCGTTTGAGGTCCTGGAGCAAGTTGGTGAAGCGGACTATCGGTTGAAGCTTTCAGTGGAGCTTAGTGGTTTACATGATGTATTCCACATTTCGGTGCTTCGGAAGGCGGTGCAAGAGCCTACGCGAGTGATCACGGTTGATCAAGTGCCAGTGGATAGTGGGCTAACGACAAAGGTCAAGCCCGTGCGGATTGAGGACTCGGAGGTCAAGCGGCTACGCAATAAAGAGATCAGGATGGTCAAGGTCCGGTGGGACAATTGCGGTCGTGAGGAGCTCTCTTGGGAGAGAGAGCAGACTATGCTTGACGAGTATCCAGAGTTGTTCCGCTCAGGTACAAATTTTGGTTTTGTACATGTCTTTCTTTCATGTAATTTCGTGGACGAAATTCTTTTAAGAGGGGGAGAGTTGTAACGCCCCGAAACTCAAATGAGCAAAGGGGGACGTTTTGGGCCAGTTTGGGTTCTGGAAGCAGGCACACGGTCTGGGATACGGGCGGGTCCCAGGGCGTGTCGAGCTCGTGTCGACACTGAGACGGGAAGTCGACACTTCGGTCTCGACATTGTGTCGAGACTGGGCACACGGCCTACGACACGGGCGTGTCGTAGGGCATGTCGACCCGTGTCGATACTTAGCCGCGAAGTCGACACTCTGCGGTCGACGAGGTGTCGAGACATGGCACACGGCCTGCGACACGGGCGTGTCGCAGGGCGTGTCGACCCGTGTCGACACTCGCCCCGGGGAGTCGACACTTTGGTCTCGACATTGTGTCGAGACAAGGCACACGGCCTAGGACACGGGCGTGTCCAAGGCCGTGTCATCAGGTCGACGATCTTCGCTCGACGAAGTGTCGAGTGTCGAGACTGTGTACACGGCCTGGGGTCCAGGCGTGTTGAGGTGACACGGGTAAGGACACGGGCGTGTCCTAGAACCCGTGTAGTGCTCGGGTTGATTTTGGGGAAAAATGATAGGGGTACACGACCGGACACACGGCCGTGTCACATGGAACACGGGCGTGTCAGCTCGAACACGGGCATGTTCGATACCCGTATGAGGTTCCAGGCGAGCCAATTTTGACGGCGAATGAGGCACATGGCCCTGGACACGGGCGTGTGCCAGGCCTTGTTCGGTCCAAATTGGGCATTTCAGTCCCGAATCAAAGTCGTTCGTTTCCTTATTTTGAGATCCAACGGCTGGGGGTTGTTCCTGAAGGGATATACCCGGGATTGGACTTAGAAAACCCTCACTTTTCTTAAGTGTTATTGAAAGATATGGTACCTAAACACCTAGAGGGGGGGGGTGAATATGTGACCTAAACCTTTTTGAAACTTACTTGGCAGCAAGACAGTTATCTCACAGAGTTTTACAGTTAACAGCAACAACAGAATATAAACAGTTAATCCACAGCACAGCACAGCAGACACACAATTTATAGTGGTTCCCCAATCTTTGGGTACATCCACTTTCCCCCTTCGCCTATCTAGCAGTGTACTAGATTTGGCCAACCTTCTCCACTATATCAGAACCCGACTAGGTTCCTACACCTCAGGCCCAAAGCCTTACACTCAGCCACTAAGGCCTACACTCAGCCACCCAGGCCTACACTCAGCCAATTAAGGCCTACACTCAGAGTTCTTCAACTCCTACACTCAGGCAACCAAGCCCTACCCTCAGCCTTTATAATATAGGCTTACAATTCTCTCAGATCCAATGGATCCTACAAGTTAAAATTGAATTACAATAACTAACTATACAACTCAGAAAATAAGAGAGGAGTTGAGAGTTTCTTGAAGAGTTCTTGGAAGAACTTAGCTAGATCCAAACTGACTTAGCTTCCTTCAAAGCTTCTTGAGTTAGAACTGAATTAGTCTGAATCCTCTGCAGTTGATCCTTGACCTCTGCTTCTTGAGATCCAGAAGATTCTGAATCCTTCTTCTCAGCCTTAGTTCCAAAGACTGAATTCTTGATTGGAGCTCTCTCTCTCCAACTTCTTAGATCTGCAGTTGGACTGTCAGATCTTCTTATGTTGATCCTCTGTGTATCACTTTTCTGATTTAATCTGATCAAACACTTCAATTATTCTCACTACTTGTAATAACAACAATCCATCTGTTTCTGTAAACTATGGGTGCCTATTTATAGGCTTCCTTCATGGTAACCGGCTGGTCCGGTTCATAACAGACTTCTGATTTCTCTGACAGTTGCTGTAGACCGGCTGGATCGGCAGCTGTCATGTCAACCAGTCACTTCTTGAAATTCTCTAACTGTCAGATAGTGTCGAGACTTTCTGTTCTTAAGTGTCGACACTTATAGACCAAGTGTCGACACATGTTGTGTAAGTGTCGACACAAGTCTACAAGGTGTCGACACAATTCCTTGTATGTCTCGACCCAGATTCTTCTGCATGTGTCGACACTGAAATTGAGTGTCGACACAAGTCTTGTTCTTCATTCTTTAACTGTATTCTTCTAAGTGTCGACACAACTCCTTTGTGTCGACACATCTTCATGTGTTGAAACTGTCAAGTGTCGACACTACTTCTTGGTGTCGACACAAGTCTTTAATTTTGTTTCCTCAGCTGAGTGTCGACACATTCCCTTAGTGTCGACACTTGTACTTAGAATATTTTGTAAACTTTTCTGATCTTTGTTAAGTGTCGACACAGCTCCTTGTGTCGACACTTTCTTCAAGTGTAGAGTCTTCAACTAAGTGTCGACACATTGTGCTGGGTGTCGACACTTTCTTCAAGTGTTGACTCTTCTGCAAAGTGTCGACACATTGTGTTGAGTGTCGACACTTACTTCAATTACTGATTCTTCTGTTTGTGTGTCGACACATTGTGCTGAGTGTGGACACATTCATCATATGTTGACTCTGCTGATTGAGTGTCGACACATTGTGTTGAGTGTCGACACTTGTCCTTAGTCTCTGCAGAATTTTGCTGAGTGTCGACACATCTCCAAGTGTCGACACTTTCTGATGTAGACTCAGCTCTTCTAGGTGTCGACACTTCTGCTAAGTGTCGACACAGCTTTTCTGCATACTTCTTCACTGAGTGTCGACACAGCTCCAAGTGTCGACACTTTCTGTCTGGTGTCGACTCTTCATCCTAGGTGTCGACACAATGATTCCAAGTGTCGACACTGCTTGTCTGGGTGTCTACACGAGCTTTCTCAAGTGTCGACACTTTCCCTCTGGGTGTCGACACATGGACTTAGAAACTTTTAGCTTCAGTCTAGTGAATACCTAACCTGCACAAGTAACTCAAACAAACATCAAATACATTATGATGTATATCATTGAGTTAGGTGAGGCTTCTTCAAATCAGGTACATTTGACCAATGTACCCAACAATCTCCCCCTATTTGGAGAAGTCATAACCCTTAGTCAATGATATACACCACTCATAATTAAAAATTAGAGAATGATGTAAAGCAGGTATATGTTAACAGGGTAAACTTAAACATGTAATAAAGCACACATGTATACTCATTAAACATTGCAGAACAAACAAGAAATAGACACATTCTTCTGAACAATCATGAAAAATATATTTATCAAAAACTGTTCAAACATTGTTTTTAATACATTTTCAATGATTTACAAAAATGTTTAGATGTAACAGATTACAACATTCTTCAGTCTAATCTTAGTCTAATTCTGATCAGGTTCTTTTATGACTATGCCTTTCCCAGCTTGCACTTTGGCTTTTACAGCAGCAGCAGCAGGCTCAGCATCAGCAATCTTCTTTCCTTTGGAGTCCTTCTTCTTTAGTTCTTCAGCCTTGATTTTCTGTCTCTCAAAGTAATGATAGGGCTTAGGAAAGTACTTGCTAGGCTCCACAGCTGTAGGAGGTAGCTTTCCTAACTTAGCCTTCCTTCTATACTGGACAATGGCTTCCTGCCTAATCTCATGCTTTCTCCATTCTGCTTCTGAAAACCATTTGTTCCTTTCATGAGCATTGTCCTTGGCTGCTTTCCAGGCTGTGAGAATGATGTTCCTAGAAGTAGGGCTCCACTGTTCAAAATCTAACTTCTGCTCAGCTAATTCCCTAAACTTCTTCTTTGACAGCCTTGTCTCTTCTTCTTTGTCCAAAGCCTCTTGCATAGCTGCTGTTATAGTTTGAATAACCTTTTCCAGAACAACATTAGGCTTTCCAGTAGTTGGACTATACATTGTGCTTACTTCTGCATGAACCATGTCAAAATCTGGAGGTGGATAGATCACCTGAGCTACTTCCTGTTGCTCACCTCCAAGATATGCACTTTGAATACCTGATTCAGCTACATTATCATCATCACACAGGGGAGGATAGCCCAGTGTAGCTCTGATGGAGTTAGAAATCCATTTGGCATGGTCAGAGCTAGCTTTGACTAACACCCTCTCCCCCTTTATGACTTCTTGTTCAACATGATCTCTTACATCATCTTTCTGGAACCTGATTTGGCTGTCCAAGTACCTGATGCCATCCTTAAAATAAGGTCTAAGCTTTGTAAGCTGTTCAGAAATGACCTTCTGTGAATCCTTAATTGCAGTCTTGACAGCAGCAATTTCATCTTGAAATGCTTTATCAAATTCAGCCTTGGCAGCAGCAGATGTGGAAGATTCAGCTGGCTTATTCTTCAGTTCAGTGACTATAGCATTGTGGGATGCAGTCAAATTATCATTCATTCTCAACTGATTTTCCAGCACATAGCCTTGCTTCAGTGTTATATCATCTACCTTTTCTTTTATCTGTTCTTGATGTTTAGCCAGGTACACCACTGCATTTCCACCCTTGTGGAAGCATTCATTCATTTCCTTTTTATTCAGGTTCATCTCAAATCTTATTGACTTGATGTCTTGAGCTAAGTCAAATTGTAAAGACTTGTGGCCTTCATCAATATACTTCTCTATGGCCCTCCTGTGCTCATCCAGCTTAACTTGCATTGCTACCATTAAGCCACTGTAATCAGTTGATGGAGCTTGTTGGACTAGGGAGTGTTGAGCAACAGTTTGTAGAGCCTTCTTGTAGCTCTGACTCCTTCTTTTGAATACAAAGAATTGCTTCTTCTTGGCTTGTTCAGTCTCATCTTCCTCAGACTCTGAAGTACTGGCTATATTCACCCTATCCTTAGGGCTTGATGGTTTGTCAGCTTGCACATCTAGTGCTTTCTCACTTTCCTGCCTTATAGGCTCTTCCTGAACTTGCAGTGTCTCCCCCTCAGCAGCAGCACCCTTCTCTTCAGCAGCACCATGCTTGTCCATGTCAAAATCCTCTTGATCTAAATTAAGAAATAGATCTTCCATTGTATATTCAGGAGGTGACTGTGTAGGAGATGTACTTGGTTCTTCAACTACTTTATCAGGAACAACATCTGGTTCTTGATTTACTTGCTGAGTTTGCTGATGGACATCAGACAAATCAGAATCTATTACAGAAAAATCTAAAGTATTGATGTCAGAAAGTACCTCTTGGATAATGAGTGTAGCTTGCTCACTCTCCAGTGTAGAGGGTTGTTCTACAGTTGGAGGCTCCCCCTGGCTTGGATCCTTTTGCATGGGGCTAGCTGTAGGCAGCTCCCCCTGGATTTCAGCTGGCTCTTGAGGAGCAGGAGACTTCTCTGCAGCCACTTCCTCATGACTATCAGGAGTGAAAACAACTAGTTCTTCACTACCTGAACTGCTGGAGGACTCCTGTGTCACAGGAGCTATTTTCCTCTTCTTCTTAGGAGGTGAATCTTTCTTAGAAACTTGCTTCTCAGGGGTGGACAGTTCCTTTGACAGCACCCTTTCCCACCTTGAGAAGATCCTCATATCCATCCTTCTCATGTGGTTGATTTTGCTACCTGCAGCAGTTCTCATTACCTCTGGTATTGTACCAGCCAGGTAGAGACTAAGTATCCTGCCCAGATTGGGCTTCTTTAGACTTTCCTTTATTTTCTCAAAGATAACCATTGACCAGTCTGTTTTGAGGTTGAAGATAATTCTGGTCATAACACTGAACATGGAGGCTGACACCCTGTCATGCCCTCCAGTCTTACTGAGAATAACTTTCCCCATAATTTCTGACAGGAACTTTTCTTGGGTATTCATTCCTCTCCTGTTGAATACAGATCCTATTTTCAGCTTAGGATCTAGACCACACCAGGTAAGTTCTTCTCTGGTCTTGGATGTAGTCACTTCCTCTTCTTCTTGAATTTTAGGTAGCTGAAGTACCTTTCTCAGAGATTTGGGTGAAATCTTGACCCTGGTGCCATGCACTCTTGATTTGATTTTGTAACCTGAGTCATCTACAGAAGCTCCAGCAAGGAATTCGAGTACTTCCTTCTTCCATATTTTAGTTGGTTCTGAAACCAGATACTCCAATCCAGAATCGGTGACTAGGGTTATCACCGATTTGATTTCTTGATCGCCATCGTCGAATGCGCCACGAACCAGCTCATAGCCTTCATTGACATTCTCCTCGAGCTTGGGAGCCATTAGGGTTTGTAGAATTAGTCTTTAGAAGAGAGAAATGTCGACACAGTAGTTTGGTCTCGAAACTCTGAAAGCGTGTCGACAAACAAAGACAGAACCCTATTTATACCTTTCTGGTTTGAAGACGAACAGGCGGGATGGGTTACTAAAGATGTGTCGACACTGGCAATAAGTGTCGACACTGACTTATAATGTCTCGACACATATGTGTCGACACAAGTTTAGTCATCAGATTTTATGTGTCGACACTTGGTTAAGTGTCGACACCACACTACTCGACATGTAGTCGAGACTTTACTTAGAAAATTCTGAGTAAAACTTAAGTGTCGACACCTCATTAAATGTGTCGACACCAACTCGACATGTGTCGACACTAACATTCTGAAGTGTCGACACCAACTTCCTAGATGTGTCGACACCATTTTCCTGAAGTGTCGACACTTACTATTCTGTGTCGACATAGACTTGTCTATGTGTCGACACCTTTTTACTTAGCCAATTTTTAGTTCTGTAAACTTAGTCTAAGTTTATCATACCTAGTTCAATTTTGAACCTATTGAACTTAGCTTCTTCTAAGGGCTTAGTAAACATATCAGCTATCTGATTATCAGTTTTAACATATTCAAGTGCAATATCATTTCTTTCTACATGCTCCCTAAGAAAGTGATATTTAATCTCAATATGTTTAGTTCTACTATGTGATACAGGATTATTAGCTATTGAAATAGCACTTGTAGAATCACAGAAAAGTGGAGTTCTACTTACCTGAAATCCATAGTCTTCTAGCTGATGTTGAATCCATAGAAGTTGAGCACAGCAACTTCCTGCAGCTACATATTCTGACTCAGCTGTGGAGATAGCCACACTGGTTTGCTTCTTACTACTCCATGAAATGAGTCTTCCACCTAGGAATTGACAGGATCCAGTAGTGCTCTTTCTATCTTCTTTGCATCCTGCAAAGTCTGCATCTGAATAGCCTGTTAGATCAAAATCTCCATTCCTAGGGTACCAGAGGCCTAGATAGGGAGTGCCCTTTAGATATCTCAAGATTCTCTTGACTGCAGTCAAGTGAGACTCTTTAGGGCAGGCTTGATACCTGGCACAAACACATGTAGCATACATAATGTCAGGCCTACTTGCAGTCAAGTATAGTAGGGAGCCAACTATCCCTCTATACAAGGTTTCATCTACAGGTTTCCCTGCATCATCCTTGCTCAGAGACATACTTGACCCCATAGGAGTCTTCATGGTACTGGATGAATCCATACCATACTTCCTTATGAGTTCTAGGGTGAACTTGGACTGACATATGGATAGACCACTTTCAGTCTGTTTAACTTGGAGACCCAAGAAAAACTTCAGTTCTCCCATACTACTCATCTCAAATTGACTTTGCATAAGCTTTGCAAACTTTTTGCAAAGGCTACTTTCAGTAGACCCAAATATAATGTCATCTACATATATTTGGACAAGTATGACTTTGCCTCTAGATTCCCTAAGGAATAGAGTCTTATCTATTTTCCCTCTTGAGAACTTGTTCTCAATGAGGAAACTAGATAGGGTTTCATACCAAGCTCTAGGTGCTTGTTTTAACCCATATAATGCTTTCCTAAGTCTATAGACATAATGAGGTAGAGTTAGATCAACAAAACCTGCAGGCTGCTTCACATAGACTTCTTCTTTCAAATTACCATTTAGGAATGCTGACTTCACATCCATTTGGTATACCTTGAATCCTTGATAGGTTGCATAGGCCAAGAACATCCTTATGGCTTCCAGTCTGGCTACTGGAGCAAAGGTTTGATCAAAATCAATACCTTCTTCTTGCCTATATCCTTTTGCAACCAGTCTTGCTTTATTCTTAATGATGACTCCTTGTTCATCTAACTTATTCCTGTAAAGATCCACTTTGTTCCTATCACATTGTGATCTTTAGGTTTAGGAACCAAGTCCCAAACCTTGCACCTTTTGAACTGATTAAGTTCTTCCTGCATTGCTTCAGTCCACTGTGGATCTTGTATAGCTTCTTCAAATTTCTTTGGTTCTATTTGAGACAGAAAACTTGAATATACTACAGCATTCTGATTTCTGCTCCTTGTCTGAACACCTTGTCTTGGATCTCCAATAATCAGCTCTACTGGATGATCTCTTAGATGCCTGTTGGCTGGAGGCATCCTTACTTCTGGTTGTACTTCTACAGCATCTTCATCATGCTGAGTTCCTTGTACTTCTTCAGCTCCTGGTACATGTAGTTCTCCCCCTGGACATAAGCCATCTTCTTCTACTTGCTGTCTTGCAGCAGGTACATCTTCTATGGTTAGCTTGTCCATCTTCTTAGTAAGACCTGTGGGGCTGCACACACTACTAGACAACTCATTGTTAATAAGTTTTGTCTCATCAAAAACTACATGCACAGACTCCTCTACAACTTGTGTAGTCAAGTTGTAGACTCTATAAGCCTTACTATTATTGCTGTACCCAACAAACACTCCCTCTTGGGACTTGGCAGCAAACTTAGTTAAGTAAGACTTTCCATTGTTAAGTATGAAGCATTTGCAACCAAAGATCCTGAAATAGGATAGATTTGGTTTCCTGCCTTTCACAACTTCATAGGGGGTCTTGTTTAACCTTTTAGTGATGGTAGCCCTATTTATCACATGGCATGCAGTGTTAACTGCTTCAGCCCAGAAATACTCTGGCAGTGATGAATCACTTAATAGGGTTCTACCAGCCTCTATCAAGGTCCTATTCTTCCTTTCAGCAATGCCATTTTGCTGAGGTGTTCTAGGTGAAGAGAATTCTTGAAATATCCCAAAGTCTTCACACAGTTTTGTCATGCTTTCAGACTGAAACTCAGTACCATGGTCACTTCTAATTTTGACCACTGTACAGTTCAATTCATTCTGAATTTGCTTAACAAAGCTATAGAAGACACTAGGTGTTTCAGATTTCTGCCTTAAGAAGAACACCCAGGAAAACCTTGAGTAGTCATCAACAACTACAAAGGTATAGACCTTCCTACCTAAGCTGTGAACTGGCATTGGACCAAATAGATCCATATGCAAGAGGTATAAACACCTCACAGCATCTTTGTTGTCTAAGCTTCTAAAGGTGGATTTAGTCTGCTTGCCCTTTTGACAAGCTGAGCAAATGCCATCTTTGACACACTTAACTTGAGGACCATTCCTCACTAACTCTTTGCTAAAGAGTTTGCTAATAGTCTTGTAGTTAAGATGAGCTAGCCTCTTGTGCCACTTGACACAATGAGAGATTGTCTCATCAGCTACAAGACAGACAGGAGAACCATTGTTCTCAATCATAATGTCTAAACAGTAGACATTCCTCTTTCTATATCCTGTCAAAATGATCTCTTGATCACTTGACCTCTTGATATGACAACCATTTTTAACAAATGAGATGTCATACCCTACATCACTTAACTGACTTATACTAATGAGGTTGTGTTTCAACCCTTTAACATAAGCCACTTGAGTAATGGTAACAAGGTTTGAAGAGATGTTACCAAACCCTTTGATGATTCCTTTTTCAGAACCACCAAAGGTCACTTTAGGACCATTTTTGATTGGAATGTAGTCCTTCAGTAGTCCCCTTGTTCCAGTCATATGTCTGGAACATCCACTATCCAAGTACCATGTTGGGGTATGGCCACTTGGATTCACCTGCAAAACAAATTAATGAACCTTAGAACCCAAAGTAAACTTGGGTCCTTGGTGATTGTTAGTTTGCAACTTGACATAGCTACCTGCTGGCTTTCCACCAGGTAACTTGCTACTCAACTTGGCACTGGCATTGTGCCAACAATCCAAGCCAAAGTGGCCAACCTTGCCACAACACCAGCATTCAAACTTGTTGTACCTTTGCTTAGGTACAGACTTGGCTGTCTTGACTACAGCAGGCTTATTGAATGTTGGGGCTTTGCCCTTGGACTTGGACTGATCCTGAACAGTCCTAGCTGGTTTAATAAAACCCAATCCAGCCTTTCCTTTATGATGAACAAATTCATCAATCAAGGGTAGCACTGATTTAGGTTTTGAAAACCTAGCAACTAGCTCTCTTTCCTTCTGGAGATTGATCTCCAGTAACTTAATTTGATCATTTTTATAAGTGATAGTTCCCATCTGAATCACAGTAATGTGTTTCAGCCTGGCTACCTCATTGAGCTTTTGATCAAATTCCTTCTCAAAGTCTGTTGCAGCTGCCTTTAGATCAGCAATTTCCTTTGCCTGACTTTTGGCAAGGGACTTGCTTTTCTTATAGGCTTGCAACAGTACTTTATATTCATCTAAGAGCTGATGAATATCTCCCTCAGATTCAGAAACACTTCCATCACTTGATGAAGATGAATCTGACTCTGAACTAGAACTGAAATCTGAACTTTGAGTTGGACTTTGTACCTGACTAGGTCCTGGCTGCTCCAGGATTTTGGTACTTTCAGTCAATGCCATCAGTCCTTGGCACTGACACTCTTCTTGTTCATAGATTGATTCCATGATCTGCATAAACTCCTCTTCTTCTTCAGCAAATAGCCCTATGTAGGCTTCAGCATCTGTCTCAGTGTCTGAAGAAGAAATGTCTGAAAGAGTCTTCTCATTCTTTGCAACAAAGGACTTCTCCTTCTTTCCTTTGAAGTGAGTCTTCTTTTTGTCACTGGATTCTTTTCTTCTCTCAGGACAATCTGCAATAACATGACCCTGTCTATTGCAGCAGTAACACACTATCTTAGACCCAGTTGCCTTGCTAGTCTTTGTCTTTTTCTTGTCCTTCTTTGAAGGCTTCTTCTCCTGATACTGAACTTCTTTCCCTTTGGAAAATGAAGGTCTGGACCTCCACTGTTTCTTCTTCAGGAATTTCTGAAAATGTCTGGTGAATGCAGCAAAGTCTTCATCACTTTCACTGCTTGTAGACTTTGTGCTAACAGACTCATCAGATTCTGATTCAACTACCTCTGGAGGAGGAGTTGATGACTTAGTCCTGCCCTTTCTAGGTACTTCTGACTTGAAGGCAACAGTCCTTTCCCTGTGCTCAGTCCTTGTTGATTTTTCCTCCTCTTTTCTCACTGACAGCTGCATCTCATAAGACAACAACTTGCCAAACAGTGTGGGAGGAGGAATTTCTCCCAACTTTGCCATTTCTCTGATGGCACAGATCTTAGTGTCCCAATCTTTGGTTAGGGACCTCAAGAACTTATCATTCAATTCATAGTTAGTGAACTCTCTTCCATAGGACATGAGTTCATTAACAATTCTATAGAACTTCTTGTAGCATTCAGTGATGCTATCTCCTCTTCCTTGCCTAAAGCTCTCATACTCTTGATTAAGCAAGGACTTTCTATCTTGCCTAACTTCTTCAGAACCTTCCATATAGACAATGAGGGTATCCCACATTTCTTTTGCTGTTTTACAGTGAATTAGGTTCTGAAAAGTTGCATCATCAATGGCACTTACTATTATGTTTTGTGCCCTTTTGTCCATAGTGGCTAGGACAATTTCATCCTTGGTCATCTCAGAGAAATCCTTTGGAGTCCTCTGATTTGCATCCAATACTGAGATCTTCATGGGCACATATGGCCCCTCTTTGACTGTGATGTAGATTCTAGGGTCAGAGGCTTCCATGAATAGCCTTACCCTCTCTTTCCAGATTCCAAAAATCTCTTTTTTGCATATGGGCAGTTTCATTGAACCCAATTCCTTGTGATTCTCTGAAGAACCCATGTTTCTTGATTTTCTTGAAACTGTGTTCTGACTTACACTGAATCTGCCAAACTGGATCTCCTCAGACAGTTAGTCCTTTTTGAGGAACCTCCCTCTGATACCACTTGAAAGATATGGTACCTAAACACCTAGAGGGGGGGGTGAATAGGTGACCTAAACCTTTTTGAAACTTGTTGGCAGCAAGACAGTTATCTCACAGATTTTACAGTTAACAGCAACAACAGAATATAAACAGTTAATCCACAGCACAGCACAGCACAGCAGACACACAATTTATAGTGGTTCCCCAATCTTTGGGTACATCCACTTTCCCCCTTCGCCTATCTAGCAGTGTACTAGATTCGGCCAAACCTTCTCCACTATCTCAGAACCCAACAAGGTTCCTACACCTCAGGCCCAAAGCCTTACACTCAGCCACTAAGGCCTACACTCAGCCACCCAGGCCTACACTCAGCCAATTAAGGCCTACACTCAGAGTTCTTCAACTCCTACACTCAGGCAACCAAGCCCTACCCTCAGCCTTTATAATATAGGCTTACAATTCTCTCAGATCCAATGGATCCTACAAGTTAAAATTGAATTACAATAACTAACTCTACAACTCAGAAAATAAGAGAGGAGTTGAGAGTTTCTTGAAGAGTTCTTGGAAGAACTCAGCTAGATCCAAACTGACTTAGCTTCCTTCAAAGCTTCTTGAGTTAGAACTGAATTAGTCTGAATCCTCTGCAGTTGATCCTTGACCTCTGCTTCTTGAGATCCAGATGATTCTGAATCCTTCTTCTCAGCCTTAGTTCCAAAGACTGAATTCTTGATTGGAGCTCTCTCTCTCCAACTTCTTAGATCTGCAGTTGGACTGTCAGATCTTCTTGTGTTGATCCTCTGTGTATCACTTTTCTGATTTAATCTGATCAAACACTTCAATTATTCTCACTACTTGTAATAACAACAATCCATCTGTTTCTGTAAACTATGGGTGCCTATTTATAGGCTTCCTTCATGGTAACCGGCTGGTCCGGTTCATAACAGACTTCTGATTTCTCTGACAGTTGCTGTAGACCGGCTGGATCGGCAGCTGTCATGTCAACCAGTCACTTCTTGAAATTCTCTAACTGTCAGATAGTGTCGAGACTTTCTGTTCTTAAGTGTCGACACTTATAGACCAAGTGTCGACACATGTTGTGTAAGTGTCGACACAAGTCTACAAGGTGTCGACACAATTCCTTGTATGTCTCGACACAGATTCTTCTGCATGTGTCGACACTGAAATTGAGTGTCGACACAAGTCTTGTTCTTCATTCTTTAACTGTATTCTTCTAAGTGTCGACACAACTCCTTTGTGTCGACACATCTTCATGTGTTGAAACTGTCAAGTGTCGACACTACTTCTTGGTGTCGACACAAGTCTTTAATTTTGTTTACTCAGCTGAGTGTCGACACATTCCCTTAGTGTCGACACTTGTACTTAGAATATTTTGTAAACTTTTCTGTTCTTTGCTAAGTGTCGACACAGCTCCTTGTGTCGATACTTTCTTCAAGTGTAGAGTCTTCAACTAAGTGTCGACACATTGTGCTGGGTGTCGACACTTTCTTCAAGTGTTGACTCTTCTGCAAAGTGTCGACACATTGTGTTGAGTGTCGACACTTACTTCAATTACTGATTCTTCTGTTTGTGTGTCGACACATTGTGCTGAGTGTCGACACATTCTTCATATGTTGACTCTGTTGATTGAGTGTCGACACATTGTGTTGAGTGTCGACACTTGTCCTTAGTCTCTGCAGAATTTTGCTGAGTGTCGACACATCTCCAAGTGTCGACACTTTCTGATGTAGACTCAGCTCTTCTAGGTGTCGACACTTCTGCTAAGTGTCGACACAGCTTTTCTGCATACTTCTTCACTGAGTGTCGACACAGCTCCAAGTGTCGACACTTTCTGTCTGGTGTCGACTCTTCATCCCAGGTGTCGACACAATGATTCCAAGTGTCGACACTGCTTGTCTGGGTGTCGACACGAGCTTTCTCAAGTGTCGACACTTTCCCTCTGGGTGTCGACACATGGACTTAGAAACTTTTAGCTTCAGTCTAGTGAATACCTAACCTGCACAAGTAACTCAAACAAATATCAAATACATTATGATGTATATCATTGAGTTAGGTGAGGCTTCTTCAAATCAGGTACATTTGACCATGTACCCAACAGTTATCTTTCTAAAACCTTAGAGAGATAGGAGAGCCAAGGGAGGAAGAAGTAGCTAGATCCCGCCATTGGAGGAGCTTCGAAGCTCCGAATCGCAAGCCGACTCCGGATCCACGGAGGCAAAGCTAGTGCGGTGCTTTTCATCCGATTACTTTTCAATGGCGCCAAAGAGGAACGCTAGGGTAACCATCCTCATCTTGAGCATGAGTAGCTCTCTTTCTTTGCATAGGAAGCCCGCTCTCACGAGTTTGCAGAGAGTTGGAGGCGTTCCATCGGGTAGATATGTGAAGTCCCCGTTGTTTAGAGTCCGTAAGCGAGAACGGATATAGGCATGATGTGTGAAGCCTACCCGGACATGTTGGTCTGGATCGGTGATGTTGCATTGCATAATGCCGGAGAAGACTCCGTGCTATTGGTTGTTTTTCGGGTTTTCTATGCGGTAGATTGCAGCAGGGAGCCTTGGGGACTAACCCAAAGGTGCACCCGGAAAACTGGGCAGATACGAGATCTTGCCAACTTGGTGGCCTGAGCGCCAACTTGAACATAACCGGGTTATGTGAATTATGATGGATGTAGGACTCGGTGGAAGTTTGACCCGCGCAAATGGCTTAAATTATCGTTGCGATGTGAGCACGGGTTAGATGGAACCGTACCCGTTCTATGTCGTTCGGTTAAAGAGACCTAAAGGCACGTGGCACTTACCGTTGGCATAGATTAGGGTCTTCGGCGGTCAATGGCTTAAATTGTCGTGACCCAGGCCAGGAAGACAAATTGCTCATAGTTTTGGCCGTCCAAGTGGCGGTGGTGAGTCCGGAATGTCATGGCTTTAATTGACGTGACATCGACCGGTTCACCGAGAATGTGCCCTGAGAGCATGGGGCGTGTGGTCGTGCGAGCCAACGTCTGTGATGAAATGGCTGTATATGTTTATTGCTCGCTTATGCTAATGGAATGCAGGGAAGGAGCATCGCCGCCCCGAGTTGGGGGCGGGATCGTTATAATTTGGTCAGCATTGCTGACCGTTGCCTTGTTTTGCCACCGTGCGGTGGTTTGTTGCTTGCAGGTGCAGCTGGACCAAGCGGTCAATAGCGGGCTAAAGCCCGAATGCGAAGCCGGCCCTTAAAGGCCTAATTGGAAGTGTTTACTGCTTTATTCATGTGTGACCGGCCTGCGTGCCGTGGTTTGTAAAACATGTAATTTAAAGTGAAACATTTTGTTAGGCCTTAAGGCTTATTTTGGGTATTTTGTATAACATTCCTATTTTGTATTGGTGGACATTCGTGCTTTAATGCTAGGTTCTTTGTTACAACTCTTATAAACTGCTTTCGCTAGAATGCTCTGTGTAGGACGTTGAGATTGGTTGGATGGTTTCCATCAGTAACCACCCGGCCTGTCTGTGGCATACGGCGTCGGGCCCCGGCCGGACCTACTGCTTTATGCCATGTGACGGATAGGGGGTGTTACAATTTGGTATCAGACTACTGGTTTTGGTCGGGCTTAAGGGAATTCGTGGACGAATTCTTTTTAAGGGGTGGTGAGCACATTGTGTGCGTCATCGTAATAACAGTAAAAGAACCCATGAATGTCCACTTAGGAATGAAAATACTCGTATTTGAGGAACCTGCGTGTTCCTATAATTGCTGTTTGCAATTTATTTGGTCGCTTAACGGTGTTTTGTACCACTATAGATGACCAGAAGTGGTGTTGGGCCGTCAGAATGCCGAGTTTCTGAGGCTAGTAGTGCACCAGATGTTGCTCCTGCAACACCTCTGTCGGCTGAGAATATTCGATTGGTGGCTGAAGCGGTGTTGGCCGTGATAAATGCGCAGCCTGCAAGGCAAGCGCAGCAGCCCGCTCCTGTGATGTAGTAGGAACCTCTTCAAGAGGCTGAGCCGAGGAGAGTGGAGCAAGTGGTTGTGGAACCGGTGGTGCCGAGGAGGGCAACTGAGAGGCAGCTTAAGCATGAATGAGCTTTAACCCTCCAGTATTCTCGGGGTTGGGAATCCCATCTCAGGCTGAAGACTGGCTCTCCAGGGTGAAGAGAGTCATGACAGCAACGGAGATGGAGGAGTGGCAAATGACCACCATCGCTACGTTCCTTTTGGACGGTGAAGCGAGAATGTTGTGGGATGGATTGGAGCTGCATCATTTGAGAGGTAGACAACTTGTAGACGTTCCGATGGAAGAGTTCTCGGGATTGTTCTTGGCAAGATACTTCCCTTCTACTCAGAGGATTTCGATGGAGAACGAATTTCTGAAGTTAGTTCAGGGTGAGAAGAGCGTGGATGAATATCTCCATGAGTTCACTCGTTTAAGTCGATATGCTAGCTCCACCATCATGGATGAGGAGCGCAAGACTAATCGCTTCTACGAAGGCTTGAGAGATGAGTTGAGATTACTACTCTCGGGGCCGATGACGCAGGGTTTCTTAACCTTGGTCAATACTGCCCGGTCCTTGGAGAAGGACATGAAGAATGTGCAAGCAAAGAAAGGCTTGGTTGATAGGAAATGTGAATTTAAAGTACCAACTACTTCAAAGTCCGGCTATCGGAGGGCTTTCAAGAAGCATAGGACTTCGGGTCCAGCTCCTTCTGGTGCTTCTAGGGCGAATACGAGTCGGACCCCGGGCGAATGTTTTACTTGTGGAAAGACGGGGCACTTTGCCCGTGACTGTTGGAGCGGACGTCCTAAGTCCGAGAGGAAGCCGAGAGCTACTTATGAAGAGAAGGGAAAGGCGGTGGAGTCGACCGCATCCCATTATGCTCCGGCCCAACAAAGGGTCTATAATATTGGCCAACAAGAGGCCATCAAACAAGCTGATGTGGTGACAGGTACGGTTTAATTTATAGCAAGTCAATTTCTTTTAATACTTGTTATGCACATGTTACCTTACCACTGCTTGTTTAGGATTTGTATTGATTTGTGAAAATCCGGCACGAGCACTCTTTGATACGGGAGCTTCACACTCCTTCTTGTTCGAAGGATTTATATCAAGCATCGGAGTCCCTTCTTCGATGGCGAAGGATAAGTTGGATGTGTTGTTGCCCAATGGGTGTTCGATGCGAGTGGATAGAATCTGCGATGTTAAGATTCGTATTGGGGAGCAGGTGTTCGACCTACGGGCGTCTTTACTTCCGTTGGTGGAGTTCGACGTCATATTTGGCATGGACTGGCTATCGGAGTAGCATGCCCATATAGATTGCGGTAGCAAGGAAGTCAAGCTGGGAGCAAGTCGTGAGACGACTTTTACGGGCTTAAAGGGGTCGAGCAAGACGTTGATGTCTGCTCTTCATGTGGTGAAGGCGGTTCGTGCCGGAGCAGAACTGTTCTTTACACTAGTGGAGGTTGCAAAGCCGAAGCCCGCGTTGGATTGTATTTCAGTGGTATCGGAATACCCTGATGTGTTCCCCGCAGATCTTCCTGGAGCCCCGCCTCAGCGAGAGATAGATTTTACGATTGAGCTAGTGCCAGGTGCAAAGCCTGTGTCACGATCTCCTTATCGGCTGGCGCCTAAGGAAATGGCGGAGCTGAAAGTTCAACTGCAAGAGTTGTTGGAGCAAGGGTATGTGCGCCCGAGTTCTTCGCCTTGAAGTGCACCGGTCCTCTTTGTTAAGAAGAAGGACGGAAGCTTGAGGCTATGTATTGATTATCGGGAGCTCAACAAGCTGACGGAGAAGAACAAGTACCCGATCCCCCGGATTGATGATCTTTTTGATCAGTTAGTCGGGTCGACGGTGTACTCGAAGTTGGATCTCAAAGCTGGGTACTATCAGCTGCGAATAAGGGAGAGTGATATCCCGAAGACAGTGTTTAGTACAAGATACGGGCATTATGAGTTTACAGTCATGCCGTTTGGGCTGACTAATGGGCCGTCAGTGTTCATGGATTTGATGAACAGGACTTTCAGGGAGTACTTGGACCATTTCGTGATCGTCTTCATCGACGATATTTTGGTGTACTCGCAAAGTGAGGAAGATCACTTCAAGCATCTTCATTTGGTGTTGGAGACGCTAAGGAGAAATCAGTTGTATGCCAAGTTCTCGAAGTGCGAGTTTTGGCTATCCTCAGTGGCGTTCCTCGGGCATATAGTAAGTGGAGAGGGTATTGATGTGGATCCGGCGAAGATTGTTGCGATACTGGAGTGGCCTGAGCTTGTTACGGTAGCGGAAGTCCTGAGTTTTCTGGGGCTTGCCGGCTATTATAGGCGCTTCGTAGAGAACTTCTCGCGGATAGCGTTACCTCTCACTACTTTGACGAGGAAGGAGCATAAGTTCGTTTGGACGCCGGAGTGCGCACGAGCTTTTGAGGAGTTGAAGTGTCGGTTGACCACGGCGCCTGTGCTGAGTTTGCCATGTGGGACCGAAGGCTATGAGATTTATAGCGATGCTTCGGGCAGCGGTTTGGGTTGCGTGCTACTGCAACACGGAAGTGTAATAGCTTTTGGCTCGAGACAGCTAAAAGTGCATGAGAGGAACTATCCGGTCCATGACTTGGAGTTAGCGGCCGTGATTTTTGCCTTGAAGCTGTGGAGACACTACTTGTACGGTGTGAAGATTCATATCTACACCGATCACGAGAGCCTGAAGTACCTTATTGATCAGAAAGATCTAAATATGCGGAAGCGTAGATGGATGGAGTTCCTGGGGGACTATACGTTCAAGATCCACTACGTGCCTGGCAAAGGGAATGTGGTTGCGGATGCGCTGAGTCGCCGAGCCCCAGCTCAAGCCAATTGGCTATCGGTGCATGATGAGAGGTTGGTGCGAGAGTTGGAGGCATTGGAGATTATTTGTGTGGACAGGCAATCAAGTGCTGAAGCAGTTCTAAATTGGACTGAAGTCCAATATGACCTGGTTGATCGTATTCGGTAGGCTTTGGATATGGATGCTCATATGAAGCAGTTCATGGTAGAGGCTCTGGATGGGTCAAATCCCCAATTCGTCGTGGAGGACGGATTACTTTGGAAAGATGGTCGTCTGTGCGTCCCAAGTGTGGGCAATTTGCGGGTGGAGTTGTTGTACGAGGCACACCATACCAAGTACTTGATTCACCCGGGGAGCACGAAGATGTACCGTGATGTGAAGAAACTGTTTTGGTGGCCGGGTTTGAAAAAGGATGTGGCGCACTACGTAGCGAAGTGCCAAACTTGCGCCTTGGTGAAGGCGGAGTGCCAAAAGCCGGGAGGATTTCTTAAGTCCTTGCCTATTCCGGAGTGGAAATTCGGCGACATCTCTATGGACTTTGTGCACGGTTTGCCAAGGTCGCAAAAGGGGAACGACGCCATTTGGGTGGTGGTTGATCGATTAACAAAGGTGTCGCATTTTATTCCGCATAGGAAGGATGATCCGGTGGAGAAGTTGGCAAAGCTTTATGTGGATAACATAGTACAGCTTCATGGTGTGCCCCGCAACATCGTGAGTGACCGAGATGGGCGGTTCACGTCCAATGATTGGAGGCTGGTGCAGCAAATGTTGGGAACAAAGCTGAAATTCAGCACAGCCTTCCATCCGCAAACGGATGGGCAGACTGAGAGGGTCAATAGAACTATGGAAGACATGCTCCGCATGTGTGTCTTGGATTTCGGAAAGCAATGGGAAGACCACCTTTATTTGGTGGAGTTCGCATATAACAATAGCTACCAAGCGAGTATTCAGATGGCGCCTTTCGAGGCCCTATATGGTAGAAAATGTCGCACGCCGTTGTCTTGGTTAGAAACGGGTGAGTCAAAGTTGTATAAGCGATCGGAAGTGGAGGATGCTACTTCTTTGGTGAGAACCATTCGGGAGAGGTTGCTTATCGCTCAGGACCGGCAAGCAAGTACTATAATGCCAAGCACAGGAACGTGGAGTTCGCAATGGGCGATTATGTATACTTAAAGATCAAGCCATTCAAGGGTGTCTCGCGGGTGCGGCGATTGAAAAATCTAAGCCCGAGGTACCTTGGACCGTTTGAGGTCCTGGAGAGAGTTGGTGAAGCGGACTATCGGTTGAAGCTTTCAGTGGAGCTTAGTGGTTTACATGATGTATTCCACATTTCGGTGCTTCGGAAGGCGGTGCAAGAGCCTACGAGAGTGATCACGGTTGATCAAGTGCCAGTGGATAGTGGGCTAACGACAAAGGTCAAGCCCATGCGGATTGAGGACTCGGAGGTCAAGCGGATACGCAAAAAAGAGATCAGGATGGTCAAGGTCCGGTGCGACAATTGCGGTCGTGAGGAGCTCTCTTGGGAGCGAGAGCAGACTATGCTTGACGAGTATCTGGAGTTGTTCTGCTCAGGTACAAATTTTGGTTTTGTACATGTCTTTCCTTTATGTAATTTCGTGGACGAAATTCTTTTAAGAAGGGGAGAGTTGTAACGCCCCGAAACTCAAAGGAGCAAAGGGGGACGTTTTGGGCCAGTTTGGGTTCTGGCAGCAGGCACACGGCCTGGGACACGGGCGGGTCCCAGGGCGTGTCGAGCCTGTGTCGACACTGAGACGGGAAGTCGACACTTTGGTCTCGACATTGTGTCGAGACTGGGCACACGGCCTACGGCATGGGCGTGTCGTAGGGCATGTCGACCCGTGTCGATACTTAGCCGCGAAGTCGACACTCTGCGGTCGACGAGGTGTCGAGACATAGCACACGACCTACGACACGGGCGTGTCGCAGGGCGTGTCGACCCGTGTCGACACTCGCCCCAGGGAGTCGACACTTTGGTCTCGACATTGTGTCGAGACAAGGCACACGGCCTAGGACACGGGCGTGTCCAAGGCCGTGTCATCAGGTCGACGATCTTCGCTCGACGAAGTGTCGAGTGTCGAGACTGTGTACACGGCCTGGGGTCCAGGCATGTTGAGGTGACACGGGTAAGGACACGGGCGTGTCCTAGAACCCGTGCAGTGCTCGGGTTGATTTTGGGGAAAAATGATAGGGGTACACGGCCGGACACACGGCTGTGTCACATGGAACACGGGCGTGTCAGCTCGAACACGGGCATGTTCGATACCCGTGTGAGGTTCCAGGCAAGCCAATTTTGACGGCGAATGAGGCACACGGCACTGGACACGGGCGTGTGCCAGGCCGTGTTCGGTCCAAATTGGGCATTTCAGTCCCGAATCAAAGCCGTTTGTTTCCTTATTTTGAGATCCAATGGCTGGGGGTTGTTCCTGAAGGGATATACCCGGGATTGGACTTAGAAAACCCTCACTTTTCTTAAGTGTTATCTTTCTAAAACCTTAGAGAGAGAGGAGAGCCAAGGGAGGAAGAAGGAGCTAGATCCCGCCATTGGAGGAGCTTCGAAGCTCCGAATCGCAAGCCGACTCCGGATCCACGGAGGCAAAGCTAGTGCGGTGCTTTTCATCCGATTACTTTTCAATGGCGCCAAAGAGGAACGCTAGGGTAACGATCCTCATATTGAGCATGAGTAGCTCTCTTTCTTTGCATAGGAAGCCCGCTCTCGCGAGTTTGCGTAGAGTTGGAGGCGTTCCATCGGGTAGATATGTGAATTCCCCGTTGTTTAGAGTCCGTAAGCGAGAACGGATATAGGCATGATGTGTGAAGCCTACCCGGACATGTTGGTCTGGATCGGTGATGTTGCATTGCATAATGCCGGAGAAGACTCTGTGCTATTGGTTGTTTTTCGGGTTTTCTACGCGGTAGATTGCAGCAGGGAGCCTTGGGGACTAACCCAAAGGTGCACCCGAAAAACTGGGCAGATACGAGATCTTGCCAACTTGGTGGCTTGAGCGCCAACTTGAACATAACCGGGTTATGTGAATTATGATGGATATGGGACTCGGTGGAAGTTTGACCCGCGCAAATGGCTTAAATTGTCGTTGTGATGTGAGCACGGGTTAGATGGAACCGTACCCGTTCTATGTCGTTCGGTTAAAGAGACCTAAAGGCACGTGGCACTTACCGTTGGCATAGATTAGGGTCTTCGGTGGTCAATGTCTTAAATTGTCGTGACCCAGGCCAGGAAGACAAATTGCTCATAGTTTTGGCCGTCCAAGTGGCGGTGGTGAGTCCGGAATGTCATGGCTTTAATTGACGTGACATCGACCGGTTCACCGAGAATGTGCCCTGAGAGCACGGGGCGTGTGGCCGTGCGAGCCAACGTCTGTGATGAAATGGCTGTATATGTTTATTGCTCGCTTATGCTAATGGAATGCAGGGAAGGAGCATCGCCGCCCCGATTTGGGGGCGGGATCGTTATAATTTGGTCAGCATTGCTGACCGTTGCCTTGTTTTGCCACCGTGCGGTGGTTTGTTGCTTGCAGGTGCAGCTGGACCAAGCGGTCAATAGCGGGCTAAAGCCCGAATGCGAAGCCGGCCCTTGAAGGCCTAATTGGAAGTGTTTACTGCTTTATTCATGTGTGACCGGCCTGCGTGCCGTGGTTTGTAAAACATGTAATTTAAAGTGAAACATTTTGTAAGGCCTTAAGGCTTATTTTGGGTATTTTGTATAACATTCCTATTTTGTATTAGTGGACATTCGTGCTTTAATGCTGGGTTCTTTGTTACAACTCTTATAAACTGCTTCCGCTAGAATGCTTTGTGTAGGACGTTGAGATTGGTTGGATGGTTTCCATAAGTAACCACCCGGCCTGTCTGTGGCATACCGCGTCGGGCCCCGGCCGGACCTACTGCTTTATGCCATATGACGGATAGGGGGTGTTACACTTCTGCCAGCAAGTCCATTCCTACTAAAGCTCCTGAACATGCTGAGGTTTGGTCTCCCACTTCTAAGTCCCTCATCCTGGAAACACTCAAATTAGTTTTGGATTTCCATGAGAGCAGAAACATTAACTATAGTTCCCAGGAATGGAGTTATATGAGAAGTCCATGACCAAAAGAAGGATATATGATAGAGAATATGGAAGAAACAATCCTGCTGCTCCTCCAAGGCCACCCAAGTATTATACCAAGCCTTAGAGCTATCAAAGGAGACAATGGGAGAAACAGGACAAGAAACATCATCAGACCTAGCCAAAATGAGTCATGAGTTGTGGAAATGGATTTTTGTTGTTAAGAATATTTTTTGGATATTCACATTTATATAATTCAAAGTTTATGATCTTTTTATCCTTTTCATAGTTCTTATGCTTGCTAACACTGCTTGATTACTTAGCATTCTTTTTATGTTCATAATTCACCTTAGTGTAAAGGGTTTTGACTTCTACAAATAGGGGGAGATTATTGGGTATTGTATCCACACTAACCCAGATTTGATGAAGTCACCCTTGAACTAAGATGAATTAAGTTGTATTTGATGCTTGGTTTGAGTTATGTGTTTGCAGGAATTCTTATGGGAAGTGTAGACATTTGTCAGTCTACAATAGGTCACCAAACACAGGACCATACAATGTAATCCCTCATTGTGTGTTCCAAAGTGTTGACTCATTTGTAGCTTCTCTATTGGGATACACTTCATATTCAAGCTATAGGACTAAGAGAAGAGACTTGATGCTGATTTCCCTTAGAAGAAGAAAATTTCTGTCAAGAAAAATTTCCTAAGTAAAGTACTCGAGTAGTTCCTTACTTACTCGAGTAAGTTACTGAATTCATAGTTGAGTAATAATACTCTTACTCGAGTAGATAAGATGTATCTCGAGTAGTTACATCAACTACTCGAGTAGTTCCCTTTCTTCTCTCGAGTTTACAGAAAATTTCTTCTCAAACTTTTCTAAGTTAAATACTCGAGTAGTACTATATAGTACTCGAGTAGCTGGATTCTGACTCTCGTATGATTCTCACTTACTCGAGTAGTCTAAATCATATACTCGAGTAGTTCATCTACTACTCGAGTAGTCCAGTGTTTATAAGCAAGTAATCCAGAATCTCTTTCTAGAAGATTTCTCTAAGTGAATTACTCGAGTAGTTCATGTTATATACTCGAGTAGTCCCTTTTGTCTCGAGTAGTTCATGTTATATACTCGAGTAGTTCTTTGTGCCTCGAGTAGTTTATTTTGTATACTCGAGTAGTTCAGTTTTTCTATTCCAGAAATTTTCTAACTCTATGACTCGAGTAGTTTCTTATATACTCGAGTAGTTCATTCTCATATACTCGAGTAGTATTTCTTTTACTCGAGTAATATACTCCACCTCTTGTGTAAGTACTAAAGTACTCGAGTATATTATTCTTTTTACTCGAGTAGCTGATTTCTTTTTACTCGAATAGTTGACTCCATGTACTCGAGTAATGATTTCTCTTTCTCCCGAGTAGTTTTTCTCATGCACTCGAGTTGTCATCTTATACCTACTCGAGTAAGTGCTACATATACTCGAGTAGTCTGCTGCATCTCGACTAATTTACTTGACTTTCCAGAAAATTCTTAAAGTCCAGACTTAACGGTCATATTCTTAAACTCTGACGTGATTGGTCCACGTGTCTTTCTCATAATGACTCATTTAAGTCTAATCTTCTCCTCTCCTATAAAAGGTCTTGTCAAACCGACAAACCGTAATCTAATTATTCAAAGATTATTCTAAGAGATTTTGCATCCGTACACTCTAAAAAGAATTATGTCTCCTCTTTCTCTCGCCAAGAACGAAACTCACCGCCGCCTCCATCGCAGATTTCCAACCGGCTAGGGTTTCACCTTTTTGAGGATTCAGATCAAGAAGACTCTACAGATCGAGATCTCCGCTCAACGCTGCATCTTCTAATTCGATCGTGTAAAGTCAAGAAGTCTAGATCTGATATTGCCGAGATTTTTCTTCACCATTCTGATAAAGCCGAAAAGTCTAGAAGAAGAAGATCCAAGTCGATCTCTTGCAGATCTGATAAGGATTTATTGTTTGTTTTTCTTTTCAAGTTTATTTCATTATTATAGGAGAAGTTTTCTCCGACTGTAGGAGTTTTCAACTCCGAGATTGTAGGAAATGTTTCCTTCCGAGTGTAGATTCGGTTTGTGGATCGAGTTTGTAGAAACGTTGTTCCGAGGGTAGGATTGATTTCCAATCCGAGATAGTGGAGTAGCCGAGTCTAGTGTATTGCTAGATCGGTGAGGGAAAGTGGATGTACCCTAGGTTGGGGAACCACTATAAATCTTGCCTTGTCTGTGTTTATTTGTTTGGTAGATAGATCTGTGCATTGGTTTGAGATTTTTTTATTCCGCAAAAAGACGCACAACACACCTATTCACCCCCCTCTAGGTGATTTAGTTTGGAAACTATTAACTTTCAACCCCAATGGGTCCTTGGTGACCCATTGGCCTTCCCCAAGGTCTAGGAAGACTTGGTTAGGGTTGGTTGGGCATCTTGGGGGTAACTTGACCGTTAGTTAGTGCACTTTGACCTTTTTGGAGCTAGGGTTGACTTGGGTCAACTTAGCCTCTTTGGTTGACCCTAATGGGTCCTTGGTGAATTATTGGCCTCCCCTAAGATCTATTGAGGGCTGGGTAGGGTTGTCTTGGCACTCTGGAGGTCACCTGCCCTTAGGAAGGGTACTTTTACCAAATTAGGGTTAGGGTTGACTTTGGTCAACCTAGACTCTTGTTTTGACCCCAATGGGTCCTTGGTGACCTATTGACCTAACGTTAGGGTTAGGAAGGCATGTTTGGCATTCACTTAGCTAAGGGAAGTTCAATTGATGCTAAGTAGGCCAGTTTGACTCATTTAGGGTTAGGGTGGACTTAAGCCAACTTGGCCACTTTCCCTGTCCCCATTGGGTCTTTAGTGACCCTATGGACCACCCAAGGGGGTTTAGGGTGTTGTGGTGGGGTCATGAAGTCAAGTTGAATCCCTAAGGTCAAACCCTAAGTCTGGTAGTGAGGTTGTGATATAGGCAGTCCAAGTTGATTTTCACCTTGGCCCTTGTTCACTTGATCCTTTGAGATTCTTAAGGTTTTGTCATGACCAGTCATGACGAAACCTCTCCTATGGGTCTAGTTTTTTGAGGGATGTTACAGTCGGATCCCTCTAAAATGAAACGGACGGCCTAGATTGACCTTTAAAATCATCTACCTAGGGCAGCATACGACATGTGACACGCTCGTGTCACAGGTCGTGTCTCACTTTCGTGCAAGAATTTGTCAATCTCCGAATAAGGGCACGGTCTCTGACTTGCCCATCTCATCCCTGGACACGACCGTGTCATCCCTGGACACGCCTGTGTCATTCCTGGACACGCCTGTGTCATCCCTAGACACGCCCGTCTCACAGGCCGCGTGCCTCAATCGACACAGAAACGATCACGCCCGAATATGACATGGCTTTGGACACGCCCGTGTCCGTGCTGGACACGCTAGTGTCCGACCTAGAAATGCTCGTGTCCCAGGGCGTGTTGCTTACTCAACACAACCCGGTAAACACAGAGCAGGACACGGCTTTGGACACGCCCGTGTCTGCCCTGGACACTCCCGTGTCCGCCCTGGACACGCCCGTGTCCAACCTGGACACGCCCGTGTCCAACCTGGACACGCCCGTGTCCCAGGCCGTATTCAACACTCGATAAAACTCAGCCAATTCCAGAAAAGGACACGGCTCTGGACACAGTCGTGTCACAGGCCGTGTGAAACCATAATGGCTCCAAAGCACTCAAAAACACTACCTATTCATATTGGAGTTTTGGGGCGTTACGGATAAGGACGACTATCCTACTACCAAAATAGAGATCAGAGCACCTCTAACCCTCTCTAGTTGTGAATCTTGGGAAGAACAATAATATGGGCCGGTAGCCCTAGCTAATGATAAAGATCAGAATTAATCTGTAATGCCCCCGATTTTTTGAAGATTTTATTTGAATGGGTATCGTCATATTTATGATGTCGTGACGTTACTTTTAACGTCGAGTTGACGGCGCAATGCCGTTAAGACATTTTCGCGTCCGTGCGGTCGAGTCGGCCGAATTCTTGTTGTAATTAAAAAGTTTTTCATTTGAAAATTTAGTTAAATAATTTCGTACTTGCTCGTCAAGTTTCGTCGCGATCCGAGCGATATTCCAGCCTCGGCGATTTTCCGAAGTTTTTTGGAATTTATGTTCGCCGTAGACTTTGAAAATTTAGAGCTCAGGAACGGCTCGTCGGATTCTGGCTCTGACTACGCCATTGAGTTCGTAGCGTCAGTGTTCGCCTACGGTGCGAATTTCGTTTGATTCAGCGCGCGTTTGCTCCTCCGTTTCGAACTCGTGTTTCCTTATTCAAAATATATAAATATGATTATTTTAATATTAAAGCACAATTCAAAAATATCGTTTACTACTCATCTCTATAGTTTAATTTTTTGGATATATTTGTTAAAAGCATTGTTCATGCAATAGAATTGTCGAGTAAACTTTCCTGTTCTTTAGTGATCTGGCTAGTACTCGAGTAGTTGTAGGCTTGTACTCGAGTATTCTACTGTTCATCTCGACTAATTCTATATTTGTTCTCGATTACTGTATTTTAGTACTCGAGTAACCTATTTTCTACTTCTCGAGTAATCCTGTTTTAGTTCTCGAGTAGTTTACTATTCATCTCGAGAATTTCGTTACAGTCTGCGTTTTGACACCGTTTTGAGGGTCACAACCATGTCGTATAAAAAATGGTGAACATAAAATATGTTCGTCTCGACGAGATCTACAACTTTCATGTTAAGCACTTTTTACTTTGAAGCCATCCTAAAGCTCTATTTTCGTGTTCCGCACAACCGCTCACAAATATTTCGTTTTTTTTTTCGTTTTAGACAGAACTCTTTATAAAAAAAGTGTATATATATATATAAGTTTATACTTATGCTTAAAGACAATTAGAAAAGAAAGGAAAAAAAAACTTCATCTTCGCCAACATTCTGAACCAAACAAGAGAGGCGTGGGCGAGAGAGAGAAAGTCGTTCGTGAATCTTCTGGTGACTGCTGACGGTGCTCCGGTGCTAGAAATCTTCAACCGAGTATAGATCCGGAAAGCTTTCGTCGAGAGCTACGCCATCGTGGTAAAATCTTCCACTTTCCTTGAAATTTTCTCGCGAGGGTTTTCGGCCCTTACTCCTGTTTTTGGTCGTTCTTCTCAGATTTTGACTTCTCTCGTCTTCTTTAGCCCCGATCTACGTCAAGGAGTGATTCAGAGAATATTTCAAGTAAAAAAATCAAGACATGTGATGGTTTCCTCTTTCTCTTTTCTTCTTTACCCGATTTGCAGAAATTTCTAATTTCTTGTTATCATGATTGTTCAATAACTGCTGAATTAAAGTGATGTCGAAATCTCCTGTCTAATTTCCTTTATAGTTTTCAAGTTCATGATTTTGTTACCCAACCTTTTAAATCCTATATGTTTTGATCAAGTGATTAAATATCACCTTTATTACCATTCCGCAACTTTCTTGTAGAACGCGTTATAGTTTATTTTAGGATTGTAAATTCTTCCTAAAGATTGATCAAGCACTACAATTCAAGAATTGTTTAGTAGAATCCGACGTGCCGTTGTTGACTTGAGATGTCTATAATGGTTTTTCTTCGTGGCGATGTCGTGGGGCGAGACAGGCCACCAAACCCCGATTGGGTTGCGGTGTGCCTCTGAGCTCTAAACTCATATCGTTACGGGGTTTTCCTTTCGGGTTTTCTTCATTGCGGGTGTTATTAGTGGGTGAATCCACCGCCGCAACGTTTGATCTCCCTATTATCACTTTGTGGGGCTCTACCGTGTTTTTTTGGGGCATTCGCAGTATTTGGTGGAGTGTTTAGTCTCCCCCGCATTTAGACGGATAATTGTCTTTGGGGTTGTGTCCAGCTGAGTTGACCACCATACCCGTTTTAGATTGTTTGGTGGAGTTGACCACAGGTGGCTAATATGGGTTTGTTTCTCTTCCTGATTGTTTAATCTTGATTTTTCCCCTTATAGCCTTGTGCGTATGGGGTATTCTTGTTGTATGGGATGCTTCACGCAAGTTTTTCTCTCTTTACTTTTATACCTTACTGATGTACTTGTTTATGTACTTTTCTTTGGTATTGGGTTGGTACCCCTTGACTTTTGTACTTGTGGCTTTCTTTTTGCCATCACTTGTACTTTTTTGCTGAGGTGTTCTATCTTTGGAAAGCCTCAGGTTCAGAGCTGTAGATGATTCTTCGGTGCCGGTTTTGGAGTGCTTCTGCGGTAATGTTGGCTGCTGTTGTTGACTCGACATATCGAGGTAGTTTGTTGTTTATCTTGTTTCACTGGTTCAGACATATTTTTCTTTTGTGTGTTCGTGTCAGTTTGTTGACACCCACAGGATTATTATTTTTGGATACTTGCTAGCTGCTTCGTTTTCTTTCTGTGGATGTAGATTACTTGCTCTTTGGGATGTTTTATGTTATGATTGCATGGTAGTTTTTTTTCAAGTATAAAAGAAAAATTACTATTATTACCGCATGCATTGCATAATTTAAAATGTTAAATCACTATATTTAACGACAGTACAAATCCACTTTTATTACTATTATAAATTTAGAACTTGAATATCTTGAGGTGTACTTTTGGAACCTCTAAGCTCTTGTAGGATGCCTAATCCGATAAAAGAAGTATTTTCCGCCGGGCATATTTATTTTTATTGTGGACTAGATGAGCCACTCAGCCAAGGGATAGGGCTAACTACTATACTTAAATTTACTTTAACTCTAATTAACTTAAAGAATCTTTCTTCATGGTTAAGTAGGTGTTTTGCATGAGCATTTGCATTTATCCCCTACTGACGTGGCATCATGACGCGCATTTATCCCTTTCTCTGATATACCTTTTTGGGGGTGAAAAATGCGGGTTGTTAAAGTTGGTATCAGAGGTAGGTTGGTTTGACAAGTTGGTCGAACCAGCCAATCTCGTTTAATTTGTTTCCTGCTTTCATTTGCATACACACACT
This sequence comes from Platanthera guangdongensis, assembly GCA_039583875.1. Taxonomy (NCBI): domain Eukaryota; kingdom Viridiplantae; phylum Streptophyta; class Magnoliopsida; order Asparagales; family Orchidaceae; genus Platanthera; species Platanthera guangdongensis. Next base: position 139,869,027 of record CM077148.1, read on the forward strand.
GATGTGTCATCAGTACGTCTTAACCAAAGCATAGTTACTACATGTTGGGTACATTGGAAAATGTTTACCAGATTTGGAGAATCCTAACATAGCTCAATGATATTCATCAAGGTGTATTTGATGTTGTTTTGAGTTTATATGTACAGGTTAAGAATATACAGGAAAAGTTTCTTAGTCAATGAGTCGACACCAGAAGAATCTGTGTCGACACTTGTGAAGACTTGTGTCGACACTTGAGAAAAGTTGTGTCGACACCTGAAGTCAATTGTGTCGACACTTGCACAAGCAGTGTCGACACACAGAAAGTTCAGTCCACACACAGAATGTTCAGTCGACATCAACTGTGTCGACACACAGGACTTGTGTCGACACACAAAAAGTTCAGTCGACATCAACTGTGTCGACACACAGGACTTGTGTCGACACATAGAAAGTTCAGTCGACATCAACTGTGTCGATACACAGGACTTGTGTCGACACACACACTAGAATTTCTTTTAAGTTAATTGTGTCAAGACAAGAAGTGACTGTGTCGACACACAGGACTTGTGCCGACATATTCTTATAGAAGCTATGTCAAGAAGCAGTGTCGACACCATGAGAGCTGTGTCGACATCACCAAGGATTGTGTCGACACTTAGTCTACTTGTGTCGACACATGTGAAGTTCAGACTCGACATTTTGCTGACAGAGATAAAGTTTCAGGAAGTGACTGGAAGACTTGACAGCAGCCATAACCAACAGGTCTACTGCAACTGTCAGATCTGTCATAAGTTGGTTAGCAACCGGATCAGCCGGTAACCTTGGATGAAGTCCATATAAAGACAGATTCTATCAACAAAAAAAGAAGAAGTAAGAACGAAAAAACGAAGTACAAGAAATCACAATTACAACATAAGATCCAACATATACAAGGAAATCCAGTCTAAGTGAAGAATTTCAACATATCTAAGTGAAGAATTTTAACATATCTTCAGAAGAATTTGTAGAGAGAGAGAGAGCTCCAACAATTCAAGTGAAGAAAGAGACTACCAACAACTAGTTTCTTAAGAGCAGATCCTCAACTACTCTGCAAAGAAGAATTCAGATTGACTGGATTTTAATAGGGAAGCTGATTGAAGATCATCTTCAAGAAAATCAACCTTATTGTGTTCAGATTCAAGAAGCTTTGAAGAAAGCCAAAGACAGGTGGATTTCTGTGAAATCAGATTTTTCAAGAACTGATCAAGAAATCTTTCTACCCATTCTCTCTCAACTTGGATGAAAGATACAAATTATTTTTATCATTTTTCTGTAAGATCATTATTGATCTGAGTTGTAAGCCTAAGTTATAAAGGCTGAGGTAGGGCTGGGTGCCTAAGGTAGGAGATTTACATCTCTGAGTTGTAGGCCTTGGGATGGCTGAGGTAGGGCTGTGTGCCTGAGGTAGGAGATCTGATTCTCTGAGTTGTATGTCTGGGTGAAGGCTAAAGTAGGGCTTAATTACCTGAGTAGTAGGAGTGTGGACTCACTTTGAGTTGTAGGAACCTAGACTTGGTTCTGAGCTTTAAGATTTGTAGATCTGAGAAGGAAGGAAGAAGTTGGGCCGAATCTAGCACACTACTAGATAGACGAAGGGGGAAAGTGGATGTACCCATTATTTGTGGAACTACTATAAAACTGTGTGCCATCTGTGATTGTGTGTGATTGTGTGATTTCTGTGATGTGGTAGCAGTAGATCTGTTTGATTCTATGTGATTAACTGAATTAATATTCTGCCTTAGAGTAAAAAGGAATTGTACCTATTCACCCCCCTCTAGGTGTTTAGGTTATCTTGAAACCAATTCTTTCAAGTGGTATCAGAGCCAGGTTACTCAAAGATAGACTTAACAGTCTGAGTAAGATCTGTGAGGCAGACTAAATTAGAACAGATGGGTTTAGGAGAAAATCATAAGGAACTTGGCTCCATGAAGTTGCCCATATGCAAGAAGGAAATCTTTGGAATATGGAAAGAAAGGGTCAGATTATTTATGGAAGCATCTGATCCAAGAATATATATAACTGCTAAGGAAGGGCCTTATATTCCAATGAAAGTCTCAGTTCTTGATGCTAATCAGAGGACACCGAAAGACTTTTCAAAATGACTAAGGATGAGATTATCTTGGCTACTATGTACAAGAGAGCTCAGAATATTATAGTGAGTGACATAGATGACTCAACATTCCAAAATCTGATTCACTGTAAAACCTCCAAGGATATTTGGGACACATTGATATTGTACATGGAGGGATCAGAAGAAGTTAGACAAGATAGAAAGTCAATGCTTAATCAGGAATATGAGAGCTTCAGATAAAGCAAATCAGACAACATCACTGAATGCTACAAGAAGTTCTTCAGAATTGTGAATGAACTAATGTCATATGGAAGGGTATTTAGTACATATGAGATGAATGATAAATTACTTAGATCTTTGACTAAGGATTGGGATACCAAGATCTGTGCCATCAGGGAAGTGGCCAGACTAGCAGAAATCTCTCCTCGAACTCTATTTGGCAAATTGCTTTCTAATGAAATGCAACTCATGGCCAGAAAGGAGGAAGAGAAAAGTACTAAAGTTGACCATATAGAAACGTTAGTGGCCTTCAAGGCAGAAGCCACAAGAAAGGATTGGAGGATGTCTCCATCTCCTCCTAAGAAAGCTGCAGAGGTGATCTCTGAAAGTTCAGATAGTCACACCTCAGACAGCAATCATTCTGATGATGACTTTGCTGCCTTCACAAGGAAGTTTCAGAGATTTTTGAAGAAGAAGCAATGGAAAACTAAGCCATCCTCCTCTCAGTCCAAGGATGAATATTATCAGAAAAGAAAATCATCTGGAAAGGACAAGAGTAGGTCAAAACCTAGCAAATCAACAACTACAAATATTTTGTGCTATTGGTGCAATAGACCTGGACATGTAGTAGCTGATTGTCCAGACAAAAGAAAGGAATCTGCAGATAAGAAGAAGTCTCAGAATAAGAACAAGAAGGAGAAATCCTTTGTAGCAAAGAAAGAGAAAAGCTGGACAGATCCATCATCTTACGATTCTAAATCTACTATTGAAGATTATATTGGTCGGTTTGCAATAGAAGAAGAGAATGAGTTCTTGCAATTGCTGGACTCAATGAATGAAACTGAAGATCATCAGTGCAAAGGGCTGATGGCCCTGACTGATGAAGATCACTGCCAGGATCAGCCTGGTCCAAGTAAGGTAAAAAGCTTATCTGAAGATTCTGATTGTTTCACTGCTCAGAATTAGAAGCATCAGCATCAAGAGATGTGGATGGATATGAATCTGAAGGAGATATTCATCAACTTATAGATGAATATGGTGATTTGCTGCAGGCATTTAAGAGATGCAAAAACCTGACTAAAATTCAGGCTAAGGAAATTGCAGCTCTTAAGTTGGTTGCATCTGATTCAAAAAAGCTGCTGGATCAGAAGATGAATGAGATTGCCAAGCTGAAAAACATAATTGTTATTCAGATGGGTACAATCACATTCTAGATTGTTCAAATAAAAATTCTGGAAGTCATACTTCAGAAGGAAAAAGATCTAGTGGCTAATTTCTCTAAGCCAAAATCTATCCTTCCCTTAATTGATGACTTTGTGTCTCAAAAGGGTATGGCAGGATTGGGTTTTAAGGGAAATACTGGGGCAGGTAATTCCAAAAGGAAAAGGAAAGCCCCAGTTAAGCCACTTGTCTTTAATCCCCCTATTGCTCTTAGAAAAGTTAAATAGCCTACCAATTGTAATGATCATGATATCATACAGGGTCATGGTAAGCCTGACATTCTGAATGACAAGTCGTATCCAGCACTCAAGCAAAGAATCACTATACCTATAGCATTAAGAACAGCTGACAGCAAAGCTGTTAAAACTGTTCCTAAAAAGAGGTATAATAAATATGAGTGCTGGTGTTATGGCATAGTGGGACACTTTGCCATTGATTGTTGGCATAACACTAGTGTCAGGATGAATGCCAGCTTACCTGGAAGAAGGGCTGTTACAAATTATGCTAAATTTTAGTCTAACCTGTACCAAGGACCCAATAACAATTTGGGTTCTAAGGTTAAGTAATTATTTGTTGCAGATAAGTCCAAGTGGTCATACCCCTTTTTGGTACTTGGACAGTGGATGTCCCAGATATATGACTGGAACAAGAGGATTGCTGAAGGACTACTCACATATATTGAATGGACCTAAAGTAATCTTTGGTGGTTCTGAAAAAGGAGTCAACAAAGGGTTTGGTAACATTTCTAACATCTCAATTACTATCACTCAAGTTGCTTATGTGAAGGGTTTGAAACATAACTTGATAAGCATAAGTCAACTGAGTGATCTTGGATATGACATTTCATTCATTAAGAATGGTTGTCATATTAAAAGGTCAAGAGATCAGAAGATCATGTTGACTGGTTATAGGAAAGGAAATGTGTATTGCCTAAATTTTGTGAGTGAGAATAAATATTCTCCTATTTGTCTTGTAGCTGATGAGAAAGCCTCTCATTGTGTCAAATGGCACAAGAGGCTAGCTCATCTAAACTACAAGACTATTGGTCAACTCTTTAATAAAGAGTTAGTGAGGAATGGTTCTTAAGTTAAGTGCATTAACGATGGAATATGCTCAGCTTGTCAAAAAGGCAAGCAGACGAGATCCTTGTTTCATAGCCTTGAAACCAAAGACACAGTGAGGTGTTTATACCTCTTGCATATGGATTTATTTGGTCCAATGCCAGTTCAGAGTCTATGTAGGAAAGTCTACACATTTGAAGTTGTCGATGACTATTCTAGATTTCATGGGTTTTCTTTCTGAGGCAGAAATCTGAAACCCCAACTATTTTCTGCAACTTTGTTAAGCAAATTCAGAATAAACTGAACAATTCAGTGGTCAAAATCAGAAGTGACCATGGAACTGAATTTCAATCTGAAAGTATGACAAAGTTGTGTGAAGATTTTGGGATTCATCAGGAAATCTCCTCACCTAGAACTCCTCAGCAAAATGGAATTGCTGAAAGAAAGAATATGACTCTCATTGAGGCTGGTAGAACTCTATTGAGTGACACTTCTCTCCCAGAATATTTCTGGGCTGAGGCAGTAAACACTGCATGTCATGTGCTCAATAGAGCTTCCATCACTAAGAGCCATAAAAAGACACCCTATGAGGTAATGAAAGGCAGAAAACCAAACTTATCCTATTTCAGGATATTTGGTTGCAAGTGCTATCTGCTTAACAATGTCAAGTCTTACCTAACAAAGTTTGCTGCCAAATCCCAGGATAGGATATTTGTTGGGAACAACAACAATAGTAAGGCATATAGAGTCTATAACTTGACAACTCAAGTTGTAGAAGAGTTTGTTCATGTTATATTTGATGAATCAAGACTTATTAACAGTGAGTTGCCAAGTAGTTCTTGTAGCTCTACAGGTATAAAAGAGAAGATGGACATGCTGACTATCAAAGAAGATCAAACTTCAAGGCAGGAAGATGAAAATGATGATTGTTGTCCAAGGGGAGTACAAGACTCACAAGATGCTGATGAAGACCATGAAATATAACAGAATGAAGAAAATGGAGAAAGTCAAACTGTAGACAGACTTACTCCAGTAGTTAGACATTTAAAGGATCATCATGTACACCAGATTATTGGTGATCCTAGACAAGGAGTTCAAACTAGAAGTAGGAGCTTGAACACTGTACTATTCTCAAGCTTCTTGTCTCAACAGGAACCTAAAAGATTTGAAGAAGCTATACAAGATTCACACTGGATTGATGCTATGCAGGAGGAGTTAAATCAATTCAGGAGATGCAAGGTCTGAAAGTTAGTTCCTAAAGCAAAAGACCATAATGTCATAGGGACTAAGTGGATCTACAAGAATAAGCTAGATGAGAGTGGGATCATAATTAAGAACAAGACAAGGCTTGTAGCCAAAGGATACAGGCAGAAAGAGGGTATAGACTTTGATCAAACATTTGCCCCTGTGGTAAGGTTGGAAGCAATAAGGCTATTTCTAGCCTATGTAGCCTATCAAGGTTTCAAAGTGTTCCAAATGGATGTTAAGTCAGCCTTACTGAATGGAGACTTAAAGGAGGAAGTCTATGTAGAACAACCAACAGGTTTTATTGATCCACTCTATAATAATTATGTGTATAGACTTAGGAAAGCCCTATATGGTTTGAAACAATCCCTAAGGGCTTGGTATGAAACCTTGTCTACATTCCTCATTGAGAACAAATTCTCAAGTGGGAAAATAGACAAAACTTTATTCCTTAGGGAATCCAAAGGGAAGATAATCCTAGTCCAGATATATGTTTATGACATAATATTTGGTTCTACTGAAAACAACCTTTGTAGGAAGTTTGCTAAACTTATGCAAGGGAAGTTTGAGATGAGCAGCATGGGAGAAATTAAGTTCTTCTTGGGACTCCAAATAATACAGACTGATGATGACCTAACCATATCCCAGTCTAAGTTCACCAAGGAGTTAATTAAGAAGTATGGTATGGAGTCATCCACTACCATGAGAACTCCAATGGGGACAAGTATGCCTTTAAGCAAAGATGATGCAGGAAAACCTATAGATGAATCTTTGTACAGAGAGATAGTTGGCTCTCTCCTTTATCTGACTGTTAGTAGACCTGACATCATGTATGTTACATGTGTCTGTGCTAGGTACCAATCCTGCCCAAAAAAATTTCATTATACTACTGTTAAGAGGATTCTGAGATATCTTAAGGGCACACCTAATCTATGCCTTTGGTACCTTAAGAATAGAGATTTTCTACTGAATGGATATTTAGATGTAGACTTTGCAGGATGCAAAGAAGATAGGAAAAACACAACAGGCACCTGTCAATTTTTAGGAGGAAGATTTATGTCATGGAGCTGTAAGAAGCAGACTAGTGTGATAATCTCCATAGCTGAGTCTGAATATGTGGCTGCAGGGAGCTGCTGTGCACAGCTGTTGTGGATACAACATCAGCTTAAAGATTATGGTATCCAGGTAAGTAGAATCCCTTTATTCTGTGATTCTACAAGTGCTATTTCTATTGCTAATAATCATGTTTCTCATAGTAGAACAAAGCATATAAAAATAAGATATCATTTTCTTAGGGATCATATAGACAAAGAGGATATATGTTTAGAATTTGTCAATACAAGTTTTTAAATTGTTGATATGTTCACTAAGCCATTGGATGAAACTAAATTCAATAATTTTAAAATTGAATTAGGTATGCTGAACATAGATTAGATTGACAAATTTGTCTAAGTAATTTTGTGTCGACAAAAAGAGGTCTATGTCGACACAGAGAAGTTGTGTCGTGATATCTAGAAAATTGGTGTCGACAATTCAGAGAGGTTGTGTCAACACATCTAGAAAATTGGTGTCGACACTTCAGAGAAGTAGTGTCGACACATCCAGAAGTTGTGTCGACACTTAGAATTAGAGTCGACACAGAATTTTGGTTGAACAAATAAGTATGTCTGTGTCGACAAATCATCAATTGGAGTCGACACATAGTATTCAACACTTATGTCAAAACATTAGCAGTCTATGTCGACACCATCTCAACAGTGTCGACACACTAAGTAAATTTTGTCGCACCTTTTGACTTCAATGTTTCAACACATATAAATAGGTCAAGAACAAATCTTGTTTACACGCTCTCCAGATTTTTGAGACTAGATTCTTGTGTCGACAAACTCTCTCTTCTCCATTCAAGATTTCTCACCAACCCCAATGACGCCGAAACTTGACGAAAACATTAACGAGGGATATGAACTGGTACAGAATGCCTTTGACGATGCTGAACCAGCGATTAAAGCTGTGATAGCTCTAATTGCTGAAAATGGCTTGGAGTATTTGACATCACAACCTCCAAAGATATGAAAGAAGGAAATCATTGAGTTCTATGGAGCTGCACCTCAGGACACAACTGTACTAAAGATTTGGTCATCAGTCAAGGGTACTAAAGTCAAACTCACCATGAAGAGCTTACGAAAAACTCTTCATCTGCCCAAAACTCAAGAAGACGAAGAAGTTACATCTTCCAAGACCAGGGAAGCACTCCAGTGGTGTGGATTAGATTCCACCATGAAAATTGGATCATCTATGAATAGAAAAGTAATGAATGTTCAAGGAAAATTCCTTTCTGAAGTAGTTGGCAAAGTCATCTTATGCAAACCAGGTTGACATGATAGGGTCTTAGCCTACATGTTCAACCTCATGAACAGGATCATCTACAAAATCAACACCAATTGGTCTACAGTCATATATGAAAAGATTAGAGAAAGCATCAAGAAACCTAATCTGGGAAGGATATTAAGCTTATACTTGGCTGAAGCAATTCCAGAAGTGATGCAACAGGCTGCTGGATCCAAGATCAATCACATGAGGAGAATGGATCTTAGGATAATCTCTAGATGGGATAGAGTGCTGATAAAAGACATGGGTGATGAAGAGAGGCCTGAGAATACTGAGAAATCACCTGCTCAAGACATTAGACATGATGATCAACCCTATGTGATGATGACAACACATCTGAGTCAGGAATTCAAGCTGCTGGAAATGAAGGGGGTCAGCAGGAAGTAGCTTAAATCATATATCCCCCTTCTAACTTTGAGGAAATTCAACACCCGGTTGATCAGATGTACAGCCCTCCAGAGGGTACTAAAAATGTTATCATTGAGAAAGTAGAGCCACTGACAGCTTTGAGTAAAGAGCAAGAACCTCAGCTCTCAAAAAAAAAGGTTTAGAGAACAGGCAGAGTTAAAGCCTGATTTTGAACAATGGAGTCCTACTTCCAAGAACATTATCTTGACTGCCTGGAAAGCTGTAAATGATAAGACCCATGAAAGGGGTAAATGGTACACTGATCAAGAATGGAACAAGTATGAAGCCAGGCAGGAAGCCATTTTACAATACAGAAGGAAATTAAAAGCTGGGAAGTTACATGCAAATGCTCTGGAGCCTAGCAAGTACTTCCCAAAGCCTTTTCATTATTTTGAAAGGCAAAGGATAAGGGCTGAAGAACATAAAAGGAAAGATCTGAAAGGGAAGAAACTTGCTGATGATGCTGAACCTACTGTGCAGGCTCAGGTCAAACCAGGAAAAGGCATAGTCATCAAGGAGCCAGATCAGCCTTAGAATAGATTAACTAGATTTTACAACAATGTATTCTTTAGTTATTATAAAAATCTATGTAAACTGATTGTTGAAAAACTTTTGATAGTTTAAACAAAACAATGATTCATGCTCACTGTATTTGAATTATTCTGTAATGACATATTATACATGTTTTGTTTATATGTTACCCTGTCATGTAATGTTTATATACATCATAATGTGTGTTTATTATAAACAGTGTATATAATTGACTAAGGGTTATGACTTCTCCAAAAAGGGGGAGATTGTTGTGTATATTGGAAAATGTGTACCAGATTTGGAAAAGACTAACATAGCTCAATGATATTCATCAAGGTGTATTTGATGTTATTTTGAGTTTATATGTGCAGGTTAAGAATATGCAGGAAAAGTTTCTAAGTCTATAAGTCAACACCAGAAGAAGTTGTGTCGACACTTGTGAAGACTTGTGTCGACACTTGAGAAAAGCTGTGTCGACACCTGAAGTCAATTCTGTCGACACTTGGAGAAGCAGTGTCGACACACAAAAAGTTTAGTCGACACACAGAAAGTTCAGTCAACATCAACTGTTTTGACACACAGGACATGTGTCGACACACAGAAAGTTCAATCGACATCAACTGTGTCGACAAACAGGACTTGTGTCAACACACAGAAAGTTCAGTCGACATCAACTATGTCGACACAGAGGACTTGTGTCGACACACACACCAGAATTCCTTTTAAGTTAATTGTGTCAAGACAAGAAGTGACTGTGTCGACACATGGGATTTGTGTCGACACATTCTTACAAAAGCTATGTCAAGAAGCAGTGTCGATACCATGAGAGTTGTGTCGACATCACCAAGGATTGTGTCGACATTTGGTCTACTTGTGTCGACACATGTGAAGTTCAGACTCGACATTTTGCTGACAGAGACAAAGTTTCAAGAAATGATTGGAAGACTTGACAGCTATCATAACCAACAGGTCTACTGCAACTGTCAGATCTGTCAGAAGTTGGTTAGCAACCGGATCAGCCGGTAACCTTGGATGAAGTCTATATAAAGACAGATTCTATCAACAGAAAAAAGAAGAAGTAAGAACGAAAAAACGAAGTACACGAAATCAATTTTACAACAGAAGATACAACATATACAAGGAAATCCAGTCAGAGATTTCAAGTGGATCTAAGTGAAGAATTTTAACATATCTTTAGAAGAATCTATAGAGAGAGAGAGAGAGCTCCAACAATTCATGTGAAGAAAGAGACTATCAACAATTAGTCTCTTAAGAGCAGATCCTGAACTAATCTGCAAAGAAGAATTCAGATTGATTTCTGGATTTTAAGAGGGAAGCTGATTGAAGATCAACTTCAAGAAATTCAACCGTATTGTGTTCAGATTCATGAAGCTTTGAAGAAAGCCAAAGACAGGTGGATTTCTATGAAATCAGATTCTTCAAGAACTGATCAAGAAATCTTTCTACCCATTCTCTCTCAACTTGGGTGAAAGATACAAATTATTTTTATCATTTTTCTGTAAGATCATTATTGATCTGAGTTGTAAGTCTAAGTTATAAAGGCTGAGATAGGGCTGGGTGCCTGAGATAGGAGATTTACATCTCTAAGTTGTAGGCCTTGGGAAGGCTGGGGTAGGGCTGTGTGCCTGAGGTAGGAGATCTGATTCTCTGAGTTGTAGGCCTGGGTGAAGGCTGACGTAGGGCTTAATATCCTAAGTTATAGGAGTGTGGACTCACTCTGAGTTGTAGGAACCTAGACTGGGTTCTGAGCTATAAGATCTGTAGATCTGAGAAGGAAGGAAGAAGTTAGGCCGAATCTAGCACACTACTAGATAGACGATGGGGGAAATTGGATGTACACATCATTTGGGGAACCATTATAAAACTGTGTGTCATCTATGATTGTGTGTCATTTTTGTGATGTGGTAGCAGTAGATCTGATTGATTCTTTGTGATTAACTGACTTAATATTCTGCCTTTGAGTAAAAAGGAATTGTACCTATTCACCCCCCCCCCCCTCTAGGTGTTTAGGTTATCTTGAAACCAATTCTTTCACTACACCCATAGTATGATAAGAATTATACAAGGCATATTATGTAGTATGAGATGTATAATATGTGTTTGTATATGGATCAACCATAGGGGGCAACATGTGACGGTTATGTAGTATGAGATGCATAACCATCATCACTTGGGTGCCCATTAGCACGTTTTTCTTTTCTCGTTGCATGTGTTGTTATGTAGTATGGGATGCATAATATTTCATGTGTATGCCGCTCATGCATGCATTAAGGCCTTTTTAGAATGCATAATACAGCATACATAACATATCCTCGTATAAGCATGCGTGCTAAGTTAAGGTTTACTTGATGACACAGGTACACACATGATTTTAAAGAAGAATGAAGAATTCATGCATTCATATCATAAGCATATGAGTAAATAGGATAAGAGGATGTCATCCTAAGTAGGACATAGCATCATTATAAAATCCCAGAGCAAGTTCGGCACAAGCAATTGTCTTTATGTATGGTCTAAACTAGTTGAGTAGTTTAGTTGTAAGCTGGGATTTTGGTGAGTTGTTTGTTGCCTTTTAGAATGCCTCCAAAGCATCCCGTGACGAGGTCAACTCACAAGTCCGAGATTGAGTCGTCGGGTGTGCAGAGTGAGGCATCCGTCGAGAGTTTGCGTTAGAGCAATGAAGCTCTATCGAGGTTGTTAATTGCGATGCAGCCGTAGATTCTGTCGTTGTTGTCTGCCGCTCCCACGCAGCAACCTGTAGCGTAAGATTCTGGAGCGGGTCAGGCCGTACCTACTGATCATGCTCCTCTGGTGGCCCCAGTGATGTTACCGCCAGAGATGAGCCTTATATCGCATTTCTAGCGATTGTGACCTCCCACTTATGACGGGAGTGCCAATTTCATGATTTTGGATGATTGGATTATCACTATGGATGAGATGTTCACTTATTTCGGGATTGTTGAAGCCCAGAAGGTGATGCTTGCGGCCTACCAGCTAAAAGGCCTAGTAAAGACCTGGTGGATTCGAGAAAAGGAATGTTTGGCAGAAGGATGTTCTTGGGAGTCCTACAAGAAGTTGTTGCTAAAGAAGTTCTTACCCTCGATCGAGCAAGACCGATTGATGACCAATTTCCTACATTTGAAGCAGAGACAGCTCACTGTAAGAGAATATGAGATCGTGTTTAGTATGCTGAGTAGATTTGCTCCTGATTTGGTAGCCTCGGAGGCAACGAGAGTGAAGTGTTTCCTCGGAGGATTAAGAAGCGATGTCCAGCAATGGGCATGCACTTATCGAGCTGAAAGCTTTGCTGAAGCAGTGGAAGCCGCTTTGAAGGTCGAGGCGATCGGGAACGCCAAGAATCGAGGTACTGCGGCGAGAAAGGAGAAGAGAAAATGTAAAGAGGATGGAAGCTCCAGGGCATCTAACCCTTCTTCGAAGAAGAAAAGTAAGTAAGTATGCAGTTTCTGTGGTCGATCCGGCCACCCTTTCGAATGGTTCTTCAGGAGGACTGCCACCTAAAGCAGCAGTAGGTGCTCTCCATCCAAGGCACTCATTTAAGAGATCTGGTGTGCACGCACTATGCTATGAAGGGATACAATATGAGTCGTTGCTGGATGAAGGACAAGATCTGTTTACAGTGCGGGCAGAAGGGGCACCTAAAGACTTCATGCCCCCAGGCTCATACTCCACTGCAGCCTGCTCCACTTTGAGCTCTACCGCTTCCACCAAACCTTGATAAAGTAAAAGGAAAGCTAAATCTGGTGACCATGGAGGAAGCTCAAACCTCGACACAAGTTATATCAGGTTATCCCCAGTTTAATTTATCTTTATTATTTCTCATTGTTGCCCTAGTTATCGCTCGTTTAGTTATGTATACTATGGTTTTACGGGAGTTTAAGGTGAAGAATAGGTGGGCGCGCGTTCTTTTCGATTCGGGTGGCACCCATTCCTTTGTGGCCCTGTGGTTTGTAGATAGACATCGTCTGGATGTGGATCACTTAGGAGACTCCATCAACGTTAAGCTTCCCTCCGGTGATTCTGTGATATCAAATCAAGGATTTCTGAGATGCCCTATTTATCTTGGCGGTTTCCTGGCCTTTACAGATCTGATGATTTAGGATCTGGCTGACTTTGATGTGATTTTGGGCATGGACTGGCTGTCTAAGTATGATGCGGTCATCCAGTGCAAGGCAAAGCGATTGGATTTCAAGATGGACAATGGTCAACCTATGAGTGTCTATGGTTTTCAAGACAAGGTTTCCCCTACCATTTCTGCGGTACATGCTCGTCGTGCTATAGAGTCTGGTTGCGAGGCATTTTTGGTTTCTATTTCTGCTCTAGAAACATCCTTTGCTACGCCACGTTTTGAGGATGTCTTGGTGGTGCGAGAGTTTCCAGATGTTTTTCCTGATTGACTTCCAGGGCTTCCTCTAGTGAGGGAGATTGAGTTTGTGATAGATCTCGAGCAAGGTGCTCGTCCTATTGCTAAAGCACCGTATCGTATGGCTCCACGTGAGTTTGATGAGTTGCGTACTCAACTCGATGAGTTGCTGAGGTGTGATTTTATTAGACCAAGTTCTTCTCCATGGGGTGCTCATGTTTTGTTTGTAAAGAAGAAAGATGCATCGATGAGGCTTTGCATCGATTATAGAGAATTGAACAAGGTGACCATTAAGAATAGGTATCCCTTGCCAAGGATAGATGATCTGTTCGATCAGTTGCGTGGTAGTTCGGTATTTTCAAAGATCGATCTTCGTTCAGGCTAGCACCAGTTGAGAATTCGTGAGGCAGATATTCCACGAACTGCTTTCCGTTCACGGCATGAATATTATGAGTTTTTGGTGATGTCTTTCGGTTTGACAAATGCACCCTCTACTTTCATGGATTTGATGAATAAGGTGTTTAAGGATTTCTTGGACCGATTTGTTATTGTATTTATAGATGATGTCTCAGTATATTCCCGCAGTGCTGAGGAGCATACTCAACATTTGCGTCTGGTTTTGTCGACCGTGAGGGAGAATAAGATAAATGCAAAGTTGAGCAAGTGTGAGTTCTGGCTACCTCAGGTGTCCTTTCTGGGTCATGTTGTAAGCAAGGACGGTATTTTCGTGGACCCGACCAAGATTACAGCTGAAATGGAATGGGAGAGACCTTCTACACCTAAATAGATTAGGAGTTTTTTAGGCCTGGCTAGCTATTATAGAAGATTCGTGGAAGGCTTTTCAGTGTTGTCAGCCCTCCAACTAGACTTACTCAGAAGAATACTGCATTCATTTGGAGTGATAAGTGTGAAGAAGCCTTCCAAGAGTTGAACAAGAGATTATTTACTGCTCCAGTCTTAACCTTACCTACTGAAGGAGTTGAGTATGTTGTGTATGTGGATGCATCACACATCAGACTTGGCTGTGTTTTGATGCAAGATGGTAAGGTGATCGCGTATGGATCAAGGCAATTGAAGATTAATGAAATACAATATCCTACGCACGATTTGGAGTTTGCCTCTATAATTTATGCGCTCAAGCTTTGGTGACACTTATTGTATGGCGTGTTGTGCAAGATCTATACGGACCATAAGAGTTTGAAGTACGTCTTCACTCAGAAGGAGCTAAATCTACGCCAGCGTATGTGGTTAGAATATGTGGCTGATTATGAAGTGGAATTCTCTATCATCCGGGAAAGGCTAACGTAGTAGCAGATGCTTTGAGTAAAAAGACTGCCAAAATTTTCAATTTGACTGTACAGTCTTTGGTGGAAGAATTCTTGTTGATGGACATTGAGGTTGAGAGTAGTACTGTGTCTGCTAGTTTAGCAGCAGAAGAGCCCTCTTGGATTTCCCTTAATCAAGCACATCAGAAGGATGATCCAAATTTGTTACACCTCCAGAATAGGACTGTGAAGGAAGAGCTACCTGATTTCTCCTTGGTTGATTTTGATACCTTGAAGTATCGGGGTAGATTTTGCATCCTCGCCTTTGCTGACATTCGGGCTAAGATCTGTGCTGAATCTCATGGTTCCAGTGTAGCCTACCATCCTGGTTCCACTAAAATGTATAAGGATCTAAAGCAAATTGTTTTGTGGTCAGGAATGAATAATGATATCGCGAAGTTTGTGTCAGAATATCTTACGTGTCAGCGTTTTAAGGCTAACCATAGAAGGCCTGAAGGTAAATTGACACTGCTTGATATTCCCAGTTGGAAGTGTGAGAGTATTTCAATGGATTTTATTACCGGTCTACCGAAATCTCCTCGTGGGCACGACTCTGTTTGGGTGATAGTCGATAGATTGACTAAATGTGCTTACTTCGTCGCTTTTAAGATTTGACATTTTATGAAGAAGATAGCTGAATTATACCTAGAAGAGGTTATCAGATTGCATGGAGTTCCTATCAGTATCATGTCGGATCGAGACTCTAGGTTTACGTCTCATTTTTGGAAGAGCTTACAGGAGGGGTTGGGTACCGATTTAAGGTAATCCACCACCTATCATCCGCAAACAAATGGCCAAAGAGAGCGAGTTAATCAGATCGTGGAAGATATGATCAGGTGTCACATATTGGATCACGGTGGTGCTTGGGATGAACGCCTCAGACTCATGAAATTTGCTTATAATAATAGTTATCAAGAGAGTCTGCAGATGTCCCTGTTTGAGGCCTTGTACGGGAGGCGTTGTAGGACGCCTTTGTTTTGGGATGAGGTTGGTGAGAGGCCATTGCTAGGTCCGGAAGCCCTTGAAGAGATAAATTGTGTCGTGACTCATATTCAAGAAAAGCTCCGTGTAGCACAAGAAAGTTATGAGAAATATACTAATCAATGAATGGTTGATCTGGAGTTCGTTGTTGGTGACTTTATTTTTCTAAAAGTTTCTCTGATGTCTGGTGTTAAAAGGTTTGGAAGGAACCACAAGTTAGACCCCCGGTACGTGGGACCTTTTCAGATTCTTGAACCCGTCGGAGCTTCAGCGTATAGGCTAGAGTTGCCTACTACCTTCTGTGGTGTCCATGATGTGTTCCATGTGAGCCAATTGTGGAAGTGTATTCATAATGATCGTCAAGTCCTCGACTCGGTGCCCCAGATTCAGCCCAACCTTACGTATGTGGAAGAACCTGTTCGTATTCTGGAATCTGAAGTTCGAGTGTTGCGGAAAAAGACAATCCCAATGGTCAAGATTCTTTAGAGAAATCAAGACGTCAAGAGCGCGACGTGGGAATTGGAATCGGCGATGAGGGAATCTCATCGACATCTCTTCTCTTAGTCCTGGTATGTCTCTATGTTTTTGGTGGTGTTGGATTTTCTCCTTTTTGGTTTGGTTTTGTAGTTGTGTAAGTATCGGGACGAAACATTTTATAGGGGGAGTGACTGTAACGCCCCCGATTTTTCGATAATTTTATTTGAATGGGTATCATCATATTTATGATTTGGTGGCGTTACTTTTAACGTTGAGTTGACGGCGCAATGCCGTTAAGGCATTTTCATGTCCGTGCGGTCGAGTTGGTCGAATTCTTATTGTATTGGAAAATTTTTCATTTGAAAATTTAGTTAAAAAATTTCGAACTTGCTCGTCAAGTTTCGTCGCGATCCGAGCGATATTCGAGCCTCGGCGATTTTCCAAAGTTTTGTGGAATTTATGCTCGTCGTAGACTTTGAAAATTTATATCTCAAGAACGGCTCGTCGGATTCTGGTTTTGACTTCACCATTGAGTTCGTAGAGTCAGTGTTCGCCTACGGTGCGAATTTCGTCTGATTCGGTGCGCGTTTGAGCTCCATTTTGAACTCGTGTTTCCTTATTCAAAATATATAAATATGATTATTTTAATATTAAAGCACTATTCAAAAATGCCTTTTACTATTCATCTCTATAGTTTAATTTTTTGGATATATCTATAAAAAAGCACTGTTCATGCAATAGTATTGTTGAGTAAACTTTCCTATTCTCGAATGATCTAGCTAGTACTCGAGTAGTTGTAGGCTTGTACTCGAGTATTTTACTGTTCATCTCGAGTAATTCTATGTTTTTTCTCGAGTACTGAATATTAGTACTCGAGTAACCTGTTTTCTACTTCTCGAGTAATCATGTTTTAGTTCTCGAGTAGTTTACTATTCATCTCGAGAATTTCGTTCCAGTCTGCATTCTGGCGTGATTTAGAGGGTCAAAACGGTGTCATATAGAAAAATAGTTAACACGAAATTTGTTCGTTGCGACGAGATCTACAACTTTTATGTTGAGCACTTTTCGATTTGAAGCCATCATAAATCACTATTTTCATTTTCCGCGCGCCCGCTCACAAATATTTAGTTTTTTCGTTTTAGAGAGAACTTTTTATAAAAAATGTGTATATATATAAGTTTATACTTATACTTAAAGACAATTAGAAAAGAAAGAAAAAAAACATCATCTTCTCCAACATTCTGAATTGAACCAGAGAGGCGTAGGCGAGAGAGAGAAAGTCATTCATGAATCTTCCGGTGACTGCCGACGGTGCTCCGGTGCTCGAAATCTTCAATCGAGTATAGATCCGGAAAGATCTCGTCGAGAGCTACGCCATCATGGTAAAATCTTCCCATTTCTTTGAAATTTTCTCGCTAGGGTTTTCGGCCCTAACTCCTATTTTTGGTCGTTCTTCTTAGATTTCGACTTTTCTCATCTTCTTTAGCCCCGATCTACGTCAAGGAGTGACTCATAGAATATTTCCGGTAAAATAATCAAGGCAAGTGATGGTTTCCTCCTTCTCATTCCTTCTTTACACGATTTGCAGAAATTTCTAATTTCTTATTATCATGATTGTTCAATAACTGCTGAATTGAAGTGACGTCGAGATCTCCTGTCTGATTTCCTTTATAGTTTTTAAGTTCATGATTTTGTTACCCAACATTGTAAATCCCATGTTTTGATGAAGTGATTAAATATCACCTATTGGTTATTGTATCCATACTAACTCAGATTTGATGAAGTCACCCTTGAACTAAGATGAATTAAATTGTATTTGATGTTTGGTTTAAGTTATGTGTTTGCAGGAATCCTATGGGAAGTGTAGATCAATGTCAGTCTACAATGGGTCACAAACACAGGACTATACAATGTAATCCCTCATTGTGTGTTCCAAAGTGTTGACTTATGTGTAGCCTCTCTATTGGGATACACTTCATATTAAAGCTCTAGGACTATGTGAAAAGACTTGATGCTGGTCATCCCTTAGAAGAAGAAAAATCTGTCAAGAAAATTTCCTAAGTAAAGTACTCGAGTAGTTCTATACTTACTTGAGTATGTTACTGAGTTCATACTCGAGTAATAATGCTCTTACTCGAGTAGTTAAGATGTGTCCCGAGTAGTCCAATTATGGCTCTCGAGTAGTTAAGACAACTACTCGAGTAATTTCCTTTCACCTCTCGGGTTTACAAAAAATTTCTTCTCAAAATTTTTCTAAGTTAAATACTCGAGTAGTACTGTATAGTACTCGAGTAGTTTTATTTTTTGTCTCGAGTAGTTAAATTCTGACTCTCATCTAGTTCTCATTTACTCGAGTAATCTAAGTCATGTACTCGAGTAGTTCATTTACTACTCGAGCAGTCCAGTGTTTATACTCGTGTAATCCATAATTCCATTCCAGAAAAATTCTCTAAGTGAATTACTCGAGTAGTCATCTTCATATACTCAAGTAGTTTTATTCGTCTCGAGTAGTTCATCTTCTATACTCGAGTAATACAGTTTTCCTGTTCTAGAAATTTTCTAAGTCTTCGTCTCGAGTAGTATTTCTTATACTCGAGTAGTGCATTCTTATATACTCGAGTAGTGCTGTTTTCCAGTTCCAGAAATTTTCTAAGTCATTGTCTCGAGTAGTTTCTTATATACTCAAGTAGTTCATTCAGATATACTCGAGTAGTATTTCTTATACTCGAGTAATCTTCTCCACCTCTCATGTAAGTACTTAGGTACTCGAGTATATTATTCTTGCTACTCGAGTAGCTGATTCCTTGAACTTTTATTTACTCGAGTAGTTGACTTCATGTACTAGAGTAATCATCTCATTCTCTCTCGAGTAGTTTTTCTCATATACTTGAGTAGTCATCTTCTACCTAATCGAGTAGTGTTGCATGTACTCGAGTAGTCTGTTACATCTCGAGTATTTTACTTTGACTTTTCCGAAAATTCTTTAAGTCTAGAATAACGGTCTTATTCATAAACTTTGACATGATTGGTCCACGTGTATCTCATAATGAGTCAATTATGTCTAATCTTTTCTGATCCTATAAAATGTCTTGCCTAAACCGACAAACCCTAATTCTAAGAAGATTATTTTTACGAAGTTTTGCAGCCGTACTCTCTCAGGTTTTCTGTCTCCTCTTTCTCTCTCCAAGAAATGAAATCTGGCGCTGTCGCCGTCGCTGATTCTCGGCCGGCTAGGGTTTCATATTTTGAGGATTCATATCAAGAAGGCTCTCCAGATCGTGATTCGCTCAACTCCTCATCCTCTGATTAGATCGATCGTGAGAAGCCAAGAAGGTTCAGATCCATTCTTCTCAAGATTTCTCTTCATCATTCTGATAAAGTCGCAAAGCCTAGAATAAGAAATTTCTGGTAGACTGTTGCAGATCTGAACAAAGGATCACTGTTTGTATTTCTATACAAAGTTTATTTCATTTTTGTAGGAGAAATTTCTCCGAGTGTAGGAGCTTTTGTCTCTGAGTTTGTAGGAAGTTTTACCTTTCGAGTGTATATTCATTTTGTGGACCGAGATTGTAGGAACGTTGTTCCGAGGGTAGGATTGATTTTCAATCCGAGATAGTGGAGTAGCCGAGTCTAGTGTATTGCTAGATCGGTGAGGGAAAGTGGTTGTACCCAAGGTTGGGGAACCACTATAAGTCTTGCCTCATCTGTGTTTGATTGGTAGATAGATCTGTGCTTTGGTTTGTAATTTTTTATTCTGCAAAAAGACGCACAATTCACCTATTCACCCCCCTTAGGTAATTTAGGTAGGCAACTATAAACTTTCAATTGGTATCAGAGCTAGGTTGATCGTTAAAAGGTTAACACCTTGATCAGATCCTTCAATAGTTGTCTTTTGAGATCTACCAGAAATGGACAAGGCTAAAGATTTTGTCAAGCTTCCTTTGTGCACCAAAAATAATTTTCCTAGGTGGAAAGAGAGAATCAAGTTCTTCATGGAAGCTGTGTATCCAAGGATCTTCATGATAGTTGAAGAAGGTCCTTATATTCCCATGACAATCTCCACTATAGATCTAACCAACAAAGTCGCAAAGAAACACATGGATCTAGATAAGCATGAGATTGCACTTGTTTCATTGGACAAAAAGGTAAAAAAATATTATAGCAAGTGTAGTCGATGATTCAATGCTGCAAAACCTGATTCACTGCCAGTCTGCGAAAGAGATGTGGCAGTCACTAGTTACCTTGATGGAATGTACAGAAGAAGTGAGGGATGATAGAAGATCCCTTCTTAATCAAAAGTATGAAGCTTTCCGACAAGGAAACAAAGATACCATTGCTGACACCTTTGAGAATTTCTTCAAGATAGTGAATGGGCTAAGTGTCTATGGCAGAGTCTTCACTAATAGAGAATTAAATGATAAGTTCTTGAGATCCCTAACTAAGGAATGGGATAACAAGGTCTGTACCATAATGGGGTTTGGAAAACTGGCCGAGACAGATCCTCAGAATCTCTTCGGGAAGCTTATGTCATATGAGCTTCAACTCAACACCAGCAAGTCTGAAGAAGAGAAGAGCAGGTCTGCATTCGAAGAGAAGTCTGTTGCTTTAAAGGCAAACACCTCTAAGAAGTCCAAGGTTGTTCCTCCTACTCCAACACAAGAAGTTACTGAAGAAGAAACCTTAGAGCCAAGAACCTCAGGCTCTGAACTATCAGAAGGAGAGTTCTCACTACTCTCTCGACAGTTCAAGAAATTCTTGAACAAGAATAAGCAATGGAAAGGCAAGGATGCCTCATATAGAAGATCACGACATGATGGTGATCTTCAGTGAAAAGGCTCAAGCAGCCATGACAGGTATAATTCTAAATAGAGCAAACATGTTTCTACTAACATTATTTGTTATTGTTGTAATAAGCCAGGACACGTCATCGCTGACTGCCCTCACAAGAAGAAGGAGGGTGGTAGAAGAGAGGAAAAGAAGTCCTCGCACAATAAGAAGAGGACAAATAAGAGCTTGATGGCCAAAAAGGGCAAGACTCTTAGTGACTCTGACTCATTTGAGTCGAGTGAAGAAGAAGAGGCCTATTTTGGGCTCATGGCTCAAACTGATGACGAACAAGAGTCCCAATTCACTGGGAAAGTAAACTCTCACACTCCTCTTTCTGATTCTGAAGTTTCAGAACATGATTGTGAGGATATCTCTTCTGACGATGAGTCAGAACTCATGGCCCAATATAAGGAGTTAATCATGGCTTACGATAAATGTCGCCGAGTCATGAAAACTCAGGCTAAAGAGATAAAGTCTCTCAAAGCTGAAGAGAGCATCTTGAGAGAGAAAGTCGTAAAGACTGACTTGCTCGAAGAGAACTTCAATAATACCATTGAAGAATATAACAAAGCTCTTGAGCACCTCGACCTTAAAGAGAAAATCATCAAAGAGCTGGAAGCCCAACTTGCTGTTGAAAAGAAACTAGTTGAAAGTTTCTCGAAGCCCAAGACAATCCTTCCATTCATTGCTGAAAACTCAGCTAAGGCGAAGGGTGCTGGACTAGGCCATGAAGAAGCTCCTAGTAAGTCTTCTAAGAGAAACAAGGCTCAACGGAAGAATAAGGCCGCCAAAAAGGCCTTAGCCAAAGACAATGGGAAAGCCCCTCAAGATCAAACCTCGTTCAAAAAGGTTATATGTCATTTAAACGAGTTTGATCTCGACTCATCATACAGACACTTTGCAAGGCCTACTAATGTAGAGCCAAAGTCCCGTTATCAAGGATGGACTCGCCCCAGAAACTTTGGCAAAAGTGTCTTTAAGGCACCTTATGAAGAAGTGATTCTTCAGAGCTATGGCCCTTTAAATCAAGGCCATAACTTCAAAAAGGCACCAAAGGCAAAGCATGTTGTAGAAAAGCCAGTGGAGGAGAAGAAAACATGGGATTTTGATCATCATGAAGCTTCTTCCTCCAAGAATGCTGCCCTTGCTAGATCACAATTCCAAAAGGTCAAGCAGGAGAATATAAGGCAAAGATACAACATATTTGACTGTTGGTGTTGTGGCAGAATTGGTCACTTTGCGATTGATTGTTGGTTTAATCCCAGAAATGCTCCAACCCCACATGTTGGAAATATGAGGAACACCACTCCTAATGCTAATATTCATAGGGGGAGTGTTATAACCCGAGACCAAGGACACAAACGTATTTGGGTTCCTAAGGAAAACTGATTATGATTGCAGTTATGTCCAAAGGCCACCAAAACGCCAATCTGGTATTTGGACAGTGGATGCTCTCGACATATGACCAGGACAAGAAACATAATCCAGAACTTTACTCCATTCGTGAAAGGACCGAAGGTCATCTTTGGAGGATCAGACCGTGGAATCACTAAAGGCTATGGTATGATTACGAACGTTAATGTATCATTCTCAGATGTGGCTTATGTTTAAGGTTTGGAACATAACCTTATAAGCATAAGCCAACTCTGCAATAAAGGATACATAGTTGACTTTCACGCTAATAAGTGCTTGTAAAATCTGTTGACAATATAGAAACAATTCTATCCGGCACTCGAAGCAGAAACATATTTTTCTTGAATTTCATTTGTATAGATTCTTCGACACCAGTGTGCCTTTTAGCAAAAGATAGTGCATCTCTTGGTGACCAATGGCACAAGAGACTAGCACATATTAATTTCAAAACTATTAATAAATTATTTTCAATGAACTTAGTACATGATGTCCGAAATGTCAAGTACGTCAAAGATAGACCTTGTCATGCATGTGTAAAAGGAAAACATACAAGGGCTAACTTTAAAAGCATTATTGTCAAGGAATCTAATTGATGTCTTCATCTACTACATATGGACTTGTTTGGTCAACTACAAATTAGAAGTTTGGGAGTTAAGGATTATACGTTAGTAATTGTTGATGATTACTCGCGCTTTGCGTGGGTGTTCTTTATGAAACACAAGTCAGATACCTTCGACATCTTTACTAATTTTATGAGACAAGTCCAGAATGAATACAACTGCTCCATAGTCAAACTCAGAAGTGACAATGGAACAGAGTTTAAATCTGGGGCCATGACAGAATTTTGTGAAAGTCTGGGTATCTTTCATGAGTTTTCCTCTCCTCATAATCCTCAACCGAACGGAGTGGCCGAGAGAAGGAATAGAACGCTCATAGAGGCCTACAGGACCATGTTGAGTGATGCTTCACTTTCAGAGTACTTTTGGGCTGAAGCCGTGAACACTGCATGCCACGTGCAAAATCGAGGCCTCATAAACAAAAACCACGATAAGACACCTTACAAACTTCTGAAGGGCATGAAACCAACAGTCTCATATTTTAGAATCTTTGGCTGTAAATGCTTCATGCTCAAGAATGGCAAGTATCATAATACTAAGTTTAGCGAAAAGAGTTTTGAAGGTATTTTTGTAGGTTATAGTAGCCATAGTAAGGCATACATGATCTTTAATAGAAAAACACTGGTTGTAGAAGAATCAATATATGTTGTATTTGATGAGACGAGTTTGGTGCAAAGCAACTCTTCTAGTGTGCTTATTGGAGATACAGGTGCAAAGCTGAAAGAAATTAGCTTGGATGGACCGTCCGAAGACAAAGGTGAGAAGTTCATCAAGATCACCACTCTAACTCATATTGGAGAGGCTGATGATCAAGATGAAGAAGTCATCCAAGATGAAGAAGTCACTCCAGTGATAGAAGATAATCTAGATGCAAGGACTCTAGAGCTCAAACATCTGATGGATCACCCGATGGACCAGATCATAGGTGATCCCCGAGATGGTGTCAGAACTCGAAAAGGTACAACTAATGAGAATCTATACTTAAGTTTTCTCTTGCAGGTTGAACCAAAGAAGTTTGAGGAAGCAAACTCAGACGCATCGTGGATAATGGCGATGGAAGAAGAACTAAACCAGTTCAAGCACTGCAAAGTATGGAAACTTTTTCCAAGACCCAATGGTAAGAACGTCATTGGGACAAAATGCGTCTACAGGAACAAGATGGACGAGGATGGAACAATAGTAAAGAACAAGTCCAGACTTATCGCAAATGGATATCGTCAAGAAGAAGGAATCGACTTTGACCAGACATACGCTCCAGTGGCAAGGCTGGAGACAATAAGGTTATTGCTAGCATATGCTGCACTCAAAGGCTTCACTGTCTGCCAGATGGACGTGAAGTCTGCCTTCCTTAATGGTGACATAAAGGAAGAGGTGCATGTGGAACAACCTCCAGATTTTGCAGGGAGCAAAGACGACAGGAAAAGCACTTCCGAAACATGTCAATTCTTTGGATGAAGACTTATCTCCTGGAGTAGCAAGGAGCAAAACTGTGTAGCAATCTCAACGGCTAAGTCAGAGTACATTTCTGCCGGCAGTTGTTGTGCACAGTTACCCTGGATAAAGAATCAGTTTGAGGACTACAACATGAAGTTTGAAAAAATTCCATTGTTTTACGACTCTTCCAACGAAATAGCAATAGCAAACAACCCAGTCTCGAACAGCCGGACAAAGCATATAGAGCTAAGGTATCACTTCATCCGGGAGCATGTGGAGCATGGGGACATAGACCTTCAATGTATCTCTACAGATAGGTAAATTGCAGACATTTTTACGAAGCCGCTGGACGAGATTAAGTTCTCGTTCTTCAAAATAGAACTTGGGATGCTCAACAAAGAAGATTAGAGAAGGTGGATTTTCAAGAAGGCTCAAGGCTCAAAGGTTAGTCAAATATTGAAATTTTTCAAAATTCTAACTCTTTGACTCGAGTAAGACACAACCTACTCGAGTAAGCATATGATCTACTCGAGTAGTTGAATGATATACTCGTGTAGTCGACTTGACCTACTCGAGTAGCAGACTGACATACTCGAGTAGTCCGCTTCACTTACTCGAGTACCTCACTCACTTATTCGAGTACTTCTGTATCCCTACTCGCGTAATTCTAGATTCATCTACTCGAGTCAATTCACTCACTCGTGTATATGCTGAGTCGCTTTTTTAAAATTTTCTTATGCACAAACCAAGGCTTATGCCTCCTCTTCGTTGGTTTAATTCTTCATTGTCGTATAATTAGACCTAAAACTAGGGTTATATAAATAAGAAAATCCAGAAAATTCCCTATACGAAATCATTTCCGCTCTCTCTAGTACTCGACTGCCTCTTCGCCTTCCTCAATAGTTGCAGAGCAGCGCAATTTCCTGCACCCCGTCAAAATTCTCTAGGGTTTCTGAATCCTCCAGACTTTTGAATCATGGCCGCCTCCTTGATGACTAGTTTTAGTCATCATTTTTTGGACTAGCTTAGTTTAGATTTTCCTAGTCTTAAGTATTATTTTTTATGTATGCTATGTTTTAATATCTTATTTTTGATAATATTATGTTTTTTATTATGTATTGTATGTTTGTTATGTTTTTATTATTTTAGTTTTTATGTTTTGTTATTTATGACTTTCTTTTATGATTGTTGTTGTTTAATCAATGATTTAGTTATTTGATATAAAACATAACTAACATTATGTTCTATTATTTTTTGTTTGTAGGTGCAGCCCACATAGTGCATGGCCGACCATCTTAAGTACAATCCGAGCCCTTTACTCCAAGTGCAGCAGCCCACTTCAATTTAGCAGCCCATTTCAATGATGCAGCAGCCCGAACCACTTCATTTATGCCACATTGGTGCAGCCTGGCCCTCTCCAAATGCAACCCAAGCCTCCTCCAAAGTGCCACCCGAAAATGCATGTATCAAGCCACCTTGCATGGCTCCCCATTAAGTGCATGGCCGGCCACCTCATGCTCTCCACCACACTTAATTTCATGCATGTACCTTCCCATTCATGAATTTTCCTCCTTGATTGCCGGCCCCTCCCCTCTCTCTCCCCTTTATTATTTTCTCTCCTTTCATATTTCTCATTCATCCCTTTTCCCCTCTCTCTCATTCTCATTTAAACTCATCCATCCCCCTTTTTATAATTATTTGTCTTCCTTTTTATTTTCCCAAAAGAAAGTGCATGCATTTGGCCTTTTCTCTCTCGCTCATTAAATGATATTCATGCACCTTCTCCACCCTACATGGCTGGCCACCCCCTTGTCCGCTCATCTTTATTTCATTCTAGAAACTTCTCCCTCTCCTATATAAAGACCCCATTCCTCAAGCATAAAAGAGAGATCCAAGAGAAGAAAATTTAGAATCCAAGTTTGAATTTGAGTGTTGAGTTGAAATTTTGAGAGTGCTTGTGAGTTTTTTTTATTTTACCTGTTGTTGTAGTTTTTCCATTATTGTAATTTTTGTTTTAGTAGTTTTATATAGTCTTGTTTTTTTTATTATTGTGCAATCCTCTTCCTTTTTGCAAGAAATGAAAATATTTTCTCTTCATCTTATTTTGTTTTCTTCCTCCACTATGAGTAGCTAATTTCCCTTAGCATTCGATCGTGAGGATCCATGAAATGAGTTGAGATTTTCTTTTACTTCTTACTTTTATTTTTGTCTAAATTATTTCTCGATCCTTCTTTGATATATCTCGTGTCGACTCTGTATTTCCAGTATACGGCAGTAGGCAATTTGATCTCATTTCATAGAAGTCGTGAGACTCGTTGTTTTGAAAGATCACTCAAAGAAGGAAGGAGTTGCACGCAACTCTAGAGATAGGATGACGTAAATCTTCTGGATTGGAGTCAAATCCAATAGTGCGGGTCACCTCGATAATGCAACTTTAGGCCCCTTTGATTTGTAAAGAGATTTCGATCAAAGCATCTATAAGTTCGGAGACTTAATGCTCTAGCAATATTTTGTCTTAATTTCGGATCCGTTACGGTCGAGTTTGATTTGCAAGCTTAAAACTATACTTTTTATCTCCCTCATCTCGTTTCATGGTGAATCTTCGATCGAATGCTAACTTTTTATTATAAGTTTTTCATCTAAAAATTATCTTTAGTTTTAATTTAAAAATTCTCAAAAATCTAACAATCTTTCGGTAGGATAATAGTGGAAGCGTGAGTAAGAGTAGTTGACAGCCCCGAGTTTTAATACGACCTTAGTACTACAATTCGACAGGTACACTTGCCTGTTCCGGTTGATAGCAATCAAAACACCAAGTTTTTGACGTCGTTGCCGGGGAGGCTTTCTCGTCAATATTAGGAAAGCGCTTTCACTATTACTTCTGCAAAAATAAAAAAAAATAAATTTTCTCTTTCTTTTTGGTAACAGTTTTTTTTATGGAATCGTCTTCTTTTGGCGCATTTTGTAATTTTTGTGGGTCGCCCGACCACTTTTATTCTGAATGTCTTTCGGGAACCCATCCCTCTTTTGATTTCAATTTTTTTGGAGCAGGTTAAAGTGGCCAATTTGACCATTACTCCAATTTTTATCCTACTTGGGAGGTGGGGAACCCGTCTTATTTTGCCCCGCAAAGCGCCGTGCCTCTAAATTTTAATTCAATCGATAATGGGTATTTTGAATTGCGAACTTCTCTTGATAATATTAATTCGAATTACAAGACCATTTTTAATTATTTTTCTTGTGAGGCCGCTTCGTTTTCTTCGTCTTCTTCTCTGTCTCCTCCAATTTCATTGTGTAATGGGTCACCGGATATCCCGACTTGTCTTTTTCCTCTCGAGCAGGATAACTATTCGGATATTCCGGATTGTTTCCTTCCTCATGTGGATGACACCCCTATGGATATTCCGGCGTGGTTCTTATTGTTTGAGGATGACGAGATGTCTCATCATTCTCTTTCTTTTTCTGAAAACGTTTGTGATTCCATTTCACTTCAAATTTCAACTGTTCCAAATTTTTCTATTTTTAACGAATCTTCTTCTTATATTTTAGATAATTTTTCTTTCATTCTTTCTACCCCTCCTTCTCTCGAAATTTCACAAGTCCTTCCTTCTCCTTGTGAAATTTCCGTTGATGAAATTTCTTTTTCTACTTCTTTTATTCCTCTTTCTTTTTCCTCTTCTTTTTCTTCTTCTTCTTTTGACGACCCCTTCTTTCCCATTTTACATACGGTGGAGTTCTTCTATAACTCCGTCCGTTCATTTCCGGGCGTTATTCCATTGAAGATTCCACCCCATGTCGGTGCGATTCTTCAATTTTTCTCTTTTTTGATGTACTCTCCTAAGCGCATACTTAGGGAGTTACCTCTTCACTTTTGTTTTTATTTTCCATTTAGCTAACTAATAACGTCAGGCTCAGACGATATTAAACAAAGAGCGCTCTTGGGAGGCACCCCTTACTTATCCTTTTTTCTATGTCTTTTTCTTTTTGTTTGCTTATTGTGTTTTGTAGGAATAAAACCTCCGGCGGTTCATTTGGCTCCATCATTTTTTCCCTCTTCCTTAGGCTTGAGTCGGTGTCCTGCTCAAGCATGGGGGAGCGACATTTGCATTCGGCCTTACAAATCCGGGGAAGTCGTTTTCTTTTTAAGTATTTACTTTATTGCATCCCCCCCCCCCCCCGTTTTCTTCTTCCTTTTTCTTTCTTGTTTTTATTTTTCATTGAGGACAATGCAAAATCCAAGCATGGGGGAGGGCTTCGCTCTTTTTCCTTTTCTTTTCTTTTTAATGTCTCTTTTTCCAAAAAAACTAAAAAAATCTCTTTTCTTTTTTAGTTTTTCAAAAAAAAAATGTTTGTTTTTAAGTACTTTAGCTTTATCAAAAAATCCAAAAAAAAAGGCTAGAAAAAGCAAAACCTAAAAAATCTAAAATTCCAAAAAATTAGATTTCAAAATTTTTTAAAAAAAATGAAAAATCTTAGAAAAATACAAAAATATAATAAACTCCTTGCTTAGTCTTTTTGTTGTTTTTAGAAATTTTGTTTGAGTTTATTTATAAGCATTTTTACTATTTTTGATTTGCTAATCTTTTGTTTCATCATGTTTAGTTAAATCTAATATTTAGTGATTTAGTTTTGAGAATTATCTTATGGTTTTAATTTGCTTAGAGTAATTATTTAGAACTTTTTCTCTTTTATTTTAAATAGTTTCAAGTTTGTAGTAATTTTGCTTAACAATTTTGGATTCTAATTATTATTACCTTATGCTTTTAGATTCTTAGGAAAACTCAATCTACTAGTAGTTGCTCTTTAGTATTTTAAGTTTATTTTCTAAAATTTTGTTCAACTCATTCCCTTTTCTTTTTATTGTTAGATCATATGTCATGCGAATAAGAAGATGTTAGTTCCTTATTCTCTGGTAAACATATGCAACCCAGATGAAGAGAGGAATTAAAAGTTCATATATGTCGTGGGAAGTGATAGGATGTTAGTCTATCATTTTCTAGTATTACATATATATTTTATTTAAAAGTTCATATATGTCATGGGAAGTGATAGGATGTTAGTATATCATTTTCTGGTATTACATATATATTTTATTTAAAAACATTTGGTGGGGTGTGAAAAAAATAATGTTGATCACCTCCAATCAAAGTCCTCTTCATGTTGATTTCCTCCCCAAACCCCTTAGCCAATATTATTGTCTTAGATTTTAAATTAAAATATTGGGAGAGCATAAGTAGTAGGTTGCATTCTTCCTTAAGTTTCTTTTAAGTTATGGTTTTTATAATTTTAATCTAACCTTGTTTCCAATTTACTCAATTTTGAGTGCTAGTTAATTTATTAGAGAATTTTTGGCTAAATATTTCTCTCTTTCTCTTTAATTTCATAATTTAGGACTTAATTCGTAAATCCCTAAATTTTATTTTTGGCTTGATTTTGGTGTAAATAATTTTTTTAGTTTAATTGAAAATTTTATAAATGTCTTATAAATATTTCTCATACTTTTGCTCTGGAATAGCAAAAGCCTAAGCATGGGGGAATTTGATGACTAGTTTTAGTCATCGTTTTTTGGACTAGCTTAGTTTAGATTTTCCTAGTTTTAAGTATTATTTTTTATGTATACTATGTTTTAATATCTTATTTTTGATAATATTATGTTTGTTATTATGTATTGTATGTTTGTTATGTATTTATTATTTTAGTTTTTATGTTTTGTTATTAATGACTTTATTTTACGATTGTTGTTGTTTAATCAATGACTTAGTTATTTGATATAAAACATAACTAACATTATGTTCTATTATTTTTTGTT
Source organism: Platanthera guangdongensis (assembly GCA_039583875.1). NCBI lineage: Eukaryota > Viridiplantae > Streptophyta > Magnoliopsida > Asparagales > Orchidaceae > Platanthera > Platanthera guangdongensis. The sequence goes on from CM077148.1 coordinate 139,899,477, forward strand.
TGTAGGTGCAGCCCACATAGTGCATGGCCGACCATCTTAAGTACAATCCGAGCCCTTTACTCCAAGTGCAGCAGCCCACTTCAATTGTGCAGCCCATTTCAATGATGCAGCAGCCCGAACCACCTCATTTATGCCACATTGGTGCAGCCAGGCCCTCTCCAAATGCAACCTAAGCCTCCTCCAAAGTGCCACCCAAAAATGCATGTATCAAGCCACCTTGCATGGCTCCCCATTAATTGCATGGCCGGTCAAGTCATGCTCTCCACCTCACTTAATTCCATGCATGTACCTTCCAATTCATGCATTTTTCTCCTTGATGGCCGGCACCTCCCCTCTCTCCCCTTTATTATTTTCTCTCCTTTCATATTTCTCATTCATCCCTTTTTCCCTCCCTCTCATTCTCATTTAAACTCATCCATCCCCCCTTTTTATAATTATTTGTGTTCCTTTTTATTTTCCCAAAAGAAAGTGCATGCATTTGGCCTTTTCTCTCTCCCTCATTAAATGATATTCATGCACCTTCTCCATCCTACATGGCCGGCCACCCCCCTTGTCCCCTCATCTTTATTTAATTCTAGAAACTTCTCCCTCTCCAATATAAAGAACCCATCCCTCAACCATAAAAGGGAGATCCAAGAGAAGAAAATTTAGAATCCAAGTTTGAATTTGAGTGTTGAGTTGAAATTTTGAGAGTGCTTGTGAGTTGTTTTTATTTTACCTGTTGTTGTAGTTTTTCCATTATTGTAATTTTTGTTTTAGTAGTTTAATATAGTCTTGTTTTTTTATTATTGTGTAATCCTCTTCCTTTTTGCAAGCAATGAAAATATTTTCTCTTCATCTTATTTTGTTTTCTTCCTCCACTATGAGTAGCTAATTTCCCTTAGCATTCGATCGTGAGGATCCATGAAATGAGATGAAGTTTTCTTTTACTTCTTAGTTTTATTTTTGTCTAAATTATTTCTCGATCCTTCTTTGATTTATATAGTGTCGACTCCGTATTTCTGGTATACGGTAGTAGGCAATTTGATCTCATTTCATAGAAGTCGAGAGACTCGTTGTTTTGAAAGATCACTCAAAAAAGGAAGGAGGTACACGCAACCCTAGAGATAGGATGACGTAAATCTTCCGGATTGGAGTCAAATCCAATAGTGCGCGTCACCTCGATAATGCAACTTTAGGCCCCTTTGATTTGTAAAGAGATTTCGATCAAAGCGTCTATAAGTTTGAAGACTTAATGCTCTAGCGAGATTTTGTCTTATTTTTCGATCCGTCACGATCGAGTTTGATTTGTAAGCTTAAAACTATACTTTTTATCTCCCTTATCTAGTTTCATGGTGAATCTTCGATCGAATGCTAACTTTTTATTATAAGTTTTCCGTCTAAAAATTATCTTTAGTTTTAATTTAAAAATTCTCAAAAATCCAACAATCTTTTCGTAGGATAATAGTGGAAGCGTGAGTAAGAGTAGTTGACAGCCCCGAGTTTTAATACGACCTTGGTACTACAATTTGACAGGTACACTTGCCTATTCTGGTTGATAACAATCAAAACACCACTCCTCTAAAATCGGCGTGGGTTCGGAATTAGTCGCTGCCGGGATTGCAGAACTCTCCGACGACTTCCATAATCTCATGATTTTGCTCGACACCGCCGGAATAACCTTCGTTATCCAAGAACCATGTCGAATCCTCTTCCCCGATGTCATAGAATTTTTCAGGAATGTCAAGGTGAAGCGCCACGGGACAGTTCTAAAATCCAAAGTCAGAGGTATCAAGATCAAACTTACTTCAACCTCTGTTTCTCAACTTCTTCGGCTACCAGGTTTAGATACATATGATTTTCTGGGTGATGAAGAGTATGCCAGAACTTGTTTATTTTGTGGAATTTCTACTGCTGCTAAATATGTTAGAAGGGCTGATATGAATGCAGAAGGTAAACTGCTTGTTGACATTATAGGGAAAATTCTTTTGTGCAAAACAAATTCCATAAGAGATATCCCTCTGTATTTCTTTGAAATGATGCAAGCCATAGTCTGTAGAAAAGCCTTTCAGTTTGGCTTGCTTATCCTGAATAAAATAAAGGAGAGCATTAAATCCGCCAACTATGCAAGGATGAACTCATTACTCCTTCATGAGATAAACACAGACACCTTCACCTTCTCTAAAGGGAGTATCCTTCATCACATGAAGAAGGTCTCCATCTCCTCCATTCAAAGATTTGAACTCAAGTTGCAGAATCCCTCTCAATCTGCCAAAGTAACTGAGGTTCTAGACACAGAGGACAGGACCCCATATCCCTCTCCATCACAGGTCCCCAGCTCCTCTGGTGCACCAAATGAGGGGGAGCCTGCTCCAGTTGTTCCAACCAGAAAGCCAACTCCTCCAGCTCCTACTCCTCCACCAGTTACCCCAGAAGATATCCCAACAGATCAACAACTTCAAGAAACACTACTATACATAGATTCTGCCATCTATGAGATGATAGAGGAATTAACTGCAGTTGAATCACCTCCTCCTCTATCTTCAAAAGCTCCACTCACAGAACGTCCCAAGGACCCCACTCCTGTACAGTCTCATGTATAGTCTCTAGTGCCATCACCAGCAAAGTCTCCAGAAATCTCTCCAGCAAGAACTCCAGCTCAATCTCACCAAGAACAGCCAGAAAAAATCTTCATTTCTGATGATCTCTCACCTGAGCCAACTGAAGCTCCTCTCAAGAATTTGGATTTCTCTCTCCCTCAGATAATGGAAGAAGGAGATGGCCTCATACATACTACAAGTGCTAAGAGTTCTGTGACCATTCAAGAAATAGCTACATGGGTAGCTCCTCCTATTCCTTCTGCTCTATCTACTTCTGCTCCTCATGCTACTACAGCTCCTGCCTCCTCAGATTTGATGACTCATATTGTACTTCTCCTTCAAGAACAAAAATCTTAATTTGATACTTGTATAGAGGCTGTCATTGATAAGGTAACTGCTCTAGAAACTAAGATGAGCAGTGGATTTGCTGAGATCCAGCATATTACTGATCAGCTCAAATATCTTCTCCAAATTAGTGGCAAAGCCTTAGACCACACTATAACTAGTGTTGGCCAAGTTATAGAACATGGTGTTACCCTAGCTGGCAATCAAATAGAATTGGACAAAAGAGCTGAAGCAACCAAGGTGAAGATTTGTGAAGAAGTTGGGCTCTTCAAATAAGATGCTATTACCAAGCTATCTGTTGAAGTCTGCATGGGGGACGGATTGGTAAAAGAATACCTAGAAAAATTTTATGCCCTCGGGAAAGAATTATGGGAAACTAAGATGACAGCGATTCACAATGATGTCATGAAACAAATACAGAGTGTCAAATTCCACACCTATGACACTGCTGTCTGGATGCACAACCAGATCCTTCCTGAATTTGCTGTGGATCCAAACATTATCCCTCATCATTTGAACCCACTAGCTGCTAATGTTCCTGGTTAAGCTCCTCAACCCACGTATTCTCCTAGGCCTGGTGATTCTGTTGCCCCTCCTGATACCTATACTCAGGGTTGGGCTGAAGATCCTGCAGATATTTACTTCAAAGCTCCTCCTGAAATCCAGACTTACAAAAAGAAAAGAAAGTTTGTTGATGGTGCTTCTGCAAGCAAGTCCATTCCTACTCCAGCTCCTGAACATGCTGAGTTTTGGTCTCCCACTTCTAAGTCTCTCATTTTGGACACTCTCAAATTGGTTATGGAATACCATGAGAGCAGGAATATTCACTACAGTTCACAGGAGTGGGAGTTGTATGAGAAATCTATGACCAAAAGGAGGATATATGATAGAGAGTGTGGAAGAAACATTCCTGTTGCTCCTCGAAGACCCCCCCAAGTATTATCCAAAGCCTTTCAGCTACCAAAGGAGACAGCAAGAGAAGCAGGACATGCAACATCATCAGAACTAGCTAAAAGGACTTATGAGTTGTGGAAATGATTTTTGTTGTTAATGACATTTCTGGATAATCATACTTATATAATTCTAAGTTTTTGATCTTATTATCATTTTCATAGTCTTTTGCTTACTTGCACTGCTTTATATTCTTAGCATTCTATTTTATGTCTATAATTCACCTTAGTGTAAAGGATTCTGACTTTTACAAATAGGGGGAGATTGTTCGGTATTGTATCCACACTAACCCAGATTTTATGAAGTCACCTTTAAAATAAGATGAATTAAGTTGTATCTTATGCTTGGTTTAAGTTATGTATTTGCAGGAATCCTATGGGAAGTGTAGACCAATGTCTATCTACAATGTATCACCAAACACGGGACCATACAATGTAATCCCTCATTGTGTGTTCCAAAGTGTTGACTCATGTGTAGCCTCTCTATTGGGATACACTTCATATTCAAGCTCTAGGACTATGTGAAAAGACTTGATGCTGGTCATCCCTTAGAAGAAGAAAAATCTGTCAAGAAAATTTCCTATGTAAAGTACTCGAGTAGTTCTATACTTACTCGAGTAAGTTACTGAGTTCATACTCGAGTAATAATACTCTTACTCGAGTAGTTAAGATGTATCCCGAGTACTCCAATTATGGCTCTCGAGTACTTAAGACAACTACTCGAGTAGTTTCCTTTCACCTCTCGGGTTTACATAAATTTTCTTCTCAAAAGTTTTCTAAGTTAAATACTCGAGTAGTACTGTATAGTACTCAAGTAGTTTTATTTTCTGTCTCGGGTAGTTAAATTCTAACTCTCGTGTAGTTCTCATTTACTCGAGTAATCTAAGTCATGTACTTGAGTAGTTCATTTACTACTCGAGTAGTCCATTGTTTATACTCGTGTAATCCATAATTCCATTGCAGAAAATTTCTCTATGTGAATTACTCGAGTAGTCATCTCCAAATACTCGAGTAGTTCTATTCGTCTCGAGTAGTTCATCTTCTATACTCGAGTAATACAGTTTTACTGTTCCAGAAATTTCTAAGTCTTTGTCTCGAGTAGTATTTCTTATACTCGAGTAGTGCATTCTTATATACTCGAGTAGTGTTGTTTTCCAGTTCCAGAAATTTTCTAAGTCAATGTCTCGAGTAGTTTCTTATATATTAACGTAGTTCATTCAGATATACTCGAGTAGTATTTCTTATACTCGAGTAATCTTCTCCACCTCTTGTGTAAGTACTTAGTTACTCGACTATATTATTCTTGTTACTCGTGTAGTTGATTCCTTAAACTTTTATTTACTCGAGTAGTTTACTCCATGTACTCGAGTAATCATCTCATTCTCTCTCGAGTAGTTTTTCTCAAATACTCGAGTAGTCATCTTCTACCTACACGAGTAGTGCTGCATGTACTCGAGTAGTCTATTACATCTCGAGTATTTTACTTTGACTTTTCCGAAAATTCTTTAAGTCCAGAATAATGGTCTTATTCATAAACTTTGACGTGATTGGTCCACGTGTCTGTCATAATGACTCAATTATGTCTAATCTTTTTTGATCCTCTAAAAGGTCCTGTCTAAACCGACAAACCATAATTCTAAGAAGATTATTTTTTAAGAAGTTTTGCAGCCGTACTCTCTCAAGTTTTCTGTCTCCTCTTTCTCTCTCCAAGAAACGAAATCCGCCGCCGCCGTCGTCACTGATTCCCGACCGGCTAGGGTTTCATCTTTTGAGGATTCAGATCAAGAAGGCTCTCCAAATCAAGATTCACTCAACTCCTCATCCTCTTATTAGATCGATCGTGAGAAGCCAAGAAGGTTCAGATCCATTCTTATCGAGATTTCTCTTCATCATTCTGATAAAGCCGCAAAGCCTAGAAGAAGAAATTTCTGGTCGACTGTTGCAGATCTGAACAAAGGATCACTGTTTGTATTTCTATACAAAGTTTATTTCATTTTTGTAGGAGAAATTTCTCCGAGTGTAGGAGCTTTTATCTCCGAGTTTGTAGGAAGTTTTACCTTTCGAATGTAGATTCATTTTTTGGATCAAGATTATAGGAACGTTGTTCCGAGTGTAGGATTGATTTTCAATCCGAGATAGTGGAGTAGCCGAGTCTAGTGTATTGCTAGATTGGTGAGGGAAAGTGGATGTACCAAAGGTTGGGGAACCACTATAAATCTTGCCTCGTCTGTGTTTGATTTGTAGATAGATCTGTGCTTTGGTTTGTAATTTTTTATTCCGCAAAAAAACGCACAATTCACCTATTCACCCCCCTCTAGGTGATTTAGGTAGGCAACTATAAACTTTCATCACCTTTATTACCATTCCGCAACTTTCATATACAACCTGTTAGAGTTTATTATAGGATTGCAAATTCTTCCTATAGATTGATCAACTGCTTCAATTATAGATTTGTTTTGTAGAATCCGACCTGCCGTTGTTGACTTGAGATGTCTATCATGGTTTTTCTTCGTGGTGATGCAGTGGGGCGAGACAAGCCACGAGGCCCCGATTGGGTTGTGGTGTGCCTCTGAGCTCTAAACCCGGATCATTACGGGGTTTTCCTTCCAATTTGTTCTTCGTTGCGGGTTTTATTAGTGGGTGAATCCAACTCCGCAACATTTGATCTCCCTATTAGCACGTTTTTGGGCTCTATCGGGTTTTTTTGGTGATTTGCGGTGTTTAGTCTCCCCCATATTTAGACGGATAATTGTCTTTGGGGTTGTGTCCAGCTGAGTTGACCATCCTACCCGTTTTAGATTGTTTGGTGGAGTTGACCACAGGTGGTTAATAGGGATTTGTTTCTCTTCCTGATTGTTCAATCTTGATTTTTCCCCTTATAGCCTTGTGCGTATGGGGTATTCTTATTATATGGGATGCTTCGCGTAAGTGTTTCTCTCTTTACTTTTATACCTTATAGATGTACTTGTTTATGTACTTTTCTTTGGTCTTGGGTTGGTACCACTTGACTTTTGTACTTGTGACATTCTTTTTGTCATCACTTGTACTTTCTTGCTGAGGTGTTCTGTCTTTGGAATGTCTTAGGTTCAGAGCTATAGCTGATTCTTCGGTGCCTTTTTTGGAGTGCTTGTGCGGCAGTGTTGGCTGTTGTTGTTGCCTCGGCATAGCGAGGTAGTTTGGTGTTTATCTTGTTTCACTGGTTTAGACATACTTTTCTTTTGTGGGTTCGTGTCAGTTTGTTGATGCCCACAAGATTGTTATTTTTGGATACATGCTATCTGCTTCGTTTTCTTTCTGTGGATGTGGATTACTTGCTCTCTTGGATATTTTATGTTAGGATTTCATGGTAGTTATTTTCAAATATAAAAGAGAAATTACTATTATTACTGCATGCATTGCATAAATTAAAATATTAAATCACTATATTTAACGACCGTACAAATCCACTTTTATTACTATTATAAATTTAGAACTTGCATATCTTGAGGTGTCCTTTTAGAACCTCTAAGCTCTTATAGGATGCCTAATCCGATAAAAGAAGTATTTTCCGCCGCGCATAATTACTTTTCTTGTGGACTAGATGAGCCACTCAGCCGAGGGATATGACTAACTACTATTCTTAAATTGACTTTAACTCTAATTAACTTAAAAAATCTTTCTTCATGGTAAGTAGGTGTTTTGCCTGAGCGTCTGGAGTTTTCCCCTGTTGACGTGGCAACATGACGCGCATTTATCCCTTTCTCTTATATACCTTTTGGGGGTGAAAAATGCGGGTTGTGACAGAATCTCATCCTACTCAAGTTTGCACTAAAATTTCACCTTCCCTATATGATTTTGTGCTTGATAATGCATCAGAAGCTAACACATCAATTGATGAGAATAGCTCTAATGCAGATTCAGAAGATGGCTCTTAATGTAACAATGAAGATCATTCTAAGTTAATAAACACTATGGAGATCTTTTGGAATCACTCAAGAAGAGTTGGAAGCTGGTCAAAGCCACCGAGGCCAAGGAAATAGAAATCCGTGAGTTTTTAAAATCCCAAATGGATGAAAATAACAAGGAAATGGATCACTTGAGTGTCAATCTTAAAATACTTCAAAAGATATTTATAGATTAAGTTAGACTTGGTGAGCAAAAAGAGAAAGCTATTAAGGACCTAGAAGACGAGCTTCTTATTAAGAGGAGGTTGGTGGCATAATTATCTAAGCCAAAGGCTGACCTCCCCATTATTGACATTTTCTCTGGTTAGTATATGGGAGGACTTGGATTCAAGGGAAAAGCAACCAAAAAAAGATCAATGAGAAATTTCCAATGGATCAAACTGTGTTCCAGAAGGTCTTACAACAAAGTTATAACTATGATCTAGATCGCTTTTATGGGCATTGAAAGAATGATTGCTTCTCTATGGAGTTAAAAATGCACTACACTGGAGAGGAAGAAAAATATTATGCAAAAAGCTCTCAAAGCACCCAACGAAAAAATTGTGATGAAAGATCAAGGACCATTCGCTGTTCGTTCATCCGGCCTAATATTTAAACGAAAGGGTAAAACAATATTTCAAAGGCACGTTCCTATAGAAAGGGTTGTAAATGTTTTGCCCACTTCTTTCCTTGCACACAGTCACAATGTCCATCTATGTCGGAATAGTTCATGCAACTCATCTCGATCGGAATCTGGAATAAAGTGCTCCAGGAATGCCTCTGAGAACTCTCCACAAAGAATCCTACTAAGTGTCCATCCTTTGAACATAGAGTGAATGGCTGGCTTCCACCAGTCGTGGGTGTATCCCTTTAGTTAAGTAACAACTTAGGACATAGTGGCTACCGCTGGGTACATCATCCCAACTACCAAGACTTATACTCTCTCCACCGACACGTTTGCCTGCATAATTGTCTTTGTGCCTCAATAAAATGTGGGCCTTAGTCCCCAGAAAGTCGTCAAGAGGTTTGATGAGAAGACTAACTACTATTGTGGCTTTGTGATCACATCCTGAAATGTTGTAAGGAAAGTTGTCAAAGTTCGCCCTAACTTTTTCTTAGCAAAAGGAACTGTGTGGGCAATAGGAGAAATGCTAACAAGTAGTGGAGTCAAGGGGTGGTACTGATCTCTGGAATATGATCTCCCATTACTCGACACCTTTATCTGGAGAAGTAATAGGAAAGAAGTTAGAAAATTTGCAAAGTACTTGAATTTTGAAAAACTAGCTAACGCGGAAACGAGTGTGGGCAAGTGTGCAAATGCGCATCCAAGAATCCTTAAACCTTTATCCTAAATGGTCCATCGGGTTTCCATGTATGTTTCCTCCCGAACCAAGAAATGGAGTGGGGAAAGGAAGGATTCTGAAGCTGCCCCACAAAATAGATCTTGAATTCTATGATAACATTGTAGAACCATTCCCCACATCTGCACTGGTCAGGTCAGAAATGGGTCGCACTGTCCAAGACGACCATACTCCCCCACAAGTGGCAATATCCCCACCGTCTAATTTAGATTGACCGTCTTGTCAGGTAATGGAAACACATCATATCACATAAGCGGAAGCAAACCAGAAACCAACATATTAATGTATAATTAAGATCATAACCGTTATTTATACATAGGCCCAGTGGGATAAAAAAGAACTAATATCACTGCACTCACTAAACTCTGTGCTACTCTCTAAGGACTCACATCACTGAATTTAGGAGATGAGATTAGTGTGTCTGCCCGTCCAAGCTCTATTTCAGGTACACTCTCACACGGTTGTTGCGCCCTGCGCTTCTCCATCTCCTAATAATGGTGTACAACAAAACGTTAGTCATAATATTAGTGAATAACAACTCTCCAAGATCCCTAAGACTTGAGGACAAGAGGGAATATTATAAACAAAATAGCCAAAGTAATATGGGTTAGCAACAGTATATGAATAAACCGAGTATTAAGCTAGAGCAAGGTATAGTAGTAAATAACAGTAAGCAACAAATATATAAACAATCATTCAAAGATAATTTTACTAACTAGCGTGCAATCATGCTGGGGTTCACAACCTACAATAACACCCCATGTTGACATAGATTGACTGCTTCTCTTTCAGTAGGGTAGTGAACTCAGCGGGCCACGCTGATGTGACTGTCGGTGATAGTGGTCGTTCCTACCACTTCTTGGTGTGGTCGTACTGCACCACACATGCCCCAATATATAACCTGGTGTACTCCTATATGTGAGAGACATCCGATGACAACTACAATCATGAAAATTTTTCATTTTTTTTAATCAGGTAAATTTCCCTCTGGCATATTTTTATAACAAGGACTGATTTGATTAAATCCTAAAAAATAACAGCTATCATCAAAAATTCTTAATTAATTATGGGGAATGCCTATTGGCTCTAGCAATGTCCCTTTCTAAAAATTTTAATTACAACCCGCTATTAATAATACAACAACAAAAATCATAATATTTTAATTATTAAAAATAACAAAACATGTCAGTAAATAAAAAAATCCGAAATGGCCCTCATCTTATTGCGCAACTTTGATTTTCAAAAAAATTTTATTTTGAGCCCGAGATCTGTCCTAGAATTATCAAAACCATTAGCCTTAATGTTTTTTGCATAGGACAGATATTAAAGGAGATCTGTAGTTATCATCGGAGTCTCAATAGCACAGATATTAAACGCCGCAAATTTCATGTACTGGCCCCACAATGTATCTAAATGCGATCTGTTGTGGGGGAACAATCATAGGTTAGCAGTTTTTAAGATACCTACGTCGTTTTTATCATGACAAATGGATCAGACTACATCTATGCCTTCCCACAAGCTTCAAGCTTGTTGGGTCGCAGGTTCAAGCTTGTCGGGTCTCCCCACCGCCGTCCATCAGGGGCCGGTGTTTCCTCCGGAGGTGGTCCAGCAGCCTAGCGCATTCGGCGACAACCGGAGTTAGCAAAAAGAGAGCTTATGCTCTCTCGGGTGCCATCAGAGTCTCAATTTCTGGTGGAACAACCTCCTCCCCTTTATCTGGAGGGGGTTTGCCAACTATCCTCTGACAAGGGACATCCTCCCAGCGCCACCCCAAAGAACTAGGAGGCTAGCCTATAACATCACTTTGGTGGTCGCGACAACACTCCTGCAGCTGGAGCCTGCATGTATCTTGTCAGAGAGCTAGGAAGTGAGGAGAGGGGAAGTATCCACTGGAGTAGAGGGCCTTCTGGAGCACTAGGGCAGATTTTCCATTGGAATGTGGTGGGCTCAGGTAGGCTTTTCTAGCGAGATCAAGCTTTAACAAGGTGGTGCGTTAGGATCGACTGGAAGGTGTTAAGCTATATGAATGGGATGAGGCCTATATATAGGCTAGGAAGGAGCCCCCTCCCCCTTAACCATTCATGTGGGACTAATTTCCTAAGAGATAATAAGCTTTGGCCTTCTCTAGTTGGATAGGGCAGGTGGCAGAGATCTGCTTGCCCTACGACAACTTGGTGTCCAAGAGAGGGGGTGGGTTGCTTTGGGCTTGGGGGAAGATGAAAGGTGGAGGATTGCTTCTTGGTCTTTTGCCTAAGGCCCATTCTTCAAGTGGGGTTTTGCTAAATTTCATGCCCCCATATGGTTGGGAGGTGGGGCCTAAGATATATTTGGGTAGTTGTACTTAAGCAATGCTATTTGATAAGAAAAAACCATAACTTTTGAAGGATTTTATCAAAATTAACCCTAGGGTGGATCCCTTATGTGGATCAAGGTCAAAGTTGGTCCAAGTCATCAAGTGACGGGTCAATGTTGTGATATTGGAGTGATATTGATGTGTGCATGCTTTTCGGTACACCACAAAGCTTAATTTGACTAATGTTGACCAAACAGTGTTGGAATTGGGCGCAACAAACTTCGTTACTCCCGTATAAAGACCAGGAGTCCAATGAAACTGATTTGGATCAATTCTGAGTTTATATGGTCAATATACTAAACAACGTCATTGTGATGTGCATCAACACTCAAAATGGTCAGTCATATTCTCCATATGGCCTTGGATTATAATGGAATGAGTCAGACCACCAGACCGCCCGGTCTCTATTCTGCAACACTTTTATTTAGACATCTAGGGCCTTAATGACCCTATAAAAGTCAGGATATTACAAAAAGTGTGTTGACGTGCGAGTGGGAAGGATCTAGACCTACGTTCCCACCATGGACAAATCCTTCAGTATTGCAGGCAGCTCATATTTCCATGACTGGTGGTCTCAAGTATTGTTTTGGAACAAATACTTTCTTTAAAATCTATGTAGAATTTTGAGAGCACCTTTCTCATAGATGACACCAATTGTTGCGTGTCAACTCGATACTCTGATAGACCGACCTAAATTGAACCATTTTTTCTCGAGAGCACTCGAGCACGCAAACACTCAGTGAAAAAGTGAGAGGCTAGAAAAAGAATTATTTTAAAATGTAAGACCCCTCTCCTGGAACACAAAACACAGCCGAGGGAAGTCTTATTGTAACGACCCTTATTTAGGAACAATGGGTCGCCCCACGACATCGCCGGCCTACTAGCAGCCCGGGTTTAGAGCACAGAGGCCCACCACAACCCTTCGTGGGCCTGACGACTTGTCTCGCCCCACAGCACAACTGGTAGTAAGCCTAAACATCAAGTCTTGCAGGCCCAATGCACCCCAACCCATCTTCGTGACTATTTCTCACCACGGTAGGTTGTTGTTGGTGATCAAACACACAACCTTGATAGGAAGCTCTTCCAACAAGCTCTCATCACCAAGAAGCTATCATCACCAACTGAGCCGTCAGGCCCAGAAAGGGTTGTCGCGGGCCGTTGAGCTCTAAACACGGGCTGCTGGTAGGCCGGCGACGTCGTGGTGCAGACCAGTGGGCCTAAACATAATTCATAAGTATTTTTATAAAAATAAATAAAAGGACAAGATTGCTTGAACGTCTGCAGTTGTCCCTTGCATGGCGTTACATCATGGCGCGTATTTTCTCTGACTATGACGTATTATTGAATACAGAGAAAATGTAGGTTGTGATACTTATGCCCAGAACAGCCACCTTACGGTAGCGCCAACACACGAGTCGACCTGTACCACAAGATGTCTATCCTGCCGGCTAAAACCAATATCATCAGTGCCAACCAAACATAATAATATAAGAGAAGTCAAAATCAACATAAGCATAAAGTCCAAAATAGATATATCAAATAAAAAGAAGCAATCAAGGCTTCTATAATATCAGAGTACACATGCCAAAGAAAGCTACAATATGAGTCTCTCAAAAACTCACATCAGTCACTGACGGTAGTTATGGTATCGTCACTTCAGGCCCTGTCGTCCTGGCCTGGCTACCCTCCTGCATAACCTGCTGTTGTTCTATCTGCGTGGTTTCCTCCTAAAAATGAAAATGTAGCAACCGTTAGTCATAAAGACAAAGTGGCTATAACATCTGCTCCCCCGGTGACTCTTAGGCACTAGGCGGAGAAAGGAAAAGAGTAAAATAAATATAATACTTGTAGTACAAAATAGGTGGCAAAGTGCTAAACTATAGCATGGTAATCAACAATATATGTAGCATGTAACTACAATAATCTATACTAGCAGTTCTACAACCAATAGCAATGTACAAGTATGAATCTATGACGGGAAGTAACTTAACTTATATGAATGCCCTTACAGACATATAAGTTAAGAATCGACTCAACAGTAAAGTAACTCCACATATAAGAGTGCCCATACAAACTTATATGATAAGGATCATGTGTGTGTATTGCAATGCATTGTTATAAAATGACTTATGATGACTCACCCAAGATCACACACATGCAATTGCTATGTCGATAGAAACTTGTAGTTCCCACTTTTCGAGCATTTAGCTAACCTCTCAGGCACCATCCATCGTGGCCAGACGGTGACAGTGGAACAGGCTTTCCACTACTAGCGGGCATCCACACTACCAAGCCTAGACCTCTGTGCGCCTAAATGCTAAGAACACAACAACATAGCTCACATGTGTACTACGGCTCAGAGGGGTCTCGGGTAGATGTGCACCAAGAACACATCCCATACTGTCCTATCATCGTGGCACGGAAGGTGCCTCTGTGAACACATCACCAAAGGACAAAGGCCAACCGTCCACTAGCACGGAGGGTGCCTCAGGAAGTAAACACCGAGGACCAAGGCCCAACCGTGCAAGTCTATTTATCAACTCCCATCAGTGTGATGACTGACGAGCCCGTAGACCTGCCACACTATTCTTAATCCAGGAATATGACACCCCGTATCATCTCACACCGCATATAAATTCACATGACCATGCCATCAACAATCCAGTGCTCAACAACATCCAAGGGCTCCACACCGAGTCCCTTATCAATACATCATTCTAGTGTGTCAACCACACATGCACTTCCAGCCCTTCCATATTTCCATACCACACAAGGGTTCATCATTGCACAGGTGGCAAGCCACCTAACACAACATAACAATCACACACTGCTATCCTGTTAGGTATCGTATCCACAATAACCCCGATTTGATGAACTCACCGTTGAACTAAGATGAATTAAGTTGTATTTGATGTGTTGTTTGAGTTATGTGTTTGCAGGACTAAATTGCCAAGTGTAGACCAATGTCAGTCTACAATGGGTGAAAAAACACAGGACCATATAATGTAATCCCTCATTGTGTGATCCATGGTGTTGACTCGTGTGTAGCCTCTCTATTGTGATATACTTCATGTTTCAAGCAATAGGATTGATTGGAGAAAGAAGTGTTGCTGATATAATTGAAGAAAAGAAAATTCTCTTGAAGGAAAATTTTTCCAAGCCTTTCACTCCAGTATAAGTTTAAGTACTCGAGTTTAACACTTAGTAACTACTCGAGTAAGTCTATCTGAACTCGAGTAAGGGATGTGGCTCTCGAGTAGTCTAAACATAGCTCTCGAGTGGCCAAGTCCATTACTCGTGTAGACTTTCTCTTATTCTCGAGTTAACAGATTTTCGTCTCAGAAAATATTCTAAGTCCTCTACTCGAGTAGTGATGTTAACCACTCGAGTAAATAAGTCTTTTGTCTCGAGTTACAGAAGAAAGATTCTCGTGTTGTTTTAACCTCACTCGAGTAGTCAAGTTCATGTACTCGAGTAGTCTTTCTACTACTCGAGTAGCCCAGCTCCAATACTTGAGTGACCAACTTTTAACTCTCAAAATTTTTCTAAATCCTATACTAGAGTAGCAAAATTCCTTTACACGAGTAGTTAATCTACTTCTCGAGTAGTCCAGTTTCAGTACTCGAGTTACCAGAATTCATCTCCCAAAAAAATTCGCCAAGTCTTTGATTCGAGTAATCTGTCTACCTCTCGAGTAGTTTATTTCTACCTCTCGAGTAGTTCTTCTCCACGTCTCATGTATACTGTCTAGCACTCGAGTAAATCTTATTTCACTGGAGTGATTACTCATTCTGTTCTGAATTTTCTCAAGGAATACATCTCGAGTTGTCTGTTTCTATCCTCTCGAGTAATCATATTTGTACTCGAGTAGCTCATCTTTTACTCGAGTAAATCAGTAAAATTTTCCAGAATTTTGCTAAGTCCATAACCAATGGGATTCTCAAATGTTGTGACGTGATTGGTCCACGTGTACATCATTAATGCAAATTATGACCGTTAGGGAGTTCTTATATAAGGTCTTGTCAAATTCGACTAACCCTAACAAGCTGTCAAGATTTATTCTAAGAAATCTGAATCCAATTTCCTCTGTCAAAAAACAGAAGCCCCCGCTGCGGATCTTCATGCAGATCGCCTAGGGTTTTCGACCAAGAAGATTCAGATCAAGGTTGACTTACATAACGAGATTATTCTTGAACTCCTCATCATCTCTCAGATTGTGTGAGTCAAAGAAATTCCAGATCCAGATCTTGCCAAGCCTCTTATTCAGCATTTTCTGATAAAGCCGCAACGATCAAAGAAGAAGACCTTGGCCGAGATTTTCTAGATTTGAGAAAATTACTGTTTGTATTTCATTTTCTCCATTTATTTTTGTAGGAGATTCTTCTCTGAGTGTAGGAGCTTTTGTCTCCGAGTTTTAGGAAGTTTTTATCTTCCGAATGTAGATCCGTGTTGTGGATCGAGATTGTAGGAAATTTATTCTGAGGCGTAGGATTGGTTTTCAATCCGAGATAGTGGAGTAGCCGAGTCTAGTGCTTTGCTAGATCGGTGAGGGAAAGTGGATGTACCCGGGGTTGGGGAATCACTATAAATCTATGTCGTCTGTGATTGCTTGGTAGATTTTTGTGTTCATAGATCTCTAAATGTTAATTCCGCAAAAGACACACAACTCACCTATTCACCCCCCCCCCCCCCCCCCCCCCCGCCCCATTAGGTGATTTAGGTAGACAACTTAATAACTTTCAATTGCTATCAGAGGGAGGTTGATCACTAAAAGGTTTGTAACGACTCCATCCATTCATATAGCATATAATAGAAGGTCCGACTGGGGCCCCACACCATATGTCAAAAAACAGGCGACGAAGTCATGGGTTGATATCAGAGTTGTGCAACCTAACTGATAGCATTCTAGCAGAAGCTTTTAGCAGAAATACTGAACTCCAACCATGAATGTTCACTGATATAAACACCCACATTTATATAGGAATGTACATCAACTACAATATCGTGTGGCCTTATGGCCTTACAATTGCTCTTTACAAGAGTGGCTTCCAACATCGGCGCGCAGGCCGGCCACACATGAATAAAACATAATATTTTTCAGCTGAGACTTCAATGGCCAGCAGCAGCAGCAGAGACTTCAGCTTTTATATGTCCCGCTCGACTCTCCAGCACCTGTATAAGGACAGCCCACCCAAAGGTGGCAAACAAGGCAACGGTCAGCATTCAGCTGACCAATTTATAATGACCCTACCCCTTTTCCCGGGGCAGTGGTATTCCTTCCCTGCAGGCATAGTAATTCATATATCTCACACATTGTGCTCTCATGCACAAACATTCCATCACAATCGTTAGCCACGCAGCCCGATGATCCGTGCAATCAGGGCACATTCTTGTTGTACCGGCTAACTTGGGTCCCACCACCATTCCATGTCTAACACCCGACGGTAAATTGAGCATGTAGACTTTCCGGCGCGCAGGCCTAAGACTCTCATTATGCGCTCCAACTGACATCACTTTCAGGTCTTCGAGTCGGACGGACATAAAGCAGGTACGGATCAACCACCCCTCGTTGCTCAAGTCGCCTTGCCATTACCGAATACCAACGTAATCATTGCTAAATATAAGGCGCCGGTAGGTTTCACCCTTCCTATTTGGCACAAGGCCTTTTCAAGAGCTCATCAAGCTCACAATAGCCATACTGTCCACCAAGGACTGGCTTCACAATAGCCACAATGTCCACCATGGACTGGCTTAACAATCACAGATTAGCTAGGAGCCACGACCAGCGTTAGCGACCAAACTCACTTTCCGTCCCTAGCCCCAACCTTAGCTGGCTCATGCGACCAGCAATTCCTGCAGCCATGTGCAGTGCCAGAAACATTGGTCTTTCAAGCAAACAACACAAGCACTTGCGGGTACTTTCCTGGGCTTCCACACCAGTACTTTCTGCTACTACCCTTCACAAGCCCAACCCATCAAGCATCACAAGCATCACAAGGGTCTTTTCTCGGACTACCACTCCAGTACTTCCTGCTACTGCTCTTCACAGTTCCAACCCATCGACTCCAAAAACTACACGTATCGTCGCGAAGTCTTCTCCGATGTGTAAATGCAACATCACCAATTCAGATCAACCTGTCCAGATGGGCTTCACACAGTATGCCTATTTCGTACTCCATTTCCAGATCTATATGCAACACTAGTGGGGATTCCAAGAATCAACCCAAGGAAATCCCTTCTCAATCCACCCTCTGGTGGGGGAAATCCATACACATGCCAAAAAGGTAGGACTTCACATGTCCAAGAAGGAAGATCGTTACCCTTGACGATCTCTTTAGAGCAATGGAATTCAAGCCAATTGGAAAGCACCGCAGCAGCTTTGCCTCCACAAATCTGGCCTCGGACCTTAGCTCGAAACTCTTAAGCTCCGCCGGTAGCCGGATCCCTTCTCCACCTCCTCCTCCTCCTCCTTTCTCTCCCTTCTCTCTAACTCTTTTAAAAAGAGAATGGCCAAATTAAAATGAGTCTCCCTTCTCAGTTTCAGCCTTAAAGTAGTAAGGAGAGGCCTGGGCCATCAAATCACATAGAAATGAATTGAACGGCTACAAAGTTTCTTGAAAATGGCTATTTCGGGTATGATACGCCCGGTGACACGCCGGTGTCATCGGGCATGGACCTTAAGCGGCAAACGAACCGACTTATCCAGAATAGGGCACGACCATGTAACACGCCCGTGTCACATGGCTGACACGCCTGTGTCACATGGATAACATGCCCGTCTCAAGCTCTCGAGACCCACTCGAGACCTACTCGAGACAAGCAATCGAGTTGTTGGGCATGACACACCCGTGTCATAAGGCTTACACGCCCGTGTCCCTGCAGTACTCGAAACATTGACGACCTACTCGAGACACCCCATCGAGACCCACTCGAGTAGACACAGAGTAGAACACGCCTGTGTCCCATGGCTGACACGCCCATGTCCCATGGCTGACACACCCATGTCCCATGGCTGACATGCTCGTGTCTGGCACTCGAGACCCACTCGAGACCTACTCGAGACAACCACTCGAGTAGTTGGGCAGGACACACCCCCTGACACGCCCGTGTCACAGGGCGTGTTCCCTCTCGAGAACTTCATCGAGTGCATTTTGTCGAGCACTCGACAGGCTGCTCAACCGAGCAGGACACGACCCGTGACACGCCCGTGCCCCAGGCTGTGTCGCCGAGTCTAAACCCAAATTTGGGATTTGTGTTGTTACAACCATCCCCTCCTTACAAGAAATTTCGTCCCGAAATTTGCACACAGTAAGGAAACAAAAATAAGATGTGAAATCTCCACAAAATGTATAATACAACAAAGGGGTGCACTGGACAAAAGTTTACACAAATTGCTTGGGAAATTCAGCTCGCATGGTCTGCTCTCGCTCCCATGTTAGTTCCTCATGGACATAATTATCCCACCGGACTATCCCGATTGTCTTGTTCTGCGACTGTTTATCAGAGCGATCCTCGATCCGAATGGTCCTAACCTTCATCGTTAGCCCATACTCCACCGGCACACGATCATTCTTGATCACGTGAGTTGGACCTTGACGGCTTTCCGAAGCACATTAATGTGAAACGCATCATGTAATCCACCCAAGTCTGCCGAAAGAGCTAGCCGATATGCAACTTCCCTAATTCGCTCTACCACTTCAAATGGACCAAGATATCTCGGACTCAACTTTTTCAGTCGTAGAATCAAGGACACGCCTTTGAAGGGTTTGGTCTTCAAATATACCCAATCACCCACCACGAACTCCATGTTCTGGTGCTTGGCATTGTAGTACTTTGCTTGTCGATCCTAGGCTAGCAGTAGCTACTCTCGAATAGCGTGTATCGTCGAGTTAGCTTCATCGACTTCTTTACGCTTATACAGTTTGGATTCGCCTGCTTCTGCCCAAGCTAATGGTGTACAGTATTTCCGACCATACAGAGCTTCAAACGGTGCCATACCGATGCTCGCATGGTAGCTATTGTTGTAGGAAAACTCCACTATATAAAGATGATCTTCCCATCTCTTACCAAAGTCCAGGGCGCACATTCAGAGCATATCCTCCACTGTTCTGTTGTTCCTCTCTGCCTGTCCATCAGTTTGGGGATGAAAGGTCGTACTGTACATCAACTTCATGTCCAACAGCTGATGGACTACCCTCCAATCATTTGATGTAAATCGCCCATCACGATCACTCATGATTCTACGAGGAACACCATGCAGTCATACGATCTGCTCCATATGGAGCTTTGCCAAACTTTCCACTGAATAGTCCCTCTTGTTCGGAAGGAAGTGAGCAACATTCGTCAACCGATATGCAATCACCCAGATTGAATCATTCCCGCGTTGAGATCTCGGCAACCCGTGCACGAAATCCATTGAAATATCATCAAACTTCCATTCTGAAATCGTCAATGACTTCAATAAACCGCCAGGTTTCTGACATTCCGCCTTCACCAAAGCATAAGTTTGGCATTTAGCCACAGTATCAGCGATATCTCTCTTTAGTCCTGGCCACCAGAATAGCTTTTTTATGTCCCTGAACATCTTTGTGCTCCTAGGGTGAATTGAGTACTTCGTAAAGTGAGCTTCGTACATCAACTCTTCTCGCAACTTACCCATACTCGGGACGTACAATCGGCCCTCTATCCACAAAAGGTCGTCCTCGCAGGAGAATTGGCCATTCAGCCAATCTTTTGCATAGCGTTGGAGAGTTTCATCCAGCTCCGTTGCTCGTCGAATTCTGTTCGCAAGGTCATATTGTACCTCTGTCCAGTTTAAACATGCATCGGCTGTGGAATTCTTGTCAACACAAAAAATCTCTAATGCTTCAAACTCCTGGATCAGACGCTGATCGTGCATTTGCAAACAAGTTGCCCTTGACGGAGCCTTCCGACTCAAGGCATCAGCGACCATATTTCCCTTCCCGGGATTATAATGAATCTCAAAGGTGTAGTCCCCAAGGTACTCCAGCTACCTTCGTTGTCGCATATTCCGCTCCTTCTGCTCCAACAAGTACTTTAGGCTCTTATGGTCTGTAAAGATATCCACTTTTACGCCATAAAGATAATGCTGCCATAATTTCAGTGCAAAGATCTCCATTGCCAGCTCTAAGTTGTGGATGGGATAATTTCACTCATGTACTTTCAACTGCCGTGAGCCATAAGCAATTACTTTCTCAAATTACAGAATAACACAGCCTAAGCCGCTTCTTGACGTATCACTATAGAACTCATAGCCGTCTGTAACACATGGTGATGTCAATACAGGGGCCGTGGTCAAAGGACTCTTTAGATCTTCAAAAGCCCGCGCGCACTCCGGCATCCAAGCGAACTTCTGATCCTTACTCGTTAGTATGGTCAGAGACAATGCGATCCGCGAGAACCTTTCGACAAAATGTCTATAGCAGCCTGCAAGTCCAAGGAAACTCCTGACTTCGGCCACCGAAGACAACACCGGCCACTCCTGAATGGCTCTTATCTTTGACGGATCCACTGCTATGCCCTCTCCACTTACCACATGGCCAAGAAAAGCCACCGATGACAGCCAAAACTCACACTTTGAGAACTTGACATAGAGTATATTCCTTCGCAAGGTATGCAACACCATCCGCAAGTTGTTTGCATCATCAGCTTCTGATTGAGAGTACACCAAAATATCATCAATGAATACAATCACGAACAAGTCTAAGTACTCTCAGAACGTTCGGTGCATTAGGTCCATGAACACCGATGGCGCATTACATAGCCCAAACTTCATTACTGTGAACTCATAATGACCCTAGCATGTTCCTAATGCGGTCTTGGGAATGTCACCTTCCCGAATCCTCAACTGTTAATATCCAGATTTCAAATCCAATTTGGAATACACGGTTGACCCAACTAGCTGATCGAACAATTCATCTATCCGTGGAATCAGATACTTGTTCTTCTTTGTTAGCTTATTCAATTCGCGGTAATCAATACATAACCGCAAACCACCGTCCTTCTTTTTTACAAACAGAATAGTTGTGCTCCAAGGTGACATACTTGGGCGTATATATCCCTGCTCCAACAACTCTTGCAATTGGATTTTCAATTCAGCCATTTCTTTTGGCGCGACGCGATATAGCGAGCGGGCCACAGGTTTCGCACCTGGAACCAACTCAATCGTGAAGTCGATCTTCCGCTGGGGTGGTAGCCCAGGAAGATCCTTAGGAAACACATCCGCAAACTCCGATACAACCGGAACATCACTCACACTGGCCTTTGGCTCAACAGCCTGAATCTGCGTGAAGTATAACTTCATGCCCTTCCGAACAACATTGACGACTTGGAGTGCAGACATCAAGGTCCCGCCCACTCCTCGCATAGCAGCAAACTTAGTCTCAAGCTCGGTATTATGACACAATGTGATCTCTTTTGACTCGCAATCAATACAAGCACGCTGCTCCGCGAGCCATTCCATACCAAAAATCACATCAAATTCCGATATCGGTAGTACAGATGCAGTAAAACAGAAATCTCGACTTCCAATTTGAACAGCCACATCGTAAGACCTATCCGCAAGCATCAAACAACCATTCGGTAATAACACCCTCACGCTCTCTATCTTCACATGACTAGGTACTCCAATTCGAGCTACGAAGTCCTTAGACAGAAATGAATGCGAAGCACCCGTATCAAAAAGTTCTCTCGCCAATGTGTTTCGGATCATAACAAAGCCTGTGGCAATCACATCACAGACAAGTAACACACAAAGCATGCAATAAGAAAAGCATTCAATAACTTAAATCATACATGTGACAACGTCACTTTGCTTTATGGCCTCCTACTGGCCAAGGTTGTAGACTCGAGGCTGCGCATGGGATGCAGAGGACTCCACCACTGCCTTTCTCTTCTCCGCATAAGACGCTCCCGCCTTCTTTTCTCCCTTTGGTGGACCAACCCGACAGTCACGGGCTATATGCCCCATTCTTCCACAAGTAAAGCAAGTATGAGTCTTCGGCCTTGAAGTGGCCCCCGACATTACACCCAACGCAACCGTAGAAGGAGCTTGTCCAAACGACTTGGACCTCTTGCCCCATCTCCTTTTATAATACAATTTCCCAGGTCGGGGCACCTTGATCTTCGGCTTTGTCACAGCCAAGGCCCGCTTTCCTTGCACCCTCTTCATGTCCTTCTCCAGCGCGCATGCAGTATCAACCAACGCCTGGAACCCTTGGTTCACTGAACTCGAAAGCAGTAATCGCAACTCATCCTGCAATCCTTCATAGAACCTATTGGTTTTTCGCTGCTCATCAGCGAAGGTGGAGCCCGCATACCGTCTCAACCGTATGAACTCATACAGGTATGTCTCTACACTATCTTCTCCTTGCGTTAGCTGTTGGAACTCATTTTCCATGGCAATGCGTTGTGCCGCTACTAGGTGCTTTTCTAGGAAGAGTCGCGAGAACTCCTCAATCGGCACTTGTGTTAACTGCCTGCCCGCTAAGTGGTGTAACTCGATCTCGTCCCACCATAACCGAGCCTCTCCTTCCAATACGAAGGTGGCCAAGGTGACCTACTGATCTTCCTTTGTCCTAATTGTCGTCAATATATGCTTGACGAGCAATAACTAGTCCTCTTCCTACATATGGGATCCCACACCAGTAAATGTTGGCGTATTGAAGCTCATAAACTGCTTACACTGCCTTTCAGCTGCTCGAGGATCCACAGTCGCAACATGTTCTGGCCTCGCCGAAACCTGTTCTAGCCTCAATACCGGCATCACCTACCCTCGCGTCTGCCCAGTAGGCTGTGCTTGAAACATTGCAAACAGTGCCTCAGCAACTAAGCGGACAATTTCCACATAAGGGGGAGGTGTAAGAACCTCAGCTGTTGTTGTACTGTCATCTGAATAATGGGGCTTCGACTGCCCAGCACAACTCCGAGTCACCTATAGGGGAACAAGACACACACATTAATGACCTCGCACAAGCAATAACAATAATCTAGGAATGCGCAGGTTCCTCAAACAAGTGTATTTGCATTCCTAAGTGGACATTCAAGAGTTCATTAGTGATAACGCGGTTCGCGCGTACACGTGCTCGCCACCCCACAAAAGAATTCGACCACGAATTCAAAAGGGACAGATCGAGACAACTGATACTAAAAATGTAACGACTCCATCTGTTCATATAACATATAATAGAAGGCCCGGCCGGGGCCCCACACCATATGCCATAAAACAGGCGGTAAAGTCATGGGTTGATATCAGAGTTGTGCATCCTAACTCATAGCATTCTAGCTGAAGCTTTTAACAAAAATATTGAACTCCAACCACGAATTTCCACTGATATAAACATCCACATTTATATAGGAATGTAAAACAACTACAATATTGTTTGGCCTTATGGCCTTACAGTTGCTCTTTACAAGAGTGTCTTCCAACATCGGCGCGCAGGCCGGCCACACATGAACAAAACATAATATTTCTCAGCTTAGTCTTCAAGGGCTAGCAGCAGCAGTAGCAGCAACAGCAAGGACTTTAGCCTTTATATGTCCCGCTTGGCTCTCCAGCACCTGTACAAGGACAGTCCACCGAACGGTGGCAAACAAGGCAATGGTCAGCATTCAGCTGACCAATTTATAACAACCCTACACCTTTTCCCAGGGCAGTGGTATTACTTCCCTGCAGGCATAGCAATTCATAGATCTCACACATTGTGCTCTCATGCACAAACATTCACAACCATCAGCCATGCGGCCCGACGATTCGTGAACTCAGGGCACATTCTTGGTGTACCAGCGAACCAGTGTCCCACCACCATAACAGGTCGAACACCTGATGGTAAATTGAGCATATAGTCTTTCCGGCGCGCAGGCCTAAGACTCTCATTATGCGCTCCAACTGACCGCACTTTCAGGTCTTCGAGTCGGACGGACATAACGTAGGTACGGATCAACCACTCCCCGCTGCTCAAGTTACCTTGACATCACCGAATATCAACGTACTTGCGGCTAAATATAAGGTGCGCGTCGGTTTCACCTTTCCTGTTTGGCACAAGGCCTTTTCAAGAGCTCATCAAGCTCACAATAGCCACATTGTCCACCAAGTACTGGCTTCATAATAGCCAAAATGTCCACCACGGGCTGGCTTCACAATCACAGGTTAGCTAGGAGCAACGACCAACATTAGCGACAGAACTCACATTCCGTCCGTAGTGAAAGAATTGGTTTCAAGATGTCCTAAACACCTAGAGGGGGGTGGGGTGAATAGGTTCAATTCTTTTTCTTAAGGTAGATAGTCCTTTTACTGTTAGATTACCGATTATTCAGCACAGCACAATTCACAACACAGATTTAACAACACAGCCACACAAATGACACACAGTTTTATAGTGGTTCCCCAAGTGATGAGTACATCCACTTCCCCCCTTCGCCTATCTAGCAGTATACTAGATTAGGCCTAACTTCCTTCTTCCTTCTCAGATCCTCAGATCTTATAACTCAGAACCCCGAATGGTTCCTATAACTCAGACTTTAGCAAGTCCTACAACTCAGATTCTCTCAAAGAATCCTACCTCAGAGTGAGTCCACACTCCTACAACTCAGGCAATTAAGCCCTACCTCAGCCTCTTCCAGACCTACAACTTAGGGAACTTAATCTCCTACCTCAGGCACACAACCCTACCTCATCCTTTATAAATTTAGGCTTAAATCTCATATCTATAAAAGATCCTATAGAAAATAAAATTGATGAAACAAAAATAATTCATTCACCCAGATAGAGAGAGAAAGGGTGAAGGCTTCTTGATCAGTTCTTGATAGATCTGATCACTCTAGAATCAACCAGTCTTAGCTTCTTCAAAGCTTCTTGAATCTGAACAAAGTAAGGTTGATCTTCTTGAAGTTGGAGATGATCCTCAATCCTACTTCTTCTTAATCAGATGTGATTCTGATTTCTTCTTGCAGATTGTTCAGTATCTGCCCTCTCTGGATGAAGACTTCTCTCCTTAGATTCTTCCAGCACTTCACTTGTTAGCCTTGTATCTGATGACAGAACATGTCATTATATAGGCTTCATCTGAGGTTACTGGCTGATCCGGTTCATAACGACTTTTTGACAGCTCTGACAGAAACAACAGCTGTGTTGAGCATGACATCTGTCAAGTCTCCAGTCATTATATCTGATATTTCAATGAACTTCAGCTCTACAACAAAGTGTCGAGACAATACTGCAAATGTGTCGACACAAATAGTCCATGTGTCGACACAATCCTTAGTGATGTCGACACAGCTTGCAAATGTTGACATAGCACTTCTCTATCTTCTTGACATAGCTTCTGCAGAATGTGTCGAAACAAGTCATGAGTGTCGACACAATCACTTCTTATCTTGACATAACTGACTTCAACAAAAATTCTTGTGTGTGTCGACACAAGTCCTGTGTGTCGACACAGTTGTTGTTGACTGAGCTTTCTATGTGTCGACACAAGTCCTGTGTGTCGACACAGTTGTTGTCTACTGAGCTATCTGTATATGGACACAAGTCCTATGTGTCGACACAGTTGTTGTCGATTGAGCTTTCTGTGTGTCGACACAAGTCCTATGTGTCGACACAGTTATTGTCGACTAAGCTTTCTGTGTGTCGATACAGTTGTTGTCGACTGAATCTCTGTGTGTCGACACAAGTCTTGTGTGTCGACATAAACTGGCTCCTGGTGTCAACATAGTCTTTGTCGACAGCATCTCTGTGTGTCGACACAAGTTCTGTGTGTTGACACAAGTTGACTCCTGGTGTTGACACAACCTTTCTCATGTGTCGACATAATGCTTCTCAAGTGTCCATACTTGTACTTTGAAACTTTTCTTTCATTTCCTTAACCTGTACATGGAAACTCAACACCACATCAAATACACCGTGATGAATATCATTGAGTTAGTGAGGCTTCTTAAAATCTGGTACACATTTTCCAATGTACCCAACAATCTCCCCCTATTTGGAGAAGTCATAACCCTTAGTCAATTGAATACATCATTTATAATAAAATAAGATTATGATGTATAAGAGCATTATTCAGACAGGTTAATATATAAACAAAACCAGCATAATATCATCACAAAATATGATAACATATAGAGAACATGAATCAATGTTTTGTTTAACTACAAAAGGTTTCTGAACACAGATTACATAGATTTTAAAACTAAAGATTACAAAGTTCTAAAATCTAGTCAATCTATCCTAGTGCTGATCAGGCTCCTTGATTACAATGCCTTTGCCAGATTGGATCCTTGCTTGTACACTAGGTTTATTGTCTTTTGCTGGCTTCTTTCCTTTAAGATCCTTCTTCTTGAGTTCATCAGCCTTACCCTTTTGCCTTTCAAAATAATGATAAGGCCTTGGAAAGTATTTATTGGGCTCCACAGCAGTAGCAGGTATCTTCCCAGCTTTGGGATCTCTTGTAAACTGATGAATGGCATCTTATCGCTGTTGATACTTTGTCCACTCTTGTTCAGAATACCACTTGCCACTATCATGCATTTTTTCTTTAACAGCTTACTAGGCAGTGAGGATTATATTTTTGGAGGTGGGACTCCATCTTTCACAATCAGGCTTCAACTCAGCCTGCTCTCTAAACCGTTTCTTAGAAAATGAGCTTCTTGCTCTCTTTTCAAGGCTGCTTTAGACATCTCAACTTTCTCAATCACCATATTCTGAACCTCCCGTGGAGGACTGTACATTTGTTGAACAACAGCTTGAATGCCTTTAAAGTCAGCAGGTGGATAAATGATTTGAGCCACTTCCTGCTGAGCCCCTTCATTGTAAGCAGCTTGAATGCCTGACTCAGCTGTGTTGTCATCATCACATAGGGGTGGATATTCAAGAGTGGCTGTGATAGAATTAGTTATCCATTTAGCATGTTCAGAGCCTGCATTGACTAAAATTCTCTCCCCCTTTATGACTTCTCTTTCAACATGGTTTCTTTCAACATGGTCTCTTAGATAATTTGCTCCATCTTTGTAGAATGC
Source organism: Platanthera guangdongensis (assembly GCA_039583875.1). NCBI lineage: Eukaryota > Viridiplantae > Streptophyta > Magnoliopsida > Asparagales > Orchidaceae > Platanthera > Platanthera guangdongensis. The sequence continues at coordinate 139,927,020 of CM077148.1, forward strand.
CTTGAACTTCAGAACCTGATCAGAAATTATCTTTTGATATTTTTGAATAGCAATGCTAACATCTGTCAATTTTTCTTGGAGGTGTTTATCAAACTCAGACTTTTCTTATGCAATGTTTGCAGTGAAAGCAGTTGTTGTATTCTTAAGTTCTGTGACAATCACATTGTGAGATTCAGTAAGATTGTCATTCATTCTTATTTGATTTTCCAAAACATAGCCTTGTTTGATTTCTATATCATCTATCTGTGTTTTGGCTTCCACTTGTTGTTTGGCTAAATAAACTACAACATTACCTCCCTTATGGAAGCAATCTGTCATCTCTTTTTTATGCTTATTTAGTCAAATCTGATAGATTTGATATCTTGAGCCAAAGTAAATTGCAGTTCTTTATGGCTCTCATCTACATATTTCTCAATTGCTTCTCTTTGCTCATCCATCTTAACTTGCAGTTGCACAAGAAGGGAACTGAAGTCTACTGCAGGTGTTGGAGTTTGTGGAACAGCCTGTAAGGCCTTTTTATAGTCAGAGCTCCTCTTCTTGAGTTCCACAAGCTTTCTCTTCTTGGCCCTAGAGGCTGCTTCATCTTCTGAAGTTTTTGAGGAACTTGCTATGTCCAAAGTGTCTTTGGAAGTAGGGTCAATGATTGGCTGATTCTGCTCTGTACTTAGCAGCTCCCCCTTAGTCCTTGGCAGCTCCCCCTCAGTCCTTTCTTCTTGGATATTAGGGAATAACTCCTCTAGAGTGAACTCTTGCTGCATTTGAACAGGAGGAATATCTTGCTCCTGTGCAGTAGATGTAGTGTCATCAACTGCAGATGTGTCCTCCATTGTAATTTCTTGTGCTAGGACATTATCTTAGGTAGTCTGTACAACATCAGTCAGATGCATAATTAGTGTATCTGGCTCAGTATCTAGTGTAGTCTGATTAATATCATGTATTACCTCAAGGATAGTTTGAGTGGCTGTTTCACTCTCTAATGCAGTTTGCTCTTTCTCATGAGCAACTCCTGAAGGTAATGCCTCTTATTGAGCAAAAGCTGGAGAAAGCTCATTAGCTCCCCCTAGATGAGGCACTTCTTGGACTTGATCTAGTTGGATGGTGCTTTCTGGAATCTGCTACCCCTGTACCTGACTGTCATCTACATTCTTAGGAGCAGGTGATTTAATAGCAGTGTCTGGTTTTTCTTCATTTGAGCTAAAGATAACCTCTTCTTCTGAATCACTGGAAGATTCAGCTGTCTTGTGGGTTGGTTTATTCTTTGGCTGTATTTGTTTTGTTTGTTTCTGGGGTGTAGAAACATCCTTAGTCAGGACCTTTTCCCATCTGGATAATATTCTCAAATCCATTCTTCTCATATGATTGATCATAGATCCTGCAATTGTATTCATTACTTCAGGAATATTCCCAGCCAGATATAGGCTTAGTATCCTTCCCAGATTTGGTTTCTTGAAGCTTTCTTTGATCTTTTCAAAGATCACAACAGACCAGTTGGTTTTGACCTTGAAGATGACTTTGGTCATTAAATTGAACAAGTAGGCAGATATCCTTTCATGTCCACCTGGTTTGCACATAATTACTTTGCCTATAATTTTAGAAAGAAATTTGCCATGGGAGTTCATTCCTTTTCTCAGCATAGAAAATCCAATCTTGGTGGTGGGATCCAACCACACCATTGGAGAACTTCTCTGGTCATAGAATATACTATTTCATCATCTTCTTGAACCTTGGGTAGGTGTAGTGTCTTCCTCAAGCTCTTCAGTATGTGTTTGACCTTGGTTCCTTGAATGGATGACTTAATTTTCATGCCCTTTGAATCCAGTGTTGCTGTCGTGTAGAATTCAAGAACCACCTTCTTCCAAATCTTGGTAGGTTCTGAGACTAAGTATTCTAACCAATTTTCTGTGATTAGGGTAATCACGGCTTGGATGTCTCTAGATACACTCGCAAAAGAATCACGAACTAGTTCATAGCCTTCGTTGATGTTGTCTTCCAGCTTTGGCGCCATGAGGGATGAGAGAGAGAGAGAGAAAAAAGAGATGAAGGTCTGTCGACACAAAGGATTAGGTCTCAACAATGTTGAGAGTGTAGTCGACGGGGTTTTACTTTCACCTATTTATATGTTCCTAAACAAGAAAGGTCAACAAGTCGGTTGAAATAAGCCTATTGTGTCGACACTATTGGAATTGTGTCGACACATACTACTAAAGTCTCGACAGAGAATTACTACACTATGTGTCGATACCAACTGCGATGTGTCGACACAAATAATCTTAAGAGCTTATACTACTCTTTGCATGTTAACACAGACAACTGTATGTGTCGACACCAAAATTTAAGTGTCAGGATAGCTATATGTTGACACCAAATTCTGAGTGTCGACACAATCTTCTGGATGTGTCGACAGAATTTTCTTATGTGTTGACACCATCTTCTAAGTGTCGACACTTTTGTCTTTACGTGTCGACATACATTTACTTAGTCAAATTTGTCATTCTTATTCTATATTCAGCATGCCTAATTCAATTTTAAAATAATTGAATTTAATTTCATGCAATGGTTTGGTGAACATGTCAGCAATTTGAAAATTTGTATTGACAAATTCTAAACTGATATCTTCCTTTTCAACATGATCTCTAAGGAAATAAAATCTTATTTCTATGTGCTTAGTTCTGCTATGTGTAACAGGATTTCTAGCAATAAAAATGGTACTAGTAGAATCACAAAATAATGGTATTCTACTTACCTGGATTCTATAATCTTCAAGTTGATGTTGAATCCATAATAGCTGAGCACAGCAGCTGCCTGCAGCAACATATTCAGACTCAGCTGTGGAAATAGCCACACTTGTCTGCTTTTTACTGCTCCAAGATACCAATCTTCCACCTAAAAACTGACATGTACAAGTAGTACTTTTCCTGTCTTCTTTGCATCCTGCAAAGTTTGCATCTGAATACCTAGTCAGTAGAAAATTTCTATTCATAGGGTACCAAAGGCCAAGATTTGGTGTTCCCTTAAAATATCTCAAAATTATTTTGACTGCAGTATAATGAGACTCTTTATGGCAGGTTTGATACCTAGCACATACACATATAGCATACATGATGTCTGGTCTACTAGCAATTAAGTATAAAAGGGAGTCAATTATTCCTCTATACAAAGACTCATCTACAGGTTTCCCTGCATCATCTTTGCCTATAGGCATACTTGACCCCATTGGAGTTCTCATGGTGGAGGCTGACTACATGCCATACTTCTTAATCAACTCCTTGGTGAACTTAGACTGGGATATGGACAAGCCATCATCAGTCTGTCTAACTTGGAGTCCCAAGAAGAATTTAAGCTCTCCCATACTACTCATCTCAAACTTCCCTTGCATAAGTTTGGCAAACTTTCTACAAAGGTTCTTTTCTTTTGATCCAAAGATAATGTCATCAACATATATCTGAACTAGGATCATCTTGCCTTTTGATTCCCTAAGGAATAGAGTTTTGTCTATTTTCCCACTTGAGAATTTGTTCTCAATGAGGAAAGTAGACATGGTTTCATACCAAGTCCTGGGGGCTTGTTTCAAACTATATAGTGCTTTCTTAAGCCTATAGACATACTTAGGATAGAGAGAATCTACAAAACCTGAGGGCTGTTCAACATAGACTTCCTCTTTTAAGTCGCCATTTAAGAATGCTGACTTGACATCCATTTGGAATACCTTGAATCCTTGGTATGCTGCATAAGCAAGGAATAGTCTTATTGCTTCCAACCTTGCCACTGGAGCAAATGTCTGATCAAATCTATTCCCTCTTCCTGTATGTAGCCTTTAGCTACCAGTCTTGCTTTGTTTTTGACTATTATGACATTTTCATCTAGCTTGTTCCTGTAGATCCACTTAGTCTCTATGACATTATGATGCTTTGGTTTAGGAACCAGATCCCTTACTTTACACCTTCTTAATTGATTCAGCTCCTCCTGCATTGCATCAATCCAGTTTGGGTCTTGTATGGCTTCTTCAAATTTCTTGGGTTCCATTTGGGACAGGAAACCTGAGCAAAAAACTGTGTTCATGTTCATGCTCCTTGTCTGGACACCATGTCTTAGATCACTAGTAATTTGGTGTGCTGGATGATCCTTTAGATGCCTTGTTACTGGAGGCAATCCATCTACACCTTGATTTTCTCCAATCTCTTCAACTTGTTGTACTTCATTATCCTCTTCAACAGCTAGAGGGTCTTGTACTCCCCCTGGACAGCACCCATCAATTTCTTCATCCTACCTTGGAGGTTGATCTTCATTAATGGTAAGCTTGTCCAACTTTTCTTTCAAACCTATAGAGCTACAAGATACACTAGACTGCTCACACTTGATTAGTTCAGTTTCATCAAAGACTATAAGAACAGATTCTTCTACAACTTGAGGAGTCAAGTTATAGACCCTGTAAGCTCTACTATTATTGTTGTACCCAACAAATATCCCTTTTTTGGATTTGGCACCAAACTTAGTTAAATAAGACTTGCCATTATTAAGTACATAACACTTATTACCAAAGATCCTAAAATAGGATATGTTTGGTTTTCTTCCCTTCATAATCTCATAGGGTGTCTTTTTATAACTTTTAGTTATGGATTCTCTATTGAGAACATGACATGCAGTGTTTACTTCCTCAGCCCACAAATATTCTGGGAGAGAAGTGTCACTTAGTAGTGTTCTACTAGCCTCAATAAGAGTCTTATTCTTTCTTTCAGCAATACCATTTTGCTGAGGAGTTCTAGGTGAGGAGAACTCTTGATGAATCCCTAGTTGTTCACAAAATCTTGTCATGCATTCAAACTGAAATTCAGTCTCATGGTCACTTCTGATTTTGACCACTGAACTGTTAAGTTCATTCTGAATTTGCCTAACAAAATTGTGGAAGACAGTAGGGGTTTCAGATTTCTGCCTCAGGAAGAAAACCTAAGTAAATCTAGAATAGTCATCCACAAATACAAGTGTATAGACTTTCCTACCTAGACTATGAACTGGCATAGGACCAAATAGATCCATATGTAGGAAGTACAAACACCTCACAGAATCTTTGGTATCATGTCCATGAAAAGAGGTGTTGGTCTATTTTCCCTTTTGGCAAGCTGAACATACATCCTCTTTTATGCACTTGAACTGAGGACCATTCCTCACTAACTCCATGCTATAGAGTTGGCCTATAGTCTTATAGTTAAGATGTGCTAGCCTTTTGTGCCATTTGACACATTCAGATGCTTTCTCATCTGCATCTAAACATATAGGAGAGTTCTTATTCTCACAATCAAAACCGCGACAGTAAACATTCCCCTTCCTATAACCCGACAAGATGACCTCTTGATCACTTGTCCTTCTAATTTGACACCCATTCTTAATAAATGAAGTGTCATAGCTAAGATCACTCAGTTGGCTTATGCTTATTAGGTTTTGTTTCAAACCTTTCACATAAGCCACTTGGGTGATAGTAGTTGAGCCATTAGAAATGTTACCAAACCCTTTGATGATCCCCTTTTCAGATCCACGAAAGATCACTTTGGGTCCATTCACTATTGGAGTGTAATCCTTCAACATCCTTCTTTTTCCAGTCATGTGCCTGGAACAATCACTGTCCAAGTACCATATAGGGGTATGGTCACTTGGACTCACCTGCATCAAATATAATTACTTAACCTTAGAACCCCAATAAGTATTGGGTTTTAGGTTCAGGTTAGTCTGAAACTTGACTGATTTCCCTGCAGTCTTTATAACAGGTAAGCTGACATTTTTCATGACACTGGTGTTATGCCAACAATCTATGGCATAATGCCCAACCTTGCCACAGCACCAACACTCATATCTATTGTTTCTTCATTTAGATACAGTCTTAATAGCCTTACTATCAGCTGTCCCTTTGTTTAGTGCTGGGGCTGGTGCATCAAATACCAATGATCCCTGAAGAACATGGTGAGTGTGTACATGGGCTGCCCTATTGACAGTTGCACCCTTGTCATTCAGAATACCATCCTTACAGTGACCATGTGTAGTATCATGGTCATATCTGTTAGTTGGCTGCAACACTTTTCAAAAAGCAATAGGGGTATGAAGGCTAGTGGCTGAACTGTGGCTTTGCCTTTTCCTTTGAAATTAGCTGCCCTAGATATTTTCTTGAAGCCTAATCCTGTCTTACCCTTTTGAGGGATGAAGTCATCAATTAAAGGTAAGACTGATTTTGACTTAGAGAAGTTAGCCACCAGATCTTTCTCTTTCTGGAGTCTGACTTCCAGACCTTTGGTCTGATTATTTTTGAATGTGATTGTACCCATCTGAATATAGGTTATATTCTTCAGCTTGGCAACCTCATACATATTCTGATCCAACAATTTCTCAGAATCAGATGAAGCCAACTTAAGAGCAGCAATTTCCTTAGCCTGGTTTTTGACAAGGTTTCTGCTCCTCTTAAGTGCTTGCAACAGATCACCATACTCATCAATAAGTTGATGAACATCACCTTCAGACTCAGATCCATCCACATCTCTTGATGCAGATGCTTCTGACTTTGATCCAATGTAATAATCAGAAATTGATGACATGTTGTTCACCATACTGGGACCAGGCTGATCATGGCACTGATCTTCATCAGTCATAGCCATCAGCCCTTTGCAATGTAGATCTTCAATCCTATTGATAGAATACATTATTTCCAAGAATTCTGTCTCTTCTGAATCCTCTTCAGTTGTAAATAATCCAATGAATGCTTCAGCTTCAGCTTCAGCTTCAGAATCTGATGATGAGGAGTCTGTCCAGCTTTTCTCCTTCTTTGCTACAAAGGATTTCTCCTTTTTGCCCTTATGTTGCAATTTCTTCTTATCATTTGATTCCTTTCTTTTGTCAGGACAGTCAACAACTACATGTCCAGGCCTATTGCAACAATAGCAAACAATCTTACTAGAAGATAATTTACTAGGTTTAGTGCCATACCTGTCCTTTCTTGAAGATTTCCTTTTCTGATTATAATCATCCTTGGACTGTGAGGAGGATGGCTTGAATCTCCACAATTTTTTCTTTAAGAATCTTTGAAATTGCCTTGTGAAAGCAGCAAAGTCTTCATCAGAATTAAGACTGTCTGATGTGTGATTATCAGAATCTTTTGAGATGACTTCAACAGCTTTCTTAGGAGGAGATTGAGACATCCTCCTATCCTTCTTTGTGGACTCAACCTTGAAGGCAATCGACTTCTCTCTGTATTCAGACTTATTGCTTTTCTCCTCTTCCATTCTAGCAGTGAGCTGCATCTCATAGGATAATAGTTTTCCAAATAGAGTTGGTGGAGGAGTATCTGCAAGCATGTCCACCTCTCTGATAGCACATATTTTAGTATCCCATCCCTTGCTTAGAGATCTAAGAAACTTATCATTGAGCTCATATGTGCTAAAAAACCCTTCCATATAATATTAGCTCATTGACTATTCTGAAAAACTTCTTGTAGCACTCAATTATGCTGTCTGTTTTGGCTTTTCTAAAACTTTCATATTCCTGATTAAGCATAGACTTTCTGTCCCCTCTCACTTCTTCTGATCCCTCCATGTAGACTATCAAGCTATCCCACATCTCCTTGGAGGTTTTGTAGTGAATCAAGTTTTGGAATGTTTAGTCATCTATCATACTAACTATTATGTTCTATGCTCTCTTATCTATAGTAGCCAAGATGATCTCATCCTTTGTCATTTCAGAATAATCTTTTGGTGTCCTGAGATTTGTATCAAGAGCTGAGATTTTCATAGGGATGAATGGCCCTTCTTTAACTGTAATATAGATTCTTGGGTCAGATACTTCCATAAACAACCTGACTCTCTCTTTCCAAATACCAAAAATTTATTTCCTACAGATAGGTAATTTCATGGATCCAAGTTCCTTGTGATTTTCTCCTGAACCCATTGTGTCTAAATGTTATCTGCCTTTTAGATCAACTCAGACTGTTAAGTAAAATCTTGAGTAACCTCCCTCTGATACCACTTGAAAGAATTGGTTTCAAGATGTCCTAAACACCTAGAGGGGGGGGGGGTGAATAGGTTCAATTCTTTTTCTTAAGGCAGATAGTCTTTTTACTTTTAGATTACAGATTATTCAGCACAACATAATTCACAACACAGATTTAACAACACGGCCACACATATGACACACAGTTTTATAGTGGTTCCCCAAGAGATGGGTACAACCACTTTCCCCCTTCGCCTATCTAGCAGTATACTAGATTCGACCAAACTTCCTTCTTCCTTCTCAGATCCTCAGATCTTACAACTCAGGACCCTGAATGGTTACTACAACTCAGACTTGAGCAAGTCCTACAACTCAGATTCTCTCAAAGAATCCTACCTCAGAGTGAGTCCACACTCCTACAACTCAGACAATTAAGCCCTACCTCAGTCTCTTCCTAGTCCTACAACTCAGAGAACTTAATCTCCTACCTCAGGCACATAGCCCTACCTCAGCCTTTATAAATTTAGGCTTACAACTCAGATCTATAAAAGATCCTAAAAAAACAAAATTGATGAAACAAAAATAATTCCTTCACCCAGATAGAGAGAGAAAGGGCGAAGGCTTCTTGATCAGTTCTTCATAGATCTGATCACTCTAGAATCAACCTATCTTAGCTTCTTCAAAGCTTCTTGAATCTGAACAAAGTAAGGTTAATCTTCTTGAAGTTGGAGATGATCCTCAATCCAGCTTCTTCTTAATCAGATGTGATTCTGATTTCTTCTTGCAGATCGTTCAGGATCTGCCCTCTTTGGATGAAGACTTCTCTCCTTGGATTCTTCTAGCATTTCATTTGTTAGCCTTGTATCTTATGACAGAACATGTCTTTATATATGCTTCATCCGAGGTTACCAGCTGTTCCGGTTCATAATGACTTTCTGACAGCTCTGACAGAAACAACAGCTGTGTTGATCATGACAGCTGTCAAGTCTCCAATCATTATATCTGATACTTCATGGAACTTCAGCTCAACAGCAAAGTGTCGAGACAATACTGCAAATGTGTCGACACAAATAGTCCATGTGTCGACACAATCCTTGGTGATGTCGACATAGCACTTCTCTATCTTCTTGACATGGCTTCTGCAGAATGTGTCGACACAAGTCTTGTGTGTCGACACAATCACTTCTTGTCTTGACATAGTTGACTTCAACAAAAATTCTGGTGTGTGTCGACACAAGTCCTATGTGTCGACACAGTTATTGTTGACTGAGCTTTCTGTGTGTCGACACAAGTCCTGTATGTCGACACAGTTATTGTCGACTGAGCTATCTGTGTGTCGACACAAGTCCTGTGTGTCGACACAGTTGCTGTCGACTGAGCTTTCTGTGTGCTGACACAAGTCCTGTATGTCGACACAGTTGTTGTCGACTGAATCTCTGTTTGTCGACACAAGTCCTGTGTGTCGACACAAACTGGCTCCTGGTGTCGACATAGTCTTTGTCGATAGAATCTCTATGTGTCGACACAAGTTGACTACTGGTGTCGACACAGCATTTCTCATGTGTCGACACAATACTTCTCAAGTGTCGACACTTGCACTTAGAAATTGTTTTTCATTTCCTTAACCTTCACATGGAAACACAACACCACATCAAAATCACCTTGATGAATATCATTGAGTTAGGTGAGGTTTCTCAAAATCGGGTACACATTTTCCATTGTACCCAACACGTAGCTCCAACCATAGCTGGCTCACGCGACCAACAATTCTTGCAGCCATGTGTAGTGCCAGAAACACCGGTCTTTCAAGCATACAACACAAGCCCTTGCGGGTAGTTTCTTGGCCTTCCACACCAGTACTTCCTGCTACTACCCTTCACAGGCACAACCCATCAAGCATCACAAGCATCACAAGGGTCTTTTCCTACACTACCACTCCAGTACTTCCTGCTACTGCCCTTCACAGGTCCAACCCATCGACTCCATAAACTACACGTTTCGTTGCGGAGTCTTCTCCGGTGTGTAAATGCAACATCACCAATCCATACCAACCTGTCTAGATGGGCTTCATACAGCATGCCTATTCCATACTCTATTTTCGGATCTATATGCAACACTATTGGGCATTCCAAGAATCAACCCAAGGAAACCCCTTCACAATCCACCCTCTGGTGGGGGAAATCTATACACATGCCAAAAAGGAAGGACTTCACATGTCCAAGAAGGAAGATCGTTACCCTTGACAATCTCTTTAGAGCCATGGAATTCTAGCCGGTTGGAAAGCACCGCAGCAGCTTTGCCTCCATAAATCTGGCCACGGACCTTAGCTCGGAACTCTCAAGCTCCGTCGGTATCCGGATCCCTTCTCCTCCTCCCCATCCTCCTTGCTCTCCCTTCTCTCTAACTCATTTAGAAAGAGAATGGCCAAATTAAAATGAGTCTTTCTTCTCAGTTTCGGCCTTAAAGCAGTAAGGAGAGGCCTGGGCCATCAGATCCCAGAGAAAGGAAATAAACGGCTACAAACTTTCCTAAAAATGGCTATTTCGGGACTAACACGCCTGTGTCACAGCGCGTGTACCTTAAGCGGCACACGAACCGAGTTATCCAGAACAGGACACGACCATGTGACACGCCCGCGTCACATGGCTGACACGCCGTGTCATATGGCTGACATACCCATGTCACGCTCTCGAGACCCACTCAAGACCTACTCGAGAGAAGTACTTGAGTAGTTGTGCATGACACGCCCGTGTCATAGGCCTGACACACCCGTGTCCCAACAATACTCGAGACATTGATGACCTACTCGAGACACCCCCTCAAGACCCACTCGAGTAGACACAGAGTAGAACACGCCTGTGTCCCATGGCTGACACGTCTGTGACCCATGGCTGACACGCCCATTTCTGGATCTCGAGACCAACTCGAGACCTACTCGAGATAACCACTCGAGTAGTTGGGCAGGACACGCCTGTGTCGCAGGGCGTGTTCCCTCTCGAGAACTTCATCGAGTGCATTTCGTCGACCACTCGACAAGCTGCTCAACCGAGTAGGACACGGCCTGTGACACGCCCGTGTCCAAGGCCGTGTCGCCCAGTCTAAACCCAAATTTGGGATTTGGGGTGTTATAAGGTTAACACCTTGATTAGATCTGACTTAAATTATCTTTTGAGGTTATCCAAGCATGGACAAGGCTAAATATTTTTCCAGGCTTCCCTTGTGCACAAAGAATAACTTTCCCATGTGGGAAGAGAGAATTAAATTCTTTATGGAAGCTGTGGATCCAAGGATCTTAATAAACGTTGAAGAAGGTCCTTACGTTCCGATGACCGTCTCCACTATAGATCCAACAAAGAAGGTTCCTATGAAATTGATGGATCTCGACAAAGATGAGATTGCACTTGTGTCTTTAGACAAGAAGACCAAGAATATTATAGCAAGTGTGCTTGATGACTCCATGTTGCAGAACCTGATCCACTGCCAGTCTGCTAAGGAGATGTGGCACACTCTCATTACCTTGATGGAAGGCACAGAAGAGTTTAGGGATGATAGAAGATCCCTTCTGAATCAAAAATATGAAGCCTTCCGACAAGACCCAAGGATACCATTGCAGATACGTTTGAAAACATCTTCAAGATAGTCAACGACCTAAGGGTCTACAGCCGAGTCTTCACAAACGGAGAACTAAATGATAAGTTCTTGAGATCCCTAACTAAGGAATGGGATAAAAAGGTTTGTGCAATCCGGGAATTTGGAAAGGTAGCTGAGACAGACTCGCAGAATCTCTTCGAGAAGCTTATGTCATATGAGTTGCAACTCAATACAAGAAAAGCTGAAGAAGAGAAGAGCAGGTCTTCATCCAAGGAGAAGTTTGTTGCTCTCAAGACAGACGCCTCAAGGAAGTCCAAGGTTGCCTCTCCTGCCCCAGCACAAGAAGTAAGTGAAGAAGAAACCTCGGAGCCAAGTACCTCAGGCTCAGAGCTATATGAAGGAGAGTTCTCTCTACTATCACGACAGTTCAAGAAATTCTTGAACAAAAAGAAGCAATGGAAAGACAAGGATGCCTCCTACAGAAGATCACGACATGATGGTGATCGACATAGAAAAGGGTCAAGCAGCCATGATAGCTATACTACTAAACAGAACAAACATATTTCCACTGACATCATATGTTATTGCTGTAATAAGGTAGGTCATGTCATTTCTGACTGCCCCCACAAGAAGAAGGAGGGTGGAAAGAGAGAGGAAAAGAAATCCTCTTACAATAAGAAGAGGACAGAAAAGAGCCAAATAGCCAAGAAGGGCAAGACTCTAAGCGAGTCTGACTCATTTGAGTTGAGTGAAGAAGAAGAAGCCTACTTTGGGCTTATGGCTCAGACCGATGATAAACAAGAGCCCCAGTTCACTGGGAAGGTAAACTCTCACACTCCGCTCTCTGAATCTGATGTTTCTGAGCACGATCATGAGGACAGCTCTTCTGACGATGAGTCTGAACTCATGACATAGTATAAGGAGTTAATCAAAGCTTACGACAAATGTCGACGAGTTGGGAAAACTCAAGCTAAAGAGATAAAGTCTCTAAAATCTGAAGAGAGCACTTTGAGAGACGAAGTCGCTAAGACAGACTCACTTAGAGAAAACTTCAATGCTGCCATTGAACAATATAACAAGGCTCTCGAGCACCTAGACCTTAAGGAGAAAATCATAAAAGAACTGGAAACGCAACTTGAAGCCGAAAAAGAAACTTGTTGAAAGTTTCTCGAAGCCCAAGACTGTTCTCCCTTTCGTTGCTGAATTATCAGCTAAGGCCAAGGGTGCTGGGCTAGGCCATGTCGAACCTCCTAGTAAATCTTCTAGGAGGAATAAAGTTCAAAGAAAGAATAAGGCGGCCGAGAAGGCTTTGGACAAATAGAAGGGGAAAGACCCTCAGGATCAGATCTCTTTCAAGAAGGTTATATTTCCATCAAACGAGTTCGATCTTGACTCTTCCTACGGTAACTTGACTAGGCCTACTTATGTAGAAGCCAAGTCTCGTTACTAAGGATGGACTCGCCCCAGAAACTTTGGTGAGAGTGTCTTCAAGGCACCGTATGATAACGTTATTCTTCAGAGCTATGACCCTTATAATCATGGTCATAAAATCAAGAAAGCAGCAAAGGTAAAGCCTATTGTAGAATGACCACTAAAGGAGAAGATATCATGTGATTTCCATTACAATGAAGCTTCCTCCTCCAAGAATGTTGCACCTGCTAAACCACCATCTCAAAAGGTCAAGCAGGAGAATCTAAAGCAAAGATACAATAGGTTCGACTATTGGTGTTGTGGCAAAATTGTTAAATTTTCTCAAATGGGTCAGCAAAGTAGCCTAAAGCCAAATTAATATTCTCAGAACTACCCAGATCACACTTTGATCATGCGGAAACCCAAGGAGCAAGTTAAATACCAACTACAAATGGAAGAACAAGCAGGTCTTATATTCATTCACACTTCTTTACAAGGCGAGGTATACGTAGCAAGACATGATTTCACTAGTACATAAGCTACAAATAGAGAACAAAACAAGTCGGGCGGACAGCACTGGAGACCGCCGGGACCGCCTTGTCCGCCAAGATTGTCGAAGCCGCCCGAACTGCAACTGCTACAAGTCGAATAACACACGGAGACCGCCGAGACCGCGAGGTCAAGCAGACAGACCATTATTCGCTCCCTGCTGAAGAACTGAGGAACAGACCGCCTACCCGGCTTAGACCGGCAGACAGGTTATTGGAACTTGAACAAGCTGATGCAGAAAACTGACAAGCCGCCAAAGCGACCAGCTGAGACCGCAGAGACCGCACACTTCAATGCCCAACTACTGGCTCCTTGAAGCTAGCCGCGCGACCTGCACACAGCAAACCGTCAGCACTGCTCAACCAGCGCGGATAGAAAACCGCAGACTGCAACACTTGCCCAAGCCTAACTTACTGTTCACTCCGTTACTGTAGACGTGCCGGGGGGGGGGGGGTTCTATTTATAGGCGAGGTGGGGAGTGTGGTCACCACTCTAGTGAATAGAATCACCGCCCCAGCCCGCGCGCTAACTCAGCCCAGTCCGCCAAGTCCGCACGGACTTGAGCAGACCATACCTCCAAGAGCCAGAACAAAAAATCCAGTCCGCCTCTATGTGAACTCACATGTTGTCGACCTGCCTAACACTGGCACAAAGCCAGTCCGCCCAAAGCAAACAGCACTAGACCGCCACCCAATACAACACGCAGACGCCCCCGCAACACAAGCTGCAACAGCCCGCAATACCATATCACGCGGACTCAGGAGACAGTCCTCAGAGCATGGAAAACAATGCCACCCTGCAAAGAGTCCACGATCAATAGGCAGTCCGCCCGGTCAACAACAGACTCTGCAGACACTGAGGACACTGAGAACTTGTCATAGCAAATGATCAAGTCCAGCAGCCCACCAAGAACTGGAGCGAGCACGGCCTACACAAAAGCTCCAGACCTCCAACCAACAAGACAGTCCTCCCCAGGATAGGTAACATCCACTTCATCATGGATAGCTCGGCAAGAAGCAGGGCACCGTCCACACAGATGCGGACTCCGCGGACACCAAAGCACGGAAAAGGACAGAGTCCGCAAGCTCTACCTGCACAGCTCTCCACAACGGTCACCTGCCGGACTCCAACACCAGTCTGCATAGTCCTCCACAGCAGAACATCGCTGCACCACCTGAGCTCAACAAAGTCCACAGCCGAACTCCAAGCCATGTCCGCAACAGCAAACACCGCGGACTCTCTAGTTCGCCAAGCCTCCTGTGGAAGAACTCCCAAACTGCTGGATAACAAGCTTGCAAAACCACAAGGCCGCAGATCAAGCCGCACACCAGGCCGCACAAGCCGCTCCTCAAGAACAGCCAAGCCACCAAGACAGCCAGTCACCAGGCTACACCAGGAGTCCGCCCATGCCGCGGACTCAGTCCGCACAGGCCGCTTAGACAGCCCGGCCTGTCCAACACTCACTTCCACTTCATAAATTTCAACACTCCACCTTGAAGTGAGAAGTGGTGATCAAGCCCAGCAAGCTACGTAACCGCTGAAATAGCCCCTTCGACAGCGGCTTCGTGAAGATGTCAGCAAGATTATCTTCACTTCGAACATGCCCGACCAAAAAAGATCCCTCCAACACCTTCTCCCTTATGAAGTGGTGCTCGATCTCAATATGCTTGGTACTTGCGTGACACACTAGATTATTTACCAGTTTGAGAGCACTCTCATTGTCACCCCGGAGCAAAGTAGGCCCTTGCACTTTTTCATGAACATCCTCTACAGGCCTTCTTAACCAGATGGCTTCCCGAGCAGCCAAGGCCGAAGCCTTATACTCAGCTTCTGTAGTAGATACGAACACTGAATCCTACTTCTTGCTACACCATGAAATACAAGCTGAACCACAAGTGAAAACATAACCCGAAGTTGAACTCCGATCATCCGAGTCACCAACATAGTCAACATCCGTGAATCCAAGCAAATCATCGTCCGCATCTCTACTGTAGAGGAGTCCCATATCAGAAGTTGACTTAACATACTTCAGAATGTTCTTTGCCACCACTAGATGAGACTTCCTTGGTTCAGCCATTAACTGACTTACTCGGCCAACAATATAAGCAATGCCTGACCTTGTAATCGTCAGGTAAATCAAGCTCCCTATAAGAGCGCTGAACACCAAAGGATCAGGAAGAATCCCTCCTTCATCTCGCCGAAGCTTCAACCCATGTTCTAGTGGAGTAGAGCAACTCTTCCCTTTGCCCATGCCAAATCAACTTACAATGCGATCTGTATATCCCTTCTGGCAAATGAGAATCCCGCACTCCTTCCTCTCTACTTCAAGACCAAGAAAGTGATGATGCTCTCCCAAGTCTTTCATCTCGAAGCGTATAGCTAGCTCGGCCCTGAGCTTAGCTACTTCCTCCTCTGAATTCCCTGTGACGATCATGTCATCCACATACAGCAGGACCAAGACTTGAAGCTCCCCCTTCTTCTTGACAAACAAGCTAGAGTCCGAGTTGGAAGCAAGATAACCATAGAATTGTAAATACTCTGCTATCTTCCCATACCAAGCTCTAGGAGCTTGCTTCAACCCATAGAGAGCCTTCCTGAGCTTCCAGACATAGTTCGGATGAACTTCAGAACAAATCCAAGTGCCTGATCCATGAAGATTTCCTTGTCAATTTCTCCGTAAAGAAAAGCATTCTTCACATCAAGCTGCCACATTCTCCATCTCTTGCAAGCAGCCAAGGCGATCACCACTCTAATTGAAGTCATCTTCGCAACCGGACTAAATGTCTCCTCATAGTATTCTCCGTACTGATATGAGAATCCTCGAGTGACCAGGCGAGCTTTGTACCTATCAATGCTCCCATCAGCCTTCTTCTTAAACTTATACACCCACTTGCAAGTCACTGGAGTAATTCCACCAACCTTGGGCACAAGATCCCAGGTTTCATTCTTTTTGAGAGCAGCAATCTCTTCCTTCATGGCATCATCCCACTCCTTGACTCCAGTGGTCTCATTGAAGTTTACAGGTTCTCGCTCATCCAGAGGACGTGCAAAGAAGCAGGAGACAAAGCTCACTACATTCCCATCACAGTACCGAGCAGGTGGCTTCATAACCCTCTTTGATCTCCAAAGAGGTTATTCCTTTCTCACTACCTCTGTTGTTTCTTCAGGCTCAACACCACCTTCAGGCAAGCTTTGAGCAATTCTCCCCCTACTTCCTGAGCCAAAAGTCTCAGCACCAGAACTTGAAGCAACAGGAGCTGCTGGTGAGACATCAATCTCCTCTTCCAATCCTTTAGCAGCCACCTTCTATTCTTCATCAACCTTGCTTCCGGTTAGCTCAACCGAGCCACCTCCATACGACGTCAGCTCTTCAAAGACAACATCTCTTGACACAACGAACTTCTTCATTGCAGGATACATGAATTTCCATCCCTTCTTCCGCTCATCGTAGCCAACAAAGACAAGTTTCCTTACCTTTGCATCCAGCTTAGTCCTTGAAGCATCCGGGACATGCACATAACAAGTTGAACCGAACACCTGAAGGTGTTCCACAATTTGCTTTTCCTTCAGCAATAACTCAAAAGGAGTTTTCATGTTGATCGGGCTAAGTGGCATCCGATTGATGACGTAAGAAGCACAAGACATCCCCTCCGCCCAGAAGGACCTTGGAATATCTTTCGCATGAAGCCAGCATTTACAAGCCTCCGTCAGATGACGGATCTTCCGCTCCGCTACTCCATTTTGTTATGGAGTGTGAGCACAAGTGAGATCTCATTAGATCCCATGCTTCCTACAGAAGTTAGAAACCTCGGAGGAGATAATCTCAACACCGTTATCTTTTCTAAGCTTCTTGATCCGTAAGCCAAGCCGGCCCTCCACCAACTCCTTGAACTCCACAAACAAACGGAGGGTTCAGACTTCTCCTTCAAGAAGTATACCCAAGTGTATCTTGAGTAGTCATCAATCAGAACCAGCATGCATCTGCTCCCACCAAGGCTGGCAGTGACGGTTGGTCCCATCAAGTCTCCATGGAGGCACTCCAATGGTCTCTTGCTCCTCATTTGTGATTTATCAAACAAAAGACGATGGGTCTTGCCGTACTAACATCCCACGCAAATGTGACCGTCACTAAATGAAGAAAGCTTAGGCAAGCCTCTTACAAGGATTCTGTTAGCCATAGCCTTCAACTTATCCATTCCTACATGCCCCAGTCTTTCATTCCAAATAGCATCGCTATCGTTTGCTCTCATCCGATCAACATAAGAGTTAGTAGTAAGAACAAACAAGTTCTTAAATCTCCTACCAACATGAGCAACATCAGCCTTAACCGCTAATAAGTTGGGAAGGAACTTCACTTCTCTTGGCCCAAACAGAACGTGATAACCCGCGTCGACTGCATTGGTCACAGAGAAGAGGTTCTTCTTCATGCCCGGTACGTGATACACACTCCTTAACATGAGTGGCCCCTTATCACTACCCAAAGACACAAACCTCTCCTACCCAACTGCATAAACAGTATTATCATCAATTATAATAGCTTTATTACATTAGTAGGCTTGTAGAGAAGAGAACTTCGACTTGTCTCCGGTGAGGTGATGACCACACCCGGAGTCCACAATCCAATCATCGTTGAAGTCGACAACAGACAAGGCATGGACACAAGTGTCCGTCATGAAGGCTCCGCCCCATCCAGCTTTCTCGCTCTTAGAGCAAGCTTCCTCCTTGCTAGCAGCATGCCTAGGCTGCAGTTTGACCTTGAGTCACGCTTGAAGTGTCCCCGCTGATGACACATGTAGCACTTCAGGTTCTTCTTCCAATCCTTCTAAGGAGGGGCGCTCCTCTCTGACTGATGAGAAGTTGAAGGCTTTTTTTCAGCAGCGGTCTTCTTCTAGTTCCCTTCCCATCCCTTCTTCATTTTGCCCGTGAAGAGTGCTTTACTGCTCTCCTCGGAGACAGTGAATCCAGCCATCTGCCTAGCCAAGCTTTCCTGTGAAGCAAGCAGATTCTCAAGCTCCAACAAAGATGGTTAAGTAGCCCAGCCCTGAACTGATGCACAAAGGCAACATACTCCTTCTGCAAGCCGCGGATTATGTGCCTTTTCAACTTGGCCTCAAAGATAGGCTCATCAAGATCAAGCGCTGATATCTCTGCACAAAGACTCTTCATCTTCAAGAAGTATTTAGAGATTGTCAGGTCTCCTTGAGTTATCCTGGCCAACTCATTCTCCAGAAACTGAAGT
Organism: Platanthera guangdongensis; assembly: GCA_039583875.1. Lineage (NCBI taxonomy): Eukaryota > Viridiplantae > Streptophyta > Magnoliopsida > Asparagales > Orchidaceae > Platanthera > Platanthera guangdongensis. Next base: position 139,945,774 of record CM077148.1, read on the forward strand.
TTAGCAACATTCTTTCTATTGAACAACTAATCAATGGTTGTCCAAATGTCTGCAGCAGCCTCACATCCAATGATGTGATCAAACAGTTCTGGTGACACGGCCCTCTTGAGAACAAACTACGCCTTTGCATTTGTTTTTCTCCAGAGCCTCACCTGCTCAGCAGTGCCAAATACAACAGTCACTTCCTGTCTGTCGTCAACACCGATGACCTCCCATAGCTCCTCACCTAGAAGGTAACTCTTCATGCATGAATTCCACTTCTTGAAGTTAGTCGGCGTTAAGATTTCAATGCCAAGACCTCTTGCATAGCTTAATTCCATTGCAACAACCGTTGGTTAACCTAACTTCTAGAAGCACAGAGCAGCAACACAGGTTGATCACCACTCAAGCACAGAGCAACAATACTGGTTGAACACCGCTCAAGCAACTGAACCTCGCTCTGATACCATGTTAAATTTTCTCAAAGCGATCAGCAAGGTAGCCTAAAGCCAAATTAATATTCTCAGAACTACCCAGATCACACTTTGATCATGCGGAAACCCAAGAAGCAAGTTAAACACCAAGTACAAATGGAAGAACAAGCAGGTCTCATATTCATTCACACTTCTTTATAAGGCGAGGTATACGTAGCGAGACATGATTTCGCTAGTACACAAGCTACAAATAGAGAACAAAACAAGTCGGGCGGACAGCACTGGAGACCGCCGAGACCGCCTAGTCCGCCAAGATTGCCGAAGCCACCCGAGCTGCAACTGCTGCAAGCCAAATAGCACACAGATTCTGTCGAGACCGCGAGGTCAAGCGGACAGACCATTATTCGCTGCATACTGAAGAATTGAGGAACAGACTGCCTACCCGCCTGTGACCGGCGGACATGTTATTGGAACTTGAACAAGCTAAAGCAGAAAACTGACAAGCTTCCAAAGCGACCAGCTGAGACCGTAGAGACCGCACACTTCAATACCCAACTCCTGGCTTCTTGAAGCTAGCCGCACGACCTGCACACAGCAAACCGTCAGCATTGCTCAACCTGCGCAGACAGAAAACCACAGACCGCAAAACTTGCCCAAGCCCAACTTACTGTTCACTCTGTTACTGTAAACGTGTCGGGGGGGTTCTATTTATAGGCGAGGTGAGGAGTGTGGTCACCACCCTAGTGAATAGAATCACCGCCACAGCCCGCGTGCTTACTCAACCCAATCCGCACGGACTTGACCAGACCATACCTCCAGGAGCCAGAACAAAAAAGCCAGTCCGCCTCTATGCGGGCTCACATGATGCCGACCTGCCTAAAACTGCCACAAAGCCAGTCCGCCCAAAGCAAACAGCGCTAGACCGCCACCCAATACAGCACGCGGACACCCCCGCAACATAAGCTACAACAACCTGCAATACCATATCACACAGACTCAGGAGACAGTCCACAGAGCTTGGCAAACAACACCACACCGTTAAGTGTCCATGACCAACAGGCAGTCTGCCCGGTCAACAACAGACTCTGCGGACACTGTGAACATTGAGAACTTGTCATAGCAAATGATCAAATCCAGCAGCCCACAAAGCACTAGCACCAGCACGTCGGACACAAAAGCTCCAGACCACCAACCAACAGGACAGTCCGCCCTAGGATGGGTAACATCCACTTCATCATGGATAGTTAGGCAAGAAGCAAGGCACCATCCACACAGATGCAGACTCCGCAGATGCCAAAGCATGGAAAAGGACAGAGTCTACAAGCTCTACCCGCACAGCTCTCCACAACGATCACCTGCCGGACTCCAACACCAGTCCGCGCAGTCCTCCACAGCAGAACATCGCGGCACCACCTAAGCTCAGCAAAGGCCATAGCCAAACTCCAAGGCCAGTCCTCAATAGCAGACAACACGGACTCGCCAGTTCGACAATCCTCCTGTTGAAGAATCCCAAACCGCCGGATAACAAGCTTGCAAAACCACAGGGCCCCAGATCAAGCCCTACACCAGGCCGCACAAGCCGCTCCTCAAGAACAGCCAAGCCACCAAGAAAGCCAGTCACCAGGCTGCACCAGGAGTCCGCCCAGGCTGTAGAATCAGTCCGCACAGGCCGCTTAGACCTCCTGGCCTGTCCAAAACCCACTTCCACTTCACAAATTTCAACAAAAATTGGTCACTTTTCTATTGACTGCTAGTTTAATCCCAGGAATTTTGCAACTCCTCATGTTAGCAATATGAGAAAGACCACTTATAATGCTAATACTCGTAGGGAGAGTAATCTAACAAGAGACCAAGGACCCAAACATGTTCGGGTTTCTAAGGCAAATTGAATTATAATTGCAGGTATGTCCAAAGGCCACCAAAACAACTATCTGGTATTTGGACAGTGCATGCTCTCGGCACATGACCGGGACAAGAAGCCTACTTCAGAACTATTCTCCAGTCTTGAACGGGGCAAAGGTCATCTTTGGAGGGTCAGACTGAGGAATTACTTAAGGTTATGGTATGATCTCTAATGGTAGAGTATCCTTCTCAAATGTGGCTTATGTTGAAGGATTGGAACACAATCTCATAAGCATAAGCCAACTTTGTGATAAAGGATATATTGTTGAATTTCATGCAGATAAGTGCTTGATAAAATCGATTGACAATATTGAAACGATTCTATCATGCACTCGAAGCAGAAATATACTTTGTTTAAATTTCATTTGTACAGACTCTTCTACCCCAGTGTGTTTTATGGCTAAAGATAGTGCGTCTCTCGGTGACAAATGTCACAAGAGATTAGCACATATTAATTTCAAAACTATTAATAAATTATTTTCACTGAATTTAGTACGTGATGCCCCCAAATGTCAAGTACGTCAAAGATAGAACTTGTAACGCCTGCGTAAAAGGCAAGCAAACAAGGGCTACCTTTAAAAATATTATTGGCAAAGATTCTAATAGATGTTTACTTCTGCTTCATATGGACTTGTTCGGTTCACTGCAAGTTAGAAGTTTAGGAGGTAAGGATTATATATTGGTTATTATTGATGATTACTCACGTATTGCATGGGTGTTTTTTCTAAAACACAAGTCAGATACCCTTGACATATTTACAAATATTATCAGATAGGTCCAGAATGAATACAACTGTTCCGTAGTCAATATCAGAAGTGACAAAGGAACATAGTTCAAGTCTAGGGCCATGATAGAATTTTGCGAAAGCTTGGGTATCTTTCATGAGTTTTCCTCTCCTCGTACTCCTCAATAGAACGGAGGAGCTGAGAGAAGGAACAGAACACTCATAGAGGCCTACAGGACCATGTTGAGTGATGCCTCACTTCCGAGATATTTTTGGGCTGAAGCCGTCAACACTGTATGCCACGTGCAAAATCGAGCACTCATAAACAAGAACCACAATAAGACACCTTACGAACTTCTAAAGGGCAGGAAACCGACTGTTTCATATTTTAGAATCTTTGGCTGTAAGTTCTTCGTCATTAACAATGGCAAGTATCATACTACCAAATTTAGCGAAAAGAGTTTTGAAGGTATTTTTGTAGGGTATAGTAGCCATAATAAGGCATATAGGATATTTAATAGAAAAACTCTGGTCGTAGAAGAATCCATACATGTTGTATTTGATGAGACGAGCTTGCTGCAAGGCAACTCTTCTAGTGTGTTCATTGAAGATGCGGGTACAATGTTAAAAGAACTAAATTTTGATGAACCTACTGAAGAAAAAGTTGAAAATTTCATCAAGATCACCACTCCAACCCCTATTGGAGATGTTGATGATCAAGATGAAGAAATCGTCCAAGTTGATGAAGTCACTCTAGTGATTGAAGTAGAAGTTCCAGATGCAAGGACTCTAGAGCTCAGGCATCTGAAGGATCACCCAATGGACCAAATCATAGGAGATCCCCAGGATGGTGTCAGAACTTGTAGATGTACAACTAACGAGAATTTATATTTGAGTTTTCTCTCACAAGTTGAACAGAAAAAGTTTGAGGAAGTAAACTCAGACGCATCTTGGATAATGGCGATGGAGGAAGAACAAAATCAGTTCAAGCGCTGTCAAGTATGGAAACTTGTTCCAAGACCCAAAGTTAAGAATGTCATTAGGACAAAATGGGTCTACATGAATAAGATGGACGAGGATGGAATGATCATAAAGAACAAGGCCAGACTCGTTGCCAAAGGATATCGTCAAGAAGGAGAAATCGACTATGACAAGACGTACTCTCCAGTGGCAAGGCTGGAGGCAATCATGTTTTTTCTAACATACGCAGCTCTTAAGGGCTTCACTGTCTATCAGATGGACGTAAAGTCTGCCTTTCTTAATGGTGACATAAAGGAAGAGGTGTATGTGAAACAACCTCCAGGTTTCGTTGATTCTAACTTTCCCAATTATGTTCATTTATTACATAAAGCATTATATGGTTTAAAACAAGCTCCTCGAGCTTGGTATGAGGCGATGTCTAGATTTCTTCTTAAAAACAAGTTCACATGGGGAAAGATAGATAAGACATTATTTTTTAGGGAAATAAAAAGCAAGATTTTGCTATTGCAAATCTATATCGACGACATTATTTTTGACTCTACTAACGACAACCTCAGCAAGAAGTTTTCTAAACTTATGCAAGGGAAGTTTGAAATGAGAAGTATGGGCGAGCTGAAGTATTTCTTAGGGCTTTAGGTGAAATAATCTGAAGATGGAATTTTCATCTCACAGACTTAGTTCACCAAAGAGCTAATTAAGAAATTTGGAATGGAGAACGCAACCTCTATGAGGACGCCAATAGGTTCAACTTCATCTCTAGACAAGGATGAGAAAGGGAAACCCTTTGATGAAAACAAGTACACAAGCATAATTGGATCTTTGCTCTACCTTACTGCTAGTAGACCAGACATAATGTTCTCAACATGTGTATGTGCTAGATTTCAAGTGAACTCTAATTAATCTCACTACGCTGCTGCAAAGCGGATTTTGAGATATCTTAAAGGTACACCAAATCTTGGCTTATGGTACCCAAGAAGTAATGATATCAAGCTAATTGGTTTTTCAGATGCAGATTTTGCAGGTAGCAAAGACAATATGAGGAGCACTTCCGGGACTTGCCAATTCCTTGGAAGAAGGCTCATATCCTAGAGCAGTAAGAAGCAGAACTATGTTGCAATTTCAACGGCTGAGTCAGAGTATATCTCTGCGGGCAGTGGTTGTGCAAAGTTACTATGGATAAAGAATCCATTTGAAGACTACAACATGAAGTTTCAAAACATTCCATTGTTTTGCGACTCCTCCAGCGCGATTGCAATAGCCAACAACAAGAATCAGTTTGAAGACTACAACATGAAGTCTCATAGCCGGACAAAGCACATAGTGCTGCGGTACCACTTCATCCGAGAGCATGTGGAGCATGGGGACATTGATCTACAATATGTACCTACAGACAGGCAGATTGCAGACATCTTCACGTAGCCGCTGGACGAGGCCAAGTTCTCGTTCTTCAAAACAGAACTTGGAACGCTCAACAAAGAAGATTAGAGAAGGTGGACTTACAACAAAGCTCAAATGTCAAGAAATCTGTCAAAAGTTGAAATTTGTCAAATTCAAACTTTATGACTCGAGTAAGATAAAGATCACTCGAGTATGAAGTAAGTCACTTGAGTACCTATCTGAACTACTCGAGAACTTCTTCAGCCACTCGAGTAAACCTACTCGAGTATTTCTTCAACCTACTCGAGTACTAAGTTGCCACTCGAGACATATAAAGAAATCACTCGAGTACTTCCAGTTTTCTCACTCGAGTACTATCATCTTTTCACTCGAGTACTGCTGATCCACTCGAGTATCAGGATGTCTATTTCTCAACTTCAATTCAAATTTTGTTATTCGCAACTCAAGGCTTATACCACCTCTTTCTAAGGTATGTTAGCTTAATTTACTTCTTAATTATCGATAAATTAGGGTTATATAAATAGAAAAGTCCAGATTTCATTTCTCTACACGAATCAAAATCCTCTCACTCGAGTAAGCCAAAAAACTCTTCGCCTTCAGTCGAGTGTCATAGAGCTTGCGCCATTTTCTTCCCCGCAGCAGATTTCTTTCAAATGTCTGGATCATGGCACCTTCCTCCAAGATTGGAATCGGCTCTAAACTCGTCACCGCAGGGATTGCCGAGTTATCTGATGATTTCAGGAATTTACTCATCCTTCTTGACACCCCCGACCTGATGTTTATTCTACAGAAACCATGCAAGATTCTATTTCCAGCGGTTGAAGAGTTCTTCAAGCACATTAAGGTTAGAAGGAATGATACAATTATCAAGACCAAAGTAAAGGTTATCAAGGTTAAGCTCTTAAAAAACTCTGTTTCCAACCTTCTTCGACTGTCAATGGTTGATGAAGAAGACCATCTCAATCTTGAAGATTCAGATAGGACATGTATGTTCTGTGGATTATCACCTGAAGTCCTCGCCATTCGTCGACCAGAACTCAATCCAGAGAGCAAGTTTCTTGTGGATATTATTAGAAAAATACTCCTATGCAAAACCAGTTCAATCAAAGACATTTCTAGTAACATGTTTGACATCATGACAACCATTATCTGTAGGAAGAAATTTCATTTTGGTATGTTAATTCTTGACAAAATCAGGGAAAGCATCAAGGCATTGAATTATGCAAGGATTATCTCTCTACTGCTACATGAGATCAATCCTGAGGTTTTCAACTTCTCCAAAATTCTACATCACATGAAGAAGTTCTCCATCTCATCCATTCAGAGGTGGGAGTTAAAGTTGCAGAATCCTGCTCAGGCTGCCATAGCTCATTATCAGCCATCTATAGAGGACAGAAGCCCATCTCCCTCACCATCTCATATAGCCAGCACATCTGGTGTAGGTGTTGAGGCGGAGCCTGCTCCTTCTGTTCCAGAAGATAGAGTACCTACTCCACCAGTTGCCACTTCCCCCCCCCCCTCCATCTACTCCTAAAGAAACACCATCAGATGCTCAGGTCCAAGAAAATATTTTATCTACAGAAGAAGCAACCAATGAGATGATTGAAGAACTAACTACTGATGAACCTCTTCCTCCCCTCCATTCAGAGCAACCTGCTGAACCATCCAAGCAACAAACACCAGTACCATCTGCCACTCATACTCCTCCCAGATCTCCTGTTCCATCTCCTAAATCCCCTGTTCAGCACTCTCCTGCTGCTGATAAAGAGCAGGTTGAGACTATTTTGATTTCTGATGAAAAAGAGCCATCCCCATAACCGGTGGAAGCTCCTTTAAAGAGCCTAGACTTCACTATCCCCACCTTCATCACTGAAGAAGGTGATGCCCTGATTCATACTACCAGAGCTAAGAGCTCAGTCACCATTGAAGATGTTATTCCATGGTCTGCTCCTCTTCCTCCAGTTCCTTCTAGTGCTGCTCCTCCTCCTGTTGCTGCAAATGCTATTGTTCATAAGATTGAATAGATGCTACTTGAACATAGAAAGTACTTTGACGACTCTCTCAAAGTTGTTCAAGATAAAGTTTCTGCTCTTGAGAAATAGATGAGTAGAGGATTTGCTGAGATTCAACATAATACAGATGAATTGAGACGGCTATTACAGATAGGTGGCAAAGCTCTAGACCACACAATCAATAGTCTTGGTCATGTTATGGATCAAGCTGTTACTGTTGCCAACAACCAGATTCAGTTAGAAAAGAAAGCCCAAGAGCACACATTCATGATCTATGAAGAGGCAGGGACTTTCAAAGAAGATGTTATAAATACTCTGACTGTAGATGTCAGAAAGGGTGAGAATTTAGTCAAGGAATATTTAGTGAAATCAGATGTCAACAAGCAAACACTCTGGGAAGCAAAGATGAAAGAAATTCATGATGATGTGTTGGGACAAATTCAAAGTGTAAAGTTTCATACTTATAATACTGCAGTGTGGATGCATAATCAGATACTCCCTAACTTTCCAGTAGATTTAAATGTTATTCTTGTTGGGTATTGTATCCACAATGTACCTGATTTGAAGAAGCCCCTGGACAAGCTAAGGTCAATAGACTATGTATTTGATAAACTCTTAAGTTGTGCTTGCAATTCCTCCACGCTAAGTGCACACCAATGTCAGGGTGCAGTAGGTCAATATACACGGGTCTACACGACGTAATCCCTCGTTAAGCAGATTAGTGTGTTGGCCTACGTGTACTCTCTCTATTGGAGTGCACTTACTTTCAAGTACAGGGTCGTTCATATGCAAGAGAAGACAAGGAGCAAGGATGGGTCAAAGAGCAGCTCTTGGGTGGAAAGACGAAAATTCGTCCAAGTAAAAGTCAACGAGAATCACCAAGTGATTCTCGCCGATTCGGCGAGAATCACCGAGTGATTCTCGCCGAATCGTCGAGAATCATTAGTGATTCTCGCCGACTTCTTCTGGCTACCTCAAAATGGTGCCAAGTAAGATTCGGCGAGAATCACTAATGATTCTCGCCGAACCATCGTTGGGTAGGTCTTGAATACCAAGTGAAAATCATTGAGAATCAACAAGGGAATCGTCGAGAATCACTCGGTGACTCTCGACGAATCGTCGAGAATCGTTAACTGATTCTCGTCGATTCGTCGAGAATCACCAATGATTCTCGACGAATTTTACTTGGCATTTTCTCTGGATCTTCCTGAACCGGATTCTGCCGCTGTCAATTTTCTGGACCGGGATTTAGGGATTTCTATTGTGGGTCCCACAAACGGTCATATTGGAGTTAGCTACAGTATATATATTCGGGTATTTTGAACAGTAAAAGACAGACAAACAGAGAAAAGAAATACGCGAGCACGGAAAACCCTAAGTCGCCGCTCCCGCTCCGCTCCGCCACCGCCGCTCGCGTCAAGTGGTCGCCGCTGTTGATCGCGTTTCTTCCCGATCTCCGGCGACAGAAGCTTAGCCAAGCTTAGAGTCTCACGGGTCTATCCAGAGATCTCTTATCTCTCGATTTGTAGATCGGGAAAGTGTTCCCCATCCGAATCGATCGAGACGACCGATCCTCGAGTGACCGTTGGTAGACCTAGCTAGCTTCGCTACGAAGTTTGGATCTCTAAAGATCAGCAGCCGCATATCGTCGTCGCCGCCGAACCCGTGAACCTTGCCGCCGCCAATCTTGTCGCCGCCAGTTCCGGGGAGATCCTCTACAAGAGAGCTAGGGTTGTAGACTCTTCGTTGACTTCACGAACACATCGTCGAACGAAGAGGAACACCGTAGTCTCCAAACGAAGTTTGTATCTCGTGTACATTCTATATTTACTTTTGTTGTAAAGGAACTTTTGTTCCGTGTTATAAGGGTTGGGTGCAACCCGTTTTGTGGGAGTGTAGACTCTCACGTGTGGAAGGGTTCCTTCCGATAGTGCAGGGATTGGATTTCAATCCTGTTGGAGAAGAGACCGAGTCGTCCCTTGTTGGGAGATAGGTCGAAGGGGGAAAGTGGATGTACCCAAGTCGGGGAACCACTATAAATTGCCTGTGTATTCTATGTGCTGTGCTTTTTATTTTTATTGTGCAGGTACATTCGTAAATTCCGCAAAAGCGCTACACGTCACCTATCCCCCCCCATAGGTGCACATAGTTGACACTAGGTGGACTTTCAAGTGGTATCAAAGCCAGGTTCCTCATCAAAAATGTTAACACCTTGAGTTGAATCCTGCCCCTAGTGTCAAGAAGAAGACAAACATCTACTATGGACGGGCTCAAGTTCTCCGACAAGATCCCAGTGTGCACCAGGCTCAACTTTCCGATCTGGAAGGAAAGAATCAGGTTCTACATGGAAGCAGTCGATCCTCGACTCTTCATGATCGTGGAGGAGGGACCTTATGTCCCCACTAAGGCCTCCACCATTGATCCCACCAAGAAGGTGCCGAAGACACTGTCTGAAATGGACAAATACGAGATGGTGCTAGTGGGACTGGACAAGAAGGCACGAAACATTCTGGTGAGCGCAGTTGATGATTCTATGATGCAAAACTTCAGCAACTGCAGGACAACACAGGAGATCTTGCAGTGCCTGATCATCCTAATGGAGGGCACGGATGAAGTGAGGGATGATCGGAGATCCCTCCTGAACCAAAAATATGAGGCCTTCAGGCAAGGGCCTAAGGAAGAGATCGTAGTCACCTACGAGAACTTCCTAAAGATTGTCAACGCCCTCAAGGGCTACGGAAGAGTGTTCACTAATGGTGAACTCAATGACAAATTCCTTAGGTCCCTTACTAAGGAATGGGACACAAAGATCTGCGCCATCAGAGAATTTGGCAGACTAGCAGAAACTGATCCACAAATCCTGTTTTGGAAGCTGATGTCCTATGAGCTTCAGCTGAACACCAGGAAAGCAAAGGAAGAAGCAGAGAAGGCTGCTGCAAAAGAAAAGACTGTGGCCCTAAAAGCCAGTTACTCCAGAAAAGGCAAGGGTGCGATGTCATACCGTGCGAGGAATAAGGAAGAGGAGGAGGACTCTGAACCATGCTCCTCCGGCTCAGAGCTGTCGGAGGAGGATTTCTCCCTCATCACCCGAGAGTTCAAGAAGTTCCTCAAGATGAGGAATCAAAGAAAGAAAGCCAGCTCCTCCTCCAGGCTTTAGAAGAAAAATTATTCTTCTGACAGGTATGCATCTAAACCTAACAAACAACGCTCTTCTGACATTATTTGCTTTGGATGCAATAAGCCAGGACACGTCGTGGCCGACTGCTATCAAAGCAAAAGAGAAAAAGGGAAAGGAGAGGAGCTCAAATCCTCTAGAGACAAGAAGAAGGAGCGGAGCTACATCGCCAAACGGCCAAAGACACTGAGTGAGTCTGACTCCTCAGACTCTAGTGATGATGAGGAAGCCTACTTCGGGCTGGTGGGTCGCTCGGACTCAGAAGGAGAATGCCCCCATTTATTGGGAAGGTAAAAGCTCACACCCCTCTCTCCGACTCCGACTCTAATCCTGAGTCTCAGGATGATGAACCTGAGGATGGCCCTTCGGCCCTTGAAGCTGAGCTCCTCGATAAGTATGAGCTTCTGCTCAACACTTTCGATGAGTGCCGTAAGAGACTGAAGGCTGAGAAGAAGGAAGTAAAATTCCTAAAGGGTGAGTGTGTATCCCTAAGGGAAGAGGTCACTAGCTTGATTTCTCTCCGACAGGAGCACCTTGACCTGACTTCAAAGCATTCAGAGTCTTTGAAGCTCCTTGATCTTAAGCAGGAGGAAGTCGACAAGTTGGAAGAACTACTTGCGGCAGAAAGGAAGATCGTCAAGAGCTTCTCTATGCCAAAAACAGTTCTTTCAGTCGTTGATACCTTCTCTGCTCAGGCCAAAGGAGCTGGCTTGGGGCATATAGGGGTATCTGGTTCTTCATCTAGGAGAAACAAGAACCAGAGGAAGAATAAGGCCACCTAGAAGGCCTCTGCTGATGAAAAGGGTAAGGCTCCTCTTAGTCCTGTTGCGTTCAGAAAGCCTGGCTTTCCTTGCAGCCAACATGACTTTGAGTCAACATTTGGGCATCATTTCCGGCCCTCGGTTGCAAAGCCAAAGAGCCGGTATGACGGTTGGAACTTTCCCCGGAACTTCGGTGAGAGTGCCTTCAAGGCACCTTATGAGGAAATCCACATGGGAAATTATGGTCTGTTCTCTAGTGGCCATAATGGAAAGAAGGCACCAAAAGCTAAGCCTGTTATACAGAAGGTGACAAAGTCATGTGACTGTTGTCACCATGAGGCCTCCACCTCCAGATCCAAGGCCCCAGCAGTACCCACCGTTCCCATGGTAAGGTAGGAGCCTAGGAAGAGGTACAACAGATTCGACTGTTGGTGATGTGGCAAAGTCGGTCACTTTGCCGTGGATTGTTGGTTTAATCTAAGGAATTACGAGACTCCCTATGTTAGCAATGCGAGACCGACCACTCGTATGGTTAACCAACCGAGGGGGATTGTGCTAACCAGGAATCTAGGACCCAAGTTCGATTGGGTTCCTAATGCAAATTAATTTTGTTTTGCAGGAATGTCCAAAGGCCACCAAAACGCCGATCTAGTATTTGGACAGTGGATGCTCCCGGCATATGACCGGGACAAGAAGCCTGCTGCGTGATTACACTCCAGTCGAGAATGGACCCAAAGTCATCTTTGGAGGGTCAGATCGAGGAGTCACCAGAGATTACGGTATGATTTCCAACGGTATAATCTCTATCACCGACGTGGCTTATGTTGAAGGGTTAAACCATAACCTGATCAGTGTAAGTCAGTTATGTGATAAAGGTTATGACGTTAAGTTCTGCAAGGATAAATGTCTGATAATTTCACGTACCTCTTCTGAAACAGTATTATCAGGCATTAGGAGCAGAAATATCTTCTGTTTAGATTTTCTCAGTTTAGATTCATCTACCCCCGTATGCCTTGTGGCAACAGGCAGTGCATCTCTTTGTAAACAATGGCACAAGAGATTGGCACATATTAATTTCAAGATAATTAGTATGTTGTTTTCTAAGAACTTGGTAAGGGATGCTCCCAGTATCAAGTGCATCAAAGATAGCCCCTATCCTGCATGCCAGATGGGCAAACAGACTCGGGCTACCTTTAAGAGCATCGCAGACAAAGACTCTTCCCGATGTCTTTTCCTTTTACATATGGACTTGTTTGGTCCAATGCAAGTTCATAGCTTGGGAGGCAAGTCCTATACGCTAGTGATAGTTGATGATCATTCTCGGTTTACATGGGTGTTCTTTTTGAAACGAAAGTCATATACGTTTGACATCTTCACTAATTTTGTCAAGCAGGTTCAGAACGAATTTAACTGCTCCGTGGTCAAAATCAGAAGTGACCATGGAACAGAATTCGAATCTGGTGCTATGACAGAATTTTGTGAAGAACAAGGTATCTTTCATGAGTTTTCCTCCCCGTGCACTCCTCAGCAAAATGGAGTTGTGGAGAGGAGAAATAGAACTCTCATTGAAGCCTGCACGACAATGTTGAAAGACGCTTCTCTCCCGAAATACTTCTGGGCAGAGGCTGTCAATACAGCTTGTCATGTACAAAACCGAGCATTGATCAACAAGCATCATCGTAAGACGCCCTACGAGCTACTGAAAGGCAGGAAACCAACCATGTCCTACTTGAGGATTTTTGGTTGCAGATGCTATGTACTGAATAATGGGAAGTACCCGCGTACTAAATTCGGTGAAAAATGCTTCGAAGGCATATTCATGGGCTATAGTTCCCATAGTCGGGCATATAGGGTCTTCAATAAGAAAACCCTAGTGGTAGAAGAATCAATAAATGTTGTATTTGATGAAGGAAGTTTGCTTAACAGCAATTCTTCCAGTAGTATTCTTGAAGATGCAGGTGCTCGACTTGAACAGCTAAGTCTGGATGAGACCGCTAAAGATGACGCTCCTAAGTACGTCAAAGTTTCCACCTCCACGTCATCTGAAAATGTTGAAGATCAAAATGGAACAAATATCTTAGAAGAAGGAGAAGCCCAAGAAGTAGTCGAAGCTCCAGACGCCATACTTCTTGAGCTCCGGCACGTGAGGGATCATCCTAGAGATCAGATCATCGGAGATCCTCGTGTCGGTGTCAGAACTCGAAGAGGTACTATTAACGAAGTATTGCATCTTAGCTTCCTGTCACAGGTTGAGCCAAAGAAGTTCGACGAGGCGAACAAGGATGCGGCATGGATTCTGGCCATGTAAGAGGAACTACATCAATTCGAACATTGCAATGTTTGGACGCTGGTTCCCAGACCATACAAGCAGAATGTGATTGGCACGAAGTGGATCTTCAAAAACAAGCTGGATGAACATGGTGTCATCGTAAAGAACAAGGCCAGGCTGGTGGCTCAAGGTTACAGACAGGAGGAAGGGTTTGACTTCGACCAGACCTTCGCACCAGTAGCACGGCTCGAGGCAATCAGGTTGTTCCTGGCGTATACTTCACACAAAGGATTCACAGTCTGTCAAATGGATGTGAAATCGGCATTCCTGAACGGAGACCTGAAAGAGGAAGTATACGTCGCTCAACCCCCAGGTTTTGTCGATCCTACTTATCCCAATCATGTTTATTTTCTTAATAAGGCCTTATATGGGTTGAAACAAGCTCCACGAGCTTGGTATGAGTCTTTATCTAGTTTTCTTCTTGAGAACAAGTTCTCTAGAGGTAAAATAGATAAAACATTGTTTCTCAGGGAAGTCAAAGGCAAGATTTTGCTGGTGCAAATCTATGTCGATGACATAATATTCGGCTCAACGGACAATAATCTTTGCAAAAAGTTTTCTAAATTTATGCAAGGAAAGTTTGAAATAAGCAGTATGGGAGAGCTCAAGTATTTCTTAGGACTTCAAGTGAAACAGTCTGCGGATGGAATCTTCATCTCTCAGACGAAGTTCACAAATGAACTCCTTAAGAAATTCGGTATGGAGAGTGCAACATCTAGCAGGCAGCCGATGTTGCGCACAACTCAGCAGGCAGCTGTTGCGCACAACTCCTATGGATCAGAAACCAGTTAGCCGACTACGACCTTCAGTTCAAGGAAGTTCCAATGTACTGCGACTCCTCCAGTGCAATTGACATTGCTAACAATCCTGTCTCGCACAGCAGAACGAAGCATATTGAAGTGCGCTACCACTTCATTCGGGAGCACGTGGAAAACAAGGACATCTCTCTCTGTTATGTCCCCACGGACAAGCAAATTGCTGATATATTTACAAAGCCCTTAGACGAGGTCAAGTTCAATCTTTTCAAGACTGAATTAGGGATGCTCAATTATGAGGAATGAAGACTCCAGAAGCTCCAGGCTCGTGCACGATCTGAGGGGGAGCAAGGAAATCAAGTGTGAGCACGGACGCAAGAACTGAGGGGGAGCAAGGGGTCAAATGCTACCGCCCCGATTTGCAGAAGCCGAAAAGGGGGAGATTACCCTCTCGGCCAAGGCTAAGGTGGCTCCAAGCTTGCTCCCAAGAAATTGGTATTGGTAAGGGATAACTCACTCAACTCAATGTTAAGTTTATGGTTTTCATTCCCATTTACTCTATTCACCTTAGCTTGTAGGGTTTAGGATTCTTCAAATAGGGGGAGATTGTTGGGTATTGTATCCACAATGTACCTGATTTGAAGAAGCCCCTGGACAAGCTAAGGTCAATAGACTATGTATTTGATAAACTCTTAAGTTGTGCTTGCAGTTCCTCCACGCTAAGTGCACACCAATGTCAGGGTGCAGTAGGTCAATATACACGGGTCTGCACGACGTAATCCCTCGTTGAGCAGATCAGTGTGTTGGCCTACGTGTACTCTCTCTATTGGAGTGCACTTACTTTCAAGTACAGGGCCGTTCATATGCAAGAGAAGACAAGGAGCAAGGATGGGTCAAAGAGCAGCTCTTGGATGGAAAGACGAAAATTCGTCCAAGTAAAAGTCGACGAGAATCACCAAGTGATTCTCGCCGATTCGGCGAGAATCACCGAGTGATTCTCGCCGAATCGTCGAGAATCATTAGTGATTCTCGCCGACTTCTTCCGGCTACCTCAAAATGGTGCCAAGTAAGATTCGGCGAGAATCACTAATGATTCTCGCCGAACCCATCGCTGGGTAGGTCTTGAATACCAAGTGAAAATCGTTGAGAATCAACAAGGGAATCGTCGAGAATCACTCGGTGACTCTCGACGAATCGTCGAGAATCGTTAACTGATTCTCGCCGATTCGTCGAGAATCACCAATGATTCTCGACAAATTTTACTTGGCGTTTTCTCTGGATCTTCCTGAACCAGATTCTGCCGCTGTCAATTTTCTGGACCGGGATTTAGGGATTTCTATTGTGGGTCCCACAAACGGTCATATTGGAGTTAGCTACAGTATATATATTCGGGTATTTTGAACAGTAAAAGACAGACAAACTGAGAAAAGAAATACGCGAGCACGAAAAACCCTAAGTCGTCGCTTCCGCTCCGCTCCGCCGCCGCCGCTCGCGTCAAGTGGTCGCCGTTGTTGATCGCGTTTCTTCCCGATCTCCGGCGACAGAAGCTTAGCCAAGCTTAGAGTCTCACGCGTCTATCCAGAGATCTCTTGTCTCTCGATTTGTAGATCGGGAAAGTGTTCCCCATCCGAATCGATCGAGATGACCGATCCTCGAGTGACCGTTGGTAGACCTAGCTAGCTTCGCTACGAAGTTTGGATCTCTAAAGATCAGCAGCCGCATATCGCCGTCGCCGCCGAACCCGTGAACCTTGCCGCCGCCAATCTTGTCACCGCCAGTTCCGGGGAGATCCTCTCCAAGAGAGCTAGGGTTGTAGACTCTTCGTTGACTTAACGAATACGTCGTCGAACGAAGAGGAACACCGTGCTCTCCAAACGAAGTTTGTATCTCGTGTACATTCTATATTTACTTTTGTTGTAAAAGAACTTTTGTTCCGTGTTGTAAGGGTTGGGTGCAACCCGTTTTGTGGGAGTGTAGACTCTCACGTGTGGAAGGGTTCCTTTCGATAGTGCAGGGATTGGATTTCAATCCTGTTGGAGAAGAGACCGAGTCGTCCCTTGTTGGGAGATAGGTCGAAGGGGGAAAGTGGATGTACCCAAGTCGGGGAACCACTATAAATTGCCTGTGTATTCTGTGTGCTGTGCTTTTTATTTTTATTGTGCAGGTACATTCGTAAATTCCGCAAAAGCGCTACACGTCACCTATCCCCCCCCCCCCATAGGTGCACATAGTTGACACTAGGTGGACTTTCAACTCCTCATAATTTGAATCCCCTAGATCCAGCTCTAATTCCTCATCCTTCCTTCTCTCCAATACCCAATGGCTTTGAAGGCCCTCCTCTAGACTCTTATGCTCAGGTTTGGGAGGCTGATCCAGCAGACATTTTTCTTCAAGCTCCTCCTGAAATTCACATTCCAAAGAAGAGAAGATATGGTGATGGAGCCTCTGCCAGTAGGTCTATTCCAGTTCCAGATTCAGAGAAAAGGAAAGCTCCAGAATTTGCAGAAATTTGGTCTCCTACTTCAAAGTCACTCATTCTTGACACTCTCAAGCTAGTTATGGACTTCAATGAAAATAGACATGATCATTATAGCTCCCAAGAATGGGACTTGTATGAGAAGTCTATGACAAAGAGAAGACTATATGATAGAGAACATGGAAGAAACAACCCTGCTGCTCCTCCAAGGCCTCCAAAGTACTATCCTAAGCCTTACAGTTATCAGAGAAGACAACAGGAAAAGAAAGATAAACAACAACAACCTCAGCAAACCCAAGCTTAAGCATGAAGAAGTTATAAGAGTGTGGTTAAGAATTGCGTAGAAATGACTTTTGGACAATCTTATTTATATAATTCTTAATTTTGATCATTTACACTTTGCTTATATTTTGTGTGCTTATTACTTTGATTTCTATCCTGCATATCTAGTTCTTTATTTGTCTATATAATTCATCTTAGTGTAGAGAGTCCTGACTTCTATAAATAGGGGGAGATTGTTGGGTATCGTATCCACAATAACCCAGATTTGATGAAGTCACCCTTGAACTAAGATGAATTAAGTTGTATTTAATGTATTGTTTGAGTTATGTGTTTGCAGGACTAAATTGACAAGTGTAGAACAATGTCAGTCTATAATGGGTCACCAAACATTGGACCATATAATGTAATCCCTCATTGTGTGATCCATGATGTTGACTCATGTGTAGCCTCTCTATTGGGATACACTTCATGTTTCAAGCACTAGGATTGATTGGAGAAAGAAGTGTTGCTGATTTTATTGAAGAAAGGAAAATTCTCTTGAAGGAAAATTTTTCTAAGTATTTCACTCGAGTAGAAGTTTAAGTACTCGAGTTATGCACTTAGTAACTACTCGAGTAAGTCTATCTGAACTCGATTAAGGGATGTGGCTCTCGAGTAGTCTAAATATAGCTCTTGAGTGGCCAAGTTCATTACTCGAGTAGACTTTCTCTTATTCTCGAGTTAACAGATTTTTGTCTCAGAAAATATTCCAAGTCCTTTACTCGTGTAGTCATGTTAACCACTCGAGTAGATAAGTCTTTTTTCTCGAGTTACAGAAGAAAGATTCTCATGTTGTTTTAACCGCACTAGAGTAGTCAAGTTCATGTACTCGAGTAGTCTTTCTACTACTCGAGTAGCCCAGGTCCAAAACTTGAGTGACCAACGTTTAACTCTCAGAATGTTTCTAAATCTTGTACTCGAGTAGCAGAATTCTTTACTCGAGTAGTTAATCTACTTCACGAGTAGTCTAGTTTTAGTACTCGAGTTACCAAAATTTATCTCCCAAAAAAATTCGCCAAGTCTTTGACTCCAGTAATCCTTCTACCTCTCGAGTAGTTTATTTCTACCTCTCGAGTAGTTCTTCTCCACGTCTCGTGTATACTGTCTAGCATTCGAGTAAATCATATTTCACTCGAGTGATTACTCATGATGTTCTGAATTTTCTCAAGGAATACATCTCGAGTTGTCTGTTTCTATCCTCTTGAGTAATCATATTTGTACTTGAGTAGCTCATCTTTTACTCGAGTAAATCAGTCAAATTTTCCAGAATTTTGCTAAGTCCATAACCGACGGGATTTTCAAATGTTGTGACGTGATTGGTCCACATGTACGTCATTAATGCTAATTATGACCGTTAGGTAGATCTTATATAAGGTCTTGTCAAATTCGACTAACCCTAACAAGTTGTCAAGATTTATTCTAAGAAATCTGAATCCAATTTTCTCTGTCCAAAAAAAGAAGCCGCCGCCGCCGATCTTCGTTCAGATCGCCTAGGGTTTTCGATCAAGAAGATTCAGATCAAGGTTGACTTATAGATCAAGATTGTTCTTCAACTCCTCATCATCTCTCAGATTATGTGAGTCAAAGAAATTCTAGATCCAGATCTTGACGAGCCTCTTCTTCAGCATTTTCTGATAAAGCCGCAACGATCAAAGAAAAAGAACTTGGCCGAGATTTTCCAAATCTGAGAAAATTACTGTTTGTATTTCATTTTCTCCATTTATTTTTGTAGGAGATTCTTCTCCGAGTGTAGGAGATTTTGTCTCCGAGTTGTTGGAAGTTTTTATCTTTCGAGTGAAGATCCGTGTCGTGGATCGAGATTGTAGGAACTTTTCTTCGAGGCGTAGGATTGGATTACAATCCGAGATAGTGGACTAGCCGAGTCTAGTGCTTTGCTAGATCGGTGAGGGAAAGTGGATGTTCCAAAGGTTGAGGAACGACTATAAATCTCTTATCGTCTGTGATTGCTTGGTAGATTTTTGTGCGCATAGATCTCTAAATTTTTATTCCGCAAAAGACGCACAACTCACCTATTCACCCCCCTCTAGGTGATTTAGGTAGACAACTTAATAACTTTCATACCCATAGGGAGACTCAACTCTAAGCAGTAGATTATTATACACATTCATTTAATCATCATATCACATTTCCATGAATTAACCTCATCCAATTCCTTCTTAAAGTCAGGCAGTCACAATCAATTATGCTTTCATATGAATATCACTTGTATAATCAGATGTATCAAATTATTTGTTCTCTACCATACCCAAACCATTTGTTTGTCGATCTCCGTCAAACCGTTGTTATAATCGTGTTCCACCAAACCAATTGATTACTTAAGGATCTATCAACTAAATCCCATCAATCATTTGTTTAGCACAATCACCAATAGTTTAAGTTTAGCAAATCACATGCAAACCTCAACATTAATCTACTATGACTTCTCTTCCAAGTTCGAAACCAGTTCTACACTAACCCTAGAATAATATGTACACAAGACTTGACTATACATATACATTGACTGGGCATTCCCGAGTCTACAGTACTCGTATAAAGACGTGTAACCATCCATTGTAAAGGTCTTTCCAAGGGCAATGACTTTTGTGTCTAGTCAAAGGCCCAGATCTGGTCATATCATACCCGAAAACGGCATTGAAGTTTGCTACGCACATAAAATAGATTTCGACAAGCATCTTAAGGCAAGATAAACGACATCAGTTCATCTTCATCCTTTAGACATTTATTCAAAGTTATATATAGAAATTCCTCCTCCCATATTCACCCTCGTTAGACCATTTCTCTTCACGAAACCAAATCCACCATCTTCACAAGAAGAGAGGAGAGGTTGAAGACAAAAATTCTCTAGGGCGCATGCCTTAGCATGGTCTTTACCTAGGAGATATTCATCTCACAAGTCAAACTCTTTTGATTCAACATATCTCCTAGAAAATAACTATAGATATAGCACCAAGGGAGAGGGTAGGAATCACACCTAGTTTCTGAATGTTCCGGCCATGGATCTCGTCACTCTCCTTAGAGGCATCTTCCTCCTTGTTGGTGTTGTTCTTTACGGGGAAAGCGAAATGAAAGACTTTCCCAGGAAATCCAACTCCGGCCACTCCTTCTCTTCCATCGGTTTTGGCAAGTAACAGTTAGGGCACGACAAGAATGAAGTGATGGCTAGGGTTTTCCATAAATCTCCTTTTATAAAAGGAATTAGGGTTGAAGCGCTTTGCCACGTGTCACCCTACTGTTGGACCGCCTATTATTACATTAAATATGTCCTTTTGAAAAGAGTCCAATTTAAGTCATTTAGCGCTAATCCTGAAGTTCCGATTCAAACCGTGTATAGAAATCAGAAACAGTGGGCCGAAAATATGCTAAGTCGAATTCATCGTATATAGCATACTCACTCGACGAATCATCGAGATTCATCGTGATCACCCGATGCCATATATAAGTTCACCACTTCCAAGTAAAAATCATCAAATGTACTTCCTTTACTCGACGAATCGTCGAGTGGCATCGAGTTCACTCAACACACTCGACACCTACAGCCTCAGAATAACACTAAGTAAAAATGTTGAGTCTGCTTACCCTTACATGACGAATCATCGAGTGGTGTCGAGTGCACTCAATGCAGTTGATGCCTATATCATTCATAATATTTCTAAGTCAAAAGCAATGAGTGCATTGAGACCACTCAACGTCGTGTTCACTCTGCTCAATGCCAACAACATTCCATAGTTTCTAAGTAAAAAACATTGACTGCGTTGAGACCACTCAGCGCCGCGTTGACTTCACTCAACACCAATAACTTTCCAAAGTTTCCAAGTCAAAAGCATTGAGTGCGTTGAGACACTTCAACACAGTGTTGACTTCACTTAACGCCATCAGCGGAAGTTAAAAGCGTTGAATTCACTTCATTTTATTCGACGAATTGTCGAGTGGCGTCGAGTGAACTCAACACACTCGACTCCTACAGTTCTCAAAATAATTCTAAGTAAAATACATTGAGTGGTGTTGAGACCAGTCAACACCTCAGCTTATTCTGTTGAATGATATTGATTGGTGTTGAGTCCACTCAACGCCTCAGCTTTTTCGTCGAATGGCATTGAGTGGTGTTGAGTCCACTCAACGCCATGAGTCCAAATAATATTCTAATTAACAATTCTTTCAAGTGGTGCTGAGTCCACTCAATGCCTCAGCATCTAGAGTATTTCTAAGTTATACTTCATCAAATGGCGTCGAGTGCATTCAACGCACTCAAAGCCTTTAGTTTCTAGAATTATTCTAAGTAAAATCTGCTCTATTCGTCAAGTCCGATCGACTCACTCGATGCCTCCCGAGCCTGAGTCAATTATCTTGACTCAAAACGCACGCGACAGGCCTTGCGAGAAATGGGACGTTACAAATCCTATAAACAAAATAAAAGATTTCGTCCACGAAATCAGGCTAAGGTTGTGGGGGAGTGAAGCACGAATAATATAATAAAATTTTAAACTTACCTTGTGAAAACAACTTCGGGTAGCGCTTTTGCATCAAAGCCACCGGCTTCCAAGTGTATTCTTCTTTCCTATGATTATACCATTGGACCTTTACAAACGCTACACTTTTTTGCCGCAAGCACCTTGTCTCGATTTCCACTAAACATACCGGCTCCAGTCGAACGGATCTATCAGTTTCCACAACTCTATCTGCTGTGAGGACATATTTGTCAGGCCGTAGTAGTGCCTTCCAGAGCAACGATGCATGGAAGAAGTCGTGCAAATTTTCTAGCTCTGGTGGTAACTCCAGTCGAAAGGACAAAGGGCATATTATCTCCAATAAAGCATAGGGCCCCACATATCTCGAGCTGAGCTTCTTCATACCATGCAGTCGCGACACTCCATGCATTAGTCTGATATTCAAGAATACCTTGTTACTCACTTGAAATTCTACCACATAATGCTTCACAATATAGTACTTTTCTTGCCGACTTTGAGCCTCAAGAAAGCGATCTCGTATCAATCTAACAAGTGCATCGGTGTCATCAAAATACTCTATCCCCAAAACTTTTGGATCTTCATCCTGTACCCATGACAATGGAGTTCCACACCTTCTGCCATAAAGTTCTTCGTGGGGAGCCATCCCAATGCTAGCTTGATGGCTATTTTTGTACAAAAATTCTAACAGTGATAGGAGCCTTTCCCACTGTTCTCCTATATCCAATACACACAGTCTCAAAATATCTTGCATTGTCCCGATGGTCCTCTCAGACTGACCATCCAACGGAGGATGAAAAGTTATGTTGAAGGTAAGACGAGAGACTAGATATGCTTGTACTGCCTTCCACTCCTTAGAGGTAAAGCAGCCATTACGATCAGAGACTACCGTCTTAGGAACGCCATGGTACCGTATAAATTTCTCCACAAAGAGCCACACTAAAACATCCACATGCGCCTCCTTCTTTATGGGGATAAATCTGGCCACCTTCGTCAAGCGATCTACAATCACCAAAATTGAATCAGTCCCAAAGCGCGAGCGAGGCAACCTGTGAACAAAGTACGTGGAGATGTCCTTGAACATCCATTCAGGGATGGGTAATGACTATAAAAATCCTCTGGGGCTCTTTCACTCCACCTTCACCTTCTAACAAGCCTCACAGTGTGTAATATAACAATTGACAGCTTTCTTCATTCCTGGACAAAACATGGTCTTTCGCAAGTCGCTATACATCATAGAAATCACGGGATGCACCGAAGAATTAGAGCAATGTCTTCTCTCAATATATCTTCTCGCATTTCCTCGCCCTTGGGAATGAAGAGTCAGCCATGGAAATGAAAGAGGTCATCCTTTACCGTATACTCTTTCGCAGATCCATCTTCAATAGACTTAATCACAAGGTCCAGAGCTGCATTCTTCCCTTGCTCTACCCGAATACGATCTCGGATGTCACATACTATACTCATAGAAGATAGGTACTCATTATACTCTTCATAATGATCTTTATACACTAGTGTGACCTCCAACTCCTCGAGCATTCGAGCTAATTCCATACTCATCAACCGAGACTCAGGGCTTGATTCCGGTGCCTCTCGGCTCAAAGCATCGCCTACAGAGTTTGCTTTTTCGGGCTGGTAGTTCAAGGTAAACTCGTAATCACACAAAAATTCTAACCACCTTCGCTGTCTCATATTCAACTCCTTTTGAGTATGAACATAGTTTAAATTCTTATGGTCCAAAAATATCTCGTAGTGGACGCCATATAGATAGTGCCTTCAGACCTTTAAGGCGAACAACACTGCCCCAACTCCAAATCATGAATCAAATAATTGGCTTCATGCTTCTTCAGTTGCCTTGAAGCATAAGCTATCACATGCCCATGCTGCATCAATAATACTCAAAGGTGACCATTCCTTCACAGTAAGCACCTTGGTCGGATCCACAGCTAGTTCAGCACCACTGATCATATGGACTAAGAAGGCAACTTTTTGGAGCCAAAATTCACACTTGCTGAACTTGGCAAACAATGTATGCTCCTTTCACTTCTTTAGAACCAAGATTAAGTGTTCCACATGCTCCTCTGTCTTCGAATAGACTAAAATGTCATCGATGAAGATGATGACAAAAACATCTAAGTATGGCTCAAACACCTTGTTCATCAAACTCATGAACGCTGAAGGGGCATTTTTCAGCCCAAACGGCATCATGGTGAACTCATATAGACCGTACCTCGAGCAAAATGTCATTTTTTGAATGTCCTCTATATCCTCAACTAGTAGTGCCCCGAGCGCAGATCCAGCTTGGAAAAACAGTATGATCCTACCAACTGATAGAATAACTCATCGATCTGGGGTGGAGGATAGGTGTTCCTCACCGTTAAATGATTGAGTTCCCGATAATCTATACATAACCATAGCATTCCATCCTTCTTCTTAACAAATAGAACAGGGGCTCCCCAAGGCGATGAAATGGGGCAAACGAACCCTGAATCTACTAATTCTTGCAGTTGAACTCTAAACTCTGTGAGTTTCTTCAGGGCCATTCGGTAAGTGGTCCTAGAGATGGGCTTGGCACCCGATGCTAACTTAATATGAAAGTCCACCCCTCAATGTGGGGGTAATCCTGACAATTTCTCAGGGAATACCTCAGGGAAATCCCACACTATTTGCATGTCTTTCAATTCGACTACCATCTATGTTAGTTCAAAAAAGATCATATATACTTCATCCCCCCTCATATGGGCTTTAAGGTCTGAATTGAAGATAATAACATACGGGGTGTGAAAGTTATTTACTTAAGGTTAGCTAGTCACCTAGAGGGGGGGGGGGGTGAATAGGTCTTTGAAATTTTATTAGTCTTTATATTATTTTCTATATTTTGTGAACTAGAGCTTGTCCTTAGGTCCTACAATATGAAAGAAAACAAACAACACAGCCAAGCACACAAGTGTTTATAGTGGTTCTCCAATTGGGTACATCAACTTTCCCTCCCACCTATCCAACTATTTTGTTGGACTAGGCACAAACTCCACCAATAGTCTTTATGTTGTTTTCCTTCTTGTGTGAACTAGAACTTGTCCTTAGGTCCTGCAATATTAAAAAAAACAACACAGCCAAGCACACAAGTGTTTATAGTGGTTCCTCATTTTGGTACATCCACTTTCCCTCTCACCTATCCAACTATTTTGTTGGACTAGGCACAAACTCCATCAATATGCTCCTCAGAGCTTACACCTCAGGCCCTCAGCCTTACACACAAGTTCTCTTCAAAACCCATGCTCAAAACCACAAGGGTTCCTACCTCAGGGCCCTGCAGAGCTCCTACAGCTCCACTGACCACCTACCTCATCCTTATCCCTAAGGCCTACAGCTCAGGCTTTTCAGCCCTTCATCTTCAGGCACAAAGTCCTACCCTCAGAGTATTGCAGCACTCCTACAACTCAGTATAAATTCAGGTACCTACCTCTGTGCCCTTCTAGGCACCTACAGGTCAGCCTCCTCCAAGGCCTACAACTCAGTGACACACTTATCACCTACAGCTTAGTGACTCACTAGTCACCTACCTCAGCCTTATTTATATTGCGTACTACTCAGGTTGGGAGAACATCCCTAATATCAGATCCACACTTGGATCCTACCTCAGTACCCCAGCAGGGCACCTACTTCAGTGAATAATTAGTCATCTACAGCTCAGGCCAAAAGTCCCTACAACTCAGATTCAAGTAAATTGAATCCTACAGTAGTTCATACAAGATGAAATAAATTTAAAACAACTGACTCATAGATAAATCTCTGAGTCTACCTTACTGGACTGAGCAGATATCAGTCCAACCCACTAGCTATAGAAGGAATGAGTCTTCTTCTACAGCTAACTCCTTTGTTGTACTGGTGAACAACTATCTGCTATTGAATGCTAATAGCCTTACACACAACTAACTTCTTACTGAATAGATGAATCAGCTGCCTTGTTCTGGAGAGAACAATCCTGCTGAACCTGAGAGAGCTTCAGCTTTCTTTCTTTGCCTTCTGGCTAACTCTGCTGGACTTTTTTTCTTTCAAGCTTATCGGAGAAGATGAAGTCCAGCCACCTCTATTTCCTATATTTTCTTCTCGTGTTCTGTGTTTTTCTTTTGTCCAGTTAAGCCTAATCCTTTTCTTTTCTTTTTTATATTTGTTGATTTGAATCAACGGCACAATTGAGGAGTGGGCCCAACCAACGATTGGTGAGCGCCACCTACCTCAGAAAATGATAAAGCAGCTTTCAGCTCTACCGCAGCTTTCCCACAACGGCTTCATGTAATTTGACTTTGTTGACTTCTTGGTGACGTCAGTAGTGGTCACCTTGGTGTTGCTGTAGCTTTCTCGTAGCGATTTGAACCTCTTTGACTTGTTGACTTTTGATGACGTCAGTAGCGGTCATCATATTCTGGACTTATAAAAAAATTCCATATCTTCAATAAGCATTGAGTGATGTTAAGTCACTCAACGCCATCTGTCTTGGCTCTCAGTGCTTCTTGACTTGTGAATTTTCACTGCCTTCATCTCAGCAGTTCTTTCTCAGCTGTCTCAGCAGTTTCTTCTTAACAGCTGAGACAAGCTTCTATCTCAGCACTTTCTTCTTATAGGTCTTAACGCTTTCTTCTTCTCAGCTGAGACTGACTCCTGCCTCAGCGGTTTTCTTCTTAGCGGTCTCAACGGAGTCTGCTTCACAGTTGAGACTGTCTTCTGTCTCAGTGTTTCCTTCTGCTTTAGAAGCGTTGAGTGAATGTGCTTCACTCAACGCTTCTGGACTTAGAGAAATTCCAGCTTGCTTTGTCTCAGCGGTTATGCTGAGACATACTTCTCATCTGTTTTAGCTCTCTCAGCGCTTTTGCTATAGTTAAGTATTCTGGATTTAGCTTGATGAATGTTGAACTGCGTTCGATGATTTGTGGGTTGAGCTCGACGAAGTATGAATCCCAAGCTTATGGATTTAGCTCAACGAATGGTGAGCTCAGCTCGAAGAATGTTGAACTGCGTTTGACGATCGATAGGCTGAGCTCGATAAGTTCTGAATCCCAAGCTACTGAATTTAGCTCGACGAATGGTGAGCTCAGCTCGACGATAGGGGAGTTGAGCTCGATGATTTTTGAATCCCAAGTTCTTAACTCCGTTCGACTAATGGTGAGCTCAGTTCGACGAAAGCTGAGCTGAGCTCGACTAAATGCAAGCTAAGCTCAACGATTTCTGATTCTTCTAGCATACTCTTTAATTTCAACTGTCCAATCAAGGACAACCTGTATTTATGAAATCAAGCACACATCAAATACATTATGCCCTTTAGCATGATTGGTGATGCCTCTTCAAATCCTGAGGAACATTGTGTGTCACAATTCCCAACAATCTCCCCCAATTTAAAGAAGGCAGAACATCCATCCATGTTAAGGTGTATCAACACAAAAAATATCATGATAGTCCTGATGAGACTTTATCATGACAACTAGCCATCGTAGTACAGCATAACTCCCCTAGATGAGATGGCTTAACACTATGATTGAATGACAATAATACAGGTGAATTTTTAATCATTGACAAGGTAAACATTATGATTAAGATATTTCTAATCATTAACTAATTTTATAGAGCTATAGTCAAACAGCAGTAGGCTAAACTTGTGATTATAAGATGTATATCAAAGAATGAAATATTTATTAAACATTGTCACATCAATATAGTCAAAGCCAACTCAAATTAATTTCATTGATAGAGATTTGAAGTTTCTACACTGTTGATATGTATTACAACTGATAAAATATTTTAAAGAAGTGAAAGATATGGTACCTAAACACCTAGAGGGGGGGGGGGGGTGAATAGGTGACCTAAACCTTTTTTAAGTTTTGTTTGACAGCATAACAGTTTATCACAGATTATTACAGTTAACAGCAATTTCAGAAATCACACAGAAAAGCCACAACACAGCACAGCACAGCAGACACACTAAATTTTATAGTGGTTCCCCAATCTTTGGGTACATCCACTTTCCCCCTTCGCCTATCTAGCAGTGTACTAGATTCGGCCAAACTTCTCCACTAGCTCAGAACCCAACAAGGTTCCTACCTCAGGCCCAAAGCCTTACACTCAGCCAAAAGGCCTACACTCAGCCACCCAGGCCTACACTCAGCCAATCAAAGGCCTACACTCAGAGTTCCTCAACTCCTACACTCAGGCACCAAGCCCTACCCTCAGCCTTTATAAAATAGGCTTACAATCACTCAGATCCAATGGATCTTACAAGTTATAATAGAAATTACAAATTCTAACTCTACAACTCAGAAGGAATGAGAGGAGTTGAGAGTTTCTTGGAGAGTTCTTGGAAGAACTCAGCTTGATCCAAACTGACTTAGCTTTCTTCAAAGCTTCTTGAGTAGAACTGAATTAGTCTGAATCTTCTGCAGTTGATCCTTGATCTCTGCTTCTTAAAATCCAGATGACTCTGAATTCTTCTTCTCAGTCCTTAGTTCCAAAGACTGAATCCTTGGTTGGAGCTCTCTCTCTCCAACTACTTAGATCTGCAGTTGGACTGCCTGATCTTCTTGTGTTGATCTTCTGTATATCACTTCTTGATTTAGTCTGATCAACTACTTCAATCACACCATGTAATGTTTGTGAACTTCTTAATTATTATATCTACACCCACTTTTCTGTAGACTGTGGGTGCCTATTTATAGGCTTCCTTCATGGTAACCGGCTGATCCGGTTTATAACAGTCTTTTGACTTTGCTGACAGTTGCTGTAGACCGGCTGGATTGGCAGCTGTCATGTCAACCAGTCACTTCTTGAAATTCTCTAACTGTCAGTTAGTGTCGAGACTTTCTGTTCTTAAGTGTCGACACTATAGACCAAGTGTCGACACATGTTGTGTAAGTGTCGACACAAGTCTTCAAGGTGTCGACACATTCCTTGTATGTCTCGACACAGTTTCTTCTGCATGTGTCGACACTGAAATTGAGTGTCGACACAAGCACTTGTACCTCATTCTTTCTATATTCTTCTAAGTGTCGACACATCTCCTTTGTGTCGACACATCTTCATGTGTAGAAACTGTCAAGTGTCGACACGGCTTCCTGGTGTCGACACAAGTCTTCATTCTTAGTTCTTCAGCTGAGTGTCGACACATTCCATTAGTGTTGACACTTATACTTAGAATATTTTACAAGTTTTCTGTTCTTTGCTAAGTGTCGACACAGCTCCTTGTGTCGACACTATCTTCAAGTGTTGAGTCTTCTGGTTATGTGTCGACACATTGTGCTGAGTGTCGACACATTCTTTAAGTGTTGACTTCTTTGAGTGTGTGTCGACACATTGTGCTGAGTGTCGACACATTCCTTTAGTGTTGACTCTGCTGAATGAGTGTTGACACATTGTGTTGAGTGTCGACACTTGTACTTAGTCTCTGCAGAATTATGCTGAGTGTTGACACAACTCCAAGTGTCGACACTGTCTGGTGTTGACTCAGCTCTTCAAGGTGTCGACACTTCTGCTAAGTGTCGACACAGCTCTTCTGCATCCTTCTACACTGAGTGTCGACACAGCTCCAAGTGTCGACACTTTCTGACTGATGTCGACACTTCTTCCCAGGTGTCGACACAATGACTCCAAATGTCGACACTGCTTGTCTGGGTGTCGACACAAGCTTTCTCAAGTGTCGACA
Source organism: Platanthera guangdongensis (assembly GCA_039583875.1). NCBI lineage: Eukaryota > Viridiplantae > Streptophyta > Magnoliopsida > Asparagales > Orchidaceae > Platanthera > Platanthera guangdongensis. The sequence goes on from CM077148.1 coordinate 139,975,195, forward strand.
CTTTGCCTCTGGGTGTCGACACATGGACTTAGAAATTTTCAGCTTCAGTCCAGTGTATACCTAACCTGTACAAATAACTCAAACAAACATCAAATACATTCTGATGTATATCATTGAGTTAGGTGAGGCTTCTTCAAATCAGGTACATTTGACCAATGTACCCAACAATCTCCCCCTATTTGGAGAAGTCATAACCCTTAGTCAATGATATACACCACTCATGATGTAAAACATATAAATGACAACAGGGAAAACTTGAACATGTAATAAACCACACATGTATACTATTTAAACATTGCAGAACAATTAAGAAACACACATATTTCAGAACATTCAAACTATATTTATCATATACTGTTCCAATAATGTTTCTTATACATTTTCAATGAAGTATTACAATGTTTTTCTCTTAACAAAATTACAATAAGCAACAAGTTAATTCCTAATCTAGTGCTGATCAGGTTCTTTGATAACAATCCCTTTTCCAGCTTTAACTTGAGCTTTCACAGCAGCAGCAGCAGCAGCAGGCTCAGCTTCAGCAGTCTTCTTCCCTTTTAGATCTTGCTTATCTGCCTTGATCTTTTGCCTTTCAAAATAATGATAAGGCTTGGGAAAGTACTTGCTAGGCTCCACAGCTGTTGGAGGTAGCTTTCCTAACTTGGCCTTCCTTCTGTGTTGGACAATGGCTTCTTGTCTAATTTCATGCTTTCTCCATTCAGCCTCTGAGAACCACTTGTTTCTCTCATGGGCATTATCCTTGGCTGCTTTCCAGGCTGTAAGAATTATGTTTCTAGAAGTAGGGCTCCATTGTTCAAAATCTGGCTTTTGCTCAGCAATTTCCCTAAACTTCTTCTTTGACAGCCTAGTTTCTTCTTCTTTATCCAATGCCTCTTGCATAGCAGCTGTGATAGGTTGAACAACCTTTTCTAGAATAACATTTGGCTTGCCAGCAGTTGGACTATACATAGTGCTTACATCAGCATGAATCATTTCAAAGTCTGGAGGTGGATAGATGACATCAGCCACTGGTTGTTGCTCACCTCCAAGAAATGTTCCTTGAATACCAGATTCACCTACTTCATTGTCATCACACAGGGGAGGGTATCCAAGTGTAGCCCTTATAGAATTTGAAATCCATTTTGCATGCTCAGAACTGGCCTTGACTAACACTCTCTCCCCCTTTATGACTTCTCGAGCCATATGATCCCTTACATCATCTTTCTGAAATCGGATTTGGCTATCCAAATATCTTATGCCCTCTTTAAAGAAAGGTCTAAGCTTTGTAAGCTGTTCTGATATGACCTTCTGTGAATCTGTAATGGCATTCTTAACAGCAGCAATCTCTGCGTGAAATAGCTTATCAAAATCAGCTTTGGCAGCAGCTGAGGAAGTTGAAGGTTCATCTGACTTATTCTTAATTTCAGTGACAATTGCATTGTGAGATGCAGTCAAGTTATCATTCATCCTCAACTGATTCTCAAGCACATAGCCTTGTTTGACTGCTATATCATCCACTTTCTCTTTAATGTCTTCTTGATGTTTAGCTAGATAGACCACAGCATTAGCACCCTTGGTAAAACAATCAGTCATTGCTGTTTTATTAAGGTTCATTTCAAACCTTATAGACTTGATTTCCTGGCCCAGATCAGACTGTAGTGCTTTGTGCCCTTCATCAACATAAGTTTCTAAGGCTTTTCTTTGTTCATCCATCTTAATTTGCATTGCAAGCAGTAGAGCACTATAATCAGTGGATGGAGCTTGTTGAACTAGTGAATGCTGAGCAACTGTTTGTAGAGCCTTCTTATAGCTTTGGCTCCTCCTCTTGAATACAAAGAACTCCCTTTTCTTAGCTTGCTCAGCTTCCTCATCTTCAGAGTCAGATGTACTTGCTATATCCACCCTATCCTTAGGGCTGGATGTTCTTTCAGTATGCACATCTTGTGCCTGCTCAGAATCTAGCCTTATAGGCTCTTCTATTATATCCAAAGTCTCCCCCTCAGCAACAGCATCCTTCACTGCATCAGCAGCAGTCTTTTCCATATCAAAATCTTCTTGATCCAAGTTCAAAAACAGATCTTCCATGGTATACTCTGGGGAGACTGTGCAGGAGATGTCCTTGGTTCTTCTACCACTGCATCAGGTAACACAATAGATGTGTTTGGATAAACAACATCTGGTTCTGGGTTTGCTGGCTGATTTTGCTGATGATCATCAGACAAATCAGAATTTGTTATACAAAAATTCAAAGTGTTAAGATCAACAAGTACCTCTTGAATGATGAGAGTAGCCTGCTCACTATCCAGTGTAGATGGATGTTCTACAGCTGGAGGCTCCCCCTGGATATCAGCTGACTCCTGAGGAGCAGGTGATTTTTCTGCAGCCACATCAACTGGAGTTTCAGGAGTGAAGACCACATGTTCTTCACTGCCTGAGCTGCTGGAGGTCTCTTGAGCCACAGCAGCTGTCTTCCTCTTCTTCCTGGGAGGAGAGTCTGTCTTAGAAGTTTGTTTCTCAGGGGTGGCCAAGTCCTTTGACACCAGCACCCTTTCCCATCTTGAGAATATTCTGGAGTCCATTCTCCTCATATGATTTATCTTTGTTCCTGCAGCAGTGCTCATTGACCTCTGGAATGGATCCAGCCAGGTAGAGACTAATAATCCTGCCCAGATTGGGCTTCTTCAGGCTTTCCTTCACTTTCTCATAAACCACCATTGACCAATCAGTCTTCAGAGTGAAGATGATTCTGGTCATTACTTCAAACATGGAGGCAGACACCCTGTCATGCCCTCCTGGTTTGCACAGAATTACCTTGCCCACAACTTCTGACAAGAACTTGCCTTGATTGTTCATCCCCTTCCTATTGAAGACTGATCCCACCTTCATCTGTGAATCCAGTCCACACCAAGTAAGAGCTTCCCTGGTCTTAGAAGCAGTTACCTCCTCTTCTTCTTGAATCTTAGGTAGCTGAAGTACCTTTCTCAAAGATTTGGGGGATAGTTTGACTTTGGTGCCATGCACCCTGGACTTGATTCTGAATCCAGAGTCGTCCACAGTTGCTTGAGTAAGAAATTCAATTACTTCTTTCTTCCAGATTTTCGTTGGTTCTGAAACCAAGAATTCCAGTCCTGAATCGCTGACTAGGGTAATCACCGATTTGAATTCCTGATCGCTGTCGTCAAATGCGCCTCGCACGAGCTCATAGCCCTCGTTGACGTTCTCTTCCAGCTTGGGAGCCATTAGGGTTTGAAGATTTAGTCTTGAGATGAGAGAAATGTCGACACAAGAGTTTAGGTCTCGAAATTTTGAAAGCGTGTCGACAAGCAAAGACCGAACCCTATTTATACCTTTCTTGTTTGAAGACGAACAGGCGGGAGGAATTTCTAATGATGTGTCGACACTGTCAATTAGTGTCGACACTGACTGATAATTCCTCGACACTCATGTGTCGACACTACAAACTTAGTCAACAGATTTTATGTGTCGACACTTGGTTAAGTGTCGACACCACTATACTCGACATGTGTCGAGACATTACTTAGAAAAATTCTGAGTAAAACTTAAGTGTCGACACCTTAGTGGATGTGTCGACACCTACTCGACATGTGTCGACACTAACATTCTGAAGTGTCGACACTAACTTCCTAGATGTGTCACACCATTTTTCTGAAGTGTCGACACTTACTATTCTGTGTCGACATAGACCTGTCTATGTGTCGACACCTTTTTACTTAGCCAATTTTTGTTCTGTATACTTAGTCTAAGTTTATCATACCTAGTTCAATTTTGAACTTATTAAACTTAGCTTCATCTAAGGGCTTAGTGAACATATCAGCTATCTGATTATCTGTTTTAACATATTCAAGTGCAATATCATTTCTTTCTACATGCTCCCTAAGAAAGTGATATTTTATCTCAATATGTTTAGTTCTACTATGAGATACGGGATTATTAGCTATGGAAATAGCACTAGTAGAATCACAATAAAGTGGAGTTCTACTTACCTGACATCCATAGTCTTCTAGCTGATGTTGAATCCATAGAAGTTGAGCACAGCAACTTCCTGCAGCTATATACTCTGACTCAGCTGTGGAGATGGCCACACTGGTTTGCTTCTTACTACTCCAAGAGATAAGTCTTCCACCTAGGAATTGACAGGATCCAGTTGTGCTTTTTCTATCTTCCTTGCATCCTGCAAAGTCTGCATCTGAATAGCCTGTTAGATCAAAATCTCCATTCCTAGGGTACCAGAGGCCTAGATAAGGTGTTGCCCTTTAGATATCTCAAGATTCTCTTGACTGCAGTCAAGTGAGACTCTTTGGGGCAGGCTTGATACCTGGCACAAACACATGTAGAATACATAATGTCAGGCCTACTTGCAGTCAAGTATAGTAAGGAGCCAACTATCCCTCTATACAAGGTTTCATCTACAGGTTTCCCTGCATCATCCTTGCTTAGAGACATACTTGACCCCATAGGAGTCTTCATGGTACTGGAGGAATCCATACCATATTTCCTTATGAGTTCTAGGGTGAACTTAGACTGACATATGGAAAGACCACTTTCAGTCTGTTTAACTTGGAGACCCAAGAAAAACTTCAGTTCTCCCATACTACTCATTTCAAATTGACTCTGCATAAGCTTTGCAAATTTTTTGCAAAGGCTACTTTCAGTAGACCCAAATATAATGTCATCTACATATATTTGGAACAAGTATTACTTTGCCTCTAGATTCCCTAAGGAATAGAGTCTTATCTATTTTCCCCCTTGTGAACTTGTTCTCAATGAGGAAACTAGATAGGGTTTCATACCAAGCTCTAGGAGCTTGCTTTAACCCATACAATGCTTTCCTAAGTCTATATAGACATAATGTGGAAAAGTAGAATCAACAAAACCTGAAGGTTGCTCCACATATACTTCTTCTTTTAAATTACCATTAAGGAATGCTGACTTCACATCCATTTGGTATACTTTGAATCCTTGGTAGGTTGCATAGGCCAAGAACATCCTTATGGCTTCCAGTCTGGCTACTGGAGCAAAGGTTTGATCAAAATCAATACCTTCTTCTTGCCTATATCCTTTTGCAACCAATCTTGCCTTATTCTTAATGATGACTCCTTGTTCATCTAACTTGTTTCTGTAGATCCACTTTGTTCCTATCACATTGTGATCTTTAGGCTTAGGAACTAAGTCCCAAACCTTGCACCTCTTGAACTGGTTTAGCTCTTCCTGCATAGCTTCAGTCCACTGTGGATCTTGTATAGCTTCTTCAAATTTCTTTGGTTCTATTTGAGACAGAAAACTTGAATATATTGCAGCATTCTGATTTCTGCTCCTTGTCTGAACACCTTGTCTTGGATCTCCAATGATCAGCTCCACTGGATGATCTCTTAGATGCCTGTTGGCTGGAGGCATCCTTCACTTCTGGTTGTACTTCTTCATCATCTTCATCATGCTGAGTTCCTTGAACTTCTTCAGCTCCTGGTACATGTAGTTCTCCCCCTGGACATAAGCCATCTTCTTCTACTTGCTGTCTTGCAGCAGGTACATCTTTTATGGTTAGCTTGTCCATCTTCTTAGAAAGACCTGTGGGGCTGCACACACTACTAGACAACTCATTGTTAATAAGAAGTGTCTCATCAAAAACTACATGCACAGACTCCTCTACAACTTGTGTAGTCAAGTTGTAGACTCTATAAGACTTACTATTACTGCTGTACCCAACAAACACTCCCTCTTGGGATTTGGCAGCAAACTTAGTTAAGTAAGTCTTCCCATTGTTAAGTATGAAGCATTTACAACCAAAAATCCTGAAATAGGATAGGTTTGGTTTCCTGCCTTTCACTACTTCATAGGGGGTCTTGTTTAACCTTTTAGTTATGGTAGCTCTATTTATCACATGGCATGCAGTGTTTACTGCTTCAGCCCAGAAAAATTCTGGTAGTGAAGAATCACTTAATAGAGTCCTACCAGCTTCTATCAAGGTTCTATTTTTCCTTTCAGCAATGCCATTTTGCTGAGGTGTTCTTGGTGAAGAGAATTCTTGAAATATCCCATAGTCTTCACATAGTTTTGTCATGCTTTCAGATTGAAACTCTGTACCATGGTCACTTCTAATTTTGACCACTGTACAGTTCAATTCATTCTGAATTTGCTTAACAAAACTGTGGAAGACACTAGGTGTTTCAGATTTCTGCTTTAAGAAGAACACCCAGGAAAACCTTGAGTAGTCATCAACAACTACAAAGGTGTAGACCTTCCTACCTAAGCTGTGAACTGGCATTGGACCAAATAGATCCATATGCAAGAGATATAAACATCTCACAGCATTCTTGTTGTCAATGCTTCTAAAGGTGGATTTAGTCTGCTTGCCCTTTTGACAAGCTGAGCAAATGCCATCTTTGACACACTTAACTTGAGGACCATTCCTCACTAACTCTTCACTAAAGAGTTTGCCAATAGTCTTGTAATTAAGATGAGCAAGCCTCTTGTGCCATTTGACACATTGAGAGACTGTCTCATCTGCTACAAGACAAACTGGAGAACTATTGTTCTCAACCATAATGTCTAAACAATAGACATTTCTCTTCCTATAACCTGTCAAAATGATCTTTTGATCACTAGACCTCATGATATGACAACCATTTTTAACAAATGAGATGTCATACCCTACATCACTTAATTGACTTATACTAATGAGGTTATGTTTCAAACCTTTAACATAAGCCACTTGAGTAATGGTTACTAAGTTAGAAGATATGTTACCAAACCCTTTGATGATTCCTTTTTCTGAACCACCAAAGGTCACCTTTGGACCATTCTTGATTGGAATGAAATCCTTCAGTAGTCCCCTAGTTCCAGTCATGTGTCTGGAACATCCACTATCCAAGTACCATGTTGGGGTATGGCCACTTGGATTCTCCTGCAAAACAAATTACTGAACCTTAGAACCCAATGGTTTCTTGGGTCCTTGGTAACTGTTAGCTTGCAACTCAACAAGGCTACCTACTGGCTTTCCACCAGGTATCTTGTTACTACCTTTGGCACTAACATTGTGCCAACAGTCCAAAGCAAAGTGGCCAACTTTGCCACAGCACCAACATTCAAATTTGTTGTACCTTTGCTTAGGTACAGACTTGGCTGTCTTAACTACAGCAGTCTTAGTGAATGTTAGAGCTTTGCCCTTGGACCTGGACTGATTCTGAACAGTCCATGCTGGATTAACAAATCCCAGTCCAGTCTTTCCTTTATGATGAACAAAATCATCAATCAAGGGTAGCACTGATTTAGGTTTTGAAAACCTAGCTACTAGCTCTTTCTCCTTCTGAAGATTAATCTCCAATTTCTTAATTTGATCATTCTTAAATGTAATGGTACCCATCTGAATCACAGTAATGTGTTTCAGCCTGGCCACTTCATTTAGTTTTTGATCATAATTCTTCTCATAATCTATTGCAGCTGTCTTGAGATCAGCAATTTCCTTGGCCAAATTTTTGGCTAGGGTCTTGCTTTTCTTATAGGCTAGCAATAGTACTTGATATTCATCTAGGAGTTGATGAATATCTCCCTCAGACTCAGACATATTCTCATCACTTGATGAAGAATACTCTGACTCTGAACTTGAACTGGAATCAGAACTTTGAGTTAAGCCTTGTACCTGACTGGGTCCTGGCTGATCCAGGTTTTTGGTACTTTCAGTCAAAGCCATCAGTCCTTGGCTTTGACAGTCTTCTTGCTCATAGATAGATTCCATGATCTGCATGAACTCTTCTTCTTCTTCAGCAAATAGCCCAATATAGGCTTCAGCATCTGTCTCTGTGTCTGAAGAAGACATATCTGAAAGAGTCTTCTCATTCTTTGCAACAAAGGACTTCTCCTTCTTTCCTTTGAAGTGAGTTTTCTTCTTGTCACTGGATTCCTTCCTTCTTTCAGGACAGTCTGCAATAACATGGCCCTGTCTATTGCAGCAGTAACAAATTATCTTGGATCCAGTTGCCTTACTTGTCTTGGTCCTTTTCTTGTCCTTCTTTGAAGGCTTCTTTTCCAGATACTGAACCTCTTTCCCTTTGGAAGATGAAGGTCTAGACCTCCACTGTTTCTTCTTAAGGAACTTCTGAAAATGTCTGGTGAATGCAGCAAAGTCTTCATCACTTTCACTGCTTGTAGATTTTGTACTTTCAGATTCTTCAGATTCTGATTCAACTACCTCAGGAGGAGGAGTTGATGACTTGGTCCTGCTCTTTCTAGGTACATCTGACTTAAAGGCAACAGTCTTTTCTCTGTATTCAGTCCTTGTTGACTTTTCTTCTTCTTTTCTTACTGACAATTGCATCTCATAGGATAACAACTTGCCAAAAAGTGTGGGAGGAGGAATTTCTCCCAACTTTGCCATTTCTCTGATGGCACAAATCTTGGTGTCCCAGTCTTTGGTTAGGGACCTTAAGAATTTGTCATTCAACTCATAGTTTGTGAACTCTCTTCCATATGACATGAGTTCATTTACAATTCTATAAAATTTCTTATAGCATTCAGTGATGCTATCTCCTCTTCCTTGCCTAAAACTCTCATATTCTTGATTAAGCAAGGACTTCCTATCTTGCCTTACTTCTTCAGAACCTTCCATGTAGACAATGAGGGTATCCCACATTTCTTTTGCAGTTTTACAGTGAATAAGGTTCTGGAAGGTGGCATCATCAATTGCACTGACTATGATGTTCTGTGCCCTTTTGTCCATAGTTGCTAGGACAATCTCATCCTTGGTCATTTCAGAGAAATCCTTTGGAGTCCTCTGATTTGCATCCAAAACTGAAATCTTCATAGGCACATATGGCCCTTCTTTGACTGTGATGTATATTCTAGGGTCAGAGGCTTCCATAAACAGCCTAACCCTCTCTTTCCAGATCCCAAAGATCTCTTTTCTGCATATAGGTAGTTTCATTGAACCCAACTCCTTATGATTCTCTGAAGAACCCATGTTCTTGATTTTCTTGAAACTGTTTCCTGTTTCCTGACTTTAACTGAATCTGCCAAACTGGATCTCCTCAGACAGTTAGTTCTGATTTTGAGGAACCTGGCTCTGATACCACTTGAAAGATATGGTACCTAAACACCTAGAGGGGGGGGTGAATAGGTGACCTAAACCTTTTTAAGTTTTGTTTGACAGCATAACAGTTTATCACAGATTATTACAGTTAACAGCAATTTCAGAAATCACACAGAAAAGCCACAACACAGCACAACACAGCAGACACACTAAATTTTATAGTGGTTCCCCAATCTTTGGGTACATCCACTTTCCCCCTTCGCCTATCTAGCAGTGTACTAGATTCGGCCAAACTTCTCCACTAGCTCAGAACCCAACAAGGTTCCTACCTCAGGCCCAAAGCCTTACACTCAGCCAAAAGGCCTACACTCAGCCACCCAGGCCTACACTCAGCCAATCAAAGGCCTACACTCAGAGTTCCTCAACTCCTACACTCAGGCACCAAGCCCTACCCTCAGCCTTTATAAAATAGGCTTACAATCACTCAGATCCAATGGATCTTACAAGTTATAATAGAAATTACAAATTCTAACTCTACAACTCAGAAGGAATGAGAGGAGTTGAGAGTTTCTTGGAGAGTTCTTGGAAGAACTCAGCTTGATCCAAACTGACTTAGCTTTCTTCAAAGCTTCTTGAGTAGAACTGAATTAGTCTGAATCTTCTGCAGTTGATCCTTGATCTCTGCTTCTTAAAATCCAGATGACTCTGAATTCTTCTTCTCAGTCCTTAGTTCCAAAGACTGAATCCTTGGTTGGAGCTCTCTCTCTCCAACTACTTAGATCTGCAGTTGGACTGCCTGATCTTCTTGTGTTGATCTTCTGTATATCACTTCTTGATTTAGTCTGATCAACTACTTCAATCACACCATGTAATGTTTGTGAACTTCTTAATTATTATATCTACACCCACTTTTCTGTAGACTGTGGGTGCCTATTTATAGGCTTCCTTCATGGTAACCGGCTGATCCGGTTTATAACAGTCTTTGACTTTGCTGACAGTTGCTGTAGACCGGCTGGATTGGCAGCTGTCATGTCAACCAGTCACTTCTTGAAATTCTCTAACTGTCAGTTAGTGTCGAGACTTTCTGTTCTTAAGTGTCGACACCTATAGACCAAGTGTCGACACATGTTGTGTAAGTGTCGACACAAGTCTTCAAGGTGTCGACACATTCCCTTGTATGTCTCGACACAGTTTCTTCTGCATGTGTCGACACTGAAATTGAGTGTCGACACAAGCACTTGTACCTCATTCTTTCTATATTCTTCTAAGTGTCGACACATCTCCTTTGTGTCGACACATCTTCATGTGTAGAAACTGTCAAGTGTCGACACGGCTTCCTGGTGTCGACACAAGTCTTCATTCTTAGTTCTTCAGCTGAGTGTCGACACATTCCATTAGTGTTGACACTTATACTTAGAATATTTTACAAGTTTTCTGTTCTTTGCTAAGTGTCGACACAGCTCCTTCTGTCGACACTATCTTCAAGTGTTGAGTCTTCTGGTTATGTGTCGACACATTGTGCTGAGTGTCGACACATTCTTTAAGTGTTGACTTCTTTGAGTGTGTGTCGACACATTGTGCTGAGTGTCGACACATTCCTTTAGTGTTGACTCTGCTGAATGAGTGTTGACACATTGTGTTGAGTGTCGACACTTGTACTTAGTCTCTGCAGAATTATGCTGAGTGTTGACACAACTCCAAGTGTCGACACTGTCTGGTGTTGACTCAGCTCTTCAAGGTGTCGACACTTCTGCTAAGTGTCGACACAGCTCTTCTGCATCCTTCTACACTGAGTGTCGACACAGCTCCAAGTGTCGACACTTTCTGACTGATGTCGACACTTCTTCCCAGGTGTCGACACAATGACTCCAAATGTCGACACTGCTTGTCTGGGTGTCGACACAAGCTTTCTCAAGTGTCGACACTTTGCCTCTGGGTGTCGACACATGGACTTAGAAATTTTTCAGCTTCAGTCCAGTGTATACCTAACCTGTACAAATAACTCAAACAAACATCAAATACATTCTGATGTATATCATTGAGTTAGGTGAGGCTTCTTCAAATCAGGTACATTTGACCAATGTACCCAACAAGAAGCCTGACCCTAAACCCTATATCAGCTATTATTTGATGAGCTTGAATCAATATCCTTGGTTGCAGCAGTCTTCTTCAAGTTTTTAGCTTTGTTCTTCTGCCTTTTGAAGTAAAGGAATGGCTTTGGAATATATCTGTGAAAGTGAGCAGTTAGATCTTAACTTTCTTCTAAACTAAAGTTAATGTAAAAAGTCACAGCACAAAGATAAAGAAAGAAAAGCAAGCACACAGACGACACAAGAATTTATAGTGGTTCCCCTAAACTTGGGTACATCGACTCTTCTACCACCCTGGTAGTAATCCAATGCAGGATGAGTTGATCAGGTGTCCTGGGCACCATTGAGCTTTTGATAAGGTGCTCAAAAACCAAACCAGATTTTTTGATCGGGTGTCTTGCCACCACTGAGTTTTGATAAGGTCTCAGAAACCAATCACAAACTTTGAAGGGAGTTTGAAAAACCCTTTACAGAGATGGGGATGAGAGAGTGATGAAAGTCTTCTTTTCTCAATCACAATGTGAAGACTATGTGGATTCAGTGATGTTGTCAAAGCTCCCCCTGAGATGTAGAATAGTTCAGGAGTGGAAGCTCTGCTTCAGGGTGTAGGCCTTCAAGTTGATGTTGCTCGCCAACAAGCTTTTAGACTGATATGAATTGATTGTCTCTTGAAAGCCTAGAGCAGATGAAGAAGATGATGTTGATTTGTTGTAAGAAAACTTATAGCTAAGTTCTTCTTTGTTGAGAGAAAAAGCCTTCTTGAATATTCTCTCTCTATCTCTTCTATTCTGTCGAGTGTTGTATTACTCTTCTTATATTCTCTGTAAGATATAATATCTGTATATTTAATGCCTGAAGAATTCAAGCATTTGAATTCTTTCTATCTTAGAATGGCTAAATCAATTCCCGAGAATGGAATATGTCTTGAGAAATCAATTGGCGTTTAATCTCTGTAATAAGCCATATTTTGTACTGTCATTCAAACGGCTATATTTGATAGCATTAAATCTGAGAGTTATAAAAGCCTGTAGTTAAGCCTTAATTAAATCTTCCAGCTGTAAATAAGAAGGTCTGAAGAACGGCATAGGAAATCGCCAAACTAAATCTTAAAGCTTCTTCAAACTGGGTTCAGAGATCGTTGAACTCAGCTTGGAGTTCGTTGAGCTGAGTTCAAAGATTTTGAACTGCATCTGAATTTTAAAGCTTCTTCAAACTGGGTTCAGAGATAGTTGATCTCCGCTCAGAGATAGTTGAACTGAGTTCAGAGATTTTGAACTGCATCTTAATTTTAAAGCTTCTTCAAACTTGGTTCAGAGATAGTTGATCTCCGCTCAGAGATAGTTGAACTGAGTTCAGAGATTTTGAACTGCATCTTAATTTTAAAGTTTCTTCAAACTGGGTTCAGAGATAGTTGATCTCCGCTCAGAGATAGTTGAACTGAGTTCAGAGATTTTCTTCCAGCAATTTTCTGAAGTTCAAATCTGAACTTCTCTGAAATTTTTCTGAAAGACCAACCCTGGAAATAATCCTATGACCCATGACTATACATTTTGGGTCAATCTAATAAACCCTAATAGTGATCCTTACCCAAATCCAACCTTGAGTTCCAACAATCTCCCCTATTTGGGTGAGAACACTATTCACATAAAATAAAACACAAAGCAAAAATAATCTGCCTGATTTAAAAGTTTTTCAGCAGATGTACAAGGGTACTTTGAGAAATAAAATACATAAAAAAAACTACTAGAGAATCCTAATAAGCAATTTTCTTTACACATAAAATTGGCAATCTCCCCCTATACAGCTACTGCTGTATCCTCTGCATTTTCTGAAAAGAGAGGTTAGAAGTTCTAGACCCAGATTATCTTGGGTCCTATTTTTCTTTCACAATAATAATTTGAAATAAAAGAATAAAAATTTCTGTTTTGAAATTCTGAGTTCGACGAAAAATATTTTCGTCGATCTGAGTTCGACGTTTGTCGTTCTCGGTTCGACAAAGTGTATTTATTTCGTCGATCAAGATTTTCTGACCAGAAATCTCTGTTCAGAGATTGTCGACCTGAGTTCAACGAAGAGTGTAGTTTTCGTCGAGATCCGTTTGACGAACTATGTTGAACATAAATTTTCTGAAACTTTTTAATTTGTTTTGGTAAAAATTCAGTTATGTTGTCAAAATCAAGAGAAGAGATAACCTGATCCTCTTATGATTCACATTCTGATTTTTCAGCAGAGACTGATTCTTCATCATGTCTACTGCATGAATCATTTATTTCCATTAGGCAAAACTCTCTTGCTCTTGACTCTTCTTCATCTTCAGTTGTACAGGATGAAACTTCAGAGTCACTGCAAGATTCAGTATTTAATGTTTTTTCTTTTGTTGATCCAGCAGCCATTACTGTGAGGGAGTCCCAGATGTCTTTTGCTGAAGTACATTCAATAACTCCTTCAAAAATGTCATCAGACATTGATTGAGCAAGGATATACATTGCTCTTCCATTAGCAATCTTTAGCAATTTTTGAGCTTCTGTCCATTGAGTTGATGGAGCAGCATTCATGCTTGTTGTTTCCAATGGTTGATAAGGACCTGTCAAAATAGAATTGAAATGGATTCATCAATAGAGTTCATAAAAAGTCTAATCCTTGTCTTCCATAGTGCAAGCTTATCCAGATTGCACTTAGGAGGTCCAGTGCTTGAACATTCTTCATTTTGTGCCATGAAAAACTCTCAAGAAATTTAAGATCTATCAGATCGTTTTGGTTCAGGTGTTAGCCCGTGCAACCACTAAGGTGTGCTATTTTAACCAACCTGGAAGATGTGGTATTTTTAACCAACCTTGCTTTGATACCAATTGAAAGTGAGCAGTTAGATCTTAACTTTCTTCTAAACTAAAGTTAATGTAAAAAGTCACAGCACAAAGATAAAGAAGGAAAAGCAAGCACACAGACGACACGAGAATTTATAGTGGTTCCCCTAAACTTGGGTACATCCACTCTTCTACCACCCTGGTAGGAATCCACTGCAGGATGAGTTGATCAGGTGTCCTGGACACCAATGAGCTTTTGATAAGGTGCTCAAAAACCAAACCAGATTTTTTGATTAGGTGTCTTGCCACCACTGAGTTTTGATAAGGTCTCAGAAACCAATCACAAACTTTTGAAGGGAGTTTGAAAAACCCTTTACAGAGGTGGGGATTAGAGAGTGATGAAAGTCTTCTTTTCTTAATCACAATGAGAAGACTATGTGGATTCAGTGATGTTGTCAAAGCCCCCCCTGAGATGTAGAATAGTTCAGGAGTGGAAGCTTTGCTTCAGGGTGTAGGCCTTCAAGTTGATGTTGCTCTCCAACAAGCTTTTAGACTGATATGAATTGATTGTCTCTTGAAAGCCTAGAGCAGATGAAGAAGATGATGTTGATTTGCTGTAAGAAAACTTATAGCTAAGTTCTTCTTTATTGAGAGAAAAAGCCTTCTTGAATATTCTCTCTCTATCTCTTCTATTCTGTCGAGTGTTGTATTACTCTTCTTATATTCTCTGTAAGATATAATATCTGTACATTTAATGCCTGAAGAATTCAAGCATTTGAATTATTTCTATCTTGGAATGGCTAAATCAATTCCCGAGAATGGAATATGTCTTGAGAAATCAATTGGCATTTAATATCTATAATAAGCCATATTTTGTACTGTCATTCAAACGGCTATATTTGATAGCATTAAATCTGAGAGCTATAAATGCCTGTAGTTAAGCCTTAATTAAATCTGCCAGCTGTAAATAAGAAGGTCTGAAAAACGGCATAGGAAATCGCCAAACTAAATCTTAAAGCTTCTTCAAACTGGGTTTGGAGATCGTTGAACTCAGCTCGGAGATCGTTGAGCTGAGTTCAGAGATTTTGAACTACATCTGAATTTTAAAGCTTCTTCAAACTTGGTTCAGAGATAGTTGATCTCCGCTCAGAGATAGTTGAACTGAGTTCAGAGATTTTGAACCGCATCTTAATTTTAAAGCTTCTTCAAACTGGGTTCAGAGATAGTTGTTCTCCGCTCAGAGATAGTTGAACTGAGTTCAGAGATTTTGAACTGCATCTTAATTTTAAAGCTTCTTCAAACTGGGTTCAGAGATAGTTGATCTCTGCTTAGAGATAGTTGAACTGAGTTCAGAGATTTTCTTCCAGCAATTTTCTGAACTTCAAATCTGAACTTCTCTGAAATTTTTCTGAAAGACTAACCCTGGAAATAATCCTATGACCCATGACTATACATTTTGGGTCAATCTAATAAACCTTAATAGTGATCCTTACCCAAATCCAACCTTAGGTTCCAACAATCTCGAAGGCCTTTTCTTAGGGTTGCTTTTCCTTACCAGATTTTCTTTGAATACTCTTTCCCTTAGGGAATTCCTTTCCAGATGCTTTATCGATTCCTCTGAAGGATATACACTATAAATATTCTTTAATACTTGTCCATGGCTTACCCAAGCATTTATGATGATGGATTCAGAGACATCACTTAGCTGTTCATAATCTAGATCATCTCTGTTCTCAGCTCTCCTCTTTGCCATGAACTCTTCAGCCATCTGAGTTCCTTCCCTTTTTCTTTTGGCAGCAAGTTGTGCATCCTGTACAATTCTAGCTTGTGCTGGGAAGTTTGGGTCTTCTGGCCTCTTTCTATCCAATAGGGGCAGATGCAGTGCCACCCTAGTACCTTTAATCACATTGAATGTTTGATCTTCAATGAGTCCTATTATCTTAGCATGGCTGCTCTCCTCCTTTCTTCCTTCTTCAAGGATGGTTGTTTGTAGTAAGGAGGTGTTGGCTTTATTTTTACTTGATGTAGATTGGAGTATTCTCTCATTGTCAGTGAGTAGCGCATTTTTCAGAAGTATTGCCTGCTCCATAGAGTGGAGACCAACAATGGTGACATACTGATTTACATGATCTGTTGCACCCCTGATCACCCATCAGTTGTACTCACAAAATTTTTGACATATCCTATGTCAGTTGTAGAGAATTTCTGGCTTGTTTCCATGGATTTCATGAGGGTGGTCGGTTTTATGCCACCTGTTCCAGCCATATCAAAGCAGGTGGTGTCTTGTTTGTTTAAGTGAGATGTTTCTTCTTTATATTCCTTGACTTTTGTTAACAGTTCATCGCTTAGCTTGGAATGTAATTGGTCAACATATTCCTTGAGGGTTGTTGTCTGAGCATCCAGTAGTGTTTTGATATGGTTTAGGAGTAACTCATTAGAGAATTGGGTAGTTGGTGGTTGACTTTCAATTAATGGGGGAGGGACTTCTGTCTGAGCATTGACCTGTGAAGACTCCCCCTCAACTACAACACCTATAGTGGGTGCAGAATCAACCAATTTGTTGACAACTTGGTCCAAGGTTGTCAAATTCATCTGATTATGCTCCCCCTCAGACAAAGCATCCTTCTCAGGGCTTGACCTATCAAGATAAGTATTTAATACCTCAGGTGGCTCAAGGTTATCTTTTGCAGCAGGGATAACTTCAACTACTTCCACATCATCAGTATCAGTCATGCCTGCCTCATCTTCAAGAGCAGTCTCATCGTCAGTAGTATTCTTTGAATCTTGTCCTGACCTAGGACTGGTATGGATCTTATCCACGTGCACAATAGTATCCTGAATTTGAATGTTTGTTGAGGAGAGACTCATGGTAATGTCAGTCTACATACCAACATTAGTAGGGGTTAATTTCTAGCTCAGGTTCAGAGCAGGAGGAACTGTTTACTTCAACAACTTGCTGTCTTTTATCCCTTGAGGAGTCCTTTGTTGTTGAAGGATGGCTCTTGGGTAAGATCCTAGTGAATCTATCCAATGTCTTTATATCCATTCTTTTCAGGTATTGGATATTCACTCCATTTTCCTATTTGAATGTATCAGGGTAGGTGTTCACTAGGTATAGGGAAAAAAATTGCCCATGTTTGGAGTGGGTAGGCAGTCTACTAATCTCTGGTAGATGAGAGAAGACCACGAGGTCTTTCTATTAAAGATTATCTTAGTCATAACATCAAACATTTACCTGGAGATTGTGTCATGTGATCTAGGTTTGTAGATAAGTGCTTTCCCTACGATATCTGCAAGCAGTTTGCCTCTCTGGTTGAAAAATTTCCTCTTAAGAGATCTAGGTTTGACATTTCTGTATCCACACAACCTGAGAGCACTATCTATGTCTGTGACGGTAGGTTCTTCTTCCTTGCTAGGGTTAACAGAGGGTTTGTGAAGGGCTTTGCCTTGTATCTTAGGGTTTATCTTTATCTTGATATCCTCAATCTTAGATTTAAGAGAGTCTTGAGAGGAGGACACTTTAATGTTGGAGAAGAATTTTGCTACCTCCTTTCTAAGAATGGTGGTGGGTTCGGAAAGGGTGTATTCCAGGCCTGTGATTTCTGTAACACCCCCTATCTGTCACATAGCATATAGCAGTAGGTCCAACCGGGGCCCGACGCCATATACTACAGACAGACCGGGTGGTTACTCATGGAAACCATCCAACCAATCATAACGTCCTACAAAGAGCATTCTAGAGGAAGCAGTTTATAAAAGTTGCAATAAAGAACCCAGCACAAAAGCATGAATGTCCACTAATACCAAACTAGGAATGTTATACATACACAAGTACAGGCCTTAAAGCCTTACAAAAATTATTCACTTCATATTACAGGTTTTACAAACCACGGCACGCAGGCCGGTCATACATGAATAAAAACAATAAACACTCCAATTAGGCCTTCAAGGGCCGGCTTCGCAGGGCTTTAGCCCGCTATTGACTGCTTGGTCCAGCAGCACCTGCAAGCAACAAACCACTACACGGTGGCAAAACAAGGCAACGGTCAGCAATGCTGACCAAATTATAACGATCCCGCCCCCAACTCGGGGCGGCGATGCTCCTTCCCTGTATTTCATTAGCATAAGCGAGCAATATATATGTATATTTATTTCATAACAGACGTTGGCTCGCACGGCCACACGCCCCATGCTCTCAGGGCACATTCTCGGTGAACCGGTCGATGTCACGTCAATTAAAGCCATAGCAATTCCGGACTCACCACCGCCACTTTGACGACCAAACCTATGAGCATTTTGTCTTCTTGGCCTGGGTCACGACAATTTAAGCCATAGACCACCGAAGACCCTAATCTATGCCAATGGCAAGTGCCACGTACCCTTAGGTCTCTTTAACCGAACGACATAGAACGGGTACGGTTCCATCTAACCCGTGCTCACATCGCAACGATAATTTAAGCCATTTGCGCGGGTCAAACTTCTACCGAGTCCCATTTCCATCACAATTCACATAACCCGGTTATGTTCAAGTTGGCTCTCAGGCCACCAAGTTGGCAAGATCACGCATCCGCCCAGTTTTCCGGGTGCACCTTTGGGTTAATCCCCAAGGCTCCCTGTTGCAATATATCGTGTAGAAAACCCGAAAAACAACCAATAGCACGGAGTCTTCTCCGGTATTATGCAATGCAACATCACCAATCCAGACCAACATGTCCGGATAGGCTTCACACATCATGTCTATGTCCCTTCTTGCTTACGGACTCTAAACAACGGGGACTTCACATATCTACCCGAAGGAACGCCTCCAACTCACCGCAAACTCGCGAGAGCGGGCTTCCTATGCAAAGAAGGAGAGCTACACATGCTCAATATGAGTATCGTTACCCTTACGTTCTTCTTTGGCGCCATGGAAAAGTAAGCGGATGAAAAGCACCGCACTAGCTTTGCCTCTGTGGATCCGGAGTCAGCTCGCGATTTGGAGCTTCGAAGCTCCTCCAATGGCCGGATCTAGCTTCTTCTTCATTCCTTATCTCTCCTCTCTCTCTAAGCTTTAGAAAGATAACAACTCATGAAAAGTGAGGGTTTCTAAGGCCCAATCCCGGGTATATCCCATCAGGAACAACCCCTAGCCGTTGGATCACCAATTAAAGAAACGAACGGCTTTGATTCGGGACTGAAATGTCCAATATGGACCGAACACGGCCTAGCACACGCCCGTGTGCATGGCAAGTGCCTCATTTGCCGCCAAAATCGACTCCCCTGGAACAACACACGGGCATCGAACACGCCCGTGTTCGACCTGACACGCCCGTGTTCCACCTGACATGGCCGTGTGGCCGACCGTGTACCCCCATTGATTTATCCCGAAAACAACCCGAGCACTGCACGGGTTCTAGGACACGCCCGTGTCCTTGCCCATGTCTACCTCAACACGCCCGGGCTCCAGGTCGTGTACACGATCTCGACACTCGACACTTCGTCGAGCGAAGATCGTCGACCTGACGACTCGGCCTTGGACACGCCCGTATCCTAGGCCGTGTGCGTTGTCTCGACACATCGTTGTGCAAAATTCATCGACTCCCGGGATGAGTGTCGACACGGGTCGACACGCCCTGCGACACGCCCGTGTCGCGGGTCGTGTGCCATGTCTCGACACTTCGTCGAGCGCAGAGTGTCGACTTCGTGGGCTAGGTGTCGACACGGGTCGACACGCCCTGCGACACGCCCGTGTCGCAGGTCGTGTGCCCAGTCTCGACACAATGTCGAGAGCAAAATGTCGACTTCGCCAGCTGAGTGTCGACACAAGCCTGACATGCCCTGGGACACGCCCGTGTCCCATACCGTGTGCCTCCTGCCAGAACCCAAAACTGGCTCAAAACGTCCCCCGTCGCTCTTTTGAGTTTCGGGGCGTTAAAACTCTCCCCCTCTTAAAAGAATTTCGTCCACGAAATTATATAAAGGAAAGACATGTACAAAACCAAAATTTGTACCTGAGCGGAACAACTCCGGATACTCGTCAAGCATAGTCTGCTCTCGCTACCAAGAGAGCTCCTCACGACCGTAATTGTCCCACCGGACCTTGACCATCCTGATCTCTTTATTGCGTAGCCGCTTGACCTCCGAGTCCTCAATCCGCACGGGCTTGACTTTTGTCGTCAGCCCACTATCCACCGGCACTTGATCAACCGGGATCACTTGCGAAGGCACTTGCACCGCCTTCCGAAGCACCAAAATATGGAATACATCATGTAATCCACCAAGCTCCACTGAAAGCTTCAACCGATAGGCCGCTTCACCAACTCGCTCCAGAACCTCAAACGGCCCAAGGTACCTCGGGCTTAGCTTTTTCAATCGCCGCACCCGCGAGACACCCTTGAAAAACTTGATCTTTAAGTACACATAGTCGCCCACAACGAACTCCACGTTTCTGTGCTTTGTATTATAGTACTTCGCTTGCTGGTCCTGAGCGATAATCAACCTCTCCTGAATGGTTCTCACCAAAGAAGTAGCATCCTCCACTTCCAATCACTTATACAACTTTGACTCACTCGTTTCTAACCAAGACAATGGCGTGCGACATTTTCTACCATATAGAGCCTCGAAAGGCGCCATCTGAATACTCGCTTGCTAGCTATTGTTGTATGCGAACTCCACCAAATAAAGGTGGTCTTCCCATTGCTTCCCAAAATCCAAGACACACATGCAGAGCATGTCTTCCATGGTTCTATTGACCCTCTTAGTCTGCCCATCCATTTGCGGATGGAAGGCTGTGCTGAATTTCAACTTTGTCCCCAACATTTGCTGCACAAGCCTCCAATCATTGGACATGAACCGCCCATCTCGGTCACTCACGATGCTGCGGGGCACACCGCGAAGCCGTACAATGTTATCCACATAAACTTTTGTCAACTTCTCCACCGGATCATCCTTCTTATGCGGAATGAAATGCGACACCTTCGTTAACCGATCCACGACCACCCAAATGGCGTCGTTCCCCTTTTGCGACCTTGGCAAACCATGCACAAAGTCCATAGAGATGTCGTCAAATTTCCACTCCGGAATAGGCAAGGACTTCAGAAATCCTCCCAGCTTTTGGCACTCCGCCTTCACCAAGGCGCAAGTTTGGCACTTCGCTACGTCGAGCGCCACATATTTCTTCAAACCCGGCCACCAAAACAGTTTCTTGACATCGCGGTACATCTTCGTGCTCCCCGGGTGAATTGAGTACTTGGTATGGTGTGCCTCGTACAACAATTCCACCCGCAAACTACCCACACTTGGGACGAACAGACAGCAGTCTTTCCAAAGCAATCTGTCCTCCACAATGAATTGGGAATTTGACCCATCCAGAGCCTCTACCATGAACTGCTTCATATGAACATCCATGTCCAAAGCCTGCCGAATTCGACCAGCCATGTCATATTGGACTTTAGTCCAATTCAGAACTGCTTCAGCACTTGATTGCATATCCACACAAACAATCTCCAACGCCTCCAACTCCCGCACAAACCGCTCATCATGCACCGATATCCAATTGGCTTGAGCTGGGTCCCGGCGACTCAATGTGTCCGCAACCGCATTCCCTTTACTAGGCATGTAGGGGATCTTGAATGTATAGTCCCCAGGAACTCCATCCATCTACGCTGCCGCATATTCAGATCCTTCTGATCAATCAGATACTTCAGGCTCTTGTGATCGGTGTAGATATCAATCTTCACACCGTACAAATAGTGTCTCAACAGCTTCAAGGCAAAAATCACGGCCGCTAACTCCAAGTCATGGACCAGATAGTTCCTTTCATGCACTTTTAGCTTTCTCGAGCCATAAGTTATTACACTTCCGTGTTGCAGTAGCATGCAACCCAAACCACTGCCCGAAGCATCACTGTAAATCTCATAGCCTTCGGTCCCACATGGCAAACTCAGCACAGGCGCCGTGGTCAACCGACACTTCAAGTCCTCAAAATCTCGCGCGCACTCCGGCGACCAAATGAACTTCTGCTCCTTCCTCGTCAAAGTAGTGAGAGGTAACGCTATCCGCGAGAAGTTCTCTACGAAGTGCCTATAATAGCCGGCAAGCCCCAGAGAGCTCCGGACTTCCGCTATCGTAGCAAGCTCAGGCCACTCCCGTATTGCAACAATCTTCGTCGGATCCCCAGCAATACCCTCTCCACTCACTATATGACCGAGGAACGCTACTGAGGATAACCAAAACTTACACTTCGAGAACTTGGCATACAGTTGATTCCTCCTTAGCATCTCCAAAACCAAATGAAGATGCTTGAAGTGATCTTCCTCACTTTGCGAGTACACCAAAATATCGTCGATGAAGACGATCACAAAATGGTCGAAGTACTCTCTGAAAGTCCTGTTCATCAAATCTATGAACACTGACGGCACAGTAGTCAGCCCAAACAGCATGAAAATAAACTCATAATGCTTGTATCTCGTACTAAACGCTATCTTCGGGATATTACTCTCCCTTATTCGCAGTTGATAGTAACCAGCCTTGAGATCCAACTTCGAGTACACAGTCGACCCGACTAACTGATCAAAAAGATCATCAATCCGGGGGATCAGGTACTTGTTCTTCTCCGTCAACTTGTTGAGCTCTCGATAATCAATACACAGCCTCAAGCTTCCGTCCTTCTTCTTAACAAAGAGGACCGGCGCGCTCCAAGGCGAAGAACTTAGGCGCACATACCCTTGCTCCAACAACTCTTGCAGTTGAACTTTCAGCTCCGCCATTTCCTTATGCGCTAGCCGATATGGAGATCGTGACACAGGCTTTTCACCTAGCACTAGCTCAATCGTAAAATCTATCTCCCACTGAGGCGGGGCTCCAGGAAGATCTGCGGGGAACACATCAGGGTATTCGGATACCACTGAAATACAATCCAACGTTGGCTTCGGCTTCGCAACCTCCACTAGTGTAAAGAACAGTTCTGCACCGGCACGAACCGCCTTCACTACCTGAAGAGCAGACATCAACGTCTTGCTCGACCCCTTTAAGCCCGTAAAAGTCAGTTCACGACTTGCTCCCAGCTTGACTTCCTTGCGACCGCAATCGATATAGGCTTGCTGCTCCGAGAGCCAGTCCATGCCAAATATAACGTCGAACTCCACCAACGGAAGTAACGACGCTTGCAGATCAAACTCCTGATTCCCAATACGAATCTTAACATCGCAGATCCTATCCACGCACAACAAACACCCATTGGGCAACAACACATCCAACTTATCCTTTGCCATCGAATAAGGGACTCCGATGCGTGATATAAATCCCTCGGACAAGAAGGAGTGTGAAGTTCCCGTATCGAAGAGTGCTCTTGCCGGATTTTCACAAATCAAAAGAAATCCTAAACAAGCAGTGGTAAGGTAACATGTGCATAACAAGTATTTAAAGAAATTGACTTGCTATAAATTAAACCATACCTGTGACCACATCTGCCTGTTTGATGGCCTCCTGTTGGCCAAGATTATACACCCTTTGTTGGGCCGGAGCATAGTGGGACGCGGTCGACTCCACCGCCTTGCCCTTCTCTTTATAAGTCACTCCCGGCCTTCTCTCGGATTTAGGACGTCCGATCTAACAGTCACGGGCAAAGTGCCCCGTCTTTCCACAAGTAAAACATGCACCCGGGGTCCGACCCGTAGTCGCCCCAGAAGCACCAGAAGGAGGTGGACCCGAAGTCCTATGCTTCTTGAAGGACCTCCGATAGCCGGACTTTGAAGTAGTCGGCACTTTGAATTCAGATTTCCTATCACCCAAGCTTTTCTTTGCTTGTACATTCTTCATGTCCTTCTCCAAGGACCGGGCAGTGTTGACCAAGGTTAAGAAACCCTGCGTCATCGGCCCCGAGAGTAGTAACCTCAACTCATCTCTCAACCCTTCGTAGAAGCAATTAGTCTTGCGCTCCTCATCCACAATAGTGGAGATAGCATATCGACACAAACGAGTAAACTCGTGGAGATATTCATCCACGCTCCTCTAACCCTGAACCAACTTCAGAAACTCATTCTCCAACACTATCTTCTGCGTCGAAGGGAGGTATCTAGCCAATAACAATCTCGAGAACTCTTCCATCGAGACATCAACAAGTTGCCTACCTCTCAATAGGTGCAGCTCCAATCCTTCCCACCACATTCTCGCTTCACCGTCCAGAAGGAACGTAGCGATGGTGGTCATTTTCCACTCCTCCATCTCCGTTGCTGTCATGACTCTCTTCATCCTAGAGAGCCATTCTTCAGCTTGAGATAGGGTTCCCAACCCCGAGAATACCGGAGGGTTAAAGCTCATTACATGCTTAAGCTACCTCTTGGTTGCCCTCCTTGGCACCAACGGTTTCACTACCACTTGTTCCACTCTCCTCGGCTCAGCCTCTTGTAGCGGTACCTGCTCCATCGCAGGAGCGGGCTGCTGCATTTGCCTTGCAGGCTGCGCATTAATCACGGCCAACACTGCTTCGGCCACCAATCGTATGTTCTCAGCCGATAGAGGTGTTGCAGGAGCAACATCTGGTGCACTGCTAGACTCAGAAACTCGACGTTCCGACGGCCCAACACCACTTCTGGTCACCTATAGTGGTACAAAACACCGTTAAGCGACCAAATAAAATCGCAAACAACAATTATTGGAACACGCAGGTTCCTCAAACACGTGTATTTTCATTCCTAAGTGGACATTCATGGGTTCTTTTACTGTTATAACGATGACGCACACACATGTGCTCACCATCCCTTAAAAAGAATTCGGTCATGAATTCATCTTAAACCCGACCAAAACCAGTAGTCTGATACCAAATTGTAACATCCCCTATCCGTCGCATAGCATATAGCAGTAGGTCCGGCCGGGGCCCGACGCCATATACTACAGACAGACCGGGTGGTTACTCATGGAAACCATCCAACCAATCATAACGTCCTACACAGAGCATTCTAGCGGAAGCAGTTTATAAAAGTTGCAATAAAGAACACAGCACAAAAGCATGAATGTCCACTAATACCAAACTAGGAATGTTGTACATACACAAGTACATGCCTTATGGCCTTATAAAAATTATTCACTTCATATTACATGTTTTACAAACCACGACATGCAGACCGGTCATACATGAATAAAAACAGTAAACACTCCAATTAGGCCTTCGAGGGCCGGCTTTGCAAATTGGGCTTTAGCCCGCTAGTGACCTCTTGGTCCAGCAGCACCTGCAAGCAACAAACCACCGCACGGTGGAAAAATAAGGCAACGGTCAGCAATGCTGACCAAATTATAACGATCCCGCCCCCAACTCGGGGCGGCGATGCTCCTTCCCTACTTTTCATTAGCATAAGCGAGCAATATATATATTCATTTCATCATAAACGTTGGCTCGCACGGCCACACGGCCCGTGCTCTCAGGGCACATTCTCGGTGAACCGGTCGATGCCACGTCAATTAAAGCCATAGACATTCCGGACTCACCACCGCCACTTTGACGGTCAAACCTATGAGTATTTTGTCTTCTTGGCCTGGGTCACGACAATTTAAGCCCTAGACCACCGAAGACCCTAATCTATGCCAACGGCAAGTGCCACGTACCCTTAGGTCTCTTTAACCAAACGACATAGAATGGGTACGGTTCCATCTAACCCGTGCTCACATCGCAACGACAATTTAAGCTATTTGCCCGGGTCAAACTTCTCCCGAGTCCCATTTCCATCACAATTCACATAACCCGGTTATGTTCAAGTTGGATCTCAGGCCACCAAGTCGGCAAGATCATGCATCCGCCCAGTTTTCCGGGTGCACCTTTGGGTTAATCCCCAAGGTTCCCTGTTGCAATCTACCGTGTAGAAAACCCGAAAAACAACCAATAACACAGAGTCTTCTCCGGCATTATGCAATGCAACATCACCGATCCAGACCAACATGTCCGGATAGGCTTCACATATCATGCCTATGTCCGTTCTTGCTTACGGACTCTAAACAACGGGGACTTCACATATCTACCCGAAGGAACGCCTCCAACTCACCGCAAACTCCCGAGAGCGGGCTTCCTATGCAAAGAAGGAGAGCTACACATGCTCAAGATGAGGATCGTTACCCTTGCATTCTTCTTTGGTGCCATGGAAAAGTAAGCAGATGAAAAGCACCACACTAGCTTTGCCTCCGTGGATCCGGAGTCGGCTCGCGATTTGGAGCTTCGAAGCTCCTCCAATGGCCGGATCTAGCTTCTTCTTCCTACCTTAGCTCTCCTTTCTCTAAGCTTTAGAAAGATAACAACTCATGAAAAGTGACGGTTTCTAAGGCCCAATCACGGGTATATCCCATCAGGAACAACCCCTAGCCGTTGGATCACCAATTAAAGAAACGAACGGCTTTGATTCGGGACTGAAATGTCCAATATGGACCGAACACGGCCTGGCACACGCCCGTATCCAGGGCCGTGTGCCTCATTCGCCGTCAAAATCGACTCGCCTGGAACAACACACGGGCATTGAACACGCCCGTGTTCGACCTGACATGCCCGTGTTCCACCTGACACGGCCGTGTGGCCGGCCGTATACCCCCATCGATTTATCCCGAAAACAACCCGAGAACTGCACGGGTTCTAGGACACGCCCGTGTCCTTTCCCGTGTCTACCTCAACACGCCTGGGCTCCAGGCCGTGTACACAGTCTCGACACTCGACACTTCGTCGAGCGAAGATCGTCGACCTGACAACCTAGCCTTGGACACGCCCATGTCCTAGGTCGTGTGTGTTATCTCGACACATCATCGAACAAAATTCGTCGACTCCCGGGACGAGTGTCGACACGGGTCGACACGCCCTGCGACACGCCCGTGTCGCAGGTCGTGTGCCATGTCTCGACACTTCTTCGAGCGCAGAGTGTCGACTTCGCGGGCTGAGTGTCGACACGCCTTGCGACACGCCCGTATCGCAGGCCGTGTGCCCAGTCTCGACACAATGTCGAGAGCAAAATGTCGACTTCGCCGGCTTAGTATCGACACAAGCCTGACACGCCCTGGGACACGCCCATGTCCTAGGCCGTCTGCCTCCTGCCAGAACCCAAAACTAGCCCAAAACGTCCCCCGTCGCTTTTTTGAGTTTCGGGGCGTTACAATTTCAATCATCCTTATCACTGCTTTAATCCTTAGGAGGCATGACTGAATCCATCCCTCAAAATTTCATATCCTTCCTGGAGCTCCTTGATGACGTTTTGCTCCATTGAAACAGTGCGGCAGGACGCTGAGAGGGTTTTGGTCTCGATAGCTAGGGTTAAGGCTTTTAAGAGTGGTGTGTCTTTTCGTTTCTTGTCGCCTATATATTTATACCAAAAATGTTTAATTACTTTATTATTAGAATGATCAATTAAGCATTTTATCTTAAGTTTGAACATTTCATTTTTAACGGGTTGTGTTATGCTTCCTATTATGAAATAGGGCATTTGGCGCTTATATTTTACCTCTAAGTTTTCTTCCTTTTACTCAATGCTTGTTCAATTTGTAGCTTCCCTCACTGTTTGGATGTACATTCAATTTGACACATCATTATTCAATGTATTTCATTGATTTTAAATGTAAAGGAGACCTAACATGCTAATAAGCTTGTTCTATTGGCAACCCAATTATGCACTGATTTACTATGAAGCTCGCTAATAAGTTATTTGAATTTGAGAGTAAAGGCTGCATAAATTAATAGTGTAGATAATTATAAAAAATAAATGAATCATTGTTTTCTATTTGGTGTGCTTGATTAGGTTCATCCTGAGCACATCTTACTTAATTTATCAAAAAGCAAACTTAGTCTCCATATAAGAGAAGGAGAGGCTTACCTTGAGGCTTGCTGCTACTAGATTCTGAGAATTACATACATGACAGCCTTAACCTTGGTTTGTTAGTTTATATGGAGCATATTCCTTGAGCAATCATCCTGTCCCAAACATTTACCTGGAACTACCATTGTCAAATTACCAAGTCTTATCTAGACAGGTATTTGGACTATCCTGCAAAGAAAAATTATTACCCTTAGGCACCCAATGATAATTGGGTCCTAGGTTCTTGTTAGCCATATAAAACATTTGTCCAACTCTCTGCCTGAGCTGAGCACCTTTCTGGCCACTAGTTACATTCAGGTTATCCCAACTTTCCAGGGCAAATTGACCCACTTTCCCACAGCACCAACATTTATGAATGTTGTACCTTCTCTTTAGGACAACACAGAATTGATGTCCATGAGAGATGTGAGTAGCACCAGACTTTGCTGGATGAGTATTGGATGGTGTTGCGCCCTTCTTCCTGAGTGAAGGTGTTGAAGAACTAAATATAGCTGGTACAAGATGGGCTAGATGTATTTTTGGAGCCTGCCATCTAGTGGACTCTCTCATTTCCTTAGATAAAGGATATTTGGATCCAAATCTAAAGAACTTAACTTGAGCATTATGGCTAGAGTGGACAGTATGACTCTTTCTGAGACCATGTGTCTTCACCCCACTGGTGGAGCACATATTAGATTGATCCTTCTCGAGTGGTGCAAAGTTGACAGTTTTAGAAGGTAAATTCACTTTTTGAAATAATGTCAACTTATCAGGGATGTTTGATTTGACTTGATAATTAGTGTGATCAATATCCAGCTTCTCAGATGTTTGGCAAGTTGCAGCTTTTGGCAACCTACCAAGAGATTGAGAAGGGATAATCACAATCCCTAATCTCTCAACAAATTTTTATTCTAGATATTTAATATGTTTAGATTTTTCTTCTAGAACCATGGACTGATAATTAAGACTTTTCTTAAGTTCAGACACCTCATGACATTTCTTATCAAACTCAATAGATTTATTATTATAAAGAGTTTGATAAGGCTTGCGGACTTCAATATCCCTTGCTTGCCTTTTGGGAAGAGTTCTGCTCTTCTTTAGATCATCTAGGAGCAGTCCATACTTGTCAATCAGTTAATTAACATCAGTCTCAAATTCTGAGCCATCTTTATCACAGAATGAAGTCGAATCTGCACTGGTTTCATAATCAGAGGAAGATGAAGAAATGGAGAGAGGATGTACCTTGGATGATTCTATATGTACCTCTCATCTTTCTTCTTAAGTTGTTGTTATCAGTCCTTGGTATCCATAGTGTTCTTCATCCTCCTCATTATCACAATCAGAGTATGACAGAGGGGCCCTTATTCCTATCCTGGAAGTAGTATATTCATCTTCTTCTTCTGGATCAGCACCAATATAGATCAGCCCAATATAGGCTTCTTCTTCATCATCTTCTGATTCTGACGAGGAAGAATATGTCCAGATTTTCTCCTTCTTAGCCACAAAGGACTTCTCCTTCTTCATGTCATTATGGTGATGGTGATGCTTCTTCTTCTTCTTCTCATCTTCTTCCTTATTCCTGACTGTGTAGTCAGCAATGACATGTCCATCCTTGCTTCAAAAATAACAGATAACTTTAGATGAAATCTGTTTACTAGATTTGAGGCCATACCTATCCTTCTTGGAGGACCTCCTATGATGAGATGATGATGAGGGTCTGTTCTCCCAGTTCTTATTATTCATGAACTTTTGAAGTTTCATGGAGAAGGTTGTAAACTCTTCATCAGTCATGTGGTTGTTTGAGGAACTAGTATCCGACATTTCTGAGCTTGTCTCAGCTTCTCTCCTTGTTGGAGAAGGTGTCTTTCTTCTGCTTCATCTTGGGGCTTCTGCCTTGATGGCCACTGTCTTATCCTTGGTCTTGGATTGACTTTCCTTCTCCGCTTCTTGTCTAGCAACCAGCTGTATTTCATAGGACTACAGCTTTCCAAAGAGTGTTTGTAGTGGAGTGTCTGCCAGCTTAGTCATTTCCCTAATGACACATATCTTGGTGTCCCAATCTCTAGTCAGGGATCTAAGGAACTTATCATTATGCTCATAGTTGCTGAAGACCCTACCATAGCTTCTTAGTTCATTAACTTTCCTAAAGAACCCTTCAAAACAGTCAGCAACTTTTTCAAATTTGTTATGCCTGAAAGCCTCATACTCTTGATTGAACATGGATTTCCTATCATCTCTGACTTCCTCAGATCCTTCTGTGAAGGCCACAAGGGTGTCCCACATTTCCTTGGAGGTCTTGCAGTGTACAAGATTTTGGAAGGTTGAGTCATCAATGGCACTGGCTATAATATTTTGTGCCCTTTTTTCCATGTTGGAAAGAATCACCTCATCTCTGTCCATCTCTGTATATACCTTAGGCACTCTCACAGTTGGATCAATGGTAGAAGCCTTTGTGGGGATAAAGGGACCTTCCACTACTATTACATAGATCCTAAGGTCAGATGCTTTCATGAACCACCTTTGCTTCCAGAGACCAAATCCTTCCTTCATGTAGATTGGTAGCTTCAAGGCCCCTAACTCCTTATAGTTCATTCCTGACCCCATAATTATATCTTGTAGCTAACCTTGGAGGTATACTTAGATTGTTAGATCCTTTTTGAGCAACCTTCCTCTGATATCACTTGAAAGTTATTTACTTAAGGTTAGCTAGTCACCTAGAGGGGGCGGTGATGAATTTTTTTGCTAAAAAGTAATAACTTGATGCAGATTCATTCTACACTCTAGTATAAACTATGTAGATGGGCATAAGCTAGATTGAATTAAATTTCAGGCAAGTGCACCTATCAATCATAGTATAGGAGAAATCTACATCTCGGGTCGTATTCCTTAAGGTCCTTTCAAGTACTCATACTCACCCTCACTCTATTATCATACCTATAATTAAAATTTATTTCTAATCTAAATTAACGTAACTATGACTATTTGGAGAAATAAACATTGAAGGATTAAGGATGATAAAAAGTAGAAAGATTCTGAGTAATTACATGAAAATACTCATTCATTAACTCAATTCTATGTAATCATGAAATAATAGGACTATCAAATTTATTGTATTGTAAAGGGTAAACATCTATCGAATTCTCTCTTGAGCAATTTAAAATCTAAACCTAAGTTAGTAAATTTCTGTCGAACAATTTACAACACTCAAATTTGCATTAATGGAAGCACCCTATCAACTACATAAATTCATGAAATCCTATCTCTAAAATTCCATGAATCCATTTATTCGTATTCCAATTATCCAAACAACATATCTCTCGATCATGAAATTTGAATTACAAAGAGATCTAACACCAAAATATGAACATGTAAATATCATCACAAACATCCAATTTCTCAATCTAGAGATTTGCAATTCATGTAAAACAAATAAGCAATTCATAATTAGGATAAAACTCTTTGTTTGTAAGCCTACATACGAATAAAATACCATAAATTCGTTGAAAACAATACGATACATGATTAACAAATTGTTCAAATTAGAGTTCTTGCAAAATAAAAGATAAATAAAGTTGAATCACCAAGATAAAGGAAAGATTAAGAGGGATACAAGAAAGATTAAATGCATACAAAAATACCCTTCAAATCCTCCTTCTCTTGGATGCCCCACCCTCGTGCTCCAAAAGTTCTCTAATGAAAATGATCCAAAAGTTTTCTTCTAAAGTTTTCTACAGGTATTTTATAGTCGCCTTGTAAACAGGGTCGGACACGGGTTCCAACACGGCCGTGTATCAGGCCGTGTTGACGATTCATGGGTGGTTCCACACGAATAGTCGTGTCTGGTCGTGGGCCGTGTCAGATGACACGGGTACTGACACGGCCGTGTTGTTCTTCATGTTGTTCAGAAACGGGTTGGTAGCAGGCGAAGTTGAATTTATCTCATAAAGTACACTGGTTGGCACATGGGTGTGTGCCTACCCGTCTGGTTCTCTAACTCATTCTTCCAGTTTCTTCAATTCCAGCCCACATAGGACACGGGTATGGACACGGGCGTGTGCCTACCGATGTACTCCCAATTCTTGTCCTATCATCAGCCATGTTGACTCCGTGAACTCCTATGTTTGCTCCAAGACCTTTAGTTCCATTTGTTGGCATTACCTGCATTAGAGAAATGAAAGAATAAATAGATAACTTAATACAAGGAATGACAAGAACTCCTAAATGTGCTCTTCTATACATGATAAGATAATTTCTTAACTATTATCGCGAAATTGCTACAAAGGGAGGTAGAAAATAGTAGACATGATTATAATTATGATAGTAAAAACCCTATCATAATTGCATTCATCAAATACTCCCAGACTTAGATGTTTGCTTTTCCTGAAGCAAACTAATTCAAATACTTGGGTTACCAATAAATAATTTTGCCTCCGCACACTGGTTGCTATGAATTTAAAGAGAACTTTGATGATGTAATCGTATAGGAAATAGTTTAGGAGACGTTTCTAAGTATAGATTTATCTTAAAATTCCTCCAATATATTTTTTAACTATCTTTCACTCTTTCTTAGAAATAAAAGTATAGTCATCTATAACGAATGTGAGGAGAAAATAACAATCTTAATAAGATACGTATTAGTATTTCAAAACTTATAAGTACCCATATTGATGATCACGAGCTTTCCCTTTTTACACCCTCTCCACGATAGTAGTTAGAATTTGTAAGGCCGGATCCTTAGGACTTGTATTATCGTGTAGCCTTTTTAGCTTAGGATAGAAGATTATATGTGAGGTAATCAAAGATAAATTCGATGGATTTTTATTCTTTTTTTTCACACCTAAATCTCGATTGATCCCTTTTGTTGGTAAATACCTTAACATACATCAGTGTTGTAAAAGCA
Organism: Platanthera guangdongensis; assembly: GCA_039583875.1. Lineage (NCBI taxonomy): Eukaryota > Viridiplantae > Streptophyta > Magnoliopsida > Asparagales > Orchidaceae > Platanthera > Platanthera guangdongensis. The sequence goes on from CM077148.1 coordinate 140,007,828, forward strand.
CCCTCAGACTTTGCAATTAGTATACTTCCCACATTTTTGAAAGATACTCCAAGTTTTTATTTTTTTTAACCAAGGGGCCATAGTAGGGATCATTCCGAGTGGGTGCAAGTATACACGCGCGCACTCAGGCCACATATCAATATGTCTTTTTTTGGGGGTTCATAGTAGGGATCATTCAGAGTGGGTGCAAGTATACACGCACTCAGGCCACATATCACTATGAACAAACTCATTCCAAGAAGGTCTCAATGATAGGTGTGCTAATAGGTGATGATTTAGCCTTGGTGAATTTTAATAGTAGAGTGTCAAAAGGATAGGGATTAGGTCCAAATTGGGTGTGCACGGGTATAATGTTTAAGGTTTTGGGATTGCAAGTCTCAAGCTATCCAAAAGGCCTAAGTCATTTCCTCCCTCACTAATTAACCTATGCAAAAGTTTTGAGGACCGCTAGAGGGTAAGTTCTAGACATCAATAGAGAGTATTTTTTTCATTTTAATTCCCTAATAACAAATTATAAAAATATTACACTCATCGACTCACTTTATTATAGATAATTATATTTTCTAAAATAGAGTGATTGATAGTTAATGATATAAAGGATTAATCTTAGAAATAAATTATATAGATAAAATTAAGCTAATGAATTTCTATACTTGATTATAAGTCAACAAAGTTGAACACTCAATGTGTAAGATCCCCTTTTTTTTCTTTTTTAAAACACCGGGGTCTTAGGCCCAGAACTGCCGCTTTGTGGTGACACATTCGCACTCAGGAAAGTCATCACGACAAAATGCCGATCCTGCCGGCCAAATCGATCACAACTGTAGCAAAATAGTAAAACATGTCCACATAAATCACATATATATGTAAATAATCTCCACAAAGGGAGTGTCCACAGATACACAAAAATATAATATCTTGGGCTCATGCGCAGTACATCATGTCCTTACTACAAATCTCTCAACGCGGAAGCAAATACTATAACTAATAATGATCAGGACTCACAGTCCCTGTCATCTGAACTCCGGTACTAGACTGGCCCATCTCCATGTGTGCCGACCTCCGGGGTTGCTCCTCTATGCTGGGCTCCACGGTCCCCTAAAATGATGTGGTTCGAAAACTGTTAGTCTAAAGGACTAAGTCCTATCATCCCCCACCCCTTCCCCCATGGCCCCTAGGCACCGAGCGAAGAGGAAGAAAGGGAAGGACTTAAAGGTGGAGAGTAATCAAGAAACAGATGGCAGCGGATCTATACTAGCAATTTTATAGTACATGTAACAGTAAGGTAAAGTATGAAAAGTAACCTTAACTTATACGAAGACATATAAGCAAGGGATATTCTACAGGGATCCCATCGTATAAAGAGTCTCATACCAATTTACACGTTGGGGTGTCGGTTATCAACAACAATATATATATATAAGAATTTAAACTTAATTTATAAACTTGCCCACACAAGCTTATAGACTAAGTGGTCGTTTTGCAGAGCCTATTGTATAAGCGTCCCATACCACTTATACAATAGGTGACAGGGATTTTATGCTATGATTATGCTATGACATGCAAGTGGGTTATGATGTGATCATGCAAGTGCAACTCACCCATCCAACTCTTTGCACACAGACCTTTAGTTCCCCCTTTTTGGAGCCGAACCTCCCAGGATACCTCCGTAGTGGCAGACGGAAGCGGTGGGTTGGGCCTCGCCTACCTCTAAACCAGTAAAGCACTACCAGTCAGACCTATCGTACGCCTCAACATTGGTGCACTAAGCGGAGCTCCTGCGTACTCTTGCCGGCTGGCGCACCAATCTTCTGTTGGCGAAGTCCTAGCCACACTTGCCGAGTCAACGTACTGGCATCGGTGCATCGACACTCCAATACCGATGACCCACCAGCTTTACTTTATGCACATGCAACCTTATGTATCAACACCGAGCCAAAGCTCCCCGGACCATCCTATCCGTCACAAACATCAACCGAGCCAAAGCTCTTCGGGACATCCTGCCCCTTTCCACAAATATCAACCGAGTCAAACCAATTTTCCGAGACACTGGGGTGTGTGAAAGTGAACCCCTAATTATTCTAGTTGCTCTTTAAGATTTATCACTCCTACAGTTTACGTTAGCCCAGGACTTCTCAAGGTATACCCCGTGAAGGGCTCTCGAAGGCACTAGGAACTATGATGGGATTACACCCAAAGCTCCCTTTCGCAAGGCACTTACTATTATTGGTTGCTACCCGATTTCCCAACCCGGTATTAATTTTACAGAATCTAGCCCTAGTGCATTAAACACTACCTCCTTACGGGAAGGACGATCTTTCGCCGATCCCGAACACCACCTAACACTAGTCAACCTCTCACTCTACAAATCCTGTCTTCCAATGATGAACACTTTTTTATCTATCCAAACCAGCAGACCACTAATCCCAAGGCATGCATCAAATTATACTCCAACATAATTTCTACAATTTTTACTGAATGCAGACCACTTAAGCTATATGACCCGTAAAATGGGAGGTACAACAAATAATCATTCAGTACTCCTATAATAATTATTGGAGGGCCAATATGAGCTTTGTGGACAAAATACAGAATTCCACAATTTTCCTATTTATCTGATAATTTATTTAATTAATTTAGTAGCCAAAAATCCCAAGTTTGAACATGATGTACCAATTTCATATAAGATAATACTCCACCAAATTTTTGTTAAATATAATATGAATATATAACACAAAATCCAAACCCTCCAAATTTTCCAGTAAGGTTTAACCCCTTAATTGTAATTTCAAATATATCCCATAATAATTCATTTTAAGAGAATTTACATCATTAATAATTCCACAAATTCAAAAAACATTCATGGATGATTGTAAGGGTATATAAGTGCTCTAGATAAAGTTTCACAATTTATCATTGAATAATAAAGTCTATATTTGATTTTCTCATTACATTCCAAGTTAAGGGGTTAATGAAAATAGTATAACAATTATCCATCTAAAAATTCCAACTAAATTCCCATATGAGCATTCTAAACTGGGCACACTATTTCTCAAGTTTCATAATTTTTCAACAAGTAGTAAGCTATGTAAGAATTATTTAGCAATTTCCAAAATATATGAGGTTGTGCATTAGGTACCCTAATTATGTATCAAAAAATTCCATTAAAATTCACATATGATTAATATGGTCTAAAACTCCCTCTACCAAATCTTCATGATTGTTTTAAGAGTCTTGCTAACCTATTCTAGCCCCGCATTATTTGTGCCCTAGGCTATGATTAGGGTTTTTTAGGCCCTAACCTTTCCAAAATCCCTTAAGATTTTTACCAGAGGGATTAATCTATCCTAGTACCCTTCGTACAAAGTTACAAGATCATTCAAGGTGTTTTGGCCTCATCCCCTTCACAAGGCACAAAACCCTACCTTAGGGTATGACCTTAGATCTTAGGGCAAACCAATTCCAATCTACCCCATCTTTCATGATAAGGTGTAAGAAGCCATGCCAAGCCAGTGGCCCCAATCCCAACCTCTGTTGAGGTGATTTGGCCACTCAAAACCCAAAATACACCTTTTGACCAAAATACCCTTTTTTGGGGCAAAACTAGGGTTTGCATGATTTCTGTTCAAACCACCTCCAAATGTGATGAAATTTTAACCAGAGATTTATATTGACCATAAGCACCTCTCACCAAAATTTGGGTGAGTTTGGAGGTCATTTGGCCCTTAAATTAATTAACTTAAAATAAATTAAATATTTTCCAAAACTATAGAAACTTTGTCCCCAAAAATTCCCATCTTTGGAAAGAACCTATATATGATCTAGGGGGACTTACTTCCAAAATTTCAATTAATTTGGACCAAGGATGAAGTGTGGGCACTCAGTATAATGTCTGCCTAGCCCTAGGTGTAGGTCCCACCAAAATGAGTGCCTTGGTCAAACCAGGCACCCAAATTGGTCCACATTACTTTTATTGTAAAGTAGACTCTCCAGGCTACACTTTTCATGTTGATGACTTTTTATTACAGAGCCTCTAAGTATTTTTAAAAATTAGAAACATTAATTACATAATATGTGACACAATCATTAAAATGTATATTATAAACTATAGTTTAATTTCATTATTTACACGAATCTTGGCGCATGTTTTGACGACATCCCTTCATCTCCTTCCTCCAGCTGATGGTTGCGATTCATCCCTCCTGGAGCATCTTCCAGCAGCTGCCGCCGACGATCCGGCCACCTCCCCGGCCGGCCACCGCCACCACCACCTCCGTTGAGGTGGTGGCTGTCGCCAGGCGGCGGCTTGGCCGCCGGAAGCCCCTTTTCCGGACCGACAAGCTCAATTTAAGGGAAAAAACAGGAAATATTTGAATTGGAACGAGCTCAATTTAGCCCGAACCTTGGCCCTAAAGAATGCCCCTAGGGCTTGGTATGAAACCCTGTCTAGTTTCCTCATTGAGAATACATTCACAAGGGGGAAAATAAACAAGACTCTATTCCTTAGGGAATCCAGAGGCAAGATAATACTAGTCTAAATATATGTAGATGACATCATATTTGGGTCTACTGAAAGTAGTCTTTGCAAAAAGTTTGCAAAACTAATGCAAGGACAATTTGAGATGAGTAGTATGGGGGAACTTAAGTTCTTCTTGGGTCTCCAAGTTGGACAGACTGAGAATGGTTTATCCATATGCCAGTCTAAGTTCACCCTAGAACTCATAAGGAAGTATGGTATGGATTCATACAATACCATGAAGACTCCTATGGGGTCAAATTTATCTCTTAGCAAAGATGATGCAGGGAAACCTGTAGATGAGACTTTGTATAGAGGGATAGTTGGCTCCCTACTCTATTTGACTGCAAGTAGACCAGATATCATGTATGCTATATGTGTCTATGCTAGGTACCAAGCATGCCCTAAAGAGTCTCATTTGACAGCAGTCAAAAGGATACTGAGATATCTAAAGGGCATTCCTTATATAAGCCTTTGGTACCCTAGGAATGGAGACTTTGATCTAACAGGTTATTCAGATGCAGATTTTGCAGGCTGCAAAGAAGACAGAAAAGGTACAACTGGAACCTGTCAATTCCTAGGAGGAAGACTGATTTCATGGAGTAGCAAGAAGCAAACAAGTGTGGCTATCTCCACTGCAGAATCAGAATATGTGGCTGCAGGAAGTTGTTGTGCTCAACTTCTATGGATACAACATCAGCTTGAGGACTATGGAATTCAGGTAAGTAGAACTCCACTCTTTTGTGATTCTACTAGTGCTATATCAATTGCAAAAAATCCTGTTTCCCATAGTAGAACTAAACATATTGAAATAAAATAACATTTTCTAAGGGAACATGTAGAAAAAGAAGATATTTCACTAGAATATGTTAAGACAGATAATCAACTAGCTGATATGTATACTAAGCCTTTAGAAGAAACAAAGTTCAATAGGTTTAAAATTGAACTAGGTATGATAAACTTAGAATAAGTTTATAGAAATGGCTAAGTAAAATAGTGTCGACACACAGAGTTGTCTGTGTCGAGACAGAAAATTGGTGTCGACACTTCTGAGAAAAGGTGTCGACACATCTAGGAAGTTGGTGTCGACACATCTAGGAATTTGATGTCGACACTTCAGAAAATTAGTGTCGACACATGATAAGTAGGTGTCGACACATCCAAGGTGGTGTCGACACTTAGACTTTATGCAGGATTAGTGAAGTAAAGTCTCGACTATGTGTCGAGCTAAGCGGTGTCGACAAATAAACAAGTGTCGACACATACATTCTGTCGACTATACTTGTGTCAACACATTGGTGTCGAGACATTATAAGTCTGGGTCGACACTTTTCAACAGTGTCGACACAATTTAAGTTAGTTAACCCGCCCTTTCATCTTCAATCCTAGAAAGGTATAAATAGGATTTCTCCATTGTCTGTCGACACGCTCACCAAAGTTTCGAGACCAAAACTTGTGTGTCGACACCTCTCTTCTCTCAATTCAAATTCTTCAAACCCTAATGCCGCCAAAGCTCGAGGAGAACGTGAATGAAGGCTATGAACTGGTGTGGCATGCGTTTGACGATGCAGAACAAGAGATCAAGGATGTGGTAACCCTAGTTGCAAACTCAGGGTAAGATTTTCTTATGTCAGAACCAACTAAGATTTGGAAGAAAAAAGTTCTAGAGTTTCTGAATGGAGCAACCCTAGATGAATCAGGATTCAAGATAAAGTCCAGGGTTCATGGAGAAAAAGTGAAGGTCTCACCAAAGAATTTAAGAAAGGTCCTAAACCTACCTAGGACAAAAGAAGAGGATGAAGTTACGGCTTCTAAGACCAGAGAAGCATTAACTTGGTGTGGTCTAGATTCCAAGCTGAAAATTGGATCTGTATTCAATAGGAAAGGCATGAACAGCCAGGGGAAATTTCTCTCAGAAATTGTTGGCAAAGTTATCCTGTGCAAGTCTGGAGGACATGACAGGATTTTAGCTTATATGTTCAGCATCATGACAAGGATTATCTTTCAACTAACTACTGATTGGACTGTAGTATTATTTGAGAAGATTAAGGAGATCCTGAAGAAACCCAATTTGGGTAGAATTCTAAGTCTTTACTTGGCTGGTAGTATACCAGAAGTAATGAGTCAAGCTGCTGGAAATAAGATCAATCATATGAGAAAGATGGACATGAGGATCTTCTCAAGGTGGGACAGAGTTTTAACTAAGGAGATGCCTACTCCTGAGAAAATAACTCCTCAAAAGAAGAAGAAGAAGATAGCCCCTGTGGCTCAAGAGTCATCTAGCAGCTCTGAGGAGCAAGTTGTCTTTACACCAGATGATGAACAAGAACCTGGAGATGCTGGGAAGTCTCCAGCTCAATAAGAGGTTGCAGAGAGGCAGGGGGAGCTACCTCAAGCTAGCCCCTTACAACAGGATTCAGTCCAGGGGGAGCCACTAGTAGTGGAAGAGCCAACTCCACTAGAAAGTGAGCAAGCAACCCACACTATCCTTGAGGTAATCTCAGAAATCAATCAATTAGATTTCCTTATTAAGAGTGAAGTTATAATTGACAACTTATCTGATGTTAATCAGACCCCTCAGATTGATAGTCAACTCCCAGATGTTGTCATGGAGGACACATCTGTTGAAGCTCAAGTAGAACCAACTCAAGTCACTGATGAGATAAGAGAACCTCCATCACTTCCTCAACAAGAATTTACAATGGAAGATCTATTCCTTAATCTGGATCAGACAGATTTTGACAAGGAAAGTGCTGCTGCTGAGAGGGAGAATGCTCAAGTTCAGGGGGAGCAAGTGGAAATTCTAGAAGAAACAGCAAGAAAAGAGCCTGAGAAGCAAAAAGCTGTTGAGGAGCTACCTAGGGAGAGGGTAGAAATAGCCAGCACATCTGCTTCTAAAGATGAGGAGGCAGCAAGAGCTAAGGAAAGGAAGTTCCAAGTATTTAAGAGAAGGAGTCAGACTTATAAGAAAGCTCTGCAAACTATAGCACCACAGCCTGCACTACAGTCAGCACCAATTGTAGATTACAGTGCTTTGATGGTTGCTATGCAAATTAAGCTTGATGAGCACAGGAAAGCCATAAAAACATATGTGGATGGGGGGCATAAATCTTTACAGTTTAATCTGGCCCAAGACATAAAGTCTATAAGATTTGAAATGAATCTCAATAAGAAGGAGATGACTGACTGCTTCCACAAGGGAGGGAATGCAGTGGTTTACTTGGCTACCCATCAAGAGAAAATCAAAGCTCAAGTGGATGACATTGTACTGAAGCAAGGTTATGTTCTAGAGAACCAGCTCAGAATGAATGATAATTTGACTGCTTCACACAATTCCATTGTCACAGAGATGAAGAATATAGCTGCTGGACAGACTACTTCTACTGCTACTGCTAAGGCAGAGTTTGATAAAGCTTTACAAGAGGGCATCACTGCTGTTACATCTTCTATTCAAGATTCTCAGAAGCTGATCTCAGAAAAACTCCAAAGGTTAAAACCTTTCTACAGGGATGGAGTCAATTATCTTAATGCACAAATCAGATTTCAAAAGGATGATCTAAGAGATCACATGGAAAGAGAAGTCATAAAGGGGGAGAGGGTGTTAGTCAAAGCCAGCTCTGATCATGCCAAGTGGATTTCTAATTCTATCAGAGCTACTCTTGGTTATCCTCCTTTATGTGATGATGACAATGTAGCAGAATCTGGGATACATCCTGCATATCTAGGAGGGGAGAAACCTGAAGTGGCTCAAGTAATCTACCCTCCTCCAGATTTTGATATGGTACAGGCAGATATACAGTCCATGTATAGCCCACCTGAGGGTCAGAAAAATGTTATCATAGAAAAGGTGGTTCAGCCAGTATATGATGCTTTACAGGAAGCTATACTGAAAGAACAAGCTGAACAAGAAGCTAGATTGTCTAAGAAGAGGTTCAGAGAGCAAGCTGAACAAAGGCCTGACTTTGAGCAGTGGAGCCCCACTTCAAGAAATATTATTCTAACTGCATGGAAGGCTGCCAAAGATAATATTCAAGACAGAAACAAATGGTTTTCTGAACTTGAATGGAGAAAGCATGAAAGCAGGCAAGAAGCCATAGTGCAATATAGAAGAAAGGCAAAGATGGGAAAGCTACCTCCTACTGCTCAGGAGTCTAGCAAGTACTTTCCCAAGCCTTATTATTACTTTAAGAGACAGAAGATTAAAGCTGAAGAGCTAAAGAAGAAGGAGCTGAAAGGGAAAAAGCCTGCTGATACTGAAGATGCTGAAGCCCCTGTACAAGCCAAGATACAGTCTGGAAAGGGAATAATGATCAAGGATGCTGAGCAAAAATAGAATAGAATTTTCTTCAGTTTACAATTGTAATCTTTTGATTTTTAACACTTTGTAAACTTTTGAAAAATGAATATGACAAAGCTGTTAGAACAATGTGCTGTGTGATATATTTATTTCATAATTGTTCTGAGATGATATATGTGTATACATGTTTTGGTTTGATACATGTTTATGTTTGCCCTATTATATAATCCTTCTTTACATCATGCTATGATTTTATTCTGCATGGTGTATATCATTGACTAAGGGTTATGACTTCTCCAAATAGGGGGAGATTGTTAGGTACATTGGTTCTAATGTACCTGATTTGAAGAAGCCTCACCCCAGTCAATGATATACATCAAAATGTATTTGATGTATTTTGAGTTGCCTTGTGCAGGTTAAGTATTTGCATGGAAAGATGAAAAGATTCTAAGTCCATGAGTCGACACCCAGAAGGAAAGTGTCGACACTTAAGAAGACTTGTGTCGACACCCAGGCAAGCACTGTCGACACTTGGAGTAATTGTGTCGACACTAGGGATGCAGAGTCGACACAAGACAGAAAGTGTCGACACAAGGAGCTGTGTCGACACTCAATGAAGAAAAGTACAATGAAGCTGTGTCGACACTTAGCAGTTGTGTCGACACCCAGAGGAACTGTGTCTACATCAGAAAGTGTCGACACTTGGAGGCTGTGTCGACACTCAGCAAAAGTCAGCAGAGTCTAAGTATAAGTGTCGACATAATAAAGAATGTGTTGACACTCACCAGAAGACTCAACACTTGAAGAAAGTGTCGACACAAGAAAGAATTTGTCGACACTCAGCAGAAGACTCAATACATGAAGAAAGTGTCGACACTAGGAGGTTGTGTCGAAACTCAGCAAAGTTCAACAAAAATTCTAAGTACAAGTGTCGACACTAAGGAGATGTGTCGACACTCAGCCGAAGTCTCAACAGAAGAAGAATGTGTCGACACAAGGAGCAGTGTCGACACTCAGCAAGTATCAACACAGAAGGCATGTGTCGACACCAAGAAGATGTGTCGACACTGAACAAGTTCAACACATGAAGATGTTTCGACACAAAGGTGTTGTGTCGACACTTACAAGAATTCAACAAAGTACTGAAGAACAAGGAGTTGTGTCGACACACAATATCAGTGTCGACACATGCTGAAGAAGCTGTGTCGAGAAGTGAATTCTACAACACAAGGAGTTGTGTCGACACCTTGAAGGCTAGTGTCGACACTTTGTCAACTTGTGTCGACACTTTGTCAACTTGTGTCGACACTTAATGACAGATTGTCTCGACACTTTTAGACAGTTACAGTTATTTCAAGAACTGACTGGAAGACTTGACAGCTGCCATTCCAGCCGGTCTACTGCACTTGTCAGAGTTGTCAGAAATCAATTAGGAACCGGACCAGCCGGTTACCATGAAGAAGGCCTATAAATAGGCTTATACTATCAACAGAAAGAGATGATTATCACATCAAGTGATTCAACACAGATTAACACAAATCAGTTGAAGTGATCTGAAGATCTAAGAAGTTGGAGAGAGGGAGCTCCATCCAAGAAGATAGCCGTGGGAACCAGGCTGTGAAGAAGGATTCAGACCTAGCTCTGAATCTTAAGTTGCAGAGATCAAAGATCAGCTGCAGAGAAGATCAATCCTATTGTGTTCTACATTCAAGAAGCTTTGAATAAAAGCCAAGTGAGATTGATCTCAGCAGAGTTCTTCCAAGAACTCATCAAGAACCTATCAACTCATCTCTCTACTCAGAGTTATAGGTATATACACTTTTTATTTTAAATTTCTTCTAGGATCCTTAGGGATCTGAGTTGTAAGCCTGCAATTATAAAGGCTGAGTGGTAGGGCATGTGTGCCTGAGTGTAGGAGATCTAATTCTCTGAGCGTAGACCTATTGACGCTGAGTGTAGGCCTGTTGTGGCTGAGTGTATGCTTTGTGAAGAAGCTGAGTGTAGGTCTTTGAAGAAGACTGAGTTGTAGGGCCTTGGGCCTGAGCTGTAGGAACCTGTTTTGGGGTTCTGAGTATAAGATCTGAGAATCTAAGATAGTGGAGGAGTTTGGCCGAATCTAGTACACTACTAGATAGGCGAAGGGGAAAGTGGATGTACCCAAACCATGGGGAACCACTATAAATTTGAGTGTTGAAAGATATTGTACCTAAACACCTAGAGGGGGTGGGGGTGAATAGGTGACTTGAATCTTTTTAACTTTTTATGCCAGCAATCAGTTTCTAACACAGATTTATATCTACTTTTGCACAGCTATCACACAACAATCACATCAAACCACAACATATAGTAGACACTCAGTTTTATAGTGGTTCCACAAGGTTTGGGTACATCCACTTTCTCCCTTCACCTATCTAGCAGTGTACTAGATTCGGCCCAACTTCTCCACTATCTCAGAACCCAAAATAGGTTCCTACACCTCAGGCCCAAGGCCCTACAACTCAGCTTCTTCACAAAGCTTACACTCAGCCACCAAGGCCTACACTCAGCCACCAAGGCCTACACTCAGCCACCAAGGCCTACACTCAGCCACCAAGGCCTACACTCAGCCACCAAGGCCTACACTCAGAGATTTATATATCCTACACTCAGCATTTATAATTACAGGCTTACAAGACTCAGATCCAAAGGATCCTAAAAGAATATATGATTACAATAATATTAACTCAGCAACTCAGAGACAGGAGAGGAGAGTTGTGAGTTTCTTGATGAGTTCTTGGAAGAACTCAGCTGAAATCAATCTGACTTGGCTTTCTTCAAAGCTTCTTGAATGTAGAACTCAATAAGATTGACCCCTTCTGCAGTTGATCCTTGATCTCTGCTACTTAAGATTCAGAATAAATCTGAACCCTTCTTCTCAGCCTGGTTCCAATAGCTGATTTCTTGGATGGAGCTCTCTCTCTCCAACTTCTTAGATCTTCACTTGATAGCTAGATCTTCTTTGTATTACTTGTCTGAAAAACCACTTTCTGTAGACAGCATAGGCCTATTTATAGGTCTTCTTCATGGTAACCGGCTGGTCCGGTTCATAACTGAATTCTGACAACTCTGACAGGTGCAGTAGACCGGCTGGAATGGCAGCTGTCAAGTCATCCAATCAGTTCTTGAAAATTCTGTAACTGTTTGTAAGTGTCGAGACTTTCTGTCTTTAAGTGTCGACACTAATAGACCAAGTGTCGACACATGTTGTCTAAGTGTCGACACTAGTCTACAAGGTGTCGACACATCTCTTTGTGTTGTAGATTTTATATCTCGACACTGCTTCTTCTTCATGTGTTGACACTGAAATTGAGTGTCGACACAAGTACTTGTACTTCAGTATTTTGCTGAATTCTTCTAAGTGTCAACACAACACCTTTGTGTCGACACATCTTCATGTGTTGAACTCGCTGAGTGTCGACACTTATTCTTGGTGTCGACACATGTCTTCATTGTTGATACTTGCTGAGTGTCGACACATTGCTCTGGGTGTCGACACATTCTTCTTCTATCGAGACACTGGCTGAGTGTCGACACAACACCTTAGTATCGACACTTGTACTTAGAATATTTTTGTTGAACTTTGCTGATCTTTACTAAGTGTCGACACAGCTCCTTGTGTCGACACTTTCTTCAAGTGTTGAGTCTTCAGCTGAGTGTCGACACATTCTTTCTTGTGTCGACACTTCCTTCAAGTGTTGACTCTTCTGCTGAGTGTCGACACATTGTTCTGGGTGTCGACACTTGTACTTAGTCTTTGCTGACTTTTGCTGAGTGTCGACACAGCCTCCAAGTGTCGACACTTTCTGGTGTTGACACAATTTCACTGGGTGTCGACACAACTACTATGTGTCGACGCAGCTTCACTGCACTCTTCTTCATTGAGTGTCGACACAGCTCCTTGTGTCGACACTTTTTGTCTGGTGTAGACTCAGCATCCCTGGTGTCGACACAATGACTCCAAGTGTCGACACTGCTTGCCTGGGTGTCGACACAAGTCTTCTTAAGTGTCGACACTTTCCCTCTAGGTGTTGACACATGTACTTAGAAACTTTTTCTTCTTTCCTGCAAATACTTAACCTGTACAAGTAAACTCAAAACACATCAAATACATTTTGATGTATATCATTGAGTTGGGTGAGGCTTCTTCAAATCAGGTACATGTAAACCAATGTACCCAACAATCTCCCCCTATTTGGAGAAGTCATAACCCTTAGTCAATGATATACACAATTCATAATAAAATTACTAAATGATCTAAAGCAGGATTATATATAGCAGGGCAATCATAAACATGTATCAATCAAACATGTATACATAGACATCATCACAGAACTAATATGAAATAGATTTAACATATAACACATTGTTTTAATATCTGTCATATTCATTTTCAAAAGTTTACAGAACGTTTTACATCAAAATAGCCTCCTGCCTTGTCTCATGCTTTCTCCATTCAGCCTCAGAAAACTACTTGTTCTTGTCTTGAATGTTATCCTTTGCAGCTTTCCATGCAGTCAAAATAATGTTCCTAGAGGTGGGGCTCCACTGCTCAAAGTCTGGTCTCTGTTCAGCTTGCTCCCTGAACCTCTTCTTAGATAATCTGGTCTCTTCTTCTTTCTGCATAGCTTTTTGAATAGCTTCAGATATTGGCTGAACCACTTTCTCTATAATGACATTGTCCTTGCCCCCAGGTGGGCTATACATGGACTGTATGTCAGCATGTATCATGTCAAAATCTGGTGGAGGATAGATAACTTGAGCTACTTCAGGTTGCTTACCTCCAAGGTATGCAGGATGTATGCCGGATTCTGCAACATTATCATCATCACAAAGAGGAGGATAACCAAGAGTTGATCTGATGGAATTTGATATCCACTTGGCATGATCAGAGCTGGCTTTGACTAAAACTCTCTCCCCCTTTATGACTTCTCTTTCTATATGATCTCTGACATCATCTTTCTGAAATCTCACCTGATTATCCAAATAATTAACTCCATCTTTAAAGAAAGGTTTTAACCTTTGGAGTTTGTCAGTTATAATCTTTTGTGAGACTTGGATGGCAGTCTTAACAGCAGTGATTTCTTCTTGAAATACTTTGTCAAATTCTGCTTTAATAGTAGCTGGAGTCTGCCCTCCAGCTAGATTCTTCAACTCTGTGACTATGGCATTGTGAGATGCAGTCAAATTATCATTCATTCTAATTTGATTTTCAAGTACATATCCTTGCTTGACTGCAAAGTCCTCAACTTGTGCTTTTATCTTCTCCTGATGTGTAGCCAAGTACACCACTGCATTCCCTCCCTTATGGAAGCAGTCTGTCATCTCCTTCTTATTAAGAGTCATCTCAAATCTTACTGACTTGATATCCTGGGCAAGATCAAACTGTAGTGATTTGTGCCCCTCATCCACATAAGTTTCAATAGCTTTCCTGTGTTCATCCAGTTTAATCTGCATAGCAACCATCAGTGCACTATAATCAACAGTTGGTGCTGGCTGTGATAGAGGCTGTGGAGCAACAGTTTGCAAAGCCTTTTTGTAACTCTGGCTCCTTCTTCTGAATACTTGAAATTTCTTTTTCTTGGCCCTTTCAGCTTCCTCATCTTCAGAAGCTGAGGAGCTAGCAATTTCTACCCTCACCTTAAGGCTTGGGGGTAACACCTTCTGCACATCTGGTGCATTCTCAGTCTCTTGCCTTGCAGGCTCTTCAACAATGGGCACTTGCTCCCCCTCAACTGGAGCATTCTCCCCCTCAACAGTAGCATTGTCCTTGTCAAAGTCTTGTTGATCTAGATTTAGAAATAAATCTTCCATTGTAAATTCTTGTGGAGAATGAGCTGGAGAAATTCTTGGCTCATCTACCACTGGATCAGATACAGTTTGAGCTGCAACAGATGTGTCCTCCATGACAACATCTGGGACTTGACTATGAATCTGTAGTTGCTGACAAACATCAGGCAAATCAGTATCCTCTAAAGGAAAATCTAAAGCATTAAGCTCAGTGATTACCTCTAGAATTGTGGTTGTAGCTTGCTCACTCTCAAGAGGAGTGGGATCTTCCACAACTAGTGGCTCCCCCTAGATGTGATCCTTATGTAAGGGGCTAGCTGGTGGTAGCTCCCCCTGCCTCTCAGCAACATCTTGAGGAGCTGGAGACTTTACAGCAGTTCCTTACTCATTCTCATCAGGTGAGAAGACCACTTGCTCTTCACTACCAGAGCTGCTAGTGGAAACATGAGCCACTGGAGCAGTTTTCCTCTTCTTCTTTTGAGGTGATACTTTCTCAGGAATTATCTTTTCAGGGGTTGGCATCTCCTTAGACAACACCCTGTCCCATCTGGAGAATATTCTCATATCCATTTTCCTCATATGATTTATTTTACTACCAGTAGCTTGACTCATTACCTCTGGAATACTTCCAGCAAGGTATAGACTTATGATCCTGCCCAAGTTGGGCTTTTTCAGGCTTTCCTTGATCTTCTCAAAGATCACTACAGACCAGTCAGTTTTCAGAGTGAAAATTATCCTTGTCATAATACTAAACATATGGGCAGATACCCTGTCATGCCCTCCAGGTTTGCTTAAAATCACTTTGCCAACAATTTCTGACATGAATTTCCCTTGGCTGTTCATGCCTTTTCTATTAAAAACAGATCCAATTTTCATTTTAGAATCTAATCCACACCAAGTTAGAGCTTCTCTGGTCTTTGAAGCAGTAACTTCATCTTCTTCTTTAGTTCTAAGCAACTGAAGTACTTTTCTCAGACTTTTAGGTGACACCTTCACCTTTTCACCATGGACCCTGGACTTGATCTTGAATCCAGTGTCGTCTACCTTAGCTCCATTGAGGAATTCCAAAACTTCCTTCTTACAGATCTTTGTGGGCTCAGAAACAAGAAATTCCAACACTTAGTCTGCAACTAGGGTTATCACGTTCTTGATTTCTTGATCTGAATCACCAAATGCGTCGCGCACCAGTTCATACCCTTCGTTGATGTTCTCCTCAAGCTTTGGCGCCATTAGGGTTTGAAGAATTTGATCTGAGAGAAGAGAGGTGTCGACACACAAGTTTTGGTCTCGAAACTTTTGAATGCGTGTCGACAAACTAAGGCAAAATCCTATTTATACCTTTCTAGGTTTGTAGATGAAAAGGCGGGCAGCTAACTTAAATTGTGTCGACACTGGCGATAAGTGTCGACACAGACTTATAATGTCTCGACACATATGTGTCAACACAAGTTTAATCAACAGATATATGTGTTGACACTTGTTTATGTGTCGATACCACATAACTCGACATTTAGTCGAGACTTTACTTAAATAATTCTGAGTAAAACCTAAGTGTCGACACCACCTTGGATGTGTCGACACCTACTTGTCATGTGTCGACACTAATTTTCTGAAGTGTCGACACCAACTTCCTAGATGTGTCGACACCTTTTCCCTGAAGTGTCGACACCACTTTTCTGTGTCGACACAGATATCTCTGTGTGTCGACACCTTTTTACTTAGCCATTTCCTATTCTATAAACTTACTCTAAGTTTATCATTCCTAGTTCAATTTTAAATCTATTGAACTTAGTTTCTTCTAGGGGCTTAGTATACATATCAGCTAGTTGATTATCTGTTTTAACATATTCTAGTAAAATATCTTCTTTCTCTACATGCTCCCTAAGAAAATGATATTTTATTTCAATATGTTTAGTTCTACTATGAGAAACAGGGTTATGTGCAATTGATATAGCACTAGTAGAATCACAGAAGAGTGGAGTTCTACTTACCTGAAATCCATAGTCCTCAAGCTGATGTTGTATCCATAGAAGTTGAGCACAACAACTTCCTGCAGCCACATATTTTGATTCCGCAGTGGAGATTGTCACAACCCGCATTTTTCTCATTAATAAATAAATCAGAGCACGAGATAACTACGAGCTGTGATGCCACGTCAAGCAGGGGATAACTGCTGACGCTCAGATAACACTCTAATCCTTCAAATCATAAGTTAAAATGAATAGAAAACTGATTTTTAAATTAATTGGCCGTATCCCTCGGCTCAGTGGATCAGATAGTCCACGGTTTGAAAAGTATTTTTATACGTAGCAGAAAAATACTTCATTTATGCTTAACATCCTAAAAGAGCGCATAAGTGTCCTAAGAGGACAACTTACACTATGCAAGACACTAGAATTCAATTTATAATATTTATAAAGAAAACAATCTTTTTACGCATTTGGAAAATAATGATTGAGCTTTTATAAAACATGCTGATCATGCAATACATATAATAGTTCTTTTTTTTATAGGTTTTAAAGTAACTAGTAACCTAGCATAAAACATTCCCAGAGAGCAAGTGAAACTACCACAAAACAGGTAAACTAGCAGCTAAGCAAAGACTTAGTATCACCAAGGAAAATTACCAACGAGCGTCAACAACCTGACACGAACTCGCTGGCGAGCATGCATGTCTGTACTACTACAAAGCTAAAGAACTACCTCAACAGGTGAGGAAAACACTGCCACAACGCAGTCCACAAGGGAACTCCTGAAATTAGCCGTTCAGCCGGCTACAGACCTGAACGTGAGTCATTCAAAAGAAGAACACCTCAGCAAGAAATAATAAAACAGGAGGCAAAGAAACATCAGATAATAATCGAATGAAAAGAGCAGAAAGAAAAAGGGTTACCAACCCTGCAAGAGAAATGCTGAAAATCTCAGCTAAAGAATCCAAAAAGGGACAAAATGTAAGTATAACAATCAGTAAAGCGAGAGAAATCCATCAAGTACTAAAACGTACCAAACTCAGCTCAAGCCTGCAGAGATAACAAGGAAACCAATATGCATCAAATGAACAGTATGAAAGGAACTAACAGTCCTAAACTTGTAAATCGTTAGCACTGGCACAAATCCCAAACCTGTGTCGGAGACTAAGAACAGTCACAACCGAACAACCAGGTCCAGGTGTCTCAAGAGTACTAAAGGGGCCGCCCTAGGGTCCACACACATAGAGTTCCAACCACTTACAGGAACCCAAAATGTCCAAAGGAGGGAATGGTGGTGGCCACGGCTCGAACTCCCCCGGTACCATACTCCCTCAGAAACCCAGCTACCACATGCTAAGGATCCACGATTCGGCGCCAAAACTTGCCGACAACACCACTTAGAAAATACCAAGTTCTACAACCAAAACCTGCCGAATTATTTCCCCCTACCCGCCGAATTCAACTTAAAATAACTTCCGATAACTTCCTAGTTTAGGCTGACAACAAGCCCTAACCTAGGAATATTTCTAATCTCACCTATACTATTCTAGTATTCTACGACAAGGAGAATTAATAAAGCGAAATACAACCCATGGAGGCACGCAAGAAGGGAGAAATCCACTTGCCTCAAATCGTTCTTGAAAACGTCCACCCAAAATACTCCACCACGTAGATCCGTCCAAAAGGGGGCACGCGGAGACGAGATCTACGAAAAAACGGACAACCGAGGTTAGGGCCGAAAAAATCTATGGCGAAACGGTCACCGAAACGGGAAAAGCTTACCGCGATCTCGAAGCTCTCGCCGAGAGCTTTCCAATGCCGCGATCGGATCGAGATTCCGTCCATCGGATCGGCGGTGGCGGCCGCCGGAAGGTTCGCGAACGAGAGGATGCGCACTCGCCTAATTTTGTTTCGCACAGGAGGGGGGCTGTTGGTTCGGAGGAAGAAGAAAGGGGTTTTTTTTTCTTAATCTTATCTTTATACTATAAGCAAAGAGTAAAACAGTCATGGTGTAACATTTGGATGCCCAAAATACCCTCCACAATGGTGTAACATTTATTCCCTAAACACCCCTCATATAATCAACTCTCATTTTCATTTGTTTGGGTCTTTTTAGTCATTTTTCTTATATTTAGAGAGAAGAGATAGAAATTACGTTTTGTATGTGAAAACGTATGTTTTTTACAAAATAAAAAATATAATCGTGATTTAGATTTTTTTACAGTCATTTTGAGTACTCATATGTATATGTTGCGGGCATATCCCGCAACGACACATATAGCACGGGCGAAGCCTCGCCCACCTAGATGCGTCCGAAGACCACCCAAGAGCTCTCCCCTCCTTTTTATTTGTTAGGGCCAGATCTTGAGTGGCCTTTTTAGTCATTTCTTCTTATACTTTGAGAACTCTTCTTATAGAAGTTGTCGAAGATCACCCAAGTCACAGACGAAAAAAATGATTCAGTCTGATTTAACCACCATGTTCGACAGACGGTAGATTTTGAGAACGAATGTCGCTCCCACGACAAATGTTGCCCCCAAGATAAATGTCGCCCCCACGATAAATGTCGCCCCCTCGACAAATGTCGCACCCACGACCAATGTTGCCGCCTCAGCCAAATGCCGCCCCCTCGACAAATGTCGCACCCTTGACAAATGTCGCACCCACGACGAATGTTGCCCGCACGGGGTCCCCCGTGCACGACTGCTTGTATATATATATACTTAATATAATTATCATTATAATTATATAATTATTACATAATAGAAGGGGGGGCTGCTGTTGGTTCGACGGGAAAGGAAAAGGGGGGGGGGGGCTGAGTCGGTGAGAATGATTCTCACCGATTCCCTCTCCCCCTTTTTCTCTTTTTTTTATAAAAACTTAAAATAATAATATTAATAATAATATATAACAAAAAGGGGGGGGGGCTGATTCGGTGAGAATGGTAAACCATTCTCACCGATTCCCCCTCCCCCTTAATTTCTTTTTTTATTTAAATACTTTATATATATATATAATATTAATATTTATAATTATTAAAAAAAGAAATGATATAACATATATCGTTACGGAGGGCCAAACGAGCGCCGAATTGAACGAAATTCGCACCGTAGGCGAATGACGACGCTACGAATCCAACGGCGAAGTCGAAATCGAATTCCGACACACCGTTTTCGAGATAATAATTTCTAAAGTTAACGGCGTACGCGAAAACATACAAACTTCAATCGCGCGCCGAGACTCCAAAAATGCTCGGAACGCGACGAAACTTGACGAGCAAGTCTAAAATTAGCCGATCTAATTTCCTAATGTAAAATTTTCCACTCCTGACACAAATCCCAAAATTTGCCGGTCAAACCTAACGAATGCAAAACGCGCTAACGACAAAGTCGGTAACAAAATCCGACGAACAAAACTCGGGCAAATTTCTCCCGAAGCCAAAACACAAGCATTCCCCAAGAGGCTCCACCGAGTCACCAAATAGACTCCGGCTTGCTAGGGAATCTTGCTACCAGGCATCACCAAGCCACGCAGGGACCCTAAAGAGCTAAGAGCACGCTCTAACAACGTCACATGACCAACACACGCTAACATAACGTTCTGACGTCATAATACGTCAAATAAGAAATTAAATAAATCACTGGAAAATCGGGGGCGTTACAGTCACTCCCCCTAAAAGAAAGTTTCGCCCCGAAACTTTACGCATAAAACACTTCTACCATAGAAGGAAAAAGAAAATAACCAAGGGTTATCGAATGCTTACCAAGCACAGCTAGGAGAATAAATGAGGATGCGCCTCCGTCATAGCTGACTCCAACTCCCAAGTCACGCTCTCCACGTCTTGGTTTTTCCACAGAATCTTTACCATCGGTATTGTCTTTCTCCGCAACACTCGATCTTGCACATCCAAAACACGAATAGGATCTTCCACGTAGGAAAGGTTAGGCTCCAACTGGGGCACTGCATCCAGAACTTGTCTGGCACTTAGCACGCACCTCCGCAGTTGGCTCACGTGAAAAACATTGTGCACGCCAGGAAAATTTTCGTGCAATTTCAACTTGTAGGCTGACACACCAATCCGCTCCACAATTTCAAATGGTCCCACATACCTTGGGTCCAACTTATGGTTCTTACCGAACCTCTTCACTCCAACCATCGGGGAAACCTTAAGGAATACCATGTCCCCCACAGAAAATTCCAAAACGGACCTACGCCGATTGGCGTTCTTCTCATATCGCTCTTGAGCTATCCGAAGCTTCTCTCGAATAAGCTTTACAGAGACTTCCATTTCTTCTAAGGCATCTGGACCTAACATCGGCCTCTCACCAACCTCAGCCCAAAATAGAGGAGTTCTACATCGTCTTCCATATAGCGCTTCGAAAGGAGCCATTTGCAGACTCTCTTGATAACTGTTATTGTATGCGAACTCCATCAACCTCAAGCGTTCATCCCACGCTCCTCCGTGGTCTAATATATAACAACGGATCATATCTTCCACAATCTGATTAACACGCTCCGTTTGACCATTAGTCTGTGGATGATATGCGGTAGAATATCTCAAGTCAGTTCCCAATCCTTCTTGATGGCTCTTCCAGAAACGAGACGTAAACCTGGAGTCTCGATCTGATACTATACTTACGGGTACTCCATGTAACCTGATAACTTCATTCAAATATAGTTCCGCTATCCTTTTTATTGAGTAACCAATCTGAAAGGGTACGAAGTGCGCACACTTTATTAATCTATCAACAATCACCCAAACAGAGTCATGCCCTCAGGGAGATCTCGGCAAACCAGTAATGAAATCCATTGAGATACTCTCCCACTTCCAAGTTGGAATCTCTAAAGGCGCTAATTTTCCACCAGGCCTTCCATGATCAGCCTTAACTTTTTTGCACGTAAAACATTCTGACATAAACCTTGCAATGTCACCCTTCATCCCAATCCACCAGGCAATCTGTTTCAAGTCCTTATACATTTTTGTAGACCCTAGATGGTAGGCCACACTTGAACCGTGTGCCTCACTGCACAACTTAACTCGAATATCTCAAAAATTGGGGACGCAAAATCTACCGCGGTACTTTAGAGTACCCGCGTCATCGATCAAAAAGTCAGGCAGCTCCCCCTCCTCAGTTCTATTATGAAGGTGCAGTAGATCAGGATCGTCCTTTTGATGAAGCCTCGTAAGAGAAATCCATGAAGGCTCAGACACTTCCAAACTGCTTGGCGAGTCACATCTACCAACTGAAATATCCATTAAAAGGAACTCTTCTACTAACAACTCAGTGGAGAGATTGAAAATTTTCCTTGTCTTCCTGCTTAAGGCGTCGGCTACCACGTTAGCCTTACCCGGATGGTACAGGATCTCCACTTCATAATCAGCCACATACTCTAACCATCTGCGCTGGCGCAAGTTCAACTCCTTTTGAGTGAAGACGTACTTCAAAATCTTATGATCTGTATAAATCTTGCACTGCGCGCCATACAACAAGTGTCTCCATAATTTCAATGCATAAATAACTGCTGCGAATTCCAAGTCATGCGTAGGGTAGTTCCTTTCATGAATCTTAAGCTGTCTTGACCCATACGCAATCACTTTTCCTTCTTGCATCAGCACACAACCAAGACCCACGTGGGATGCGTCCACGTAAACGACATAGTCTAATCCTTCCGTAGGCAATGTCAATATCGGAGCAGTGCACAGTCTATTCTTTAGCTCTTGGAACGCTTCTTCGCACTTATCGCTCCACACAAATGCTGCATTCTTCTGCGTCAATTTGGTCAATGGCGCAGATAATGTAGAGAAACCCTCTACAAATCTTCTATAGTAGCCAGCCAACCCTAGGAAGCTTCTTATTTCTTTGGGTGTGTCAGGCCTCGTCCATTCCATAACCGCGACTATCTTTTCTGGGTCGACAGAGATTCCGTCCTTGTTAACCACATAACCCAGGAAAGAAACCTGAGGCAACCAGAACTCGCATTTACTTATCTTGGCGAACAACCTATGGTCCCTCAAGGCAGATAAAACTAGACGCAAATGTTGGTCATGCTCCTCAACATTGCGTGAATACACCAACACATCGTCTATAAATACGACTACAAACTTGTCCAGAAAGTCCTTGAAAACCCTGTTCATCATGTCCATGAAAGCAGAAGATGCGTTGGTCAAACCAAACGACATCACCAAAAATTCAAAATGTCCATGTTTGGAATGGAAGGCAGTCCGCGAGATATCTGATTCACGGATCCTTAACTGGTGGTAGCCCGAACGAAGGTCAATCTTAGAGAACACGGCGCTGCCTCGCAGTTGATCAAACAAATCATCTATCCTCGGCAACGGATACCTATTCTTGATCGTTACCTTATTTAGCTCTCTATAATCGATGCACAACCTCATCGATCCATCTTTTTTCTTGACGAACAAAACGGGAGCACCCCAAGGCGAAGAACTCGGCCTTATAAATCCGTTCTCAAGCAACTCGTCTAACTGGATACGCAACTCCTCCAGTTCGCGTGGGGCCATCCGGTAAGGCGCCTTGGCAATAGGACGCGTACCCGGCTCCAAATCTATAACAAACTCCACGTCTCGATCAGGCGGGATACTAGGAAGATTAGCTGGAAAGACATCAGAAAAATCACGAACCACCGGGATCTCCTCCAAACACGGCAAACTAACCTTGGTTTCTAAAACCGAAACCAAACAAGCAAAACATCCGGAATCTACATGCTTCCGAGCACATACCGCCGATATAGTCGGAGAATCCTGGCACGGATAACCGTAAACACTCCCGGGCTGACCGTTGTCCATCCTGAAGTCCAAGCATTTACCCTTGCATTGGATCACAGCATCATATCTGGACAACCAGTCCATGCCTAGGATCACATCGAAGTCTTCCAGATCTAACAGCTTCAAATCAGCAATCGCGAGAAAATCGCCTAGTAAAATCGGACAACTCTGAATACCCTGATCCGAAACTACAGATTCGCCTGAAGGAAACTTGATACAGAACGCATCACCAACACGATCGAGATCCAAACGGTAACGCTCTACGAAGGCCCTAGCCACAAATGAGTGGGTAGCGCCGGAATCGAACAGAACACGCACCCAGCAGTTCGTTACATTAAATCGTCCTATAAAATTGCACACGCGACTAAGGAAGCGAACGCTCAAAACTATAACTATGAGCTAAACATTAAAACTAGGGGAGAATCTAACCTGATATCACTTGCATGGACGCCTGAGCTTCCTCCATAGAGACCACGTTCAACTTTCCTTTTCCCTTGTCCACTCGCTGCGGCGGCGGCAAGGCCTGAAGAGGAACTGGCTGCAGAGTAAGCTGAGCTTGCGGGCACTGATACTTGAGATGACCCTCTTGACCGCACAAGAAACAACTTCTCGCCTTCTTCCAGCAATGGGCAGCATCGTGCCCCGGCTTCTTGCATACAGAACAAAGCAAGTCTTTCTTTGGGATACCTTGGATCGCATGAATCTGCTCTTTCTTCTGAGCTCCTAATCTTTGATAGCACCTTTCCAATGGATGGCCCGGTCGGCCACAGAAACTGCATACCTCTTTGTTTCTCTTCCTCGGAGCAGCGTCAGGGACCTGAGTACTCTTACCCTCATCAGACTTTCATTTATCTTTTCTCAGTTGTTGACCTTGATTCTTGGCGTTATTAATTGCCTCTACCTTTAAGGCAGCTTCTACCATACCAGCATAACTTGAGGTCGCATAGGCACTTGCTAATTGCTGGACGTCACTCCTTAGCCCAGCCAGAAATCACTTGCTTCTATTTTCATCGGAACTCACCAAGTCTGGGGCAAATCGGCTTAGCTTACTAAACTCGATTTCGTACTCACTAACCGTGAGCTTCCTCTGCTTTAAGTGCAGGAAATCATTCATCAGACGGTCCCTCTCGACCGATGGCAGAAACTTGCTCAGAAGTAGCTCCTTAAAGGACTCCCAGGAACACCCGTCCTTCAGACCTTCTTTCTCCCTCAGCCACCAGCCCTTTGCCAACCCTTTGAGCTGATATGCGGCTAACATCACTTTCTGATCATCAGTGATCCCGGAGTATGAGAACATCTCCTCGATTGATATCATCCAGTCGTCTAAGACCATGTAATCTGCCTTGCCATCATACGTCGGAGGCCTAAGTCGCTGAAACTGAGAAATAAAGGTCTTCTCTGGTTGCACCACGACCGGAGGCACCAGAGAAGCGGGGGGAACAGGGACAGCTTGACCCACAACAGGGTCCTGAACTCTCGGAATTTGCCCGGGCACAACTGCTAGCAAGGACTGGACCTGAGACTGCAAATCCACTACTTGCTTTGACAAGGCTTCATTGCTTTGTCACAGACCTTCTATCATTGCACTGCTCTGCGCACCTGAAGATTCTCCCTCCGATTGGGGAGTCAACCTTATCGAAGGACGCCTCGACATTCTAATGGAACAACAAAACACTAATCAGACACCTAGCCCACCCACTAGAACCAAACAACATAGTACAAACAATACATACTTAAGTACTTGCTCATGCTGCTAACTTACTCTGGGATTTTCAATAATGATGTTATGCTTATCCTACGATGATTCACTATCATCACACTAACTCTTGTGCCTAGATCGGGAATGCATGAATTTATATTCTTTTTGACTTAAATTATGTGTGTACACATGTCATCCTGTAAATCTTTAGCTTGGCACGTTGTGCTTATGCAATGTTATGCTATGCATGATTGTGCTATGCATTCTAAAAAGGCCCTAATGCATGTTATGAGCGGCGTACACATGAAAATGTTATGCATCCCATACTACATAACATTTCCATGCAACGAAAAAAGAAAATGTGCTAGCCGCATTCATGTGGTGAGGTTATGCATCCCATACTACATAACCCTCACATGTTGCCTCCTATGGTGGATCCATATACAAACACATAGTATGCATCCCATACTACATAATACGTCTCGTATACTTCATGTCATGCTATGAGTGTAGTGTTCGTGCTTCAGCCAAGACGTGCTGATGACATATCGGTGTGTGTATGATATAACTCTAAACACCTAATACTTACAGGGACAGGTTGCCCGACAATTTGTCAAGCAACCTCCCTCTGATACCAACTGTCACAACCCGTATTTTTCTCATTAATAAATAAATCAGAGCACGAGATAACTACGAGCTGTGATGCTACGTCAAGCAGGGGATAACTGCTGACGCTCAGACAACACTCTAAAACTTCAAATCATAAGTTAAAATGAATAGAAAACTGATTTTTAAATTAATTGGCCGTATCCCTCGGCTCAGTGGATCAGATAGTCCACGGTTTGAAAACTATTTTTATACGTAGCGGAAAAATACTTCATTTATGCTTAACATCCTAAAAGAGCGCATAAGTGTCCTAAGAGGACAACTTACACTATGCAAGACCCTAGAATTCAATTTATAATATTTATAAAGAAAACAATCTTTTTACGCATTTGGAAAATAATGATTGAGCTTTTATAAAACGTGCTGATCATGCAATACATATAATAGTTCTTTTTTTATAGGTTTTAAAGTAACTAGCAACCTAGCATAAAACATTCCCAGAGAGCAAGTGAAACTACCACAAAACAGGTAAACTAGCAGCTAAGCAAAGACTTAGTATCACCAAGGAAAATCACCAACGAGCGTCAACAACCTGACACGAACTCGCTGGCGAGCATGCATGTCTGTATTACTACAAAGCTAAAGAACTACCTCAACAGGTGAGGAAAACACTGCCACAACGCAGTCCACAAGGGAACTCCTGAAATTAGCCGTTCAGCCGGCTACAGACCTGAACCTGAGGCATTCAAAAGAAGAACACCTCAGCAAGAAATAATAAAACAGGAGGCAAAGAAACATCAGATAATAATCGAATTAAAAGAGCAGAAAAAAAAAGGGTTACCAACCCTGCAAGAGAAATGCTGAAAATCTCAGCTAAAGAATCCAAAAAGGGACAAAATGTAAGTATAACAATCAGTAAAGCGAGAGAAATGCATCAAGTACTAAAACGTACCAAACTCCGCTCAAGCCTGCAGAGATAAAAAGGAAACCAATATGCATCAAATGAACAGTATGAAAGGAACTAACAGTCCTAAACTTGTAAATCGTTAGCACTGGCACAAATCCTAAACCTGTGTCGGAGACTAAGAACAGTCACAACCGAACAACCAGGTCCAGGTGTCTCAAGAGTACTAAAGTGGCCGCCACAGGGTCCACACACATAGAGTTCCAACCTCTTACAGGAACCCAAAATGTCCAAAGGAGGGAATGGTGGTGGCCACGGATCGAACTCCCCCGGTACCATACTCCCTCAGAAACCCAGCTACCACATGCTAAGGATCCACGATTCGGCGCCAAAACTAGCCGACAACACCACTTAGAAACTATCAAGTCCTACAACCAAAACCCGCCGAATTATTTCCCCCTACCCGCCGAATTCAACTTAAAATAACTTCCGATAACTTCCTAGTTTAGGCCGACAACAAGCACTAACCTAGGAATATTTCTAATCTCACATATACTATTCCGGTATTCTACGACAAGGAGAATTAATAAAGCGAAATATAACCCATGGAGGCACGCAAGAAGGGAGAAATCCACTTGCCTCAAATCATTCTTGAAAACGTCCACCCAAAATACTCCACCACGTAGATCCGTCCAAAAGGGGGCACGCGGAGACGAGATCTACGAAAAAACGGACAACCAGGGTAAGGGCCGAAAAAATCTATGGCGAAACGGTCACCGAAACGGGAAAAGCTTACCGCGATCTTGAAGCTCTCGCCGAGAGCTTTCCAACGCCGCGATCGGATCGAGATTCCGTCCACCGAATCGGCGGTGGCGGCCGCCGGAAGGTTCGCGAACGAGAGGATCCGCACTCGCCTAATTTTGTTTCGCACAGGAGGGGGGCTGCTGGTTCGGAGGAAGAAGAAAGGGTTTTTTTTTCTTAATCTTATATATATATATATATATACTTAATATAATTATCATTATAATTATATAATTATTACATAATAAAAAGGGGGGGCTGCTGTTGGTTCGGCGGGAAAGCCAAAAGGGGGGGGGGGGGGGCTGAATCGGTGAGAATGATTCTCACCGATTCCCTCTCCCCCTTTTTCTCTTTTTTTATAAAAACTTAAAATAATAATAATAATAATAATAATAACAAAAAGGGGGGCTGATTCGGTGAGAATAAAATTCTCACCGATAATTTCTTTTTTTTATTTAAATATATATATATATAAAATATTAATATTTATAATTATTAAAAAAAGAAATGATATAACATATATCGTTACGGAGGGCCAAACGCGCGCCGAATCGAACGAAATTCGCACCGTAGGTGAATGACGACGCTACGAATCCAATGACGAAGTCGAAATCAAATTCTGACGCACCGTTTTCGAGATAATAATTTCTAAAGTTAACGGCGTACGCGAAAACATACAAACTTCAATCGCGCGCCGAGGCTCCAAAAATGCTCGGAACGCGACGAAACTTGACAAGCAAGTCTAAAATTAGCCGATCTAATTTCCTAATGTAAAATTTTCCACTCCCGACGCAAATCCCAAAATTTGGCCGGTCAAACCTAACGAACGCAAAACGCGCTAACGACAAAGTCGGTAACAAAATCCGGCGAACAAAACTCGGGCAAATTTCTCCAGCCAAAACACAAGCATTCCCCAAGAGGCTCCACCGAGTCACCAAACAGACTCCGGCTCGCTAGGAAATCTTGCTACCAGGCATCACCAAGCCACGCAGGGAACCTAAAGAGCTAAGAGCACGCTCTAACAACGTCACATGACCAACACACGCTAACATAACGCTCTGACGTCATAATACGTCAAATAAGAAATTAAATAAATCACTGGAAAATCCGGGGCGTTACAGAGATAGCCACACTTGTTTGCTTTTTGCTACTCCAAGAAATCAGTCTTCCGCCTAGGAATTGAAAGGTTCCAGTTGTGCTTTTTCTGTCTTCTTTGCATCCTGCAAAGTCTGCATCTGAATAACCTGTTAGTTCAACATCTCCATTCCTAGGGTACCAGAGGCCTAGATAAGGAGTGCCCTTTAGATATCTCAATATTCTTTTGACTGCTGTCAAATGAGACTCTTTAGGGCAGGCTTGATACCTTGCACAGACACATGTAGCATACATGATATCTGGTCTACTTGCAGTCAAATATAATAGGGAGCCAACTATCCCTCTATACAAGGTTTCATCTACAGGTTTCCCTGCATCATCCTTACTAAGAGACAAACTTGACTCCATAGGAGTCTTCATGGTACTGGATGAATCCATATCATACTTCCTTATGAGTTCTAGGGTGAACTTAGACTGGCATATGGATAATCCATTCTCAGTCTGTCTTACTTGGAGACCCAAGAAGAACTTTAGCTCTCCCATACTACTCATCTCAAATTGACCTTGCATTAGTTTTGCAAACTTTTTGCAAAGGCTACTTTCAGTAGACCCAAATATAATGTCATCTACATATATTTGGACTAGTATTACTTTGCCTCTAGATTCCCTAAGGAATAGAGTCTTGTCTATTTTCCCCCTTGTGAACTTATTCTAAATGAGGAAACTAAACAGGGTTTCATACCAAGCCCTAGGGGCTTTCTTTAACCCATATAAAGCTTTCCTAAGTCTATAGACATGATTAGGTAGAGTTGAATCAACAAAACCTGATGGCTGTTCTACATAGATTTCCTCTTTAAGATTACCATTTAGAATTGCTGACTTGACATCCATTTGGTAAACTTTAAATCCTTGAAAGGTTGCATAGGCCAGGAACATCCTTATGGCTTCCAGTCTGGCTACTGGAGCAAAGGTTTGATCAAAGTCAATACCTTCTTCCTGCCTATATCCTTTAGCAACCAATCTTACTTTGTTCTTAATGATGACTCCTTGTTCATCCATCTTGTTCCTATAGATCCACTTGGTTCCAATTATATTGTGGTCTTTAGGTTTAGGAACAAGCTCCCAGATCTTGCAACTCTTGAACTGATTCAGCTCTTCTTGCATTGCCTCAATCCAAAGAGGGTCTTGGATGGCTTCTTCAAACTTCTTTGGTTCAACTTGGGATAGAAAACTGGAGTAGATTGCTGCATTCAGATTTCTGCTCCTTGTCTGTATCCCTTGTCTTGGATCACCAATGATTTGCTCAGTTGGATGATCTCTAAGATGCCTATTGGCTGGAGGCATCCTGGCTTTAGGTTGAACTTCTTCAACATCTTCATCATGTTGTACTCCTTGTACTTCATTTGCATTTGGTACATGTAGATATCCCCCTAGACAACAACCACTATCTTCTACTTGCTGTCTTGCAGTAGGTTCTTCTTCTATAGTGATCTTGTCCATCTTCTTTGTTAAACCTGTGGGGCTGTATACACTACTAGACAACTCATTGTTAATAAGCCTAGTTTCATCAAATACTACATGTACAGTCTCTTCTATAACTTGAGTAGACAGGTTGTAGACTCTATAAGCCTTACTATTGTTGCTGTACCCAACAAAAATTCCCTCTTGGGACTTGGCAGCAAACTTAGTCAAGTAAGACTTTCCATTGTTAAGTATATAGCACTTACAACCAAAGATCCTGAAGTAGGATAGATTTGGTTTCCTGCCTTTCACAACCTCATAGGGGGTCTTGTTGAGGCTTTTAGTAATGGTAGCCCTATTAATAACATGGCATGCAGTATTCACTGCCTCAGCCCAAAAGTATTCTAGTAGAGATGTATCACTTAATAGGGTCCTACCAGCCTCAATCAAGGTTCTATTCTTACTCTCAGCAATGCCATTTTGCTGAGGTGTTCTTGGTGAAGAAAACTCTTGAAATATCCCAAAGTCTTCACATAGTTTTGTCATGTTATCAGACTGAAATTGAGTACCATGGTCACTTCTTATTTTGACCACTATACTATTTAGTTCATTCTGAATTTGTCTAACAAAGCTATAGAAGACACTAGGTGTTTCAGATTTCTATCTTAGGAAGAACACCCAGGAAAACCTTGAGTAGTCATCTACAACTACAAAGGTATAGACCTTCCTACCTAGGCTATGAACTGGCATTGGACCAAAGAGATCCATATGCAAGAGGTATAAGCACC
Organism: Platanthera guangdongensis; assembly: GCA_039583875.1. NCBI lineage: Eukaryota > Viridiplantae > Streptophyta > Magnoliopsida > Asparagales > Orchidaceae > Platanthera > Platanthera guangdongensis. Next base: position 140,038,578 of record CM077148.1, read on the forward strand.
TCACAGCATCTTTGTTTTCAATGCTTTTAAAGGTGGATCTAGTTTGCTTGCCCTTTTGACAAGCTGAGCAAATATCATCTTTAATACACTTAACTTGAGGACCATTCCTCACTAACTCTTTGCTAAAGAGTTTGTCAATTGTCTTGTAGTTTAGATGGGCTAGCCTCTTGTGCCATTTGACACAATGAGAGACTTTCTCATCAGCTACAAGACACACTTGAGAACCATCGGTCTCACACATAATGTCTAGGCAGTAGACATTCCTCTTTCTATAATCAGTCAAAATGATCTCTTGATCATTTGATCTCTTGATATGACAACCATCCTTAACAAATGAGATGTCATATCCTTTTTCAGAACCACCAAAGATGACTTTAGGACCATCTTTGATTGAAGTGTACTCCTTTAGCAATTCCCTTGTTCCAGTCATATGTCTGGAACATCCACTGTCCAAGTACCATATTGGGGCATGGCCACTTGGACTCACCTGCAAAACAGATTAGTGAACCTTAGAACCCAAAGAATTCTTGGGTCCTTGGTACTTGTTAGTTTGCATCCTAACAAGGCTACCTGCTGGTTTTCCAACAGGCAGTTTGCTACTCACTTTAGCACTAGCATAGTGCCAACAATCCATTACAAAGTGGCCTACCTTGCCACAGCACCAACACTCAAACTTATTGTACCTTTGCTTAGGTACTGTCTTTGTTGTTTTATCTACAGCTGACTTGTTGAGAGTTGGGGCTTTGCCCTTGGACTTGGACTTGAACTGAACAATCCGTGCAGGTCTAGTAAATCCCAGTCCAGCTTTACCTTTGTGATGAACAAATTCATCAATTAAGGGTAGAACTGATTTAGGTTTAGAAAACATAACAACTAAGTCCTTCTCCTTCTGAAGATTAATCTCTAGACTCTTGATTTGATCATTCTTAAATGATATAGTTCCCATCTGAATCACAGTTATGTGCTTCAGTCTGGCTATCTCATTAAGCTTTTGATAAAATAACCTCTCAAACTCAGTTGCAGCAGCTTTGAGATTAGCAATTTCCTTTGCCTGACTTTTGGCTAGGGACTTGCTCTTCTTATAAGCTTGCAACAGAACTTTATATTCATCTATCAACTGATGAATATCTTCTTCAGACTCAGATGCACTCTCATCATTTGATGATGATGAATCTGATTCTGTAATGGCACAAGAAACTGAACTTAAAGTTGAACTTTGTACCTTACTAGGTCATGGCTGCACCAGGATTTTGTCACTTGTTGTCAATGCCATTAGCCCTTGGCATTGACTGTCCTCTTGTTCATATATAGAATTCATAATCTGCATGAACTCTTCATCTTCCTCCTTAGCAAACAGTCCTATATATGCCTCAGCATCTGACTCGGTTTCTGATGAAGAAATATCTGACAGGCTCTTGTCCTTTTTGGCAACAAAAGACTTTTCTTTCTTGCCCTTATATTGAGTCCTTTTCTTGTCACTAGACTCCTTCCTCTTTTTTGGACAATCTGCAACAACATGCCCTTGTCTATTACAGTAATAGCATATTATTTTTGATAGTGTTGCTTTGCTAGACTTGGACTTTTTCCTGTCTTTCTTTGAAGACTTTTTATTCTGATTATAATCTTCCATTCCCTGTGAAGTAGATGGCCTTGTCCTCCACTGTTTCTTCTTTAAGAATTTCTGAAAATGTCTTGTGAAGGCAGCAAAGTCCTCATCACTTTCACTGCTTTCAGATTTTCTGCTGACTGACTCATCTGACTCAGATTCAGCTGCTTTTGGTGGTGGAGAAGGTGACTTACTTCTATACTTTCTGGGGGCTTCTGTCTTGAAGGCCACTGTCCTTTCTTTGTGTTCACTTCTTGTTGATTTCTCCTCTTCTTTCCTCACCACTAACTGCATTTCATAGGACAACAGTTTGCCAAATAGTGTTGGTGGAGGAATTTCTGCCAACTTAGCCATTTCTCTAATGACACAGATCTTGGTGTCCCAATATTTTGTTAGGGACCTTAGAAACTTGTCATTGAGTTCATAATTACTGAACTCTCTGCCATAGGACATGAGCTCATTCACAATCCTGTAGAACTTCTTATAGCATTCAGTTATGCTATCAGGCTTACCTTGTCTAAAACTTTCATATTCTTGATTTAGCAAGGATTTTCTGTCTTGCCTTACTTCTTCAGAACACTCCATATACACATTAAGAGTATCCCACATCTCTTTAGCTGTCTTACAGTGTATCAGATTCTGAAAAGTTGCATCATCTATGGCACTCACTATGATGTTCTGAGCCCTCTTATCCATAGTGGCTAGAACAATTTCATCCTTTGTCATTTCAGAGAAATCCTTAGGTGTTCTCTGATTTGCATCTAAGACTGACACCTTCATGGGCACATATGACCCTTCCTTTACTGTGATATAAATCCTAGGGTCTGAGGCTTCCATAAAAAGTCTCACCCTTTCCTTCCAGATCCCAAAGATCTCTTTTCTACATATGGGTAACTTCATGGATCCCAATTCCTTGTGATTCTCAATGGAACCCATGATTCTTGATTTTCTTGATTCTGTAGTTCACATAGACTGACTCTGCCAATAGGATCTACTCAGACAGTTATGTCCCTTTTTGAGTAACCTGGCTCTGATACCACTTGAAAGATATTGTACCTAAACACCAAGAGGGGGGGGGGGGGTGAATAGGTGACTTGAATCTTTTTAACTTTTTATGGCAGGAATCAGTTTCTAACACAGATTTATATCTACTTTTGCACAGCTATCACACAGCAATCACAGCAAACCACAACACACAGTAGACACTCAGTTTTATAGTGGTTCCCCAAGGTTTGGGTACATCCACTTTCCCCCTTCGCCTATCTAGCAGTGTACTAGATTCGGCCCAACTTCTAAACTATCTCAGAACCCAAAACAGGTTCCTACACCTCAGTCCCAAGGCCCTACAACTCAGCTTCTTCACAAAGCTTACACTCAGCCACCAAGGCCTACACTCAGCCACCAAGGCCTACACTCAGCCACCAAGGCCTACACTCAGCCACTAAGGCCTACACTCAGAGATTTATATCTCCTACACTCAGCCGTTATAATTACAGGCTTACAAGACTCAGATCCAAAGGATCCTACGAGAATATATGATTACAATAATATTAACTCAGCAACTCAGAGACAGGAGAGGAGAGTTGTGAGTTTCTTGATGAGTTTTTGGAAGACCTCAGCTGAAATCAATCTGACTTGGCTTTCTTCAAAGCTTCTTGAATGTAGAACTCAATAAGATTGACCCCTTCTGCAGTTGATCCTTGATCTCTACTACTTAAGATTCAGAATAAATCTGAACCCTTCTTCTCAGCCTGGTTCCAATAGCTGATTTCTTGGATGGAGATCTCTCTCTCCAACTTCTTAGATCTTCACTTGATAGCTAGATCTTCTTTGTATTACTTGTCTGAACAACCACTTTCTGTAGACAGCATAGGCCTATTTATAAGCCTTCTTCATGGTAACCGGTTGGTCTGGTTCATAACTGAATTCTGACAACTCTGACAGGTGCAGTAGACCGGCTGGAATGACAGCTGTCAAGTCATCCAGTCAGTTCTTGAAAATTCTATAACTGTCTGTAAGTGTCGAGACTTTCTGTCTTTAAGTGTCGACACTTATAGACCAAGTGTCGACACATGTTGTCTAAGTGTCGACACTAGTCTACAAGGTGTCGACACATCTCCTTGTGTTGTAGATTTTATATCTCGACACTTCTTCTTCTTCATGTGTCGACACTGAAATTGAGTGTCGACACAAGTACTTGTACTTCAGTATTTTGCTGAATTCTTCTAAGTGTCGACACAACACCTTTGTGTCGACACATCTTCATGTGTTGAACTCGCTGAGTGTCGACACTTCTTCTTGGTGTCGACACATGTCTTCAGTGTTGATACTTGCTGAGTGTCGACACATTGCTCTGGGTGTTGACACATTCTTCTTCTGTCGAGACTCTGGCTGAGTTTCGACACAACACCTTAGTGTCGACACTTGTACTTAGAATATTTTTGTTGAACTTTGTTGTTCTTTACTAAGTGTCGACACAGCTCCTTGTGTCGACACTTTCTTCAAGTGTTGAGTCTTCAGCTGAGTGTCGACACATTCTTTCTTGTGTCGACACTTCCTTCAAGTGTTGACTCTTCTGCTGAGTGTCGACACATTGTTCTGGGTGTCGACACTTGTACTTAGTCTTTGCTGACTTTTGCTGAGTGTCGACCCAGCCTCTAAGTGTCGACACTTTCTGGTGTTGACACAGTTTCACTGGGTGTCGACACAACTGCTATGTGTCGACACAGCTTCACTGCACTCTTCTTCATTGAGTGTTGACACAGCTCCTTGTGTCGACACTTTCTGTATGGTGTAGACTCAGCATCCCTAGTGTCGACACAATGACTCCAAGTGTCGACACTGCTTGCCTGGGTGTCGACACAAGTCTTCTTAAGTGTCGACACTTTCCCTCTGGGTGTCGACACATGGACTTAGAAACTTTTTCTTCTTTCCTGCAAATACTTAACCTGCAAAAGTAAACTCAAAACACATCAAATACATTTTGATGTATATCATTGAGTTGGGTGAGGCTTCTTCAAATCAGGTACATGTAAACCAATGTACCCAACAAGTGTTCACTGTGTGCTTGATTGATTGTTGTGATTGCTGATTGAATGCTGTGTAGAATTAGTTATAAATCTGAGATATAATCTGAAATCTGCCTAAAAAAAGTATAAAAAGATTTAGACACCTATTCACGCCCCCCCCCCCCCCTCTAGGTGATTAGGCACAATTTCTTTCACCCTCCAACACCTTCTCCTGAATGAAATGGTGCTCAATCTCAATGTTCTTGGTCCGCTCGTGACAAACTAGATTATTAACCAGTTTCAGGGTAATCGCATTGTCACCGCGTAGCAGAGTATGACCACGCACTCCTTCACTGACGTCCTCTACTAGCCTTCTATGCCAAATGGCTTCCCGAGCTGCCAAGGCCGAAGCCTCGTACTCCGCTTCCGTAGTAGAGACAGACACCGACTCCTGTTTCTTACTACACCAAGAAATTCTTGCTGATCCACATGTGTAGACATAACCGGATGTTGACTTCCGGTCAACTAAATCTCCCCCATAATCAGCATCCGTATAGCCATGCAGGTTGAAGCTCGTGTCTCTCCCATAAAGGGTACCCTTGTTAGAAGTGGACTTCACACATTTCAGAATGCTGCTTGCCGCCATCAGATAATGCTTCTGAGGTTCCACCATGTACCGACTTACTTGGCCTGCAACATATGCAATGTCTGGCCTCGTAATCGTCAAATAGATAAGGCACCCCACCAGAGCACAGAACATAAGAGGATCTTGAAGTATCCTCCCCTCATCTTGTCGAAGCTTGATGCCAATCTCCAGAGGAGTAAAGCAACTCTTCCCTTCTTGCATGCATAATTGCTGAACATTCTGATCCACGTAACCCTTTTGGAAAACAAGTATGCCTCTTTCTTTCCTATCTACCTCGAGTCTAAGGAAGTGGTGGAGCTTATCCATGTCCTTCATCTCGAACCGAATGACCAGCTCAGCCCTGAGCCTATCCACCTACTACTCTGAGTTTCCCGGGATGATCATATCGTCCATGTACAGCAACACTAAGACATGAAGCTCCCCCTTTTCTTGATGAACATACTCGAGTCTTAATATGAGGTAGAATATCAGCAGAACTGGAGGTACTCTGTGATATTTCCATACCATACCGTTGGAGCCTACTTTAAACCATACAGGGCCTTCTAGAGTTTGCATAAGTACCCTGGATGATCTTCAGACATGTATCCAGGTGGCTAAATCATGAAGATGTCTTTATCGATCTCCCCATAAAGAAAAGCATTCTTTATGTCTAGCTACCACATATTGTAGTCCCGGCAAGCCGCCAAAGCCATCACGACCCGAACCGAAGTCATCTTTGCCACAGGACTGAAGGTCTCTTCATAATCTTCTCCATACTACTGAGAAAAACATCGAGCTACAAGGAGGGCCTTGTACTGCTCGATGCACTCATTCGCTTTCTTCTTCAGCTTGTAGACACACTTTCATGTCACAGGAGTAATGTCATCGACCTTGGGCACAATGTCCCAAGTATCATTCTTATTGAGGACAGTCATCTCCTCATCCATGGCATTTTCCCACTCCTTGACCCCAGTAACATCTTAAAATCTAGAAGGCACTCGCACATCCATAGGGCCTTCGAAGAAATAAGATTCCAAGCTCACCACATTTCCTTTACTATAACAAGCTGGTGGTTTGATGGTTCTCTTCGATCTCCGAAGAATCTGACCCTTGCTAACCACCTCAGTTGCTTCTTTTGAATTTTCTCCATTCACAGGCATACTTGGAGAAACGCTCCCCCTACTTCCTATACCAGAAGCCTCCGCCCTAGAGAAAGAAACACCTAGAGCTCCTGGTGACACATGCAACTCCACAAGAAGATCCTTAGCATCCCACCCTGCTCGCCACCAGACCTGTTCTCCCGTAGCTCCATATAAGAGCCACCTCCATATAACGTCAGCTCATTGTAGAGCACGTCTCTCTAAACGACGAACTTCTTCATCACTGGATCCATATATTTCCACCCCTTCTTCAGCTCATCATAGCCCACAAAGACAAGCTTCCTTACATTTACATCCAGCTTAGTCCTCAGAGCATCTGGGATGTGTACGTAGCAAGTAGATCCAAACACTCGAAGGTGTCCAACTCCAGGTTTCTCCTTGAACATCATCTTATGAGGAGACTTCATGTTGATCGGACTTAGAGGCATTTGATTGATGACACATGTAGAGCATGCAATTCCCTCTTTGTAGAAGGACCATGGAATGCCTTTAGCATGAAGCCAACACTTGGATGTTTCCGTCAGATGATGGATCTTCCACTCTGCTACTCTGTTTTATTGTGGAGTATGAGCACAAGTGATCTTCCTTTGAATTCCATGATTCCTGCAGATGTTTGAGAACTCAGTTGAAACAAACTCACCTTTGTTGTCTGTTCTTAACTTCTTGATCCGTAGGCCAAGCCGGCCCTCTACTAGTTCCTTGAACTCACAAACAAATAGAAGACATCTGACTTTTCTTTCATGAAGTATACCCAAGTGTACCTCGTGTAGCCATCAATCAGGACCATCATATACCTACTGCCTCCAAGACTGGCTGTGATTGTCGTCTCCATAAGATCACCGTGGATACACTCCAATGGTGCTTTACACCTGGTCAACGACTTGTCAAATGAGAGCGATGAGCCTTTCCATATTTACATCCTACGCAGACATGACCATTGCTGAAGGATGACAACTTAGGCAAGCCTTTCACGAGGCTCTTTACTATTATGGATTTCAGCTTATCCATCCCAACATGTCCCAGCCGCTCATGCCAGATAGCAGCACTATCGTTTGCCCTCATCCGATCAACATAGGAGCTTGTCGATAACACAAACAAGTCCTTCACCCTTCTCCCTACATGAGCAACGACAACCTTAACCACCGACACGTTGTGGAGAAACTTCACTTCTGTTGGACCAAACAGAATGTGATAGCGCGCATCCACCGTATTCGTCACAGAGAAGAGGTTCTTCTTCAAGCCCGGTACATGATAGACACTCCTTAACGTTAGTGGGCCCTTATCACTACTCAAAGATACTACGCCTTCCTTCTCTACTACATGAACAATATAATCAACGGTTATGATTGCTTCGTTACCTGAGAATATCCATAGAGAGGAGAACTTTAACTCATCCCCGGTGAGGTGGTGACCACACCCTGAGTCCAAGATCTAGTCATCTGGGTAGTCGACGGTGGATAAGGCTCGGACACATGTGCCCGTCATGAATGCTCCTCCCCATCCGGCTTCCTCAACACTAGAAACAACTCCCTCCTTATCTGCAACATGCCTAAGCTACAACTTGACCCTGGAGTCTCTATTGAAGTGTCCTAGCTGGTTGCATCTATAACACTTAAGCCACTCCTTTTTCTTCCAATCTCGCTTAGGAGCAACGCTCTTCTCTTGCTGATATGAAGTATAAGGTCTCTCACCAGCAACAGACTTCTTCTTATCCTACTTCTTGTTCTTCCCTGAAAAGAGCGCCTTGCTTCCTCCTTTAGAGATAGTGACTCCAACCATCTAACTTGCTAAGTTCTCCTACGAAGCTAGCAAGTTCTCCAGTTCTAGCAAATATAGCTGAGTGGCCTAGCCTTGAGCTGAAGTTACGAAGGCCAAATATTCCTTCCACAAGCCGCGGATTATGTGCCTGTTTAGCTTTGCCTCAGGAATAGGCCCATCAGGGTTCATCGCTGAAATCTCAGCCCACTGGTTCTTCATTTTCAAGAAGAATGTTGAAATGAACAGATCACCTTGAGTGGTCCTTGTAAACTCATTCTCCAAAAACTGTAGCTGAGCTACATTCTTTTTGTTGAACAACCCATCAAGAGAAGTCCAAATATCTGCAGCAGACCCACATCCAATAATGTGGTCAAAGAGTTTCGGTGAAATAGCTCGCTTGGGAGCAAACTCAGTTTTACCATAGTCTTCCTCTAAGCTTTCCCCGCATCAGCACAGACACTTGCAAAAATAGTAACCTTCTGCCTTTCATCTCCTCCGACTACTTCCCAATGGACCTTGCCCAACAGATAACTATGCATACACGACTTCCACTTCTTGTAGTTAGTTGGTGTAAGAAGTTCGATTCTAAGACCTCTTGCATAACTTGGTTCCATTGCACACACTTTGGTTACTTAGACTGTCAAAAGCAGAAAAGCAACTGACGGTTGATCACTGCTCAGCGACTGATCCCTCTGATACCATGAAAAAATTTATGATAGAGAAAAATGGGACACCAGGCATAGGAACACACAACCACACTTATCCCAAGCAAGCCAAAACACAAAAAAGAGCAAGAGTATTGTACTAATCAAAAAATTTCTTTACACAGAGAGACTTACATGACGAGACATGATTGTCAATGTATCCGATGGAGAAAATAAATTACAAGCAGAAGATAAACTGTGCAGCCTCAATAAGTAACCGTTGGTTCTACTACTAACCGATAAGGAGTCTGCTGAAGCCGTCTGGTCGCAAGACCGCAATAAGCCATGCGGACTACCAGTTATTCCAGTGCTGCTTAAGAAATCTAGTCGCTGAACTGCAGGCCGCCAGACCACGATGTTGCCTAGATGCTAGAACAGGAGGACTGCTGCCACCGAACTGAACAAGCCGCCCAGAGGCAGATAACTTATTTGAACTGGGAAGAAGTTGCAGAAGAGAAACCGCTTAGTCGCAAGCCGCGACCTGCTGAAAACCGTTGGTTGTTACCCGCAGAGTTCGCACTCAGTCAGAACCAAATTCCTGGTTCCTCAGCACTATCAGCACTGTAACACCTCCCCTGTAATGACCGTGTAATATGGGTCCGGTCGGGGCCCCACAACATACAGATGCCACAGCTTCAGTATTATAAGATGATATAACTACCCGATCTCAAAACTCATAACCACAGCAAAGCGGAAAAAGCAAACAGACTAGAAGTTATCCAAAACATATAGGAGTATCGAAGCAGCCTTAAGGCCTTACAACAAAAGTGAGTTCAAAGCTCAAATAATAACACCAGTCATAAATGTGCATAAGCACTCCTAGACTATCTCGGCATGCAAGCCGGAAAACATGAGCATCAAATATACAATGTCATAAAAGTAGAGCTACAACAAAACGATAACACTTCATGAGGTTTAGGCCCTTTTGGCCGGCGAGCTAGCTCCTGCTTGCGATCCTTGCCCTGTAAAAAATTGATTGTAACGTGGGTCAGCAAAGGCTGACCTCAAACTGTATAACAAACATATCTCATCCCGGCCGCCCCTAACGGACCCCAGGGAACCCCTCCAACTTGTAAGTCAGCACTTCATATACAATATATATATATAAACAAGTAATGCACTAAGAACAAGCTTGGATGTCTCAAACAACATACACGTTCTCTATTGTTGAGCATATAATGAAAGGGCCTACTTATGCAGCATGTATGCAAAATCCCGGGCTTCACCTAAGGCACCCTATCTCGTATGCATCTAGCACATCATCACATCATATGGGTACTCATCATTTCCCCATTGGCATAAAACCGCAAACAAAGGGGTTTTCCAACATTCCCCATGCGGCATACAAGCCGCCACACGGAACTCTTGCCAAGGCCCCACCCACTCAAGGTCTTAGTCCCGGGCTTGCCTGCAAGCTCTGACTTCTCATGTCAGGATTCCATCAAACACAGTGACAGATTCTAAGAAGCCTTGCTGGACCCCACCCACTCATGGACTCATTGCTCGGGCTTGCCCCATGCTTGACATTCTCGTCAGTCTCATAGAAGTGGACTAGTCTCGCCAGGACAATCTCCATACATGACCTGCACGTCACAGGATAGCCAGCCGACAACAGAGACAAAGCCTCGCCTTAGCACATTACAATCCAAAAAACATTCCCACCCTAATCCCTCATTCGTACTGCAACGTCCCCGCACACCAAGGAAACCATCTACCGCCAATGTAGAGCTAACCTTGTCCACCAAGGAAACTATCTACCGCCATTGAGGAGTTAACCTTGTTCGGTTCCGACTACACGTACTCACTCGAGAAAATGGGAAAAACATCACAAACATCACAAACGGTATCTTGCCGCAACGGATCTCTACGAATCCTTAAAGCTCGTATGCAACATCACCGAGTCGGACTAATGGCCGCGACTACGGCTTCACCCACCATGCCTAATCCACTAACAGAGCGGATCTCTAATGCAAAAACATGCCGAGGACGGACTCAATCGACCCGGAGGTACCTATTGAACCTTGGCAACCCAAACCCCTCTCATTTGAGAGTTTGGTGCCCAAAAACTAGAAAGTAAAAGATGTTAAACATGCATCCTAAAACTAAGAGGAGAAGTGTCGTTACCTTCCGACCCCTCTTCCTAGCCATGGAAACTTAGCCGGATGAAAACCTTCGCGACGACCTTGCATCCTCGGATCCGGACACGTCTCGCGATTTGGAGCACCGAAGCCTCTCCAACATCTGGATCTCTCCTTCAACTTCTTCCTTGCTCTCCCTTCTCTCTAGATCTTATAAAGAGAGTGTTTGAAGAATAATGAGGGTTTCTAAACCCTATTCCTGGACTTAACTTAGCAAGGGCAACCGTGGACCATCAAATCCCAAAAGAAGGGAAAGAACGACCACGATCTGAACTGAAAATCAAAACACCTGTGCCGAACACGGCTTGTGACACGCCCATGTCCAAGGCTGTGTTCCCCAATCGACGCTGAAACCGTCGCACCCAAACTAGGATACGGGTCCATGACACGCCCGTGTCACATTTGACACGGCCATGTCCAACCCGAATACGCCTGGGCTCCAGGTTGTGTCCAACCCCTTACACGTCCCGGCTACAACCGAGAAGGACACGGCCAGGGACACGCCCGTGTCTCTGGCCATGTTCGAAGTCTCGACGATCGTCGACTACCTCTTCGTTGACTTCGCAGAAAATCGTCGAACACGCTTGACACGGCCGTAGACACACCCGTGTCCTAGGCCGTGTTCCCTTCCTGTGTTGACACCTCTGTGTCGATACCTCTATGTCAACACATCTGTGTGACACCTCCCCTGTGTCGACACAAATGTATCGACACCTCTGTATCGACATAACTGTATTGACACTCGAGGGAACACGCCTGTGACATGGGCTCTGACACGGGCGTGTCGGAGGGCGTATCCCCCACTAGTCGACGAACGGAGCGAAAAATCATCGACATCCCGGGCTCTCGACGGACCCGGTATGACACATCCATGGACACGCCCATGTCCTAGGCCGTGTGACCCTCACCAAGAGCCAAACATGGCTCTCGACGATGCTCGTCCTTCTTTCGAATTTTGGGGCGTTACAACTCTCTCCCCCTGAAAAGAATTTTGTCCCGAAATTACCAAAACAAAAGGAGGTACACAAAACTTAAATGATACCGGAACGGAAAAACTCTGGATATTCCTCCAGCATGGTTTGTTCTCGCTCCCAAGAGAGCTCCTCACGGCCACAGTTGTCCCATCGGACTTTTACGAGTTTGACCTCTTTATTCCGCAACTACCGAATTTCTGCATCCTCTATAGCAACTGGACGGACCCGCATCCTCAGGTCTTCCTCTATCGGCACTGATGTCAATTCGATCACCACATTAGCCTCTACCAAGGCTTTCCTCAAGACGGAGACATGGAATACGTCGTGTAATCCACTTAACTCTGCGGACAATGCCAAGTGGTATGCTGCTTCTCCCACCCGTTCAACAACCTCAAAAGGTACCAAAAACCATGGACTCAATTTCTTGAGTTGGCGAATCCATGAAACGCCTTTGAACGGCTTGATCTTTAAATAGACCCAATTACCTATCGCGAACTCCCACTTCCGGTGGCGAGCATTAAAATATTTTGCTTGCCGATCTTGAGCCACTTTCATGCGCTCTTGAATGGTTCGTACCAACTCACAAGCACCAGCTACCACATCTTTTCCCAATAGTTTGGTGTCTCCCGCCTCTATCCATGACATTGGTGTTCGACACCGCCTCCCATACAAAGCTTTGTATGGTGCCATCTTTATACTTGCTTGGTAACTATTGTTATACGCAAACTCCACCATGAAGAGGTGCTCCTCCCATTTCTTGCAGAATTCAAGAACACACATCCTCAGTATATCCTCCATAGTACGGTCCGTCCTTTTGGTTTGCCCGTCAGTTTGAGGATGAAAAGCCGTATTGAACTTTAGCTTCGTGCCCAGACACTTCTGAACCAACCTCCAGTCCTTGGACGTGAAACATCCATCACGATCGCTGACTACACTTTTAGTAATCCCATGCAGTCGCATAATGTTGCGAACATACAACTCCACTAGCTTCTCCATGCTGTCCTCCTTCCGGTTTGGGATGAAGTGAGCCACTTTGGTTAATAGATCCACAATAACTCAAATCGCGTCGTTACCCTGCTGTGATCTAGGTAACCCATGCACAAAATCCATGGAGATGTCATCAAATTTCCACTCGGGGATTGGATGAGGCTTCAGGAACCCTCCCGGCTTCTGACACTCTGCCTTCACCAAGGAACAAGTTTGACATCGATTTACAAACAAAGCTACGTCCCGCTTCAGTCCAGGCCACCAAAAGGATCTCTTCATATCCAAGTACATCTTTGTACTGCCCGGATGAATGGAGTACTTTGTGAAGTGATCCTCAAACATCAACTCCTCACGGAGATTGCCGAACTGTGGTACACAAATCCTTCTGTCCTTCCTCAGAATCTCGTCAATCATCTCCCAGACGCTGCTCTCGCTTTTTTGAGCTTCCACCACGAATGGCTGAAACTCCATATCCAAATAAGTCGCTTCCCGAATACGATCGAACAAGTCGTTCTGCATTTCAATCCAGTTTAAATGAGCCACGCTGGACTCACCCCTTGCTACACACTCCAAGATGAGGGACTCCCATTCCCACACCAACCGCTCATCATGAGCGTCAATCCAATTCCCTTGCTAGAGTATTTTCTACTCAATGCATCTGCCACCACATTGGCCTTGCCTGACGTATACTGAATCGCCACCTCATAGTCTCCAAGAAACTCGACCCACCTGCGCTGCCGCATATTCAAGTCCTTCTGATTTAAGAGATACTTCAGGCTTTTATGATCCGTGAAGATCTCCACCTTCGCACAACAGACATAGTGTCGTCATATTTTCAACGAGAAAATTACCACCGCCAACTCCAGGTCATGGACAGGGTAATTCCTCTCATGAGGCTTCAGCTGCCTAGACCCAAAAGCTATCACCCTGCCATGTTGCACCAAAACGCAACCCAAACCGCATCTCGATGCGTCAATGAAGATCTGAAATCCTTCGGTCCCTTTCAGTAGACTTTGGATTGGAGCCGTCATCTGTCTTTCCTTCAGCGTCTCGAATGCCTGACTGCACTCTTGAGTCCACACAAACTTCTGGTCTTTACAAGTGAGTGAGGTGAGGGGTAGAGCTATCCGCGAAACGTTTTCCACAAATCTCCTATAATACCCGGCTAGTCCAAGAAAACTTCGGACTTCCGCCACGGTTCTCAAAATTGGCCAATCTCTGATGGCTTCCACCTTTGTTGGATCTACCGCCACCCCATCCCCACTAATCACGTGGCCGAAAATTGCCACCTTCTTGATGGCGCGGCCCCTCCTCCACCGGTTGAAGACGATGCTGATGATGCTGTTGATGATCCGGTTGCTAAGGCCATACGACTCAAGGACGTGAGGTGGCACGATGACGCTAACGGACGGCTACGCTACAACCTCCGCCCGCGCCGTGCTACCGCCATGACAATGCCTTAGTTTTATTTATTTCCTTTTTGTGCACTTTATTTTATAATTGGAATATAAAATTATCCTATGCTTATGTGATAATTTTATATTCATTGCATGTGTTGTTGTATTTTCAATTTGAACTATTTTAGTTTTGTTGTGCAATTAGCCATTCGGATGGATGAGATTAAATCTCCATCATGAAGGGCTAAGGCTTATTTTTAACTCCTATTAGCCATTCGGATGGATGAGATTAAATCTCCATCATGAAGGGCTAAGACTTATTTGTAACTCCTATTTAAAGGAGGCTATCATGAAGAGTTAAAGCAATTGGAAAAGAAACCTAAAAAAAACCCCTTGTGGAAATTTTGGCCACCATGGAGAAGTCCATAGCCGTCCCCTCCCCTTTCGTGTGAAGCCAAGCCTTGCCTCCTCCATCCCCGTTCGGTGCGACTCCGGCGTGGCTTCCTTCGGTGCGACTCCTTGGAAGAAGGTTGCAAACCATTCGGTGCGACGCCGGTGGATTCGTGGAGAGATTGATTCTCCCACAGTTATCTCGTGTGAAAGTTTTCCGGTTGGGTAATCTCTTTCCCCTCCCTTATGTGACTTCTTCTCTTTAGTTGTGGTGGATTTCGCTCATCGTTTTCTCCGGATCTTTAATTTAATCGCTGCAAGTTTTGAATCGAAATCGCCGTTGCAAGGCTTTTATTTCCGGATCGGGTGGATCTTATTTGCTTGAGCGGATCTTGGCCTATAGCCTTGGTCTTGCTCTTAAAAAGGAGTGGCAACCTTTGTGTTTTCTTGGGGAATATTCCGACTCAAATTTCCGATCGTCATTTTCGAGTCGACCATTCCTCCCTCGTTGTTTGTGCTGCATTTTGTGACGAGGACTATTGTGGGCGATAGGTGCTGTGTAGGTGCGGTAGATCTACGACGTGTTGTGCGTAGGGAGAGCGTTAGCTTCGCGGAGATCTCCGATCCGACATCCCTACATCAATTTGGTATCAGAGGCGGTCGTTTCAACTCCCACGTTGAAAACATCCTCTCTGCATTCCTTGTTGGTCGATCGGATCTAAAAAAAAATCAAAAAAATTATTTCTGTGATCTGCCAATAGCGGGCTGAAATCTTTATTTTTCAGCAAAATTTCAAAAAAAAACTTTTTTAACGATCTACGTGTTATTCACTTTGGGAATATATAAAAATATCTTATTTTCAATATAGCTACAGCCCTAGGAAAATTCATCTGCCCGGGGCCTCCCAAACCTGAATGCGCACTAGGCTACGAACGGAGTACGCCACCCCGTCTATGTCTAGTATAGCTGCGAACGAGCATGGTGATCCCAACACTGCGGCTATAGCGGGTCTTCGTGCCGAAATGGCTGAGCTTAGGAACGTCTTAGCCCAGATCCTACAAAACCAAGCTAGGCCACCCCCGCCACCCGTTAATGTTGACCGGCCCAACCGGCACCAACATAACTCTGATTCGGATTCTGATGGGGACTCTCCGCGGGTGCCCCCTAGAGGACACCGCCCCGAGCGAGACTTTGACATTACTAGGGCCATTAAGATAAATGCCCCCACGTATGATGGCATGGGAGACCCCCAAATCTTCCTTAACTGGACTGTGGATATGGAGTGTTACTTCGAGTGGCACAACCTGACGGATCCCCAAAAGGTCCAAGTTGCCCGGATGAAGTTAACAGGTTGTGCAAAGACGTTCTGGCTGAATGAGGAGCGAAGATTAGGAACCGGACACGGAGCCCCCCGTATAGGTTGGCCAGTAATGAAGAACCTGTGGACCGATCAGTACGTTCCTGCGTACCATCGGACACAGATGTTCGATGAGCTTGCCACTCTGCGGCAGGGCTCAAGCTCGGTAGCTGAATATATGGGTGAACTTAAGGACCGAATGGTGCGATGTGACCTTAGGGAGATCCCCGAAGTCACTTTATCTAGATTTTGAAAGGGCCTTAACCCCGATATCCAAAGGAAGCTCTTGCGATATGGGCATACGGACTTGAACACGACTTTCAATGCCGCCTTGGACATTGAAAAACACCTAGCCTCTAAGGCTCACTCCCGTTACGCTCATGCGAAGCACAAGTCCACCACTGGGGCAACTTCTTCCACATATCCTGATAAGGGAAAGTTTAAATCTACCGAGTCGAAGTCAATCATGATCACCGCTAGGAACTCCAAGAACCCTTCAAGTGAGCGTGTCCCTATCGGGAAGGTTAGCAAGGCTAACACCACTTGTTACTCTTGCGGCATTCAAGGCCACTATGCCTACGAATGCCCAACAAAGACAAAAACACTAGCCTTATTAGAGCCAACTACCGACCCTGACGATTACGTATACGAGGCCGCAGAGGAGAGTGACCCCGAAGGAGTCCCTAGTGACTTAGAAGACGATCACCCCCTTATGGTGATGCGTTGTATTTTGACCACTCCTCGTCCATTAGATGATTGGATGAGGACGAGCATATTTTCTCTGATTTTTAAGAGTGGCGAGAAGCTTTGCAAGCTGATTATTGATAGTGGTAGCTGCGTGAACGTCATATCTGAGAACGCCGTAGCACGTATGTCCTTGGTCACGGAACCACACCCGACCCCATACCAGGTCGCTTGGATCAACAAGCTCTCTATACCCATTACCAAGCGATGCCTGGTCCCACTCTCATTCAAATCCTACATTGATGAGGTGTGGTGTGATGTCCTTCCGATGGACGCTTGTCATGTGTTGTTAGGCCGCCCTTGGCTATACGACCGTGATGTTACCCATTTTGGTAGACCCAACACTTATGAGTTCAAATTCAATGGCAAAACCATCACTTTGAAGCCGACCGTCCCGAAGGAGCCCGTAGTCTTGGCTAAGGACACCACTATCCCGGTAGAACGGAAAACGTTTAATCTCGTTGGTAGGAAAGAGTTTGAGAGAGATCCGTTCTTTGATGGAATTATGTATGCGCTAGTCCTCTTGAGTGCGAAGCCCGATTCTAGCATTTTGGATGAGCTACCTAGTGAGTTACGGGTACTGTTGGAGTAGTATAGGGACGTGTACCCGGATGAGTTGCCATCCACGTTACCCCCGCTTAGGAATATCCAGCATGCGATAGATCTCATCCCGGGGTCTTCCTTGCCAAATCAGCCCCATTATCGACTCCACCCCGCGGCTCACCTAGAGTTGCAGTCTCAGATCCAGGACTTCTATTTATCTGCCCAGGATAGCTCCCCCACGACGATATCTGCATACGTCATCAAGGATGGTTACCTGTTTAGGAACGGGAAGCTATGTATTTCGCAGTCATCGTTACGACTACATATTATATGGGAGTTGCATAGCGGAGGGTTGAGTGGCCACTTCGGTAGAGATAAGACCATTACGTTAGTAGAGGACAAATTCTATTGGCCAAAACTTAAGGTTATGGTGGGATAGGTAGTGAGTAGCTGCCGCACATGCCAGGTATCTAAGGGTAGTAAAACCAACGTAGGATTATATACACCCTTGCCTATTCCTTCCATGTCTTGGGTCGACGTTAGTATAGATTTTGTATTAGGCCTCCCCATTACCCTACGCCGTCACGACTCAATTTTGGTAGTTGTGGATAGGTTTTCAAAGATGGCTTATTTCATCCCGTGCAGTAGGACGAATGATGCGTCTCACGTCGCTAAACTTTATTTTAAAGAAGTCGTTAGTCACCGTGGAGTGCCAAAGACCATAGTATCAGATAGGGACATAAAATTCACTAGTTATTTTTGGAAGACTCTTTGGATTTTAATGGGAACGAAATTATTATTTTCCTCTGCCTATCATCCCCAAACTGATGGGCAGACGGAAGTGGTTAATCGGAGCTTAGGAAATTTGTTACGATGCCTCGTGAGTGATCACAAGAGCACTTGGGATCTTCTCCTTCCCCATGCCCAATTAGCCTACAATAATTCCAAGAATCGGTCTACGGGTCTGTCTCCAAATGAGATTGTCCACGGGTATAAGGCTCCTGTGCCGCTTGACTTGGTGTCGTGGCCCCCAACGTACAAGGCAAGTCAGTTTGCACAATCCTTTGCCCAGCACATCCATGATTTACACGCACGTATACGGGACACCTTGACTACGCAATACGACTCTTATGAAGCGCACGCTAATTTACATAGGAGAGTATCAGACTTCAAAATTGGCGATCTAGTTTTAGTCCGTTTTGTTCCCGAACGCTTGTCAACTGGCACCGTTAAAAAGTTAGCACCAAAGCGCGCCGGCCCTTTTCGGATTATTAAAAAGCTAGGTGACAACGCTTTCGTTTTGGACTTGCCTGCTCATTGGGGTATCTCCCCCATTTTTAATGTTTCGTATTTAACGATGTTTGTGTCACCACCACAAGAGTTGATTTCTTTGTCGTCTTCTTCTCCCACTAAAAATTCTCATGGGTTGGGGAGTGGTAGTACGGATGATCTCTCTCTTTCGGTCCCCACAGGTATATCATCGGATGGTAAGTTGCCTTCTTTCCTGCCTACTGCTAATATGTTCCCCAGGTTTCCACGGACGTTCTCCACTCCAGAGATGATACTTGATGCTGAGCCTGTTACCACTGCTGATGGCGACACCCACCGCTTTCTCATCCGTTGTCGTGATCGGCCCCCTTCGGATGACTCTTGGGTACTCGAGACGGAGGTGCAGAGTTTGGATGCCGCTCTCCTTCACCGCTATCTCTTGGACCACGCAACGGAGATGCGTGCATTTGAGCGGGGGAGGATTGATGGCGCGGCCCCTCCTCCATCGGTTGAAGACGATGCTGATGATGCTGTTTATGATCCGGTTGCTAAGACCATACGACTCAAGGACGTGAGGCGGCACGATGATGCTAACGGACGGCTACGCTACAACCTCCGCCCGCGCCGTGCTACTTCCACGGCAATGCCTTAGTTTTATTTATTTCCTTTTCGTGCACTTTATTTTATAATTGGAATATAAAATTATCCTATGCTTATGTGATAATTTTATATTCATTGCATGTGTTGTTGTATTTTCAATTTGAACTATTTTAGTTTTGGTGTGCAATTAACCATTCGGATGGATGAGATTAAATCTCCATCATGAAGGACTAAGGCTTATTTGTAACTCCTATTAGCCATTCGGATGGATGAGATTAAATCTCCATCATGAAGGGCTAAGGCTTATTTGTAACTCCTATTTAAAGGAGGCTATCATGAAGAGTTAAAGCAATTGGAAAATAAACCTAAAAAAACCCCCTTGTGGAAATTTCGGCCACCATGGAGAAGTCCATAGCCGCCCCCTCCCCTTTGGTGTGAAGCCAAGCCTTGCCTCCTCCATCCCCGTTCGGTGCGACTCCGGCGTGGCTTCCTTCGGTGCGACTCCTTGGAAGAAGGTTGCAAACCATTCGGTGCGACGC
Source organism: Platanthera guangdongensis (assembly GCA_039583875.1). Classification (NCBI taxonomy): domain Eukaryota; kingdom Viridiplantae; phylum Streptophyta; class Magnoliopsida; order Asparagales; family Orchidaceae; genus Platanthera; species Platanthera guangdongensis. The sequence goes on from CM077148.1 coordinate 140,058,377, forward strand.
CGGTGGATCCGTGGAGAGAGTTATTCTCCCACAGTTATCTCGTGTGAAAGTTTTCCGGTTGGGTAATCTCTTTCCCCTCCCTTATGTGACTTCTTCTCTTTAGTTGTGGTGGATTTCGCTCATCGTTTTCTCCGGATCTTTAATTTAATCGCTGCAAGTTTTGAATCGAAATCGCCGTTGCAAGGCTTTTATTTCCGGATCGGGTGGATCTTATTTGCTTGAGTGGATCTTGGCCTATAGCCTTGGTCTTGCTCTCAAAAAGGAGTGGCAACCTTTGTGTTTTCTTGGGAAATATTCCGACTCAAATTTCCGATCGTCGTTTTCGAGTCGACCATTCCTCCCTCGTTGTTTGTGCTGCGTTTTGTGACGAGGACTATTGTGGGCGATAGGTGCTGTGTAGGTGCGGTAGATCTACGACGTGTTGTGCGTAGGGAGAGCGTTAGCTTCGCGGAGATCTCCGATCCGACATCCCTACATCACTTCTCTCACCAGAACTCGCACTTCGAGAACTTTGCATACAACTGGTTCTCCCTCAACACTTGCAAGACCATTCTCAAGTGAGTCTCATGCTCCACTTCCAATTTGGAATACACCAAGATTTCGTCAATAAAGACAACTACAAAAGAGTCCAAGTATTTTCGAAATACTCGATTCATCAAATCCATGAATACAGACGGTGCATTCGTTAGCCCGAACGGCATCACCGAGAACTCGAGTTGTCCATACCTTGTACCAAATACTGTCTTGGGTATGTCCTCGTCCTGAATCCGCAACTGATGGTATCCTGACTTTAAGTCCAACTTTGAATACCCTACCGACCCCACCAACTGGTCGAACAGGTCGTCTATCCGAGGAATCAGATATTTATTCTTGACGGTCAATTTATTCAGCTCTCGGTAGTCTATGCACAGCCGCACAGTATCGTTTTTATTCTTTACAAACAACACTGGCGCGCTCCACGGTGAAGAACTGGGTCTGATATACCCTTGCTCCAACAGTTCCTGCAACTGTACCTTGAGTTCAGCCAACGCCTTTGGTGCCATCCTAAACTGAGGACGCGACACTAGCCTAGCCTCTGGTACTAACTCATTCGAGAAATCGATCTCCCGTCGAGGAGGCGCTCCAGGAAGTTCATCCGGGAATATATCCTCGAACTCTGCCACTACTGGCACTTCCCCAAGTGATAACCTGGAAAGTCGAACCTCCAATAACGCTACAAGTGCTACCCCACCCTGGCTAATTTCTCGCGCCAACTGCAAGGCCGAAATCAGAGAACAGGCCACTCCATTAAGGCCCTCAAATTTGACCTCCGTCTGCCCTTCGCTTCTTAGGGTCACCACCTTGGATAGACAATCAATACTAGCATGTTGCTCCTCTAGCCAGTCCATTCCCAAAATCACATCAAACTCGACCAACGGTAGGACCATTGCTATCAATACGAAGTCAACTCCGCTTAACTCCCAACAAACGCGCCCTTTCTTCCCGGTGGTCATGAATGACCCATTGGGCATGCGCACCTTCAGTTCCGCATCCACCGAAAATGATTCAACCCTAATCCTCCGGATGAAGCTTTCCGCAAGAATGGAGTGTGACACTTCCGTATCAAACAATACCCTAGCAGGGTATCCGGAAACTAACACAAAGCCTAAAACATAGACATCAATCATAACGGTCTAAAAGCATGAAGCACAAGGTTAAACTTAAACTTCCTCATACCTGTCACCACATCGGGTTTGCGGATCGCTTCCTGCTGTCCAAGGTTGTAAGCCCTTAGTTGCATCGGTTCGAACCGAGAAGCGCTCGACTCCGCCATCTTCCCTTTCTCTACGGCACTGGGGCCGGAGCACACAGTCTGCTCCTGCCTTGTCTCCTGCTCCGCACCTCCTTGGTTATAAAAACGAGCAATATGCCCCACCTTACCACAGTTGAAGAACGTCGGTGGCCCCTTAGAGTGAGACCCTCCGGACGTCCACTTACTTTTCTTACCGGAATTGTACGGGTGAGGATTCCTCCTCCATTTATTCCCTTCCGACTTTCCTTGGGATTGAGAAGGCTTCCCTTCTCGTTGCTTGGGTGCAAAACCCTTGCGACGTTGGCTTCGCTCTAGATCACTCTCCAACATCCTGGCAGCCTCAACTAGCTCGTTAAAACCAGCTCTCTTCATGGCAATGAGGGGTTGCCTTAGATTCTCCCTCAGCCCCTGGTAGAAGAGGTTATCCCTCTCTTCATCATCCGCCATGGTCGTCCCCGCGTAACGACCCAAACGAGTGAACTCCTGAACATACTCGTCCACCGTCTTTTCTCGCTGCATCAAGTGCAGAAATTGTCTCTGAAGGGCCAACCTTGTCGAAACAGGTATGTACTTCTTTAGGAAGGCATCCCCAAATTCTTCCATGGACAAGGTGCGTCCAGGAAATTGGCGGCCGCTATGGCTCACCCACCATAACTTTGCGTCTCCCTCAAACATGAATGCCGCAAACTCAGATTTCTTCTCTTCCGTCGTCTCTGCCGCCCTCAAAAGCTCTTGAATCCATGCCCACCAATCCACTGCATCAGTCAGAGTACCGACACCCATGAATGTCGGGGGATGGAATCTCAGAAAGTACTTCATCTGCCAGTCTCCATGCCCGACAACCACCCTTTCTGCCAAAGGCTTTACTCGCCTAGCTTCTCCGCCCGGCACAGCCGTCGTCGTATCCGGTGTAGCAGGGGTTGCTACCAGAGCAATTTCTGCAGCTTGGGTTGCCACCATTGCTTCTGCAAGCATGCGGCAGAAGTCGGCCGGGTTTACACCCATGCCCAAAGGACCCTGAGTTGTGGCGCTGCTCGCCGAAAGCTCTTCTCTTGGTCTCGACATACCTGCCTCGTTGCTTGCACTCTTCAAGGAAGTAAGAAAACAAGGAATCAGTCTCTAATCGCAAGACTCAAACATAAGGACACTCATGGTCCCGCATTTCTCCTATGTGGATAACTTCTATATGCACTGACCCTGAACCTAACCTCCCTTTGATACCAAATTATAACACCACCCCTGTAATGACCGTATAATATGGGTCTGGCTGGGCCCCCCACAACATACAAACACCACAGCTTCAGTATCATTAGATGATATAACTACCCGATCTCAAAACTCATAACCACAGCACAGCGGAAAAAGCAAACAGACTAGAAGTTATCTACAACATATAGGAGTATAGAAGCAGCCTTAAGGTCTTACAACAAAAGTGAGTCCAAAGCTCAAATAATAACACAGTCATAAATGTGCATAAGCACTCCTATACTACCTCGGCATCCAAGCCGGAAAATATGAGCATCAAATATACAATGTCATAAAAGTAGAGCTACAACAAAACGGTAGTACTTCATGAGGCTTAGGCCCTTTTGGCCAGCGAGCTAGCTCCTCCGTGCGATCCTTGCCCTGTAAAAATTTGATTGTAACGTGGGTCACCAAAGGCTGACCTCAAACTGTGTGACAAACACATCTCCTCCTGGCCGCCACTAACAGACCGCGGTGAAAGTTCAAGCTAGATCTGATATACTCTAGAGGGGGTGAATAGAGTATGATGCTTAAAAACATTTTATAATAGTTGTTGTAATCTGAGTGAACAGAGAAGCAAATAGTAAATCTAACCACAGAATAATCACAGTCTACAAAAGAAACTAATCACAAGTCACAGCCAGAAACAAAAGAAACACAAGCAACCAGAAGACACAAGGAGCTATAGTGGTTCCCCTAAACTTGGGTACATCCACTCTTCTACCACCCTAGGTGGGAAACCACTGCAGGATGAGTTGATCAGGTGTCCTGGGCACCAATGAGCTTTTGATAAGGTGCTCAAAAATCAAACCAGATTTTTTGATCAGGTGTCTTTGTTGGGTACATTGGTCAAATGTACCTGATTTGAAGAAGGTGCCTCAAAAACCTAACTCAATGATATACATCAGAATGTATTTGATGTTTGTTTGAGTTTGAAAAACCCTTGTACAGCAGGTTAGGTATACACTGGACTGAGAGAGCTGATGGAGGTCTTCACTTTCGACACCCAGAGGCAAAGTGTCGACACTGAGAAGACTTTGTCGACACCCAGACATGATCGACACTTGATATTGTCAAAGCTCGACCCCTGAGATCTATAGTTGTCGACACCAGTTAGCAAATGACTTGGAGCTTTACAGTAGGGTGATAGGCCTTCAGAAAAGCTGTGATCTCGACCAGCAATTGAGTGATTTCATCAACAGCTGAAATGTGAGATGTGTCTACACCAGAGTCTTGAATGATGATGACCTTGAACACTTGAATCAAAAGAGATCTGAAGATTTCAGATTTGTTGATCTCAACCTTTTGGTGATGGTGTTCTTGTGTGACATTCTTTGAGACAGAGAAGTAGTGTCGACAGCTCTCTTTCTTTTTAAAGACTCTTGAGTGATTATTGTTGATGTGTCGAAAGCACAATGTTGTCGACACACAATCCAGAGAAGAGTCAACACTTGCAGAGAATATTTTTTTCTTCTTCTTCTTGTCGACACTCTCTTCAATGTGTCAGGAATTCAAAAAAATCTTATGAAGACTTTTATTCACTTTGTTCTGAATAGAAATGATCCTCTGTCCAGAATAGTCGTTAGCTGTGTCATTAATTACATCCTTAATTGCAATTGACTTCTGGGGGAAAGTCCAATGAAACATTCCTTGATAATCGACCTTGAAACTTGCTCCAGAATAAATGAAAACGGCTACAAGATCTTCTGAATTAATTGCTGACAATAACTCCTTAACATGAAGATGTGTCGACACAAAGGAATTTTGAATCTTGAAAATCATTTAACTCTTCAGAAAAACGTCAAACTGAGCTCCACTGTCGTCGACACTGAGCAATTTCAGCGATTTGTCGACTTAGACAGCAACAGAAGATCGTCGATCTGAGCTCAACTATCGTCGACACTTGAGCTCATAGACTTGTGTCGACACTTCAACATGTGTCGACAGTCCAAGTGTCGACACTTGAACAGAAAGTCGTCGAACTGACAGTTCGAGGAATTTGTTGGTTGACAGCTGCCGATCCAGTCGAATGGAGTCTACGATCCTGTCGAAGTCTGATAAACCGGATCAGCCGGTCGTACCTTGAAGGAAGATAAATACACTCCATAACAGAAAAAGCAGAAGGTTGTTCATTGATGGTGCAGAATAACCTGAAGTAGTTGATTTAAGATCTGATACATATGAGGATCAACACAAGGAAGATCATAGGCAGTCCAACTGCAGATCTAAGTAGTTGGAGAGAGAGAGCTCCAACCAAGGATTCAGTCTTTGGAACTAAGGCTGAGAAGAACAATTCAGAGTCATCTGGATTTCAAGAAGCAGAGATCAAGGATCAACTGCAGAAGATTCAGACTAATTCAGTTCTACTCAAGAAGCAAGAAAGCTAAGTCTTTGGATCAAGCTGAGTTCTTCCAAGAACTCCTCAAGAAACTCTCAACTCCTCTCATCCTTTCTGAGTTGTAGAGTTAGAATTTGTAATTTCTATTTTAAACTTGTAAGATCCATTGGATCTGAGTGATTGTAAGCCTATTTTATAAAGGCTGAGGGTAGGGCTTGGTGCCTGAGTGTAGGAGTTGAAGAACTCTGAGTGTAGGCCTTTAATTGGCTGAGTGTAGGCCTGGGTGGCTGAGTGTAGGCCTTTTGGCTGAGTGTAAGGCTTTGGGCCTGAGGTAGGAACCTAGTTTGGTTCTGAGTTAGTGGAGAAGTTTGGCCGAATCTAGTACACTGCTAGATAGGCGAAGGGGGAAAGTGGATGTACCCAAAGATTGGGGAACCACTATAAAATCTTGTGTATTCTGTGCTGTGATTGTACTGTGTTGAGAATTGCTGTGTGCTGTGATAACTTATTCAGAAATCTGTGTTATAAACTTTTGACTGCCAAACAAAAGTAGGATTAGGTCACCTATTCACCCCCCCTCTAGGTGTTTAGGTACCATATCTTTCAAGTGGTATCAGAGGGAGGTTCCTCAAAATCAGGACTAACTGTCTGAGGAGATCCAGTTTGGCAGATTCAGTATAAGTCAGGAAACAGGAAACAGTTTCAAGAAAATCAAGAACATGGGTTCTTCAGAGAATCATAAGGAGTTGGGTTCAATGAAACTACCTATATGCAGAAAAGAGATCTTTGGGATCTGGAAAGAGAGGGTTAGGCTTTTTATGGAAGCCTCTGACCCTAGGATATACATCACAGTCAAAGAAGGGCCATATGTGCCCATGAAGATTTCAGTATTGGATGCAAATCAGAGGACTCCAAAGGATTTCTCTGAAATGACCAAGGATGAGATTGTCCTAGCAACCATGGACAAAAGAGCACAGAATATAATAGTTAGTGCAATTGATGATGCCACCTTCCAGAACCTTATTCACTGTAAAACTGCAAAAGAAATGTGGGACACCCTCATTGTCTATATGGAAGGTTCTGAAGAAGTAAGGCAAGATAGGAAGTCCTTGCTTAATCAAGAATATGAGAGCTTTAGGCAAGGAAGAGGAGATAGCATCACTGAATGCTACAAGAAATTTTATAGAATTGTAAATGAACTCATGTCATATGGAAGAGAGTTCACAAACTATGAGTTGAATGATAAATTCTTAAGGTCCCTCACCAAAGACTGGGACACCAAGATCTGTGCCATCAGAGAAATGGCAAAGTTGGGAGAAATTCCTCCTCCCACACTTTTTGGCAAGTTGTTATCTTATGAGATGCAATTGTCAGTGAGAAAAGAAGAAGAAAAGTCAACAAGGACTGAATACAGCAGAAAAGACTGTTGCCTTTAAGTCAGATGTACCCAGAAAGAGCAAGACCAAGTCATCAACTCCTCCTCCTGAGGTAGTTGAATCAGAATCTGAAGAGTCAGAAAGTACAAAATCTACAAGCAGTGAAAGTGATGAAGACTTTGCTGCATTCACCAGACATTTTCAGAAGTTCCTTAAGAAGAAACAGTGGAGGTCTAGACCTTCATCTTCCAAAGGGAAAGAGGTTCAGTATCAGGAAAAGAAGCCTTCAAAGAAGGACAAGAAAAGGACCAAGACTAGTAAGGCAACTGGATCCAAGATAATTTGTTACTGCTGCAATAGACAGGGCCATGTTATTGCAGACTGTCCTGAAAGAAGGAAAGAATCCAGTGACAAAAAGAAAACACACTTCAAAGGAAAGAAGGAGAAGTCCTTTGTTGCAAAGAATGAGAAGACTCTTTCAGATATGTCTTCTTCAGACACTGAGACAGATGCTGAAGCCTATATTGGGCTATTTGCTGAAGAAGAAGAAGAGTTTATGCAGATCATGGAATCTATCTATGAGCAAGAAGACTGTCACAAGCCAAGGACTGATGGCTTTGACTGAAAATACCAAAAACCTGGAGCAGCCAGGACCCAGTCAGGTACAAGGTTTAACTCAAAGTTCTGATTCCAGTTCTAGTTCAGAGTCAGATTATTCTTCATCAAGTGATGAGAATATATCTGAGTCTGAGGGAGATATTCATCAACTCCTAGATGAATATCAAGTACTATTGCAAGCCTATAAGAAAAGCAAGACCCTAGCCAAAAATTTGGCCAAGGAAATTGCTGATCTCAAGGCAGCTGCAATAGATTATGAGAAGAATTATGATCAAAAACTGAATGAAGTGGCCAGGCTGAAACACATTACTGTGATTCAGATGGGTACTATTACATTTAAGAATGATCAAATTAAGAAACTGGAGATTAATCTTCAGAAGGAGAAAGAGCTAGCAGCTAGGTATTCAAAACCTAAATCAGTGCTACCCTTGATTGATGATTTTGTTCATCATAAAGGAAAGACTGGACTGGGATTTTGTTAATCCAGCTAGGACTGTTCAGAATCAGTCCAAGTCCAAGGGCAAAGCCCCAACATTCACTAAGACAGCCAAGTCTGTACCTAAGCAAAGGTACAACAAATTTGAATGTTGGTGCTGTGGCAAGGTTGGCCACTTTGCTTTGGAACTGTTGGCACAATGCCAGTGCCAAGTTGGGTAGCAAGTTACCTGTTGGAAAGACAGCAGGTAGCTATGTCAATTTGCAAACTAACAATCACCAAGGACCCAAGTTTACTTTGGGTTCTAAGGTTCATTAATTTGTTTTGCAGGAAATCCAAGTGGCCATACCCCTACATGGTACTTTTGGATAGTGGATGTTCCAGACACATGACTGGAACTAGGGGACTACTGAAGGACTACATCCCTATCAAAAATGGTCCAAAGGTGACCTTTGGTGGTTCTGAAAAAGGAATCATCAAAGGGTTTGGTAACATTTCTTCTAACCTTGTTACCATTACTCAAGTGGCTTATGTTAAAGGTTTGAAACATAACCTCATTAGTATAAGTCAATTAAGTGATGTAGGGTATGACATCTCATTTGTTAAAAATGGTTGTCATATCAAGAGGTCAAGTGATCAAAAGATCATTTTGACAGGTTATAGGAAGAGAAATGTCTATTGTTTAGACATTATGGTTGAGAACCAATAGTTCTCCAGTTTGTCTTGTAGCTGATGAGACAGTCTCTCAATGTGTCAAGTGGCACAAGAGGCTTGCTCATCTTAATTACAAGACTATTGGCAAACTCTTTAGTAAAGAGTTAGTGAGGAATGGTCCTCAAGTTAAGTGTGTCAAAGATGGCATTTGCTCAGCTTGTCAAAAGGGCAAGCAGACTAAATCCACCTTTAGAAGCATTGACAACAAGGATGCTGTGAGGTGTTTATACCTCTTGCATATGGATCTATTTGGTCCAATGCCAGTTCACAGCTTAGGTAGGAAGGTCTACACCTTTGTAGTTGTTGATGACTACTCAAGGTTTTCCTGGGTGTTCTTCTTAAAGCAGAAATCTGAAACACCTAGTGTCTTCCACAGTTTTGTTAGGCAAATTCAGAATGAATTGAACTGTACAGTGGTCAAAATTAGAAGTGACCATGGTACAGAGTTTCAATCTGAAAGCATGACAAAATTATGTGAAGACTATGGGATATTTCAAGAATTCTCTTCACCTAGAACACCTCAGCAAAATGGCATTGCTGAAAGGAAAAATAGAACCTTGATAGAGGCTGGTAGAACTCTATTAAGTGATTCATCACTGCCAGAATATTTCTGGGCTGAAGCAGTAAACACTGCATGCCATGTGATAAATAGGGCTACCATCACTAAAAGGTTAAACAAGACCCCTTATGAAGTAGTGAAAGGCAGGAAACCAAATCTATCCTATTTCAGGATTTTTGGTTGTAAATGCTTCATACTTAACAATGGGAAGACTTACTTAACTAAGTTTGCTGCCAAATCCCAAGAGGGAGTGTTTGTTGGGTACAGCAGTAATAGTAAGTCTTATAGAGTCTACAACTTGACTACACAAGTTGTAGAGGAATCTGTGCATGTAGTTTTTGATGAGACACTTCTTATTAACAATGAGTTGTCTAGTAGTGTGTGCAGCCCCACAGGTCTTTCTAAGAAGATGGACAAGCTAACCATGGAAGATGTACCTGCTGCAAGACAGCAAGTAGAAGAAGATGGCTTATGTCCAGGGGGAGAACTACATGTACCAGGAGCTGAAGAAGTTCAAGGAACTCAGCATGATGAAGATGCTGAAGAAGTACAACCAGAAGTAAGGATGCCTCCAGCCAACAGGCATCTAAGAGATCATCCAGTGGAGCTGATCATTGGAGATCCAAGACAAGGTGTTCAGACAAGGAGCAGAAATCAGAATGCTGCAGTATATTCAAGTTTTCTGTCTCAAATAGAACCAAAGAAATTTGAAGAAGCAATACAAGATCCACAGTGGACTGAAGCTATGCAGGAAGAGCTAAACCAGTTCAAGAGGTGCAAGGTTTGGGACTTAGTTCCTAAGCCTAAAGATCACAATGTGATAGGAACAAAATGGATCTACAGAAACAAGTTAGATGAACAAGGAGTCATCATTAAGAATAAGGCAAGATTGGTTGCAAAAGGATATAGGCAAGAAGAAGGTATTGATTTTGATCAAACCTTTGCTCCAGTAGCCAGACTGGAAGCCATCAGGATGTTCTTGGCCTATGCAACCTACCAAGGATTCAAAGTATACCAAATGGATGTGAAGTCAGCATTCCTTAATGGTAATTTAAAAGAAGAAGTATATGTGGAGCAGCCTTCAGGTTTTGTTGATCCTACTCTTCCACATTATGTCTATAGACTTAGGAAAGCATTGTATGGGTTAAAGCAAGCTCCTAGAGCTTGGTATGAAACCCTATCTAGTTTCCTCATTGAGAACAAGTTCACAAGGGGGAAAATAGATAAGACTCTATTCCTTAGGGAATCTAGAGGCAAAGTAATACTTGTCCAAATATATGTAGATGACATTATATTTGGGTCTACTGAAAGTAGCCTTTGCAAAAAGTTTGCAAAGCTTATGCAGAGTCAATTTGAAATGAGTAGTATGGGAGAGCTGAAGTTTTTCTTGGGTCTCCAAGTTAAACAGACTGAAAGTGGATTATCCATATGTCAGTCTAAGTTCACCCTAGAACTCATAAGGAAATATGGTATGGATTCCTCCAGTACCATGAAGACTCCTATGGGGTCAAGTATGTCTCTAAGCAAGGATGATGCAGGGAAACCTGTGGATGAAACCTTGTATAGAGGGATAGTTGGCTCCCTACTTTACTTGACTGCAAGTAGACCTGACATTATGTATGCTACATGTGTTTGTGCCAGGTATCAAGCCTGCCCTAAAGAGTCTCACTTGACTGCAGTCAAGAGAATCTTGAGATATCTAAAGGGCACACCTTATCTAGGCCTCTGGTACCCTAGGAATGGAGATTTTGATCTTAACAGGCTATTCAGATGCAGACTTTGCAGGATGCAAAGAAGATAGAAAGAGCACTAACTGGATCCTGTCAATTCCTAGGTGGAAGACTCATTTCATGGAGTAGTAAGAAGCAAACCAGTGTGGCCATCTCCACAGCTGAGTCAGAATATGTAGCTGCAGGAAGTTGCTGTGCTCAACTTCTGTGGATTCAACATCAGCTAGAAGACTATGGATGTCAGGTAAGTAGAACTCCACTTTATTGTGATTCTACTAGTGCTATTTCCATGAGCTAATAATCCTGTATCACATAGTAGAACTAAACATATTGAGATTAAATATCACTTTCTTAGGGAGCATGTAGAAAGAAATGGATATTGCACTTGAATATGTTAAAACAGATAATCAGATAGCTGATATGTTTACTAAGCCCTTAGAAGAAGCTAAGTTTAATAGGTTCAAAATTGAACTAGGTATGATAAACTTAGACTAAGTATACAGAACAAAAATTGGCTAAGTAAAAAGGTGTCGACACATAGACAAGTCTATGTCGACACAGGAATAGTAAGTGTCGACACTTCAGGAAAATGGTGTCGACACATCTAGGAAGTTAGTGTCGACACTTCAGAATGTTAGTGTCGACACATGTCGAGTAGGTGTCGACACATCCAATAAAGTGTCGACACTTAAGTTTTACTCAGAATTTTTCTAAGTAAAGTCTCGACACATGTCGAGTATAGTGGTGTCGACACTTAACCAAGTGTCGACACATAAAATCTGTTGACTAAATTTGTGTCGACACATGAGTGTCGAGGACATTATAAGTCAGTGTCGACACTTATTGACAGTGTCGACACATCATTAGAAATTCATCCCGCCTGTTCGTCTTCAAACAAGAAAGGTATAAATAGGGTTCTGTTGTTGATTGTCGACACGCTTTCAAAGTTTCGAGACCTAAACTCTTGTGTCGACATTTCTCTCATCTCAAGACTAAATCTTCAAACCCTAATGGCTCCCAAGCTGGAAGAGAACGTCAACGAGGGCTATGAGCTCGTGCGAGGCGCTTCGACGACAGTGATCAGGAATTCAAATCAGTGATAACCCTAATTGCCAATTCAGGATTGGAGTTCTTGGTTTCAGAACCAACGAAAATCTGGAAGAAGGAAGTCATTGAATTCCTTTCTGGTGCGTCCATAGATGACTCAGGCTTCAGGATTAAGTCAAGGGTGCATGGCACCAAGGTCAAACTATCACCCAAGTCTTTAAGAAAGGTACTTCAGCTACCTAAGATTCAAGAAGAAGAGGAAGTAACTGCTTCTAAGACCAGGGAAGCTCTTACTTGGTGTGGACTGGATCCAAAGATGAAGTGGGATCAGTCTTCAACAGGAAGGGGATGAACAATCAAGGCAAAGTTCTCCTCTGAGAGTAGTTTAGGCAAGGTTATTCTGCAAACCAGGAGGGCATGACAGGGTGTCTCAGCCTCCTATGTTTTATCATGACCAGAATCATCTTCACTCTGAAGACAGATTGGTCAATGGTGGTTTATGAGAAAGTAAAGGAAAGCCTGAAGAAGCCCAATCTGGGCAGGATAATAAGTCTCTACCTGGCTGGATCAATTCCAGAGGTAATGAGCTCTGCTGCAGGATCTAAGATCAATCATATGAGGAGAATGGACTCCAGGATATTCTCTAGATGGGAAAGGGTGCTGGTGTCAAAGGAATTGACCATCTGAGAAACAAGCTTCTAAGAGAGACTCTCCTCCCAGGAAGAAGAGGAAGACTGCTGCTGTGCCTCAAGAGTCCTCAGCAGCTCAGGCAGTGAAGAACATGTGGTCTTCACTCCTGAAAGTCCAGTAGATGTGACTGCAGAAAAGTCACCTGCTCCTCAGGAGCCAGCTGATATCCAGGGGGAGCCTCCAGCTGTAGAACATACCATCTTACACTGGATAGTGAGCAGCCACTTCTCCTCATCCAAGAGGTACTTTCTGACCTTAATACATTAGATTTTCTCTGTAATAGATTCTGAATTGTCTGATGTCCATCAGCAAAATCAGCCAGCAAACCAAGAACCAGATGTTGTTCTTCCAGACACATCTGTTGTGATGACCTGATACAGTGGTTGAAGAACCAGTACATCTCCTGCACAGTCTCCAGCAGAATATACAATGGAAGATCTCTTTTTGAACTTAGATCAAGAAGATTTTGATATGGAAAAGAATGCTGCTGATGCAGTGAAGGATGCTTGCTGCTGAGGGGGAGACTTTGGATATTCAAGAAGAGCCTATCAGGCTAGATACTGAGAAGGCACAAGATGTGCATACTGAAAAACCATCCAGCCCTAAGGATAGGGTGGATATAGCAAGTACATCTGAATCTGAAGATGATGAAGCTGAGCAAGCTCAGAAAAAGAAGTTCTTTGTATTCAAGAGAAGGAGCCAGAGCTATAAGAAGGCTCTACAAACAGTTGCTCAAGCATTCCTTAGTTCAACAAGCTCCATCCACTGATTACAGTGCTCTATTGCTTGCCTTGCAAATCAAGATGGATGAACAAAGGAAGGCTTTGGAAACTTATGTTGATGAAGGACACAAAGCTCTACAATCTGATCTGGGCCAGGTCAAGTCAATGGTTTGAAATGAACCTTAATAAAAAGGAGATGACTGATTGTTTTACCAAGGGTGCTAATGCTGTGGTATATCTGGCTAAACATCAAGAAAAATTAAAGAGAAAGTGGATGATATAGCACTCAAGCAAGGCTATGTGCTGGAGAATCAGTTGAGAATGAATGATAATCTCTGCATCTCACAACAATTTCACAGAACTCAAGAATAAGTCAGATGAACCTTCAACTTCCTCTGCTGCTGCCAAAGCTGATTTTGATAAGATATTTCAAGCAGAGATTGCTGCTGTACAGACTGCCATAAAGACTCACAGAAGGTCATATCAGAACAGCTTACAAAGCTTAGACCTTTCTTTAAAGAGGGCATAAGGTATTTGGATAGCCAAATCAGATTCCAGAAAGATGATGTGAGAGATCATGTGGCCCAAGAAGTCATAAAGGGGGAGAGAGTGTTAGTCAAGGCCAGTTCTGAGCATGCAAAATGGATTTCAAATTCTATAAGGGCTACACTTGGATATCCTCCCCTGTGTGATGACAATGAAGTGCTGAATCTGGTATTCAAAACATATCTTGGAGGTGAGCAACAAGCAGTGGCTGATGTAATCTATCCCCTCCAGACTTTGAAATGATTCATGCAGATATTAGCACAATGTATAGTCCACCTGCTGGCAAGCCTAATATTATTCTGGAAAAGGTTGTTCAACCTATCACAGCTGCAATGCAAGAGGCTTTGGACAAGGAAGAAGAAACTAGGCTGTCAAAGAAGAAGTTTAGGGAAATTGCTGAGCAAAAGCCAGATTTTGAACAATGGAGCCCTACTTCTAGAAACATAATTCTCACAGCCTGGAAAGCTGCCAAGGACAATGCCCATGAGAGGAACAAGTGGTTCTCAGAGGCTGAATGGAGAAAGCATGAGAGTAGGCAAGAAGCAATTGTCCAATTTAGAAGGAAGGCTAAGTTAGGAAAGCTACCTCCAACAGCTGTGGAGCCTAGCAAGTACTTTCCTAAGCCCTATCATTATTTTGAAAGACAAAAGATCAAGGCTGAAGAACAGAAGAAGAAGACTCTAAAGGGAAGAAGACTGCTGAAGCTGAGCCTGCTGCTGCTGCTGCTGCTGTGAAAGCTCAAGTTAAAGCTGGAAAAGGCATTGTTATTAAAGAACCTGATCAGCACTAGATTAGGAATTAACTTGATGCTTGTTGTAATCTGTTAAGTGAAAAACATTGTAATACTTCATTGAAAATGTATAAGGAACATTATTGGAACAGTATATTAAATATAGTATGAATGTTCTGAAATATGTGTGTTTCTTAATTGTTCTGCAATGTTTAATAAGTGGTACATGTGTGCTTTATTACATGTTCAAGTTTACCCTGTTGTCATTTATATGTTTTACATCATTTTGTAATTTTTAATTATGAGTGGTGTATATCATTGACTAAGGGTTATGACTTCTCCAAATAGGGGGAGATTTTGTGAGTTTCAATATCATTGACTAAGAAGCCTCACCTAACTCAATGATATACATCAGAATGTATTTGATGTTTGTTTGATGTACATTGGTTATTACCTGATTTGAAGAAGCCTCACCTAATCTGAGAAATGTGTCGACACCCAGAGACTTGTGCAACAACTGAAGCTTGTGTCGACACCCAGACAAAAAGTCCATTGTGTGTGTCGACACCAGTCAGAAAGCAAATGGAGCTGTGTCGAAGCAGAAGTGTCGACACCCAGACAGAGCTGTGTCGAGTCAGAAGTGTCGACACCTGGGAAGCAAAAGAGTTCAGAAAGTGAAGAAAGTGTCGACACTCAGTGTGTCGACACAAAAGTCTGCAGAAGACTGCAAGTGTCGACACTCAACACAATGTGTCGACACTATGCAGAAGACTCGACACCTGGAAGTAAGTGTCGACACTCAACACAAGAGCTGTGTGAAGTAAGTGTGTCAGCAAAAGTCGACACACAATTCAACACTTAGTTGAAGACACTCAACACAGTGTGTCGACACTTAGTATGCAGAAGACTCACACTGAAGTAAGTGTCAAGGAGAACAATGTGTCGACACTTAGCTAAAGACAGAAAAGTTGTAAAATATTCTAAGGGAATGTGTGTCGACAATGTGTCGACACTCAGCTGAAGACACTCGACACCAAGATGTGTCGACACAGTGTCGACACTTGACAGTTTCAACACATGAAGATGTGTCGACACAAAGGAGATGTGTCGACACTTAGAAGAATACAGTTAAAGAATGAAGTACAAGTACTTGTGTCGACACTCAATTTCAGTGTCGACACATGCAGAAGAAACTGTGTCGAGACATACAAGGAATTGTGTCGACACCTTGTAGACTTGTGTCGACACTTACACAACATGTGTCGACACTTGGTCTATAAGTGTCAACTTAAGAACAGAAAGTCTCGACACTAACTGACAGTTAGAGGAATTTCAAGAAGTGACTGGTGACATGACAGCTGCCGATCCAGCCGGTCTACATCAACTGTCAGAGAAGTCAAAAGTCTGTTATAAACCGGATCACCGGTTACATGAAGAATAATCAGAAAAAACAGAAGGTTGTTCATTATCATTACATGTTGTGAAAATGAAGTAGTTGATCAGATTAAATCAAGAAGTGATACATAGAGGATCAACACAAGAAATCAGGCAGTCCAACTGCAGACTAAGTAGTTGGAGAGAGAAGCTCCAACCAAGGATTCAGTCTTTGGAACTAAGGCTGAGAAGAACAATTCAGAGTCACTGGATTTCAAGAAGCAGAGATCAAGGATCAATGCAGAAGATTCAGACTAATTCAGTTTACTCAAGAAGCTTTGAAGAAAGCTAAGTCAGTTTGGATCAAGCTGAGTTCTTCCAAGAACTCCAAGAAACTCTCAACTCCTCTCATCCTTTCTGAGTTGTAGAGTTAGCATTTGTAATTTCTATTTTAAACTTGTAAGATCCATTGGATCTGAGTGATTGTAAGCCTATTTTATAAAGGCTGAGGGTAGGGCTTGGTGCCTGAGTGTAGGAGTTGAAGAACTCTGAGTGTAGGCCTTTAATTGGCTGAGTGTAGGCCTGGGTGGCTGAGTGTAGGCCTTTTGGCTGAGTGTAAGGCTTTGGGCCTGAGGTAGGAACCTAGTTTGGTTCTGAGTTAGTGGAGAAGTTTGGCCGAATCTAGTACACTGCTAGATAGGCGAAGGGGGAAAGTGGATGTACCCAAAGATTGGGGAACCACTATAAAATCTTGTGTATTCTGTGCTGTGATTGTACTGTGTGAGAATTGCTGTGTGCTGTGATAACTTATTCAGAAATCTGTGTTATAAACTGTTGACTGCCAAACAAAAGTAAGAAAAGGATTAGGTCACCTATTCACCCCCCCCCCTCTAGGTGTTTAGGTACCATATCTTTCAGTCTTGCCACCAATGAGCTTTTGATAAGGGTGCTCAAAAACCACACACAAACTTTTGAAGGGAGTTTGAAAAACCCTTTACAGAGGTGGGGATGAGAGAGTGATGGAGGTCTTCACTTTCTCAAAGCTAGCTGAGAAGACTTTGTGGATATTGATATTGTCAAAGCTCCCCTGAGATCTATAGTTGTTTAGCAAATGAAGCTTTACAGTAGGGTGATAGGCCTTCAGAAAATTGATCTCCAGCAATTGATGATTTCATCAACAGCTGAAATGTGAGGTGTCTAGAGTCTTGAATGATGATGACCTTGAACACTTGAATCAAAAGAGATCTGAAGATTTCAGATTTGTTGATCTCCTTTTGGTGATGGTGTTCTTGTGTGAATTCTTTGAGACAGAGAATATCTACAGCTCTCTTTCTTTTTCTCTTGAGTGATTATTGTTGAGAAAGATGTTGTTCCAGAGAAGAGTTGTTGCAGAGAATATTTTTTTCTTCTTCTTCTTGTGCACTCTCTTCTTGTCAGGAATTCAAAAAAAATCTTATCTTTTATTCCTTTGTTCTGAATAGAAATGATCCTCTGTCCAGAATAGTCGTTAGCCTGTCATTAATTACATCCTTAATTGCAATTGACTTCTGGGGGAAAGTCCAATGAAACATTCCTTGATAATCCCTTGAAACTTGCTCCAGAATAAATGAAAACGGCTACAAGATCTTCTGAATTAATTGCTGACAATAACTCCTTAACTGTCTGAATTTTGAATCTTGAAAATCATTTAACTCTTCAGAAAAACGTCAAACTGAGCTCCACTATCGTCGAACTGAGCTCAGCGATTTGGACTTAGACAGCAACAGAGATCGTCGATCTGAGCTCAACTATCGTCGAACTGAGCTCATAGATAGAGACTCAATATTGGAGTCAAGATCGTCGAACTGAGCTCGAAGATCGTCGAATGGAGTTCGACGATTTGTTGAAGTTGAGCTCAGCGATCGTCGAATGGAGTTCGACGATCCATCGAAGTTGAGCTAAATGATCGTCGATTGGCGTTCGACATTCGTCATACTGAGCTCGACGAAAAGACTTAGTCTCCGAAAAAATGCAGCTTCCAAACCTAACTACTAACCCTTAGACTCAATTCTAATTGACCTTTAGATCTATACAATGAGGAGGTTTCCCATAGTGATCCTGACCCAAATTAGTAATAGGGTGACGCGGGGACCCCTTCAACCTGCAAGTCAACTTCGATAAACAAGCAATGCATTAAGAACAGACTTGGATGTCTCAAACAACATACACGTTCTCTATTGTTGAGCGACTTGAAAGTGCAAGTTAGATCGGATATACTCGTATGGTGCTTGCTAAAACCTTTTTACAACTGTTGTTATATTCCTCGACATTGAATAATCACTCAATCACAAAGCAATCAAAGCTCACAAAGCACAGCCAGAAATAAAAGAAAGATATGCAACCAGATGACACAAGGAGCTATAGTGGTGGACACATCCACTCTTCTACCACCCTCCACTGCAGGATGAGTTGATCAGGTGTCCTGGGCAGCTTTTGATAAGGTTCAAAAACCAAACCTAATTGACACTAAGGTTCAGATCTGAAAAACCCTTTACAGCAGGGATGAGTTGATCTTCTCTGTAAACAGTCAGAGAGAAGATAGTGGATGTTGTCAAAGCTCCCCCTGAGATCTTGAGTTGTTCAGGAAGTGAAGCTTTGCAGGCCTTCAGATGATTTGATCTCCAGCTGATTTCAGCAGTACTGAAATGTGAGGTGTCTGGAGTCTTGAATGTTGATGGCCTTTGAACACTAGAATCAAGAGAGATCCAGTTAGTTGAATGTGTGTTCTTGTATGAAAGACTGAGAATGTCTGCACTCTCTTTCTTTCTATTGTTGTTGCACAGATATGTGTGTCTAACTCTCCTTGAAAAACTATTTGATCTGAATAGAAATGATCCTCTGTCCAAGATACATAAATGACTTCCTTAACTGTATTTGTCTTCTGGAGGAAAGTTCAATAAAACATTCCTTGAAAATTCCTTGAAACTTGCTCCAAATTATTAAAAACGGCTACAAGATCTCAAATGCTGACAATGATTCCACAACTGTCTGAAAATCTTGAAAAATGTCTAACTCTTCAGAAAACATCGAACTGAGCTCCACTATCGTTGAACTGAGCTCAGAGCCTGGACTTAGACAGAAACAGAGATCGTCGATCTGAGCTCAACTATCATCGAAGAGCTCAGAGATAGAGAATCAAACTGGAGTCAAGAACGTCGATCTGAGCTCGAAGATCGTCGAATGGAGTTCGACGACAGCTCAGAGATCGTCGAATGGAGTTCGATGATTCGTCGAAGTGAGCTATCGTAGAATGGAGTTCGATGATTCGTCGTACTGAGCTCGATGAGATGACTTCTCCAAAACAGAAAACTCTGGTCTTGAGGGCAACTTCTAAACCTAACTACTTTAGACTTTCTAATTGACCTCTATACAATGAGGTCAAGACAGGTTTCCTAAGAGCTGATCCTTACCCAAATCAGTAATAGGGTGTTCCAACAATCTCCCCCTATCTTCTATTTATGGATATTGGTCATCATTGCTCACAGCAGTTCCAGAATATATTGTCACCTTACAGAATTACTCTTTTTCTTTGCTCTTATAAGGAATATTTCTCTGTTTGGATTGAGAGCTTCTTTCTTAGATCTCCTGTCATCAGCTACTTTGGCTGAGCACTACATCTTCAGGGTGCAGCTTCATGTAGCTTTCTGAATCAAAGAATTTACTGGATGAATATCTTTCAAGTTCCTTTCTTTCTTTGTTCTGACAAGGTAGTTATATGCTGGAGGTGTCCTTTTCGCCTTGCTCTCTGGCTTTCTTAATCTGATCCAAGGCAGCTAATTCTTTCATTCTAGCAGTCCATACAGTAGGATTATTCTCTGGATCCTCAAATGGAGCACTGGAGGTTCATATCTGTTGGAAGGATTATCTGGAGGAGCTCTGGATGAGACTAATTCTTTCAGCTTGTAGGAAAAGGACCTGAAGTTGTATCAGATGAAGCTTGTCGTTCCCTTGAGTATGGATGCTGTCTAGAATACACTTTGGAGTAAACTTGGAATTCCCTTTGTTTCCTCTATAATTTCCTCTAGCCCTAGATTGATATCCTCTGGATTGGCTTCCCCTATATTGAGATCTCCCTTGAGGCTGATAGGGGGCTTTGACTTCTGGCAGAAGGATGAACAGCAGATCTACCACCTGCACCTGCATCAAGAGGAGGAGGTGGAGGAGGATGATGGAACTGAAAGAAACCTTTCTCATATTTTCTCTTCTTTTTCATAGCCTTTAATTGATTCTTGGAATATTGCATCCAGTGTTCAGTTATAGGGCAGTCATGAAGAATGTAGTAATAGGGAATATCATTGGTATCTTTGACTTTAGCTGGTGGAACTCTTTCATAGCTTTGCTTCTACTTTTTTCTTTTCCTGGCTATAGTAGCATAAGAATCATCAGAATCAGTTCTGAACTGATCACTTTCAGAGCTTTGTTCATCATATAAAGCATCAATCCATTTCAGATAGTCTTTTGAAGTTGGGTTGGAGCAGATTAAACAGTAGTGACAGCACATTGTAGCAGTAGCAGTAGAATCAGAAACAGTACTGCAGAAGTTATAGCAGCAGCAGCAGTAACAGCAGATACAGAACTTTCAGGCGCAACACTCTTAGAAGAGACAGCAACAGTTTCAGATATAATAGTTTCAGTAGCAGCAAATATAGCATCGGTAATGACATTGGGATCAAAGTCATATGCCTCTGGCATATATCATGTCCTCATATACTAAAACAAACCAGCAACATTAAACTATCAGCAATAGGAGCAACATTAGTAGTAGGAGCAGCAGCAGTACTTTCAACAGCAACAGAAATAGCGGGGCAACATTAGGGACAGCTGCATAAACTGAATTTACAAAGGAATGAATAATGCTGGTGTCACAGCTGAAATGGGCACAATGACCTTGGAGAGATCCTCTGATGGCTGGACTGTAATTTGCTCTGGAAGACAGCTGAAGTAGACTGAATCAAAAACTGAAATAGTGACCTGAGGTCCACTGTGAAAAACCTGCAACTGTGGTGGATCTGTTGAAACTGGAGCTTGAGTTGAAGAGACAGCAGCAGCAGAGGCAGGCAGGCAATCTAACATCTTTATGAGGCATCTCCCCCTGCCTAGATACACTCAGTGGCACACTAGATCAAGGCACTCTAGATGAAGGGATTGCCTGAGGAGGAAGGAGAGAGGAGAGCCTGACAGATAGTTCTTGGACTATTTTGATCAGTGGAGCCAAAGGCCTCCATCAAGAGTGATAGCCTGGGAGCTATAAGCTCATAGAGCATGTCTGCAAGAGCTGGAAGATCTACATGCTCAAGAGGGACTTGAGTAGAGGTAGGAATTGAAGGTGGGGCAACATGAGATGTTGGGAGAACATGGATGGTGGAAATGAAGGTTGAGAGATGGGAATTGTGGAAATAGAAGATAATGGAATGGAAATAGATGTGTGACGGATGGTTGTGCAATGATATCTTGAAGTAGTTGTTGATATGAGGTGGATGAGGATGGTGGTTCAGTAGGGGATGAGGGAGAATCATTTATATAGGAATCATCTATAAGATTGAAAGATGGTAGGTGAGAGGATGAATCAATATCTAGGTGGGGGTATTGATGGAGAGGATGGAAGAGTTCTTCTGTGAGAGGAGGAGTTAGAGAATGGATTGAAGTTGGAGATGGGGTGGAAATGGTGATTGTGGAAGAAACTGTAATGGTGGATGTGACTGTTGTAGATGAAACAAGAGGTGGAGGAGGAGAAGATGAATCAGTCAAGTCTTCTGCAGGGGCAGAAACTTGAGGGAAAGAGACTGAAACAGTCCTTGTGCCTGAAGTAGAAATTCCAAAAGGCCTGCTGGGCTTCACAATTTGCCTGTCCCATTTTCCAAATAGGGCACAGGAGAGCCTCTTGGAGGCATTGATGTGCATTCCATTTGAAACAAGCAGTGTAGGTCATCTGTTCTGAAGAAACAGCCCTAATATCCTTCCAAAGTTAACAAAATTTTTGTTGATTTTCTTCTTGATCAAGTCAAAGAAGACTTCTCCCCAGTTCAATTGTTTCTTGTCCACAAGAGCACCCATCAAGCAGAGCTAATACCTGAAGATGGTATCATGAGTTGTGTGTTT
This sequence comes from Platanthera guangdongensis, assembly GCA_039583875.1. Classification (NCBI taxonomy): domain Eukaryota; kingdom Viridiplantae; phylum Streptophyta; class Magnoliopsida; order Asparagales; family Orchidaceae; genus Platanthera; species Platanthera guangdongensis. Next base: position 140,080,432 of record CM077148.1, read on the forward strand.
GGCCAACAACACCTTTCCAACCACATCAGCCAGAAATCTATACTCAACAGATAGATTTTTCTTCAGCAATTTGCTAGTGTTTGCATCTGAATGTCCCATTCTTTCAAGCAAATTGGAAAACTCTTCTCCAGAAACTTCAGCAGAATCTTCTCCAGTATTCAATTCAAAAACCTCTGTCAAGGCAGCAGGTGTTAGGGATACTTGGGTTCCTGAGATTGTTCCAATCACTGTATTCTGATCCAGGTTATGGGCAGTATACACCCATTCTTTTATCTCATCTGCAGCTAATTTGATCCTGGTAGACATGATGGTAACTAGCTTTTGTTCCTTGAAAAGTTCCAGAATATCTTTGAATATTTGATCACTGTTATTGAAACAGTCCATGTCGATATCAAAACCTGCATCGAATTTCATTATGACCAGGATTGCAACTTAGACGACCATTGATTCCTGCAAAAACTAACAAACAAACGACCAAGTGTAGAGAAGTTTGGAGGGAAAGAGAAAGTTTGCAGAAAGTATGAAAGCGTAAAAGGAGAACGACGGCCAAAAAATGAGTTTTATGTTAGGGTTCGATGCAGAAAAGGAAAGATCGTTGAACTCTGTTCGACGATCTGGGCTTCTAAAGGAAACTGAAAGGTCATCATCATCGTCGATCTCCGTTCGACGATATTGGAGAGCGTCGAGCTCCTTTCGATGATAGTTCAGAAAACAAAATCGTCGAGCTCCGCATGACGGACGCTGACCTGAGAAAGATAGTTTAGCACTATCTGAGAAGCGCTGAACTCTGGTCGACGATCTCGGAAGTCGTCGATCTCCGTTCGATGATCTGGGGGAAAATCGTCGAGCGCAGTTCAAAGATCAGAAACACTCTATACACCAAAAAAATTTGATTTGCCTAGTCTTGGTCATTTTTTAGAGTTTTAAAATCTTGGATATTATTTTAGACTTCCTTCATCTAACATTCCTAACTGATTCAGGAAGAATGTGTGTTTCTTTTCATCCAAGGGTTTGGTAAAATATCTCCCCTTTGCAAATCAGTTGGGATATATTGAAGTTCAATTTTATTTTTCTCAACATTATCCCTTAGAAAGTAATGCCTAATTTCTATGTGTTTTGTCCTACTATGGAGGACAGGATTTTGTGCTATAGAAATAGCACTAGTATCGTCACAAAATATTTCTGACTTCTCTAAGTGGTAGCCATAGTGTAGGAGTTGGTTTTGAATCCACAAGATTTGTGAACAACAACTACCTACAGTCATATATTCAGTTTCAGCAGTTGAAGTTGACACAGATGTTTGTTTCTTGCAAAACCAGGAGACAAGTCTGTCACCAAGAAACTGACAAGTTCCACTGGTGCTTTTCATGTCTATTCTGCATCCAGCATAATCAGCATCAGAAAATCCAGTTAAGTCAAATGCTGAATCTTTTGTATACCAGAGACCTAGATTTGGACAACTTTTTACATACATGAGAATGCTTTTTACTAAGGTTAGGTGTGACTCTCTAGGGCTCACTTGGAATCTACACATATGCATGTAGCAAACATTATGTCAGGTCTACTAGCTGTAAGGTATAATAAAGAGCCAATCATTGCTCTATATGTTGTCTGATCAATAGGTTTCTCATGTTCATCAGCATCTAATACAACATTAGTAGGCATAGGTGTTTTCATACATGATGCTTCAGACATACCAAATTTCTTAACCAATTCTTTTGCATACTTGGTTTGAAAAATGAATATGCCTTCAGCATGTTGTTTGACTTGCAATCCTAGAAAGAAGGATAGCTCACCCATGCTAAACAATTCAAATTTAGAATGCATTAGATTGGAGAACCTTCTGCACAAATTTGAATTAGTAGAATCAAATATAATATCATCTACATAGATTTGTAATAGTAGGGTATGGGACTTATGGGTTCTAATAAAAAGAGTTTGGTCTACTCTACCCCTTATAAACTCATTTTTCAGAAGAAAACATGCTAGGGTCTCATACCATGCTCTATGAGCTTGCTTTAGACAATATAATGCTTTATGCAATTTCAAAACATAATCAGGATGAGTTGAAGAGATAAAACTTGGAGGTTGTCTGACATACACTTCTTCTTTGATATCTTCATTGAGAAAAGCACTCTATACATCCATCTGGTATACCTTGAAACCTTTGTGTGCTGCATATTATAAGAAGATTCTTATGGCCTCTAACCTTGCAACTGGTGCAAAAATCTGGTCATAATCTATCCCTTCTTCTTGAGAGTACCCTTGAGCAACTAGCCTTGCCTTATTCCTTACAATGACTCCTTGATCATCCAATTTGTTTCTGAACACCCACTTTGTTCCAACAATGGAGTGATCCTTAGGCCTTGGTACTAGTTCCCAATTTTTGTTCCTTTCAAATTGATGCAACTCTTCTTGCATTGTAATGATCCAGTGTGGATCTTGCTCTGCATCTTGAATGGATTGAGGTTCAATTTGAGAAAGGAAGCAAGTGTGCATCAGGTTTTGGTTGACCTGATTTCTGGTTTGCACACCAACTGAGATGTCTCCAATCGTTTGGGAAACTGGATGGTATCTTGATGTTACTAAATCAACAGGGGGTGTTGATTGTTCGCCAACTTGTGTTGTTGTTTCCTCTTGTGGTACAACAACTGGCTCTTCAAGAAGTTTCTCTTCAAGATGTTGAATGTCTTCTTCATCTTCACTGCTTTCCACTTTTTGAATGATTTGTAACCTGTTCAAGTATTCAGCAAGAGAGTGTACCTGCTGTTGAAATTTGTGAAGTGGAAGTGGTTGACGGGACGGGCCGGGCGGCCTGTGCGGATAGCTTTGGCGGACTAGGCGGACTAGGCGGACTGTGATGTGCGGCCTGGTGGAAGGTCTAGTGAAAAGCCGACTGTCTTCTGAGCGGGTTGTTTGCATGAAGTCCGCGGACTATGCGGCCCATTAACTGCGGATAGGGCGTTTGCTGATTGGTTTTGCCAAGGAGCGGCCTGAGCGGATAGAGGCTTGCAGACTGGTGCTTTGCTCAGTGGCCGCGGTGCAAGCTTGTGCTGATAGGCGGTTTGGCTCATGTCCGCGGTGTGTGCTATTTCGGACAGGCTTAGAGCTTGGCTGAGGCCTTGTAGAACTCTGGTGGTACAACAGGTGCTTTGATGTGGAGGTCATTGGTGGACTGGTTTTGGAGCCCGGGAGATGGTTGCTGCGTTGGGCAGGAGTGCGAGGAGCTTGCGGACTGCTGGCGGTATGTGCTTTGGTGTTTGGCGGACGAGAGTTTATGTCCGCCATGCTCGCATTGGCCTTTGATGGTTTTGGATTTGGTCAAACTCTGTGCCAAGACCATGGTGTCCGCTGTATCCGCCAAGTCCGCTGTGACCGGGCGGACTATTGCTATCTGCCTTTGGTCGTGGACTTGTGGCAGATTGAGGCTTGAGTCTTGCGGACTGCCTCAGGCTGTGCGGACAGCCATTGAAGGGGGTTGCTATCCTGTAGTGGTCGGAAGCATTGCATGTTGTTGCCTTGTCCGGATTGCTTGGGCGGACTGGAGAGGGTTCGCCAATGTTGCCTTGCTCCTGGCAGTTTTCCTTGGTATCCGGCTAAGTCCTTACGGACTCGGCGGATGGTGTTTTGCTATCGTGCGGGCTAGGGCGGTGTCGCTATCTCTAGGGCGGTGACCACACTCCTCACCTCGCCTATAAATAGGACCCCCCCCTGGCACATCTACAGTAACTGGAGTGAACAGTAAGTTGGGTTGGGCGAGGAGCTGCGGTCTCAGTTTGTCTGTTGGCGCGGATTGATTCAGTGCTGACGTTTGCTGTGTGCAGGTTGCGCGGGTAGCTTCAAGGAGCCAGGAGTTTGGCTTTGACTTCGGTCAAGTACTTGGAAGTTGTGTGATCTCTGCGGATTCAGCAGGAGGTCGCTCTGTGGCTTGTCAGCTCTGTTTCATCTTTGCCAGCTTCAATAACCTGTCCGCCAGCTTCAGGCGGGTAGGGGGTGTTCCTCAGTTCAGTTTCAGTAGGAGACGAATAACGGTGTGTGCGCGCGGCCTCGCGGCTTCGGCGTACTCCGTGTCTATTCGGAGGATTGCAGCTTAAGTTCGGGCGATATCAACGGACTCGGTGACCTCGGCGACCTCGGCCGTCTCGGCAGACTCCGGTGCTGTCTGCCCGGCTTGGTTTTTGGTGCTTTCTGTTTACAGCTGTTATACTAGCGAAATCATGTCTCGCTATGTATGCCTAGTGTTGTAAAGAAGTGAATGAATAAAATATCTGCTTGTGCTTCCATTATTTGTTGGGATTAACCTTTGTTCCTTGGTTTTTCGCTGGTTCAACGTGAGAACTGGGTAGTTCCGAAGATATTAATTTGGCGTTTGGGCTATCTTGCTCACCACGTTGAGAAAATTTAACATGGTATCAGAGCGAGGTTCTGTTGCGTGAGCGGAAGTCAACCAGTGTTGTTACTCAGTGATTGAGTGGTGATCAACCTGTGTTGTTGCTCGCCAAGAAGATAACTCTTCATGCACAACTTCCACTTCTTGAAGTTAGTCGACGTTAAGAGTTCAATGCCCAAACCTCGCTACCCAGTCGCAAGTTCAGAAGACATCTGTCTATGTATCGTCCAGAAGACATCTTTGCAATTAAGGATGCAATTAATGCAGACCAACGGCTATTCTTCTCAGAGAATGTTTTTCCATCAGTACCAGAGAATAAAAGAGAAAAAGAAAGAATTTTGAATCTCTGAGGGAGACACACAGATTATGGAGATACATAGACAGACATCAGTAATCTTTAGAACAAGAACAAAATATTCTGTCTCAAAGAATTCTCAAGAACACACATCCAAGGAGATCAACTTTTTCTGAAATCTTCAAATCTCTCTAGTTTTCAAGTGTTCAAGGCCAACATCTTTCAAGACTCCAGACATCCAACATTTCAGTTATTGCTGAAATCATCTATTGCTGGAGTTCAACTTTTGAAGGCCTATCACCCTATAGCAAAGCTTCTTTTCCTGAAGATCTCAAGGACTCAGGGGGAGCTTTGACACCATCAATCCACATAGTCCTCTCAGTTGTTTGAGAAAAAGAAGATTTCCATCACTCTCTCACCCCCATCTCTGTAAAGGGTTTCTCAAACTCCCTTCAAAAGTTTGAACTTGGTTTTTGAGCACCTTGTCAAAAGCTCTTTGGTGGTAAGACACCTGATCAAAAAATCTGATTTGGTTTTTGAGCACCTTATCAAAAGCTCATTGGTGCCCATGACACCTGATCAACGCATCCTGCAGTGGATTCCTACCTAGGGTGGTAGAAGAGTGGATGTACCCAAGTTTAGGGGAACCACTATATTTTCTTGTGTCTTCTGGTTTTGCTTGTCTTTATTTTTTGTTTCTGTCCTTGATTATTCTGTGATTAGCATTTGATTAGTTTAGTTCTGTGATTAGATTTATTACTGCTTCCCTGCTCACTCATATTACAACAATTATTATAAAAAGTTTTAAAGCACCATATACTCTATTCACCCCCCTCTAGAGTATATCAGATCTAGCTACACTTTCAATTGGTATCAGAGGCAGGTTGGTTAAACATACCACAGCTTGGTGGTTGCACAGGCTAACACCTGAACCCAAAGATCCCTAGTTAGATCTGCTTTTCTTCTGTATTTTATTATTAGATTTTGTTTTCACAAATCATGGCCCAATACAAATGCTGTTCCACCTCCATCAGGAACATATGCTGACATCAAGAGATAGAAGGTAGCTGATGCCAAGGCTATGAACATCTTAGCCCAGACAATGTCTGATGACATATTTCAAAAGGTAGCTGAATGTAATTCAGCAAAGGAAATTTGGGACAAACTCTCTGAAATAGTCTCAGGCTCAGCTGATGAGAGAAAAGACAGGAGATCCTACCTCATATCTCAATACGAGAATTTCAAGAAGGGAGAAACTGAGTCAGTGAGAGACATGTACAACAGGCTCAGTCTAATTGTTAGTGAACTCAGGACATTGGACAAAGAGATCTCATTAACTGAACTTAATGAAGAAATTCTAATGTGCTTTCCCAGCAATTGGGATTCAAGAATCTGGCCAATTAAGGATGCCAGAAGTCTGAATGAGATCACTACTGAAGCTCTATTGGGTAAGCTCAAATCTTATGAGCTACTTATCAAAAATAGAGAAGAAGAACAGAAGGCTGCCTCACCGGCCACAAGAAAAGAGAAGACCATAGCCTTCAAGGCAACTGAAGATCAGCCTGAAGACAAAGTCATAGGCAATGATGAACTGCTCAGTCTGTTGGCCAAAAGATTTTACAAGATGGCCAGAAAGGACTTCAGAAGGAGATCATACAAGGAGCATGATAAGCCAAGGTATGATAAGTCCATTAATAACAATAAAGAAATTGTTTGCTTTGGTTGCAGGAAACCAGGGCACATAGTTCCTGACTTTCCAGAAAACAAAAACAAGGACAGAAGGGACAAGAAAGAAAGAAGAAAGGAGAAAGACTCCAAGAGGAATGGCAATGGAAAACCCTCATCAAGCAAAAACAAACATACAAGAAAGGGGTTTGTTGCTGAATCCTGGAGTGAGACTGAAGAGGAGTCAGAAGCCTCATCCAGCTCCAGTGATGATGAGGATGATGCAGAAGAGAAAGAGTTCTGCATGATGGCAATCAATGCCTCACAACATAATTCAGAAGAAGAGGAGTCAGAGTCAGATTCAGAGACTCAACCTGAAGAAGATCAAGTAATCAGTTCTTTTGATTTTAATTCAGAGGACTTTAAATCTGAATTTAAAGCATTGTGTTTAGACCTGCTAAAATCTGAGAAAGAAATTATCTATCTCAGAAATCATTTATCTGAACATAATACTTTAAAATCAGAAAACCTCAAACTCTCTTAGGAGTTGGAGTGTTGTAGGGAGCAGATAGCTTCACTGAAAAGTGAGCTGTCTGAGGCCAAGAAGCTTGAAGAATCCCTTAATGGGAGAAGCATCAAGCTGATGGACATCACAAGCACAGTGAACTCCAGATTTAACAGTACACTGGGCTTGGGTGCTTCATCCAGCCAACCCATAGTTCTAACAACTCCAATCAAATTCATTTCTGATAAAGGAAGGGGAGTTGTAGAGGTAGCTTGGAAAAATTCTGATCTACCCAAGAAAACTAAGTCCCAGCAGAAATCGTCGAACGGAGATCGACGATCGCCAAACGGAGATCGACGATCGCCGAACGCAGATCGATGATCTCAGGCAAAATAGTCGAACTCAGGTCGACGATCTCACGTACCTGAACTCAGCCATAGTCGACCGTCGAACGGAGCTCGACGATCTGACCCAAGATCGTCGAACGCAGCTCCAAGATCGTCGATCAGAGATCAGAGCTCTGGAAATTTTTTCAAGGGCAAATCAAAATTCAATCCTAAGGGACCTTCATCCCAAATCTTTAACCCTTATACTGAATGGATTATACCTCCAAGGAGATATCATCCTGAAGGATATAAGAGTCAACCTGGGATGTCTTTTATTTCAGAATTTAAAGGTTATCAACCTAGGCCCAAGGTAAACTGGGTCAAAAACAAATGAATTGTCTTATGTGCAGGTGAAGACCTATCCAACATCTAACCAGTAATGGTACTTGGATAGTGGGTGCTCTAAGCACATGACAGGGAACAAGGACAACGTCACATCCTTTAGAGCCAAGCTTGGACCCAAGGTTATCTTTTGTGATTCAAACTTTGGACAGACTAAAGGATATGGTGCAGTCCATATTGGATCAGTAACATTCAAGAAGGTAGCTTATGTGGAAGGACTGAAGCACAACTTAATAAGTATCAGTCAGCTGTGTGATGAAGGCTACCAGGTGACCTTCAGCAAAGCATTATGCAAAATCAAGTCAGAGGACAACACAATTGTGTTGACAGGTAAAAGGAAAGGTAACATCTATCTAGTAGATTTTCTTTCAACTAATGTAGATATTTGCCTGTTTAATTCTTTCTGTAGACCAAATATCTTATGGCATAAGAGACTAGGACACCTAAACCTTAGAACTATTGTTAGGCTATCCAAGGATAACCTTGTTAGAGGACTACCTTCTGGCCCCTACAAGAAGGAAGGACTCTGCAGGGCTTGTCAATTATGCAAGCAAACTAAAAACAGCTTTAAGTCACTTAATAAGAGTGATTCACCTAGGATATTGTATCTGTTACACATGGATCTTTTTAGACCCATCACAGTACAAAGCCTAGGAGGGAAATCTTACACTTTAGTAATTGTAGATGACTTCTCTAGATTCACTTGGTGTTCTTTCTAAGGAAGAAGTCTGATAACTTTAAGTGTCTGACAAAGTTTCTCAAATGTATACAGATTGAGTTCAATACTCACATTGCCCTGATCAGAAGTGATCATGGGACAGAGTTTGATTCTCTTCTTATGCAAGAGTTCTGTCAGAGTGAAGGGATCAGGCATACTTTCTCAGCTCCTAGAACTCCTCAACAAAATGGGGTAACTGAAAGGAAAAATAGAACCCTTATTAAATCTGCCACTATATTGTTGTCAGATGCTCATCTACCTCTATCCTTTTGGGCAGAGGCATTGAACACCTCCAACTATGTGCTGAATAGAAGTTTGATACATAAACTAAAGGGAAAGACTCCTATGAATTACTCAAAGGGAAGAAACCTAAAGTTGATTATTTTAGAGTTTTTGGTTGTATTTGCTACATACATAACAATGACAAGAAATATTTAGCAAAATTTCAAGCTAAAGCTGATGAAGGAGTGTTTTTGGATACTCCATGATCAGCAAGGCTTATAGGTTTATAATAAATCATCTCTAAAAATTGAGGAATCTGTTCATATATCATTTGATGAATCTAACATGTCTTTCAAGGAGAAGATCCCTTCTACCATAGAACCCTTGCAGGAACATTCTCTAGTTGAAGACTTGAACAAGTTACAGGTTACCCAAAGGGATGAAAGCAGTGAAGATGAAGAAAGTGCTCAACATATTGAAGAACAACTTGAAGAGCCAGTTGTTGTACCACAATAGGAAACAACAACACAGGTTGGTGAACAATCAACACCCCATGTTGATTTAGTAACATCAAGAGACCATCCATTTCCCAAATAATTGGAGACATCTCAGCTAGTGTGCAAACCAGAAATCAGGTCAACCAAAACTTGTTGCACACCTGCTTCCTATCTCAAATTGAACCTCAGTCCATTCAAGATGCAGAGCAAGATCACACTGGATCATTGCAATGCAAGAAGAGTTGCATCAATTTGAGAGGAACAAAGTATGGAACTAGTGCCAAAGCCTAAGGATCACTCCATTGTTGGAACAAAGTGGGTATTCAGAAACAAACTGGATGATCAAGGAGTAATTGTAAGGAACAAGGCAAGGCTAGTTGCTCAGGGATATTCTCATGAAGAAGGAATACACTACGACCAAACTTTTGCACCAGTTGCAAGACTGGAAGCCATCAGAATATTTTTAGCTTATGCAACACACAAAGGCTTCAAGGTATATCAGATGGATGTCAAAAGTGCATTCTAAATGGAGACATCAAAGAGGAAGTATATGTCAGACAACCTCCAGGTTTTATCTCTCCAACTTATCCTGATTATGTTGTTAGATTGAATAAAGCATTATACGGTCTCAAGCAAGCTCCTAGAGCATGGTATGAGACCCTAGCATGCTTTCTTTTGGAAAATGGTTTTATAAGGGGTAGAGTAGACCAAACTCTTTTCATTAGAACCCATAAGTCCCATACACTACTAGTACAGATTTATGTAGACGATATTATTTTTGGTTCTACTGACTCCAAATTGTGCAGAAGGTTTTCCAACCTAATGCATTCTAAATTTGAGATGAGTAGCATGGGAGCTATCCTTCTTCCTAGGATTACAAGTCAAGCAACATGCTGAAGGCATCTTCATTTCTCAAACCAAGTATGCTAATGAATTGGTTAAGAAAGTTGGCATGTCTGAAGCATCTTGTATGAAAACACCCATGCCTACTAATGTTGTATTGGATGCTGATGAACATGGGAAACCTATTGGTCAGACAACATATAGAGCAATGATTGGCTCTTTACTGTACCTTACAGCTAGTAGACCAGATATAATGTTTGCTACATGTATATGTGCTAGGTTCCAAGTAAGCCCTAGAGAGTCACACCTAACACTAGTAAAGAGGATTCTCAGGAATATTAAAAGTTGTCCAAATCTAGGTCTCTGGTATCCAAAAGATTCAGCATTTTATTTAACTGGATTTTCTGATGTTGATTATGCTGCATGCAGAATTGACAGGAAAAGCACCAGTGGAACTTGTCAGTTCCTTGGTGACAGACTTGTCTCTTGGTTTTGTAAGAAACAAACTTCTGTGTCAACTTCAACTGCTGAAGCTGAATATATGGCTGCAGGCAGTTGTTGTTCACAAATCTTGTGGATTCAAAACCAACTCCTAGACTATGGCTACAACTTAGAGAAGTCTAAAATCTTTTGTGATAACACCAGTGCTATTTCTATAGCTCAAAATCCAGTCCTCCATAGTAGGACAAAATACATAGAGATTAGGCATCATTTCTTAAGGGATAATGTTGAAAAAAAAAATTGAACTACAATATATCCCAACTGATTTACAAAGGGGAGATATTTTCACCAAGCCTTTGGATGAAAAGAAACACACCTTCTTCCTAAATCAGTTAGGAATGTTAGATGGAGGAAGTCTTAAATAATATCCAAGATTTTGAAAGCTTAAAAATTGACCAAGACTAGGCAAACATCCTGATTTTTCTTAGTGTCTAGAGTTTTTCTGATCTCTGAACTACGCTCGACGATTTTCCCCCAGATCGTCGAACGGAGATCGACGATTTCTGAAATCGTCGACCTGAGTTCAGCGTCTCTCAGATAGTATGAACTATCTCTTCCGGTAAACGATCGTCGAACTACGCTCGACGATCTTGTTCTTTGAACGATCGTCGAACAGAGCTCGATGCTCTCCAATATCGTCGAACGAAGATCGACGATTTTGAAGACTCTTCATATTCCTTTAGAAGCCTCGATCGTCGAACTGAGTTCAACGATCTTTCCAATTCTGCGTCGAAGCCTAATATAAAATTCATTTTTCACCGTCATTCTCCTTTGCGCTTTCGATTTCTCTGCAAGAACTTTCTTTCCCTCCAAACAGTTCTGCACTTGGTAGTTTTGTTTGTTGAATTTTTGCAGTTACCCATGGCTGTGTCTGTTGCTGTTCTCGCCGCCATGAAGTTTGATGCTGGCTTCAACATCGACATGGAATCCTTCAGCACAACCGACCAGGTTTTTCAGGATATCTTGGGGACTATTCAAAGAGCAGAACCTGACTGCAATTATGACCACAAGGATCAAGCTTGCATCTGATGAGATTAAGGAATGGGTCTACACTGCCCACAATCAACAACTCCACCATTGTTGGGTCAATATCTGGCACACAGGTACCTCTAACCCAGCAATTTTATCAGAGGTTTTTGAGTTGAGAATTGGTGGAGATACTGCTGACTTGTTTGGAGAAAAGTATACTGACCTGCTTGCCAGAATGGGTCATTCTGAGGCCAACCCTAGCAAGCTCTTGAAAAAGACCTTTCTGTGGAATACAGATTCCTGGCAGATGTAGTTGGGAAAGTGCTACTGGCTAAGCACTCTGCTCATGATACAATCTCAAGGTATCAGCTCTGCCTCATGGGAGCCCTAGTAGACAGGAAGAATTTGAATTGGGGAGAAGTCTTCTTTGACCTTATTAAGAAGAAGATAAACAAAAGTTTTGTAAACTTTGGAAGAATCTTAGGGGTGTTTCTGCAGCATAGGTGCCCTGCTTTGCTGGTCTCTTCTGGAATCCATATCAATGCATCCAAGAGACTGTCTTGTGCCCTATTTGGTAAATGGGACAGACAAATCATCAAGCCCAGCAGGCCCTCCTCCAGCACTCCTTCAGGCACAAGGACTCTCAGAGTCACTTCCCCACAGGTCTCTGCCCCTGCAGATGACCTGCCTGCTGATGTTGCTCCTCCTCCTCCTCCAATTCCATCTCTTCTCATACCATCTACCATTCCAACTCCATCCACCATCATCATCTCCAGCCCCTCTCCAACATCTACACCATCTCCAGTACCTACTCTTCTACTCACAGAAGAACAATTTCATCCATTATTCTCCTACCCTCAACTAGATGCTACTTCATCACCCTCCATTCCATCCTTCACCCTCATTGATGATTCTTTTATGGATGATTCACCATCCTCTCCTCCTGAGCTACCCTCATCCTCAACTTCCTATCAAGATCTTCTACAAGAAATCATTAACCAACCCACATTCACCCCATCTATCTCCATCCCATTGTCCTCCATATCCACCTTACCCACACCTCAATCATCTCTTCCCCCATTCACCAGCTCTCCACTACCATCACCAACAGCTGCTCCTCCATCTTCTACCTTTGCTCCAGTCACCCTTGAGCAAGTAGACATTCCAGCCCTTGCTGACAGGCTGTATAAATTGCTAGCCCCCAGGCTATCTCTTCTTTTGGAGACCTCCTTGGCTCCATTACACCTGTCAGTGGCAGCCCTCTCTGCCAGGCTCTCATCTCTTTTCCCTCAGGCAGCCCCTTCTGCAGTGTGCCTTGATCCAGCCATGTCTGAATCTAGGCAGGGGGAGATGCCCTATGAAGTGAGTCTGCCTACTGCTACTGCTCCTGCTGTGTCTCAAGATCACATTCCTCCTGCTGCAGTCTTTGCAATAGACCTCAGGTCTTTGCTTTCAAACTTTGATCAGTTATATTTCAGCTGAGCCAGTTGCTGTCCAGCCCCCAGAAAATCTATCCAAGGCACTTGTGCCATTCTCCTGCTGTGACCCCAGCATCATCACTTCTTTTGTCCACTCAGTGTATGCTGCTAATGAAAATTTTGATACTGCTGCTGATATTTCTATTACTGCTGATGAACCAACTTCTAAGGAAATCCTTATGACAGAGGCACCTGAGTTTGAGTCTTCTGCATTTTCTGATGATATTTCTATTGTTGATGCTGTTGTTACTGAACTTGCAATATCTGCTGATGTTGTTACTGCTTCTACTTCAATTGCAACACCTTCTATATTTGCTGCTGTTACTGCTTCAACCTCTGCTGCTACACCCTCTGCTGCCTCATCTTTTTCCATACAGCTCAAGAAGGATTTGATGAAGAAAATTGATGCCCTTTATGATGATCAGAGTTCTGAAAGTGATGAGTACAGAACAGACTCTGATGATTCTTCTGCTACCATTGCCAGGAAAAGAAAGGCAAGGAGCAAAGACATGAAGAGAGTACCTCCTGCCAAGGTCAAAGATAACAATGATATTCCATACTACATTCTTCATGATTGCCCTATCACTGAGCACTGGATGCAGTACTCTAAGAACCAACTGAAAGCAATAAAAAAGAAGAGGAAATATGAAAAGGGTTCTTCACAATTCCAACACTCTCATCCTCCTCCACCACCTCCTCTTGATGCAGGTGGAGGTGGAAGTTCTGCAGCTCAACCCCCTGCCAGAAGTCAGGCCCCCTATCAGCCTCATGCTAGATCTTACCATAGGGGAAGCCAATCCAGGGGTTCTCAATCCAGGAGAGGAGGATATAGAGGAAATCAAAGAGAAGTCCAAGTCTACTCCAAAGGATACTCAAGGCAACATCCATACTCCAGGGAAGGCCAAATTTCAACTGATACCACATCTGCTCCTTTTCCCTATAAATTAAAGGAAACTGTGTCTTCCAGGCCTCCTCAGGACAATCCTTCTAACAGATATGAGCTACCAGTACCTTTTGAAGACCCTGAGAACAATCCAGCTGCTTGGACTGCAAGGATGAAAGAACTTGCTGTACTGGATTAGATCAAAAAGGCTAAAGAGCAAGGAAGAGATTCCTCTAATATCTCAACAATGTCTGAACAGAGAAAGAAAGAGCTAGAAAGATATGCATCAAGCAAAGTTTTTGATTCTGACAGGTACATGGAACTGCATCCTGAAGCTGTAGTTCCCAGGCCTAAACAACAAACATTTTTAGGTGCAGCAGATGACACTAGATCAAAGAAGGAAGCCCTCAATCCCAACAGAGAAATCAAACTTGTTAAGGGCAAGGAAAAGAAATGATAATGTAAGGTGACAATCTCTGTGATTTCTGATTATTATCTGGGATGAAATATATATATATATATATATCTCTGTGGTTATGCTTGTCCAGCTTTTCTTTTTGTCTTTCTGTATTGCTGCTTGTATGTTGTTAATTAAATTTTTCCAAAGTCTGTAAATAGTAATCCTAACCCAAATAGGGGGAGATTGTTAGAACACCCTATTACTAATTTGGGTCAGGATCACTATGTCTCTAGGAAACCAATGTTTGACCTCCTGTATAGCTCAAAAGGTCAATTAGAATTGAGTCTAAGGGTTAGAAGTCTAGGTTTGGAAGCTGCCCTCAAGATCAGGATTTTCTGTTTGGAGACTAAGTCATATCGTCGAGCTCAGCATGACGATTCGTCGAACTCCGATCGACGATCGTCTAGCTCAACTTCGACAGATCGTCGAACTCCATTCGACGATCGCTGAGCTCAACTTCATCATATCGTCGAACTCCATTCGACGATCGATGAGCTCAGTTCGACGATCTTGACTCAGCTTTGGATCTCTATCTCTGAGCTCAGTTCGACGATCTTTGAGCTCAAATCGACGATATTTTGCTGATGTATAAGTCCATATCGCTGAGCTCAGTCCGACGATAGCAGAGCTCAGTTCGACATTTTCAGATAACTTCAAGGATGTTTCTAAATTCAAATTCAAATCAGTTAAGGAGTTGTTCTGCAATTAATTCTGAAGATTTCCTAGCCGTTTTCATTTATTTCTGGACCAAGTTTCAAGGGATTTTCAAGGAATAATTCTATGGACTTTCCTCCAGAAGACATCTTTGCAATTAAGGATGCAATTAATGCAGACCAACGGCTATTCTTCCCAGAGAATGTTTTTCCATTCAGTACCAGAGAATAAAAGAGAAGAATTTTTGAATCTCTTAGAGATACACACAGATTACAGAGATACATAGACAGACATCAATAATATTCAGAACAAGAACAAAATATTCTGTCTCAAAGAATTCTCAAGAACACACATCCAAGGAGATCAACTTTTTCTGAAATCTTCAGATCTCTCTAGTTTTCAAGTGTTTAAGGCCAACATCTTTCAAGACTACAGACATCCAACATTTCAGTTATTGCTGAAATCATCTATTGCTGGAGTTCAACTTTGAAGGCCTATCACCCTACAACAAAGCTTCTTTTCCTGAAGATCTCAACGACTCAGGGGGAGCTTTGACACCATCAATCCACATAGTCCTCTCTGTTGTTTGAGAAAGAGAAGACTTCCATCACTCTCTCACCCCCATCTCTGTAAAGGGTTTCTCAAACTCCCTTCAAAAGTTTGAACTTGGTTTTTGAGCAACTTGTCAAAAGATCATTGGTGGCAAGACACCTGATCAAAAAATCTGATTTGTTTTTGAGCACCTTATCAAAAGCTTATTGGTGCCCAGGACACCTGATCAACTCATCCTGCAGTGGATTCTTACCTAGGGTGGTAGAAGAGTGGATATACCCAAGTTTAGGGGAACCACTATATTTCCTTATGTCTTCTGGTTTTGCTTGTCTTTATTTTTTGTTTCTGGGCTTGATTATTCTGTGATTAGCATTTGATTCGTTTAGTTATGTGATTAGATTTATTACTGCTTCCCTGCTCACTCATATTACAACAATTGTTGTAAAACGTTTTAAAGCACCATATACTCTATTCACCCCCCTCTAGAGTATATCAGATCTAGCTGCACTTTCAGACTTTGGGCTCCTACTTCCCCTTCCCCAACCTCTCATTCATTTCGTTAAGACCAGGAATGCATCCCCAATCCAACCAGCTACTCATTGACTGGCTGGAGCCAGCTTTCCCCCCCAACCTACCATGGCCGCCATTATTGAATAAGGCCAATAATGGCAAAGCTCCCTACAGCCACCTAACACCCCTTCTCTTCATCTTAAAACCTTCACTGGACTCCAAGGAGTCAGTCCCACCATTTACCTGAAGGAGCCAAGGTGTTTCATAGTGCTGTTACAAAAATCCGACCACCACCACCACCAAAATGGCTTCCCGACGATCGGCAAGGCTACAACCGCCCAACAATGTCCTCCTCCACTCCTTTTCCCATTGATAGTTCATAGCATTCACTAGGGCCATGGTTCGGGCTCAATTGAGCCCGATCCAATTCGGAATTTTCATGGTTTTTTGGTCGAAAATCTTCTTGGTAGAACCGCCGGAATAGTGCTTTTCGGCGGCCAAGCCGCCGCCTGGCGATGACCACCACCTCAACGGAGGTTGTGGTGGCAGTGGCCGGTCGGGGAGGAGGTCGGATCGCCGGCGGCAGCGGATGGAAGATGCTCTAGGAAAACCCGATCGGGACCGTTGGCTAGAGGTTGAAGATGACCCAGCTCCGTCCGATATATGTCAAGATTCCCGTTGGGATTGATTCCAAACTATAGGCTTGATGTATTTTTTATTTCATTTCTTTCACATGCAATGTATTTAATGTTTTGAATTTTTAAAAATACTTAGGTGATATTTCAGAGGACATGGTCAACACCAAAATTGTAGCCTGATGAGTCTAGTTTACTAGAAAATTGGTTGAACCAATTTTGGTGCCTGGTTTGACCAGGGCACCCATTTTGGTGGGTCCTACACCTAGGGCTAGGTATAAATTAAACTGAGTGCCCCCACTTCATCTTTAGCTCAAATGATTTGAAATTTGGGCAGGGAGTCACACTACACCATATCTAGGTCCTGCCCAAAAATGGGAATTTTTGAGGAATATTTTTATATAGTTTTTGAACTTATTTAATAATAATAGGGTAATTTAATTATTTGGTCTAATGACCTCCAAACCCTGCCAAATTTTGGTGAGAGGTCCCTGTATAATGTTATGTCTCTGTATAAAGTTTCACCTCATTTGGATGTGTTTTGAATAGGTATTGACCTAACCCTAACTTTACCTTAATGAGGGTATTTTGGTCAAAAAGTGCACTTTTGATTTTGAGTGGCCAAATCACCTCAACAGAGGCTAACATTTGGGCCGCTGACTTGGTATGGCATTTAGCACCTCACCATGTAATGTGGGTTAGATTGGAATTGATTTGCCCTAAGATCCTAGGCCAAACCCTAAGAAAGGACCAAGCCTTGTGAAGGGCATGAGTACTAAACACCTGGGATGAACTTGAAATTTTGTATGGAGGGTCCTAGGGTATATAAAACCCTCTGGTAAAAATCTTAAAGGATTTTGAAAAGGGTAGGGCCCACAAAACCCTAACCCTAGCTTAGGGCATATAATTTGTAGTGCTAAATTAGGTTAGCAAAACTCCTTGAAATATAATGAAATTTTGGTAGTGTGGGCATAAGGATATATTGAGCCTCTGGTGAGTTATTTGGGAATTTTGGACCAATATTTTTAGCACTTCGTTTGTAACTCTTGGGATTGCCCTAATTAATAATTTGACTATTATAATCCTACAGCCCATTGAAAGGTCATGAAAATTTGGCGGAGGTAGTTTTACACCATATTGATAATCTATGAATTTTAATACAATTTTTGAATACATATTTAGGGTATCTACTTCACAAGTTCATAACTTTAGGAACATGCTAAATAATTCTTACAGAGCTCAAAACTTGATGAAAAATTATGAAACATGATAAGTAGTGTTCCTAGTTCATTATGCTCATGTGAGAATTTATTTGGAATTTTTAGATGGATAATTGGTATACTTTGTTCATTAACCTGTTAACTTGGAATTTTATGAGAAAATCAAGTATAGACTTTATTATTCAATGATAAATTATGAAACTTGATCTAAAGAATTTATATGTCCTTATAATCATACTTGGAATTTATCTGAACTTTTGGAAGTATTATTGCTGTACATACCTCTTAAAATGATTTATTATGGGATATATTTGAAAATACAATTAAGGGCTTAAACCATGCTAAAAAATTGGATTACTTAGGCTTTAGAGTTGATTATTCATTTTGTAATTAACATAAACTTAGTGGAATATTATCTTATCTGAAAGTGGTACTTCATGTTCAAACTTGAGCTTTTTGGCTACTAGAATAAATAAATAAATTACCAGACAAATTAGAAAAATTATGAATTTCTGGATTTATGCTAAAAATATCATTATAGCCCTCTAATAATTATCATAGGGGTACTGGATGATTATTTGGTGTACCTCCCATTTTACGAGTCATATAGCTTAAGTGGTCTGCATATAGTAAAACCTGCAGAAACCATGTTGGAGTATTATTTGAGCACATGAGTTGGGAATTAGTGGTTAGCTGGTTTGGATAGATAAAAATATGTTCACCATTCGAAGATGGGATAGTAGAGTGTTGGATTGGCTTGAGTTAGGCGGTGCCCGGAATCGACGAAAGATCGTCTTCCTCGTAGGGAGGAAGTGTTTAATGCACTAGGACTAGATTCAGTAAAATTAATTAAGGGTCGGGAAATCGGGTAGCAACCAACAATAGTAAGTGCCTTACGAAAGGGAGCTTTGGGCGTAATCCCATCGTAGTTCCTAGTGCCTTCGAGAGGCCTTCACAGGGAATACCGGGGGCAGTCCTGGGTTAACGTAAACTGTATTAACAAGCTGAAAAGAGTAACTTATTAATTAGGGTTCCACATTTCACGAACACAGATAGCACAGGAAGATAGTTGGGAGCTTCGGCATGGATAGTTAAGAGACGGACGTTTTGGTCCGGTGAGTTTCGGCTCGATTATTTGAGACGGACATTTTGGTCCAGGGAGCTTCGGCTCGGTTTTGAATACGATAAATTTGCATGTGCATGAAAGGAAAGAAAATTAAGGTGGTGGGTCTTCGGTATTGGAGGGTCGATGCACCGATGCCAATACGCTGACTCGATAAGTGTGGCTAGCACTTCGCCAACAGAAGTCCGGTGCGCCAGCCGGCAAGAGTACGCAGGAGTCTGCTTCATGCACCAAGCGTTGAGGCGTACGATAGGTCTGACAGGTCGTGCTTTACTGGTTTAGAGGTGGGCGAGGCCCAACCTACCGCTTTCGTCTGCCACTACGGAGGTATCCTGGGAGGTTACGGCTCCAAAAAGGGGGAACTAAAGGTCTGTGTGCACAGAGTCAGGCGTGTGTGTTGCACTTGCATGTTCCATCATACCCACTTGCATGTCATAGCATAATCGATTTATTTAACCCCTGACACATAAGGTATAAGTGTAATAGGACGCGTATACATTAGGACTTGCAAACCGACCACTTGGTCTATAAGCTTGTGTGGGCAAGTTTATAAATTAAGGTTAATTTTGATATATATATTTACTGTTGTTTGATAACCGACACCCCAACATATAAATTGGTATGAGACTCTTTATACGATGGGAGCCTTGCAGAAGACCCCTTGGCTTATGTGTTCTCACATAAGTGAAAGTTACTTTTCATATTTCATCGTATTGTCAATATCTATTATAGAATTGCTAGTATAGGTCCGCTGCCATCTGTTTTTGATTATTCTCCACCTTCAAGTCCTCCCCTTTCTTCCTCCCCGCTCGGTGCCTAGGATCCATGGGGGAAGGGGTGGGGGATGATAGGGCTTAGTCTTTTAGACTAACGGTTTTCAAACCGCATCATTTTAGGGAATCGTGGAGCCCAACATGGGGGAGTAGCCCCAGAGACCGGTGCGCTTGGAGATGGGGCAGTCTAGCTCCGGAGTTCATACAGCCCTGACCGTGAGTCTCGAACTTGAGTAGATGTTCTGTTTGTGCTTCTGCATGAGTGATTTGTAGTGAGGACATGATGTACCGTGCATAAGCCCGTATTTTAGTACTCTGATATATTATTCTGTGGACACTCCCTTCATGGAGATTATTTACATATATATGTGATTTCTGTGCACTTGCTTTACTATTTTGCTACAGTTACGATCGATTTGGCCGGCAGGATCGGCGTTTTGTAGTGATGACCTTTCCGGGTGCGAAGGTGTCACCGCAAAGCGGAGGTTCTGGGCCTAAGACCCCGGTGTTTTAAAAAGAAAAAAAGGGTGGTCTTACACTAATCCCTCATTCGTACTGCAATGTCCCCGCGCACCAAGGACACCATATACCGCCAATGCGGAGCTAACCTTGTCCACCAAGAAAACCATCTAACTCCATTGAGGAGCTAACCTTGTCCGGTTCCGACTACACGTACTCACTCGAGAAAAGGGGGAAAACATCACAAACGGCATCTTTCCGCAACAGATCTCTACGAGTCCTTAAAGCTCGTATGCAACATCACCGAGTCGGACTAACGGTCGCGACTACGGCTTTATCCACCATGGCTAATCCATTAACGGAGCGGATCTCTAATGCAAAAACATGTCGGGGACGGACTCAATCGACCTGAAGGTTCCTCTTGAACCATGGCGACCCAAACCCCTCTCATTTGAGAGTTTGGTTCCCAAAAACTAGAAAGTAAAAGATGCTAAACATGCATCCTAAAACTAAGAGGAGAAATGTCATTACCTTCCGACCCCTCTTCCTAGCCATGGAAACTTAGCCGGATGAAAACCTTCGCAACGACCTTGCCTCCTCGGATCCGGACTGGTCTCGCGATTTGGAGCATCGAAGCCTCTCCAACAGCCGGATCCCTCCTTCACCTTCTTCCTTGATCTCCCTTCTCTCTAGATCTTAGAAAGAGAGTGTTTGAAGAAGAATTAGGGTTTCTAAACCCTATTCCTGGACTTAACTCAGCAAAGGAAACCCTAGACCATCAGATCCCAAAAGAAGGGAAAGAACGGTCACGATCCGAACTGAAAATCAAAACACTTGGGCCGAACATGGCTTGTGACACGCCTGTGTCCAAGGCCGTGTTTCCCAATCGAAGTTGAAACTGTCGCACCAAAACTAGGACACGGGTCCATGATACGCCCGTGTCATATTTGACAAGGCCGTGTCCAACCCGAACACATCTGGGCTCCACGCCGTATCCAACCCCTTACACGTCCCGGCTACAACCTGAGAAGGACACGACCAGGGACACTCCCGTGTCTCTGGCCGTGTTCGAAGTCTCGACGATCGTCGACTGCCTCTTCGTCGACTTTGCACAAATTCGTCGAGCACGCTTGACATGGCTGTGGACACGCCCGTGTCCTAGGCCGTGTTCCCTGTATGTGTCGACACCTCTGTGACGACACCTCTGTGTCGACACCTCCCTTGTGTCGACACAACTGTGTCGACACAACTGTGTCGACACTCGAGGGAACATGCCTGCGACACGGGCTCCGACACGGGCGTGTCGGAGGGCGTGTCCCCCACTAGTCGACGAACGGAGCGAAAAATCTTCGACTTCCTGGGCTCTCGACGAACCCGGTACAACACGGCCATGGTCACACCCGTGTCCTAGGCCGTGTGACCCTCATCAAGACCCAAACTTGGCTCTCGATGCTGCTCGTCCTTCTTTCGAATTTTGGGGCGTTACAAGCACAACCTGCATAGCACAAAGCAGTCAAACTTCTTCAAACTGCGCAGATAGAAAACCCTAACCACAACAACTTTCCGTGAGTTGACTTACTGTTCACTCGGTATTATTGACGTGACAGGGGGGTCCTATTTAAAGGCACAGCGAGGAGTATTATCACCGCCCTAGACAATAGGATAACCGCCCTATCCAGTGCGAACAACAAGTGTATCTGCATAGGCTGCGGATACACCCACCAGTCCGCTGCGACCTGGCCAAGAGAGACCGCCAAGCCCAGCCAGACAAGAACACCAACCAGGAGGACTCAGCGAGTACCACCCTAGTCCGCCCACTTGCGGACAAGGCACCAGATCGCAGAAAGCGAGCTCGCAAACAAGTCACAAGCAACAGACTGCTGTTGTAACACCCGGGTTGTGACAGCTGCCGAGCTGTGTTGATGAAGAAACCAAATCGCGCAGGCCGTACCACCTCGGGAATAAACCGGCCTGGAGTTGGTCCAAATCTAGACCAAGTACACACCACCAAACATCCCTGGTGCAAACACATCACCAACGAATACAAATCCAGTTCGCACAAGACCGGCGAACTCTAGAGCCAGTTACACAAAACCGGCAACTTGGGCGGATAACCATCCTATCCGCCTAAAAACAAATTAGGGAATAAGCTGCGGAACACTGGCCGGCCTAGCTAGTCTCCAGTTCAGTCCGCACATACCGCCCGGTCTGTCCACCGAAACCGCCAGCAATAGCAAGGCCAACTTGCCAGGCCGTCACCCCATATCCGCATAGTCCACCACCCTCTATCCGCATAGGTCGCGTAGACAGACCGCAGAGTTCACCCACTTCCACTTCAAAAAATTCAACAATTGTAATATGGTGTGAAAATGTAGCAGCTATAGGGATAACAAAGAATCCTGTGTTCCACAACCGCACCAAGCATATTGATCACATGTTTAATTTCCTCAAGGATCTTGTGGAAACAAATCAGATAAAAATGAGCTTCTATCCCACCAACAAACAACATGCAGACATCTTAACTAAGCCATTACCAATTGGAGTTTTTACTTTCCTTCGACACGTGACAGGCACTGGCCTTCGACGCTGGGGACATTCGGCGGGGGTGCGATAATCGGCGGGGTGCGACAATCGGCGGGGTGCGATAATCGCCGGGGTGCGACATTTGTCAGAGGTGCGATATTTGTCGTGGGTGGCGACAATTGTCATTGGAGCGACATTTGTCGTGGGCGGCGACATTTTTTGAGGGCGGCGACATTTGTCAGGGGCGGCGACATTTCTCGTGGGCCAGGCGCGACAGTGCCAAACCAGCGACGGCGGGCTTCGCCCGTCCCGGCTCGATGCTCTCGGGCGGCCTTCGGCCGCATCCAGGCGGGCTTCGCTCTCCTGCACACAAGTTGATTTTTATTTAGAAAACGGGGCGCGCATATTTATTTATTTGGATATAAAAAGGTGTGATCGAGTTTTAACGAAGGAGGCAAGTGCACCTATCGTGAGTAGTACATGATATTTCGGGTGGAATATCGAGGTCGTATTGTTCTCGGGGTCGGTTCGTTTATTTCCAATCTTCCCTGAAGGGGACTATTATTTTACCGATAATTTTATCTTGTCGGGATATTATTTATATAAACAAAAGGCAGAAAATAAAAGCATAATAAAGGTGGAGCCGATGAAGAGCTTAGCTCGATGGAACCTAAATAACATTTGAACTAAAATAGTCTTTTAATAAAAAGAGATCCTAAGTTTCTAAATGATTAGGGCGGAGACTTGGCCGTGGAGGCTCCACTAAAATGAGCTCACCTATCTCTAAGACTATCACTCACCTTAACATTAAGACTATTTGACCGGGCTCTCATCCGACGAAGGATTCCTCTTAATGCCCGCATTATGATAAGAACCCCGCTATTGGGTGGGGAACCCAATCCGGTAGAGTTGGCGCGCCTCCTCTCTCGAGGGTTAGTACAGAACTCCATTTACCAAGGGGTCATGCGTCCATACGCACGACCTCTCGGCTAGCTAGCGTATGGCCTACGGAAATAGGGCCCACACATCGATTATGTGGTCATACGCGTCGTAAACCCACGGCAAACCTTAAATGATTTTAATTAATTAGAAAATAAGGACCTTTAATTATTTAAGGAAATTTTATTTGTCGCAATGCTCTTCGATACTGAGGGCTAAGAACGTTAGCCACTCATCAGAATGAGGATGACAGCGATTGAAAGCAATAAAATTAAAGCAGTAAAATAAAGCAAAAAATGAAAGTAGTAAATGGAAAGCAGTAAATTGCAAGTCCTACTCAAACGAGTATGACTGAAATGAAAGCAGTAAAAGTGCAAGTCCCGGCGCAAATGCGTGGGCGGGAAAAAGAAAGCAAGTCCTACTCAAACGAGCAGGAGAAAATAAATGCATTTACAAGTCCATTCCAAATTATTACAGTACAATAAAGACCGACCATTTAACTCAAGTGAGTAGGTGGTAAATAAAATCTAGCCATTTAACTCCTACCGAGTAGGCGGAAAATAAAAGCTAACACTCACGCACTCAACATAAAATTAAAACACACCCACTCTACAGAAAGTAAACACACTCTACTGGAATAAAATCGAGTCATTTAACGCAAGTGAGTAGGCCGAAAAATAAAAATACACAAACTTGCTTGAATAAAATCCAGCCATTTAACTCAAGTGAGTAGGCGGAAAATTAAAAACAACACACGCATACACTCTACATGAATTGAAATAAGGCTATAAAAACTAACTCATAAACGCACACACACGTACAAAAAATAGGAAAAACAAAGTGACTGAAAAATTAAAACGACAACATTTCTACCGCTAGAATGCGGTAGAAATGAATAAAACGTGAAAATAAAATTAAAAGGAGCAAAAGTTTTTGCAAATAATCGAAAAGTGCAAGTGCTCGAAAATTAGAAATGAATACATTTCTACCGATGGAATGCGGTAGAAATGAGTACAAAGAAGAAATAAACAAATTTAAACGGGCAAAATATTTTGAAAATATAAGCGAAAATGAAGTGTTCGAAAAATTAAAACGCTTACGTTTTCATTCTTATAACTTTATAGAAACCCATAAAAAGTGGAAATAAAACTAAAATAGAACAAAAAGTTTTACGATCATAAAGAGCCAAAGTTAAAGAATTTGAAAACCACCTTTTAAAACATTTTTATAAACTCATCGGAATGAAAACAAAGTAAAAAAGAATAAACTAAATATAAACAAGTACAGAGCATGAAAATAAAATTGCGATTACAACGGCTAGAAAATTGATAAATTCCTAAGTTAAACTAGTTACAAAAGCTAAAGTAAACATAAAAAGCACAAAAAAGGAAACGAAAAATTACTTAAGGTAGGGCGCTTGGGCGGATTTTCATACATCATATAGGAGAAATTAAACATTTCTATTAAGTAAAAAATGATTACAATAAACATAAAACAAATACATAAAAAAAGGGGGAGAGAAAATTCCCTTACAATGCATAAACAGCCCCAAGGAATAGCCCTAACCTAAGAAAAGTGGTTCAAAAAGTGGAACCCGAAATTCAGACAGAAAATCTGAATTTATAGACAAAATTTCACGGGACACGCCCTCGGACACGGGCGTGTCCGGGGGCGTGTCTACACTATTCACATGGCGGCCGTCCGATTTGACTGGAGATTTGACTTTGGCGGCTGAAATCGCGACGGTCACGCCCCTAGTCACGGGCGTGACGGTGGGCGTGTTGGCTTTAGTTATCATCAGAATTCGGCAATTTGACGGCGATTTGACGTTGCAGAGAAAAACGTGGCGGTCACGCCCCTTGTCACGGGTGTGACAGTGGGCGTGTCGGGGAGGTTGAACTGGGCGCCGTTTGCGTCAAAAGTTGTCGGCGGCTGTTTGTCGGGCCCGGTGGCGGAGTCACACCCTAGGTCACGGGAGTGACTCTAGGCGTGTCGGGTTGGCTCGACGAATGTTGATCAAAAAACGTCGAGCGGATGGTCACGGGCTTGGGTCACGCCCCGTGTCAAATGACACGGGCGTGTTGCCGGGCATGTCAGCTGGGTCGACGATCGTTGAACGCGATTTCGTCGATCTGGATGGTCACGGGTATGGGTCAATGCCGTGACTCGGGCGACACGGGCGTGACATGGGCGTGTCACGCTATTTCTTCAAAAATTATTCATTTCTAAGGATTTTGACGTATCACGCCCGGGTCACGGGCATGACCAACAGTACACGGGCGTGTACTCCGATTTTTTGACAATTTTTCCTGAAAAATTCACGAAACAAAAATAACTCTAAGTTAGAAAATATTTACAAAAAGGAAGCAATTTATTAAGGAAAAATAACTAAAAATAACAAAAAGAAACTAATACGTCTTATTTAATGTATATAAAAACATGTATATTTACAACTCATCAAATACCCCCATATACTTAAACTTTTGCTATTCCAGAGCAAAAGTTGGAGATGAACTTATATTGAATTAAGGAAATCCTAAGTTTATCTACCGCTTGACTTAATTGAAAGAAGGATCTAAATAAATATCCAGGGTTTTAGAGTTAAATCCTAAATTATGACAAAAATTTAAATAAAGGAAGAGTTTCAGCTGAAAACTTCTGATATGATCGAGTAGATAGCAAAAAATTTTATTTGTTAGGCTAACAAAAATAGATTCGATTTATGAAACTGTAGCTTCGAAAAATTAAAGGAAATAATTTAATTTACAAATTATGCTCTCAAAAAGATTTTAAAAATAAATCTAGAATTTTTTTGAATTTGGCGGAGGGGGATATCGTGGTATATGAAGAAGGCTTTGAATTAGAGACGAGGATATATTTTTTCGCCTGAATCTCTAATGAATTTTTTTGGTTTGAATGTGGATGTTAGGAAAACGAAATCTTATTTTCCATAACGTAATATTTTTTTTAACATCTTCATAATAATCCAATGTATATGTGTAGGAGTAATGAATTTTATCATCTTACTCCATAACATATAATCTTTTCAAATATTGGATGCCTATGTTTTCGGAACAAAATCTTATTCCCATTGACATATGATCTTTTAAGGATCGAAATCATGTCAAGTATGACATGAAAAAAAGGTGATAGAGTTTTTTTAAAAATAAAACTAGGTTTAATAAAAAACTTTTGAAGCAACCTTTATAAATTAAACATTCCTAAATTTCAAAAAAATCTTGAAGTTATCATAACTTGAAATCTAAGATCATTATTTTCTAACAAAATAAATGTGCAACTATTTAGATAAGTAGAAGTGATTCTGAAAACAGGTCTCTATCTAAATAAAAAAGCATACAAAAAATTTTTAAAACTTAACCCCAGATATCTAAATCTATCGATCTCCAATTAATAAACGAAATGTAAGCAAAGAATAACTAAAATTCGCTTATAAATTAACTCGCAACTATATTTTTGGAGAGCGAAAAGGGTTAAGAATTAAGATATTCGAATTATTCGTTACATAAGTAACAATACATTTTTTTTATTTTTAGGGTTTTTATCCTTTTTTTTGAATTTGTGATTATCAACTTTTTTGAATTTTTGTTTATCATCTTTTTAGGATTTTTGGATTTTCAAATTTTTTTGATTTTTTTATCAAATTATTTACAAAAATTTTACAAAGTAAACAATTTTTTTGACTTTTTAGTTATTGGCCCGCGAACAGACTCTTATTAAGGTGGTGGGTTCGATGAGTCGAACGCCGCGGGATTGCTAAAAAGCGATTTTTTTACAAATAAGAAGAGTGGGGGAGGAAAGAGAAAGATTTAAAAATATTTACAAAGTAAAAAAATATATTTTTTTTGTTTTAATTTTTGTTTTGT
This sequence comes from Platanthera guangdongensis, assembly GCA_039583875.1. Classification (NCBI taxonomy): domain Eukaryota; kingdom Viridiplantae; phylum Streptophyta; class Magnoliopsida; order Asparagales; family Orchidaceae; genus Platanthera; species Platanthera guangdongensis. The sequence continues at coordinate 140,107,858 of CM077148.1, forward strand.
TTTATGTATTTTTTTAGATTTTTGATTATAAAAACAAAAAAGAACAAAGTAAAAAAAAAGCGATTTTTTTACAAATAAGAAGAGTGGGGGAGGAAAGAGAAAGATTTAAAAATATTTACAAAGTAAAAAAATATATTTTTTTTGTTTGAATTTTTGTTTTGTCTTATGGATTTTTTAGTTTTTTGATTATAAAAACAAAAAAGAACAAATTTTTTTTTGAGATTTTAATTTTTGCAATATTTTGTATTTTTGATGATTTTTGTTATAATTACAGAGTATAAAAGTGCGGAAATAGAAAAATAAGAAAACAACCCCATACTTAAATCAACATTGTCCCCAATGTTGCAATCTAAGTATGTGGAACAGTAATATACAAAATGAAATATGGACAAAAAGAAAAAGGAAGGTAGAAGCTTTCCTAAGATGAGTTCGGGAGGCCCATATGGAAGCCTGCATTAGTAAAAAGAAATAGCGAAAAGGAGAACAACAAAAACGATAAACTCGGCGAAAAGGTTGCGGGCGGGAGGGGGCAAGTGAGTGTGACTCGAAGCTAACGTCTTAGCTACAGGAGCGCTACAGAAATACAGACCCCTAGCGTGCACAACAGTGTAAAGTGCCGAAGCGACAAAAACTTTTTTATTTATTTCGAGTGTTTATTATTATTATTATTTTTGGGGTTAAAAAAAATTGTTGTTGTTTTTTTTTAATAAAAGAACAAAATATATACTAGAATTTTTTTGTGATGTTTTTTTAAAGTTTATAGATTTTCTAGATCTTCAGTTTTTAGAGTTTTTAGTGTTTTTTAGATTTTTAATTTTTTTATAAGTTTTATAATTTTTAATTTTTTTAGATTTTTAGAGTTTTTAGATTTTTAAGGTTTATAGTTTTTCAAGTTTTTAAAGATTTTTGATTTTTTTTTTTGTTAGTTTTTTTTTCCGAAAGGACGTCATTTCAATTTTTGTGTTTTTATAGATAATAATAATATAATAATAATTTTGTTAATTGTTTTTTTTTTGGTTCTTTTTTTAAAGTAGTTTATTATTATTATTATTAGGTTTTTTGTTGGCCATTTGTAAATTTTTTGATATTTATGTATATATGTAAAATTAATAGATCTCCAGAATTCAAAATAATGACTCAAAAAAATTTCCCCGGCAACGGCGCCAAAAACTTGATTGATATTTTCTTACATCAAGTCCGAAAACTTAATGCGGGTTAAAACTCGAAAAAGTTTTACGAAGCGCGGCGCCCCGGGCGGTTTTATTTAAGTAGAAAAACGAATTTGGTTTTTATTTAGAAAACGGGGCGTGTGTATTTATTTATTTGGATATAAAAAGGTGTGATCGAGTTTTAACGAAAGGAGGCAAGTGCACCTATCGTGAGTAGTACAGGATATTCCGGGTGGAATATCGAGGTCGTATTGTTCTCGGGGTCGGTTCGTTTATTTCTACTCTTCCCTGGAGGGGACTATTATTTTACCGATAATTTTATCTTGTCGGGATATTATTTATATAAACAAAAGACAGAAAATAAAAGCATAATAAAGGTGGAGCCGGTGATGAGCTTAGCTCAATGGCACCGAAATAACATTTGAACTAAAATAGACTTTTAATAAAAAGAGATCCTAAGTTTCTAAATGATTAGGGCGGAGACATGGCCGTGGAGGCTCCACTAAAATGAGCTCACCTATCTCTAGGACTATCGCTCACCTGAACATTAAGACTATTCAACCGGGCTCTCGTCCGACGAAGGATTCCTCTTAATGCCCGCATTACGCTAAGAACCCCGCTATTGGGTGGGGAACCCAATCCGGTAGAGTTGGCGCGCCTCCTCTCTCGAGGGTTAATGCGAAACTCCATTTACCAAGGGGTGATGCGTCCATACGCACGGCCTCTCGGCTAGCTAGCGTATGGACTACGGAAATAGGGCCCACACATCGATTATGTGGTCCTACGCATCATAAACACACGATAAACCTTAAGTGATTTTAATTAATTAGAAAATAAGGACCTTTAATTATTTAAAGCAATTTTATTTGTCCCAATGCTCTTCGATACTGAGGGGTAAGAATGTTAGTCACTAATCGGAATGGGGATGGCAGCGATTGAAAGCAATAAAATTAAAGCAGTAAAATAAAGCAGAAAAATGAAAGCAGTAAATGGAAAGTAGTAAATTGCAAGTTCTACTCAAACGAGTAGAACTGAAATGAAAGCAGTAAAAGTGCAAGTCCCGGCGCAAATGCGTGGGCGGGAAAAAGAAAGCAAATCCTACTCAAAAAAGTAGGAGAAAATACATCCATTTACAAGTCCATTCCAAATTATTACAGTACAATAAGGACCGACCATTTAACTCAAGTGAATAGGCGGTAAATAAAATCCAGCCATTTAACTCCTAGCGAGTGGGCGGAAAATAAAAGCTAACACTCACGCACTCGACATAAAATTAAAACACACCCACTCTCAGAAAGTAAACACACTCTACTGGAATAAAATCTAGTCATTTAACTCAAGTGAGTAGGCGGAAAAATAAAAATACACACACTTGCTTGAATAAAATCCAGCCATTTAACTCAAGTGAGTAGGCGGAAAATTAAAAACAACACACGCATACACTCTACATGAATTGAAATAAGGCTATAAAAACTAACTCATAAACGCACGCACACTTACAAAAAATAGGAAAAACAAAGTGACTGAAAAATTAAAACGACTACATTTCTACCGCTAGAATGCGGTAGAAATGAATAAAACGTGAAAATAAAATTAAAAGAAGCAAAAGTTTTTGCAAATAAGCGAAAAGTTCAAGTGCTCGAAAATTTGAAATGAATACATTTCTACCGATGGAATGCTTTAAAAATGCGTAAAAAGAAAAAATAAACAAATTTAAATGGTCAAAATGTTTTGAAAATAAAAGCAAAAATGAAGTGTTTGAAAAATTAAAACGCTTACGTTTTCATTCTTATAACTTTATAGAAACCCATAAAAAGTGAAAATAAAACTAAAAGAGAACAAAAAGTTTTACGATCCTAAAGAGCCTCAGTTAAAGAATTTGAAAACCACCTTTTAAAACATTTTTATAAACTCATATGAATGAAAACAAAGTAAAAAAGAATAAACTAAACCTAAACAAGTACAGAGCTTGAAAATAAAATTGCGATTACAACGGCTAGAAAATTGAAAAATTCGTAAGTTAAACTAGTTACAAAAGCTAAAGTAAACATAAAAAGCACAAAATAAGGAAACGAAAAATTACTTAAGGTAGGGCGCTTGGGCGGATTTTCATACATCATATAGGAGAAATTATACATTTCTATTAAGCAAAAAATGATTACAATAAACATAAAACAAATACATAAAAAAGGGGGAGAGAAAATTCTCTTACAATGCATAAACAGCTCCCAAGAACAGCCATAACCTAAGCAAAGTGGTTCAAAAAGTGGAACCCGGAATTCAGACAGAAAATCTGAATTTATAGACAAAATTTCACGGGACACGCCCTCGGACACGGGCATGTCCGGGGGCATGTCTACACTATTCACATGACGGTCGTCCGATTTGACTGGAGATTTGACTTTGGCGGCTGAAATCGTGACGGTCACGCCCCTGGTCACGGGCGTGACGGTGGGCGTGTTGGTTTTAGTTATCATCAGAATTCGGCGATTTGACGGCGATTTGACTTTGCGGAGAAAAACTCGGTGGTCACGCCCCTTATCACGGGCATGACAGTGGGCGTGTCGGGGAGGTTGAACTGGGCGCTGTTTGCGTCGAAAGTCGTCGGCGGCTGTTTGTCGGGCCAGGTGGCGGAGTCACGCCCTAGGTCACGGGCATGACTCTAGGCATGTCGGGTTGGCTCGACGAACGTTGAGCAAAAAATGTCGAGCGAATGGTCACGGGCTTGGGTCACGCCCCGTGTCAAATGACACGGTCGTGTTGCCAGGAGTATCAGCTGGGTCGACGATCGTTGAGCGCGATTTCGTCGATCTGGATGGTCACGGGTATGGGTCACGGGTGTGACTCGGGCGACATGGGCGTGTCACGCTATTTCTTCAAAAATTATTCATTTCTCAGGATTTTGACGTATCACGCCCGGGTCACAGGCATGACCAACAGTACATGGGCGTGTACTCCGATTTTTTGACATTTTTTTCCTGAAAAATTCAGGAAACAAAAATAACTGTAAGTTAGAAAATATTTACAAAAAGAAGCAAATTATTAAGGAAAAATAACTAAAAATAATAAAAAAAAACTAATACGTCTTATTTAATGTATATAAAAACATGTATATTTACAACTCATCAGCCTCCTAGCAGCAGGCGGGTAACTCCCTCAGCCCGCACAACCTTGGTGCAGACTCGATCAGCTCAGTAAGCACGGACTCTTCCCAGTTCGCCCTCAGCAGGACCAGTTCCAAAAGCAAGTTCCAGTCCACACGGCTTGTTGCGGACTCAGCGGACTGCATTCTCTTCTTGCTCAAGTTACCGCTTCACCGGGGGTAATGTCGTCGCAAGCCATTACCTCCTCGGGCCTATAAATAGTGTAACTCCCTGAAACTCAAAAGAGCGACGGGAGGCATTTTGAGCCAAGTTTGTAATTTTGCAGGGGGCACACGGCCTGGGACACGGTCATGACCCAAGTCATGTCGTGTTTGGGTCGACGATCTGGCCGAGAGGTCGACGAATTTTGGAGTCGACCATCAGCGAGCAGCGAACAAATTTTGGAGTCGAATTTTGGAGTCGACCTCCTCGGGCGTGTCACAGGGCGTGTCGACCTCGTGTTGACGATCTGGCCGAGAGGTCGACAAATTTTGGGTCGACGATCGTCGAGCAGAGAACATGGCCTGGGCACGGGCGTGTTACAGGCTGTGTCCTTCTCGGGTTGAAATCAGGCTGTTTCTTTGGAGACACACGGTTTTGGAACACGGGCAAATGGGGAACATGTCACAGGACACAGGCGTGTGACAGGCCGTGTTCGGCCCAGATTTTGCATTTCAGCTCCGGATCGTGGCCCTTCGTTTCCTTATTTTAGGATCCGACGGCTGGGGGTTCTTCCTGCTGGGATATACCCGGGAATAGGGTTTCAAATCCCTCATTTCTTTCACTTAGACTCTTTCTAAAGTTTAGAGAGAGGGGAGAGCAAGGAAGAAGAAAGGAGGCTAGATCCGGTTACCGGCGGAGCTTCGGAGATCCAAATCGCGAGCCGACTTCAGATCTGGGGAGGCGAGGAGATTGCGGTGCTTTTCATCCGCATATATTTCCATGCTGTCAAGGAAAAAATGCTAGGGTAACGATTCTCATCGTAGGACATGTGAAGTCATGTTTTCCTTTGCATAGGAAGCCTGCTCTCGCGAGTTTGCGGTGAGTTGAAGCGTTCCTTTGGGTAGACATAAATAGTCCCCGTAGTGTACATGTAGAGTCCGTAATCGAGAACGGATATAGGCATGATGTGTGAAGCCTACCCGGATAAGTTGGTCTGGATCAGTGATGTTGCATTGCATGAATGGCCGGAGAAGACTCCGCGCGAATGGTTGTTTTTCGGGTTTTCTACGCGGTAGATTGCAACAGGAAGCCTTGGGGATTAACTCCACGGTGCACCCGGAAAACTGAGCAGTTGCGTGATTCTGCCAACATGGTGGCCTGGGAGCCAACTTTTATATAATCGGGTTATGTAAAGTGTGATATCGGATTGGGACTCAGGGAAGTTTGACCCGCGCCTATGTTTTAAAGTGACAGGGCGGTATGAGCAACGGGTTAGGCGGAACCGTACCCGCTCTATGTCTTTCGGAAAAGAGACCTAAAGTTACTTGGCAACTTACCGTTGGCATAGATAGAGGGTCTTAGGGAGTGGACAGAAAGACCAAATGCTCACGAGTTATTGCCATCCAGGGGGCGGTGGTGAAACCGCGGTAGTGACCGGGTCCATCGAGAATGTGCCCTGAGAGCACAGGGTGTGTGGTCGTGCGTGCCTACGCCTGTGATGTAGTGTTATTACAATATAATGCTTGGTTATGCTAATAAAGGGCAGGGAAAGAGCATCACCGCCCCGAGTTTGGGGGCAGGATCTGAAAGTTGGGGGATAGATCTTAACTAGCACTAATTATATATATATATATATATATATATATATATATATATATATATATATATATATATATATATATATATATATATATAACTATAATGAGCAGAAGATCACAACACAAATAAAATAAAGAAAGAGAGCAAGCAACCAGAACACACAAGGATTTTAGAGTGGTTCCCCAACCTGGGTACATCCACTCTTCTAACACCCTGGTTGGAATCCACTCAGAGTTTTGATCAGGTGTCTGACACCAATGAGCTTTTGATCAGGTGCTCAAAAACCAAACCTCAAGTCTTTTGGTCAGGTGACTTGCAACTAGGAATAACTTTTAAAGTGAGTTATAACCTTTTATACAGTGGGGGGATGAGAGTGATGTTGTCTTCTCTGGCAACAGTCTAAGAGAAGACTTATGTGGATATGATGTTAGCAGAAGGCTCCCCCTGAGATGTTGAATGGTTCAGGAAGATGGAGCTTTGCTTCAGGGTGATAGGCCTTCAGATTGATGATGTCTCCAACAAGCTTCTTAGATTGATAATGATTGTGTGTCTCTTGAAAAGCCTGGAGTAGATGGAGAAATCTGATGAATATGTTGATTGATGCAGAGTTCCTCCTTCTCTGTAAAAGGAAAAGCCTTCACTGTATCTCTACATACTGCTATGCTCTGTGTGTCTCTATGTATGTCAGTATTCCTATCTGTCTCTATCTTCTTGTTGTTAGGTACATTGGAAAATGTGTACCAGATTTTAAGAGGTCTCACCCTACTCAATGATATATATCAAGGTGTGTTTGATGTGCTTTGAGTTTATATGTGCAGGTTAAGTAATTACAGGAAATGCAGAAAAGTTTCTAAGTCTATGTGTCGACACCTAGAGATGTAGTGTCGACACTTATGAAGGCTTGTGTCAACACCTAGAGAAGCTGTGTCGACACTTGGAGTAATTGTGTCTACAGTAGGAAAGGCAGAGTCGACACCAGAAGAAAAGTGTCGACATATACAGGCAGTGTCGACACACTGTGAAGAATTATCAACATAATCTGTGTCGACACTCAGAGAAGCTTTGTCGACATCAAATGTGTCGACATCAGGAGGCTGTGTCGACACTCAGCAAGCTTCAACAAAGTTAAAGTACTTGTGTCGACACAAAGGAGATGTGTCGACACTCAGCAAGTTTCAACACATGAAGGCATGTGTCGACACAAAGGAGATGTGTCGACACTCAGCAAGTATCAACAACAAAAAAAATGTGTCGACACAAAGGAGATGTGTCGACACACAACAGAATTCAGCTAAGTGTTAAAGAAGAAGTACTTGTGTCGACACACTCAATCTGTGTCGACACAATCTACAGAAGGCTTGTGTCGACACACAGAATCAGTGTCGACACATTCTGAAGAAGCAGTGTCGACAAGCTGTTACAACAACACAAGGAGTTGTGTCGACACCATCAAGGCTAGTGTCGACACTTAGTTCACTTGTGTCGACACTTGGTCTATTTGTGTTGACACATAATGAAGATCAGTCTCGACACTTTCAGACAGAGGCAATATTTTCAAGAAGTGACTGGATGACTTGACAGCTGCCATATCAACCGGTCAACTGTAACTGTCAGAGCTGTCAGAAGTTCGTTAGAAACCGGATCAGCCGGTTACCTTGGAGGAAGACTATATAAAGGTATTTCTCCTTCAACAGAAGATATAGAACACAACTAAAGAATTAATCAGAAGATTAAGAAGATCAATACAGATCCAGAGAAAACTGTAAATCAGTATTTTGAAGAAACTTCAGATTTACTTGGAGAGAGAGAACTCCAGTAATTAAAGTCAAGAAAGAGACTTGTTAATCAAATCTCTTAAGAAGCAGATTCTGAACAAGACTGTAAAGTAGGATCCAGATTTATTTCTCCATCCTAAGAAGGAAGTTGTCAGCCGGTCTACTTCAAGAAGATCATCTTTACTGAGTTCATACTCAAGAAGCCTTGAAGAAAGCAAAGACAAAGTTGATCTCAGGAATCAGTGCTATCAAGAACTGATCAATAAGGTTGCCCTCTTCATTCTCTCAAACTGAGTGGTGATCTAAAAACATTTTATTATATTTTTGTAGGATCCTAAGGGATCTGAGTTGTAAGCCTAAATCTATAAAGGCTGAGGTAGGGCTTTTGAGCCTGAGTGTAGGAGAATCAATTCTCTGAGTGTAGGCCTTGTTGAAGGCTGAGGTAGGGCTGTTTAGCCTGAGTGTAGGTCTTGTTGAAGACTGAGTGGTAGGGCTTTGTGCATGAGTTGTAGGAGTGGGGACACTCTGAGTTGTAGGAACCTGTTTGGAGTTCAGAGCTGTAAGATCTGAGGATCTGAGGAGAAGTGCTGAACTTAGGCCGAATCTAGTACACTACTAGATAGGCGAAGGGGGAAAGTGGATGTACCCCGACCTTGGGGAACCACTATAAAAATCTGTGTGCACTCTGTGTATGTTTATTTCTGTGATTGCTGAGCTAGCTGTGCTGAATTGTTGTATAATATTGCAAATACAGGTTTAATTGTACAGAGTTTCTACCTTAAAATTAAAAAGAGAAAGAACACCTATTCACCCCCCTCTAGGTGGTTAGGCACTATTTCTTTCAAGTGGTATCAGAGCTAAGTTACTCAAAAAGGGACATAACAGTCTGAGTAAGATCCTGTAGGCAGATTCAGAACAAACAAGAATCAAGAAAATGGGTTCTAGTGAGAATCACAAAGAGCTGGGGTCCATGAAATTGCCAATATGTAGAAAAGAGATATTTGGCATATGGAAAGAGAGGGTTAGACTCTTTATGGAAGCTTCTGACCCAAGGATATATATTACAGTTAAAGAAGGCCCATATGTGTAACGCCCCCGGTTTTTTCCTATTATTATTCTTTTGTCTACTGACGTCATAATAGCGGAAGGGCGTTACGTGTCCGTGAGTTGACGGTGCGACGCCGTTTGTGTTTTTTTTTTGGCGTCCGTTAGGTTTGACCGGCTAGATTTTGGGATATGCGTCGGAACCAAAATTTCTTTTACATCGGGAAGCTGAGTTATATAATTTCTGACTTGCTCGTCGAGTTTCGTCGCAATCCGAGCTTTGTTTTTTTGGAGTCTCGGCCCACGTTTGAAATTCGGATAATTAAAAATTACCGTAACTTCGTTAGGCCATAACTCGAGTTCGGTGCGTCGGATTTTGATTCCGACTTCGTCGTTGGGTTCGTAGCGTCGACATTCGCCTGGGAGGCGAATTTCGTCCGTTTTGGCGCGCGTTTGGGTCTTCGTAATAGTATAGAAATTTTTAAATAAATTTAACCTTTTTAGATTTTCTGCGCTCAGAGATCTCCGAGCCATCCTTGTCTTTCTTTGGTTTTAAACCATTATAAAATTTATAATAATAATATTATTATTATTATTATTATATATACTATAAGGTTTTTCCTCCCGAAGCAAGAAACGAGCCCCCCATTTCCTTTCCCCTGTTCTTTTCGGCAGAAGCAGTGCAGCGAATTCCTTTTTCTTGGGAGCCTTCCGACCGCCGCCGATGGAGCTCCGGTGCTCGGAATCGCGAGCCGAACATAGATTCGAAAAGCTCTCGCCGAGATCTACGCAGTCGTGGTGAGTATTTCTACTTTCATGGAATTTCTCCGTTAGGGTTTTTGGCCCTAAACTTCCGTTTCGACCTTAATGTTGTAGATTTCTTTTTCTCGCCTTCGCTAGGGCCGATCTGCGTCGTGGTGCCTTCCGAAGTGCGGTTTCGGGTGGTTGAGGCAAGTGGTGATCTTGCTCTTCTCCTTTTTGCTACGTTTTTTTTTTCTTTCTCTCCTTTATGCTCCTAGCGAGTTTTCAAATGTTAAGTTCACTTTTTGTTCGTTTAGCCCTTTCTCATTACAATATCATTATCTTGTTTCTTAAAATCCTAAATTATTATCTGGTAGGCCTTATCTCTTGCCTTTGTTTGAGTCAGAAAATGATAAATCTGTTGGAGGTCGTACACGATGTTGGCGGTGCCACTGGTGCGATGCTCTTTTAAAATGATAAATCTGTTGGAGGTCGTACACGATATTGGCGGTGCCACCGGTGCGATGTTCTGAGGGCTGTGACGATGTGTGATGGTATTATCCCCGCACAGTTTCTCTTTTGTTTTCTGATGAGCTGATCAGTCTCTTTAATTTGAATAAGATTAATGATCTCAAATGAATGTTATTTGTCTGTGGTGAGTTTGATTTTGTCCGTCTCCACTCATCTTTTGGCGGGCTCTTTTCCGATTGATTTTTATTGCTGGTTATGACTAGTTTTGTTTAACCTGACCCTTGCAGCTAATGTTTCCCTCCAGTCTCGCGGAGGTTTGCTTACTTTCCTGTTTTTCTTCGTCGTTTGTAACTTGTTTCTGAGGTGTTCTTTCTTTGAATGCCTCAGGTTCTGGACTATAGCAGGTGTTAGTGGGGAGCTGCGTCAGTTGCTGTTTTCTGACCCTCTTGGGGTAGGGTTTCCTATGAGCTTGCCAACCCATGGGTTCGTGTCAGGTGTTGACGCCCATGGTGCCGCTTTGTTAAACTTTCTGCTACCTTGCTGCTGCTACTCTTTGATTGCTTTTTGATACTTGTTCTGGAACGATTAGTTATGGCTTGGCTTGGGAGCCCCCTTGCTTAGATATGATAAGGCAGTTGGAGCATTGCATACCATGATTTGAAATGTTAATCTCATTACTTTCTGCGCATGATAAATCTACTTTTATGTATAGTAAATCTAGACATCTGATACTGCATGGTGCACCTCACTTGGTCTACACGAGCATTTAGGTCACCAAATGAATAAATTAAGTATTTTTCCACTGCGTAAAACTATATTTTCAAATCGTGGACTAGTTGATCCACCTAGCCGAGGGACACGGCTTCGCATATTGTGCATAAATTATATTTGGATCATTTTGAGTTTAAAAAAATGATTTCTATAAGTTGCGAGAGACGATGAGTTGCCTTAACGTCAGTAGATGTCCCCTACGTGACGTGGCATCACAATGCGTAGTTTCCCCTAATCTGATAGTGTTTTAAATGCTGGGAAAATGCGGGTTGTGACAGTTGGTATCAAAGCCAGGTTCTATGAAAAAGGTAGTTGGGTGGTTTGGCGAGTGAGCCGAACGACTGCTACCCTAAGCAGAACCTCAAGCGATCATTTTCATTGTTTACACACACTGATATGTCATCGGTATGTCTTGACCGAAGCACAGTCACTACACCCATGGCATGATAAGAAGTATACAAGGCATATTTTGTAGTATGGGATGCATAATATGTGTTGTATATGGATCCATCATAGGAGGTGACATGTGACGGTTATGTAGTATGCGATGCATAACCACCATTACATGGATGCCCATTAGCACGTTTTCTTTTTTCGTTACATGTAATGTTATGTAGTATGGGATGCATAACATTGCATGTGTGCTCCGCTCATAACATGCATTAAGGCCTCTTTCTAGAATGCATAGCACTGCATACAATCATATCATCGCATAAGCACGCGTGCCAAGTTAAAGACATACCAGATGACATATGTACACACATGATTTGAAAAGAAATTTAAATGTTCATGCACTCATGTCATACATTCATATCATCCTAGTTAAGTTCATAGCATTGTTTCATGGAATTCCAGAGCAAGGTAGCAGCAATAGCAGATAAATTTCTTTTCCATTCCAAAATGATCCGGGATATATTTTTCGTGTCTGCTTGGCTTAAGTGCCTTAAGCCGGTTTTTGAGTTGATGTCCATCTATCTTGTAGACATGCGTCGTGGGAGAGCAACGCGATTGACTCCCCAGCCTGAGGGAGAGTCTTCTGGTGGTCAGAGCACGTCCGTGATCGAAAGTCTGCGTCAGAGCAATGAGGCCTTGACTAGGCAGATAGACGCGATGCAGACTCAAATTCAGTCCCCGGTGTCTGCTGCCGCGGTGCAGCAACCTGTCGCGCAAGAACCGGTGGTGAGTCCAGCTGTTCCTGCTCCTTTGGCGCCTCCAGTGGCATTGCCACCGGAGATGAACTTCATTTCCCACTTCCAGCGTTTGGGACCTCCTACCTATGATGGTAGGGCAGACTTCATGGCCTTGGATGATTGGGTGATCGACATGGAGGAGATGTTCTTCTATTCAGGCATCTCCGAAGCTTCGAAGGTGATGGTGGCTGCTTATCAATTGAAGGGACTGGCGAAAGGTTGGTGGATCAGGGAGAAGGAAAGTCTTGTCGAGGGATGCTCGTGGGAGGTGTTTAAAGCCATGTTGCTTAAGAAGTTTCTCCCTTCGGTTGAGCGCGACCGATTGATGAACAGCTTCTTGCATCTGAAGCAGAGGAAGCTCACTGTCAGTGAGTATGAGATTGAATTCAGCAAGTTGAGCAGGTTCGCCCCAGAATTGGTGGCTTCTGAGGAAGGAAGGGTTAAGCGGTTTTTGAGTGGTCTCACTGGCGACATCCAGCAGTGGGCTAGTGCTTATGGGTCGGGAACTTATGATGAAGCAGTGGAGGCCGCTTTGAAGGCCGAGTCTATTGAAAAGATAAAGAATCGTGGACAACAGGTGAAGAGTGATAAGAGGAAGTTGGACGATCGAGAGAGCTCAAAGGCATCACCCTCGGACTCAAGGAAGAGGGGTATGGGGCACTGTAGCTTCTGCGGCAAGCGGGGTCATCCGTTCGAAAAGTGTTTCAAGAGGCTCGATACGCAGGAGCAGTCGAGGATTAGTGCGATTCAGGCCGCACCCAAGGTTATCCCGGTATGCTCTTTCTGCTCTAAGCCCGCTCATGAGGCGGCCCGGTGTTTCAGGAATACTGGGTGTTGTTTTCTCTGTGGGCAGAGAGGCCATCGTAGGGCCGACTGCCCAAGCTCTCAAACCGTGACTTCAGCGGTTCCTCTGCAGACCTTGCCTCCGCCCTCGCGGATCGTGGACAAAGGGAAGGGAAAGCTTAATGTGTTGACTAGAGATGAAGCTCAAGCTTCAGCACACGTGATATCTGGTCAGTTTCCTTCTTCCTAGCTTGTTCCCTTCCTTCTTGTTTTAGCTTACTAGTTGTTTGGGGATGCATACTTGCTTAGGTGAATTCAAGGTGAGAAATAAGTGGGCGCGTGCCCTATTTGATTCGGGAGCTTCTCACTCCTTTGTCGCTCAGAGTTTTGTTGACAGGCACCGATGGCCTGTTGATCGGTTGGATGATGCCTTGTCTGTTAAGTTTCCATCTGGAGAACAGGTTACGTCAGATCGGGGTATCCGGGAGTGCCCCATTTCCTTGGGTGGTGTCCAAGTTCTAGCAGATTTAAATATGCTGGATTTGGTAGACTTCGATGTGATTCTTGGAATGGATTGGTTGTCCAAATTTGATGTCGTGATCAAGTGCAAGGAGAAGCGGTTAGATTTCAAGTTGGGAAACGGTCGTCCATTGAGTGTTTATGGCCTTCCTCGAAAGGGATCTCCAATCATATCCACGGTACGTGCCCACCGAGCTTTAGCATCTGGTTGTGAGGGTTTCTTGGTTTCTATCAGTGCATTGGAAGCTTCTCGTGTTGAGCCAGCCGTGGAGGGCATCCCGGTGGTGCGAGAGTTTCCTGATGTTTTTCCTGATAAGATTTTTGGACTCCCCCCCCGAAAGAGAGGTGGAGTTTTCTATAGACCTCGAGCCAGGCACCCGGCCCATTGCTAAGGCACCGTACCGCATGGCGCCACGTGAGTTAGAAGAATTACGTGTTCAGTTGGATGAGCTGCTGGAGTGTGGTTTCATTAGACCGAGTACTTCTCCATGGGCCGCTCCTGTTCTCTTTGTGAAAAAGAAGGACGGTTCCATGAGGTTGTGTATCGATTACCGAGGGCTAAACAAGGTGACAATCAAGAATAGATATCCTTTGCCGCGGATTGACGATTTGTTCGACCAGCTGCGTGGGTGCATCAGGTTCTCGAAGATTGATCTCCGTTCAGGCTACCACCAGATGAGGGTTCGTGAGTCAGACATTCCTCTGACAGCTTTTAGATCCCGACACGGACATTTTGAGTTCCTCGTGTTATCCTTCGGTTTGACTAACGCGCCTTCTGCGTTCATGGATCTGATGAACCGTGTGTTCAAGGATTTTCTTGATCGTTTTGTGGTCGTCTTCGTCGATGACGTCCTCGTCTATTCTCGCAGCGATGAGGAGCATGCCCATCATTTGCGGTTGGTTCTGTCTGTCCTGAGAGAGCATAAGCTGTATGCTAAGCTTAGCAAGTGCGAGTTTTGGCTGTCTCGGGTGTCCTTCTTAGGACATGTGGTGAGCAAGGATGGAATCTCTGTTGATCCAGCCAAGATTTCAGCGGTGATGGATTGGAAGAGACCTTCTACACCAAAGGAGATCAGAAGTTTCTTGGGCTTGGCTGGATACTATAGGAGATTTGTGGAAGGTTTCTCCACGCTGCCCGCTCCGATGACGCGTCTGACGCAAAAGAATGTCGCCTTCATTTGCAGTGATAAGTGTGAGGAGGCTTTCCAAGAGTTGAAGAGAAGGTTGTGCACTGCCCCAATTCTGATTCTGCCTATTGAGGGAGTGGAGTATGCGGTGTATGTTGATGCTTCACACATTGGACTTGGTTGTGTTTTGATGCAGGAGGGGAAGGTGATCGCCTATGGATCTAGGCAATTGAAGGTTCATGAGAAGAACTACCCTACTCATGATTTGGAGTTTGCGGCAGTGATCTATGCCCTGAAGCTGTGGAGGCATTTATTATATGGCGTCGTGTGTAAGATTTATACAGATCATAAAAGTCTGAAGTATGTATTCACACAAAAGGAGCTGAATTTGCGCCAGCGTCGGTGGTTGGAGTATGTGGCTGATTATGAAGTGGACATCCTCTATCATCCTGGTAAGGCTAATGTGGTGGCCGATGCTTTGAGTAGGAAGACGGCTCAGATATTTAATTTATCGGTTCGAGCCTTGGTTGAGGAGTTTCTTTTGATGGATATTTCCGTGGCGAGCCGTGGCGAGCCCTCTGGCTGGGAAGCCGAGGTGCCTTCTTGGATTTCTCTGACGAGATTGCATCAGAAGGATGACCTGGATTTGCAGCACTTGCGAGCTAGGACCAAGAAAGGAGAATTATCTGATTTCTCTATTGATGAGCTTGACACCCTCTTGTATAGAGGTAGATTCTGTATTCCGGCGGTGGGAGATATTCGAGTGATGATTTGCAACGAAGCTCACGGATCTAGCGTGGCTTACCACCCGGGTTCCACCAAGATGTATAGAGATCTGAAGCAAATCGTGTGGTGGTCGGGCATGAAGAATGACATCGCCAAATTTGTATCGGAGTGATTCACGTGCAAGCGGGTGAAGGCCGATCATGGCAGGCCTGGAGGAAAATTGACCCCTTTGGAAGTTCCCATGTGGAAATGGGAGAGTATCTCGATGGACTTCATTACCGGATTACCGAGGTCCCCTCGTGGACATGATTCTGTTTGGGTCATAGTGGACCGGTTGACGAAGTGTGCCCATTTCGTTCCCTTCAAGGTTGGCTATTCGATGGAGAAGATTGCAGAGTTGTATGTGGATGAGGTCATTAGATTGCATGGCGTGCCTGTAAACATTGTGTCAGATCTGGACTCAAGATATATGTCGCGTTTCTGGAAGAGCTTGCATGGAGCTTTGGGCACCGACCTCCGGTATTCTACCGCTTATCATCCACAGACAAATGGTCAGACGGAGAGAGTGAATCAGATCGTGGAGGACATGATCAGGTGTTATATTCTGGATCATGGTGGCGCATGGGATCAACGCTTGAGATTGATGGAGTTTGCATATAATAATAGTTACCAAGAGAGCCTACAGATGGCACCTTTTGAAGCATTGTATGGGAGGCGCTGCAGGACTCCCTTATTTTGGGCCGAAGTCGGTGAGAGACCGTTGTTAGGTCCAGAAGCTTTGGTGGAAATGGAAAAGGCGGTGAGTAATATTCGGGAGAAGCTCCGCGTTGCTCAGGAGTGGTATGAAAAGTATGCCAATCAAAGAAGGGCAGATCTGGAGTTTGAGGTTGGGAGCAGTGTTTTTCTGAAAGTCTCTCCGGTGCCAGGCGTTAAAAGATTTGGGAAGAACCACAAGTTGGATCCCAGATATGTTGGGCTATTTCAGGTCGCTGAGCGCATCGGAGTGTCTGCTTATAGATTAGAGTTACCTGCTACCTTCCCTGGCGTCCATGATGTGTTTCATGTGAGTCAGTTGAGGAAGTGTGTCCGTAGCAATCGTCAAGACCTCGATTCGGTGCCTCAGATTCAGCCCAATTTGTCTTATGTTGAGGAACCTGTCCGTATTCTAGAGACTCAAGAGCGTGTGTTGCGGAGGAAATCCTTTCCCATGGTAAAGGTTCTCTGGCGAAATCATGACGTCGAGAGCGCGACATGGGAGTTGGAATCAGCTATGCGGGAGTCTTATCCGCACCTCTTCATTTAATTATCCCAGGTGAAACTCTTCTTCCTGCACCGTTTATTTTGTCCCGATAATGTTTTCTGTTCGTACGTCAAGTTTCGGGACGAAACTTTCTTTTAGGGGGAGTGTTTGTAACGCCCCCGGTTTTTTCCTATTATTATTCTTTTGTCTGCTGACGTCATAATAGAGGAAGGGCGTTACGTGTCCGTGAGTTGACGGTGCGATGCCGTTTGTGTTTTTTTTTGCGTCCGTTAGGTTTGACCGGCTAGATTTTGGGATATGCGTCGGAACCGAAATTTCTTTTACATCGGGAAGCTGAGTTATATAATTTCTGACTTGCTCGTCGAGTTTCGTCGCAATCCGAGCTTTGTTTTTTTGGAGTCTCGGCCCACGTTTGAAATTCGGATAATTAAAAATTACCGTAACTTCGTTAGGCCATAACTCGAGTTCGGTGCGTCGGATTTTGATTCCGACTTCGTCGTTGGGTTCGTAGCGTCGACAATCGCCTGGGACGCGAATTTCGTCCGTTTTGGCGCGCGTTTGGGTCTTCGTAATAGTATAGAAATTTTTAAATAAATTTAACCTTTTTAGATTTTCTGCGCTCAGAGATCTCCGAGCGGAGCTCAGAGATCTCTGCGCTCAGAGATCTCCGAGCGGAGCTCAGAGATCTCTGCGCTCCGAGATCTCCGAGCGGAGCTCAGAGATCTCCGAGCGGAGCTCAGAGATCTCCGAGCTCAGAGATCTCCGAGCTCAGAGATCTCCGAGCTCAGAGATCTCCGAGCTCAGCTCAGAGATCTCCGAGCTCAGAGATCTCCGAGCTCAGCTCAGAGATCTCTGAGGCATCCTTGTCTTGCTTTGGTTTTAAACCATTATAAAATTTATAATAATAATAATAATATTATTATTATTATTATATATACTATAAGGTTTTTCCTCCCGAAGCAAGAAACGAGCCCCCCATTTCCTTTCCCCTGTTCTTTTCGGCCGAAGCAGTGCAGCGAATTCCTTTTTCTCGGGAGCCTTCCGACCGCCGCCGACGGAGCTCCGGTGCTCGGAATCGCGAGCCGAACATAGATTCGGAAAGCTCTCGCCGAGATCTACGCAGTCGTGGTGAGTATTTCTACTTTCATGGAATTTCTCTGTTAGGGTTTTTGGCCCTAAACTTCCGTTTCGACCTTAATGTTGTAGATTTCTTTTTCTCACCTTCGCTAGGGCCGATCTGCGTCGTGGTGCCTTCCGAAGTGCGGTTTCGGGTGGTTGAGGCAAGTGGTGATCTTGCTCTTCTCCTTTTTGCTACGTTTTTTTTTCTTTCTCTCCTTTATGCTCCTAGCGAGTTTTCAAATGTTAAGTTCACTTTTTGTTCGTTTAGCCCTTTCTCATTACAATATCATTATCTTGTTTCTTAAAATCCTAAATTATTATCTGGTAGGCCTTATCTCTTGCCTTTGTTTGAGTCAGAAAATGATAAATCTGTTGGAGGTCGTACACGATGTTGGCGGTGCCACCGGTGCGATGCTCTTTTAAAATGATAAATCTGTTGGAGGTCGTACACGATGTTGGCGGTGCCACCGGTGCGATGCTCTGAGGGCTGTGACGATGTGTGATGGTATTATCCCCCGCACAGTTTCTCTTTTGTTTTCTGATGAGCTGATCAGTCTCTTTAATTTGAATAAGATTAATGATCTCAAATGAATGTTATTTGTCTGTGGTGAGTTTGATTTTGTCCGTCTCCACTCATCTTTTGGCGGGCTCTTTTCCGATTGATTTTTATTACTGGTTATGACTAGTTTTATTTAACCTGACCCTTACAGCTAATGTTTCCCTCCGGTCTCGCGGAGGTTTGCTTACTTTCCTGTTTTTCTTCGTCGTTTGTAACTTGTTTCTGAGGTGTTCTTTCTTTGAATGCCTCAGGTTCTGGACTATAGCAGGTGTTAGTGGGGAGCTGCGTCAGTTACTGTTTTCTAACCCTCTTGGGGTAGGGTTTCCTATGAGCTTGCCGACCCATGGGTTCGTGTCAGGTGTTGACGCCCATGGTGCCGCTTTGTTAAACTTTCTGCTACCTTGCTGCTGCTACTCTTTGATTGCTTTTGGACACTTGTTCTGGAACGATTAGCTATGGCTTGGCTTGGGAGCCCCCTTGCTTAGATATGCTAAGGCAGTTGGAGCATTGCATACCATGATTTGAAATGTTAATCTCATTAATTTCTGCGCATGATAAATCTACTTTTATGTACAGTAAATCTAGACATCTGATACTGCATGGTGCACCTCACTTGGTCTACACGAGCATTTAGGTCACCAAATGAATAAATTAAGTATTTTTCCACTGCGTAAAACTATATTTTCAAACCGTGGACTAGTTGATCCACCTAGCCGAGGGACACGGCTTCGCATATTGTGCATAAATTATATTTGGATCATTTTGAGTTTAAAAAAATGATTTCTATAAGTTGCGAGAGACGATGAGTTGCCTTAACGTCAGTAGATGTCCCCTACGTGACGTGGCATCACAATGCGTAGTTTCCCCTACTCTGATAGTGTTTTAAATGCTGGGAAAATGCGGGTTGTGACAATATGTGCCAATGAAGATATCCATTCTAGATGCAAATCAGAAAACTCCCAAGGACTTCTCTAAAATGACTAAAGATGAAATCATTATGACCACTATGGACAAGAGAGCCCAGAATATAATCGTTAGTGTCATTGATGATGCAACATTTTCGAACTTAATTCATTGTAAAACCTCTAAAGAAATGTGGGACACATTAATAGTTTATATGGAGGGATCAGAAGAAGTAAGACAAGATAAGAAGTCCTTGTTAAATCAGGAATATGAAAGATTCAGATAAGGATAGTCTGATAGCATTACTGAATGTTACAAGAAGTTATATAGGATAGTCAATGAATTGATGCCCTATGGAAGAGAATTCAGCAACTATGAGCTGAATGACAAGTTCTTAAGATCCCTGACTAAGGGCTTGGACACCAAGATTTGTACCATTAGGGAAGTGGCCAAACTAGCTGACATACCTCCTCCAACTTTGTTTGGAAAACTGCTATCTTATGAGATGCAGTTAATGCCTAAAAAGGAGGAAGAGAAGAATACTAGAGTGGAGCACAAGGAAAAGACTGTGGCCTTCAAGACTGAAGCCACTAGGAAGTATAGAAGCAAGTCTACATCTCCACTTCAAATAGTTGCTGAAGCTGTGACAGATAATTCAGATAGCAAGAATTCAAATAGCAGTGAAAGTAATGAAGACTTTGCTGCTTTTACTAGGCATTTTCAAAAGTTTCTGAAGAAGAAGAAGTGGAGGTCTAAGCCTTCCACTTCTCAGCCAAAAGATGACTACTATCAGAAAAGAAAGTCATCAAGGAATGATAGAAGCAGGTCCAAGCCAAGCAAAGCTACATCTTCAAAAATTGTGTGCTATTGCTATAATAGACAGGGACATGTAGTGGCTGACTGTCCAGAAAAGAGGAAGGAGTCAGCTAACAAAAAGAAGACTCAGTTTAAGGGCAAAAAGGAAAAGTCCTTTATTTCTAAGAAAGAAAAGAGTCTGACTGATCAGTCATCTTCAGAAACAGAATCAGAAGCTGAAGCCTACATTGGATTATTTGCTGAAGAGGAAGAAGATGAGTTCATGCAGCTAATGAACTCAATTTATGAGCATGAGGACCATCAGTGCAAGGGACTGATGACTTTATCTGAAGGAGACAAGAACCAGGATCAGCCTAGACCAAGTTAATTGATGAATATAGGGACTTGTTGTAGGCCTTGAAGAAAAGCAAAACCTTGGCCAAAACTCAGGCAAAGGAGATTGCTAGTCTTAAATTGGCTGCTGCTGATTTAGACAAGTTGTTAGATCAGAAACTGAATGAAATAGCCAGACTGAAGAACATTACTGTTATTCAGATGGGTACTATTACATTTAAGAATGATCAGATCAGAAATCTGGAGATTAGACTTCAGAAAGAGAGAGAGATAGTTGCATGTTTTTCTAAACCTAAATCTGTTTTACCCTTGATAGATGAGTTTGTACCACAAAAGGGTAAGACTGGATTGGGATTTAAAAACCTGCCTGGACTGCTAGGTCCAAATCTAAGGGCAAAGCCCCAGCACAAAACATAAATCCTGTTGTATATACTTCAGCTAGGGTAGTACCTAAACAAAGGTACAACATGTTTGAGTGCTGGTGTTGTGGTAAGATAAGCCACTTTGCCTTAGATTGTTGACACAATTCAAGTGTCAAGGAGAGTAGCAAACTTCCTGCTAGAAGAGCTACAAGTAGTTTTGTTAAAAGTCAGACTAACCTGCACCAAAGACCCTAGAGTTATTTGGGTTCTAAGGTTAAATAATCTGTTTTGCAGGTGAGTCCAAGTGGTCATGCCCCTATATGGTACTTGGATAGTGGATGTTCCAGACACATGACTGGAACTAGGGGGTTGCTTAAGGACTATACACCTATCAAGGATGGCCCTAAAGTTACCTTTGGTGGTTCAGAAAAAGGAATCATCAAAGGCTTTGGTAACATTTCTAGTAACCAAATTTCTATCACTCAAGTGGCCTATGTGAAGGGTTTGAAACACAACCTCATTAGCATAAGTCAGCTGAGTGATTTAGGATATGACATCTCATTTGTCAAGAATGGTTGTCTTATCAAAAGGTCAAGTGATCAAAAGATCATTCTAACAGGATATAGGAGGAGAAATGTCTATTGTCCTGACATTGTGTGTGAGAACAATATTTCTCCTATTTATCTTGTAGCTGATGAGAGAGTCTCACATTGTGTTAAATAGCACAAGAGGCTGGCTCATCTTAACTATAAGACAATTAGCCAACTCTTTAGCAAAGAGTTAGTGAGGAATGGTCCTTAAGTTAAGTGTATAAAGGATGAGATATGCTCAGCTTGTCAAAAAGGCAAGCAGACCAAATCCACCTTTCATAGCCTTGAGAACAAGGATTCTGTGAGGTGTCTATACCTCTTGCATATGTATCTTTTTGGTCCTATGCCAGTTCACAGTCTAGGTAGGAAGGTCTACACATTTGTGGTTGTAGATGACTATTCAAGATATTCCTGTGTGTTCTTCCTAAGGCAAAAATCTGAAACCCCAAGTATCTTATATAGTTTTGTTAAACAAATTCCGAATGATTTAGATAGTACAGTGGTCAAAATCAGAAGTGACCATGACACTGAATTTCAGTCTAAAAGTATGACAAAACTGTGTGAAGAATTTGGGATTTTTCAGGAATTTTCCTCACCAAGAACACCTCAGCAAAATGGTATTGCTGAAAGGAAGAATAGAACATTGATAGAGGCTGGTAGAACCCTATTGAGTGACACTTCTCTCCCAGAATATTTTTGGGCTGAGGCAGTAAATACTGCTTGTCATGTGATCAATATGGCTACTATCACCAAGAGCCACAAGAAGACCCCCTATGAGATTGTGAAGGGCAGAAAACCAAATTTATCCTATTTTAGGATCTTTGGTTGCAAGTGCTATATACTTAACAATGGCAAGTCTTATCTAACCAAGTTTGCTGTCAAATCCCAAGAGAGGATATTTGTTGGGTACAACAATAATAATAAGGCTTATAGGGTCTACAACTTGATTACTCAAGTTGTAGAAGAGTCTATACATATAGTCTTTGATGAAACAAGACTCATTAACTGTGAATTACAAAGTAGTGTTTGCAGCTCTACAGGTATAACTGATAGGCTGGACAAACTTACCATTATAGAAGGTTCTACTACAACTCAGCATGTGGAAGATGGTGGCTGCTGTCCAGGGGGAGTACAAGACTCTTTAGATGTAGAATAAGACCAAGAGGTGCAGTTAAATGAAGAGGCTGGAGGAGTTCAACCTGAAGACAGACTACCTCCAGCAAATAGACACTTAAAGGATCATCCAGCCAATCAAATAATTGGAGATCCCAGACAAGGAGTGCAAACAAGGAGCAGGAATCTAAGTACAGTTCTTTACTCCAGTTTCCTATCCCAAGTAGAGCCAAAGAAATTTGAAGAAGCAGTTCTAGACTCTCATTGGATTGATTCCATGCAAGAGGATCTGAATCAACTCAAAAGATGCAAGGTCTGGAATCTAGTTCCTAAACCCAAGGACCATAACATCATTGGAACTAAGTGTATCTTTAGGAATAAGTTTGATGAGAATGGAATCATTATAAAAAATAAAGCTAGACTGGTTGCAAAAGGATATAGGCAGGAAGAAGATATTGATTTTGATCAAACCTTTGCTCCAGTAGCAAGACTGGAAGCAATAAGAATGTTCCTTGCCTATGCAACATATCAAAGGTTCAAGGTATATCAAATGGATGTTAAGTCAGCTTTCCTAAATGGAGATCTAAAGGAAGAAGTCTATGTAGAGCAGCCCTCAGGTTTTGTTGATTCTCTTAAACCTGACTATATATATAGACTTAGGAAGTCTTTGTATGGGTTAAAACAAGCCCCAAGGGCTTGGTATGAAACCCTGTCTAGTTCCCTCATTGAGAACAAATTCTCAAGGGGGAAAATAGACAAGACTCTATTCCTTAGGTAATCTAAAGGCAAGATTATCTTAGTCCAAATATATGTAGATGACATAATATTTGGGTTTACAGAAAGTAATCTTTGCAGAAAGTTTGCAAAACTTATGCAAGGAAAATTTGAAATGAGTAGTATGGGGGAACTTAAGTTCTTCTTGGGTCTCCAAGTAAGACAGACTGAAGATGGCCTGTCCATATGCCAGTCTAAGTTCACCCTAGAGTTGATAAAGAAGTATGGTATGGAATCATCCACTACCATGAAAACTCCTATGGGGTCGAGCATGTCTCTAAGCAAAGATGATGCAGAGAAACCTGTAGATGAAACTTTGTATAGAGGGATAGTTGGCTCCCTACTGTATTTGACTGCTAGTAGACCAGGTATCATGTATGCTACATGTGTATGTGCTAGGTACCAAGCATGCCCTAAAGAATCTCATCTGACTGCCGTCAAAAGGATTTTGAGATATCTTAAGGGCACACCTTATCTAGGCCTTTGGTACCCTAGGAATGGAGATTTTGTACTGACAGGTTATTCAAATGCAGATTTTGCAGGCTGCAAGGAAGATAGGAAGAGTACTACAGGAACCTGTCAATTTCTAGGTGGGAGGCTGGTGTCATGGAGCAGTAAGAAGCAGACCAGTGTGGCAATCTCCACAACTGAGTCAGAATATGTGACAGGAGGAAGTTATTGTGCACAACTTTTGTGGATTCAGCACCAGCTAGAAGACTATGGTATTCAAGTATGTAGAACACCTTTATTTTGTGATTCTACAAGTGTCATTTCTATTGCAAATAATCCTATCTCACATAGTAGGACTAAGCACATAGAAATTAAATACCATTTTCTTAGAGAACATGTAGAAAAAGAGGACATTTCCCTAGAATATGTTAACACAGATAATCAAGTTGCTGATATGTTTACTAAGCCCCTAGATGAAATAAAATTCAATAATTTTAAAATTTAATTAGGAATGTTAAACTTAGAATAGTTTTAAAAAATTGGCTAAGTAAAATGGTGTCGACACACAGAGTTGTCTGTGTCGACACATAGAAGTGGTGTCGATATTTCAGAGAAATGGTGTCGACACATCTAGAAAGTCTGTGTTGACACTTCAGAGAATTAGTGTCGACACATCCAGAGTAGGTGTCGACACATCCAGGGTGGTGTCGACCCTTAGATTTTACACTAATTTCATCGAGTAGAGTTTCGACTAATCGTCGAGCTGAGATG
Source organism: Platanthera guangdongensis (assembly GCA_039583875.1). Classification (NCBI taxonomy): domain Eukaryota; kingdom Viridiplantae; phylum Streptophyta; class Magnoliopsida; order Asparagales; family Orchidaceae; genus Platanthera; species Platanthera guangdongensis. The sequence continues at coordinate 140,132,129 of CM077148.1, forward strand.
TATAAGTGTCGACACATATATTCTATCGACTATATTTGTGTCGACACATAGTTGTCGAGACATTAGAAGTAAGTGTCGACACTTTTCAACAGTGTCGACACATTTCAAGTATTTTGACGCGCCTTTTCACCTTCGATTTTAGAAAGGTATAAATAGGTCTTCACCATTGTTTGTCGACATGCACACTATAGTTTCGAGACCAAACTTGTGTGTCGACATCTCTCTTCTCTAAATTCAAAATTTCTCCAAACCCTAATGGCGCCCAAGCTAGAAGAGAACATCAATGAAGGTTATGAGCTAGTACGACATGCCTTTGACAATGTGGAACCAGAAATTCAAGGTGTTGTAACCATAGTTGCAGAGACTTGGTTGGAGTATCTTGTTTCAGAACCAATCAAGATTTGAAAGAAGGAGGTCCTTGAATTCTTTAGTGTAGCTACCCTTGATGAAACTGGACTCAAGATTAAGTCCACAGTCTATGGGGAAAAGTAAAAATCACCAAGAAAAGTCTAAGAAAGATTCTACATCTACCTAGAACTAAAGAAGAGGAAGATGTACCTGCATCAAAGACAAGGGAGGCACTGCAATGGTGTGGATTAGATTCAAGCATGAAGATTGGATCAGTCTTTAACAGGAAAGGCATGAACGTGCAAGGAAAATTTTTATCTGAGGTAGTAGGTAAGGTGATTTTGTGCAAGCCTGGTGGGCATGATAGAATATAAGCTCACATGTTCAGTTTGATGTCAAGAATAATTTTCCAACTTAAAACTGATTGGTCAGTAGTATTGTTTGACAAGATTAAGGAAAGTCTGAAGAAGCCCAATCTGGGTAGGATTATGAGTTTATACTTAGCTGGAAGTATTCCAGAAGTGATGAACCAAGCTGCAGGTTCTAAGATAAACCATATGAGGAGAATGGATGTTAGAATTATCTCAAGGTGGGATAGAGTATTAACTAAAGAAATGCCTACACCAGAGAAGGAAACACCTCAGAAGAAGAAGAAGAAAGCCATTGTGGCTCCTGAATCCTCCAGTAGCTCAGAAGAGTAGGTGGTTTTTAGTTCTGATGATGGAGAGGCTGGAAATGCTGGAAAGTCACCAGTAAGACCTGAATATGCACAGAGGCAGGGGGGAGCTACCATCTGCTAGCCCCATTCACCTGGATCGACTCTAGGGGAGCCTCAACAAGTGGATGAGCCAACTCACTTAAATAGTGAAAGGGCAACCCAAACAATTCTTAAGGTAATCAATGAAGTTAATCAATCTATTTTCAATATTGAGGATGAAGTATTGACTGAATCATTACTTGATGTTGATCAACAAACTCAGATACATAGTCAACCACGAGATATTGTCATGGAAGACACATCAGTTGCAGATCATGCTCCTGAGATAAGAAATTCTGCAGTCCATCCTCAACAGGAGTTTACACTAGAAGAGATGTTCCCTGATTTACTACAGACTAATTTTGAGGGAGAGAAAGCAGCTGTTGAGGGGGAGTCAGCTAACCTTGAGGGGGAGCATGTAGAGTTTCATGAGGAGACTGCTAGAAATGAGACTGATGAGCAAAGGAATGCTGAGGAGCTACCAAGAGCAGAGAAGGAATTGCCCTCTACTCCACATGATAGAGTAGACATTACTAGTACTTCTGACTCTGAAGATGAAGAGGCTGCTAGAGCCAAGAAAAGAAAGCTACAGGTTTTCAAAAGGAGAAGCCAGACCTACAAGAAAGCACTGTAAACCATTGTTCCACAGCCTGCCCCAACTGCTGATTATAGTTCATTGTTGGTGGCTTTGCAGATCAAGATGGATGAGCAAAGGAATGCTTTAGAAACTTATATGGATGAAGGACATAAATCCCTTCAATTTGGTCTGGCTCAAGATATAAAATCTATTAGATTTGAAGTTAATCAAAATAAGAAGGAAATGACTAACTGTTTTCATAAAGGAGGGAATGCAGTGGTATATCTAGCTACTCATCAAGAGAAGATCAAGACACAGGTTGATGATATGGTAGTGAAACAAGGATATGTCCTGGAAAATCAGATTAGGATGAATGATAATCTGACTACCTCTCATAATGCCATTGTAAGTGAAATGAAAAATATAGCTACTGCCCAGACTGCAGTAAGTGCTACTGCCAAAGAAGCATTTGATAAGCAATTACAAGAAAGTCTAACTGATGTAAAACTGTCATTGAAAATTCTCAAAAGGCTATTACTGAAAAGCTTCAAAGGTTAAAACTTTTTTATAAAGATGGTGTTAACTATCTGAATGCTCAGATTAGATTTCAGAAGGATGATTTTAGGGATCATATAGAAAGAGAAGTCATAAAGGGGGAGAGGGTACTAGTCAAAGCAGACTCTGACCATGCTAAATGGATTTCAAACAGCATCAGAGCTACTCTTGGATATCCACCCTTGTGTGATGATGATAATGTAGCAGAATCTGGGATAAAACCTACATAATTTGGAGGAGAACAAGCTGAAGTATCTCAGGTGATCTATCCTCCTGAAGATTTTGACATGATACATCAAGAGATACAATCTATGTATAGCCCTCCAGAAGGTGCTCAAAATGTGATCATTGAGAAAGTAGTACAACCTGTGCCAGAGGCAGTATTAAAAGAGCAAGAGGCAGTATTAAAAGAGCAAGAAGCTCAATTATCTAAGAAGAGGTTCAGAGAACAGGCAGAGTTAAGGCTTGATTTTGAACAGTGGAGCCCAACTTCTAGGAATATCATATTGACTGGTTGGAAGGCTGCAAAGGATAATTTCCTAGATAGGGGTAAATGGTACTCTGACCAGGAATGGAGAAAACATGAAGCTAGGCAAGAAGCCATAGTACAATACAGAAGAAAGGCTAAACTAGTGAAGCTACCTTCTAATGCACAGGAGCCTAGCAAGTATTTTCCTAAGTCTTATCATTATTTTGAGAGACAAAAGATAAGGGCTGAAGAACAGAAGAAGAAAGATCTTAAGGGAAAGAAGCCTGCTGATGACAATGATGCTCCAGTTCAAGCCAAGATTCAATCTAGAAAGGGCATTGTCATCAAGGAGCCAGAGCAGCCATAGAATAGAATTTTCTTAAGTTTACTACTCTATAATCTTTTGCGTTAAAATCTATGTAAACTTTTGATTAATGAAACTATTGGAAGTTATAACAAAATAATGTTTGATGTTCAATCTGTTACATTTTTATTCTGTGATGATTGTTTATACATGTTTTGTTTAGTATTTATCCTGTCATATAATACTGTTATACATCATATTGAGTATTTGTTATGTATGGTGTATATCATTGAGTAAGGGTTATGACTTCTCCAAATAGGGGGAGATTGTTAGGTACATTGGAAAATGTGTACCAGATTTGAAGAAGCCTCACCCTACTCAATGATATACATCATGGTGTATTTGATGTGCTTTGAGTATATATGTGCAGGTTAAGTAATTGCAGTAAATACAGAAAAGTATCTAAGTCCATGTGTCGACACCTAGAGATGCAGTGTCGACACTTATGAAGGCTTCTGTCGACACCTAGAGAAGCTGTGTCAACACTTGGAGTAATTGTGTTGACACCAGGAAAGGCAGAGTCGACACCAGAAGAAAATTGTCGACACATACAGGCAGTGTCGACACACTGTGAAGAATTATCAACATAATCTATATCGACACTTAGAGGCAGTGTCGACACTCAGAGAAGCTTTGTCGACATCAAATGTGTCGAAACCAGGAGGCTATGTCGACACTCAGCAACCTTCATTAAAGTTAAAGTACATGAGTCGACACAAAGGAGATGTGTCGACACTCAGCAAGTTTCAACACATGAAGGCATGTGTAGACACAAAGGAGATGTGTTGACACTCAGCAAGTATCAACAACAAAAGAAGATGTGTCGACACAAAGGAGATGTTTCGACACACAGCAGAATTCAGCTAAGTGTTAAAGAAGAAGTACTTGTGTCGACACACTCAATCTGTGTCGACACATTCTACAGAAGGCTTGTGTCGACACACAGAATCAGTGTCGACACATTCTGAAGAAGCAGTGTCGAGGAGCTGTTACAACAACACAAGGAGTTGTGTCGACACCATCAAGGCTAGTGTCGACACTTAGTTCACTTGTGTCGACACTTGGTCTATTTGTGTCGACACATAATGAAGATCAGTCTCGACACTTTCAGAAAAAGACAGTATTTTCAAGAAGTGACTGGATGACTTGACAGCTGTCATTTCAACCGGTCAACTGCAACTGTCAGAGCTGTCAGAAGTTCGTTAGAAACCGAATCAGTCGGTTACCTTGGAGGAAGACTATATAAAGGCCTTTCTCCTTCAACAGAAGATATAGAACATAACTAAAGAATTAATCAGAAGATTAAGAAGATCAATACAGATCCAGAGAAAACTGTAAATCAGTATTTTGAAGAAACTTCAGATTTACTTGGAGAGAGAGAACTCCAGTAATTGAAGTCAAGAAAGAGACTTGTTAATCAAATCTCTTAAGAAGCAGATTCTGAACCAGACTGCAAAGTAGGATCCAGATTTATTTCTCCATCCTAAGAAGGAAGTTGTCAGCCAGTCTATTTCAAGAAGATCATCTTTACTGAGTTCAGACTCAAGAAGCCTTGAAGAAAGCAAAGACAAAGTTGATCTCAGGAATCAGTGCTATCAAGAACTGATCAAGAAGGTTGCGCTCTTCATTCTCTCAAACTGAGTGCTGATCTAAAAAACATTTTATTATCTTTTTATAGGATCCTAAGGGATCTGAGTTGTAAGCCTAAATCTATAAAGGCTGAGGTAGGGCTTTTGAGCCTGAGTATAAGAGAGTTAATTCTCTGACTGTAGGCCTTGTTGAAGGTTGAGGTAGGGCTGTTTAGCCTGAGTGTAGATCTTGTTGAAGACTGAGTGGTAGGGCTTTGTGCCTGAGTTGTAGGAGTGGGGACACTCTGAGTTGTAGGAACCTGTTTGGGATTCTGAGCTGTAAGATCTGAGGATGTGAGGAGAAGTGCAGAAGTTAGGCCGAATCTAGTACACTAATAGATATGCGAAGGGGGAAAATGGATGTACCTAGACCTTGGGGAACCACTATAAAAATCTGTGTGCAATCTGTGTATGTTTATTTCTGTGATTGCTGAGCTAGCTGTGCTGAATTGTTGTAGAATATTGCAAATACAGGTTTAATTGTACAGAGTTTCTGCCTTAAAATTAAAAAGAGAAATAACACTTATTCACCCCCCCCCTCTAGGTGGTTAGGCACTATTTCTTTCACTTGTCTCTTTTATATTTTCTCTGTCACGACTTTTAACATTTGAATTTCATTGAAGCATTCCTGAAAGTAGTATATGCTTTGGGAATTGATTCTGAATTAACTCCTGAAACAGCCCATGTTTAATGCAGCATTTGAACGGCTATTTCCATATTGACTGTAATTAATTATTGAGTTGATCTGCCAACCATAAATAAATAGGCCTGGATTAACTGCACAGAATTCGTCCACCTGAGCTCGCAGATCATTGAGCTCAGCTTCTATTTCGTCGAGCTGGGAATCTATCTTGAGATTAGCGATCGTCGACCTGAGCTCGGAGATCGTCGAGCTCTGCTAGAATTCGTCGAGCTGAACTTCTTGCTTGAGATCAGAGTTCATCGTCTTGAGTTCAGAGAAGGAACTCATAATTCATCGACCTGTGTTCGACGTTCGTCGACAGTTTGACTATCGTCGAACTGATTTTCTGACTGAACTGCATTTCTTGTTATTCTTCTGAGGCAAATCTGGAAAAGAACCTATGACCCATGACTATACATTTTGAGTCAATCTAAGTAAACCTAATAGTGATCCTTGCCCAAATCATAACTGGGGTTCCAACAATCTCCTCCTATTTGGGTGAGGACACTATTTACATAAAGACCATTAAAATGCAAAGCAAAAACAATTTGCCTGATTTAAAAAGATTTTCAGCAGATGTACAAAAGTGCTTTAAAATAAAATAAATAAAAGAAAGCTATTGTTGCATCCTTCTAAGTAATTTCCTCCTTATAAATCAAATAATCTCCCCCTATATGCTTTTCCTTGCCCAAATTTGAGAAGAAATTATAAGCAGTCTCTCTCTACTACTGTAGTCTTCCAAACAATCTCCCACTTTACAGCCACTGATGTATCCTCTGTATTGGCTGAAACTATAGCTTTTTTGATTATTGTCATATACCAATATTCCTCTATGGTAGGATAGGTCTTTTCCTGAAAGGAGAGGTTAGAAGTTCTAGACCCAGATTACCTTGGGTCCTGGTTCTCTTTTATAATAATTAGAAATAAAGAAATATCTAGGTTGATTATCATAACCAAGTGGATGATATTTCCTAGGAGGTATTATCCACTCAGTGAAAGGATTTTTAAAATTTTGAGCTTGATTATAATTTTGAAAGGAATAAAAATTTTTGTTCTGAAATCTTGAGTTTGACGAATTAAAGTAATTTTGTCGACCTGAGTTCTACGAATGGTATTGAGATCATCGATCTCTGCTCAGAGAACAATGGAAATTGTTTTCTCTATTCCATTTTTGTGGACCTCTGTTCGACGAATTATATCTATTTCGTCGAGCATAGATTCCAGACCAGTTAAGATTGAAATCTTTGTTCACAGTTTGTCGAGCTTTGTTCGACGAATGATGTTGTTTTCGACGATCTCGGCTCGACGAATTATTTTGAACAAAAAATTTCTAAAGATTTTCAATTTGATTTGAGAAAACTTCAGTTATTTTGTCTATGTTCTCTAACTTTTCTTTTTCTTTACTTGATTCTAAATGACTTATTTGTTCAAGAGAATTCTTCAAATCTTCTTTGAGCTTTGAATTTTCAGAAGATACATTATTTAGTTTCTCTCTGAGAAGTTTTATTTCCTACTTAGATTGAATTAAGCCTTCACACAATAATTTAAAATCAGTTTTAAATTCCTCTGATGAGAGATCAAGGGTAGAGATTACCTGATTTTCTTCTGATTCACATTCTGATTCTTCATCAGAGTCTGATTCTTCATCAAGATTACTGCAAGAGGCACTTATTGTCATTAAGAAAAATTCTCTTGCTCTTGCCTCTTCTTCCTCTTCAGTTGTGCAAGATGAAACTTCAGATTCACTCCATATTTCAGCATCAATTATTCTTTCTTTAGCTGATCCAGCAGCCATTGCTGTGAGGGAGTCCCACATATCTTTTGTAGATGAACATTCAGCAATTTCCTGAAAAATGTCATCAGACATATATTGTGCAAGAATGTTCATTGCTTGTGCATCGGCAATCTTCAGTCTTTTATGTGCATCTGTCCATTGAGATGATGGAACAACATTGGGACTTGTTATTTCCTGATGTTGAGCTGGACATGACAAGATGTAGTTGAAAATGCTTTCATCAATGGAGTTCATATAAAACCTAATCCTTGTCTTCCATGATGCAAGCTTATTTTGATTGCACATAGGTAGTCTAGTGCTTGAAAACTCTTCATTTTGTGCCATAATAAATTCTAAAGATGTATAATATCTATCAGATCGTTTTGGTTCAGGTATTAGCCTGTACAACCAAGAGAACCTGCTCTGATGCCAATTGAAAGTTGGGGGATAGATCTTAACTAGCACTAATTAGAGATATATGTATATATATATATAACTATAAAGAGTAGAAGATAACATCACAAAGAAAATAAAGAAAGAGAGCAAGCAACCAGAAGACACAAGGATTTTATAGTGGTCCCCAACCTGGGTACATCCACTCTTCTACCACCCTGGTAAGAATCCACTCAGAGTTTTGATCAGTTGCCTTGACACCAATGAGCTTTTGATCAGGTGCTCAAAAACCAAACCTCAAATCTTTTGGTCAGGTGACTTGCAAGCAGGAATAACTTTTGAAGGGAGTTATAACCCTTTATACAGTGGGGGGATGAGAGTGATGTTGTCTTCTCTGTCAATAGTCTAAGAGAAGATTTAAGTGGATATGATGTTAGCAAAAGGCTCCCCCTGAGATGTTGAATGGTTCAGGAAGATGGAGCTTTGCTTCAGGGTGATAGGCCTTCAGATTGATGATGTCTCTAGCAATCTTCTTAGACTGATATTGATTGTGTGTCTCTTGAGAAGCCTGGAGCAGATGGAGAACTCTGATGAATATATTGATTGATGCAAAGTTCCTCCTTCTCTGTAAAAGGAAAATCCTTCACTGTATCTCTACACACTGTTGTGCTCTGTATGTCTTTGTGTATGTCTGTATTCCTATCTGTCTTTATCTTCTTGTCTCTTTTATATTTTCTCTGTCCTGACTTTTAACATTTGAATTTCATTGAAGCATTCCCGAGAGTAGTATATGCTTTGGGAATTGATCATGAATTAACTCCTGAAATAGCCCATGTTTAATACAGCATTTGAATGGCTATTTCCATATTGGTTGTAATTAATTCTTGAGTTGATCTGCCAACTGTAAATAAATAAGGCTGGAATAACTACACAGAATTCTTCGACCTGAGCTCGCAGATCGTCGAGCTCAGCTTCTATTTCGTCGAGTTGGGAATCTGTCTTGAGATTAGCGATCTTCGACCTGAGCTCGGAGTACGTCGAGCTCTGTTGGAATTCGTCGAGCTGAACTTCTTTCTTGAGATCAGAGTTAGTCGACCAGAGTTCAGAGAAGGAACTCATAATTCATCGACCTGACTATCGTCGAACTGATTTTCTGACTGAACTGCATTTCTTGGAATTCTTTTGAGGCAAATCTGGAAATGAACCCATGACCCATGACTATACATTTTTGGTCAATATAAGTAAACCTAATAGTGATCCTTGCCCAAATCATAACTGGGGTTCCAACAGGATCGTTATAATTTGGTCAGCATAGCTGACCGTTGCCTTTTTTTCCACCGTTGCGGTGGGTTGTTGCTTGCAGGTGCTGCAGGACCAAGCGGTAAATAGCGAGCTAAAGCCCAAGTTACTGAGCCGGCCCTCAAAGGCCTAAATATTAAGTGTTTACTTGCTTTATTCATGTGTGACCGGCCTGCGTGCCGAGCTTTGCAAATCATGTAATTTGAGTAAACAAATGTAAGGCCTTAAGGCCATTGTACTTATGTATTGTACTTCATTCCTATTAGTTTGGGTAGTGGTCATTCATGCTCGTGCTGGGTTCTTTTTATTACAACATTAAATTGCTTCCACTAGAATGACTCTATGTAGGGCGTTGGATATTAGTTGGATGGTTTCCATTGAGTAACCACCCGGTCTGTCTGTGGTATATGGCATTGGGCGTCGGCCAGACCTACTATTATATGCTATGCAAAGGATAGGAGGTGTTTTAATTTGGTATCAGACTACTGGTTTCGGTCGAGCTTAAAATGAATTTGTGGATGAATTCTTTTTAAGGGGTGGTAAGCACATGTGTGCGCGTCATCATTATAACATCAAAAAAACCCATGAATGTCCACGTAGGAATGAAAATACACGCGTTTGAGGAACCTGCGTGTTCCTATAATTACTTTTTGCAATTTTGTATTGTCGTTTAACGGTGTTTTGTACAACTATAGGTGACTAGAAGAGGTGCTGGGCCGTCAGAACGCCGAGATTCTGAGGCTAGTAGTGCACAAAATGATGCTCCTGCAACACCTCCATCGGCTGAAACCACACGATTGGTTGTCGAAGCAGTGTTTGCCATGATCAATGTGCAGCCTGCAAGGTAAATGCAGCAGCCCGCTCCTACGATGGAGTAGGTACCGCTGTAAAGGGATGAACAGAGAAGAGTGGAGCAGGTAGTGGTCTAGCCTTTGGTGCCGAGGCGAGCAACTGAAAGGAAGCTCAAGCACGTTATGAGCTTTAATCCTCCTGTGTTCTCGGGGTTGGGAACCCCACCGCAAGCTGAAGACTGGCTCTCCTGAGTCAAGACAACTATTGAAATAGAGGAGTGGCAGATGACCACTATAGCTACATTCATGTTGGATGGGGATGCGAGGCTATGGTGGGAAGGTTTAGAGCTGCATCTCTTGAGAGCAAGGCAACTAACAGATGTTTCGATGGAGGAGTTCTCGAGACTGTTCTTGGCAAGGTACCTCCCTTCAGCGCAGAGGATAGCTTTGGAGAATGAGTTCCAAAGGTTGGTGCAAGGAGAGAGTAGCGTGGATGAGTATCTTTACGAGTTTACTCGGTTGAGTCGGTATGCTAGCTCTATAATCGCGGATGAGGAGTGTAAGACCAACCATTTCTACGAAGGTCTAAGAGTTGACTTAAGGCTACTACTCTCGGGGCTAATGACGCAGGGCTTCTTGACCCTAATCAACATGGCCCAGTCTTTGGAGAAGCACTTGAAGAATGTACAAGCGAAGAAAAGCTTTGGTGATAAGAAGACTGAGTTCAAGGTGCCGACTACCTCAAAGTCTGCATACCAAAGGTGTTCTAAGAAGGCTAGGACTTCGGGTCCAACCCCGTCTTCTAATGCTTCTGGGGCGACTACGGGTCGGACCCCGGGCGCATGTTTTACTTGTGGGAAGCCAGGGCACTTTGCCCGTGACTGTTGGAGCGGACATCCCAAGTCGGAGAGGAAGCTGGGAGTAACTTATGAAGTGAAGGGCAAGGCGGTGGAGTCAACCGCATCCCATTATGCTCCGGATCAACCGAGAGTTTATAATCTTGGCCAACATGAAGCCATTAAGCAAGCGGATGTGGTGATAGGTACGGTTTAATTTATAGTAAGTCAATTTTTAAAATAATTGTTATGTGCGTATTAGCTTACCACTGCTTGTTTAGGATTTGTTTTGATTTGTGAGAATCCGGCGAGAGCACTCTTTGATATGAGAGCTTCACACTCCTTTTTGTCCGAAAAATTCATATCGCGCATCGGAGTACCTTCTTTGATGGCGAAGGACAAACTGGATATGATGTTGCTGAATGGGTGTTCGATGCGCACAGATAGAATCTGTGGTGTTAAGATTCATATTGGAAGTCAGGAGTTCCATTTGCTAGCGTCGTTACTGCCACTAGTGGAGTTCGACGTGATATTTGGCATGGACTAGCTCTCAGTGCAGCAAGCTCATATTGATTGCAGTCGCAAGGAATTCAAGTTTGGAACAGGTCATGAGATGACTCTTACCGGCTTGAAAGGGTCGAGCAAGACGTTGATGTCTGTTCTTCAGGTGGTGAAGGCGGTTTGTGCGGTGCAGAGCTGTTCTTTACGCTAGTGGAGGTTGTAAAGCCTAAGCCTACGTTAGACAGTATTTCAGTGGTAGCTGAGTACCCTGATGTGCTCCCTGCCGATCTTCCTGGAGCCCCGCCTCAATGGGAGATAGATTTCACGATTGAGCTAGTGTTAGGTGCTAAACCTGTGTCACGCTCTCCGTATCACTAGCGCCTAAGGAGATGGAGGAGCTAAAGGTGAAATTTCAAGAGTTGTTGGTGCAAGGGTATGTGCGTCCAAGTTCGTCGCCTTGGAGCGCACCGGTCCTTTTTGTGAAGAAGAAGGACGGGAGCTTGAGACTTTGTATTGATTATCGGGAGTTAAACAAGCTAACGGAGAAGAACAAGTACCCGATCCCGAGGATTGACGATCTGTTCGATCAGTTAGTTGGGTCAATGGTGTACTCAAAGTTGGATCTCAAGTCTGGATACTATCAGCTGAGGATAAGAGAGAGTAATATCCCTAAAACAGCTTTAGTATGAGATACGGGCATTACGAGTTTACGGTCATGCCGTCTGGGCTAACGAATGTGTCGTCGGTGTTCATGGATTTGATGAACAGGACTTTCAGGGAATACTTGGACCACTTTGTGATCGTCTTCAGTGACAACATTTTGGTGCACTCGCAAAGTGAGGAGGATCAATTAAAGCATCTGTATTTGTTGCTGGAGATGCTGAGGAGAAATCAATTGTACGCCAAGTTCTCCAAGTGCGAGTTTTGGTTGTCTTCATTGGTGTTCCTTGGTCACATAGTCAGTGGAGAGGGTATTGCGATGGATGAAGCGAAGATTGTTGTGATACGGGAGTGGCCTGTGCTGTCTACGGTAGCGGAAGTCCGGAGTTTTCTGGGGCTTGCTGGCTATTATAGGCGCTTCGTGGAGAACTTTTCGCGGATTGCGTTACCCCTCACGACTTTAACGAGGAAGGAGCAGAAGTTTGTTTGGACGCCAGAGTGCGCACGAGCTTTTGAGGAGTTGAAGTGTCGGTTGACCACGCCGCTTATGCTTTGGGCAGTGACTTGGGTTGCGTGCTACTACAGCACGAAAGTGTGATAACGTATGGCTCGAGATAGCTGAAAGTGCACGAGAGGAATTATCCGATCCATGACTTGGAGTTAGTGGCCGTAATTTTTGCCTTGAATCTTTGGAGGCACTACTTGTATGGGGTGAGGGTCGATATCTATACCAACCATAAAAGCCTGAAATATTTGTTGGATCAGAAGGATCTAAACATGCGGCAGCGTAGATGGATGGAGTTCCAGGGGGACTACACATTCAAGATCCATTATGTGCCTAGTAAAGGCAATGTGGTTGCAGATGCGTTGAGTCTTCAGGCCCCAGCTCAACCAATTGGCTGTCGGTCCATGACGAGCGGTTGGTTCGGGAGTTGGAGACGTTGGAGATCTCTTGCGTAGACAAGCAGTCGAGTGCTGAAGCGCTATTGAACTGGACAAAAGTTCAGTATGACCTGACTGATCGGATTCGGCAGGCTTTGGATGTGGATAGCAGCATGAAGCAGCCCATGATAGAGGCTTTGGATGTGTCAAATTCCCAATATGAGGTTGTGGATGGATTGCTTTGGAAAGACGGTCGTCTGTGCAACCCAAATGTGGGCACTTTGCAGGTGGAATTGTTGTATGAGGCGCGTCATACCAAGTAGATGATTCACCCGGGGAGCACGAAGATGTACCGTGATGTGAAGAAATTGTTCTGGTGGCCAGGACTGAAGAAGGATGTGGCACTGTACGTGGCAAAGTGTCAGACGTGCGCCTTGGTGAAGGCGGAATGCCAAAAGCCGGGAGGATTCTTGAAGTCCTTGCCTATTCCGGAGTGGAAGTTCGACGACATTACTATGGACTTTGTGCACGGGTTGCCGAGGTCGCAGAAGGGGAACAACGCCATTTGGGTGGTCGTAGATCTCATGACGAAGGTGTCGCACTTCATTCCTCATAGGAAGGATGATCCAGTTGAGAAATTGGCAAAGTTATATGTGGATAACATAGTACGGCTTCGCGGTGTGCCCCGCAGCATCGTGAGTGATCGAGATGGGCATTTCACATCCAATGATTGGAGGCTAGTGCAGCAAATGTTGGGAACAAAGCTGAGTTTTAGCACAGCCTTTCATCCGCAGACGGATGGGCAAACAGAGAGAGTCAACATGACAATGAAAAACATGCTTCACATGTGCGTCGTGGACTTTGGGAAGCAGTGGGAAGACCACCTATACTTGGTGGAGTTCGCGTACAACAATAGCTACCAGGCGAGCATACAAATGGTGTCCTTCGAGGCCCTTTATGGTAGAAGATGTCGCACGCCGTTGTATTGGTTGGAAACGGGCGAGTCAAAGTTGTACACACGATAAGAGGTGGAAGATGCTACTTCGTTGGTGCAAACCATTCGGGAAAGGTTGCTAATTGCTCAGGACCGCCATGCTAAGTACTATAATGCCAAGCACATGAATGTGGAGTTCGCTGTTGGCGACTGGGTGTACTTGAAGATCAAGCCGTTCAAGTGTTTCTCGCTGGTGCGGCGCTTAAAGAATCTAAGCCTGAGGTACCTTGGACCGTTTGAGGTTCTAGAGCGGATTGGCGAAGCAGCGTATCGGCTGACGCTATCAGTGGAGCATAGTAGTCTACAAGATGTATTCCATATATTGGTGCTACGGAAGGCAGTGCAAGAGCCTTCGCATGTGATTGCGGTGGATCAAGTGTCGGTGGATAATGGGTTGACGACGAAGGTCATGCCTGTTCGAATTGAGGACTTAGAAGTCAAGTGGCTACGCAACAAAGAGATCAGGATGGTCAAGGTCCGTTGGGACAATTGCGGTCGTGAAGAGCTCTCTTGGGAGAGAGAGCAGACCATGCTTGAGGAGTACCCGGAGTTGTTTCACTCAGGTACCGTTTAAGTTTATATGTTTATCTTTCCTTTATGTAATTTCGAGGACGAAATTCTTTTAAGAGGGAGAGAGTTGTAACGCCCCGAAACTCAAAAGAGCGACGGGAGGCGTTTTGAGCCAAGTTTGGAATTTGGCAGGGGCACACGGCCTGGGACACGGGCATGTCCCAGGGCGTGTCGTGTTTGGGTCGACGATCTGGCCGAGAGGTCGACGAATTTCGGAGTTGACGATTGGCGAGCAGCGAACACGGCATGCGACACGGGCGTGTCCCAGGGTGTGTCGAGCCCGTGTCGACGATCTGGCCGAGAGGTCGACGAATTTTGGGTCGACGATCGTCGAGAAGAGAACACGGCCTGGGACACAGGCGTGTCACAGGCCGTATCCTTCTCGTGTTGAAACCGGGCTATTTCTATGGAGACACGTGATTTTGGAACACGGGTCGTGTCGGATAGACACGGGCATGTCAAATGTGACACGGGCGTCTCCAAGGCGCGTGTGTGTCTCGGGTTGGTGTTGGTCCTGTGTCGATGGAGGAACACGCCCGGGAACACGGGCGTGTACTGGATGACACGGGTATGTCAGATCTAGCACGGGCATGTCAGGTGCCCGTGTGCATTTCGGGACGCGTCGGTTTCGACGGCGAATGGGGAACACGGCCCTGGACACGGGCGTGTCACAGGCCGTGTTCGGCCCAGATTTTGCATTTCAGCTCCGGATCGTGGCCGTTCGTTTCCTTATTTTGGGATCCGACTACTGGGGGTTGTTCCTGCTGGGATATACCCGGGAATAGTGTTTCAAATCCCTCATTTCTTTCACTTAGTCTCTTTCTAAAGTCTAGAGAGAGGGGAGAGCAAGGAAGAAGAAAGGAGGCTAGATCCGGTTACCAACGGAGCTTCAGAGTTCCAAATCGCGGGACGACTTCAAATCTACGGAGGCGAGGAGATTGCGGTGCTTTTCATCCGCATACATTTCCAAGGCGCCAAGGAAAAATGTTAGGGTAACGATCCTTATCCTAGGACATGTGAAGTCCTCTTTTCCTTTGCATAGGAAGCCCGCTCTCGCGAGTTTGCGGTGAGTTGAGGCGTTCCTTCGGGTAGACATGAATAGTCCCCGTTGTGTACATGTAGAGTCTGTAATGGAGAACGGATATAGGCATGATGTGTGAAGCCTACCCGGACAAGTAGGTCTGAATCGGTGATGTTGCATTACATGAATGGCCGAAGAAGACTCCGCGCGAATGGTTGTTTTTTGGGTTTTCTACGCGGTAGATTGCAACAGGGAGCCTTGGGGATTAACTCCAAGGTGCACCCGAAAAATTGGGCAGATGCGTGATTCTGCCAACATGGTGGCCTGGGAGCCAACTTGTACATAACCGGGTTATGTAAAGTGTGAAATCGGATTGGGACTCGGGGAAGTTTGACCCGTGCCCATGTCTTAAAGTGGCATGGCGGTGTGGGCAACGGGTTAGGTGGAACCGTACCCGCTCTATGTTGTTCGAAAAAGAGACCCCAAGTTACTTGACAACTTACCGTTGGCATAGATGGTGGGTCTTAGGAAGTGGCCAGAAAGACCAAATGCTCACGAGTTATTGCCGTCCAGGGGGCGGTGGTGAGACCGCGGTAGTGATCGAGTTCATTGAGAATGTGCCCTGAGAGCACGGGGTGTGTGGTCGTGCGTGCCTACGCCTGTGATGTAGTTTTATTACTCTATAATGCTTGGTTATGCTAATAAAGTGCAGGGAAGGAGCATCGCCGCCCCGAGTTTGGGGCGGGATCGTTATAATTTGGTCAGCAAAGCTGACCATTGCCTTTGTTTGCCACCATTACGGTGGGTTGTTTCTTGCATGTGCTTCAGGACCAAGCAGCCTGCCGACCTGGTTCTCCAGTCCGTTCGGTCTCTATTCGTCCCTTAACTGCGCAGTCTGCCGGCCTCCAAGCTCAGTCAGCGCGGCTTCCTATGGCACTCCTTCCTTAGTCACCTGCTTCCTCTTTGTACCCCTTTATTGCTTTCTTGTAAAGGTGAATAGCAAACTGTAAAAAGTCAATATTAATCAAAGGAAAGCCCGTCGCAAGAGTGGCATTTAAGCCGCGACGGGCAAAGTCTACTGTTGCCGATGCTAGCGGTCCCCTTCTCTTCTTCTCAGCTCAGCTCAGCTCTCTTGGAATTAACCTGCAAACATAGCCGTCATAGTAACCGTCTACTCAATAGCTCCAGATCAACCACCTCTGCTGATCATCAGCCTTCCCGGCTGCTCTCAGCCAACCTCTCCTCTATCCCCGCAACCATTGAACAAGCGCTTGCTCCACTCTCGAGCACTCAAAAGCTTCCTCCCCTTCTCCTCAACCCCACAACCTTCATCCACTTCTTCACCTTGCCCGTGAGATCGAACACTCCTCTGTGTTAACTAGGCGGTTCCGATTTCGCGCATCAACAGTTCACACACGGCCTTCAGATCCGAACAGACGGGTGAACAATGACAGTTAGCCATGTCAGAACTTCATTCAACCGAGAACCTTGCTCAATCAAGTCCTAGAGATGATCCTCTCTGGGTGGCCTTCGAGCAATCGCGTCGTGAAAATGCTCTGCAGTTCCAAGCAATCAATCAAATGCTTGATGTGATCACACAGCGATTAGACACTCAACCTGTAGCAGCTCTAGTTCCTCCAGCTGCTCCGATCAATTTGACCCCAACATTTGAGCATCAACAAGCTTATCCTCCAGCTTGCCCGCCGGTCTATCCTCCTTATAGAGCAACCTTTCCGCAAGGGCCTGCAGCCCCTTTGCAACCTCAAGATGAAGATTTTGCAGCTCGTCAAAACTTCTTTCGCGAAGTAGCCCGGGGAAGTCCTGCAAGATTTCTCAACTTTCAGGGAAGTCATCCTTACCCTTCAGCTCCTGCCTTTGCTCTTGCAGCAACTCTTCCATTTTATCCTCCTATTTCTTTTGCAGCTGCAGCATATGCTCCCTTTTATCCTTATGCTGTAGGAGAGCAGGAAGAGCCTTCGCCATTTACAGAGAATGTTTGCCATGAACCTACTCCAGCTAACTTCAAAGAGCCACGGTTACCAGTTTACACTGGAGATACTGATCCGGTAAACCACCTTCAAGCCTTTGAATCAGCTGTTTCTCTCAAAACTCTCTCAGATGCAACTAAGTGCAAGCTCCTTGTGACAACTTTTGATGGTCAAGTGAGGGACTAGTTTTATGGTCTACGCCCTCACTCCATCACTTCCTTTGCAGATCTACGAAGGGAGTTCTTGCTCAGATTCTCTACTTCCACAAAGAGAAAGGGTAGTCCTGAAGCCCTCTTTGAGATCAAGCAAAGTGGGAATGAAACTTGGTCTCAGTTCGTTGATCGATTCAAGAGAGAAATCTTGGACATCGAGATTATTGGTTAAGAAATGTACCGAGTGGCTCTTAACCACGAGCTTCGTGAAGGGCCGCTCAAGTTTGAAGCCAATGTCCGAGCACCGAGAACATACCAAGAGTTGATTGCCTTAGCCAACTCATACATCCAAGGAGAAAAGAGCAACCCAGGCTTTGTCTCCAGGCTTATATCAGAGAAAGATCCTTTTCACAAGTAGCCTCTGAGGTCTCGTCACAATGATTTCCCAACTCACTCAAGGAAGGGAAGAAGGTTTCAGCGCCATCGATACCCTTTCCTAAGCCATGATCGTGCTCAAGATCAGTCGCTACAACCACCAGCCCCATCTTCACAAACAGCTGTAGTTTATCAACAGTAAGACGATGACTTGCATGAGTCTGAACTAGATGAAGTCATGCAAGAAGTAAGACAAGTGATGAAAGATAGGGCTAACTACAAAAGGCCTTATCGACCAGCTGATCAAAGATCCAAAGACTCAGATCCTTATTGCGAATTCCACAAAGAGCCAGGCCACCTGACAGAGAATTGCCAAGCACTCCGCCAACTGATGCAAAGGATGCTCCGACAGGGTAAGATGCGTGACCTGCTTTCCAAAGAAGATCGCCCTGATCCAGCAACCTCAAAGGGCAAAGAAGTTGCAGACATTCCTTGCATATTAAGAGGAGTGAGCCTAGTCGAAGAGAACCCTCTCCTTGTTGTTAACAATGTTGTTGAATGCTTCAATGCCGATGACGAGGGCGCGCTTGGAAGACTATTCTAAGCCGGCAAAGGACTACATAGTTCTTCAAATTTTTTCACAACTATGATGGGTTATCTCTACTCTTACTCTTTCAAACATTTCCTTTACAAAACACTTCTACGTGTTCCTTCTTGCATTTCAATAAAATTTACTTCAGGGATGCTGTACTGACACATTTCACTTTTTGGAGTGCTTATTCCTCTATTTTCTCTTTACCAAAGAGATCACTGAACCACTGAGATATCGCCGAGTCTTGCTATAGGCCCCCTCGAGAATGGATTTCGGCGTAAGGCCACAACGACCACATATCACAGGGAGTTTTCGCATATGTGTAGTGGGGGCTATCCAACTCTCATGTCGAGGAATACGGGACTTTGGATCCTAGCGAGTATCTGACACATAGTGTATGATAGGGAGGCCCCATGTGTTAGCTCTGCTGTGCTCCGTTAAGGATATATTATAGTTACGGTGATCTTTGCTTGACAAGCAATGGCGACCAAGCGTATCCTTGTCTACTCGATCATCTCACAACTGTGATGGCCGAACACTCTATGGTGCTCTCAATCCATGCTTTCACGGGGTCCACAACTCCACTGATCTTTCCACAGACAAGCAATGCATTAGGCCACTTGACACAACTAGTCTCATTGATCAGTAATATTGTAACCTGAGGCATGAGAGCAGTGCATCTAGTGATCCTTCTCAAGATTTCCCATGCTTTTTCTTTTGTGCCCTTCTAAAGGATGTGTTGCTTGCCCGCTCTTAGAAAGAGTATACTCGCGATGACCTCTCTTAGGCAAGCGATGCATAAGGCCCACGGGTGGTCTCCTGTGGCAGCATCCAGTCTTTCCTGGTCATCTCCGAGTATAGACCTATTTTTGTCAATTGCCTCTTTCACAGGTTAGCAGGATAAATACGACCTACCAAAAGGATTAGCAAACATTCATTTTGCTTGTGCTCATCTTATATGTGTTGCCTGCATAATCTCTATCAGCCTTGCTATTAGAATCTAGTTAAGATCAGCAGAATTCATTAGACATTTCCTCTGCTATGTGATCATATCGGTCTTATCTTATCAACAGTTAGCATCTCCAAGCCTCATTCAGGTACTTGCATCTTAGCTCATTATTTTATGTCTGCTGCTCACTCTTCTCTTTGTAGTGATTAGCAGGCTCCTGCAAGTCTCACCGAGAGATCAGCAGATACTTGTAAGTTTCTTCACAGTTACTTGCAACTTACTTTCATATACCATATCTGCTTCTATACTCTATTCTTGCAGAGTCCAGCAGATACCTGCAAGTTGCCTTCAGGTATTTGCGGATTTTTTCTTTACTCTCATATTTGTTTCAAACTTCTCCTTTGCAGAAACCAGCAAAGACTGACAAGTTCCTTTCAGGTACTTGCAACTCATTTTTCTCTCTTGCATACTCCTCACTCTTCTTTTTGCAGAAGATAACAGGTACATGCACGCCTCCATCAGGTACTTGCAAGTCATTATGCTTCTATGTTTTCCTCTCACCTTCATTTTGCAGAACTCAGTAGAAGACACATCTCCTTCGTTTTGCAAAGGCAAACCCAGGTACACACGTCTACCTTTCATACATGCCTACAGTAACTTTTCTTTTACAGGAAAAAGATAGGAATTGACAAACTACTAAGGAGAGACATCAGGTTCTATCTCTCCTTACCCCCTTCCTTTCCTTTGGGGTGGATCTCGATTTTCTTGGGTCTCCAACTTTTTCGAAGCTCCTTTCGGAACATAAAAAAGTGCGGGAATTATGTTAACACCGAAATCGATGATCCTTCCCAAGGCAGCCAGCTCGCTAGTCGCGGCCTGCTCAAGTTTTCTACTGGGGGTCGCGTCGTCCTATGGTGGGCAGACAGAATTTTCTGTTCGCTCAGGCCGCACGGCTTGGGCGGTCTCAGAGGTCTGACCGCCCAGGACGCGCTCCTTGTTCCTTTGGTCGGCAAGTGCCGCGGACTGCTCCTGCAGTCCATCCCTGCAGGTCGTGCCCCTTATCAGCTTAACTGCAGGTTTCTCAACAGGAGCCCCCTTTGTCAGACTCGGATTTCTATCCGCCCAGGCCGACAACAAGCCGCTACTTAGCCCGCTCCTGACAGGTGACATCCAATGTTGATGGACTCAAAATATCTATCCGCCCAGATCGTTCAAACCGCCAAACAAAAGTGGCGACCTGCCCCCAGGCCGCCTGCCAGCTACCTCCGTTTCCACGTCGCCAACATGCGCGACCTGCCTTGTCAGTCCAGCAGGTCACCCATACCTTGTCATCCAGCAGCATGGGCAGCCAGCATTATTAGTCCGCCTAAGGAGCGTGGACGCTCTAGCTCCCCAGCTACCGACAAACACCAACAACAACATCCAGTTCATCGCGAGCTGGGAGGACTCGAAGTGCAATCAAACCTTCCAATCTGCATACGTTGATGAACCCCAGCTCCAGCTCCTCAGCAACAGTAGGCCTCATCCTCGTTCTAGCATCGACGGACTTAGCTTGTCAGCAGAAGCAGACTCCGCGGACTAAGCGGATTCGCTATGCAGCCCGACATTCCTCAGCCTCCAGCACCCGCTTATCTCCAGCAGGGGTGTAAAACTCCCTCAGCCCGCAATCTTGGCACGGGCTCGAACTGAAGTGATGGACTCCTCCCAGCCCGCCACGCAGTAGACCCTCAAGGCAGGCCCCGACCGCGCAGCCTCGTGTGGACTCTACGGACTCCGTGGATACCTCTTCATCTCGCACCCTTTATGCATGCTCAGTTCAGCAGCGACAGACTCCGCGGATTCTCCTCGCAGTCCGCTACTTATCTTCCAGCTCCCGCCTCCTAGCAGCAGGCGGGTTACTCCCTCAGCCCGCACAACCTTGGCGCACACTCGATCAGCTCAGTAGGCGCAGACTCTTCCCAGTTCGCCCTCAGAAGGACCAGTTCCAGAAGCAAGTTCCAGTACGAGCGGCTTGTTGCAGAGTCAGCGGACTCCATACTCTTCTCGCTCAAGTTACCGCTTCACCGGGGGTAACATCACCGCAAGCCGTTACCTCCTCGGGCCAATAAATAGACCCCCATGCCTCTCATTAGGGGACAGTCTGGGCAGGGGGGGACACAACATCGCCAAAGTGCTCACACTCGAAGACAGCCCACAGCAAGCTCCAGCTATCAACCCCTGCGTACTCGTCTTCTCAGTCCACACCTTCTCCTCTACTCTAAGTTTCGCATCTTGCCGACCTGGTTCTCCAGTCCGCCCAGTATCTGTTCTTCCCTTAACTGCACGGTCTGCCGACCTCCAAGCTCAGTCCGCGCGGCTTCCTCTGGCGCTCCTTCCTTAGCCGCCAGCTTCCTCTTTGTACCCCTTTATTACTTTCTTGCAAAGGTGTATTAGCAAGCTGTAATAACTCAATATTAATCAATGGAAAGCCCGTCGCAAGAGTGACATTTAAGCTGCGGCGGGATAAGTCTGCTGTTGCCGCTGCTAGCGGCCCCCTTCTCTTCTTCTCAGCTCAGCTTAGCTCTCTCGGCATCAACCTGCAAGCACAGCCATCATAGTAACCGTCTGCTCGATAACTCCTGATCAACCTCCTCCGCTGATCATAAGACTTCCCGGCTGCTCTCAACCAACCTGTCCTATATCACCGCAACTCTTGAACAAGGGCTTACTCCACTCTCAAGCACTCAGAAGCTTCCTCCCCTTCTCCTCAACCCCGCAACCTTCATCCTCTTCTTCACCTTGCCCGTGAGATCGAACACTTCTCCGTGTTAACTAGGCGGTGCCGTTTTCGCGCATCAACCGTTCACACGTGACCTTCAGATCCGAACAGAAGGTGGACAACGATAGTTAGCCATGTCAGATCTTCATTCAGCCGAGAACCTTGCTCAATCAAGTCCTAGAGATGATCCTCTCTAGGAGGCCTTCGAGCAATAGAGCCTTGAAAATGCTCACCAGTTCCAAGCAATCAATCAAATGCTTGTTTTGATCACATAGCGATTAGACACTCAACCTACAGCAGCTCCAGTTTATCCAGCTGCTCCGATCTATCCGACTCCAACATTAGAGCATCAGCAAGCTTATCCTCCAGCTTGCCTACCGGTCTATCCTCCTTATACAACAACCTTTTCGCAAGGGCCTGCATCCCCTTTGTGACCTCAAGATAAAGAGTTTGCAGCTCGTCAAAACTTCTTCCGAGAAGCAGCCCGGGGAAGTCCTGCAAGATTTCTCAACTTTCAGTGAAGTCATCCTTACCCTTCAGCTCCTAACTTTGCTCCTGCAACAACTCTTCCATTTTATCCTCCTGCTTCTTTTGCAGCTGCAACATATGCTCTCATTTATCCTTATTCTATAGGAGAGCAGGAAGAGCCGTCGCCATTTACAGAGAATGTTCGCCACGAACCTACTCCATCTAACTTCAGAGAGCCACGGTTACCAGTTTACACTGGAGAGAATGATCCGGTAAAGCACCTTCAAGCCTTTGAATCAGCTGTTGCTCTCAAAACTCTCTCAGATGTAACTAAGTGCAAGATTCTTGTGACAACTTTTGATGGTCAAGTGAGGGACTGGTTCTATGGTCTACGCCCTCACTCCATCACTTCCTTTGCTGATCTACGAAGCGAGTTCTTGCTCAGATTCTCTACTTCCACAAAGAGAAAGGGAGGTCCTAAAGCCCTCTTTAAGATAAAGCAACATGGGAATGAAACTTGGTGTCAGTTCGTTCATCGATTCCAGAGAGAAATCTTGGACATCGAGATTATTGGTCAAGAAATGTACCGAGTGGCTCTTATACACGGTCTTCGTGAAGGGTTGATCAAGTTTGAAGACAATGTCCGAGCACCGAGAACATACCAAGAGTTGATTGCCTTAGCCAACTCATACATCTAAGGAGAAAAGAGCAACCCAGGCTTAGTCTCCAAGCTTATATCAAAGAAAGATCCTTCTCACAAGAAGCCTTCGAGGTCTCCTCACAATGATTTCCCAACTCACTCAAGGAAGGGAAGAAGGTTTCAGCGTCATCGATACCCTTTCCCAAGCCGTGATCGTGCTCAAGATCAGTCCCTATTACCATCAACCCCATCTTCACAAACAGCTGCAGTTTATCAATAGCAAGATAATGACTTGCATGAGTTCGAACTAGATGAAGCCATGCAAGAAGTACGCCAATTCATGAAAGATAGGGCTAACTACAAAAGGCCTTATCGACCAGCTGATCAAAGATCCAAAGACTCAGATCCGTATTGCGAATTACACAAAGAGCCAGGCCACCTGACAGAGAACTGCCGAGCACTATGCCAACTGATGCAAAGGATGCTCCGATAGGGTAAGATGCGTGACTTGCTTCCCAAAGAAGATCACCCTGATCTAGCAACCTCAAAGGGCAAAGAAGTTGCATACATTCCTTGCAGCTTAAGAGGAGTGAGCCTAGTCGAAGAGCACACTCTCCTTATTGTTAACAATGTTGTTGAATGCTTCGATGCCGATGACGAGGGCGCGCTTGGAAGACTATTCTAAGCAGCCAAAGTGCTTCATAGTTCTTCAAATTTTTTCACAACTCTGATGGGTTACCTCTACTCTTACTCTTTCAAACATTTCCTTTACAAAACACTTCTATGTGTTCCTTCTTGCATTTCAATAAAATTTACTTTAGGGATCCTGTACTAACACATTTCCCTTTTTGGAGTGCTTATTCCTCTATTTTCTCTTTACCAAAGAGATCACTGAAACACTGAGATATCGCCGAGTCTTGCTATAGGCCCCCTCGAGATTGGATTCCGGCGTAAGGCCACAATGACCACATATCGCGAGGAGTTTTCGCATATGTGTAGTGGGGTCTATCCAACTCTCATTTGGAGGAATACGGGACTTCGGATCCTAGCCGACATCTGACACAGTGTGTGCTATGGAGGCCCCATGTGTTAGCTCTGCTGTGTTCCGTTAAGGATACATTACAGTTACGGTGATCTTTGCTTGACAAGCAATGACTACCAAGCGTAGCCTTGTCTATTCGATCATCTCACAATTATGATGGCCGAACACTCTATGGTCCTCTCAATCCATGCTTTCGCTGGGTCCATAACTCCACTGATCTTTCCACAAACAAGCAATGCATTAGGCCACTTGGCGCAACTAGGCTCATTGATCAGTAATGTTGTAACCCGAGGCATGAGAGTAGTGCATCTAGTGATCCTTCTTAGGATTTCTCGTGCTTTTCTCTTTTGTGCCCTTCTAAAGGATGCGCGGCTTGCCCTCTCTTATTAAGACTATACTCGCGACGACCTCTCTCATGCAAGCGATGCATAAGGCCCACGGGTGATCTGCTGTGTCAGCATCCAGTCTTTCTTGGTCATCTCCGAGTATAGACCTATTTTTTGTTAACTACCTCTTTCACAGGTTAGCAGGTTAAATTCGACCTACCAAAAGGATTAGCAAACATTCATTTGTTTGTGCTCATCTTATATGTGTTGCCTGCATAATCTCTATCAGCCTTGCTATTAGAATCTAGTTAAGATCAGCAGAATTCATAAGACATTTCCTCTGCTCTATGATCATATCGGTCTTATCTTATCAACAGTTAGCATCTACAAGCCTCATCCAGGTACTTGCAGCTTAGCTCATTATTTTATGTCTGCTGCTCACTCTTCTCTTTGCAGTGATTAGCAGGCTCCTGCAAGTCTCACCCAGAGATCAGCAGATACTTGCAAGTTCCTTCACACGTACTTGCAACTTACTTTCATATACCATATCTGCTTTTAAACTCTTTTCTTGCAGAGACCAGCAGATACCTGCAAGTTGCCTTTAGGTTTTTGCGGCTTTTTTCTTTACTCCCATATTTGCTTCTAACTTCTGCTTTGCAGAAACCAGCAAAGACGGGCAAGTTCCTATCAAGTACTTGCAACTCATTTTTCTCTCTTGCATACTCCTCACTCTTCTTTTTGCAGAAGATAACAGGTACTTGCAAGCCTCCATCAGGTACTTGCAAGTCCTTATGCTTCTATGTTTTCCTCTCGCCTTCATTTTGCAGAACTCAGTAGAAGACACATCTCCTTCATTTTGCAAAGGCAAACCGAGGTACACACGTGTACCTTTCATAAATGCCTACACTAACTTTTCTTTTGCAGGAAAAAGATATGAATTGGCAAACTACTAAGGAGAGACATCAGGTTCTATCTCTCCTTTCCCTTTCCTTTCCTTTGGGGTGGATCACGATTTTCGTGGGTCTCCAACTTTTTCGAATCACCCTTCGGAACTTAAAAAAGTGCGGGGATTATGTTAAACCCGAAATCGGCGATCCTTCCCAAGGCAGCCAGCTCGCTAGTTGCGGCCAGCTCCAGTTTCCTCCTAGAGGTCGCGTCGTCCTAGGGTGGGCAGACAGAATTTTTTGTCCGCTCAGGCCACACGGCTTGGGCGCTCTCAGCAGTCTGACCGCCCAGGCCGCGCGTCTTGTTCCTTTGGTCGGCAGGTGCCCCGAACTGCTACTGCAGTCCGCCCCTGCAGGCCATGCCCCTTGTCAGCTTAACCGCAGGTTTCTCAAAAGGAGCCCCCTTTACTGGACTCGGATGTCTATTAGCCCAGGCCGGAAACAAGCCGCTACTTAGCCCGCTCCTGACAGGTGACATCCAATGTTGACGGACTAAAAATGTTTATCCACCCAGACCGTTCAAACCTCCAAACAAAAGTGGCGACCTGCCCCCAGGCCGCCTTCCAACTACATCCGTTTCCAACGCTCCAACATGCGCGGTCTGCCTCGTCAGTCCGGCAGGTCGTCCATCCCTTGTCATCCAACAACATGGTGATCCAGCATCATCAGTCCGCCTAAGGAGCGCAGACGCTCCAACTCCCCGGCTTCATGCAAAGACCAGCAACAACATCTAATTCATCGCGAGTTGGGCGGACTCGAAGTGCAATCAAACCTTCCAGTCTGCCTACGTTGATGAACCCCAGCTCCAGCTCCTCAGCAACAGCAGGCCTCATCCTCATTCCAGCATCGGCGGAATCAGCTTGTCAGCAGACGCGGACACCACGGACTCAGCGGATTCGCTATGCAGCCCGCCATTCCTCAGCCTCCAGCACCTGCTTCTCTCCAACAGCGGGGTCAAACTCCCTCAGCCCACAGTCTTAGCGCAGGCTCGAACTGAAGAGTCGGACTCCTCCCAGCCCGCTAGGCAGTAGAACCTCAATGCAGTACCAGACCGCGCAGCCTCGTGCGGACTCTGCGGACTCCGCAGATACCTCTTCATCTCACACCCTTTGCGCGTGCTCAGTTCAACAGCGGCGGACTCCGCGGATTCTCCTCACAGTCCGCCACTCGTCTTCTAGCTCCAGCCTCCTAGCAGCAGGCGGGTAACTCCCTCAGCTTGTACAACCTTGGCGCGGACTTGATCAGCGCAGTAGGCGTGTACTCTTCCCAGTTCGCTCTCAGCAGGAGCAGTTCCAGAAGCAAGTTCCAGTCCGCGCGGCTTATTGCGGTCTCAGCGGACTCCATCCTCTTCTCGCTCAAGTTACCGCTTCACCGGGGGTAACGTAACCACAAGCCGTTACCTCCTCGGGCCTATAAATAGACCCTCATGCCTCTCATTAGGGGACGGTCTGGGCAGGGGGGACACAACATCGCCAAGGTGCTCACGCTCGAAGACAGCCCACAGCAAGCTCCAGCTTTCAACCCCTGTGGACTCCTCTTCTCAGTCCGTACCTTCTCCTCTGCTCTAAGTTGTTCGGCCTGCCGACCTGGTTCCCAGTCCGCGCGGTCTCTGTTCTTGCCTTAACCGCGCGGTCTGCCGGCCGCCAAGCGCAGTTCGCGCGGCTTCCTCTGACACTGCTTCCTCTGACACTGCTTCCTTAGACGCCAGCTTACTCTTTGTACCCCTTTATTGCTTTCGTGTAAAGATGTATTAGCAAGCTGTAATAACTCAATATTAATCAAAGGAAAACCTGTCGCAAGAGTGACATTTAAGTCGTGGTAGGCGAAGTCTGTTGTTCCCGCAGCTATCGGCCCCCTTCTCTTCTTCTCAGCTCAGCTCAGCTCTCTCGGCATCAACCTGCAAGCACAACCGTCATAGTAACTGTCTGCTCGACAGCTCCTGATCAACCTCCTCAGCTGATCATCAGCCTTCCCGGCTGCTCTCAGCCAACCTCTCCTCTATGCCCGCAACCCTTGAACAAGCGCATGCTCCACTCTCGAGCACTCAGAAGCTTCCTCTCGTTCTCCTCAACCACCAAAAACTCCTCCGTGTTAACTAGACAATGTCGTTTTCGCGCATCAACATTATCAATACTAGTTATTTGCAGAATTACATCAAATTTTCTTCCGTATTTGTAGGGATGATGTTGGATGAGCAAAGTTTTAGCCTACTGAAACATGCAATTTTTTTTAATATGGAATGTATAATTAAAGGAATGAATGCCCTGTATTTTTTTTTATAAAATTTTCTGTATGAATCTGTGGATAATAAATTGTCTATAAAAAACAAAATTGTCTCTCTATTTAAAAATGCGGATTGTAAAAACCTGTGATTAGATAAATCCGCTTTCATAATGACAATTCCATTCCCTATATATATTATCCCCAATAATTTAAATTCTAAGTGTATATCGAGAATACATTAAAATAATAAAAATCATTCGTATGGTTATTTTTCTTAATTAATTTTCATTAGTGTGTTTTCATTAATATATTTTTATTGTAATATGTGTTGCAGATAGCCAACAAACCGGCCTCCCGGGGGGGGGGGGGGGGGCGGGGGGTGGGATGGTGGTGAGTAGGGTCAATCAGAGTCAACCAAATAACTTCACCGACCACTAACCCCACTCATGTCATGAACGCATGACAACGCTCACAGCCACCGGGGCGCAAGGAGCCACACACGTCACGTGCATGACACTGCGCAGGCCGCGCTCCCTCCGACAGCGTGGCGTATGCCGGACATACGGCACCTATCGGCCGCCCGACCCCTTCCCACATAGCACCAAAGAAGGCACGCAGATGCAAGGCCACGTGACACCCGCCGGCCACACGACACTCGCTGGTCGTGCAACCTCCGACCGTGTGACACCTTAAGTCAGTGCGACCCCCTGCAATCCACAGGGCACCGAGGAAATCTCGCGGCCACTGCCGGTCGCGCAGCGCTGCCCCTGTAGCTCGTGACACCAGTCGGTCATGCGGCCTCTGGACGTGCTGTCCCGAAGTAGTCGCGCGGCCTCCGCCGGCCGAGCGGCCGCCTAGTCTTCACGCTTCACTCAGCTGGCTGCCGCTACGGGGCACAACACGGCTTCCATTCAGCCGGAATCCCGACTGACCCTCACCGGCCAGGCCCCGTCGATAACGGCCACCGGCCAGCCTCTACTGGCCGGTCCATTGGTAACTGCCTCGCCGTCGCCGTTCAATCACCGTGTAACCACCGTGTAACCACCTCGGCATAACCACTCATTATGGGGTGTGCATGACTGAATCTCATAGTGGGTGCGCATATAATAAATTTTCTTAATATATGCGCAATAAAGTTTGAGATATCAGGTGTGCGCATAACACAAATTGGTTATAGTGTGCAGATAACCAAATAAGTACCGTAACACCCACTTATTTATGGAAACGTCACCCAAAGAACTATAAATGGTCCCCAGGTCCTCCTTTCATATCATCTTCCTCCACCCTACATCTTGCCTCTTACGCATGAGAGTTCTCCCAAAGAATCCTATGATGATCTCCTTGTGCGCTTGAAGGAATCCTCAAAAAACTTTGAAGACCTTCAAAGAACTTTGAAGACCTTTGAATATCTCTTGAAGATCTCCCAGAGGCCTTCAAAGACCCCTCGAGTATTTTACCCTGCACATTACGCCTTGCACAAACTGCGCCTCGCAGAAACTGCGCCACACGTACTCTGTGCCTCGTGCATACCATGCCTCCCAGACACAATGCCTCGCGCGCCTCAATCCTTGTGCCTCTCATACCCTGCGAACATCACACATCATGTACATCATGACTCGCGAACATTATGTGGTTCACACATTGCGACTCACGCACATCGTGCCTCCCGTACATCGCGCATCACATACATCGCGCCTCGTGCACACTGCTCCTCGTGCTCACTACACCTTGCGGGCATCCCGCAT
This sequence comes from Platanthera guangdongensis, assembly GCA_039583875.1. Taxonomy (NCBI): domain Eukaryota; kingdom Viridiplantae; phylum Streptophyta; class Magnoliopsida; order Asparagales; family Orchidaceae; genus Platanthera; species Platanthera guangdongensis. The sequence continues at coordinate 140,161,432 of CM077148.1, forward strand.
CGCGTGGCTCGCTCGTGCCTCTTGCACATCACGCTTCGCGGACATTGCGCCTCGCGCACATTGCGCCTTGTGCACATTTCACCCAGTGCACATTTCACAATTTAGACAATTCATTCTACACATAGTTCATCATGGGCATTGCGCCCCGCTCCCTGTAACGAGCATATCATGCCAGACTTCTCCTCTGACAACAGGATATAAGACGCAGATTTTAGATCATGCCAAGTGCACTGCTTCAGCATCTAAGCATTGACAAAAGACTCTAGAGCACAATGAGTGTATTGTTCCCCACTTACAAGTTGAAAGTACTTAGCTACACAATTGGTGGACTATCACCCTCAGAGCATCTGTCTTTCTCAACAACTGTGACCAGATGAAACATGTCACTCTTAAATTCTGTACAAAGCTCTGCAACAACCCCAAGAATATAATGTAAGATTGGTTGGCATAGTTCCAGACACGTGGTATTTTACCACTTTTTGGGGTTTCCACGTTATTTAACGTTCCGTTTTGCGCTAGACCCCACACGCGCATTTTGAGTCAAGAGAATTGACTCAGGCTCGGGAAGCATCGATTGAGTCGACTGGACTCGACAAATGGAGTAGATTTTACTTAGAATAATTCTAGAAAATGAAGGCGTTGAGTGAGATGAGTACACTCGACGCCATTCAGCAAATTATAACTTAGAAATACTCTGGATGCTGAGGCATTGAGCGTACTTAGCACCACTCGACGAAATTGTTACTAAGAATATTTTCTGGACTTATGGCATTGAGTGGACTCAACACAACTCAATGTCATTCGACAAAAAAACAGAGGCGTTGAGTGGACTCGACACCACTCAACGTCATTCGACGGACTAAGCTGAGGCGTTGAGTGGACTCAACACCACTCAACGTATTTTACATACAATTATTCTGAGAACTGTAGGCGTCGAGTGCGTTGAGTGCACTCGACGCCACTCTACGATTCGTCGAGTAAAGGGAAGTGAACTTAATCCTTTTAACTTCTGCTGATAGCGTTGAGTGAAGTCAACACGACGTTGAGTGGTCTCAACGCACTCAGCTTTTTTGACTTAGAAACTATGGAATGTTGTTGGCGTTGAGTGAATTCATTGCGGCGTTAAATGGTCACAACACACTGAACGCTTTTGTCTTAGAAACTGTGGAATGTTGTTGGCGTTGAGTGGAGTCAATACGTCGTTGAGTGGTCTCAATGCACTCAACGCTTTTGACTTAGAAATATTCTGGATGATATAGGCGTCGAGTGCGTTGAGTGCACTCAACGCCACTCATCGATTCGTCGAGTAAGGATAAGTAGACTCAACGCTTTTACTAACTGTTATTCTGAGGCTATAGTCGTCGAGTGCGTTGAGTGCACTCGACGCCACTCGACGATTCGTCGAGTAAAGGAAGTATATTCGACGATTTTTACTTGGAAGTGCTGAACTTATATACGGCGTCGAGTGATCACGACGAATCTCGACAACAAATCTAGTGAGTATGTTATACACGACGAATTTGACTTGGCATATTTTCGGCCCACTGTTTCTGATTTCTATACACAGTCTGAACCGGAACTTCAGGATTAGCGCAAAATGAATTAAATTGGACGCGTCTTTTCAAAAGAACATATTTAATGTAATAATAGGCGATCCAACAGTAGGGTGACACATGACAAAGCGGTTCAACCCTAATTCCTTTTATAAAAGGAGATATATGGAAAACTCTAGTCGTCACTTCATTCTTGTCGTGCCCTAACTTTTACTTGCCGAAACTGACAGAAGACAAGGAGTTGCCAGAGTCGGATTTCCTGGCAAAGTCTTTCTTTTCTCTTTCCCAGTATAGAACAACACCAACATGGAGGAAGATGTCGCCAAGGAGAGTGGCGAGATTCATGGATGGAACTGCCGAAAATGAGTTGTGCTTCCTGCCCTCTCCCTTGGTGCTAGATCTGTAGTTATTTTATAAGAGATATGTCGAATCAAAAGAGTTTGACTTGTGAGATGAACATCTCATAGGTAGAGACCATGCTAGGGTTTGTGCCCTATAGATTTGATGTCTTCAACCTCTTGTTTCTTCTGGTGAAGATGGTGGATTTGGTTTCGTGAAGAGAAATGGTCTAATGAGGGTGCATAAGGGAGGAGGAACTTCTACATATAACTTTGAATAAATGTCTAAAGGAAGAAGATGAACCGATGTTGTTCATCTTACCTTAAGATGCGTGCAGAAATATGTTTTCTGTGCGCCGCGAAATTCAAGACCGTTTTAGGGTATGATACGTTCAGATCTGTGTCTTCGACTAAACACGAAAGTCGTATACCTTGGAAAGCTTTTTCTAACGGATAGTTACACATCTTCATACGAGTCCTATAGACTCGGGAATGCCCAGTCATATTTGTTGTACAATGAAGTCTTGTGTACATATTATTCTCGGGTTAGTGTAGAACTGGGTTTGAACTTGGTAGAGAAGTCATAGTAGATTAATGTTGAGGTTTGCATGTGGTTTGTTGAACTTAAACTATTGGTGATTGTGCTAAACAAATGATTGATGGGAGTTAGTTGATAGAGCCTTAAGTAAACATATGGTTTGGTGGAACACGATTATAACAACGGTTTGAAGGAGGTCGACAAACAAATGGTTTGGGTAAGCTAAAGAACAAATAAATTGATAGGTCTGATTGTACAAATGATATTCCTGTGGAGGCAAAATTGATTGTGAATGCTTGACTTTAAGAAGGAATTGGATGAGGTAAATGCATGTCCATGTGATATGATGATTAAATGAATGTGTATAATAATCCACTGCTTAGAGTTGAGTCTCCCTATGGGTAGCAGTGTGGGACTGGTATGTTGTGTAAGGTGGCTTGCCACCTGTGCAATGATGAACCCTTGTGTTTTATGGAAATGTGGAAGGGTTGGAAGTGCGTGTGTGGTTGTCGCACTTGAACGATGTGTTGATAAGGGACTCAGTGTGGAGCCCTTGGGTGCTGTTGAACACTGGATTGTTGATGGCAATGTCGTGTGAAGTTGCATGCAGTGTGAGTTGACACACGGTGTCATAATCCTGGGTTAAGGATAGTGTGGCAGGTCTTCGTTCTCTCCAGTTGTCACACCAACGAGAGTTGATAGATAGACTTGCACGGTTTGGCCTTGGTCCTCATTATTTACTTCCCGAGGCACCCTTCGTGCTAGTGGATGGTTGACCTTTGTCCTTTGGGATGTATTCTTGGAGGCACCTTCCATGCCACGATGATAGGCCGGTATGGGATGTGTTCTTGGTGCACATCTACTATAGACCCCTCTGAGCCGTATTACGTATGTGAACTCCGCTGTCGTGTTCTTAGAATCGAGGCATACGGAGAGCTATGCTTGGTTGTGTGGATGCCCTCCTAGTAGTGGAAAGCCCAATCCACTGTCACCGTCTGGCCATGACGGATGGCGCCTAAGAAGTTAGCTACCTGCTCGAAAAGTGTGAACCACAAGTCTGTGTCGATATAGCAATTACATGTGTGTGAACATGGGTGAGTTATCATAAGTCATTCATAACATTGCATTTTATTAAATACACAAGATCCTTATCCTATATGTTTGTATGGGCACTCTTATATAATGAGTTACTTTATTGTTAAGCCGATCCTTAACTTATATGTCTGTATGAGAATTCGTATAAGTTAAGTTACTTCATATTGTAAATTCATACTTGTACACTGTTGTCGGCTATAGAACTGCTTGTATAGATTGTTGTAGTTACATGCTATATATACTATTGATTACCCCGATATAGTGTAGCACTTTTCCACCTTTTTTGTACTACAACTATTATATATTGTACCCTTTTCCTTTCTCTGCCCGGTACCTAAGAGTCGCTTATGGAGCGGATGTCATAGCCACTTAGTATTTATGACTAACGATTATTACGTCTTCCTTTTTAGGAGGAAACCCTACAGATAGAGCAGCAGCAGGTTATACCGGAGGGAAGCCAGGCCAGGACGACAGGCCTGAATTTACAATACCATCACTACCGTCAGTGGCTGATGTGAGTTTTTGAGCGACTCATTTTGTAGTCTTCTTGGCATATGTACTCTGATATTATAGAAGCATTGTTTGCTTCTTTTTATTTGATGTATCTATTTTGGACTTTATGCTTATGTGAATTTTTAATTCTCTTATATTATTAAATTGGGTTGACAATGATGATATTGGTTTTAGCCGCCACTATAGGCGTCGTATGGTATAGGTTGACCCGTGTGTTGGTGCAGCCACAAGGCGGCTGTTCTGGGCATACCACTTCCCTCGGTCGTGTCTTATGTTCCGAGAGGGGGTCTTACAAAAGGTATCAACTTGCTACGATCCTGAACTAAAGAAGTCATCAAACAATTGTGCCACCCCCATTTGATTAGCCAGTTTGGGGACAAACTGACTTAGCGGAAGCAGTAGTGTACCCATATTTAATTCACACTAAGTATGTATAATTTTGACCCTACGATTAGTCAACCTGACCTTAGGTTTGTACCTTATGTATAAATATCAACGCATGTATAGCCAATAGGGAGCACTCCCGCCCCTACCGTACCTACATAGTTTCAGCAGTCGGACCTAAGGAAGACGCTCACGACTATTTTGGATGCCTTTAGGTCCCAACAGGCTGCGGTGCAACAACAAGCCTCGATATCTAATTGGTTGAGAACTTTTCGAGCTCTCTCTTCGCGTGCTTACCTTGGGACAGAGTCGGACCTGCATACAGAAGAATGGCTCGACATAGTACAAGAATTGATGGCAGGAATCTGATGTCCAGCCAATATGGTTGTGAGATTAGCTGTATCAGTATTAGAATCCCACGACAAGAGATGGTGGAAGTCCCTCATGGGCTCCACATTTCAAGGCCGGGTGCATACAAAGATTAGTTGGAGTGAGTTTACAGAAGTCTTCTTGGAACTCTTCATCCCTTATACTGCTCGGGATGAACTTGAAGAAAGATTCATGCATCTGAAACAGGGATCCATGACTATTACAGAATATCAGCGAGAGTATCAGCATCTTGCTAGGTGTTGGAACACCCTATTACTGATTTGGGTCAGGATCACTATGTCTCTTAGGAAACTGTTTTGACCTCATTGTATAGATCTAAAGGTCAAGTAGAATTGAGTCTAAGGGTTAGTAGTTAGGTTTGGAAGCTGCCCTCAAGACCAGGTTTTTCAGTTTCTGGAGACTAAGTCATTTCGTCGAGCTCAGTACGACGAATCGTCGAACTCCATTCGACGATCGTTGAGCTCACTTCGACGAGTCGTCGAACTCCATTCGACGATCTCTGAGCTCAACTTCATCAAGTCGTTGAACTCCATTTGACGATCTTCGAGCTTAGTTCGACGATCTTGACTGCAGTTTGTTCCGCTATCTCTGAGCTCAGTTCGACGATAGTTGAGCTCAGATCGACGATCTCTGTTTCCGTCTAAGTCCAAATCTCTGAGCTCAGTTCAACGATAGTGGAGCTCAGTTCGACATTTTTCTGAAGAGTTCAATGATTTTCAAGATTCAAATTCAGACAGTTAAGAAATTGTTGTCAGCATTTAATTCAGAGATCTTATAGCCGTTTTTAATTAATCTGGAGCAAGTTTCAAGGAATTATCAAGGAATGTTTTATTGGACTTTCCTCTAGAAGGCAAAAGCAATTAAGGAAGTAATTAATGACAGGCTAACGGCTATCTTAGACAATGGATCATTTCTATTCAGACAGATGGAATAAAAGACAGAATTATTCTCTACAACAAAGATATAGAAGAAGAAAAAAGAATAACAAGAATCTCTCTCTTCAACAACAACTCTTACACAACAACAATCACACAAGAGAAAGAAAAAAGAGTTGCAAATATTCTCAGTCTCAAAGATTCAAACAACAACACCATCACCAAAGGAGATCAACAAACTGAAATCTTCAGATCTCTTTTGATTCAAGTGTTCAAAGGCCATCATCATTCAAGACTCCAGACACCTCACATTTCAGTTGCTCCTAAAATCATCTTTTGCTAGAGATCAAATTTTCTGAAGGCCTATCACCCTACTGCAAAGCTTCACTTCCTGAACAACTACAGATCTCAGGAGGAGCTTTGACAACATCCACTATCTTCTCTCTGATTGTTGACAGAGAAGATCATCTCTTTCCTTCATCCCTCTCTCTCTCTCTACTGTAAAGGGTTTTTCAAACTCCCTTCAAAAGTTTGTGATTATTTTCTGAGACCTTATCAAAACTCAGTGGTGGCAAGACACCTGATCAAAAAAATCTGGTTTGGTTTTTGAGCACCTTATCAAAAGCTCACTGGTGCCCATGACACCTGATCAACTCATCCTGCAGTGGATTCCTACCTAGGGTGGTAGAAGAGTGGATGTACCCAGATTGATTGGGGAACCACTATAGCTCCTTGTGTCTTCTGGTTACTTGTGTTTCTTTTTGTTTTTGGCTGTGCTTTGTGATTGCTTTGTGTTTAATCTGTGATTAGATAGTTGCTTCTTGTTTAGATTACTTTATATTATTTGCTTCCCTGTTCACTTAGGATTACAACAACTGTTGTAAAAAGTTGTTAGTAAGCACCATACTCTATTCTCCCCCCCTCTAGAGTATATCAAATCTAACTTGCACTTTCAATTGGTATCAATGCGAGGTTTGTTAAACATACCACACCTTGGTGGTTGCACAGGCTAACACCTGAACCCAAAGATTCCTATAGTTAAATCTGCTTGTTGTAGATTTTGTTATTAGAATTATTTCTTCACAAAACGTGGCCCAAAACAAAGATTATGCTAGCACCAGACCTCCAGTGTGCAATCTATCCAAGTTTGCACTTTGGAAGGCAAGGATTAGACTCTACATGAATTCTATTGATGAGGACATCTTCAATTCTGTTTTGACAGTGTGTCCAAGACCTCCAGAGAACACAAGCACAAATATTGTTCCACCTCCCTCAGGAACAGATGCAGAGATCAAGAAGTGGAAAGTAGCAGATGCAAAGACTATGAATATCTTAGCCCAGACTATGTCTGATGACATTTTCCAAAAGGTGGCTGAATGCAACTCAGCAAAGGAAATCTGGGATAAGCTATCTGAGATAGTCTCAGGATCTGCTGATGAAAGAAAAGACAGAAGATCTCACCTTATAACCCAATATGAGAACTTCAAGAAAGGGGAAGCTGAGTCAGTAGCAGACATGTATAATAGACTCAGTCTGATAGTCAATGAACTGAAAACTTTGGATAAAGAGATCTCATTGACTGAGCTAAATGACAAAATCCTAATGTGCTTCCCAAGCACTTGGGACTCAAGGATCTGGCCAATCAAGGATGACAGAAGTCTCAATGAAATCACAACAGAAGCTCTCTTGGGCAAGCTCAAGTCTTATGAGCTGCTCATCAAAAATAAAGAAGAAGAGCAGAAGGCTGCCTCACCAGCCACAAGAAAGGAAAAGTCAATAGCATTAAAAGCCACTGAAGATCAGCCTAAAGACAAGGTCACAGGCAATGATGAGCTGCTTAGTCTACTGGCCAAAAGATTTTACAAAATGGCCAGAAAGGACTTCAGGAAGAGATCATACAAAGAGCATGACAAGCCAAGGTATTATAAATCAAACAATAAAGAAATTGTTTGCTTTGGTTGCAGGAAATCAGGCCATATTGTGCCTGACTGTCCAGAGAACAAAAACAAGGACAGAAAGGACAAGAAAGAAAGAAGAAAAGACAAGGACTTCAAGAAGAATAGCAATGGCAAACCCTCCTCAAGCAGGAACAAACACACAAGGAAGGGATTTGTTGCTAAATCTTGAAGTCAGATAGAAGAAGAATTTGAAACTTCTTCCAGCTCAAGTGATGATGAGGATGATGCTGAAGAAAAGGAATTCTGCATGATGGCTATCAATGCCTCACAACACAATTCTGATGCAGAAGATTCAGAGTCAGACTCAGAGACTCAACTTGAAGAGGACCAGGTGATAAGTTCTTTTGATTTTAATTCAGAGGACTTTAATATGAATTTAAAGCACTATGTTTACACTTATTAAAATCTGAGAAGGAAATCATTTCCCTCAGAAAACAATTGTCTGAACATAGTACCTTAAAATCAGAAAACCTCAAACTCTCTGAGGAGTTGGAGTGCTGTAGGGAGCAGATAGCTTCACTGAAAAGTGAGCTATCAGAGGCCAAAAAGCTTGAAGAATCCCTTAATGGGAGAAGGATCAAGCTAATGGACATCACAAGCATAATGAACTCTAGATTCAACAGTACACTGGGCTTGGGTGCTTCATCCAGCCAAACTATAGTACTAACAACCCCAATTAAGTTTATTTCTGATAAAGGGAAGGGAGTTGTAGAGGTAGCTAGGAAGAATTCTGACTTACCCAAGAAATCAAGTGTTCAACAGAAATCGTCGAACGGAGCTAGACGATCGTCGAATGCAGATCGACGATCTCAAACAAAATCGTCGAACTCAGGTCGACGATCTCTAAACCCTGAACTCTGCCACAGTCGATCGTCGGACGGAGCTCGACGATCTGACCCAAGATCGTCAAACGCAGCTAAACGATTGTCGAGCAGCGATTAGAGATTTGAAAACTTCTTCAAGGGTAAATCAAATTCCAATCCTAGGGGTCCTTCATCCAGATTTAACCCTTATACTGAATGGATAATACCTCCAAGGAGATATCATCCTGAAGGTTATAAGAGTCAACCAGGGATGTCATTTATTTCTGAATTTAAAGGTTATCAACCTAGGCCCAAGGTAAACTGGGTCAAAAACAAGTAAATTATTTTATGTGCAGGTGAAGACCTATCCAACATCAAACCAACAATGGTATCTGGATAGTGGGTGCTCAAAGCACATGACAGGAAGCAAGGACAATCTCACATCCTTTAAAGCCAAGCCTGGACCCATAGTCATATTTGGTGATTCAAACTTTGGACTAACAAAAGGAAATGGTGCAGTCCAAATTGGGACAGTCACATTCAAGAAGGTAGCCTATGTGGAAGGACTGAAGCACAACCTGATCAGCATCAGTCAGCTATGTGATGAAAGCTACCAGGTGACTTTCAGCAAATCCTTATGCAGGATCAAATTAGAGGACAACACAACTGTGTTGACAGGTAAAAGGAAAGGTAACATCTATTTTGTATACTTTCTTTCAACTGAAGTAGATATTTGCCTGATTAACTCTATTAGTAGACCTAATGTATTATGGCATAAGAGATTAGGGCATATAAATCTTAGAACCATTGCTAGGCTATCCAAGTAAAACCTTGTTAGAGGACTACCTTCTGGCCCCTACAAGAAGGAAGGACTCTACAGGACTTGTCAATTAGGCAAGCAAACTAAAAATAGTTTCAAGTCACTTAATAAGAGTGATTCACCTAGGATTTTGTATCTGTTACACATGGATCTTTTTGGACCCATTATAGTACAAAGCTTAGGATGGAAATCTTACACTTTAGTGGTTGTAGATGACTTCTCTAGATTCACATGGGTGTTCTTTCTGAGGAAGAAGTCTGATAACTTTAAGTGTTTGACAGAGTTTCTCAAATGAATAAAGACTGAGTTCAATACTCACACTACCCTGATCAGAAGTGATAATGGGACAGAGTTTTATTCTCTTCTTATGCAAGAGTTCTGTCAGAGTGAAGGGATCAGGCACACTTTCTCAGCTCCTAGAACTGCTCAACGAAATGGGGTAGCTGAAAGGAAGAATAGAACCCTTATTGAATCTGTCACTACATTGTTGTCAGATGCTCACCTTCCTCTATCCTTTTTGGCGGAGGCAGTGAACACCTCCAACTATGTGCTGAACAAAAGTTTAATACATAAACTGAAGGGCAAGATTCCCTATGAATTACTCAAAGGGAAGAAACCTAAAGTAGATTATTTTAGAATTTTTGGTTGTATTTGTTATATTCATAATAATGACAAAAAATACTTAGCAAAATTTCAAGCTAAAGCTGATGAATGAGTGTTTCTAGGATACTCCATGATCAGTAAAGCTTATAGGGTATATAATAAATCAACTCTTAAAATTGAAGAATTTGGGCATATATCTTTTGATGAATCTAACATGTCTTTCAAGGAGAAGAACACTTCTACCATAGAACCTTTGCAGGTACATTCTCTTGCTGAAGACTTGGACAGATTACAAATCATTCAAAAAGAGGAAAGCAGTGAAGATGAAGAAGACATTCAACATCCTGAAGAGAAACCTCTTGAAGAGCCAGTTGTTGTACCACAAGAGGAAACAACAACACAGGTTGGTGAACAATCAACACCTCCTGTTGATTTAGTAACATCAAAAGACCATCCAATTTCCCAAGTAATTGGATACATCTCAGCTAGTGTGCAAACCAGAAATCAGGTTAACCAAAACCTGTTGCACACTTACTTCCTATCTCAAATTGAACCTCAATCCATTCAAGATGCAGAGCAAGATCCACACTGGATCATTGCAATGCAAGAAGAGTTGCATCAATTTGAAATGAATAAAGTTTAGGAACTAGTACCAAGGCCTAAGGATCACTCCATTGTTGGAACAAAGTGGGTGTTCAGAAACAAATTGGATGATCAATAAGTAATTGTAAGGAACAAGGCAAGGCTAGTTGCTCAAGGGTACTCTCAAGAAGAAGGCATAGATTATGACCAGACCTTTGCACCAGTTGCAAGGTTGGAGGCCATAAGGATCTTCTTAGCATATGCAGCACACAATGGTTTTAAAGTATATCAGATGGATGTAAAGAGTGCTTTTCTCAATGGGGATATCAAAGAAGAAGTCTATGTCAGACAACCTCCAGGTTTTATCTCTCCAACTCATCCTGATTATGTTTTCAAATTGCATAAAGCATTATATGGTCTCAAGCAAGCTCCTAGAGCATGGTATGAGACCCTAGCATGCTTCCTTCTGAAAAATGAATTTATAAGTGGTAGAGTAGACAAAACTCTTTTTATTAGAACCCATAAGTCCCATACCCTACTAGTCCAAATCTATGTAGATGATATTATTTTTGGTTCTACTGATTCAAATTTGTGCAGAAGGTTCTCCAATCTAATGCATTCCAAATTTGAAATGAGTAGCATGGGTGAGCTATCCTTCTTTCTAGGATTGCAAATCAAACAACATGGTGAAGGCATATTTATTTCTCAAACCAAGTATGCAAAGGAATTAGTCAAGAAATTCGGTATGTCTGAAGCATCTTGTATGAAAACACATATGCCTACTAATGCTGTATTAGATGCTGATGAACATGGGAAACCTGTTGATCAGACAACAAATAGAGCAATGATTGGCTCTTTATTGTACCTTACAGCTAGTAGACCTGACATAATGTTTGCTACATGTATCTGTGCAAGATTCCAAGTGAGCCCTAGAGAGTCACACCTAACATTAGTAAAAAGGATTCTCAGGTATGTTAAAAGTTGTTCAAATCTAGGTCTCTGGTATCCAAAAGATTCAGCATTTGACTTAACTGGATTTTCTGATGCTGATTATGCTGGATGCAGAATTGACAGGAAAAGCACCAGTGGAACTTGTCAGTTTCTTGGTGATAGACTTGTCTCCTGGTTTTGCAAGAAACAAACATCTGTGTCAACTTCAACTGCTGAAGCTGAATATATGGCTGCAGGTAGTTGTTGTTCACAAATCTTGTGGATTCAAAACCAACTCCTAGACTATGGCTACAACTTAGAGAAGTCTAAAATCTTTTGTGATAATAACAGTGCTATTTCTATAGCTCAAAATCCAGTCCTCCATAGTAGGACAAAACATATAGAAATTAGACATCACTTCTTAAGGGATAATGTTGAGAAAAATAAAATTGAACTTCAATATATCCCAACTGATTTACAAAGGGGAGATATTTTCACCAAACTCTTGGATGAAAAGAAACATACCTTCTTCCTAAATCTGTTAGGAATGTTAGATGGAGGAAGTCTAAAATAATATCCAAGATTTTAAAACTCTAAAAATTGACCAAGACTAGGCAAACATCTTGATTCTTCTAGTGTATAGAGTGTTTCTGGTCTCTGAACTGCGCTCGATGATTTTCCCCCAAATCGTCGAACGGAGATCGATGCTTTCCGAAATCGTCGACCAGAGTTCAGCGCTTCTCAGATAGTGCTCAACTATCTCTCCAGGTCCGCGATCGTCGAACGGAGCTCGATGATTTTGTTCTCTGAACTATCATCGAACGGAGCTCGACGCTCTCCAATATCGTCGAACGGAGATCGACGATGTTGATGACCTTTCAGTTTCCTTTAAAAGCCCCGATCGTCGAACTGAGTTCAACGATCTTTCCTTTTCTGCGTCGAACCCTAATATAAAATTCATTTTTCGGCCATCGTTCTCCCTTTGTGCTTTCATTCTCTCTGCAAATTTTCTCTTTCCCTCCAAACTTCTCTACACTTGGTCGTTTGGTTGTTTATTTTTTTTGCAGGCATCAATGGCCGTCTCAGTTGCAGTCCTGGCCGCAATGAAATTTGATGCAGGATTTGATATTGATATGGATTCGTTTAACAACAGTGATCAGATTTTCAGAGACATTCTAGAACTTTTTAAGTAGCAAATGCTAGTTACTATAATGTCCACCAAAATCAAATTGGCTGCTGATGAAATCAAGGAGTGGGTCTATAGTGCCCACAACCAGGACCAGAATACAGTGATTGGCACAGTATCAGGAACTCAGGTACCTCTTACACCTGCTGCCCTGACAGAGATTTTTGGATTGAATTCTAGAGGAGACTCTGCTGAACTATCTGTAGAAGCCTTTTCTGATTTACTTGCTAGAATGGGTCGCTCAGATGCAAACCCTAGAAAACTCCTGAAGAAAAATTTATCTGTGGAGTACAGGTTTTTGGCTGATGTTGCTGGGAAAGTATTGTTGGCCAAACACTCAGCCCATGATACCATCTCCAGGTATCAACTATGTTTGATGGGTGCTATTGTAGATAAGAAACAGTTAAACTGGGGAGAAGTTTTCTTTGACCTGATTAAGAAAAAGATCAACAATAATTTTGTCAACTTTGGAAGGATACTAGGGCTATTTCTTCAAAACAGATGCCCTGCACTGCTAGTCTCAAATGGCATGCACATCAATGCCTCTAAGAGGCTCTACTATGCCCGATTTGAAAAGTGGGACAGGCAAATTGTGAAGCCCAGCAGACCCTCTACAAGTGCAACTTCAGGCACAAGGACTGTTGCATTCTCTTCCCCTCAAGTCTCTGCCCCTGCAGAATACTTGCCTGCTGCTTCTCCTCCTCCTCCACCTCTTATTTCATCTCCACCAGTCACCTCCACCATTCAAATTTCCTCCACAATCATTAATTCAACCCCATCTCCAACTTCAATTTCTCCACCTCCACCTCTCACAAAAGAACTTTTCCATCCTCTACATCAATACCCTCACCTAGAAATTGAATCATCATCTCATCTTCCATCTTTCAATCTGATAGATGATTCCTTTATGGATGATTCCCCTTCATCCCATCCTGATCTACCCTCTTCATACACATCCTATCAACAATTGCTTCAAGACATCATTGCACAACACTCCTTCACACCCTCTGTTTCCATTCCATTATCTTCAATTTCCACAATCCCCATATCTCAACCCTCCTTTCCCCCATACACCAGCTCTCCACCACCATCTCCAGCTGTTCCACCTTCATTCTCTACCTCTGCTCAAGTCCCTATTGAGCATGTAGATCTTCCAGCCTTAGCAGACAGACTTTATGAGCTGATAGCTCCCAGGCTATCCCTCTTGTTGGAGACATCCTTGGCTCCACTTTTAAAGTCAGTTGCAGACCTGTCTGCCAGGCTCTCCTCCCTCATTCCTCCTCAGGCAATCCCTTCATATGGGTGCCTTGATCTAGTCCTGACTGAATCTAGGCAGGGGGAGATGCCTCATGAAGTGGTTATATTGCCTGTTGCTGCTGTTACCTCCGTTCAAGCTCAAACCTCAACACCACAAGTTGCAGTTTTCTCAATGGACCTCAGGTCATTATTATCAGATTTTGATTCAGTTTATTTCAGCTGTCTTCCAGAGAGCACTGCAGTCCAGCCATCTGAAGATCTATTTAAGGCCATTTTGCCCATTTCAAGCTGTGACACCAGCTTAATTTATTCTTTTGTAAAGTCCCTTTCTGCTGTTGCCCCTGCCGTTTCTGTTGTTGCTGCTTCTACTGATATTGTTGATATCGCTGTTAATTCTTATGTTTCAGTATCTGAGGAAATACATATGACAGAGGCATTTGAATTTGAGACTGCTATTACTACTGATGTTATTTCTGTTACTGAACCTGTTGTATATGAAAGTATTTTATCTGTATCTGCTGCTGCCCCAGTTACTGCTGTATCTACTGCTGCTGTACCTTCCATTTCTGAGAGTGTTACTTCTGAAAGTTTTGTATCTGCTGATGTAATCTCCTCTGCTAGTGTTGCTTATATTCCTCCTTCTACTGTTGCTGCCACAACTGCTGTCACTACTGTTACCTCTGCTCAATCCCAACAACAAATAGACTACCTGAAAAGGATAGATGCACTGTATGATGAACAAAGCTCAGAAAGTGATCAATATAGGACTGATTCAGATGACTCCTCTGCAACTATTGCAAGGAAAAGAAAGGCTAGAAGCAAGGCTATGAAAAGGGTTCTTCCAGCAAAAGTCAAAGATACCAATGATATTCCTTATTACATACTGCATAACTGTCCTATCACAGAACACTGGATGCAATACTCCAAGAATCAATTGAAGGCCATGAAGAAAAAGAGAAAGTATGAGAAAGGTTCCTCTAAGTTCCATCATCCTCCTCCTCCTCCTCCTCCTGATGCAGGTGCAGGTGGTAGCTCTGCTGTTCAACCCTCTGCCAGAAGCCAAACCCCTTATTAACCTCAAGGTAGATCCCAGTACAGGGGAAGTCAATCCAGAGGCTACCAATCAAGGAGAGGAAACTATAGAGGAAACCAAAGAGAATTTCAAGTATACTCCAAAGGCTATTCCAGGCAACACCCTTATTCAAGGGAAGGACAAGCTTCCTCTAATACTACTTCAGGTCCCTTTCCCTACAAGCTTAAAGAGTTAGTCTCATCCAGAGCTCCTCCAGACAATCCCTCAAACAGATATGAGCCTCCAGTTCCTTTTAAGGATCCAGAGAACAATCCAACTTCATGGACAGCCAGGATGAAGGAATTAGCTGCTTTGGATCAAATTAAGAAAGCCAGAGAATAAGGCAAAGACACCTCCAGTATTACTACTTTATTAGAACAAAGGAAAAAGGAACTTGAATGATATTCTTCCAGCAAGTTCTTTGATTCTGAAAGCTACATGAAGCTGCATCCTGAAGTTGTAGTGCCCAGGCCTAAGCAACAAACCTCTTTAGGTGCAGCTGATGACAGAAGATCTAAAAAGGAAGCTCTCAATCCAAATAGAGAAATAGTACTTATAAAGAGCAAAGAAAAGGAGTAATTCTGTAAGGTGACAGTTATTTTGATTTCTGATCTATCTGTGACAATATATGTGTGATTCTGCAATGTCTTGTTTGTTATATTGTTTCCTTGTATATGTTTTTAATTTTCCAATATCTGTAAATAGTAATCCTAACCCAAATAGGAGGAGATTGTTGGAACACCCTATTACTGATTTGGGTCAGGATCACTTGTCTCTTAGGAAACCTATTTCGACGTCATTGTATAGATCTAAAGGTCAAGTAGAATTGAGTCTAAGGGTTAGTAGTTAGGTTTGGAAGCTGCCCTCAAGACCAGGTTTTTCAGTTTCTGGAGACTAAGTCATTTCGTCGAGCTCAGTACGACGAATCGTCGAACTCCATTCGACGATCGTTGAGCTCACTTCGACGAGTCGTCGAACTCCATTCGACGATCTCTGAGCTCAACTTCATCAAGTCATCGAACTCCATTCGACGATCTTCGAGCTCAGTTCGACGATCTTGACTCCAGTTTGTTCCACTATCTCTGAGCTCAGTTCGACGATAGTTGAGCTCAGATCGATGATCTCTATTTCCGTTTAAGTCCAAATCTCTGAGCTCAGTTCAACGATAGTGGAGCTCAGTTTGACATTTTTCTGAAGATTTCAACGATTTTCAAGATTCAAATTCAGACAGTTAAGGAATTGTTGTCAGCATTTAATTCAGAGATCTTGTAGCCGTTTTTAATTAATCTGGAGCAAGTTTTAAGGAATTATCAAGGAATGTTTTATTGGACTTTCCTCCAGAAGATAAAAGCAATTAAGGAAGTAATTAATGACAGGCTAACGACTATCTTGGACAATGGATCATTTCTATTCAGACAGATGGAATAAAAGACAGAATTATTCTCTACAACAAAGATATAAAAGAAGAAAAAAAGAATAACAAGAATCTCTCTCTTCAACAACAATTCTTACACAACAACAATCACACAAGAGAAAGAAAAAAGAGTTGCAGACATTCTCAGTCTCAAAGATTCATACAAGAACACCATCACCAAAGGAGATCAACAAACTGAAATCTTCAGATCTCTTTTGATGCAAGTGTTCAAAGGCCATCATCATTCAAGACTCCAGACACCTCACATTTCAGTTGCTGCTGAAATCATCTTTTACTGGAGATCAAATTTTCTAAAGGCCTATCACCCTACTGCAAAGCTTCACTTCCTGAACAACTACAGATCTCAGGGGGAGCTTTGACAACATCCACTATCTTCTCTCTGACTGTTGACAGAGAAGATCATCTCTTTCCTTCATCCCTCTGTAACGCCCCCACCTATCACATGACATATAACGGTGGGTCCGGCCGGGGCCCTACGCCATATCTCACAGACAAAGCGAAGGAATCACGTGTGGAAATCAAAATCGATGTGTATCCTTAACTCATTCCATTCTAGCGCAGCATATTTTCTTGTTAGCATGAACTCAAACCAGAATGTCCACCATTATACAAATACCACATTTATATATACCAACACCAGGAATGTATACAACTCACACACCCTGGCCTTATGGCCTTACAAGTTCCTCTTTTACACAAAAATCATTTCGTACATCGACACGCAGGCCGGCCACACATGAAATCCAAACACAATTCTTCGCATGAACTTCAAGGGCCAACAGCAGCAAGCTAGCCATTCCATTTAGTCATGTCAATTCAAGCCGCGGCACCTGCAATTCCACATCCAAGCCAACACAGAAAACAAAGTAACGGTCAGCATTTTACTGACCCATTATAACGACCCTACCCCCTACCCGGGGTAGTGGTTCCTTCCCTGTATACAGTGCTCATCAAGTATCATCAAATAGCATCAATCATCATCTATTATACTCTTTATTCCACTAGCAAACACATTCCATCACAAACGCTGGAATCCACCAGACGTTCCGTGCACTCAGGGCACCTTCTTGGTGTACCGGAATCCACCAGTCATACACCGCTGATTCGAGGTTTTAACTTGTTGGTTGACCGGCCCTAGTCCACCAATCTCGCAAGCTGGCGACATCCCGCCCAAACCACACAGAGGTACACCCTCACAGCATCCAACAACCAGAGTAGGTCGACCCACAACATGTGGTGTAGCACGTCGGGTTTATCTAAGCTCCCCAGACAATGTCTACCCATCGACCCCCCTCCTAATCCGATCGACCCACACTATGTGGTGCAGCAACCCGGGTTTAACTCGGCTCCCCTAGCATTGCCACCCATCGATCCCTTCCTAACTAGATCAACCCACCCTAGTGGTGTAACAGTCGGGTTTATCATGAGCTCCCCAGGCATGTTACCAATTGATCATGTCACAACCAGGAGCTTTGCCAAAGCCTCCTCACATTCAGCATCACATCCCTACATTCATCACAAGAGAAAACCATTTGCATCTCATGAAATCCACGGAGTCATCTCCGGTTTACCCATGAACATCACCAATCCAGACTACCGGTCCAGATGGGCTTCACACAGCATGCCTATGCCGTACTCCATATTTCCGGCTCTAAATGCAGACTCAACAAAGGAATCTCTTCCGCAAATCCACCACTTGGTGGAGGATTCCAAGCACATGCATAAAGGAAGGACTTCGATGTCCAAGAAGGAGATCGTTACCCTTGAAGATCGCTTCGGCGCCATGAAGTAGCCGGATGGAAATCACCGCCTCGGCTCTGCCTTCACGAATCCGCTCTCGGATCTTCGCTCCGCACTCCGCAGCTCCTACAGCAGCTGGTAGACTCCTCCCTTCTCTCTCCCTTAGGCCTTTCTTCTCTCTCTCTCTTGGAATGAAGATGAAGAAGAAGAAGAAGAGAAAAGAGGGTTTAAATCCCTTTTTTCTCAGCCTTCACAATACCTGGACAAAGCCCAGCCACTGGATCCAGGAAGAGGGAAACAAATGGCTCAGATCTGGCCAGAAAAGCTAAAACACGGCCTGACATGCCCTGTGACACGCCCGTGTCACAGGCCGTGTCCCTCTAAGTGGCAGACAACCGACTCAAACTAGCCAGTACACGCCCGTGTGACACGCCCGTGTCGCGTGCCGTGTACCCGACATGCCCTCAGACACGTCCATGTCTGAGGCCGTGTGCCTCAACGAAAACAATCCCAAACCAACCCGAGACTTCACATGGCCTGGCACACGGTTTGGCACACGCCCGTGTTCCTGGCCGTGTGTACTAGGACACACCCGTGTCCCGCAAACACGCCCTAGCTCGAACCGTCGAGTTGAGCTCGACGACCACTGACACGCCCTGTGACACGCCCGTGTCATAGGCCGTGTCCTCCGACACTCGACTCTCGACGATCGTCGAGATAAATTCGTCGACATCACGGTCGATCGTCGACACGGCCCCGACACGCCCTGCAACACGCCAGTGTCGCAGGCCGTGTCCGCTGTGTCGACTCCGAATTTCGTCGACTGCACGACTCGACACTACCCAGGCCTGACACGCCCTGGGACACGCCCGTGTCCCAGGCCGTGTCACCTAAGCCTGAACCCGATTTTGCTCAAAATGCTCCGCTTGATTTCGGGGTGTTACAATCCTCCCCCCCTTCAAATAATTTCGGCCTCGAAATTTGACTCCAATCAGCCACAACATCATCAAAGCTTACACCCCAAGCCTCCGCACAAACTAACAAACAAGCAACATAAACAAACATCCCTATCTTCCCCTTGTGCACATTCAACCACAGAAGACCTCAAAACAAAACAACATGATTTCGTATCGCCTTACCATCACACGTGCACCACATTTTAATCAAGATTTTCACCATCACGATTTTATTCATCATCTATCAATCTAGTTTACATACAACTATATATATAAACATCATGTACATACACCACTATGGATGATCCATCAAGTTTCGATTCAGTCAAAAATAATTCGCATCACACGTCACTTTCGCTCAGCCTCCCGATTTTGAAATTCATGATTAAGAGACAACTTAAACGCCCGAGGCTGAATTTCACCAACTGAGCTTTGCGGCTCTTGCACTTCCATAGCATGAAAGCGAGGTTGCGTCCGGGGTGCAGATGATTCGGCCACTGCTTTTCCTTTTTCTTCATAGGACGCACCCATCTTTTTCTCACTCCCTGGAGGGGCATTCCGACAAAATCTTGCTATATGTCCTTGCTGCCCACATTTATAGCAGATACGTGTTTCCACACGTCCTGACCCATAAGTCGCCCCTGAAGAAACAGTCGACGACGTTGATTCCGCAGGTTTATATCTTTTCTTCTCTTGTCATCGAAACTCCGATTGATCCGATGGTGACATTTTAAACTCTGACTTCTCCGTTGCCCGTCTCTTATTCGCTTGTACTCGCTTCATATCCTTCTCCAAGGCACGGGCTGTAGCGACCAACGCTTGGAAGCCTTGGCTCACGGAACTCGAAAGTGCCAACCTCAATTCATCCCGCAATCCTTCATAAAACCGATTTGTCTTTTGTGCTTCCTCCGCAAAGGTAGATCCCGCATATCTCCCCAATCTTGTAAACTCATGCAGGTAAGTATCAATATCTCGCTCACCCTGCACCAAGCGGAGAAACTCATTTTCCATCGCAATCCTCTGCGACACTGGCACATACTTGGCTAAAAATATTTGGGAGAATTCCTCCATTGAAACCTCCAGTAAACCTCGACCTGCCAAGTGGTGCACTTCAATCTCGTCCCACCACAATCTCGCATCGCCCTCCAACAGAAAAGTGGCCAACATCACTTTCTGTTCCTCGACCGTCCGGAGTGCAGTCAGGATCCTTTTTACTCTTGCCAACCAATCTTCTGTCTGCATTGGTGAAAGCGCTCCACCAAACGTAGGTGGATGGAAGTGCATAAAACGTGACAATGAGTCGTCACTTGCTTGCACTTCCATCACCACTGCAGCATGCTCTTGCCTTCCACCACCAGGTCTTCCCTGTCCAGTTGGCTGTGCTTGTAATACTGCAAGCACTGTCTCCGTCACCACCCGTATGGCTTCTGCCGAGGGAGGCATCGGCGCTTCCACGGGTGCTGCACTCTCATCCGACCGCTGGGGCTCAGACGGCCCAGCTCCATCCCTCGCCACCTATCAATGTACAGAACACCATTAATCCTTCAAATCATAACGGTACTGCGACATTGACTACACACTCACGCACATCATGTGCATGACATACATTCCTAGTGGACATTCATGAGTTCATTTATGTTCTCTCCTCCCAAACCATCTAAACCTGGCTCTGATACCACTTTGTAACGCCCCCACCTGTCACATGACATATAACGGTGGGTCCGGCCGGGGCCCCACGCCATATCTCACAGACAAAGCGAAGGAATCGCGTGTGGAAATCAAAATCGATGCGTATCCTTAACTCATTCCATTCTAGCGCAGCATATTTTCTTGTTATCATGAACTCAAACCAAAATGTCCACCAATATACAAATACCACATTAATCTATAACAACACCAGGAATGTATACAACTCACACACCCTGGCCTTATGGCCTTACAAGTTCCTCTTTTACACAACAATCATTTCGTACATCGGCACGCAGGCCGGCCACACATGAAATCCAAACACAATTCTTCGCATGACCTTCAAGGGCCAACAACAGCAAGCTAGCCATTCCCTTTAGTCATGTCAATTCAAGCCGCGACACCTGCAATTCCACATCCAAGCCAACACAGAAAACAAAGTAACGATCAGCATTTTGCTGACCCATTATAACGACCCTACCCCCTACCCGGGGTAGTGGTTCCTTCCCTGTATACAGTGCTCATCAAGTATCATCAAATAGCATCAATCATCATCTATTATACTCTTTATTCCACTAGCAAACACATTCCATCACAAACGCTGGAATCCACCAGACGTTCCGTGCACTCAGGGCACCTTCTTGGTGTACCGGAATCCACCAGTCATACACCGCTGATTCGAGGTTTTAACTTGTTGGTTGACCGGCCCTAGTACACCAATCTCGCAAGCTGGCGACATCCCGCCCAAACCACACAGAGGTACACCCTCACAGCATCCAACAACCAGAGTAGGTCGACCCACAACATGTGGTGTAGCACGCCGGGTTTATCTAAGCTCCCCAGGCAATGTCTACCCATCGACCCCCCTCCTAATCTGATCGACCCACACTATGTGGTGCAGCAACCCGGGTTTAACTCGGCTCCCCTAGCATTGCCACCCATCAATCCCTTCCTAACTAGATCAACCCACCCTAGTGGTGTAATAGTCGGGTTTATCACGAGCTCCCCAGGCATGTTACCAATTGATCATGTCATAACCAGGAGCTTTGCCAAAGCCTCCTCATATTCAGCATCACATCCATACATTCATCACAAGAGAAAACCATTTGCATCTCATCAAATCCACGGAGTCATCTCCGGTTTACCCATGAACATCACCAATCCAGACTACCGGTCCAGATGGGCTTCACACAGCATGCCTATGCCGTACTCCATATTTCCGGCTCTAAATGCAGACTCAACAAAGGAATCTCTTCCGCAAATCCACCTCTTGCTGGAGGATTCCAAGCACATGCATAAAGGAAGGACTTCGATGTCCAAGAAGGAGATCGTTACCCTTGAAGATCGCTTCGGCGCCATGAAGTAGCCGGATGGAAATCATCGCCTCGGCTCTGCCTTCACGAATCCGCTCTCGGATCTTCGCTCCGCACTCCGCAGCTCCTACAGCAGCTGGTAGACTCCTCCCTTCTCTCTCCCTTAGGCCTTTCTTCTCTCTCTCTCTTGGAATGAAGATGAAGAAGAAGAAGAAGAGAAAAGAGGGTTTAAATCCCCTTTTTCTCGGCCTTCACAACACCTGGACAAAGCCCAGCCACTGGATCCAGGAAGAGGGAAACAAACGGCTCAGATCTGGCCAGAAAAGCTAAAACACGGCCTGACACGCCCTGTGACACGCCCGTGTCACAGGCCGTGTCCCTCTAAGCGGCAGACAACTGACTCAAACCAGCCAGTACACGCCCGTGTGACACGCCCGTGTCACGTGCCATGTACCCGACACGCCCTCAGACACGCCCGTGTCTGAGGCCGTGTGCCTCAACGAAAAGAATCCCAAACCAACCCGAGACTTCACACGGCCTGGCACACGGCTTGGCACACGCCCGTATTCCTGGCCGTGTGCACCAGGACACACCCGTGTCCCGCAAACACGCCCTAGCTCGAACCGTCGAGTTGAGCTCGACGACCACTGACACGCCCTGTGACACGCCCGTGTCACAGGCCGTGTCCTCTGACACTCGACTCTCGAAGATCGTCGAGATAAATTCGTCGACATCACGGTCGATCGTCGACACGCCCCCGACACGCCCTACGATACGGCCGTGTCGCAGGCCGTGTCCGCTGTGTCGACTCCGAATTTCGTCGACTGCACGACTCGACACTACCCAGGCCTGACATGCCCTGGGACACGCCCGTGTGCCAGGCCGTGTCACCCAAGCCTGAACCCGATTTTGCTCAAAATGCTCCGCTTGATTTCGGGGTGTTACACCCCCTCTCTCTCTCTCTCTACTGTAAAGGGTTTTTCAAACTCCCTTCAAAAGTTTGTGATTGGTTTCTGAGACCTTATCAAAACTCAGTGGTGGCAAGACACCTGATCAAAAAATCTGGTTTGGTTTTTGAGCACCTTATCAAAAGCTCATTGGTGCCCAGGACACCTGATCAACTCATCCTGCACTGGATTCCTACCTAGGGTGGTATAAGAGTGGATGTACCCAGATTGATTGGGGAACCACTATAACTCCTTGTGTCTTCTGATTGCTTGTGTTTCTTTTTGTTTCTGGCTGTGCTTTGTGTTTAATCTGTGATTAGATAGTTGCTTCTTGTTTAGATTACTTTATATTATTTGCTTCCCTATTCACTTAGGATTACAACAACTGTTGTAAAAAGTTGTTAGCAAGCACCATACTCTATTCACCCCCCCCCTCTAGAGTATATCAGATCTAACTTGCACTTTCACTAGGTTTGCTGACACATATGAGTTGAATGACAAGGGGGTATACTAAGTGATTCTACAAAGGCTTGCGGGATCTCCTGAGGCAAGAGCTTTTGTTTATAGAGGACTCGAGTTTGGCTGAGATCATTGACATGGTGAAAAGGCTGGAGGCAAATCATTTGGGGATTAATAAGAGACCCGCTGAGGGTAGGATTGAGACTGGTCCCAGTTATAGGAGGAGGCAGGATAACCAAGGTAGAGGAAACAACAGAGGCGGGGGTAGCTTCCGTCAAAATTTTAGAACGGAGTGTCCGACCCAGCATCCACTTTTACCTCCACCGCAAAAACTGTACCTGCAGCCTAGGGAGCAATATGAGCGAGTCTTCTTCCAGTACAACCAACCGGGCCATATCCGATGTCACTACCCGCAGCTAGGTGGGAATGCTCCCCTTGATCTTCCTCTGGCGGCTCCATGAGGTCGGGGACATATGCATCGTCGCGAATGAGGACCACGAGGAAGGAATCCCAGACCTGCTCGGGATCAGTTGTTTGCGCTGGACATGGCGCAGGAGAGGAATCCTCATGATCTGATTGCAGGTATGTTGTGATTTAATTACTATGTTATAAGAATTTCTATTTAAATAGTCTAGGATATGCTAAGAGTCTAGCTTGAGTTTATATAATTGGTACCGAGGCACCATGATGGTTGTGTTTAAATTTTCCGGATTTTGGAATAAGCAGGGGTTATCTCAACTAAAGTTGGTCACAACCAAAAACATATGCAGTAACAAGAGTCTTTATTGATAACAACAATCTCCTTTATAAGGCGAGAAATACATAGCGAGATATGATTCACCAAAACCACCATAGGGAAAGAAGAGACAATACAAAAAATAAGACAAGACAAGTTGCTGGACTGCACAAGAAGCCGGCGAATCTACTACTGCATTAAGGAGTCCGCACAGTCTGCCCGATCGCCAGACCGCAAAACAAGCTGCGCGAACTGCCCCTTATTCCAATGCTAAGCTATAGTCGCCGATCTACAAGCCGCCTAACTGCGAGGTCTCCTAGCTTCCAGACCACACAAGCTGCTGATGCCGAACTGAACAGGCCACCTGAAGCCGACGACTTATTAAACCCGGAAATAAGTTGTCAAAGAGAAAACCGCCTGGTCGCTGTCCGCGACCTACTATTTACCGCATGTTGCTTAACCGCAGAGCCCGTACTATCCATGACCGTAATCAGAGCCAAGTCCTGGCTTTCCAGTACTATCCGCACAACCTGCAGAGCACAAACCGGTCAACTACATCAACCAGCACTGAAACTAAAATCCAGTCCGCAGCAACTGTTGGCGAGCTCACTTACTGTTCATTCGCTCCTTAATCCTGATGTGATAAGGGCCCGATTTATAGGCACGATGAGGAGTGTGGTCACCGCCCTAGCTGATAGGATCAATGCCTAATCCAACAATAAGAACAAGTGTATCCGCAAACCGCGGATACACTCCCAGTCTGCCGCCACCTCTGCGAGATAGCCAGACCACCTATGCTTCACCAAGGATGGACACCAAGCCAGTCCGCCTTGCTTCACCAAGGACGGACAACAAGCCAGTCTGACTTGCTTTACCAAGGCCGGAAAATAGCCAGTCCACCTTAACGCCAAAGGCCAAGCCAGTCCGCTGACATAGCTGGACTCTGCAACAACACCTTATCCTCCTATCAACGGATACAGCTCCAGTCTTCACACACTGCAGACTCATCTCCAGTCCGCATTTCCTGAGTCCACAGCCAGGCTACCAAGATAGCTGTCAGACTCAGTGGACACATCTCCAGCCAGCATTCCTTGCGGATGCGACTCCAGTCCGCATTCCCCAAGCTCATAACCAAGGCACACTGCACTGTTATTGACCACAACGGACTGAGAAGCAGTCCAGGCTTAACTACGCGATCTCCCCGAACTGAGCCAAACCTGTACTTGGTTCAGAACCAACCAAGTCCACACCACTGGTCACAAGGGCCAGTCCGTCATTACTCGCAGACACTGGATCCAGTCCACCTACTCTGGCAAACTACAGCACCTGTCCACACTGACTGGCGAACTTCGCGACTATTGCTAGTCGCTCCACCAGAGCAAGACCAAGGCTTCTGTAAAGCCGGTCTACCGAGCTCTAGTACAGTCCGCTCCTGGCCGGACTCCGCGAATAGAGTCAATATCCGCCCAGTTACCTGGGATCCAACTTCCTGCTGAGCATGGGCCGGCCTAGCAGGCCGCCGCTTCTGTTTGCTTAGTCCGCGCAAACAGACTGCCCTGGCCGCCAAAAGTCAAGTTGTCTGCAATAGCTCTGCCGACCTGGCTATCCGCCAATCCTATCCGCGTAGTCCGCGCAGATAGGTCTCCCAAGGTGTCCAATCACCCACTTTCACTTCACAATTTTCAACACTCCCCCTTGAAGTGAGAAGTGGTGAACAACCCCAGTAGCTCCCGTAAACTTGCACCTGGTCCCTCCGATAGCTCCTTCGAGGAGATGTCAAAGACATAGTCCCCACTCTATATATCCTGGACCATGAGGGAGCCCTCCAGCATCTCCCAAAAGTAGTTATGCTTCCCTCTGCCTTCTTCTTCAGCTTAGATCTCCACTCGTGCGTCATAGGAGTATCACCAACAACACTGGGCATTAGGTCCAAAGTCTCGTCACCTCTGAGAGTAGTCACCTCCTCAGCCTTGGCGTCATCCACCTCCTTCACTCCAGTATTGTCATCATAGCTAGAAGGTACTGGCTCGACCTGAGGGCTTACAAGGAAACATGAGACCAAGCTCACTGCGTTCCCTTTGCTATATCGAGCTGGTGGGTTGATGATCCTCTTCGATCTCCAAAGAGCCTGATCACGGCTATCCACCTCCGCTGCTACTCCTGAACCAGCTCCGTTCCCGGGAAAAATCGAAACAATGCTCACCTTGCTTCCTGAATAAGAAGACTCCGCACTGGAACCTGAAGCACTTGGAGTAACGATCCCCCTGCTACCTGAACCAGAAGCCTCCGCTCTTGAACAAGACCTACCTGGAGCATCGCTCCCCCTGCTTCCTGAATTAGAAGCCTCCATCTTCGAGCCAGAAGTACCTGGAGCGTTGTTCTCCCTACTTCTCGATCTAGACGCCTCTGCCCTGGAGCTAGAACAACCTGGAGCTCCTGGTGACATAGGCAGCTCCATCTAACCCTTAACAACAGCCACCTTTAGCCCACCGTCTGACCTACTCTCCTATAGATACACATATGAGCTACCCCAAAGTGACGTCAGCTCATCGAAGGCGTCTCTAGACATGATAAACCTCTTTGTCGCAGGATCCTTACACATCCATCTTCTCTTCTGCTCATCATACCCAATAAAGACTAGCTCTGTATTAAGAGCATCCGGAGCATGCACGTAGCAGGTAGATCCAAACACAAAAAGGTGTTTCATATTGGGCTTTACCCCGAACATCAGCTCATATGGAGTCTTCACATTGATTGTACTAAGAGGCATCTAATTGATGACATGTGCCGCACAGGTAATCCTTTCCACCCAAAAAGCCTTAGAAATGCCTTTGCACTAAAGCCAACACTTGCAGGTATCCGTCAACAAATGGATCATCTGATCTGCAACACCACCTTGCAGTGAAGTATGTCCACGAGAAAGCTCCCTTTGGATCCCATGTTTCTTGAAAAAGTTCAAGAACTCGGTTGAGCCGAACTCACCACCGACGCGTGTCCTCAACTTCTTTATCCGTAGGCCAAGCTGTCCCTCCACAGGCTTCTTGAACTCCACAAACAAGCGAAACATGTTGGACATCTCCTTCATGAAGTATACCAAAGTATACCTCGTATAGTCATCAACCAATATCAGCATGCACTTGATGCCTCCAAGACTGGCAGTGACGGTCGGTCCCACCAGATCACAATGGACAACCTCCAAGGGTATTTTGCATCTAGACCGCGTCTTATCAACTGTAAAGTGAAAAACTTCACCTTGTTGACATCTCGTGCATGCTTGACCGTCGCCATAGGATGACCATCTAGGCAAGCCTCTTACGAGTCTTCTTACCGCCATTGCTTTCAGCTTGTCCATCCCCACATGTCCCAGTCTTTCATGTCAGACAGCTGCACTATCACTGACCTTCATCCTATTAGCACCAGAACTTGTTGATGACCCAACCAAGTTCTTCTCCTTACTCTGAGTATGAGCTACATTCACTGAGTGCAAGAAAATCTTATATTCCTTCCTGAGATGACCATGTTGTTTGCATTTATAGCCACTTGGTCCTTCCTTCCTCTTCCCATCACACCTAGGGGATCCTCTCCTCTCTTGCTGATATAATGTAGAAGGACCATCCTCTGCAACAACCTTCACCTCCTTGTTGAACAACCCTCAAGGGAAGTCCAAACCTCCGTAGCTGACCGACATGCACTGATGTGGTCCAAGAGCTCTGATGAGATCACCTACTTGAGAATAGACTCCGCTCTCGCATTTGTCTCCTTCTAAGCTCTCATCACTTCAACATTGCCAGCTGAAAGTGAAGGTAGATCAGAAATACTCTAGAGGGGGGGGGGGGTGAATAGAGTATTGTCTCCATATCATCTTCTCCATTTACCAATCCAAAAACTTCAGAAAGAATGACGGGAGATAGAGAGACAACATTACTCCCGATATTGCCTGTCAGAACATTTTCCTCAAAAACTGACGAAGTGTATACCCATTCTCGAATTTCAGTTGCATGCAGTTTAATCCTTCTATTCATAAATTTTTTGAGACTAAGTTCTTCCAAAAGTTCCAGAATGTATAGAAATATTGGGTCAGAGTGCTGGAAAGAATCAAAATCCATGTCAAAGCCGGTGTCGAATTTCATTGCGGCTAAGGTGCTTGTTGGAACCGCCATTGATGACCTGCAAGAGAGACAGAGAAAACGGTGATCAAGAGCAAAAGAACTGAAAGCGCGGGACGGAGGTCGAAGAAAACCTAGATATAAGGTTTCTAGAATATGAATCGACAATCTCCGTTCCACGAAAAAAAAAACAGTTCTTCGAACTGAGGTCGACCAAATAAATTATAGATAAATAATTCGTCGATCTCATTCAGAAGAATCGAAAATAGTTCGTCGAATTCCGTTCGACGAAATATCTTCTGAAGCAAAGTTCATCGATCTCCGGTCGACGAAAAGTGTTTCCACACAGAGAATTCGTCGATCTCCGTTCGACGAGAATCTCCCAAACTTTCCCTAATTCGTCGAACTCCGTTCGACGAACTCTGGAAAATTCGTCAAATGCAGACAGAAATCAATTTAACTCTTCTCCATTGATCATTCCTAGTTTATTTGTAAAGAACAGATGATTTTTCTCATCCAAAGGTTTGGTGAAAATGTCTGCTCTCTATAGATCAGTAGGAATATGGATTAAGTTAATTTTCTTTTTGTCTACATTATCTCTAATGAAATGATGTCTTATTTCAATATGCTTAGTCATACTATGGTGAACTGGATTCTGTGCTATAGCAATAGCACTAGTATTATCACAAAATAATGTTGAATAATTTAAGTTAACACCATAGTCTAGGAGTTGGTTTTGTATCCATAACATTTGTGAACAACAGCTACCAGTAGACATGTATTCTGCTTCTGCAGTTGATGTAGACACAGATGTTTACTTTTTACAAAACCAGGAGACAAGTCTCATATCCAGGAACTGGCAAGTTCCAGAGGTACTCTTCCTGTCCACTCTACATCTAGCATAGTCAGCATCTGAGTATCCAGTTAACTCAAACTCTGACTCTACAGGATACCAGAGTCCTAGATTAAGACAACTCTTTATATATCTCAAAATTCTTTTTAAGAAAATAAGGTGAGATTTTTTAGGGTTCACTTGGAACCTAGCACAAAGGCATGTGGCAAACATGATATCAGGCCTGCTAGCTGTTAGGTATAATAGGGATCCAACAATTACCCTATAATGCTTCTGATCTACAGGTTTCCCTGCTGCATCAGAATCCACAACAGCATTTGTAGCCATAGGTGTTTTCATTCCTGAAGCATCACCCATCCCAAACTTCTTAACAAGCTCTTTAGCATACTTAGCTTGAGAGAGGAAGAAACCATCAGGGAGCGGCTTCACTTGGAGAACAAGGAAGTAGGAAAGCTCACCCATGCTACTCATCTCAAATTTAGAATGCATGAGGTCAGCAAACCTCTTGCACAATTTGGGATCAGTAGACCTAAACATGATGTCATCCACATATATTGTACTAACAAAATTTGGTCCTTATGATGTCTAGTGAAAAGAGTTTTATCTATGGTTCCTCTTATAAATTTATGCTCTAAAAGAAAGCTTGCTAAAGTCTCATACCAAGCTCTTGGAACTTGCTTTAAACCATAGAGAGCTTTATGCAATTTAAATACAAAAGAGGGATAAGTTAGAGAGATTAAACCTGGAGGTTGTTCTACATAAACCTCTTGTTGAAGCACTCCATTCAGAAATGCACTCTTGACATCCATTTGGAACACTTTGAATCTCTTGTGAGCTGCATAGGCCAGGAATATTCTTATGGCCTCTAACCTTGCAACAGGGGCAAAGGTTTGGTCATAGTCAATTCCTTCCTCTTGCCTGTAGCCTTGAGGAACAGGCCTAGCCTTGTTTCTCATAATATTCCCTTGAGCATCCAGCTTATTTCTGTAGACCCATTTGGTTCCAATAACTGGGTAGTTATGAGGTCTTGGAACCAAATTCCAAACTCTACATCTCTCAAACTGATTTAGTTCCTCTTGCATTGCAATGATCCAGTGTGGATCTTGCTCAGCTTCATGGATGGTGAGAGGTTCAATTTGAGAGAGAAAACAGGCATGAATCAAGTCTTGGTTGAGTTTATGCTTAGGCTGTACACCTACTGAAATGTCTCCAATCACTTGAGATCTGGGGTGATCTCTAAGTGTGACAAGATCAGTTGGAGGAGTTTGTTCAGCAATAGCTTCTGTAATTAATTCCTCTTGAGGAATGTTACTAGCTGTTGAGGGAAGTTCAGCCACTTCCACTTGAATCTCTTCTTCACTGTCTTCAGCAACCTGTGGAGAAGGATGGGTTGATACCTCTTGGGTAAGGTTTACTCCATCCATAGACTCACATAGTTGTGGAACCTGCAAAGAGCTATTGGTAGAAATCTCTTTCTCCTTATAAGACATGTTAGCTTCATCAAAAGATACATGGACTGACTCTTCAATTTTAAGAGATGATTTATTAAAAACCCTATAGGTCTTTCTTACTTGGGAGTATCCTAGAAAAATCCCTTCTTCAGCCTTAGCCTCAAACTTTCTAATGTATCTTTTGTTGTTAGTGTGAATGTAACATATACAACCAAAAACTTTAAAGTATGTGATTTTAGGTTTCTTCCCTTTAAGCAATTCATAGGGGGTATTATTTTTCAGCTTATGTATAAGGCTTCTATTCAAGACATAGTTATTAGTGTTTACAACTTCTACCCAAAAGGATAGAGGCATGTAAGCATCTGCCAATAATGTACCTGCAGATTCAATGAGTGTCCTATTTTTCCTTTCAGCTACCCCATTTTGTTGGGGGAGTTCTAGGAGCTGAGAAGCACTGCTTGATACCTTCCTTCTCACAGAACTCATGCATAAGAAGAGACTCAAACTCTGCACCATGATCACTTCTAATCAATGCAACATGAGTAGAGAACTCAATCTGTATGGTCCTGAGAAAATCTGTAAGAATCTTGAATGTATCTGACTTAGCTCTCAGAAAGGCTATCCAATTGAATCTGGAGAAGTCATCAACAATCACCAAAGTGTAAGACTTCCCTCCTAGGCTTTGTACAGCAATGGGTCCAAATAGATCCACATGAAGCAAATACAAAATCCTAGGTGAATCACTTTTATTAATGGATTTGAAACTAGTTTTAGTTTGCTTGCCTAATTGACAAGTCCTGCATAGGTTTTCCTTCTTGTAGGGGCCAGAAGATAAACCTATAACAAGGTTGTCTTTAGATAGCCTAGCTATATTCTTAAGGTTTACATGTCCTAACCTTTTATACCATAACTCATTTTGGTTACTAGTGATATTGAGTAAACAAACATCAGTATTGGCAGAAATACAATCTACTAGATATATGTTTCCTTATCTAATACCAATTAAAACAGTTTTGTTGTCATTATTAATAATAGAACAAGAGGTAGAGTTAAAGTGTACCTGATAACCTTCATCACATAATTAACTTATGGATATTAGGTTATGTTTGAGTCCTCTTACATATGTTACTCTCTTGAAGGTAACTGTTCCAATCTTTACTGCTCCATATCCTTCTAACTGGCCACTCTTTGAATCACCAAAGATCACTTTTGGTCCTAGCTTGGACTTGTAGTTGGATAAATTGGCCTTGCTGCCTGTCATATGCTTGGAGAAACCACTATCCAAGTACCAGGTCTGACTCACCCTTGGACAGTTCTTCACCTGTACCTGTAATGAAAAACAAAACTCAATTGTTCTTGACCCAGGTTACCTTGGGTCCTTTATTTGGTTGAAAAGAAAAGCTGGATATAACTGACAAGGAAGGTTGAAATTTATAACCTAAGGGATGATATCTCCAAGTTGGAATAACCCAATCAGCTACTGGATTAAATGGTTTATTAGTTGGCTTAGAATTTCTGTAAGAGAAATGATTTAAGTTTGGTCCTTCTGGGTTCGACAAATTTCTGTAAGTTCGTCGACCAGAGTTCGATGAATAGGGCTGAGATCGTCGAACTCTGCTTAGAGAATGACAGTAGTCATTTTCTGCGCCCCAAGTTCGTCGACCTCTGCTCGACGAACTATACAAAGTTCGTCGATCGTAGTTAGATGAATTGTTATAACTAAAGTTTGCATTCAACGTTCATCGATCTGGGTTCGACGAACTGGCTACATTTCGCCAATCTGAGGTCGACGAATGCCGCTGAACCTTATTTTTATTAACTGTTTTCTGATTTTTATTTCCCTTGTCTATGGGTTTTGGGTTATTTTTTGACATTGGTTTGTCTATTATCTTTTCTTTTCCCTTTGCAGAAATAAATTTAATGGGTGTTGTAAGAATAGTTTTCTTAATTATGGGGGGTAAACCTAATGATGCACCCAAACCCAACTTGCCATTTAATCTGGCATTTACTGTGCTTGTTATGTCCATCAGCTTGAGACTTCTCCCATTGAGAGATTGCTCAAGTTGTTTAGCCTCACATAAATCAGATTCTTATTGAATTATCTGTTCATTTACTAGGGTTAGTTGATCTTGTAGTTTAATATTTTCTGAGTTGCCAGATTCAAGATTTCCTAATGTTTCTCTAAAGGTTTTTATTTCCTTTTCTGAATTAATTAAATCTAAACACATGGTTTTAAATTCAGTTTTAAATAAATCAGAATTGAAATCAATGCTTGAAAGAACCTGATCTGCCTCTGAGTCTGAGGCTGCTTCATCTTCAGATTCTCCTTCTAATGCTGAATTGCTCCTGGAGGCATCAATTGACATAAGGTAAACCTCCTTGGATCTTGCTTCTTCCTCTTCTTCACTTGAGCTGGAAGAGGACGATTCTTCTTCAGTATCACTCCATGTCTCAGCAACAAAGCCCTTGTCTTTCTTTTTGTACTTGCTTGAGGAGGGTCTGCTGTTGTGTTTTCCTCTGGAGTCCTTTTCTTTGTTTTTCTCCTTCTTCTGATTTTCTGGACATTCTGAGATATAATGTCCAGGCTTTCTGCATCCAAAGCACATAACCTCCTTGGTTGGTTTTTGTCAAATCTGGCCTTATCATCCTTCATGGATGATTTCCTTCTAAAATCCTTTCTAGCCATCTTATAGAATCTTTTTGCAAAAAGGCTCATGAGTTCCTCATTGGATGTTGAGGTCTCACTTTCCTCAGATGCTTTGAAGGCAATGCTGTGATTTTTTCTAACTAGAGTTGTTGCTTTTTGTTCAGCTGCTTCTCTTGATCTTATCAGCTACTCAAAAGACTTTAATTTGCCTAGCAGAGATTCAGTTGATATCTCATTTAGGCTTCTGGCTTCTTTGATAGGCCAGATTCTTGAATCCCAAGAGCTAGGGAAGCACATCAAAATCTTATCATTCACCTTTGTAAGGGTGATGTCTTTATCCAAGGTTTTGAACTCATTGATGATTGAGCTCAACCTGTTGTACATTTCAGCCACTGATTCAGTCTCATCCTTCTTGAAATTCTCATACAGGGATATGAGATTTGATCTCCTATCTTTTTTTCATCTGCTGAACTAGCTACCATTTGGTTGAGGGAATCCCAAATGGCCTTGGCTGAGGTGCACTCAGCCACCTTCTGAAATATATCATCTGATATTATCCGAGCCAAGATTTTCATTGCCTTTGTATCTGCAATTTTAGCTTTCTTGTCGGCATCATTGTTCTCTGGAGGAGGTACTGCAGTCATGTTTGTAGAGGTGCTTGTAGAAGCTGCAGGTGCTGGAGGTACTTCTGTCAAGATGGAAGCAAAAATATCCTCATCAATAGAATACATGTATAATCTGATTCTTTCCTTCCAAATGGCAAACTTGTTAAGATTGCATACTGGAGGTCTGATGCTTGCATAATCTTTATTTTGAGCCATGTATGTGAAGAAATAAATCTAATAACAAAATCAAAACAAACAGATCTAACTAGAGGGATCTTTATGATTCAGGTGTTAGCCTGTACAACCACTTGATCTCTTAAGGTGTGGTAGAATAACCAACCTCGCTCTGATACCAATTGAAAGTGAAGGTAGATCTGAAATACTTTAGATGGGGTGGGGGGTGGGGGGGGGGGTGAATAGAGTATTGTGCTCTCTTGCAAAACTTTACAACTTTTGTTGTATTCCGAAGTGAACAGGTCAGTAAATAAAATAAATAAGCACAGCAACCTATTTAATCACAGAACAACACATCCAAAATAAAAGAAAAAGGGCAACCAGACGACACAAGAAATTTATAGTGGTTCCCCAACCTGGGTACTTCCACTCTTCTACCACCCTGGTAGGAATCGACTCAGGTTTTTGATCAGGTGCCTGACACCAATGAGCTTTTGTTCAGGTGCTCAAAAACCAAAACCTCGAGTCTTTTGGTAGGAGACTTGTAACCAGGAATAATTTTGAAGGGAATTAAAACCCTGTACAGTAGATGGAAAAAGGGTGATGAGGTCTTCTCTTTCTCAATATCAACTGAGAAGACTTGTGGATTGATTTCAGCAGATTTCTCCCCCTAGGATCTTGAAGGGATCAGGAATTCTGGAGCACTGCTTCAGGGTGACAGGTCTTCAAAAGCTTGAGTACTTGAACCAGAGATTGCTTCAGGAACTTCTTTGACAGATAGATTAATTTGTTGTCCTTCTGAAGTTATCCTGTAGGATTGAAGGAAGAAGACTCTTGATATGGATTGAATGTTCTTATTCTTCTTGATGAAATTATTCTCTGGCCTGGGCAGATTGCAGTAAAGAACGTTTTTAAATTGTTGTAAGATTGTTCTTGTGTGCAATGTCTGTCTGTGTGTCTGGTATGTGTTATACTGCTTGATCCTTTTCTTTTCTGACATTTTACTGACTGAGGAATATTCAAAATTTGAAAGTTGAGCAGTAATTGCAGTCGACATGGGAAGGAAGTGGCAATCAATGATTTCCCTAACTGTCCCATGGAAAAACGGCATGTAATAATCCATGATCAATGCGCGTTCTAACGGTAACATTCTGAGAGGATTGGGCATTAAATACTGAGGATTCATCGCCAAGAAAAGGGACTGGAAAACTGGAGAAGACCTAGTCTGGAATCGTCGAACGAAGAACACAATTCGGCGTGCTGAGTTTGAGTTCGTCGAGCTTAGCTTGAGTTTGTCGACCAGACAATAATGATTTGTCTTCAAGGAAATCTTGTCAATTCTGCTTCAATCTTCGTCGAACTGGCAATCTTCATTCGTCGAGCTGAGAACCATCATTCGTCGAGCTGAGATCCTATATCGTCGAGCTGAGAATGATTGTGGACTTAGAATTTGAGAAGTCTCTGACTGAGAAGGATTCAAATCATTGACCACAAATCGTCGAGCAGAGAACAGTTCTGGACTTGGTCAAAATATTCTGCATCTACTAATATTCAGTGTCGACATAAACTGGTGTTGACTAATATCCTGGTGTTGACACAAATCTTCTGGTGTCGACATAAACTGGTGTCGACATAAACTGGTGTCGACACATGCCCTAAGTGTCGACATAAATCCTCTGAATTTAGAATTCGTCGAGTAGAGTACTGCATTCGTCGACCAGAGAAGCTGGACTTAGAAAAAATCTGGAGTTACCCTGACTTTAGTCTGTTGAATAAACTCAGTCTTCGTTGAACAGAGAACTAAGATCGTCGAGCTCAACACTAAGAATTATCTCAAGATCGTCGAGCGCAAAACACCTTTCGTCGACCTGAGTTCGACGAACGTCGAACTCATTTGACTTAGTCTTGAAAACTTCTAGTTCTGGAGTCTCTGATGGTCTTGTTGATAGCTGGTCCATCTGCTGTTGAACATAAGGACTTGACCTAGACTCTAGGACACAAACTTTGACCCTGGCTATACATGTTGGGTCACATCCTAAGCTAGTGAACCTAGCCCAAATCAAATAGGGATCCAACACCAGCAGTAACCTCTTATCTTTCTTCTCCACACACCACCTCCCAAAGGTCCTCGCCGATAAGAAAGCTCTCCATAGAAGACTTCCACCTCTCAAAGTTAGTCCCTGTAAGGAGTTCAATTCCAAGAATACTTGCATATCCCACTGCCATGGTTCTACCACTGGTTCCCTCTTCACAAGAGCAACAACCACTTCAGTTGATCACTGCTTATCCATTCCAACCTCCACCCTCTAATACCATGTTGAAATTTTTCGGATCTTGGAATGAGTAGGGGTTATCCTAACTAAAGTTGGTCACAACCAGAAACACATGCAGTAATAAGAGTCTTTATTGGTAACAACATTTTCCTTTACAAGGCGAGACATACAGGGAGAGACATGATTCACCAAAACCACCACAGGTAAAGCAGAGACAATATAAAAAACAAGACAAGTCAAGCCACGCGGACTGCACAAGAAGCCGCTGGAACTACTGCTGCAATAAGGAGTCTATACAGTCCGTCAGGTCCCCAGACTGCAAAACAAGCTGCACGTATTGCCCCTTATTCCAATGCTAAGCTCTAGCCGCCGATCTGCAAGCCGCCTAACCGCGAGGTTGCCTACCTGCCAGACCACACAAGCTGCTGATGCCGAACTGAACAGGCCGCCTGACCCAGACGACTTATTGAACCCGGAAACAAGTTGCCAAAGAGAAAACCGTCTGGTTGCTATCCGTGACCTACTGTTTACCGCCTGTTACTTAACCATAGAGTACGCACTATCCCTGACTGCAATCAGAGCCAAGTCCTGGCTTTCCAGCGCTATCCACACAACATGCATAACACAAACCGGTCAACTCCATTAACCCGCACGGATACTAAAATCTAGTCCCCAACAACTGTTGGCGGGCTCACTTACTGTTCATTAGCTCCTTAATCCTAATGTGACAGGGGTCCTATTTATAGGAATGATGAGGAGTGTGGTCGCTGCCCTAGCCGATATGATCACCGCCTCATCCCGCAACAAGAACAAGCATATCCGCAAACTGCGGATACACTCCCAGACTGTCGCGACCTCTGCGAGATAGCCAGACCGCCTAAGCTTCACCACGGCTGGACAACAAGCCAGTCTACCTTGCTTCACCAAGGCCGGACAACAAGCCAGTCCGTCATGCTTTACCAAGGCCGGACAACAGCCAGTCCGCCTTGGCGACAAAGGCCAAACCAGTCCGCTGACACAGCCAGACTCTATAATAACACCTTGTCCACCTATCCGCGGACACAACTCCAGTCCGCACATACTACAGACTCAGCTCTAGTCCGCATATCCTGAGTCCACAGTAACGCCACTAAGATAGCTTCCGGACTCAGCGGACACAGCTCTAGCCCGCATGCCTTGCGGACGCGACTCCAGTCCGCATTCCCCAAGCTCGCAACCAAGGCACACCACACTATTGCCGATCTCGACGGACTAAGAAGCAGTCCGCGATTAACTACGAGATCTCCCTGGACTGAGCCAAACCTGGACTTGGTTCAGTACCAACCAAGTCCACACCACTGGCCACAAGGGCCAGTCTGCCATTACTGGCGGACACTGGATCAAGTCTGCCGACTCCGACGAACTCTAGCACCAGTTTGCACTAACTGGCGACCTCCGTGACTTTCGCTAGCCGCTCCACCAGAGCAAGACCAAGGCTTCTGCCAAGCCGGTCTGTCGAGCTCTAGTCCAGTCCGCTCCTTGTTGGACTCCGTGAATTGAGTCGCTATCTACCTGGTTACCTGGGATCTAACTGCCTACTGAGCACGGAGCGGCCAGGCAGGCTGCCGCTTCTATTCGCTTTGTCTGCGCGAACAAACGGCCCTGGACGTCAAAAGACAAGCTGTCTGCAATAGCTCTGCCGACCTGGATATCCGGCAATCCTATCTGTGTAGTCCGCGCAGACGGGTCTCCCAAGATGTCCAATCACCCACTTTCACTTCACAATTTTCAATAAGTTGGTGGGAAACCAACTTACACTCTATTTGATACGGGTACCACACACTCGTTTGTGTCTGCAGATTTCGTTAAAGATCTAGAAGGAGTGCAATACTTCACCGGTATTATGCGGAGAGTATTCCTCCCAGATGACTATGAGATGACTGTATCCGCAAAGTGTGAATTGGAGGTACTTCTGGGAGGAAAGTCCTTTGAAACCCCTGCCATAGTAGAGAGAATGCGAGAATTCAACCTCATTCTGGGCACAGTGTGGTTGGATTATCACCACACAAGGATTGATTGTGCGAAGAAACGAATTTTCTTGAGGCATGGGGACTTTGAAGTCATCTTTCAATGTATTAGACTTGCACCCTGTTGGGAATTGTGCCCTATAATGTTTATCAGGATTTGAAGAGGCATCACCAATCATGTTAAGGTGCATAATGTATTTGATGTATGCTTGAGTTCATACATGCAGGTTGCCCTTGATTGCATAGGTGAAATTAAAGAGTATGCTGGAAGACTTAGAAATAGTCGAGCTTAGCTCACATTTCGTCGAGCTCAACTCAGCTTTCGTCGAGCTGAGCTCACCATTAGTCAAACGGAGTTCAAAAATTGGGATTCAGAAATCATTAAGCTCAGCTCACATTTCTTCGAGCTGACCTCACCATTTGTCCAGCTAAATTCAGAAGCTTGGGATTCAGAACTCATCGATATCAGCCCACCGATCGTTGAACCCATTTCAAAATTCATCGAGCTGAGCTCACCATTCGTTGAGCTAAATCCAGAAGCTTAGGATTCATAATTCATCGAGCTCAGCCCATAGATCATCGAACGCAGTTCAACATTCGTCAAGCTAAAGCCAAAAGAATTAACTAAGGCAAAAGAGCTGAGACAGCTGAGACAACTGAGAAATATGTCTCAGCATAATCGCTTAAACAAAGCAAGATGGAATTTCTCTAAATCCAGAAGCATTGAGTGAAGTAGGTTCAATCAACGCTTATAAAGAAGAAGGAAGCACCAAGATAGAAGACAGTCTCAGCTATGAAGCAGACATCGCTGAGACTGCTGAGAAAAAAAATTGCTAAGACAGGAGTCAGTCTCAGCTAAGAAGAAGAAAGCATTGAGACCGCTGAGAAGAAAGCGTTAAGACAGAAGCTTGTCTCAGCTGTTAAGAAGAAACCGCTGAGGCAGTTGAGAAAGAACCGCTGAGATGAATCTAGTGAAAACTCACAAGTCCAGAAGCGCTGAGATCCAAGACAGATGACGTTGAGTGACTCAACATCACTCAACGCTTATTGAAGATCTGAAATTTTTTTCTATGTCTAGAATGTGATGACCGCTGCTGACGTCATCAAAAGTCAACAAGTCAAAGTGCTTCAATTCATTGCGGGAAAGCTACATCAGTACCAGGATGACCATTGCTGACGTAACTAAGAAGTCAACAAAGTCAAATTACATGAAGCCATTACGGGAAAGCTGTGGTAGCGCTGAAAGCTGCTTTGTCCTTTTCTGAGGAGGTGGCGCTCACCAATCCTTAGTTGGGCCCAGTCCCCAATTGTGTCGTTGATTCAAATCAACAGATATAAAAAAGGAACAATAAAATGATTAGGGTTAACTGAACAAAAGAAAAACGCAGAACACAGGAAGAAAATACAGGAAATAGAGGCTGTTGGACTTCATCTTCTTCGATAAGCTTGAAAGCAAAAAGTCCAGCAGAGTTAGCCAGAAGGCAAAGAAAGAAAGCTGAAGCTCTCTCAGGTTCAGCAGGATTGTTCTCTCTAGAACAAGACAGTTGATTCATCTATTCAGCAAGAAGTTAGCTGTGTGAAGGGGTGTTAGCCTTCAATAGTAGATAGCTGTTCACCAGTACAACAAAGGAGTTAGTTGTAGAAGAAGACTCATTCCTTCTACATCAAGTGGGCTGGACTGATATCTACTCAGTCCAGTAAGGTAGACTCGGAGATTTATCTCTGAGTCAGTTGTTTTAAATTTATTTCATCTTGTATGAACTACTTTAGGATTCAGTTTACTTGAATCTGAGTTGTAGGGCCTTTTGTCCTGAGCTGTAGGTGACTAATTAGTCACTGAGGTAGGTGCCCTGCTGGGGTACTGAGGTAGGATCCAAGTGTAGATCTGAGATTAGGGCTGTCCTCCCAGCCTGAGTAGTAGGCCTTAGAAATAAGGCTGATGTAGGTGACTGGTGAGTAACTAAGCTGTAGATGATAAGTGTGTCACTGAGTTGTAGAACTTGGAGGAGACTGAGTTGTAGGTGCCTGGAAGGGCACTAAGGTAGGTACCTGAATAAGTATTGAGTTGTAGGAGTGTTGTAGGACTCTGATAGTAGGGCTTTGCACCTGAATTTGTAGGGCTGAAAAGCATAAGCTGTAGGCCTTAGAGATAAGGATGAGGTAGGTGGTCAGTGGACCACTGAGCTGTAGGAGCTCTGCAAGGCTTTGAGGTAGGAAACCTTGTGGTTCTGAGATTGGTTTCTGAAGAGAACCTGTGTGCAAGGATGAGGGCCTGAGGTTTAAGCTCTGAAGACCATATTGGTGGAGTTTGTGCCTAGTCTAACAAAATAGTTGGATAAGTGGGAGGGAAAGTGGATGTACCCAATTGGGGAACCACTATGAACACTTGTGTGCTTGGCTGTGTTGTTTGTTTTCTTTCAAATTGCAGGACCTAAGGACAAGCTCTAGTTCACACAAGAAGGAAAATAACATAAAGACTAATAAAATTTCAAAGACCTATTCGCCGCCTGATGAGTGCGATTATGATAGGTTTTTACTATCATAATTGTAGTCATGTCTACTATTTTCTACCTCCCTATGCAGCAATTTCGTGATAATAGTTACGAAATTGTCTTATCATGGATAGAAGAGCACATTTAGGAGTTCCTGTTATTCCTTGTATTAAGCGATCTATTTATTCTTTCATTTTTCTAATGCAGGTAATGCCAACCAATGGAACTAAAGGTCTTGGTGCAAACAGAGGAGTTCACGGAGTCAACATGGCTGATGACAGGACAAGAATTGGGCGTATACAGGTAGGCACACACCAGTGTCCATACCAGTGTCTTATGTGGGCTGGAATTGAAGAAACTAGAAGAAT
Organism: Platanthera guangdongensis; assembly: GCA_039583875.1. Lineage (NCBI taxonomy): Eukaryota > Viridiplantae > Streptophyta > Magnoliopsida > Asparagales > Orchidaceae > Platanthera > Platanthera guangdongensis. Next base: position 140,202,576 of record CM077148.1, read on the forward strand.
GAGTCAGAGAAACACATGGGTGGGCACATGCCAGTGTGCCAACCCGTGTCCTTTACGAGATAAATTCAACTTCGCCTGCTACCAACCCATGTCTGAAGAACATGAAGAACAACACGGCCGTGTAAGTACCCGTGTCATCTGATACGGCCCACGACCAGACATGACTATTCATGTGGAACCGCCCATGAACTGTCAATATGGCCTAACATACAGCCGTGTTGGAACCCTTGTCCGACCCTGTTTGCAAGGGGACTATAAAATACCTGTAGAAAACTTTTGAAGAAAACTTTTGGATCATTTTCATTGGAGAACTTCTGGAGAACCAAGGTGGGGCATCCAAGAGAAGGAGGATTTGATGGGTATTTTTGTATGCATTTAATCTTTCTTGTATCCCTCTCAATCTTTCCTTTCTCTTGGTGATTCAACTCTATTTATTTTTTATTTTGCATGAACTCTAATTTGAATAATTTCTTAATCATGTATCATATTGTTTTCATCGAATTTGTGGTATTTTATTCATATGTAGACTTACAAACAAAGAGTTTTATCCTAATTATGAATTGCTTATTTGTTTTACATGAATTGCAAATCTCTAGATTGAGAAATTGGATGTTTGTGATGATATTTACATGTTCATATTTTGGTGTTAGATCTCTTTGTAATTCAAATTTCATGATCAAGAGATATGTTGTTTGGATAATTTGAATACGAATAAATGGATTCATGGAATTTTAGAGATAGGATTTCATGAATTTATGTAGTAGATATGGTGCTTCAATTAATGCAAATTTGAGTGTTGTAAATTGTTCGAGAGAAAATTTACTTATGTTTAGATTTTGAATTGCTCGAGAGAGAATTCGATTGATGTTTACCCTTTACAATACAACAAATTTGATAGTCTTATCATTTCATGATTACATAGAATTGAGTTAATGAATGAGTATTTTCATGTAATTGCTCATAAGCTTTCGGCTTTTTATCATCTTTAATCCTTCAATGTTTATTTATCCAAATAGTCATAGTTAGGTTAATTTAGATTAGAAATCAATTTTAATTATAGGTATGATAATAGAGTGAGGGTGAGTACGAGTACTTGAAAGGACCCTGAGGAATACGACACGAGATGTAGATTTCTCCTATACTTTGATTGATAGGTGTACTTGCCTGAAAGTTAATTCAATCTAGCTTATGCCCATCTACATAGTTTATACTAGAGTGTAGAATGAATCTGAAAGAGCAGCTAGATCTGATATACTCTATAGGGGGGTGAATAAAGTATATGGTGCTTTGAAACTTTTTACAACAATTGTTGTAAAATGTGTGAGCAGGGAAGCAATAATAAATCTAATCACATCACTAAGTTAAACAAACACTAAGCACAGAAAAATCAAGGCCAGAAACAAAAAAGAAAGCAAGCAAAACCAGAAGACACAAGGAAATATAGTGGTTCCCCTAAACTTGGGTATATCCACTCTTCTACCACCCTAGGTAGGAATCCACTGCAGGATGAGTTGATCAGGTGTCCTGGGCACCAATGAGCTTTTTATAAGGTGCTCAAAAACCAAAGCAGATTTTTTGATCAGGTGTCTTGCCACCAATGAGCTTTTGACAAGGTGCTCAAAAACCAAGCTCAAACTTTTGAAGGGAGTTTGAGAAACCCTTTACAGAGTGGGGGTGAGAGAGTGATGACAGTCTTCTCTTTCTCAAACAACTGAGAAGACTATGTGGATTGATGTCAAAGCTCCCCATGAATCCTTGAGATCTTCAGGAAGAAAAAGCTTTGCTAAGGGTGATAGGCCTTCAAAGATTGAACTCCAGCAATAGATGATTTCAGCAATAGCTGAAATGTTGAATGTCTGGAGTCTTGAAAATATGTTGGCCTTGAACACTTTGAAAACTAAAGAGATCTGAAGATTTGAAAAAGCTTGATCTCCTTGGATGTGTGTTCTTCAGAATTCTTTGGGACAGAAGAATTTTGAATGAGTCTCTGTAATCTGTATTCTCTCTCTGTATTGTGTGTGTTCTTTGAGAGATTCAAAAATTCTGTCTTTTATTCTCTGGTACAGAATAGAATAACATTCTCTATCAAGAATAGCCGTTGGCCTGCATTAATTGCATCCTTAATTGGATAATCTCTTCTGGAGGAAAGTCCATAGATATATTCCTTGAAAAATCCCTTGAAACTTGGTCCAGAAATGAATGAAAACGGCTAGGAAATCTCTGAATTAATTGTAGAATAACTCCTAACTGATTTGAATTTGAACTTAGAAACATCTTGGAAGTTATCTGAAATCTTCGAACTGAGCTCTGCTATCGTCGAGCTGAGCTCAGCGATCTGGAAATAAACAGCAGCAAAATGTCGTCTATCTGAGCTCAAAGATCGTCGAACTAAGCTCAGAGATAAAGATCCAAAGCAGAGTCAAAATCGTCGACCTGAGCTCACCGATCGTCGAATGGAGTTCGACGATATAATGAAGTTGAGCTCAGCGATCGTCGAATGGAGTTCGACGATCTTGTCGAAGTTGAGCTCGATGATCGTCGATCAGAGTTCGAGGAATCGTCGTGCTGAGCTCGACGATCAGACTTAGTCTCCAAAAAGAGAATACTAGTCTTCAGGGCAGCTTCCAAACCTAGACTTCTAACCCTTAGACTCAATTATAATTGATCTATTGAGCTATACAGGAGGTCAAGCAAAGGTTCCTAGAGACATAGTGATCCTGACCCAAATTAGTAATAGGGTGTTCCAACAATCTCCCCATATTTGGGTTAGGATTACTATTTACAGACTTTGGAAAAATTTAAATAACAACATACAATCAGTAAAACATAAAAACAACAGCTAGACAAAGCAGAATCACAGAGATATATATCATCCAGATAGTAATCAGAAATCACAGAAACAGTCACCTTACAATATCATTTCTTCTCTTTGCCTTTAACAAGTTTAATTTCTCTGTTTGGATTGAGGGCTTCCTTGTTGGATCTGGTATCATCTGCTGCACCCAAATAAGTTTGCTTTTTAGGCCTGGGAACCACAGCTTCAGGGTGTAATTCCATGTATCTGTCAGCATCAAAGTATTTACTTGAAGCATATCTCTCTAGTTCTTTTTGTCTCTGTTCAGACATAGTAGAAATGTTGGAAGAATCTATTCCTTGTTCTCTGGCCTTCTTAATTTGGTCCAGTGCAGCTAATTCCTTTAACCTGGCAGTCCAAGCAGCTGGATTATTTTCAGGGTCCTCAAAAGGTACAGGTGGCTCATACCTGTTAGAGGGATTGTCTTGAGGAGGCCTGGCAGACACAGTCTCTTTCAGGTTATAAGGGAAAGGACCAGAAGTTGTATCAGAAGAACTATGTCCTCCCCTAGAATATGGGTGCTTCCTGGAGTACTCTTTGGAATATACTTGAATATCTCTTTGAGTTCCTCTATATCCTCCTCTCCTAGAATGTGAACCCCTGGATTGGCTTTCCCTATGGTAAGATCTGGCATGAGGTTGATAGGTAGCCTGACTTCTGGTTGGGGGTTGACTTGCAGAGCTTCCACCTGCACCTACATCAGGAGGAGGATGAGAGTGCTGGAATTGGGATGAACCCTTCTCATATTTTCTCTTTTTCTTCATTGCTTTCAGCTGATTTTTAGAGTATTGCATCCAGTGTTCAGTGATTGGGCAGTTATGCAGAATGTAATATGGGATATCATTGTTATCTTTAACTTTAGCAGGAGGTACCCTTTTCATTTCTTTGCTCCTTGCCTTCCTTTTCCTGGCAATGGTAGCAGAAGAGTCATCAGAGTCTGTTTTAAATTCATCAGATTCAGAACTCTGGTCATCATAGAGAGCATCTATTTTCTTCATCAAGTCCTTTTTGAGCTGAACAGAAGTAGATGAGGCAGAAGTTGAAACAGCAGCAGCAGGTGTTGAGATGGTAACAGCAGGGACAGCAGCAGATGGAGAAGGTGAAGCAGAAACAATAACAGCAGCAGCAGTAGACTCTGGACAGGTGACAACAGCAGCAACTTCACTAACAACAGTAGAGAGAGCAGATTCACTATCAGCAATAAAAGCAGAGGGAATATCATCAAGGACTGCAGAAGGCTCAAATTCAGTGGCCTCTGACATCAGAATGTCCTTGGAAGATGGTTCATCAAAAACAGTAGGAACTTCAGCAGCAGTATCAATATTCTCAGGAGTAGCAGTAACAACAATCCTTTCTTCAGAAGAAGCAGCAGCAATTACTGAATTTACAAAGGAGGTGATCATGCTAGGGTCACAGTAAGAAAAAGGCACAAGTGCCTTGGATAAATCTTCTGGAGGCTGGACAGCATGGACCTCTGGCAGACAGCTAAAGAAAGTAGAATCAAAAGCTGATAGCAAAGACATGAGGTCTATTGCAAGGACTGCAGTTGAAATCTGACTTTGTACTTGAGGCACAGCAACAGCAACAGGAGGAGCAGCAGAAGAAGCAGAACTAACAGCAGCAGCAGACAGAGAGCTTGCAGAAATAGCAGCAGTAGCAGCAACAACAACAAGAAGATTCTCTTCATATGGCATCTCCCCCTGCCTAGATGCAGACATGTCTGGATCAAGGCACACTGCTGTAGGTGCTGCCTGAGGGAGGAGGGAAGAGAGCCTGCCAGAAAGGGCTGCCACTGACAGGTGTAGAGGAGCCAAGGAGGTCTCCAACAATAGAGAGAGCCTGGGGGCAAGCAGCTTATACAACCTGTCAGCAAGGGCTGAGAGGTCTACTTGCCCAAGAGCTGGAGCAGAGGTAGAAGGTATGGAAACAGCTGAAGGTTCTGGAAGTGGAGAGCTGGAGAATTGTGGAAGGGATCGCTGAGGTGTTGGCAAGGTGGATATGGAGGATAGGAGAATGGAGATGGATGGGGTGAATGTTGGTTGATCAATGATCTGGTGTAGGAGGTCTTGAAATGAAGTGGAGGAGGAAGGTAGTTCAGGAGGAGATGATGGGGAATCATCCATAAAGGAATCATCAAGTAGGGTGAAGGATGGATGAGAGGGTGAGGAGGTGACATCAGGTGGAGGGTAGGAGAATAGTGGGTGGAATTGGTCTGCTGGTGGAGGTAGAATAGGTTCTGGAGAAGGTGTTGATGTTGGAGATGGGCTGGATATGATAATGGTGGAGGGAGCTGGAATGGTGGATGGTATGGGAAGGGATGGAATTGGAGGAGGAGGAGAGGCAATAGCAGCAGCCAGGTCATCTGCAGGGGCAGAGACCTGTGGAGGAGTGACTCTTAGAGTCCTTGTGCCTGAAGGAGCACTGGAGGAGGGCCTGCTAGGCTTGCTTATTTGTCTGTCCCACTTTCCAAAGAGGGCACAAGACAATCTCTTGGAGGCATTGATATGAACTCCAGAGGAGACCAGCAAGGCAGGGCACCTGTGCTGCAGAAACACTCCAATAATTCTCCCAAAATTAACAAAACTTTTGTTGATTTTCTTTTTGAGGAGGTCAAAGAAAACCTCTACCCAATTCAGATTCTTCTTGTCCACAAGAGCTCCCATGAGGCAGAGCTGATATCCTGATATTGTATCATGGGCAGAGTGCTTTGCCAGTAGCACTTTCCCAACCACATCTGCCATGAACCTGTATTCAACAGACAGGTTCCTTTTGAATAGCTTGCTAGGGTTTCCCTCTGGATGACCCATCCTGGCAAGCAGTTCAGAATATTCTTCTCCAGATAACTCAGCAGAATCTTCTCCATTTCTCAATTCAAAAACTTCTGAAAGAATGGTTGGGGTCAAGGGTACCTGATTTCCAGAAATAGACCCAACAATGGTGTTGTTATCTTGATTATGGGCAGTATAAACCCACTCCTTGATCTCATCAGAAGCCAGCTTGATCCTGGTGGTCATTATTGCTGTCAGATTCTGGTCCTTGAACAAACCCAGTATATCTTGAAAAATTTGGTCAGTCGTGCTGAAGGATTCTATATCAATATCAAAACCGGCATCAAACTTCATTGCAGCAAGAACAGCAACTGACACAGCCATGTGTACCTGCAGAAATTCAACAAACAAAACGACCAAGTGTAGAACTGTTTGGAGGGAAAGAAAATTCTTGCAGAGAAATCGAAAGCGCAAAAGAGAACGACGGCGAAAAATGAGATTTATATTAGGGTTCGACGCAGAATTGGAAAGATCGTTGAACTCAGTTCGACGATCGAGGCTACTAAAGGAATCTGAAGAGTCTTCAATATCGTCGATCTCCGTTCGACGATATTGGAGAGCGTCGAGCTCCGTTCGACGATCGTTCAGAGAACATAATCGTCGAGCACCGTTCGAGGATCGTTGACCGGAAGAGATAATTCATACTATCTGATAGACGCTGAACTCAGTTCGACGATTTTTGGAAATCGTCGATCTCCGTTCGACGATCTTGGGGAAAATCGTCGAGCGCAGTGCATAGATCAGAAAAATTCTTGACACTAAGAAAAATCAGAATGTTTGCCTAGTCTTGGTCAATTTTTAAGCTTTCAAAATCTTGGATATTATTTAAGACTTCCTCCATCTAACATTCCTAACTGATTTAGGAAGAAGGTATGTTTCTTTTCATCCAATGGCTTGGTGAAAATATCTCCCCTTTGTAAATCAGTTGGGATATATTGTAATTCAATTTTATTCTTTTCAATATTATCCCTTAAGAAATGATGCCTAATCTCTATGTGTTTTGTCCTATTATGGAAGACTGGATTTTGAGCTATGGAAATAGCACTTGTGTTGTCACAAAATATTTTAGACTTCTCTAAGTTGTAACCATAGTCTAGGAGTTGGTTTTGAATCCATAAGATTTGTGAACAACAACTGCCTGCAGCCATATATTCAGCTTCAACAGTTGAAGTTGACACAGATGTTTGTTTCTTACAAAACCAAGAGACAAGCCTGTCACCAAGGAACTGACAAGTTCCACTGGTGCTTTTCCTGTCAATTCTGCATCCTGCATAATCAGCATCTGAGAATCCAGTTAAATCAAATGCTGAATCTTTTGGATACCAGAGACCTAGATTTGAACAACTTTTAACATACCTGAGAATCCTCTTTACTAATGTTAGGTTTGACTCTCTAGGGCTTACTTGGAACCTAGCACATATACATGTAGCAAACATTATATCTGGTCTACTAGTTGTAAGATACAATAAAGAGCCAATCATTTCTCTATATGTGGTCTGATCAACAGGTTTCCCATGTTCATCAGCATCCAATACAACATTAGTAGTCATGGGTGTTTTCATACAAGATGCTTCAGACATACCAAATTTCTTAACCAGTTTATTTGCATAATTGGTTTGGGAAATAAAGATGCCTTCAGCATGTTGCTTGACTTGCAATCCTAGGAAGAAGGATAGCTCACCCATGCTACTCATCTCAAATTTAGAATGCATCAGGTTAGAAAACCTTCTGCACAATTTGGAGTCAGTAGAGCCAAAAATAATGTCGTCTACATAAATTTGTACTAGTAGGGTATGGGACTTATGGGTTCTAATGAAAAGAGTTTGGTCTACTCTACCCCTTATAAAACCATTTTCTAAGAGAAAGCATGCTAGGGTCTCATACCATGCTCTAGGAGCTTGCTTGAGACCATATAATGCTTTGTTCAGTCTTAAAACATAATCAGGAAAAGTTGGAGAGATAAAACCTGGAGGTTGTCTGACATAAACTTCCTCTTTGATGTCTCCATTCAAGAAAGCACTTTTGACATCCATCTGATATACTTTGAAGCCTTTATGAGCTGCATAGGCTAGAAATATTCTGATGGCTTCTAATCTTGCAACTGGTGCAAAGGTCTGGTCGTAGTCGATTCCTTCTTCTTGAGAGTATCCCTAAGCAACTAGTCTTGCCTTGTTCCTTATAATTACTCCTTGATCATCCAATTTGTTTCTGAATACCCATTTTGTTCCAACAATGGAGTGATCCTTGGGCTTTGGCACTAGTTCCCATACTTTGTTCCTCTCAAATTGATACAACTCCTCTTGCATTGCAATGATCCAGCGTGGATCTTGCTCTGCATCTTGAATGGTCTGAGGTTCAATTTGAGATAGGAAGCAGGTGTGCAACAGGTTTTGGTTGACCTAATTTCTGGTTTGCACACCAGCTGAGATTTCTCCAATTATTTGGGAAATTGGATGGTCTCTTGATGTTACTAAATCAACAGGGGGTGTTGATTGTTCACCAACCTGTGCTGTTGTTTCCTCTTGTGGTACAACAACTGGCTCTTCAAGTTGTTCTTCATTATGTTGAGCATTCCCTTCATCTTCACTGCTTTCATCCTCTTGAGTAACCTGTAACTTGTTCAAGTCTTCAACTAGAGAATGTTCCTGCAAAGGTTCTATGGTAGAAAAATTCTTCTCCTTGAAAGACATGTTAGTTTCATCAAAAGAAATGTGAACAGATTCCTCAATTTTCAAAGGTGATTTGTTATAGACCCTATAGGCCTTGCTGATCATGGAGTATCCCAGAAACACTCCTTCATCAGCTTTGACTTGAAATTTTGCTAAATATTTCTTGTCATTATTGTGAATGTAGCAAATACAACCAAAGACTCTAAAATAGTCAACTTTAGGTTTCTTCCCTTTGAGTAGTTCATAGGGAGTCTTTCCCTTTAGTTTATGTATCAGACTTCTGTTCAGCACATAGTTGGAGGTGTTCACTGCCTCTGCCCAAAAAGGATAGAGGTAGATGAGCATCTGACAACAATGTAATGACAGATTCAATAAGGGTTCTATTTTTCCTTTCAGCTACCCCATTTTGTTGAGGAGTTCTAGGAGCTGAGAAAGTGTGCCTGATCCCTTCACTCTGACAGAACTCTTGCATAAGAAGAGAATCAAACTCTGTCCCATGATCACTTCTGATCAGGGCAATGTGAGTATTGAACTCAATCTGTATACATTTGAGAAACTCTGTCAGACACTTAAAGTTATCAGACTTCTTCCTTAGAAAGAACACCCAAGTAAATCTAGAGAAGTCATCTACAACTACTAAAGTGTAGGATTTCCCTCCTAGGCTTTGTACTGTGATGGGTCCAAAAAGATCCATGTGTAACAGATACAATATCCTAGGTGAATAACTCTTATTAAGTGATTTAAAGCTGTTTTTAGTTATCTTGCCTAATTGACAAGCCCTACAGAGTCCTTCCTTCTTGTAGGTGCCAGAAGGTAGTCCTCTAACAAGGTTGTCCTTGGATAGCCTAGCAATAGTTCTAAGGTTTAGGTGTTCTAATCTTTTATGCCATAAAATATTTGGTCTACAGACAGAGTTAAACAAGCAGATATCTACATTAGTTGAAAGAAAATCTACTAGATAAATGTTACCTTTCCTTTTACCTGTCAACACAGTTGTGTTGTCCTCTGACTTAATTTTGCATAAGGCTTTGCTGAAGGTCACCTGGTAGCCTTCATCACACAGCTGACTGATGCTAATTAGGTTGTGCTTCAGTCCTTCCACATAAGATACCTTCTTGAAAGTTACTGAACCAATCTAGATTGCACCATATCCTTTAGTCTGTCCAAAGTTTGAATCACCAAAGATAACTTTGGGTCCAAGCTTGGCCCTGAAGGATGTGAGGTTGTCCTTGTTCCCTGTCATGTGCTTAGAGCACCCACTATCCAAATACCATTGCTGGTTAGATGTTGGATAGGTTTTCACCTGTACATAAGACAATTCATTTGTTTTTGACCCAGTTTACCTTGGGCCTAGGTTGATAACCTTTAAATTCTGAAATGAAGACATCCCTGGTTGACTCTTATATCCTTCAGGATGATATCTCCTTGGAGGTATAATCCATTCAGTATAAGGGTTAAAGATTTGGGATGAAGGACCCTTAGGATTCAATTTTGATTTGCCTTTGAAAAATTTTCCAGAGCTCTGACCTCTGTTCGATCTTGGAGCTGCGTTCGACGATCTTGGGTCAGATCATCGAGCTCCGTTCGACGGTCGACTATGGCTGAGGTCAGGTATTTGAGATCGTCGACCTGCGTTCGATGACTTTGGCTGAGATCGTCGATCTGCGTTCGACGATTTTGCCTGAGATCGTCGAGCTGGGTTCGGCGATCGTCGATCTTCATTCGGCGATCGTCGATCTCCGTTCGACGATTTCTGCTGGGACTTAATTTTCTGAGGCAGATCAGAATTTTTTCTAGCAACCTCTACAACTCCCTTTCCCTTGTCAGAAATGAATTTGATGGGAGTTGTTAGGACTATAGGTTGGCTGGATGAAGCACCCAAACCCAGTGTACTGTTGAATCTAGAGTTCACTGTGCTTGTGATGTCCATCAGCTTGATGCTTCTCCCATTGAGGGATTCTTCAAGCTTCTTGGCCTCAGAGAGCTTACTTTTCAATGTAGCTATCTATTCCCTACAGCTCTCCAACTCCTGAGAGAGTTTGAGGTTTTCTGACTTTAAAGTATTGTGTTCAGATAATTGATTTCTGAGAGAGATAATCTCTTTCTCAGACTTTAGCAGGTCTAAACACAGTGCTTTAAATTAGAATTTAAAATCTTCTGAACTAAAATCAAAAGAACCAATTACCTGATCTTCTTCAGGTTGAGTCTCTGAGTCTGACTCTAACTCCTCTTCCTCTGAATTGTGCTGTGAGGCATTGATTGCCATCATGCAGAACTCCTTTTCTTCTGCATCATCCTCATCATCACTGGAGCTGGATGAGGCTTCTGACTCTTCTTCTGTCTCACTCCAGGATTCAGCAACAAACCCTTTTCTTGTATGCTTGTTTTTGCTTGAAGAAGGTTTGTCATTGCCATTCCTTTTGGAGTCCTTCTCCTTTCTTCTTTCTTTCCTGTCCCTTCTGTCCTTGTTCTTGTTCTCTGGACAGTCAGGAACTATGTACCCTGGTTTCCTGCAACCAAAGCAAATAATGTCTTTATTATTACTAATGGACTTGTCATACCTTGGCTTATCCTGCTCCTTGTATGATCTTCTTCTGAAGTCCTTTCTGGCCATCTTGTAAAATCTTTTGGCCAGCAAACTGAGTAGTTCATCATTGCCTGTAGCTTTATCTTCAGGCAGATCCTCAGTTGCCTTAAATGCTATGGTCTTCTCTTTTCTTGTGGCTGGTGAAGCAGCCTTCTGTTCTTCCTCTCTATTCTTGATGAGTAGCTCATAAGATTTGAGCTTACCCAACAGAGCTTCAGTAGTGATCTCATTCAGACTTCTGGCATCCTTAATTGACCAGATTCTTGAATCCCAAGTGCTGGGGAAGCACATTAGGATCTTATCATTAAGTTCTGTTAGAGAGATCTCTTTGTCCAATGTCCTGAGTTCACTGACAATTAGACTTAGTCTGTTGTACATGTCTCCCACTGACTCAGTCTCTCCCTTCTTGAAATTCTCATATTGAGAGATGAGGTGGGATCTTCTATCCTTTCTCTCATCAGCTGAGCGTGAGACTATTTCTGAGAGCTTGTCCCAGATTTCCTTGGCTGAATTACATTCAGCTACCTTTTAAAATATGTCATCAGACATTGTCTGAGCTAGGATGTTCATAGCCTTGGCATCAGCTACCTTCCATTTCTTGATATCAACATCTGTTCCTGATGGAGGTGGAACAACATTTGTACTTGTGTTCTCTGGGGGTCTTGGACACACTGTCAAAACAGAATTAAAGATATCTTCGTCAATAGAATTCATGTAAAGTCTAATCCTTGCTTTCCAGAGTGCAAACTTGGATAGATTGCACACTGGAGGTCTGGTGCTAGCATAATCTTTGTTTTGGGCCATGATTTGTGAAAACAAAATCTAATAATAAAATACTAAAGAAAAACAGATCTAGTTTGCGATCTTTGGGTTCAGGTGTTAGCCTGTACAACCAATCAGGTATGGTATGTTTAACCAACCTCCCTCTGATACCAATTGAAAGAGCAGCTAGATCTGATATACTCTAGAGAGGGGTGAATAGAGTATATGGTGCTTTGAAACTTTTTACAACAATTGTTGTAAAATGTGTGAGCAGGGAAGCAATAATAAATCTAATCACAACACTAAGTTAAACAAACACTAAGCACAGAAAAATCAACGCCAGAAACAAAAATGAAAGCAAGCAAAACCAGAAGACATAAGGAAATATAGTGGTTCCCCTAAACTTGGGTACATCCACTCTTCTACCACCCTAGGTAGGAATCCACTGCAGGATGAGTTGATCAGGTGTCCTGGGCACCAATGAGCTTTTGATAAGGTGCTCAAAAACCAAAGCAGATTTTTTGATCAGGTGTCTTGCCACCAATGAGCTTTTGACAAGGTGCTCAAAAACCAAGCTCAAACTTTTGAAGGGAGTTTGAGAAACCCTTTACAGAGTGGGGGTGAGAGAGTGATGGCAGTCTTCTCTTTCTCAAACAACTGAGAAGACTATGTGGATTGATGTCAAAGCTCCCCCTGAATCCTTGAGATCTTCAGGAAGAAAAAACTTTGCTGAGGGTGATAGGCCTTCAAAGATTGAACTCCAGCAATAGATGATTTCAGCAATAGCTGAAATGTTGAATGTCTGGAGTCTTGAAAATATGTTGGCCTTGAACACTTTGAAAACTAAAGAGATCTGAAGATTTGAAAAAGCTTGATCTCCTTGGATGTGTGTTCTTCAGAATTCTTTGGGACAGAAGAATTTTGAATGAGTCTCTGTAATATGTATTCTCTCTCTGTATTGTGTGTGTTCTTTGAGAGATTCAAAAATTCTGTCTTTTATTCTCTGGTACAGAATAGAATAACATTCTCTGTCAAGAATAGTCGTTGGCCTGCATTAATTGCATCCTTAATTGCATAATCTCTTCTGGAGGAAAGTCCACAGATATATTCCTTGAAAAATCCCTTGAAACTTGGTCCAGAAATGAATGAAAATGGCTAGGAAATCTTTGAATTAATTGCAGAATAACTCCTAACTGATTTGAATTTGAACTTAGGAACATCCTGGAAGTTATCTGAAATCGTCGAACTGAGCTCTGCTATCGTCGAGCTGAGCTCAGCGATCTGGAAATAAACAGCAGCAAAATGTCGTCGATCTGAGCTCAAAGATCGTCGAACTGAGTTCAGAGATAAAGATCCAAAGCAGAGTCAAAATCATCGACCTGAGCTCACCGATCGTCGAATGGAGTTCGACGATATAATGAAGTTGAGCTCAGCAATTGTCGAATGGAGTTCGACGATCTTGTCGAAGTTGAGCTAGACGATCGTCGATCGGAGTTCGACGAATCATCGTGCTGAGCTCGACGATCAGACTTAGTCTCTAGACAGAGAATCCTGGTCTTCAGTGTAGCTTCCAAACCTAGACTTCTAACCCTTAGACTCAATTCTAATTGACCTATTGAGCTATACAGGAGGTCAAGCAAAGGTTCCTAGAGACATAGTGATCCTGACCCAAATTAGTAATAGGGTGTTCCAATAGAATCCGCATCAAGTTATTACTTGTTAGCAAAAGAATTCATCAAGTTTTTAGTGCCGTTGCCAGGGAGTCGATTTCAATATTTTGAAAGCCTAAATTTTATTAATCTACCAATGTTAGTTTATTAATATATATATATATTTGTAAATTAGTTTATGGAATAATTATATCGCTTAATCTCTATTTTGTAGTTGTTAGTCTATGACCCGGGGCAGAAATTCTGTGCTAGCACCATTTCATACTGACCCAGAGCGAATTATTCATAACACTAACCAAAGGGATGTGGGAGTTAATACCACAGACATTTCAAATGAACTATTAGAAGAAGAAATAGTTAACCAAGGAGAGAATCATCCGGAAAATTTGGACACCATGGACAACCATAATGAGCAAACTATGTCTGACTTTGCTAGACCTAATCTCCAAGGAACTGAGTCAAGCATCGTTAGACCACCAATAGTCACCAATAGCTTCAAATTGAAGCCTAGTGTTATACAGATGGTTCAACAATATGTCCAGTATGATGGCCTGCAAGATGAGGATCCTAACACCCACTTGGCTGGATTAATGGAGATATGTGACACATTCAAGATCAATGGTGTTTTCAACGATGCCTTTTGATTGAGATTGTTTCCATTCTCGTTAAGGCATAAGGCGAAGCAGTGGTTGAATTCATTACCTAGAGGGTCGATTACTACTTGCGATATGATGGTTGAGAAGTTTTTGATGAAGTATTTCCCACCGACAAAGACTGCAAAGCTAAGGAATGACATCTCTACGTTTATGCAAATGGAATCTGAATCATTGTATGACACATGGGAACGATTCAAGGACTTTTAAGGAGATGTCCCCACCATGCTCTACCTTCTTGGATTCAGATTCAGGCCTTCTATAATGGTCTCAATCCGGCCACTAAATAGATGATTGATGTGGCCAGTGGAGGCACTTTGAATAACAAGACACCTGGGGCGTATCAGCAGTTGATAGAAGATATGGCTATGAACAACTATCGATGGACTACCGTAAGACAAAATCCTAGCAAGCCTGCAGGAATTTTAGAAGTGGATGTTGTCACCGCCTTAGCCATTCAAGTGGAGAAGCTTCAACAAAAGATGGAAAACCTTGCCTTAGCATCACCCTCTATGCCACCTCAATAATGGGACCCTTCATGTAATGGAATGCCTAGTTGTGAACCTTTAGTACAAGAGCATGTTGACTATATGGGCAACAATATTAGACCTCCTTTCAACCAAGCAAACAACCCATATAGTTCTACATACAATCCTGGATGGAGGAACCACCCCAATTTCTCATGGGGAGGACAAGGTAATCATGTGAATCAACCTATTTTTGGACAACCACCACAACTGCAACCAAGGAAACCTATATTGGAAGATGTGCTCACCAATTTCATGCAAACTGCCGATGTAGCCTTCCAGAATCAAGAGGGCTCGATTCGGAATTTGGAGAATCAGATTAGACAGCTTGCGAGGATGGTTTCTGAAAGGCGGCAAGGAACACTTCCGGGAAATACTGAGAGAAATCCTAGGTAGCATGCAAAATCCATTCAATTGAGGAGCGGAAAGGAGTTACAAGACCCAAGGATTACGAAGGAAGCACCCCAAGTGGAGTCTAGCGGCGAAGGACCGAGCAAGATGAACATGCAGCTGATGGAGTATCAACAAGCAGTACCATACCCAACAAAGCTTAACAAGGAGCGCATGGATGCGCAGTATGGTAAATTTTTATCTATGTTTAAACAATTACATGTCAATTTACCTTTTTTTGAAATTATTCAAATGCCTAAGTATGCTAAATTTCTGAAGGATTTAATTTCTAATAAAAGGAAAATAGAGGAATTATCTTTAGTAACACTTTGTGAAGAATTTTCTGCTATTTTGCAAAATAAATTATCACAAAAACTTAAGAATCCCAGTTCATTTTCAATTCCATATTTAATCTGTGATTTGCACGTAAATAAAGCTTTAATGGATTTAGGAGCTAGTATTATTTTAATGCCATATAAACTATATTTGAAATTAGGTCTAGGAGAACTTAGCCTAACTAAAATAAGTATTCAACTAGCAGATCGATCGGTTAAGTATCCTAGAGGAATAGTGGAGGATGTATTGGTTAAGGTAGATACGTTTATTTTTCCTGCTAATTTTGTTATTCTAGATATGAATGAAAATATCGAAGTACCACTTATATTAGGTCGTCTATTTTAGCCACTTCTAGAGCTATTATTGATGTTTTTGATGGTAAATTAGTTTTGCGAGTAGGGAAAGATGAAGTCACTTTTCAAATTGGCAATACTATGAAACAATCTTTAGATAATGATGATTATTGCTATTTGTCTCTTGGTGTTGATAATTTTATGACTTCTATGCATTCCAATTTTTATTATAGAGATCCTTTAGAAATTTGCATTACTAACTGTTATCTAGAAGAAGAAAAAAATAAATATATTATTTAACATTTATTTTTTCTAGATCATAGTGTTGCGATGAATAGAACGACTGAATATAGTTTGATTACTCAAAGAGATCATGAAGCTCTTAAGAATAATACTAAGAATCCACCAATAGTAAAACTAAAAAAATTACCGGATCATCTTGAGTTGCATTCTTAGGAACTAATTCTTCTTACCCAGTTATTATCTCTTTTACTCTTTCTAATACTGAAAAAGATAAATTAATAACCGTACTGAAGAAATGTAAAGGTGCAATAGCATGGCAAATATCTGATATAAAGGGTATTAATCCTAGTTTTTGCACTCACAAAATCCTTTTGGAAGAAAACTATAAATCTTTAATTCAACCGCAACGTAGGCTAAACCCGAATATGAAAGAGGTAGTTAAGGAGGAGATTGTTAAGTTATTAGATGCTGGTATTATATATCCTATTTCAGATAGTTCATGGGTTAGTCCTATACAAGTCGTTCCTAAGAAGGGCGGTCTAACAGTGGTAGCTAATGATAAGAATGAGTTAATCCCTACGCAAACGGTAACAAGTTGGCGTGTCCTTATTGACTATATGAAGTTAAACGATGCCACTAGGAAGGACCATTTCCCTCTCCCTTTCATTGACCAAATATTAGAATGTTTGTCAGGACATTCTTATTATTGTTTTCTAGATGGACTTTTTGGATACTTTCAAATTCCTATAGCACCAGAAGATGAGGAGAAAACAACATTCACCTTCTCATTTGGTACCTTTGCCTATAGACGTATGCCTTTTAGGTTATGTAATACACCCGCCACATTTCAAAGGTGCATGTTAGCCATATTTAACGAATATGTTGAAGATATCACGAAAGTGTTTATGGATGACTTCTCTATTTTTGGCGACTCGTTTGATATATGTTTGAATAATTTAGAGAAAGTTCTTAGGAGATGTGAGGAGACTAACCTAGCGCTTAGTTGGGAGAAGTGTCATTTCATGGTCAAAGAAGGGTTAGTTCTTGGCCATAAAATCTCAAGCCAAGGAATCCAAGTAGATAGAGCGAAAATTGAGACCATAGAAAAGTTACCACCACCAACCTCCGTTAAGGCAGTGAGAAGTTTCTTAGGACATGCAGGATTTTATCGCCGATTTATTAAGGATTTCTCTAAAATAGCTAAACCACTTACCAGGCTGTTAGAAAAAGACACACCTTTTTTTTTTGAACAAGAGTGTCTATATGTCTTTGAGTTCTTAAAACAAATGTTAATTAATTCTCCTATTATGATCGCGCCCGATTTTAGTCATCCATTTGAGATCATGTGTGACGCTAGCAGTTTTGTAGTAGGAGCTGTTTTAGGACAACGCCGAAACAAACACTTTCACCCTATATACTACACTAGCAAAATACTTAATAATGCACAAGAGAATTATACAACTACAAAAAAAGAACTTCTAACAGTGGTATTCGCCTTCGATAAATTTAGATCCTATTTAACTTTGTCTAAGGTGGTAGTATATACCGATCACTCTGCACTAAGATATTTATTAGCCAAGGCGGAAGCCAAGCCTCGTTTAATCCGTTGGGTTCTTTTATTACAAGAATTTGATTTAGAAATTAGGGATAAACGAGGAGCAGAAAACGTAGCGGCAGACCATCTTTCACATCTAGAAAATCTACTACGATCAATGTTAGATGAATCTGAAATTTCTGATACATTTCCTGAGAAATCGCTATTTGCCTTATCTACAAGTATAAATATTGATTATCCATGGTTTGCGGATTATGCAAACTATCTTGTAGCTAAGGTCCTTCCAAAAGAATTTACATATCAGTAGAAAAAACAATTTCTCTGACTTGAAATATTACTTTTGGGAGGACCCCTTTCTTTTTCGGATATGTGCAGATTCCGTTATACGAAGGTGTGTATCAGTGGAGGAAGGTTGGAAAATTTTGGAGCAATGTCATTTAGGCCCTGCCGGTGGTCATTATGGAGCAAATCGCTCTGCAAAAAAGGTTCTTGATTCCGGTTTTTATTTGCCCCTTCTATTCAGGGATGCCCAAAGGTATGTGCTTTTATGTGATTCTTGTCAGAAAGCAGGTAATATTTCTAAATTACATGAAATGCCACAAAAATTTATTCTTGAATGTGAAGTATTCGATGTGTGGGGGAATCATTTTATGGGACCATTTCCAATTTATTTTGGGAATAAATATATTTTAGTAGTTGTAGATTATGTATCGAAGTGGGTTGAAGCTCAATCTTTGCCTACTAATGATGGTAGGGTAGTAGTCCGATTTTTAAATCCTTGTTTGCACTATTTGGCACACCACGTGCACTTATTAGCGATAGGGGTTCACATTTTTGTAATTTACAGCTAGATAAAGTATTAAAAAAATATGGAGTTACACATAGGATAGCCACTCCTTATCATCCACAAACTAGTGGTCAAGTTGAAGTTTCCAATAGAGAGCTTAATAGGATCCTAGAAAAATCTATAGAAGGGAATAGGAAGAAATGAGAACCATGGCCTATGAGAACTCCCAGATTTATAAGGAGAAGACCAAGCTATTTCATGACCGTCACCTTCGCAAACCCAAGACATTCCAAAAAGGTGACCAAGTCATCCTTTTCAATCCCCGTCTTCGTTTATTCACAGGGAAGTTAAGGTCTAAGTGGTCTGAACCCTTCAAGGTTAAATAAGTCTTTCCCTATGGTACCGTCAAACTTACCCACCCTGAGAAGGGAGATTTTAAAGTTAACGGACACCGACTAAAGCCTTATTATGGTGAGCTTCCTAAAGACTTCGCTCGTCAAGAGACCTGCCTCCGTCTGGATTAGGATTACGTAAAATGTAGTAATATTCCTAAGTTATAAATTTTTTAGTATAAGTATAGTTAGGTTTTAAGAAAACATTTTTGTAATAAATTTCACTTAGTAAGAATTCGATAGTCAGAAGAGGACACGGGTAACCACACGCCTGTGTGGGTTGCCGTGCGCTCGACACAATCTCAGGCCCAACAATGTCATTTAAAATCTGGAGTAGGAAGGATTCATCCCGAGAGGCACACAGGTTCATAAAAACCCGTGTGTGTGGCCGTGTCATTGGACACGGGTGGACACACACCGTTGTGCAAGCCCGTATGACTCTATATATGGGTCATCACCTAGCCATTTGCTGCGTCGTGTCGCTGGTCGATGAATTATTTCCCGAGAAGCACATGGGGCGACACCTGACCGTGTTTGGTGCCGTGTCGCTGATCGACGAAATGCTGCCCAACAAGGACACGGTTATCTGCCCACCCGTATCGTAACCCGTGTGATTTTTAATGCGCGGTGCCAGATCAGACACAGGTCAAAACACGGTCGTGTTGTTGACCGTGTCCGCCTGACACGATGCCCTCCCATGATCTTGACCACACGTCCCGAGGCACCCCGGGTTCCACGCGGGTTTAGATTCCCTAACATGGGTGCACACACGGCCGTGTGTGCACCCATGTTCGTCTTCTTTAAATGGAGGTCATGTGCTGTTCATCCTCATCTCCTTGCCCTGGTTTTCAAGTATTAGTCCTGTGCAAGTTTTTGCCTCCAGGTCCGGTTGAGTTTTCTCCTTCAACGTGTGCGGATTCGTGTCCGACATTTGTCTTCTTTCCTCCTAGGTAACATTTCGTTTCCATTTTTATTCATCTTCTTCGTCATCTCCACTATTCTTTCTAAATTCTTATCCACCAATTTAGTTTTTTTTTAAAGAAAATCTTTCTATTTTTCCACAGAACATGTCGTCTGGACGAGCACGAGGCAGTCGCCGTCATCGACCGGAGCTCCATGCCTTGTCAATAGAGAGGCGCGACGCTGCTGCGCCACTAGTGTTCACAGATCTGGCACACGTCGCCCGCTACAACGGCCTACAATCAAAGAAATTTCAAGACATCTGAACAATTGACTGGAGTGTATTAGAAGAAATAAATTTAGCGGGGGATGTTAGAGAGTTAATATATGTAACGGGGTGGGAGCAGTTCTTTGTGATAGAGGAGTTAGGCATTAAGGAACTCACACTCGAGTTCATGTCCTCATTTTACCTAAATCTTAGGCCTAATCTCACTGATTCTACTCACGCGCATGAGGGGGTCATTTCCTTTCGAGTAGGGGGCAGTTTTTATACACATACTCTTCTACAGTTCACCCAATACGTAAGGGTGTATGAGGAATCGTTCCTCTTTACTGCAGCCTATCCCGAGCTCCATTTCGACCTCCCCTCTCGCGACCTATCCGGTAATATCTGGTCCCGTCTTTCTTTTGACACTAGCCCCTATGAGGCCAAGAGATCTAAGGCCTCCAATTTTGATTCTCCCGCCCTCCACTACATTCATCATTTACTGAGTCATACCTTGAGCGGCCGGGGCGAAAGCTCCGGTGTTGTTAGTCGGCAAGACGTGCTATACTTATATATCATGTCGTCTCGTTATCCCATAAACCTTGGTTTTATGCTCGCCCAGTACATCCTTCACCAGGCTGATAACTCCCGAATAGGGTATATTTGCGTAGCAACCTACATTACCCGGCTGGTGAAGAGCATGAGCATTTTCTCGTCGCTACGCCCAATGACGGTGCTCGCGAAGACCGTGCCAATTACGATGGCCAGTCTTCGATCCCTCCGCCTTGTCACCGCCCGTCAGGGCCGGGGAGGCATTATTTATTCTCTTGCGAAGAGTGGATGACATGTACAGGATGACGTTGATGACGAGGTGGATTCGGACCTCAATGAGCCGCAGGTTCCTCCGTACCGTTCTACTTATGATCAGGGAGAGTCTTCTACTGCTCCCCCTCAAGCTTGCTCGTAGTATTCGCGGGAGTTCCGACACTTCTTCTACACCGAGCTCTCACCGCGCTTACAGTATATTGAGGAGGCGTAGATGCGGACCGAGGATATCCTCATTCAGATCAGGGACCACCTAGGGATTGCTCCTCGCACACCGACAGCCCCTGGCCAGCCACACTTCCCCGACGACCAGACCGACCAGCCGCCCTACTTTTGACCTGTATCTGTGTCTTGTAGCATTTCTTTGTATCTGTGTATTGTAGTCTTTCTTTTTATCAGTGTAATTCAGATATTATATATGATATCATGTCAGCTCCTTTTTCATTCATGTGATCTTATATTTTCTTAATAGCAATTTTTTTTATTGGTGAAATTACACTATCTATTCTTTACCTTGCAATGAGGATATTGCAAATTTTTAGTCTGGGGGTGGATGTTCTCCAATTTTATAATTGCTGTGATAGACATGGTTAAAATTGATTCTAATTTTGCTATCATAATACTCAAGTTTGTTATACCCCCCTCAAAAAAACAAAGAAGTGAAATGATTTTTATTACTCCTTTAAGCTCTCATGTATTCATTCATTTGGGATTATAACTATCTAATTTAACTTCACACACTGATTAAACTTAATTGATGTAGACTCATTGTGTAACATCCAATTTCCAACTAGACCCCTAAGGAGCACATTTCTTCTCGAAACTTGACTTGAGGTGAGGTTATTACCAGCTACGGATTCGAGAGCTGGACATTCCGAAGACCGCCTTCAGTAGTAGGTACAGACTGTTTGAGTTTACCGTGATTCCCTTCGGGCTCACAAATGTGCCGTCAGCATTTACAAGCCTCATGAACAGGGTATTCGAGGAGTATTTGGATGTATTTGTCATCGTATTTATTGACGACATCCTCATCTACTCAAGGACGGAGGAGGAGCATACACGACAACTGACCTTGACTCTAGAGAGGCTACAGGAACACCAGCTGTACGCGAAGTTCAGCAAATGCCAGTTTTTGCTAAAGGAGGTGGCCTTCTTAGGTCATATCATCAGCGGTGCTCGGTTGGCAGTAGACCCGACCATGATTCGGGCAGTTCAGTATTGGCCACCGTTGAAGACAGCCACAGATGTACGGAGCTTCCTGGGACTTGTCGGATATTACTGGAAGTTCGTCGAAGGATTCTCCCGGATTGCACTCCCTCTTACATCCCTGGCGAAGAAGGAATCCCCTTTCATTTGGACACAACAGTGCGAGGCGGCCTTTGTGGAGTTGAAGGGTCGGCTTACCTCGGCTCCCATTCTCGCTTTTCCGTCATGAAGGGAGGGATTCCAGGTGTATACGGACACCTCCTACCAGGGGATGGGTGCCGTTCTGATGCAGAACGGGAACGTAATAGCCTACACCTCCCGACAGCTGAAGATACATGAGAAGAAATATCTGGTGCATGATCTGAAGATGGGTGCAGTGATCTTTGCTCTGAAGATTTGGCGATATTACCTCTACGGGGTTCACAGTGAAATCTTCTCCGATCATAAGAATTTGAGATATGTGGACACACAGAAGGAACTCAACATCAGACAGAGACATTGGGTGGAGTTCCTGTCAAAATACCAGTACACCATGCACTACCATCCCGATAAGGCGAACGTGGTGGCAAATGCTCTGAGCCGGAGAGGAGATACCTCAGGGAAGGGACCACAACTGATGTCCCTGGAGCTAGTCCGGTCTTTCATAGATATGCAGATATCCCTAGTATCTGAGAATGATCCAGAGTTGTACATGGAATATCTAGCATCGATGGTTGCCATAGATGATATTCGAGACAGCATCCGGGACGGACAGAAGACAGATACATGGGCAGAGCCGATATTCCAAGCCTTGAAGGAGGGTTCAACGGGAGATTATTCACTGAGAGATGTATTGTTATATTTCAGAGGCAGGGTCTATATACCCGCAGGAGGTCAGATTCGGGAGGACATCATGGCGGAAGCACATTGTAGCAGATATTCTATACAACCAGGGATCACCAAGATGACGACAGACTTGAAGAAGACGATGTTCTGGCCAGGGATGAAGAAGGACATTACATACTTCGTGACACATTGCGAGGCTTGCCAGCTAGTGAAGGCGGAGTGCAGAAACCCCGCAGGATTACTACAGCCACTTTCGGTGCCGGAGTGGAAATTTGAGAACATCGCGATGGATTTCACTCATGGCCTTCCCCGATCACAGACAGGAAATGATTCTGTTTGGGTCATCATCGATCGGCTGACGAAGGTGGCCAGATTCATTCCGATTACAAAAGATGACTCGGTTGGGGTACTAGTGCGGAGATTCGTAGAGCTGTTCATTCATTACCACGGGGTGCCCAGGACGATCGTGTTAGATCGAGATGGTCGGTTCATATCCATGGAGTGGAGATCCGTGCATGCTTAATTAGGCACGCGGCAGACCTTCAGCACAACATTTCATCCCCAGACAGATCGGCAGACTGAACATACCAACCGGACATTGGACGACCTCTTAAGGCTATACATTCTGGATCGAAACGAACCTTGGGAGAAGCTTTTACCACTGGTCGAGTTCTCCTATAACAACAGCTACCCGTCCAGCATAGGGATGACTCCTTATGAAGCCTTATACGGATGGAGATGTAGGACTCCACTTTCATGGATTCAGGACGAGGATCCAAAGGCGTTGGGATTGGATTTTGTCGAAGACACCGAGGCTCAGGTGAGACTGTTACGGGATAGAATGCTGGAAGCGCAGAGCCGACAGGCTAAGTATTACGACACCCGACACCGTCAGGTAGAGTTTCCAGTGGGAGCACGGGTTTTCTTAAAGATCCGGCCCATGCACGGAGTTCCACGGGTGCGCGATCAGAAGTAGAAGCTCAGCCCTAGGTATATGGGCCCTCACAGGATCCTAGAGCGGATCGGACCCCTAGCTTATAGGCTGGAGTTGCCACCGGAACTGGTAGGTTTACACGACGTGTTCCATATATCTTCGCTTAGGAGGGCTCTACTATGCCCGAAGCAGCAGATTTCGACCACAGATGGATCGGTAGCTTCAGACCGGTCAGTTCATTTGGAGCTAGTTAGGATCGATGACAGAGGAGTACGGATCTTGCGTCGCAAGAAGGTTCCGTTAGACAAGGTTCTGTGGAGAAACCACGGCCAGGAGGAGCATTCCTGGGAACCGCAGGACCAGATGTAACGCCCCCGATTTTTCAATGATTTTATTCATTTGGGAAACGTCAGATTTATGACGTCGTGGCATTACTTTTAACGTCGAGTGTTGGATTTGAGTAGTTTTGGACGTGCTCGTCTAGTTTCGTCGCAACCTGAGCGTTTTTGGAGTCCCGGTACGCGATCAAAGTTTTGCGTTTTGTTTTTGTTCGCCGCATATTTTGGCGGTTAATATCTCGGGAATGGCTAGAAGGATTTTGGTTTTGACTTCTCCGTTGTGTCCGTAGCATCAGTTTTCGCCTACGGCGTGAGTTTCGTTAAATTTAGAGCGTTTGAGCCTTTGTTTTGATCTCATAATTCCATGTTCAACTATCTGAACACGATAATTGCTATATTATTGACTGCTTGTTTTGATTCTCGGGAAGCCCTCCCAAAAAGTGTGGGATTTCGTCAAACCAACCTTTTTGAATCATTTTTTCTGGGCGCTGTGTTGAGTTCGACGATCGTCGAGCGGAGCTCGACAATTGTCATTTTTTCTGGGCACTGTGTTAAGTTCGACGATCGTCGAGTGGAGCTTGACGATTATCATTTATTTCTGGGCGCTGTATCGAGGTCGACGATCGTCGAGCAAAGCTCGACGATTGTTTTATTTTATGGGCGCTGTGACGAGTTCGACGATCGTCGAGCGGAGCTCGACGATTGTTTTCTTTGCTGGGCGCTGTTTGAGGTCGACGATCGTCGAGCGGAGCTCAACGATTGTAGCTTATTTTCTTGGCGCTGGCTGGAGGTCGACGATCGTCGTGATGAGCTCGACGAAACGTCAAGCGGAGCTTGCTGTAGGTCTAGTGGATCTTCGTGTTGATTTCGACTATCGGGCCCTTCAAATTGAGTTCGATGATCGGGCCCTGCGTTCTACGTTCGACGATTTTCGAATTAGGTTCGACGATCAGGCCTTGCATTCGACGATTTTCGAACAGACTTCGTTGAGTGGATCCTCCCTTGTACTCGATTAAGTCCTTAGTACTCGAGTAACCCCCTTGTTGTACTCGAGTAAGTGCCCGTGTACTCGAGTAGTTTTCCCGTGTAGTACTCGAGTAAGTCCTTAGTACTCGAGTAATTCCCTTGTTGTACTCGAGTAAGTGCCTTAGTGCTCGAGTAATCCCCGTGATGTACTCGTGTAATTCCCTTAGTACTCGAGTAATCCGTTCCTTCTATCTCGGGAAAACCGGTTCAGCTGAACCCGATTTATTTTATTGTTCTCCCTATAATCACCTTTAGTATAAATATCTTCTTCATCTTCTTCTCTGATTCTTATTCCTCCCGAACCAGAGCGGCGTGAGCGAGAAAGAGGTTGTCTGTCCTTAATTCTTCTGGTGGCTGTTGATAGTGCTCCGGTGCTCGGAATTTCAACTGATCGTAGATCTGGAAAGCACTCGTCAAGAGCTACGCCCTCGTTGTAATTTCTTCCCCATTTCTTGAGATTTCTCGTGAGGGTTTTTCGGCCCTAATCCCCTTTTCGACCATTTTTGTCTAGATTTCAACTCCTCCCGCAGTCTTTTGCCCCGATCTACGACGTGGAGAGGTTCAGAGGACTTTTCCGGTAAAACCAAGGCAAGTGGTGGTTTCCCCTCGTTTCTCTTTGTCTGATCTGATGGTAACGACTATACTTTCATGTTCTTTAAATTTTCAGCGCATGTTCTTCCAAATCATTGTTATGATTTGTCGTTTCAACGATCCTTTGTTGTTGTAAGGTGTTGTCTTGGAAAGCCCGATTTTGTCTGGTTTTGGTTAATTGTTCATGGTGTGTCTTAATGATGGCTATGTATGTTTTAGCTTTCGTTGTTTAGCGCGTTAGAATTTATCTAGGACTGTAAATTGCTCCTAGAGGTTGATCAACCGTGTCTTGAGTTCAGTAATGTCAAGTAGAATCTGTCGAGCCAAATCTCGAGATATTTGTGTTGTGGTTTCTTTGGGTTTCTTGAAAGGGAGTTAGTGGACGATTCCACCTCCCCAGTGGTTGTTACCTTCATTAGTTCCCTGTGGAAGTCTACCTAGTTTTTGTATGTCTGTGGTGTATGGTGGAGAGTATGAGACTCACTCGCAGTTAGACGGATTATATATCCATTTTATTTTTGGGTGGTGTGTTCAAGAGTGACCACCTCGCCCGTTGTTGTTTTTGGGTATTGTGTCCAAGAGTGACCACTTCACCCGTGTTTTTGTGTAGAGTCGACCACAGGTGCCTAATAAAGGTTTTGTATTTTTTCTTTCTGGTGAAATATTCATGTGATCACCTTATAACCATGTGCGTCTGGTGTACCCTTGTGGAACGTGACAGATCACATAGGAATTCTTTTCCTGTTGATGCCCTGTTTTCTTTTGTACTGTACTTCAGTACTTTTGGTCTTGGGTTGGTACCCCTGTTGACCTTTGTTTATTTTGGCTTATTACTTTTCCTACCACCTTTTGTACCTTCTTGCTGAGGTGTTCTGTCTTTGGAATGCCTTAGGTTCAGAGCAGTAGCAGTTAGCAGTGCTGGTTTTGGAGTTTTCTGCCGGCAGTGTTGGCTGTGGTTGTTTCCTCGTCATAGCGAGGTAGTTCGATGTTTGTTTAGTTTTACTAGTTCAGATATACTTTTGTTCATGGGTTCGTGTCAGCTTGTTGGTGCCCACTGAATTGTTAGTTGTTTGATAATTGCTAGCTGCTCGTTTTTTAAATGTGGATGTGGATTACTTGTTCTCTGGGAGGATTTATGCTAGGAGTGCATGTTAGGTATTTTCAACTATAAAATCTACTACTATTACTTCATGCATTGCATAATTTGAAACTCTAACTTGTTATTTTTTTAGCGACCGTAAAAGCTATCTCTCTTACTATAATAAATTTAGAGTCTTGCATAGCAGGAGTTGTCCCTTAGGGACATTTTTACTCATGTAGGATGTTTGAGTTAATCTAATCAAGTATTTTCCACAGTGTATAATATATTTTGATTCGTGGACTAGATGAGCCACTAAGCCGAGGGATACGACTAACTACTACACTTAACTGATTTTCCTTAAAATAACTTAAAAAGAACCTATCTTCATGATTAGTTTGGTGTTTGTCTGAGCGTCCGCAGTTATCCCCTACTGATGTGGCATCATGACGCGCATTTTCCCTTACTCTGATATGTTTTTATGAGGTGAAAATACGGGTTGTGACAGTTGGTATCAGTGGGAGGTTGCTTGACAATTTGTCGGGCAACCATTCCTTGTTGGTATTAGGTGTTTAGCATCATATCATACACACACCGATATGTCATCAACATGTCTTGGCTGAAGCACGAACACTACACTCATAGCATAATATGAAGTATATGGGGGCATATTATGTAGTATGGAATGCATAATATGTGTCTGTATATGAATCCACCATAGGGGCAACATGTGAGGGTTATGTAGTATGGGATGCATAACCTCACCACATGAATTCGACTAGCACATTTCTTTTTTGTTGCATGAGAATGTCATGTAATATGGGATGCAAAACATTTTCATGTGTACGCCGCTCATAACATTTATTGGGGCCTTTTTAGAATGCATAGCACAATCATGCAGAGCATAACATTGCATAAGCATAACATGTCAAGCTAAAGATTTGCGGGATGACATATGTACACACATGATTTTAAATCAAAAAAAGAATAAAGAATACATGCATTCATGTCATAGGCACAAGAGTCAATAGGATGAGAGGATATCATCCTAAGTAGGACATAGCATCATTATAAAATCTCAGAGCAAGTTGCAGCATAAGCAAGTGTCTTTTAAGTATGTTCTGAACTAGTCGTGTGGCTTTATTGTAAGCTAGGATTTTGAAGAGTTGTTCGTTTGCTTTTTAGAAATGTCGCCAAAGCATCCTGCGATGAGGTCGACTCCCCAGTCGGAGGATGAGTCATCAGGTGCTCAAAGTGACGCGATTATCGAGAGTCTGCGTCAGAGCAATGAGGCTCTGTCGAGACAATTGGTTGCGATGCAATCGCAAATTGAGTCTTTGTTGTCTGCCGCTCCCGCGTAGCAACCTTCAGTGCAAGAGCCCGCCTCAGGCCAAGCCATGCCCAATACCCCTGCTCCTCTGGTGCCCCCGATGGCGATACCAGCAGAAATTAATTTCATATCGCACTTCCAGCGGTTGGGACCTCCCACCTTCGACGGGAGTGCTGACTTTATGATTATAGATGATTGGATCATCTCCATCGAGGAGATGTTTTCGTATTCTGGAATTCTAGAAGCACAGAAGGTGATGATTGCAGCCTATCAGTTAAAAGGTCTGGCAAAGATTTGGTGGATTCGGGAAAGAGAGGGTTTGAAGGAAGGCTGTTCTTGGGAATATTTTAAGAAGATGCTGCTGAAGAAGTTTCTACCCTCGGTCGAGCAAGACTGCCTAATGAATAACTTCCTGCATCTAAAGTAGAGACAGCTCACCATGAGCGAGTACGAGATTGAGTTTAGCAAACTGAGTAGGTTTGCTCCTGACTTGGTAGCTTCTGAGGAGGGTAGAGTGAAACGTTTCTTGGGAGTATTAAGAAGCGATGTCCAGCAGTTGGCATGCGCTTACCAAGCTGAAAGTTATGCTGAAGCAATGGAAGCCTCTTTAAAAGTGGAAGCGATTGAAAACGCCAAGAATCGCGATGCTGCGACAAGGAAGGATAAAAGAAAAGTCGTTGAGGATGGTAGCTCCAGGGCATCTGGCCCTTCTTCCAGAAAGAAAAGTAAGGAAGTGTGTAGCTTCTGTGGTCGTCCTGGCCACCCCTACGAAAGGTGCTTCAAGAGGACTGCCACCCTGAAGCAGCAGCAGGTGCACGCCATCCAAGGTGCACCCAAGGGAGATCTTGTGTGCTCATTCTGTGCAAGGAAGGGTCATGACGTGACTCGCTGCTGGATGAAAGAAAGGGTTTGCTTCCAGTGTGGGAAGAAGGGACACCAGAAGTCTTTGTGCCCCCAGGCTCAGTCCCCACTTTAGCCTGCCCCACTTTGAGCTCTGCCACCGCTACAAAACCTGGATAAAGGAAAAGGAAAGCTGAACGTGATGACCAGCGAGGAAGCCCAAACCTCTACGCAAGTGATATCAGGTTAGCCTCAGTTTAATTTATACTTGTTAGTTATCGTTGTTGCCCTAGCTATCGTTCGTTTTGTTATGTATGTTACGGTTTTAGGGGAGTTTAAGGTGCAGAATAGGTGGGCCCGCGTTCTTTTTGATTCGGGTGCCACCCATTCCTTTGTGGCCCGGAGATTTGTTGATAAACATCGCCTGAGTGTGGACCACTTGGGAAGCTCCTTCAATGTCAAGCTCCCTTTCGGTGATTCTGTTATATCTAGCCAAGGAGTTCTGAGATGCCCTATTTATCTTGGAAATTTTCTGGCCTTTGTGGATCTGATGATTTTGGATCTGTCTGATTTTGACGTGATTCTGGGCATGGACTGGCTGTCCAAGTATGATGCGGTCATCCAGTGCAAGGCTAAGAGATTGGATTTCAGAATGGACGACGGACAACCTATGAGCATCTATGGATTTCAGGACAGAGTTTCTCCTGTCATTTCTGCGGTACATGCTTGTTGTGCTATAGAGTCTGGTTGCGAGACGTTTTTGGTTTCTATTCTGCTCTGGAGATAGCTTTTGTTATGCCATGTCTTGAGGATGTCTCGGTGGTGCGAGAGTTTCCAGATGTCTTTCCTGATAGTCTTCCGGGGCTTCCTCCGGAAAGGGATATAGAGTTTGTGATAGACCTCGAGCCAGGTACTCATCCTATTGCTAAAGTACCGTACCGTATGGCTCCGCGTGAGTTGGATGAGTTGAATACTCAGCTCGATGAGTTGCTCAGTTGTGGTTTTAATAGACCAAGTACTTCTCCATGGGGTGCTCCTGTTTTGTTCGTCAAGAAGAAAGATGGATCGATGAGACTTTGCATCGATTATAGGGAATTGAACAAGGTAACCATTAAGAATAGATATCCCCTGCCAAGGATTGATGATCTGTTCGACCAATTGCGTGGTAGCTCAGTATTTTCAAAGATCGATCTTCGCTCAAGCTACCACCAGTTGAGGATTCGTGATGTAGATATTCCCCGAACCGCTTTTCGTTCACGGCATGGACATTATGAGTTTTTGGTGATGTCTTGTGGTTTAACCAATGCACCCTCTGCTTTCATGGATTTGATGAATCGGGTGTTTAAAGATTTCTTGAACCGATTTGTTATTGTGTTCATAGATGACGTCTTGGTGTATTCCTGTAATGTTGAGGAGAATACTCAGCATTTGTGTCTAGTTTTGTCTGTAACATCCCACTTTTCAGTAGGAAAAATTTTTGGGTGACACGGCCTGGGACACGGGCGTGTCCCAGGGCGTGTCCCATCCTACGTCGACAAAAGATGCTCGACGAACTGATAATATCAGAAAGATTTTTGGGTGATGTGGCCTGGGACACGGGCGTGTCCCAGGGCGTGTCTCCTTGTGGTCGAGGAACTCAGTTCGACGAAGTTAGCTGGGGTGTGTCTGCCGCCGTGTAGAGGAAACACTCCAGACGACACGGGCGTGACGGTGGTGGGGGGGGGGCGGCGTGTCCCCTCGGTTCGACGATCGTCGAGTGCGTTCGACGATCATCGAGTGGCGATTGTCGGGTAGGTGTACATGGCCTGTGATACGGGCGTGTCACAGGGCGTGTCCCGTTGTGTCAAGCTGCGTTCGACGATCTGCTTCTCCGTTCGACGATCGTCGAGTGGTCTTTCTCGGGCATATTTTGGCATGATGCAGCAGGAGAATTAAAGAGGCAGAGGCCACTTGGCTTTGGTTCCATCAGCCCGAAGCTGGTGCTGGCTGGCCTCCTCGGGGAATTTCCAGAGGATTTGAATGCATGGTGCCCACCTGGCATGATGGGTGATATAACCAAAGCACCAAACCGAGCTGCATTGGGTGTATCTCCCCATATACCCCCTCCCAACCAGAAATAATGGTTCCATTAGCTTAAGAGGGCAAGAGAGAGTAGAACACGATAGCTGGAGTGAGGGAAACGGTGAAGGAACCATGAATCCGAAAGGTGTCGCCGGAGCAAGGTCAGGAATGGCCACCCGCCTCCATCCTCGCCGCCAGCCACCAACTCAGGTCCGTTTCACCTCACCTCTACCCGTACTAGTTTCCTAGATCTATTAGGCGAGACATCGGGCTCAAATGAGCCAGATCCAAGGTGAGATTTTTCATGAATTTCGGATTTTTGATGGAGTGCAAGTTCGCTGGAAACCGCCGCCTCCGGCGGCCAATTCGCCGCCGAACGTTAGCCCTCACCTCAACAGAGGTGCTGGTAGTGGTGGCCGGCCAGGGAGGTGGTTGGATGGCCGGAAAATGGCCTTGGAAGGTGCTCCAGGTCGGGCAAATCGCGGCCCTTGGCTCCATGGAGAAGATGAATAGATGCCCTCCCTTCTGCTTTGAGATTAGTGATGTAACAAATTAAATTTTCTATCCCTATTTTTACTGTCACTTGCATGCTAAATTTAGTCCCTTTAGGTGCAAATACAGAACTGGTCACCAACATAAGAATTGTAGCTATTTGTCATAACTTTAATTTTCCCCCCATAACATGAGATTTGTTCCAATGGTCTGACCTGTAGGACCGTTTTGCTAGGGTTGGTCCTTAGCTAAGGCAGAATTTCAAAATGATGCCCAAGTCAAACCAGTCATCCAAATGACCCAAAATTTTGGGTGTATGCATGCTTATGGCTTAGTTAGCCCCAGCCAAAATTGAGAATATTTTGGGAAAAATTTTCTATAGTTTTTTTCAAAATACCCAAAATAAAATAAATGCAATATTTGGAGTTGTGGGACTCCAAATGGCCCCATATTTTGGTGGCATGTCCTTAGGGACATTATAAGTGTAAGTCGTAAATTTCAGCTAATTTGGACCAATGCATATTGGGTAAACCCACTTGCATGTGTTGGCATGTTATAGGCTTGGTGTGCATTTAGCCTAAAATGAAATAATGTGTATTCAGCCAACTTGGAACATTCAAAAATCATGATTTTCATTATAAAGACACATGAGGGTGCAATACACCTCTCATAGCAATGGTGGGATTTTTGGGAACAAAAACCCCTTTTTTGGAAATAAATTTAAAATAGGTTTACCCTTATCATAAAAAGTTCAATTTCTGTTGAGTACTAAGGAGTGACATAATAAGCACTAGAAATAAATTATATCTCTGTTGGAAGAAGTTTAAGTAGTTTAAGGAGCAAAATGACCATTTTACCTTTATGGAATTTTGTGTAGAAATGACGGTATATTCCTTTGAAAAATCTGAGAAAATTCATATTGATGTAATTTTATGTTTTATACCTTGTGCAATTATTTCAGAATTTTTTTGGAGTGCAAAATAATGTACTTAGGCCCCATAATGGCATTTTGGTAAATAAATCAAATTGATCATGGATAGGCCATTTCAACCTAGATGTAAATGAAACTCTGGATATAGTATTATTTCATTATTATCAATACTCTGTAATTTAATTAGAATTTTTGAGATAATATTTTATGTGCTTCATTTGAAAAATGCTAGATTTGTGGATATAGTATTAAATAGGAATTAATTGTAAATCTGAATTGAAAAAGCATGAAATTTTGGTAGGCCAAATTAATTGTCATATTATTTACCTGAAAGAATCCATAGGACAGTAGATTCAACATTAAGAATACTTCATGTGCAAAATGACTAGGGATTTCATTTAAAGAAATTAATTTAATGGTGTAAGTAATTTGGAAATTATAGAAATTCATCCTAGTCATCATATAGGTCCATACCATCCTAGGATAAATAATTTGAGGCATATGGCTAGAGGAATTAGAAGGTCACATTTGTGGGTGGTATCAGGACATGGGTAAGGGTCTAACACCGATGTTCGTACTAGTAGGGCCACCAGGGGAGGAATCTGAATAACTAGTAAAATGAGGATCTTAGTAAAGGAATTAACCCTGGTTGGTCTCCTAGAGGATTCCCTAACCATGTGTGGAAGAATGTAAGTCCCATCGCAGCAACAATAACGGGGACCGGCGGAAGACCGCCGTGCTCCTAATAACACCTTAAGTCTTAGGGTCGTTCTAAAGTAATAAGAGAGTTGGGGTATAAATCCCGGGTAGAAACTAATAAAAGTAATTATCCTTGAGAAAGGGAACTTTGTGCGTAATCCCACCGTAGTTCCTAGTGCCCTCGAGAGCCCTTCACCGGGTATACCCTGGGCAGTCCTGGGATTAACCTTAAATCACTAAGTATAATAACCTGTAGATAAGAGTAGTCTAATAGGTTAAGGATTGTGGTTCATTCTCACCCGTGTAAGGTTGGAGGGATTATGATTTATTCTCACCTATGATGGGTTGGAGGGATTTTGGTTCATTCTCACCCGTGATGGGTTGGAGGGAGACTTGTGATAAATGCTCGCCCATGTAGGATTTGAGGGATTCAGGACGGGTTGGTCCTGCAAGCTGAAGGCTCGGGATGAAATACTTGCATGTGCATAAATTTAGTGACGGGGCATGCAGTACTGGCCATTCGTCACACCGATGGCAGTACGGTGCACCAGGCGGTTGTGAGGGTTAGAGGGGCCAGTGGGTTGTTTTACACTGCGGTCTGGAGGACGATTCCCGATAACGCACATCCGACCCAACAAGACTGACGGGTTGTCAGTAAAGTACGTATACAGAGACTCTAGAGTGCACCTTGGACGTGTACAGAGGCGTATGAGAGGGGTCTAAGGTTTGGTAGTGTGCATACCAGCCTAGAAGTAGAGACGCCCGCTCCGCTGCTGTCATGGCCATAACGGTGGTACCCGAGAGTGATGCTAGCTCTCAAAAAGTGCGAACTAAAGGTCTGTGATCACAGAGTCGTTGTGTGTGAGTTGCATTTGCCTGTGCATAAATTGCATCATAACATTCATTCATATTAGGTCATACGCTTCATAGATCCTTATCATATAAATTAGTATGGACTCTTTTATATGATAAGTTAAATTTCCTGGAAATCCTAACTTATATATTTGTATGGGCATTTATATAAGTTAGGGTACTTTTGTGATGGTAGATAGCTTTACCTTTCAGCTTTGCTTTACTTTTCTGCTCTTACTTTCTGCTCTTTACTTCCTTTACTAGTACTGCACTTTACTTACTTGTACTGTATACATAGAACTGCTAGAGTAGAATAATAATATCCATTACAACTGCTAGTTATTTCTTGTCACTTGCTTCCACTTTGCTACCCCTTGTTGTCCTCCGCTTCGTCCTTCCGCTCGGTGCCTAGGAGCTGCGGGGCGAAGTGCGGAGGAAACGACTTAGTCTTTTTGACTAATGGTCGGTGACCACACTATTTTAGGAGCTCGTGGAGATGGAGCACCAGCACGACGAGGAGGCAGGACTTGAGGAGCAGATACCGCTACCGCAGGCTACTACTACTATGCGTCCTCAAGTGGGACGAGTTTTGATGTATTAGTTTAGCTTCCGCTTTGATTTGAGAGAGAGAGTTGACATGATGTACTGGGCATTAGCCCTTATTGCTCTTTCTTTTGTACTCATTGTGGACTATATTCTGTACTTTTCATTCATATATATGATATGTACTCTGTGACTTGTGGACTAATGAATTTGATATACTGCTATGCTTCTTCTTCTCATATTGGCCTACAGGTTAAATGATTGTATTAGCCGGCAGAATCGGCGTGTTGCGGTGTCGACTAACTCGTGCGTTAGTGTCACCGTAAGACGACGGTTCTGGGCATAAGACCCGGAGCCCTCCTTGGTAGGGGGGGGGGGGTCTAACATTATCGACCCTGAGGGAGCATAAGTTATATGCGAAGTTGAGCAAGAGTGAGTTCTGGCTACCTCAGGCATCCTTTCTGGGTCATGTTGTAAGCAAGGACGGTATTTCTGTAGACCCGACCAAGATTTCTGCGGTAATGGAATGGGAGAGACCTTCTACAACTAAGGAGATTAGGAGTTTCTTGGGCCTAGACGGCTATTATAGAAGATTCGTGGAGGGGTTTTCAGTGTTGTCTACTCCTCTAACTAGACTTACTCAGAAGAATACTGCTTTCATTTGGAGTGATAAATGCGAAGAGGCTTTCCAAGAGTTGAAGAAGTGATTATGTACTGCTCCGATTTTAACCTTACCTACTGAAGAAGTTGAGTATGCTGTGTATGTTGATGCATCACATATCGGACTTGGTTGTGTTTTAATGCAAGATGGTAAGGTGATTGCGTATGGATCGAGAAAACTAAAGATCCACGAGAGAAACTATCCTACGCATGATTTGGAGTTTGCTGCTGTAATTTATGCGCTGAAGCTTTGGATACACTTATTATATGGCTTGTTGTGCAAGATTTATACGGACAATAAGAGTTTGAAGTACATCTTCACTCAGAAAGAACTAAATCTGCGCCAGCGTCGGTGGTTAGAATATGTGGCGGATTATGAAGTGGAAATTCTTTATCATCCGGGAAAGGCTAATATAGTAGCCGATGCCTTGAGTAGAAAGACCGCTAAGATTTTTAATCTGTCGGTGCAGTTCTTGATAGAAGAATTTTTGTTGATGGATATTGAGGTTGGGAGTAGTACTGTGCCTGCTAGTCTAGAAGCAGAAGAACCCTCTTGGATTTCCCTTACTCGAGCACATCAGAAGGATGATCCTGATTTGTTGCACCTCTAGAATAGAACTTTGAAGGGAGAGCTACCCGATTTCTCTGTGGACGAGTTGGACACCCTGAAGTATCGGGGTAGATTTTGCGTCCTCGCCTTTGGCGATATTCGAGCTAAGATCTGTGCCGAAGCTTATGATTCCAGTGTAGCCTACCACCCTGGTTCCACTAAGATGTAAAAAGATCCAAAGCAAATTGTTTGGTGGTCAGGGATGAAGAATGACCTCGCAAAGTTTGTATCAGAATGTTATACATGTCAGCATGTTAAGGCTGATCACAGAAGGCCTGGTGGTAAATTGAGACTGCTTGATATTCCAAGTTGGAAATGGGAGAGCATTTTAATGGATTTCATCACCAGTCTACCAAAATCTCCCCATGGGCGCAACTCTATTTGGGTGATAGTCGATAGACTGACAAATTGTGCTCACTTTGTTCCATTTAAGATTGGGTACTCGATGAAGAAGATAGCTGAGTTATATCTTGAAGAGTTCATCAGGTTACATGGTGTACCGGTTAGCATCGTATCAGATCGGGACTCTAGATTTACGTCTTGCTTTTGGAAGAGTTTACAGGAGGGGTTGGGTACCGATTTAAGGTATTCCACCGCCTATCATCCGCAGACTAATGGTCAGACGGAAAGGGAAAATCAGATCGTAGAGGATATGATCAGGTGTTATATTTTGGATCATGGTGGTGCTTGGGATGAGCGTATCAGACTCATGGAGTATGCATGCAATAATAGTTATCAAGAGTGTCTGCAGATGGCTCTGTTTGAGGCCTTGTTTGGGAGGCGTTGTAGAACTCCTTTGTTTTGGGCTGAAGTTGGTAAGAGACCGTTGTTAGGTCCGGAAGCCCTTGAAGAGATGAATTGTGCTGTGACACATATTCGGGAAATGCTTCGTGTGGCTCAAGAGCTCTATGAGAAGTATGCTAATCTACGAAGGGCCGATCTGGAATTTTCCGTTGGGGACTTGGTTTTTCTAAAGGTTTTCCCGATGTCTGGCGTTAAAATGTTTGGAAGAAACCACAAGTTAGACCCCCGGTATGTGGGACCTTTCCACATTCTTGAGCGCATCGGAGTGTCAGCTTATAGGCTGGAATTTCCTGCGACCTTCCTTGGTGTCCATGGTGTGTTCCATATGAGCCAGTTGCGGAAGTGTGTTCGTAGTGATCATCATGTCCTCGACTCGATACCCCAGATTCAGCCCAACATTACATATATGGAAGAACCTGTGTGTATCCTGGATTCTCAAGAGCGTGTGTTGCGGAGAAAGACCATCCCTATGGTCAAGATTCTTTGGAGAAATCAAGACGTTGAGAGCGCGACGTGGGAATTGGAATCGGCGATGAGGGAATCTCATCTGCACCTCTTCTCTTAGTTTCGGGTATGTTGCTATGTTTTCAGTTATGCATGATTTTATCAATTTTGGTTTGGTTTTGGAGTTGTGATAAGTTTCGGGACAAAACTTCTTTTTAGGGGGAGTGACTGTAACGACCCCGATTTTTCGATGATTTTATTTATTTGGGCAACGTCAGATTTATGACGTCGTGGCGTTACTTTTAACGTCGAGTGTTGGATTTGAGTAGTTTTGGACGTGCTCGTCCAGTTTCGTCGCAACTCGAGCATTTTTGGAGTCCCGGCACAGGATCGAAGTTTTGGGTTTTGTTTTTGTTCGCTGCATATTTTGGCGGTTAATATCTCGGGAATGGCTCGTAGGATTTTGGTTTTGACTTCGCTGTTGAGTCCGTAGCATCAGTTTTCGCCTACAGCGTGATTTTCGTTTAATTCGGCGCGTTTGAGCCTTTGTTTTGATCTCATATTTCCATGTTCAACTATCTGAACACGATAATTGTTATATTATTGACTGCTAGTTTTGATTCTCGGGAAGCCCTCCCAAAAGTGTGGGATTTCGTCGAACCAACCTTTTTGAATCATTTTTTCTGGGCGCTGTGTTGAGTTTGACGATCGTCGAGCATAGCTCGACGATTGTCATTTTTTTTGGGCGATGTGTTGTGTTCGACGATTGTCATTTTTTTCTGGGTGCTGTATCGAGCTCGACGATTGTTTTCTTTTCTAGGCGCTGTGTCGAGTTCGATGATCGTCGAGCAGAGTTCGACGATTGTTTTCTCTTCTGGGAGCTGTCTGAGGTCGACGATCATCGAGCGGAGCTCGACGATTGTAGCTTCTTTTCTGGGCGCTGGCTGGAGGTCGACGATCGTCGAGCGGAGCTGGACGATTGTCATGCTGAGCTCGACAAAACGTCGAGCGGAGCTTGCTGTCGGTCTAGCGGGTCTTTGTGTTGAGTTCGATGATCGGTCCCTTCGAATTGAGTTCGACGATCGGGCCCTGCGTTCTGCGTTCGATGATTTTAGAATTGGGTTCGACGATCAGGCCTTGCATTCGACGATTTTTGAACAGACTTCGTCGAGTGGATCCTCCCTTCTACTCGAGTAAGTCCTTAGTACTCGAGTAACCCCCTTGCTGTACTCGAGTAAGTGCCCTTGTACTCGAGTAGTTCTCCCGTGCAGTACTCGGGTAAGTCCTTAGTACTCGAGTAATTCCCTTGTTGTACTCGAGTAAGTGCCTTAGTGCTCGAGTAATCCCCGTGCTGTACTTGTGTAATTCCCTTAGTACTCGAGTAATCCGTTCCTTATATCTCGGAAAAACCGGTTCAGCTGAACCCGATTTATTTTGTTGTTTTCCCTGTTATCACCATTAGTATAAATACCTTCTTCATCTTCTTCTCCGATTCTTGTTCCTCTCGAACCAGAGCGGCGTGAGCGAGAAAGAGGTTGACCGTCCTTAATTCTTCTGGTGGTTGTTGACAGTGCTCCGGTGCTCGGAATTTCAAACCGATTGTAGATCTGGAAAGCTCTTGTCAAGAGCTACGCCCTCGTGGTACTTTCTTCCTCGTTTCTTGAGATTTCTCATTAGGGTTTTTCGGCCCTAATCCCCTTTTCGACCCTTTTTGTCTAGATTTCAACTCCTCCCGCAGTCTTTTGCCCCGATCTACAATGTGGAGCGGTTCAGAGGACTTTTCCGGTAAAACCAAGGCAAGTGGTGGTTTCCACTTGTTTCTCTTTGTCCGATCTGATGGTAATGACTATACTTTCATGTTCTTTAAATTTTTTGCGCATGTTCTTCCAAATCATTGTTATGATTAGTCGTTTCAACGAACCTTTGTTGTTGTAAGGTGTTGCCTTGGAAAGCCCGATTTTGTCTGGTTTTGGTTAATTGTTCCTGGTGTGTCTTAATTATGGCTATGCATGTTTTAGCTTTCGTTGTTTAGCGCATTAGAATTTATATAGAACTGTAAATTGCTCCTAAAGGTTGATCAACTGCGTCTTGAGTTCGGTAATGTCAAGTAGAATCTGTCGAGCCAAATCTTGAGATATTTGTGTTGTGGTTTCTTTGGGTTTCTTGAATGCGGGAGTAAGTGGACGATTCCACCTCCGCAGTGTTTGTTACCTTCATTAGTGCCCTATGGAAGTCTACCTGGTTTTTGGATGTTTGTGTATGGTGGAGAGTATGAGACTCCCTCGCAGTTAGACGTATTATATATCCATTTTATTTTTGGGTGGTGTGTCCAAGAGTGACCACCTCGCCCGTTGTTATTTTTGGGTGGTGTGTCCAAGAGTGACCACTTCGCCCGTGTTTTTGGGTAGAGCCGACCACAGGTGCCTAGTAAAGGTTTTGTATTTTTTCTTTCTGGTGAAATATTCATGTGGTCACCTTATAGCCTTGTGCGTCTGGTGTACGCTTGTGGAATGTGACAGATCACGTAGGAATTATTTTCCTGTTGATGCCCTGTTTTCTTTTGTACTTTACTTCAGTGCTTTTGGTCTGTTTATTTTGTCTTATTACTTTTCCTGCAACCTTTTGTACCTTCTTGCTGAGGTGTTATGTCTTTGGAATGCCTCAGGTTCAGAGCTGTAGCAGTTAGCAGTGCTGGTTTTGGAGTTTTCTAGTGGCATTGTTGGTCGTGGTTGTTGCCTCGTCATAGCGAGGTAGTTCGATGTTTGTTTAGTTTTACTAGTTCAGACATACTTTTGTTTGTGGGTTAGTGTCAGCTTGTTGGCGCGCACTGAATTGTTAGTTGTTTGATACTTGCTAGTTGCTCGTTTCTTTAAATGTGGATGTGGATTACTTGTTCTCTGGGAGGATTTATGCTAGGAATGCATGTTAGGTATTTTCAACTATAAAATCTATTACTATTACTTCATGCATTGCATAATTTGAAACTCTAACTTGTTATTTTTTAGCGACCGTAAAAGCTATCTTTCTTACTATAATAAATTTAGATTCTTGCATAACATGAGTTGTCCCTTAGGAACATTTTTACTCATGTAGGATGTTTGAGTTAATCTAATCAAGTATTTTTCGCAGCATATAATATATTTTGATTCGTGGACTAGATAAGCCACTAAGCCGAGGGATACGACTAACTACTGCACTTATCTGATTTTCCTTAAAATAACTTAAAAAGAACCTTTCTTCATGATTAGTTTGGTGTCTGCCTAAGCGTCCGCAGTTATCCCATGCTGACGTGGCATCATGACGCGCATTTTCCGTTACTCTGATAAGCTTTTTATGCAGTGAAAATGCGGGTTGTAACACCTGATGCGACAAAAGTATCCAGAGTTGTTCAGTCAGGTATACCTCACAACCTCTCAAGATGTTCAATTTACTTTCCTGTTTTAAACTAGTAGGGCTGCTCTAGGAAGAGTAGAGGCTAATCTTTTGTTTATTGGGGTCTTGGCTTTGCCAATTGGGCGAATTGGTCATAGACTTAGGTTTCCCTTTAAACCCCACTTAGCAAACATGGCGTCGAGATGTAATCTTTCACTTCTTATGGGATGTTACAAGTTTCCTTTTCTTCGATAGAAATTCCCGTAGACTTAACCTTGATTTCGGGGATGAAATCTTTGTTTTGTTTATTGGGATTTGTAACATCCCATTTACAACTAGACCCCTAAGAGTGGTTTTGGCCATAACTAGGTCATGACAAAACCATAGGAAGTTAAAAAGGGCCAAGTGATAGAAGGCCAAAGTGAGAATCACCTTGGTCTGCCTATGGCACAACCTCATCACAAAACCTAGGGTTTGACCTTAGTGCTTCACCAAGACTCCAAGACACCACCATGGTCTCATCAACCTATTTTAAGATCCATTGGAGCCCTAAGGGTCTATTGAATTCAACCCAGGGTGCCCAAGTTGATCTAGAACCACTATAGGCCTAAATTGGGCAAGGTACCCTAACTAAGGGCAGTGTGCCATGGTAAAGCCCAACTAACCCTACCGGGGACTTCCTAGACCTAATTTAGGGTGAATGGGTCACTAAGGACCCATGGAGGGCAGTCAAAGTGATTAAGTTGACCAAAGTCAACTCTAACCCAAAATGGGTCAACTTGACCTACATAGGGTCAACTGACCATTCCCTTAGCCAAGTGGATCCCACTCATACCCTCCTAACCCTAGAGTGAGGCCAATGGGTCACCTAGGACCCATTGAGGTCCACTCAAGGGGCTAAGTTGACCAAAGTGAACTCTAACCCTAAATGTGTCAACCTAACCTACATTGGGTCAAACTGACCTACACAAGGTCCAATTGAAGTTCCCTTAGCCAAGTGGACCTCTCACATACCTTCCTAACCCTAGTGAGAGGCCAATGGGTCACCAAGAACCCATTGGGGTCAACCAAAAAGGCTAAGTTGACCAAAGTCAACTCTATACCTAAAATGGTCAAAGTGCCCTGCCTAAGGGTTAAGTGACCTCAAAAGGGCTAATAAAACTCTACCTAGGCCTTAGGGTAGGCCAATGGGTCACCAAGGACCCATTAACCCATATAAAGCTTTCCTAAGTCTATAGATATAATTAGGTTGAGTTGAATCAATAAAACCTGCTGGCTGTTCCACATAGACCTCTTCCTTTAGATTACCATTCAAAAAGGCTGACTTAACATCCATTTGGTAAACTTTAAATCCTTGATAGGTTGCATAGGCCAGGAACATCCTTATGGCTTCCAGTCTGGCAACTGGAGCAAAGGTTTGATCAAAGTCAATACCTTCTTCCTGCCTATATCCTTTAGCAACCAATCTTGCTTTGTTCTTGACAATTACTCCATGTTCATCCATCTTGTTCCTAAAGATCCACTTGGTTCCAATTATGTTGTGGTCTTTTGGTTTATGAACAAGCTCCCAGACTTTGCACCTCTTGAACTGATTCAGCTCTTCTTGCATTGCCTCAATCCAATGAGGGTCTAGGATGGCTTCTTCAAACTTTTTTGGCTCTACTTGGGATACAAAACTGGAGAAGAGTGCTGCACTCAGATTTCTGCTCCTTGTTTGTACCCCTTGTCTTAGATCACCAATGATTTGATCTGCTGGATGATCTCTAAGATGCCTATTAGCTGGAGGCATCCTGGCTTCAGGTTGAACTTCTTCAGTTTCTTCATCTTGCTGCACTCCTTGGACTGCTTCTGCATTAGGTACATGTAGTACTCCCCCTGGACAACAGCCACTATCTTCTACATGCTGTCTTGCAGTAGGTCCTTCTTCTATAGTGAGCTTGTCCATCTTCTCAGTCACACCTGTGGAGCTGCAAATACTACTAGACAACTCACTGTTAATAAGTCTAGTTTCATCAAATACTACATGTACAGACTCTTCTACAACTTGAGTAGATAAGTTGTAGACTCTATAAGCCTTACTATTGTTGTTGTACCCAACAAAGATCCCCTTTTGGGACTTGACAGCAAACTTAGTCAAGTAAGACTTTCCATTGTTAAGTATAAAGCACTTACAACCAAAGATCCTGAAATAGGATAAGTTTGGTTTTCTGCCTTTCACAATCTCATAGGGGGTCTTGTTGTGGCTTTTAGTAATGGTAGCCCTATTAATTACATGGCATGCATTATTAACTGCCTCAGCCCAGAAATATTCTGGTAGAGATGTGTCACTTAATAGGGTTCTACCAGCCTCAATCAAGGTTCTATTTTTCCTCTCAGCAATGCCATTTTGCTGAGGTGTTCTTGGTGAAGAAAACTCCTGAAATATCCCAAATTCTTCACATAGTTTTGCCATACTATCAGACTGAAATTCAGTACCATGGTCACTTCTTATCTTGACCACTGTACTGTCTAGTTCATTCTGAATTTGTTTGACAAAGCTACAGAAGATACTAGGTGTTTCAGATTTCTGTCTAAGGAAGAACACCCAGGAAAACCTTGAGTAGTCATCTACAACCACAAAGGTATAGACCTTCCTACCTAGGCTGTGAACTGGCATAGGACCAAAGAGATCCATATGCAAGAGGTATAAACACCTCACAGCATCTTTGTTTTCAATGCTACTAAAGGTGGATCTAGTCTGCTTGCCCTTTTGATAAGCTGAGCATATTCCATCTTTAATACACTTAACTTGAGGACCATTCCTCACTAACTCTTTGCTATAGAGTTGGCCAATTGTCTTGTAGTTGAGATGGGCTAGCCTCTTGTGTCATTTGACACAATGAGAAAGTTTCTCATCAGCTACAAGACACACTGGAGAAGCATTGTTCTCACTCATAATGTCTAGACAATAGACATTTCTTTTTCTATAACCTGTCAAAATGATCTCTTGATCATTTGACCTCCTGATATGACAACCATCTTTGACAAATGAGATGTCATATCCTAAATCACTCAATTAACTTATACTAATAAGGTTATGTTTCAAACCTTTAACATAAGCCACTTGAGTAATAGTTATATGGGTGCTAGAAATGTTACCAAAACCCTTGATGATCCCTTTTTCAGAACCACCAAAGATGACTTTAAGATCATCCCTGATTGGTGTGAAGTCCTTTAGCAATCCCCTAGTTCCAGTCATGTGCCTTGAACATCCACTGTCCAGGTACAATATAGGGGCATGGCCACTTGGACTTACCTGCAAAACATATTAGTTGACCTTAGAACCCAAAGAATTCTTGGGTCCTTGGTACTGGTTAGTTTGCCTCTTAACAAAGCTACCTGCAGGTTTTCCAACATGCAGTTTGCTACTCACTTTGGCACTTGCATTGTGCCAACAGTCCATGGCAAAGTGGCCTATCTTGCCATAGCACCAGCACTCAAATCTATTGTACCTTTGCTTAGGTACATCCCAAGCTGTTTTATCTACAGCTGGCTTGTTGAGAGCTGGGGCTTTGCCCTTGGACTTGGACTTGACAGTCCTAGCAGGTTTAGTAAACCCCAGTCCAGCTTTACCTTTTTGATGAACAAATTCATCAAT
This sequence comes from Platanthera guangdongensis, assembly GCA_039583875.1. NCBI lineage: Eukaryota > Viridiplantae > Streptophyta > Magnoliopsida > Asparagales > Orchidaceae > Platanthera > Platanthera guangdongensis. The sequence goes on from CM077148.1 coordinate 140,246,385, forward strand.
TAAGGGTAGAACAGACTTTGGTTTAGAAAACCTAGCAACTAAATCTCTCTCCTTCTGAAGACTAATCTCCAGACTTTGATCATTCTTAAATGTTATAGTCCCCATCTGAATCACTGTTATGTGCTTCAGTCTGGCTATTTCATTTAGCTTTTGATCAATCATCTTCTCAAAATCAGTTGCAGCAACTTTGAGACTAGCAATTTCCTTTGCCTGACTCTTGGCTAGGGACTTGCTCTTCTTAAAAGCTTGCAACAGAACTCTATATTCATCCATCAATTGATGAATATCCCCTTCAGACTCAGATGCACTCTCATCACTTGATGATGATGAATCTGATTCTGAACTAGCACAAGAAATTGAACTTAAAGAACAATTTTGTACCTTACTAGGTCCAGGCTGCTCTTGGATTTTGTCATCTCCTGTTAAGGCCATCAGTCCTTTGCACTGGATGTCCTCTTGCTCATATATGGAGTTCATTATCTGGATGAACTCCTCTTCCTCTTCCTCAGCAAACAGTCCTATGTATGCTTCAGCATCTGACTCAGTTTCTGAAGAAGACATGTCTGACAAATCTTTGTCTTTTTTGGCAACAAAAGACATTTCCTTCTGGCCCTTGAATTGAGTCTTTTTCTTGTCATTAGACTCTTTCCTTTTCTCAAGACAGTCAGCAACAACATGTCCTTGTTTGTTACAACAATAACAAACTATCTTTGATGATGAAGTTCTATTTGACTTGGGCTTTCTTCTGTCATTCTTTATTGATCTCTGTGTTGTGGATGGCTTAGTCCTCCACTGTTTCTCCTTTAGGAACTTGTGAAAGTGTCTTGTGAAGGCTGCAAAGTCCTCATCACTTTCATTGCTTTCAGGCTTTCTGATTTCTGAATCATCTGACTCAGTCTCAGCTACTTTAGGAGGTGGAGTTGGTGACTTACTTCTGTATTTTCTGGGGGCTTCTATTTTAAATGCCACTGTCCTTGCTTTATGTTCACTTCTTGTAGACTTCTCCTCTTCTTTTCTCACCATCAACTGCATCTTATAGGATAGCAGTTTTCCAAACAGTGTTGGTGGAGGGATATCTGCTAACTTTGTCATTTCCCTTATGGCACAGATCTTGGTGTCCCAATCCTTTGTTAGGGACCTTAGAAACTTATCATTTAGCTCATAATTACTGAATTCTCTGCCATAGGACATTAGCTCATTCACAATCCTATAGAACTTCTTATAGCATTCTGTTATGCTATCAGACCTACCTTGCTTGAAGCTTTCATATTCTTGGTTTAATAAGGACTTTCTGTCCTGTCTCACTTCTTCAGAACCCTCCATGTATACAATAAGAGTATCCCACATCTCCTTAGATATCTTACAGTGTATCAAATTCTGAAATGTAGCATCATTTATGGCACTCATAATGATATTCTGAGCCCTCTTGTCCATTGTGGCTAGAAGTATCTCATCCTTTGTCATTTCAAAGAAGTACTTAGGTGTTCTCTGATTTGCATCTAGGACTAAAACCTTCATAGGCACATATGACCCTTCTTTAACTATGATGTAAATTCTAGGGTTTAAGGCTTCCATAAATAGTCTCACCCTTTCCTTCTAGATGCCAAAAAATTCTTTTCTGCAAATGGGCAACTTCATGGATCCAAGTTCCTTATGATTCTCAGTTGAACCCATGGTTCTTGATTTTCTTGATTCTGCAATTTACATAGACTGAATCTGCCAACAGGATCTACTGAGACAGTTAAGTCCTTTTTGAGTAACCTCCCTCTGATACCACTTGAAAGAAATTATACCTAATCACCTAGGGGGGGGGGGGGTGAATAGGTGACTAAATCTTTTTATAATTTTTTTAGGCAGAATTCAGATTATATCTCAGATTTATAACTAATTCTACACAGCATTCAATCAGCAATCAATCAAGCACACAGTGAACACACAAATTTATAGTGGTTCCCCAAGGTTTGGGTACATCCACTTTCCCCCTTCGCCTATCTAGTAGTGTACTAGATTCGGCCAAACTCCTCCACTATCTCAGATCCTCAGATCTTACACTCAGAACCCCAAAACAGGTTCCTACAGCTCAGGCCCATGGCCCTACAACTCAGTCTTCTTCAAAGACCTACACTCAACTTCTTCACAAAGCCTACACTCAGCCACAACAGGCCTACACTTAGCCTCAACAGGCCTGCACTCAGAGAATTAGATCTCCTACACTCAGGCACACAGGCCCTACCACTCAGCTTTTATAATTGCAGGCTTACAACTCAGATCCCTAAGGATCCTACAAGAAATTTAAAATACAAAGTGTATATACCTACAACTCTTAATAGAGAGATGAGTTGATAGGTTCTTGATGAGTTCTTGGAAGAACTCTGCTGAGATTAATCTCACTTGGCTTTTCTTCAAAGCTTCTTGAATGTAGAACACAATAGGATTGATCTTCTCTATAGCTGATCTTTGATCTCTGCAACTTAAGATTCAGAGCTAGGTCTGAATCCTTCTTCACAGCCTGGTTCCCACGGCTGTCTTCTTGGATGGAGCTCTCTCTCTCTCTAACTTCTTAGATCTTCAGATCAATTCAACTGATTTATGTTAATCTGTGTTGAATCACTTGATGTGATAATCATCTCTTTCTGTTGACAGTATAAGCCTATTTATAGGCCTTCTTCATGGTAACCGGCTGGTCCAGTTCCTAACTGATTTCTGACAACTCTGACAGGTGCAGTAGACCGGCTGGAATGGCAGATGTCAAGTCATCCAGTCAGTTCTTGAAATAACTGTAATTGTCTGAAAGTGTCGAGACAATCTGTCTTTAAGTGTCGACACTTATAGACTAAGTGTCGACACACGTTGACAAAGTGTCGAAACTAGCCTTTAAGGTGTCGACACAACTACTTGTGTTGTAGAATTCACTTCTCGACACAGCTTCTTCATCATGTGTCGACACTGATATTGTGTGTCAACACAACTCCTTGTTCTTCAGTACTTTGTTGAATTCTTGTAAGTGTCGACACAACACCTTTGTGTCGACACATCTTCATGTGTTGAACTTGTTCAGTGTCGACACATCTTCTTGGTGTCGACACATGCCTTCTGTGTTGATACTTACTGAGTGTCGACACTGCTCCTTGTGTCGACACATTCTTCTTCTGTTGAGACTTAGGCTGAGTGTCGACACATCTCCTTAGTGTCGACACTTGTACTTAGAATTTTTGTTGAACTTTGCTGAGTGTCGACACAGCCTCCTAGTGTCGACACTTTCTTCATGTATTGAGTCTTCTGCTGAGTGTCGACACATTCTTTCTTGTGTCGACACTTTCTTCAAGTGTTGAGTCTTCTGGTGAGTGTCGACACATTCTTTATTATGTCGACACTTATACTTAGACTCTGCTGACTTTTGTTGAGTGTCGACACAGCCTCCAAGTGTCGACACTTTCTGATGTAGACACAGTTCCTCTGGGTGTCGACACAACTGCTAAGTGTCGACACAGCTTCACTGGACTTTTCTTCATTGAGTGTCGACACTTTCTGTGTGGTGTCGACTCTGCATCCCTGGTATCGACACAATTACTCCAAGTGTCGACACTGCTTGCCTATGTGTCGACACAAGTCTTCTTAAGTGTCGACACTTTCCTTCTGGGTGTCGACTCATGGACTTAGAATCTTTTCATTTTTCCCTGCAAATACTTAACCTGCACAAGACAACTCAAAATACATCAAATACATTTTGATGTATATCATTGAGTGGGGTGAGGCTTCTTCAAATCAGGTACATTAGAACCAATGTACCCAACAGAGGGATATCTGGTGGTTGTACATGTGCGGAGCGAGGACAATATCGTGGACATCTTTACGAAGCCGCTGTCGAAGGGGCCATTTAGACGGTTACTGGGATTGCTAGGCTGGTCTCCACTTCCCACTTCAAGGGTGAGTGTTGAATTTTTTGAAGTGGAAGTGGATGACCTTAGTGGCATGGGAGGTCTGTCTGCGCGACCTGTGCGGATAGAGGGTGGCGGCCTGTACGGATAGGGGTGGCGGCATAACAGGTCGGCCTTGTTATTGCTGGCGGTTTCGGTGGACAGACTGGGCGGTCTGTGCGGTCTGAACTGGTGACTAGCAAGGTCGGCCAGTGCTTTGTAGCTTGTTACCCAATATTCTTCCAGACGGAGAGGATGGTTATCTGCCCAAGTTTCCAGTTTTGTGCAGCTGGCTCTGGAGTTTGTCGGTCTTGTGCAAACTAGCTTTGTATCTGTTGGTGCTGTGTTTGCACAGGGATGTTTGGTGGTCTGGACTTGGTCTGGATTTGGACCAAGTCTTGGTCGGCTTAGTACGGAGGTTGTGCGGCCTGCACGAGTTGGTTTCTTCATCCTCCCAGCTTGGCAACAGTCTTTTGTGTGCGACTTTTCTATGAGCTTGCTTTCTGTGATCTGTAGCCTTGTCCGCAAGTGGGCGGACTGGGGTGGTACTCGATGAGTCCACCTGATTGTTGTTTTTGTCTAGCTGGGCTTGGCAGCCTCTCTTGGCTAAGTCGCAGCGGACTGGTGTGTGTATCCGCAAACTTTACGGATACACTTATTGTTCGCACTGGAAAGGGAGGTTATCCTATCTTCTAGGGCAGTAATCACACTCCTCTATGCGCCTATAAATAGGACCCACTATCACATCAACAGTACCAAGTGAATAGTAAGTCAACTCGCGAAAAGTTGCTATGGTTATGGTTTTCTATCCGCATGGTTTGAATAGTTTTGATTGGTTTGTGTTGTTCAGGTTTTGCGAATAGTGCTGAGGAACCAGGAATTTGGTTCTGACTGTGTACGGACTCTGCGGGTAACAACCAACTATTTTCAGCAGGTCGCGGCTTGCGACTAAGCGGTTTATCTTCTGCAACTTCTTCCTTGTTCAAATAGGATGTCCGCCTCTAGGTGGCTTGTTCAGTTTGGTGGAAGCATTCTGCATGTTCTGGCGGCTAGGCGACCTCACGGTCAGACAGTCTGCAGTTTAGCGACTAGAGTTTGAAAGACTTTGATTATAAGGATAGCTAATCACCAAGAGGGGGGGGGGGGTAAATAGGTTATTGCAGTCTTTTTAAGATTCTTTGAAATCCTCTATGCCTTATGTCCTACTGTGTATACTTAATTCAGCTTTCAAGAACACAATACTCAGTACAGCAAAATGCAATACACAACATATAAGATTTTTATAGTGATTCTACAGTGTATGTGTACATCCACTGTCCCTCTCCGCCTTTCTAACAGTATGTTAGATAAGACACTTTTCCAAAAACTAGGGCTCCTCAGAGATTACAGCATGATCCCACCGGATAAGTTAGTCTCCACTGAGACTTACAACACTGGCTCACAGCCCTCCACACAGTAATTACCTGACCACCACACTCAGGTATAAATGCCTTTACACATGCTGGAGAAACATCCCCACACTGATCCACACAGGAATCCAATCACAGGACCACAGCCCTAACACAGATCTCACAGATTTGTCCCACAACCTTTATAATTTAGGCTTTACAATAAGATCTTACATATCTCTCACACAGCCTAAACAATCTATGCCTTAACGCAGATCTTTCACAGATCCACTGATTTTGAAAGAGTTGTTGAGTTGACTCAAGAGAAATAATTCTCTGAGTCAATTTCTTCCTGGGCTAAGTAAATCTCAGCCCTATAAGCTTCCCAGCAACAAGAATGACAATCTTCGACTATCTGCGGCTTGTGCTGGAAATTCCTCAGAACCGTGATCCTGTTCTTGCTAATGAAGGGCGAAGATTAAGAATGAAAGACTTCAATCAGCTAATCTTTATTGATAGGAAATGAATTGTTCTGCCTCTCCTTCTATCCAGAGAAAACTCTGTGTAGATATCTTCTTTCTCTTCAATAATCTAGAGAAAGATCTTCAGATTTGGCTTGGCTTTGATCGTGAATCAACTTCAGCTAGGGCTTGCCTAGACTGATTCATTTTCCGTAGAGAGATCCTCTATTCTTGTTGTAGTAGATGTTGATTTCACCAGCAAACTCAGAAACCCTTCAGATTTTTCAATTGAAGCTCTTGGTTCTATATCAATGGTGGATGAAGACGACAAACTCCCGCTTCTCGTTTTCAGAATGTTAATCTGAAAAACTTATTTGATCTTAATCTCAACTATTATTTATAATCTCGTCGATTTGTGGGAATATTGACACATGTCCCAGTTTTAACGGTTGTTAAAACCTCAGCTTAATCAAATTGAGATTCACTGGAGACTGACGACGACGTTAATGTCGATCTGCAGCATTTAAATAACAAATCAGAAAATCGTTGACGTGTTGACTTTATTGACGTTAACATCATTCTGGTCTTAGCAAAATCAAGCAATATTTCAGAAATCCTCAATTGGATGAACCCAAAACTCAGTTCGACGAACCCAGAGCTTCGCTCGACAAAATCAAGCATCACTTCAGAAATCTTCAGTTCGACAAACGCAAAACTCAGTTCGACAAACCCAGGACTCAGCTTGACGAAATCAAACATCATTCCAGAAATCTTCAATTTGACAAACTCAAAACTCGGTTCGACGAACCCAGGGCTCAGCTCGACGAAATCAAGCATCATTCCAGAAATCCTCAGGTCAATGAAGAGGTGAAAGCTGAGTTCGACGAAATCTGAAATCAGTTCGACGAAATCAAAGCTCAGCTCGACGAAAAATGAATAAGCAATACTTCGACGATTCTGGACTTAGAATTTTCTTTAGCTCTGCTAAACGTTGAGAGCGTTGAGTGTATATGCCTCACTCAACGCTTTTTGCCTTGGCTACATTCTTCTGCCCTTTCTGCTTAAAAGTGTTGAGAGCATTGAGTGTATATGCCTCACTCAACGCTTTTTTACCTTAGCCATATTCTTCAGCTTTCTACTTGATCGCGTTGAGAGCATTAAGTGTATAAACTTCACTCAATGCTTTTATACTTAGCCTGATTTTCTGCAAAATTTGCTGAAGTTTGACGTTGATAGACTAAGCATGGCATTGAGTGATGAATCTTCACTCAACGCTTCTAGACTTAGTCGATTTTCTGGCTTCCACTGCTTATGCCTTGACATGATATCCTTGACTAAACGATTCTGGCCATATGCCGTTAAGTGAGTTGAGCTAATTCAATGCATGTGGACTTGGCCACATTTTTGTCTTTTCAATACTTTATGATTTGACTGTCAGCCTTCTCTCAACACTTTTGGCTGTATGGCGTTGAGTGAGCTTGCCTCACTCAACGCTTCTGGACTTAGGCATTTTCCTGAATTTCTACCCTATCACTTTGAGTCCACCTGTCATTGTCTCTTGAACTATATGTCTAATCATTATAATAAAGACTAACATGTATGCATGAACTTAAACATACATCAAATACAACTATGTGTATATCATTGACCTGTTTGACCTCTTATAAATCCAAAACATAGTGATCAATAGAACCAACAATCTCCCCCTATTTGAAGAAGTAAAAACACCACTTGAGAATTCTTTGTCAATGATATACACTAACATAAGTAGCAAAAATATTAATATTGTATCAATCTAATAGCAACAAGAGGTACCACATTGAGTTACCACATTTTCCCTTGTGCTCCCCCTGCTTTGCTGCATCCTGCCGCTACAAGCTGCTTCACCTGTGAAGCCTTTCCTATAGCTAATTCTTTGTGCTGATACTCCCCCTTGCTATTTTGTTCTTGTACTACTTCTCCTCCTTTTTACTTCTATGAAATAGCTTAGGAGCAGCATGCTATCTACTCCCCCCATTTGAGAGATGAGAAACACCTAGTGCAGAACTTGCTCCCCCTCAATAAGATCAACTGAAGCTATACCAAATTCAACATGCCCAATTAAAATTTGAAGGTGTTGAACTTTGCTTCACCTAGGGGATTGATGAAAATATCAGCCACTTGCTTGTCTGTTGGGACAAACTCAAGACTTATATCCTCACATTCCATATGCTCTCTTATAAAATGATATCTAATCTCTATATCCTTAGTCCTGCTATGTGATACAAGATTCCTAGCTATAGAGATTGCACTTGTAGAGTCATAAAACAAAGATCTTTTAATTATCTAGAGGTTATAATATTGTAGTTGATGCTGAATCCACAACATCTGAGCACAGCAGCTTCCTACAGCTATGTTTTCTGATTATGTTGTAGAAATAGATACACTAGTCTGCTTCTTGCTGCTCAAGGACACACACCTTCTACCTAGAAATTGACAAGATCCTGATGTACTTTTCATGTCCTCTCTACAACCTGCAAAGTCTGCATCTGAATAGCCAATTAGCTCAAAATCCATATTCTTAGGGTACCATAGGCCAAGATTTGGTGTGCCTTTTAGGTATCTCAAAATTCTCTTAACAGCCGAGAAATGAGTCTCTTTAGGGCATTCCTAATATCTAGCATAGATGTACATGATGTCTGGCCTACTAACAGTGAGATATAAAAGAAAACCAATTATCCCTCTATATAAAGTTTGATCAACATGTTTCCCTACCTCATCTTTGTTTAAAGACATATTTGATCACATGGGAGTTTTCATGGATGAAGCATTCTCCATCCCAAATTTCTTAAGAAACTCTCTGGTAAACTTACACTGTGATATAAATATTCCATTGTCAGTCTATCTTACTTGGAGATCCGAGAAGAACTTAGGTTCACCCATGCTACTCATCTCAAACTTCCCTTGCATAAGTTTGACATTCTTCCTGCAAAAGTTATCATCAGTAGACCCGAAGATAATGTCATCAACATATATTTGGACTAGGATGATCTTGCCCTTAGATTCCCTAAGGAATAAAGTCTTGTCTATCTTCCCCCTTGAGAATTTATTTTCAATGAGAAAGCTAGACAATATTTCATACCAAGCTCTAGGGGCTTGCTTTAGCCCATATAGAGCTTTCCTTAGTCTAAAAACATATTCAGTATGGTAAGGAACAACAACACCTGGAGGTTGTTCTACATAGACTTCTTCTCTCAAATCTCCATTCAGAAATTCTGATTTCACATCCATCTGATAGACTCTGAACCCTTAGAATGCAGCATATGAAAGGAATAGCCTTATAGCTTCAAGTTTTCCTACAGGGGCAAAGGTTTGATCAAAGTCAACACCTTTCTTTTGTCTGTACCCATGAGCCACCAGTCTAGCTTTATTCTTAACTATAATGCCATTTTCATCAAGTTTATTCCTGTAGATCCACTTATTTCCAATGACATTATGTCCTTGAGGTCTGGAAACTATCTTCCAAACCTTACATCTTTTAAACTGGTTTAATTCCTCTTACATAGCTCCAATCGAAAAACTAGTCTCGGTTAGCCTCTTCAATTTTCTTAGGTTCTACCTATGATAGGAAGCAAGAGTACATTGTTGTGTTGAGACATCTGTTCCTTGTCATTACTCCTTATCTTGCATCACCAATAATCTAATTGTCTGGATGATCACTCAGATGTCTTACTATTGGAGACTGTATTGCTTCAACATCATGTTCTTCATGATGTTGATCTTCATCCACTTCCAGTGATCCTTGTGCTTCCTCCGGAATGCACACACCCTCTTCATGGTATTGCATTGTTTGAGCATCTTCTTCATTTCTCTTGAGAGTGAGTTTTTTCAACACTAATTCAGTACCTGTAGAACTATAAGAAGAGCTTGACAGCTCATTGTTAATCATATTTGTTTCACTAAACACTACATTAACGAACTCCTCTATAACTTGACTTGTCAAGTTATATATCCTATAAGCCTTACTATGATTGTTGTACCCAACAAATATCCCCTCATATGCTTTGGCAGCAAACTTAGTTTTATAGGATTTCCCATTGTCAAGTACAAAGCACTTGCTCCCAAAAATTTTGAGATATGCAAGGTTTTGTTTCCTACCCTTCATAATCTCATAGAGAGTCTTATTGTGCCTCTTGGTGATAGAAGCCCTGTTAAGGACATGACAAGCTGTATTTACAACCTTAGCCCAGAAATATTCTAGGAGAGAAGTGTCATTTAGTAGTGTTCTACCAACCTCTATGAGAGTTCTATTATTCCTCTAAGCTATCCCATTTTGCTGGGGTATTTTTGGAGAGGAAAACTCTTGTTGAATCCCATGATGTTCACAGATTCTTGTCATGCATTCAGACTGAAACTCAATACCATGGTCACTTCTACTTTTGATCACAATACTGTTCAGCTCATTCTGTATTTGCATGACAAATATCTTGAAGATATTTGTGGTTTCAGTCTTTTTCTTCAAAAAGAAAACCCAAACAAATCCTAATAAGTCATCAACAACCACAAAGGTGTAGACCTTTCTACGTAGACTATGAACTAACATTAGACCAAATAAGTCGATATGCAGGAGCTATAAACACCTAACAGAATCTTTAGTATCAATGCTTTTGAAGGAAGCTTTTGTCTGCTTACCCTTTTGGCATGCAGAGCAAATACCTTCCTTAGAGCATTTCATGTTAGGACCATTCCTAACTAACTCTTGACTATAAAGTGTTCCTACAGTCTTATAATTCAAATGAGCTACCCTCATATGCCATTTGACACAAAATGAGGCTTTCTCATTTGCAACTAGACAAATGGGAGAGTCTGATGAAAAATAAAGAAAATTAAGACAATAGACATTCCCACTCCTAGTGTCAGTGAATTGGCCTCTCGGTCACTTGATATTCTTATATAGCACTTATCCTTGTGGAAAGAAATGGCATCGCCAAGATCACATAGTTGGCTTATGCTTATAAGGTTGTGTTGCAATCCTTTCACATAAGCCACTTTTGTGAAAGTATTTAAGTCATTAGTGATCTTATCATAACCTTTGGTGATCCCTTTATCTGATCCACCAAATATCACCTTATGACCATCTTGTATTGGAATGAAAACCTTCAGGAAGCACTTTGTTCCAGTCATTTTCCTGGAACAACCACTATCCAAGTATCATATAGGGGTTTGGCAACTTGGACACACCTGTAAGAAATAAATCACTTATCCTTAGGACCCCAATTCAATTGAGTCCTAGGTGAATGTTAGGCTGAAAATGAACATGCCTGCCTGCAGTTCTTCTGACAGGTGAGCGTGCATTAGCTCTTTGTACATCATTATTTTATCAACAATCAATGGCATAGTGGCCCACTTTTCCACAATACCAACACTCATAAATATTGTACCTCCTTAAGGGCTGGTTTAACAACATTGTTGTCAGTAGCTCTCAGTCCATCAGGTACAGCATCAGACTTTTTCTTCAGTGTTGGGGCTGGTACTCCAAACCTAAATGGTCCAGGATGAGCCATTTGAACCTCCTCATGGTCTCCCTTGTAGCAACTAGCACCCTTGCCATTCTTAACACCATAGTGGTGAACAACTTTGTTCTTCCTTTTGGAATTACCAACTCTTGTGTTCCCTTTGAATCCTATCCATTTCTTATCCTTTTGGGAAGAAAAGGAACCTATCCAAGGCAATACAGTACAAGGCTCCAAAAACTTAGCCAATAGCTCCTTCTCCTTTTGGAGTTTACCTTCTACATTCGTGATAAGATCATTCTTAAAAGTTAATAATAGTAATGTTCTTCAGCTGTCTAACTTCCCTAATTTTTTGCTCTAGCAAAGCTGCTGTTTCAGAATGCTAGGAAGCAGCAAGCTTCAGAGATGCAATCTCTTGAGCCTGTTGCTTGGTTAGCAGCTCACTCCTTCTAAATGTTTCTAGAAGTTCACCATATGATTCAATCATTTGATTTCTGTCTTTCTCAGATTCAGAGCCATCTTCTTCTCTTGATGAAGAAGCACTTGAATCTAAACTAGTCACATACTTGGACTTGGATGAAGAGTTGGATGAAGAGTGTACCTTAGATGGTCCAGGCTGATCCTAGCAGGAATCCTCATGTGATCTTGACATCAGCCCAATATAGGCTTCATCATCCTCTTCTGATTCTGATGAGGAAGACTCAGTCCAGCTTTTCTCCTTCTTAGCAATGAAGGTTTTCTCCTTCTTGCTTCTCTTGTGGTGATGATTCTTTTCACCAGGTTCTTTTTTCTCAGGACAATCAGCCACAACATGACCTGACTTGTTATAACAGAAACAAACAACCTTTTTAGAAAAATGTTTACCAGGTTTTGGATTATACCTGCCCTCTTTGGAGGGTTTCTTCTTATTTTTGTAGTAGTCCTCTTTGTGCTGGAAGGAAGAGGTAGGTTTGCTCCTTCACCCATTCTTTTTCATCAGCCTCATAAACTACTTTGAGAAAGCAACAAACTCCTCATCAGACATATTACAGCCTGATTTCTCTTGATCTGAATCTTCTAACTCAGCTAGCCTTCTTAGGTGAGAAGAATTCTTCCCATTTCTCCTCTTGGAGCTATTTGCCCTGAAGGCCACAGTAATTTCTTTGGCCTGGCCTCTGCTAGTCTTCTCTTCCTCCTTCCTTGCTGCCAGTTGCATCTTATATGAAAGAAGCTTACCATACAGTATGAATGGTGGAGTATCTGCCAGTTTTGCCACATCTCTAATGATACATATCTTAGTTTCCTAGTCTCTAGTAAGAGACCTAAGAAACTTATCATTTACTCATAATTACTAAAGTCCCTGCCATGGGTCTTCAACTCATTAACTATCATGAAGAACCCTTCATAACAGCTAATTATGGTCTCCTCTCTGATCTGTCTGAAAGCTTAATACTCTTGATTTAGTATTGACTTTCTATCATCTCTCACTTCCTCAGTGCCTTCCATATGCACTATCAAGGTGTCCCACATTTTCTTTGAGATCTTGTAGTGCACAATGTTTTGAAAGGTGGATTCATCTATGACACTAACTATGATATTTTGTGCACTCTTATCCATTGTTGCTAAGATTACTTCATCCTTAGTCATTTCAGTGTACTTCTTTTGCGTTTGAAGATTTGCATCAAGTACAGCTATCTTTATTGGGATGAAGGGTCCTTCTTGAACTATGATATAGATACTAGGATCAGATGCTTTCATGAACAATCTGTCCCTTTGTTTCCATATGCCAATATTCTCCTTCCTACAGAGAGGAAGTTTTATGGATCCAAGCTCTTTATGATTCTCTCCTAAACCCATCTTATCCTTCTGACAGCTACCTTAGAGATCTCCTCAGACTGTTAAGTCTTTTCTTGAGTTACCTCCCTCAGATACCACTTGAAAGTTTTTGATTACAAGGGTAGCTAATCACCTAGAGGGGGTGAATATGTTATTGTAGTCTTTTTAAGATTCTTTGAAATCGTATATGACTTATGTCCTACTGTGTACACTTAATTCAGCTTTCAAGAACACAATACTCAGCACAACAAAATACAATACACAGCACAACAGATTTTTATAGTGGTTCTCTAGTGTTTGAGTATATCCACTGTCACTCTCTGCCTTTATAATAGTATGTTAGACAAGGAACTTCTCCAAAAACTATGGCTCCTCAGAGATTATATCACGATCCAACATAATCAGTCAGTCTCCACTAAGACTTGCAATATTTGCTCACAATCCTCCACACAGTAATCACCTGACCACTACTCTCAGGCACAAATGCCCTTTACATAAGCTGGGAGAAACAGCCCCACACTGATCAACAAAGGAATCCAATCACAGGCCCACGACCCTAACATAGATCTCATAGCATTTATAATTTATGCTTTACAATAAGATCACACAGATCTCTCACACAGCCTAAACAATCTAGGCATCAACACAGATCTTTCACAGATCCACAGATTTAGAAAGAGTTGTTGATTTGACTTAATAGAAATTATTCTCTAAGTCAATTTCTTCCTGGGCTAAGTAAATCTCAGCCCTATCTGCTTCCCAGGAACAAGAATGCCAATCTTCTACTATCTATGGCTTATGCTGGAAATTTCTCAGGACCTTGATAATGTTCTTGCTGATGAAGGAAGAAGATTAAGAATGAAAGTCTTCAATCAACTAACCTTTATTGGCAGGAAACTAATTGCTCTGCCTCTCCTTTTGTCTAAAGAAAACCCTGCGCAGATATATTCTTCCTCTTCAACGATCCAGAGAAAGATCTTCAAATTTGGCTTGGCTTGGATCGTGAATCAACTTTAGCTGGGGCTTGCCTAGACTGATTTGTCTTCCTTAGAGAGATCCTCTGTTCTTGCTATAGCAGATGTTGATTGCACCAGTGAACACATAAACCCTTCAGATTTTTCAATTGAAGCTCTTGGTTCTGTAGCAATGGCGGATGAAGACGACGAACTCCCACTTCTCATTTTCAGAATGTTAATAAGAAAATCTTATTTGATATTGAACTCAGCTGTTATTTATAATTCCGTCAATTTCTGGGATGATTGACATGTGTCCCAGTTTTAACGGTTGTTAAAACCTCAGCTTAATCAAATTGAGATTCATTGTAGACTGACGACGACGTTAATGTCGATTTGCAGTATTTAAGTAATGAATCAGAAAATCGTTTACTTGTTGACTTTGCTGACGTCAGTATCATTCTAGACTTAACAAAATCAAGCAATATTTCAGAAATCCTCAGTTCGATGAACCCAAAACTTAGTTTGACGAACCCAGAGCTCATCTCGACGAAATCAAACATCACTTCAAAAATCTTCAGTTCGACGAACTCAAAACTCAGTTCGACGAACCCAGGGCTCAGCTCGATGAAATCAAACATCATTCCAGAATTCTTCAGTTCAACGAACTGAAAACTCGGTTTGACGAACGCAGGTCTCAGCTCGACGAAATCAAGCATCATTTCAGAAATCCTCAGGTCGATGAACAGGTGAAAGCTGACTTCGACGAAATCTGAACTTAGTTCGACGAAATCAAAGCTCAGCTCGACGAAAAATGAATAAGTAATACTTCGATGATTCTGGACTTAGAATGTTCTTTAGCTCTGCTAAGCGTTGAGAGCATTGAGTGTATATTCCTCACTCAATGCTTTTTGCCTTGGCCACATTCTTCTGCCCTTTTGCTTAAAAGCGTTGAGAGCATTGTGTATATGCCTCACTCAATGCTTTTTTACATTAGCAATATTTTTCAGCTTTCTGCCTGATGACGTTGAGAGTGTTAAGTGTATAAGCTTCACTCAATGCTTTTATACTTAGCCTGATTTTCTGCAATCTTGCATTCTTGCTGAAGTTTGACATTGACAGACTCAGAATGGCGTTGAGTGACGAAGCTTCACTCAACGCTTCTGGACTTAGTCGATTTTTTGGCTTCCACTGCTTAGGCTTTGACATGATATACTTGACTCAGCGATTCTGGCCATATGGCGTTGAGTGAGTTGAGCTCATTCAATGCTTGTGGACTTGGCCACATTTCTACCTTTTTAATACTGTAAGCTTTGACTGCCAACCTTCTCTCAGCGCTATTAGTTGTATGGCGTTAAGTGAGCTTGCCTCACTCAACGCTTCTAGACTTAAGCATTTTCTTGAATTTCCAGCCTATCACTTTGAGTCCAGCTGCCATTGTATCTTATACTATATGCCCAATCATTGTGACAAAGACCAACATGTATGCATGAAATTAACATACATCAAATACAACTATGTGTATACCATTGACCTGTTTGAGTTCTTACAAATCCAGGACATTGGGATCAATGGACCCAACATAGTTCTTCAGCAACACTGGAATACTGGGTAGCCTGCGCGGCTTGTTGCGGTCTTGTGACTAGGTGGCTTCAGCGGACTCCTTAGTGGTTAGAAGTAGAACCAGATGTTACTTCTTAAGGCCGTGCAGTTTTTATTTAGCTTGTAATTTTTCTTGCTCCATTGGATACATTGGCTATCATGTCTCTCCATGTATGCCTCGATGTGTAAAGATATTATTTTTGATTTGTACAAGACTCTTGCTCTTCTTGTTGTGTTTTGGCTTGCTTGGGCTCAGTGTGGTTGTATGTTCCTGTGCCCGGTGTCTCATTTTTCTCTGTCACAGATTTTTTCAACAGTTGTGTCTCTTGCTTCAATAATACACAGATCTTTAAACAGGCGCTGGAGCCAAACAACTTCTTTGGCGGCACTGCAAACTGCCACATTTTCAACTTCGACTGAGGATAAAGCTACATAACTACTTGTGCTCTTCCTATCATCAACATCTCCTCCCCAATCACTATCTGTGTATCCAACAAGTACTATATATTCTTCTACTTTGTAGGTAAGTCACAGGTGTTTTGTGCCCATTAGATACCACATAACTCACATAACAGTGATGAAGTGTTCTGAGCTGTGTTGAGAAATGAAACGGGACAATATGCTGACAACATTCTCTATATCTGTCCTAGTGTTGGTGAGATAAATAAGGGATCCAAACAAACTTCTGCATTCCTCAGTAGAAGTTGGCTTTGTTTGATTGTCTTTCCTTAACTGAGTTCCTATTGTCATGGGAGTTGAGACATGGTTATAGTTTGTCATACTGAATTTCTCAAGGATCTTCTCAATATATCTTACTTGACTGAGAAAAATCCTGTCTGGTTCTTGTTTGATTTGCATCCCTAAGAAAAATCTCATTTCCCCAACATCACTCATCTCATATTCATTTTGCATTGTTTCTTTGAAGGTTTGAACAATGGTAGGTGCGGATCTTATGAAGATAAGTTCGTCAACATAAAGAAAAAAAAAGAGAAATTGATTGTTTTTAAACCTCTTAGTGTACAAAGAGGGTTCATTAAGACTTCTTATATACCCATTCATGGTAAGATAGCTGTCAATTTTATGGTTCCAGGCCCTTGGTGCCTGTTTTAAGCCATATATCGCCTTGTTAAGTCGGTAAACTTTCTCTTCTTCTACTGGCTCTACAAAGCCTTCTGGTTGGTGAATGTATATTTTGTTGAAATTTGTGAAGTGGAAGTGGGTGATGGGCAGGCCGGGCGGACTGTGCGGCCTGAGCGGTCTGAGTCCACGGCCTGGGCGGACTGCTGGTTGCGGCCTGGTGTTGGTTGTCTTGGTGGCTTGGCTATTGAGCAGCCTGTGTGGCCTGAGCGGCCCTGTGTGCGGCCTGAGCGGTCTGTTGTGCGGCCTGGTTGGCCTATGGCCAAGGACGGGCTTGTTGTGAAGCGGCCTGAGCGGACTGTAGTTCATGGGCTGTAGCCAGTGCTTGGATTGATCTGCGTCCTTGTAGATTTGTAAGCTTGTGTTAACCGGCAGATTGGGTGGTCTATCCGTGGAAGGTTTTGCGGACTAGCGAGTCCGCAGTGTCCACTATTGCGGACTGGCCTTGGAGTTTGGCTGTGGCCTTTGCCGAGCTCTAGTGGTGCAGCAGGTGTTAGCTGCTGTGGAGGACTGCACGGACTGGTGTTGAAGTCCGGCAGGTGGCCGATGTCTTGACAATAGTGCGAGTAGGGCTTGCGAGATCTGCCTTCTGATGGTGTGTTTGGCGATCTGCTTTGGGGTAGGAGGACTGGGCTTTGTCTGCCGAGCTCGTGCTTGCTCTTGGTGGATTTCTGAACTTGGTCACATTCTGTGACAAGTTCAGTGTGTCCGCGGTATCTGCCGAGTCCAATGTTGATCGGGCGGACTGCATGTTGGTCTTAGACTTGTGGCAGATGGAGGCTTGGATTTCGAGCTGTGCGGACTGCCTCCTTGTCTGCACATATAATGTGCGGACTGTCGCTGTGATGGCTGTTCTTATGAGGAGTTTGCAGGCTATGCGGACTGGTGCCTTGTCCTCATAGTATGGGCGGACTGATGCGAGTTTGCCTGTTGGTGAACATCTTCATTATTGCTCCTGGCGGGTTTTCTTGGAATTCGGCTAAGCCCATGTGGACTCAGCGGACGGGTCTTTGCTAGTGCGCGAGCTGGGGTGGTGACTCTATTAACTAGGGTGGTGACCACACTCCTCACCTCGCCTATAAAAAGACCGCCCCCCCTGGCACGTCTACGGTAACTGAGTGAACACTAAGTGGGGCTTGGGCAATTGTCGCAAGGAAGATAACGTCTACAGTAACTGAGTGAACCCTAAAATCCTAAAGTGCACTTTTTATAATGGTCCAGGCCCAAAGGTGGCCATCACCTCACCGGAGACAAGTCGAAGTTATCTTCCTTGCAAGCTTACTTAGGTAACGAAGCTATCATAACTGCTAATAATATTATTTATGCAGTAGAGAAATAAGGGGTTGTGTCTTTGGGTAGTGATAAGGGGCCACTCACGTTAAGGAGTGTGTATGATGTACCGGGCATGAAGAAGAACCTCTTCTCTGTGACCAATGCTATAGACGCGGGTTATCACGTTCTGTTTGGGCCAACAGAAGTGAAGTTCCTTCGCAACGTATTAGCGGTTAAGGCTAATGTTGCTCATGTTGGGAGGAGAGTTAAGAACTTGTTTGTTCTTGTAACTAACTCTTATGTTGATCGGATGAGAGCAAACGATAGCGCTACTATATGACATGAAAGACTAGGATATGTAGGAATGGATAGGCTGAAGACTATGGCTAACAGAAGCCTTGTAAGAGGATTGACTAAGCTATCTTCATTTGGCGACGATCACGTTTGCGCGGGATGTCAGTACGGTAAGGCTCATCGCCTTCCGTTTGATAAATCACAAACGAGGAGCAAGAGACCATTGGAGTGCATCCATGGAGACTTGATGGGACCAACCGTCACTACAAGCCTTGGTGGGAGCAGATACATGCTCGTTCTAATTGATTACTACTCAAGATACACTTGGGTATATTTTTTGAAGGAGAAGTCTGAAGCCTTCCGTTTGTTTGTGGAGTTCAAGGAGTTGGTGGAGGGCCAGCTTGGGTTCCAGATCAAGAAGTTTAGAACAGACAACAGTGGTGGGTTTGTCTCCTACGAGTTTTTTTAACTTCTGCAGGAAGCACGGGATCTAATGAGAGCTCACTTGTGCTCATACTCCTTAACAAAATGGAGTAGTGGAGCATAAGATTCGTCATCTGACGGAGACTTGCAAATGCTGGCTTCATGCGAAAGACATTCCTAGGTCCTTTTGGGTAGAGGGGATGTCTTGTTCTTCTTATATCATCAATCGGATGCCGCTCAACCCGATCAACATGAAGACTCCTTTTGAGATATTGCTAAAGGAGAAGCCCAGTGTGGAATACCTTCGGGTGTTCGGATCAACTTGCTATGTGCATGTCCCGGATGCTTCAAGGACAAAGCTTGATGCAAAGGCAAGGAAGCTTGTCTTTGTTGGCTATGATGAGCGGAAGAAGGGATGGAAATGCATGGATCCTACGACGAAGAAGTTTATTGTATCAAGAGACGTGGTCTTTGACCAACTGATGTCGTATGGAGGTGGCTCGGTAGAGCTAACAAAGAGCAAGGTTGATGGAGAGCAGATGGTGGCTGCTGAAGTTCTTGAAGAGGAGCTTGTTGTTTCACCAGCAGCTCCTGTTGCTTCAAGTTCTGGTGCTGAGGCTTTTGGCTCAGGAAGCAGGGGGAGAATTGCTCAAAGCTTGCCCGAAGGGGGTGTTGAGCCTAAAGAAGCAACAGAGGTAGTGAGCAAGGAGCAACCTCTTCAAAGATCGAAGAGGGTTGTGAAGCCACCAGTTCGGTACTATGATGGGAATGCAGTGAGCTTTGTCTCCTGCTTCTTTGCAGGTCCTCTAGATGAGCGAGAGCCTGCAAACTTCAATGAGGCCACTGGAGTCAAGGAGTGGGATGATGCCATGAAGGAAGAAATTGCTGCTCTCAAGAAGAATGAAACCTGGGACCTTGTGTCCAAGGTTGATGACATTACTCCGGTGACTTGCAAGTGGGTGTTTAAGTTGAAGAAAAAGGTTGATGAGAGCATTGATAGATACAAGGCTCACCTGGTTGCTCGAGGATTCTCACAGCAATATGGATAAGAGTATGAGGAGACATTTAGTCTGATTGGAAAGATGACTTCAGTTAGAGTGGTGATTGCCTTGGCTGCTTGCAAGGGATGGAGGATATGGCAGCTTGATGTGAAGAATGCTTTTCTTTACGGAGAGATTGACAAGGACATCGTCATGGATCAGCCACTTGGATTTGTTTCTGAAGTTCATCCGTACTATAGTTGCAAGCTCAGGAATGCTGTCTACAGGTTGAAGCAAGCTCCTAGAGCTTGGTATGTAAAGATAGCAGAGTATCTTCAATTCTGCGGTTATCTTGCTTCCAACTCGGATTCAAGCTTTTTCGTCAAAAAGAAGGGGGAGCTTCAAGTCTTGGTCCTGCTATCTGTGGATGATATGATCATCACAGGGAATTCAAAGGAGGAAGTAGCTAGTCTCAGGGCTGAGTTGTTATAGGCTTCGAAATGAAAGACTTGGGAGAGCTTCATCACTTTCTTGGTCTTGAAGTGGAGAGGAAGGAGAGCGGGATTATCATTTGCCAGAAGGGATATGCAGATCGTATTGTGAGCCTATTCGTCATGGGCGAAGGGAAGAGTTGCTCCACTCCACTGGAACATGGGCTGAAGCTTCGACGAGATGAAGGAAGGATTCTTCCTGATCCCTTGGTGTTCAGGGCTCTTGTAGGGAGCTTGATCTACCTGACGATTACAAAGCCAGACATTGCTTATACTGTTGGCCGAGTTAGTCAGTTTATGGCTGAACCAAGGAAGTCTCATCTGGTGGCGGCTAAGAACATTTTGAAGTATGTCAAAACAACTTCTGATATGGGACACCTCTATAGTAGGGATGCGGACTTTGCTTTGCTTGAGTACACGGATGCTAATTATGATGGTGACTCAGATGATCGGAGATCAACTTCTGGTTATGTGTTCACTTGTGGATCAGCTTGCATTTTGTGATGTAGCAAGAAGCAGGATTCTGTGTCCGTGTCTACTATGGAAACTGAGTATAAGGCTTCGTCCTTGGCTACTCGGGAATCCATCTGGTTGCGGAGGCTTGTAGAGGATGTTCATGAAGAAGTGCAAGGGCCTACTTTGCTCCGGGGTGACAATGAGAGTGCTCTCAATATGTTAAACAATCCAGTGTGTCACGCAAGGACCAAGCATATTGAGATCGAGCACCACTTCATAAGGGAGAAGGTGTTGGAGGGATCTCTTATGGTTGGGCATGTTCGTAGTGAAGATAATCTTGCTGACATCTTCACAAAGCCGCTGTCGAAGGGGCCATTTCAGCGGTTACATAGCTTGGTGGGCTTGATCACTACTTCTCACTTCAAGGGGGAGTGTTGAAATTTGTGAAATGGAAGTGGGTGATGGGCAGGCTGGACGGACTGTGCGGCCTGAGCGGTCTGAGTCCGCGGCCTGAGCGGACTGCTGATTGCGGCCTGGTGTTGGCTGTCTTGGTGGCTTGGCTGTTGAGCAGCCTGTGCGGCCCGAGCAGCCTCGTGTGCTGCCTGAACGGTCTGCTGTGCAGCCTGGTTGGCCTATGGCCAAGGATGGGCTTCTTGTGAAGCGGCCTGAGCGAACTGTAGTTCGCGGGCTGTAGGCAGTGCTTGGTTTGATCTACGGCCTTTTAGATTTGCAAGCTTGTGTTAACCGGCGGATTGGGTGGTCTATCCGCGGAAGGCTTTGCGGACTGGCGAGTCCGCGGTGTCCACTGTTTCAGACTGGCCTTGGAGTTCGGTTGTGGCCTTTGTCGAGCTCTGGTGGTGCAGCAGGTGTTAGCTGCTGTGGAGGACTGCGCGGACTGGTCTGCATTCCAAGTGCCAACAACGTGCATTGCAAGCCATGTTTTTGAGTATACCCTTTAGCCATAATTCTGGCATTGTACCTTATTGTCTCTCTCTCTCTCTCTCTCTTCACTATATTTGATCTTGTATACCAATTTCAGATCAATGATGTTTTTATTTTCAGGTTTAGGGATGAGCCCGTATATTCTATTTTTCTCTACCATCTCTATCTCTTCGTTCATAGCTTTAACCCAGAGAGGGTTACTGGCATCTTCAGCAAAATTTTAAGGCTCCTCTTTGATCATAAGGACTCTCTCATTTTACAGGTAACTGTCTGCTAGGGATCTAGTTTTTCTGGGAGATGATAATTCACCTTCAGAGTTAGAGTTGGGAACAGGAAGACTCATATGTTGATCTATTGGTATGGATGGTTGTTCCTCAGGTCCAGTAACCGCAATAAAAGGAGGTAGAGATGTGATCTGATCCCAATCCCATGAGGTATTTTCATCAAAGATGATGTCCCTAGAAATCAAGAGTTTTTGGGTATCATGATTGTAAATCCAATAGGCTTTGGAATGTTGGATATAGCCCCAAAACACTCCATTTTCATCTTTAGTATCAAGCTTTTTCCTACATTCTTTTGGAATATGTCGAAAAACAAGACACCCAAAGTTTCTGAGATGACTGACAGAGGGTTTCTTCTTGTGTCATGCTTCATATGGTGTCATATACTTGAGACTTTTAGTTGGTGATCCGTTGAGAACATAAACAGCAGTGTGGGCTGCCTCTCCCCAAAATTCATGGGGGACCTTGCGATGTGTAAGCATAGCCCTAACTCTTTCCATAATTGTTCTGTTTTTTCTTTCAACCACACCATTCTGTTCAGGAGTTCGTGGGGCAGTAAGTTCTTTGTGGATCCCATGCTCTCTGCAGAAGGCAGAGAATTCTTCTCCTATGAATTCTCCTCCACGATCAGTTCTCAATCTACTTAAAGACTGGTTGCTCTCCTTCTCAACTAAGGCTTTGAATTCTTTAAATTTTGCAAAGGCTTCGGATTTCTGCAGCAATTGATAAATCCGGGAATATCTGGAGTAGTCATCAATAATACACAAATAGTAGTTCATATCTGCTCTGGTGGGAGTAGGTGTTGGATCCCAAAGGTCAGCATGAACCAATTCCAGAGGACTTTGAGCTCTTCAGGAAATAGAGTCAGGAAAGGGCTGTAGATGGCATTTTCCCATAACACAGTCCACACACAAGGTCTCCACCATTTTGAATTCAGGGAGACCATAGACCATGTTTTTTGTTGCATTAACTGGAGGTCCTTATGATTTAGATGGGCAAACTGATGGTGCCAAATTGACATGTTCACTCTACATGCAAGGACATGGTATGAGGAGGTCTGCATTCTTAAGATGAACATCTTATTACTGGTCATTTTGACAGAGGCAACACAACCTCTTGTTTGTTGATTTAGGATGTGACAATGATCATTCTCAAAATTAATGATATAACGATTTGTCATAAGCTGTCGTACACTTAAAAGGTTTTGTGAAAGGGTAGGAATATAGTGGACATGATCAATCATCCTAGTTTCCCCAGTCTTTGTTAGAATAGCCACAGAACCCGTCCCCTCTATAACAAGTGACATTCCATTACCAAGAAAAACCTGAGACTTGTTGGTTTCATTGAGTTTTGCAAAAATATGTTTGAAGGGTGACATGTGATTAGAACACCTGCTGTCCAAAAACCAGAGTTCGTGTGGGTGCTCCTTTTCATCATATTGAGTAATAAATAGTCTTTCAACAGTCTAATGAAAATTTGCCTCTTCTTCCCCATTCTTTTCTTCTTTCTCCTTATACCGGCCGTCTCTATCCATGTGGGTGGGACATCTGCATCTTTTACATCTAATAAAACACTCTCCTGCAATGTGCCCATTTTTCTTACACAGATTGTCAATGAAAGAGGTGGAGGTGAATTTTTTGTACCCACCCTGTCTTCCTTTTCCATTCCAGAAAGAGGAAGGAACGTCATTTTGTTTATCAGAAATGGAGGTGGGAAGAAGTAGGAAAAAATACCAGAGACAAATCCTTCATTCCATACTTTTTATTGATTCTGTACATGTATATATATAGAGAGAGAACATAGTGCATTTAATTTTTCTAGGAAAAGGTGGGGAAAGGAGGCATCAGAACCAGGTACGCCGACACTAGATGCCTCAGCAACAGGTATGCCATCACTCCACGCCTCGGCAACAAGTACACCTTCAATGTTTTGTTTCGTCCTCCTCTTCTTTGTCTTCATTATTTTCACGGTGCCTCCTTGTCTTCTACTCAAAGTTAATTTCAGCATTATATTTTTCTACATCCACAACTCCTTGAATACCCTCAACTCTTGTAGGTGTTAAATGAAGTGGGGGCTCATTTGAACACGTGTTGTGAAGACCTATTCGGAAATATTGACTTATGTGTTTTCATAAGCTATAAAACATTTGATAATGTTTTATTGCACTGACAAGAAGCTTATACACTTCCAAAAAGTCAAACTATGACTGTCGCTTGACGAGAAGACTCTCGCCATTCGTGCCGACAGAAAAAGTTTATATGTAATACATTATTCAGAGTGATATCAATAATAGTGAAGACCACCAGATCTGTGTGAGACCTGTCTGTTTTCGATATCAATTACGGCACGATTTGGCATGGTGGGGGCGGTTGTAAATTTATGGGTTACAACATCATTCTTTAAGAAATATCTAACAAATATCATTCGTTTGAACATCAAAGTGGATATAGTTTTTTAAGTGTGCGTTAACAAATGACAATTTAATCACGTGTTCATGACCGCCATCGCCATGCCAAAGGGAGCCTACCTTGATCCAATAATGAAACCGGTTTGCGAATAAGCAAAAATATACCGGCCGTCTATGTGTCACTTGTGTAGGACCCCATGCGGTGATATGATGGTCACATCATGCCTATGGTTACAGAATTTGAGCATATCAGCACACTCATGAAAAAGAGCGTTTTTTTTTAATATTTACGGGTATCTAGAGAAAGGTGCAAAGATAATAGTGTTGTTGGATTTAAGATATGACACTTGTGATTAAAGCGAGCAGAAAAATAAAAAAAACTCGGTAGGAGTTATCTTGTTCAAACGGCGGGCCTGGCAAATCGGACGGCTTGCAATGCACGTGTACATCTTTCCCTAGGTACCTGCGGGTACAAAAAAATTTCTGCATGCGAAATAGGATTTTTTTTTAAATGGTTTTTGTTTTTCCAATTGGCCATGTATTGAAAATAAGAAAATATAGACGGAGAGAAATGTGTACACCCAAAAAATATTAAAAAATTAAGAGCAAAATTATAATCCACGCTTCATCACATCTTAGAAAATATTATCTTTATATGCCCACATAAACATCACATAGCCACTTAAATATATTATTTATAAGTTCTTATATTTAATAATTTCATACCAAAAGGTTGATTATTATTTAATATGTGTTGGACATATCTACTGGCTCTTTAGGTGACTTGACACCACTGATTATTCTCTAATGCTAATGATTGGGCTAAAAGACAGGGGCATATAATAATATAATTGGGTTAGGTAATATTTTTTTTAATTTTAAAAAAGTGTGCATTGTCTCTCAATTTCTATTGAGTTTTCAATTTTGTATTATGCAAGACAATAGGGCTGTCCAAAATGCCCGGCAGACTCGGGCTGGGACAGGGCCTGTCGAGCCCAGAATTTTGTCACCGGGCTTGGGCCAAATCATTGCCTTAGCCGGGCTCGGGCACCGGCTCCTACAAAGGGTCTGTCAGGGTCCCCAAGATCAGGCAGGGCTAGGCCCGATTGATAAATTTTCTTTAATATATTTTTGAATTAAATTATTGAAATTAAAATTTTAATTAAAAAAATGAAATCCGGCCTATAGTCGGGTTTTTTGATTAGAAATCTCGTCTAATGAATTCCTGCATAAGGCAGGGTTTTTCGTCCGGGCCAAGCATTACCTGTAACATCTCCATTCTGACTAAACCTGATGTGTTAGGGTAGGACATGTGGTGACTCATGTGATTTAGAGCAAGGAGGTGAACCTAGGTCTCATGGAGCTAAGGAGGACTCACATAGGGCCCATAAGAGAGCACAAGACAACTTAGGTCAAATTTACCTCAAATTGAACTCACAAGAATAAATTGACCTCACCACTACGTCACTAACTCTAAGGGAGTCCCAATTGAACATAGACCTCATAAATAGGTCAACCAAATGGGTCAATTTGACAAAAGTCAACTCTCGGTCAACTTAGACCAATTCAACTCAATGGACGTCCAATTGTTCTTCAATTGGTCAAATTAATCTCACCCCATGCTTCTAACATCATTGGGGATCAAATGGACCAAAAGCTTCATCAACGGGTCAACTGATCCATCAAATTTGACCAAAGTCAATCTTAGGATAATTTGGTCAAACCCACACCAAATTGATCAATTTACCCAATGTGGACCCCAACCATGACCCAATCAACTTGGAATGGTTCCATAGGAATCAAGACCACCCAATTGGGTCAACCACGCCATTGTTTGACCAAGTCAACCTTTAAATTTAATCTTGGTCAAACTAGACCTAAAGTGAAAAATTAAGGAATTTGATTAATTTCAATGGACTAAGGCCCACATGGGCAGCCCATACTATAGCCCACCATCAGATTAAACCCCCTTGACCTCTAAAATTGATTAAAGATGACATGGCATGGTGGATTTAAATTTTTCCCCAATTTTAGGAAGATGAATCAATGTATATTCATGGTTTTGAATATCAATGGGCACCCAACTCTCTTCCAAATGCATCCTTTCATCTCCCTAGGAAGATACCAACGGTTTTTCAGTCTCCTTATGCCAGCTGGAGGGGGAATTCAAGGAGTTTTACCTTGGCCGAATTCCCCTTTAATGGCAATTCAATGCCCGGTCTCCCCCGCCTCTAATTAAACTTTCCATCATCTTTAAAAGGGGGAGAGGAGTTGAATTCGAGTTTTAACTTGCTCGATTTGGTGGAAAAACTAGGGATCAGGCTGGCTCGTCGGGGGAAGAAATTTCCATGGCTCACCGACACAATAAGTGCTGCCAAGCTCGAAATATGGTGTGTTTCCTCCCCACTACTCCAATACAAACTTCCTAGATCCTTGGGTTGAGAAATTAGGCACAATTGAGTCGGGATCCATGTCAGCGCAATGAGAAAATTGCATGCTTTTATGCTTACTCGGTTCGTTGATGTAACAACCCACAAAAAATCAAACCCCTAGCAAGTTTTGTCATGACTAGGTCATGACAAAGCTCTAAGAAGGAAAAGAGGATCATGGGTACCTAGGTAAATAGGTGAAGGCACCTTGGTCTGCAGATAGTAATTTTTAGACACCTAAGTTAAGGTTTGGCCTTTGGCCACCCAACATCACTACTTGACCCCAACATACCACTCTCAACCTTATAGGGACCCTTTAGAGCCCATACAACCCATTTGGCGTCAACCCAAGGGGTCAAGTTAACCAGGGCCAACCCTAACCCTAGTTAGGTCAAATTGCCCTAATTTAACCTAAGATGATTAACCTAAGGCACAAATGGGCTTGGGAGGTGGCAAGGGACTCAAAACACTCAGTTGATCAGTAAACCCACTCTTTGACTAAGTCAACACCCCCAAGTCAACCCTGGTCAAACCAAGCTCAAAAGGGGAGGAAAAGCTAAGCCTAACTTCAATCCAATTGGGCTAGGCCCAATTGTGATGGCCCACTAGCTACAACAAGTGGAAGTTACCTAAAGAGACACTCAAATTCAGGAGGCAGAGACTAGGAGAGAGAAAGTGGAGATTTCATTTAAGGGAGGAGAGAGAAAGAGGGGGAACAATGGAGAATGCAAAGAGGCACCCCCTTTCTCCTTCCCTAAGCCTCCATTCATCTCCCATGACCTTTGGGAGGAGATTGCCATCAATTCCTACCGACCAGGCATAGGAGGAGGCACCTATTCACCATGACCGAGTACCTCCTTTAGGGCTATTAATGGCCATTCAAGCATTGCCTCTCCCACTCCCCAAAACAACCCCTCCATCCGCTATAAAAGCTTCCAAGAAATCAAAACAAATGGTTAAATCACTGGTTTAGGTGGAGAACAGAGAATTCGGCCAGGAAAAAGCTTGAGATTGTCGGCCATGGCACATCGCCACCATACACAACGCTAAGCCCGCATGCAGGTCTAATCCTATTCCTTCTCCTCTATGCTAGATCTATAGATCTTTAGGTGGAATAATTGGGCTCAATTGAGCTCGATTAGTGAGGAGAAAACTAGCAAATTTCCATGAAGATCAACCCCTGAGGTTCACCAGAAATGGCCCCTCTGATGGCTGTACCGACGCCAGGCGATAGCCACAACCTCGACGGAGGTGGTGGTGGTGGTTGTCAGCTAGGGAGGTGGCCGGGTGGCTGGGAATTATTGTTAGAAAAGCTCTAGGTCGCTTTGATCCCGGCCCTTGGCTCATCGGGGATGATGACCAGGAGCCGTTGCATCGACGTGATCAAATAAACGCAGGATGATTTTTATTATATAGATAGATATTTGTATTCTATCATACTTTATCAGCAACTTGGTTTTAATTATTAAAAATATCTTGGTGCATTTCCTATAAATATGTCCAACATAGAAAACCTAGCCTTTGGTGTTTAATTTAACACAAAATTTGAATCAACCCATTTGGACCACTGAATTTCCCTCAACACACTTTTTGGTGCAAGGTATCCAAAGGCTAACCAGAAATTGAAATGAGTGCCCCTAGTGCCACTCAGTCAAATGGACTGAAACATTGACCATAGGCTGGTCTAGCCATGACCCATAACATATACAAAAATTAGTATTTTTGGAGATGATTTTCCTATATTTTTGTAAAAATGTAATAATCCATACATGTGATTAAATTAGAGTATGGGCCACAAATTTTCCCCAAACTCTGGTGGATGACCAGAGGGTCTTTATTTGCCTATGAAAAAAATTTTAGACCATTTGGAGTTGATTTGATGGGGTATCTTGGTGGGTAAAGTTGGCCATTTAAAGGTAATAAGCTAATTCTTCAATAGTGCACTTAGAGTAGTTGAGTGATCAAGCCTCCAACTAAACAAGATAAAACCTTGGCCCCTGACATATTATGACTTGAAACATCCGTTGGAATAATTTTAGAAGTATTTAGGGTTGGAATACCATGAAACCCTAGTTCAAACCTTAGTGTTTCCTATTAGGGTTAATGAAGGAAATGGGTTCAAATCTTCAAGTCTTGGCTCAAGTCTTTGTAGGTAGTTTCATAGGGTGTAGAAACACCATGGACAATTTAATTTGATTTTTTAATAGCATTTCTTCCCTTACATCACTTATTAGTTAAAGTAAGTACATTTCAATTAGGTACGGATACATGTCATAGCTGTAACGGATGATCATGAAACTTTGGTAAAGGGCCTAAATTGATGTTATTTATGTTTGAAAATTTTATTATAATTTTTATATGAAGAATTTTAGTACCTTCTTTATAATGATAGAAATTATGATTACGAAAAATAATTTGTTTTCGGACAAACTTAGTACTGGAAAATTATGAAACTTGGCCAGTAAACTTTCTAGACCAAAATAATGCCTTCTTAGTTTTACTGTAATTTTTGGAAGTAATTACGCGGAGGTTCTTCACAAAGTGCCCTAGGTGATTTTTTACTCATCAATTTATTTATGTGGCAAAAAGAAATTAGATAATGATGAAATTTGGGCAGTGGCACCTTTTGAACAATAGTGACCTATGGTAATATTATTATAATTTTTGGATGATAAAATCCTGTATTCCCTTTGTTAATTATCATTTTAATCAAAAAGTTTACATTTTGGTTTATGATAGAAATCATTTTTGGAAAATTAGGAAACTCATACCTTGCTATTATTTAGTCAATAAGAGGCTGTGGAAATTATGGTGTAATCATTGCATGTTAGAATCTTATACTTCATGTTCAAAGTCTTAGGATTCATGATTTAGGGAAAATTATTTAAACGCTGACTTATTTAGGAAAACTACTAAAATTTTGGACTTGGGCACAACATATCATGGTAGACCCCTTGAAATTATTTTTTGGTTGTTGACAAAGTAAATTGGGGTATTAACTTTCATACACTTAAGATAGTTCATTTGGTCTGCATATAGTGAAATGAAGTATTCAGGGTAAAATTGTAGGCCTCACATATGTAAAAATATAGTGGCTGCACCTAGTTGGGTGGAGTCTTGATAAGGTCACCCTTAAGGCTAAATGTCAGGTAGTTAGTGTGCCAAAGAGATAGAGTTGTGCTCGGGGCCGACGATGTATCATCTTCGCCCTTAGGATGATAATCCACTTAGAGTTATCTAAAGAGCAATGCGGGGTAGGGTTGGTAAAAAGTAGTTACCCATGAAAATAAGTGCCTTGAGAAAGGGTGCTTTGAGTTTCAACCTATCGTAGTTCCTAGTGCCCTCGAGTGCCATTCACCTGGCATGCCCTAGGCAGTCTAAGGTTAAACATAAACTGTAAGAATAAGCAGACTAAAAGAGTAACCAATAATAAACCACCTTCACTTACACTCACTTCGTTATTTCAGGAGGATAGTTGGCTTAGATTGGTGAGCCGATGGATTGCAAGCTCGATATAGCATGTGTGCATGTGCATTAAGTGGTGGGTACTCGTTATTGGACGACCATTCACACAGACATCGCTACATTGACTCAGCAAGTGTAAGTATTCATTTAGTCCTTGAAAGACAGGTGGATTGACCAGCACTAGTACAAGAGACTCTGTAGCACCTAATTGAGGCTGTACTGAGTTGTACACAAGGTCTAGGTTGGATTTTTTGAATACCAGCCTAGAAGTGGGGAGGCCCAACCCACTGCCTCCATTTGCCACAACGAGAGGTACCTGAGAGTTTAACTAACTCCAAATTGGGGAACTAACGGTCTATGTGTATAAAGTCAGGTGGGTGCATTGTACCTGTGTGAAACATATTATCTAGCATGCATAACATTTCATATCATACATTGTCTGCATAAAACCTCTACCCCTAACGTATAAATTATTATGGGATTTTTTATATGTTAGGTCTTGCAAAATGATCCCTTAATTTATAAGTTTGTATGAGCATTCTTATAAATTGAGGTTACCTTCTCTGTGAGGATAGTTAGTAGTTCTACCTTTACCTTAACCTGATATTTCCATTATACTGCTACTTTTACTATTTATTCATTTATATACCTGTCATTACTATGATAGATACTTTTAACATATAATAGATAGAACCACTATCACCTGCTCTTGCTTACTCTCCACTTTTGGTACTTCCCTTTCCTCCTCTCCTGCACAGTGCCTAGGTGTCATAGGGGAGGGGGATCAAGACTTAGTTTAATCTAACGGCCTGATGGGCATAACACCAGGAACTCCATCACTAGGGGAACCAACACATCTAGGAGGAGGTGAACTAGCCTAGTACAGGTGTGGCAACAACACCAATAATCATGGGATCAGTGAGTGACTAGTAGCACTACTTCCGCGAGCGTTATGTAGTGAGGATTATATGTACTGGGCAGGAGCACTCTTATCTTTCCTATCAGACTTATTGTTTTATGTTGATTAGCTTTGAATTTATGTGGACTTTCTTATATTGCGTTATGATTGTGGACTGGTTTCATCTCAATATGTTTACTTCTTCTCTTTTGTGATATATGGTTGAGTATTTGCCGGCAGAATCGGTGATTTGTGGTGGCAATCCTCTCGGAATAGGTGACACCACAAAGTGACAATTTTGGGCATAAGACCCGGTGCAAAAAAAGGTGTCTTACAACTGGTATTAGAGGGAAATCCTCGACCCAAAGAAAAGAAGTACACAAACCATGGGATACCCCTAGTCGAGTTTAATTTGGGGACAAACTCAGCAGCAGAAGCTATGATGTGCCCATATAGGGAATCACAAGCAACAATCCACTCTTAACGAGATTTTAGTCAACCACCTTATTAGAAAACCCTTCCTTTTGAAACTTATAACGAACCCTGACCTTTGAACAATGGAAGCCTCCGGTTCAGAATGTTGTTCCTCCCCGGCCAGTCCCCACTCCGTTCCAACAATCGGAGATGGGACAGACATAGACTGCATTCAGTAGCCGGTATGGACTTTATGAGTTCACAATGATATCATTTGGCCTCACGAATGCACCTTCTCCATTTATGAGTTTGTTTAATTAAGTATTCGAGGCCTACCTCGATGTCTTTGTTATCATGTTTATAAATGACATCCTCATCTACTCGAGGACAAAGGAGGAGCAAGCATGGCACTTGGCATTGAATCTGGAGAAACTCTAGGAGCACAGTATATATGCAAAGTTCAGTAAATGCTAGTTCTGGTTGAAGGAGGTTGCCTTTCTAGGTCACATTATCAGTTGAGCAGGGTTAGCAGTAGACCCAGTAAAGATCCAAGTAATGCGAGATTGGCTGCCGCTGAAAATGGCATCCGACATATGGAGTTTCTTTGGAATCGTCGGATACTACCTGAAGTTCGTAGAGGTATTTTCCTGGATTTCCCTGCCAGTTACATCCCTGACGAAGAAGGATACACCATTTGCATGGATGCTGCAATGCAAGTCTTCCTTCCAGGAGCTGAAGGGTCGGCTTACCTCGGCTCCTATCCTTGCCCTTCCCGCTGATAAGGAAGAATTCCAAGTTTACACTGATCCATCCTGCCATGGAATAGGTGCTGTCCTGATACAGCACGAACACGTGATAGCATAATCTTCTTGCCAGCTGAAGAAGTATGAACAAAACTACCCAATACACGATCTGGAGATAGGGGCAGTAATTTTTGATTTGAAGATCTGACGACATTACCTCTATGGATTTCATTGCGATATCTTCCCTAACCACAAAAATCTCAAGTATGTGGACAGACAGGAGTTAGATATATGATAGAGACGATGGGTTGAGTTTCTTTTCGATTACCAGTACACGATGCACTACCACCCAGGAAAGGCAAAACGTAGTAGCAGATGCTCTTAGTAGGATAGCTACCACAGCAAGAGTATCAACCCAAATGATGGTGTTGGGTATTGTATCCACAATTACCTAGATTTGAGGAAGCCACCTATCAAGCTAAGATGAATTCACAATGTATTTGACGAAACCTCTTAAGTTGTGCTTGCAGTTATTCCACGCTAAGTGCACACCAATGTCAGTGTGCAGTAGGTCAATATACACGGGTCTGCACGACGTAATCCCTCGTTGAGCAGATCAGTGTGTTGGCATATGTGTACTCTCTCTATTGGAGTGCACTTACTTTCAAGTACAGGGCTGTAACTATGCAAGAGCAGACAAGGAGCAAGGATGGGTCAAGGAG
This sequence comes from Platanthera guangdongensis, assembly GCA_039583875.1. Classification (NCBI taxonomy): domain Eukaryota; kingdom Viridiplantae; phylum Streptophyta; class Magnoliopsida; order Asparagales; family Orchidaceae; genus Platanthera; species Platanthera guangdongensis. Next base: position 140,279,367 of record CM077148.1, read on the forward strand.
CAGCTCTTGGGTGGAAAGACGAAAAATCGTCTAAGTATAAATCAGCGAGAATCACCAAGTGATTCTCGCCGAATCGTCGAGAATCATTAGTGATTCTCGCCGACTCTATCCGGCTACCTCAAAGCGGTGCCAAGTAAGATTCGGCGAGAATCACTAGTGATTCTTGCCGAACCCATCGTTGAGCAGATTATGGCCAAGTAATATTCTTCGGGAATCAACAAGTGATTCGGCGAGAATCATCAAGTGATTCGGTGAGAATCATTAGTGATTCTCTACGAATCGTCGAGAATCACTAACTGATTCTCGCCGATTCGTCGAGAATCACCTTCAATTCCCGCCGATTTTGACTTGGCAATTTTTCTGGAAACAACTGGACCGGATTCTGCCGCTGGCACTGTGTTGAACCGGAACTAGGGTTTCCTTCAGGTGGGACCCACAACAGTCATATTGAAGTTGTCTACAGTATAAATACAGGGTATTTTTGAACAGTAAATAAGACGGAGAAAAAGATGAAACACGGGCCGCGACGCAACCTAGATCGCGCGTTCCGCTCCGCCGCCGCCGTTTCCGCTTGAGAGAGTTGATCGCCGGTCTTGATCGAGGTTTCTTCCAGATCTCCCGGCGATAGAAGCTTAGCCAAGCTTAGCGTCTCACGTGTCTAACCGGAGATCTCTTGTCTCTTGATTTGTTGATCGGGAAAACCTTCCCCGTCCGAATCAATCGAGACGACCGATCCTAGTGTGACCGTTGGTAGACCTAGCTAGCTTTGCTACGAAGTTTGGATCTCCAGAGTACAGCAGCCGCACATCGTTGTCGCCGACGATCCCGTGAACCTAGCCGCCGCCCATCTTGCCGCCGCCGGTTCCGGGGAGATCCTCTCCAAGAGAGATCTAGGGTTGTGGACTCTTCGTGGACTTCAAGAACACGTCGTCAACGAAGAGGGACACCTTAGTCTCCAAACGTAGTTTGTATCTCTTGTACATTCTAGTTTTACTTTTGTTGTAAAGGAACGTTGGTTCCTAGTTGTAAGGGTTGGGTGCAACCCGTGTTGTGGGAGTGTTGACTCCTACGTGTGGAAGGGTTCCTTCCAATAGTGCAAGGATTGGATTTCAATCCTATTGGAGAAGAGACCGAGTCGTCCCTTGTTGGGAGATAGGTCGAAGGGGGAAAGTGGATGTACCCAAATCGGGGAACCACTATAAATAGCTTGTGTTTTCTGTGTGCTGTGCTGTTTATTTTTCTTGTGCAGGTACTATTTTAAATTCCGCAAAAACGCTGTACGTCACCTATTCCCCCCCCATAGGTGAAGATAGTTGACACTAGGTGGTCTTTCAAGTGGTATCTGAGGCAGGTTACTCATCAAAAAGGTTTACACCTTGAGTAGAATCCTGCCACCAGTGTCAGAAGCATGGAGCTGGATCATGAGATATCGCCACTAAGACTCCCCACATGCACAAAGGAGTTTTATCTAGTCTAGAGGATGAGAGTGTCGTATCACTTGGATGCAATCGATCCTCGAGCATCTTTCATCCCGGAAGAGGGTCCTTTTATTCCTATGAAGACCTCCGACTCTGGAAAGAATATCCAAGTGCCCAAGTGCATTGCTGAGATGTCGGAGATGGAACTTTCATTATTTAATTTGGACAAGAGGATTCGTCAAATTATCATGGATATCTGGTCTGGAGCTTCTCGCTCTAGATTGGAAAAATGTGGGTCGGCTAAATCTATGTGGGTGATGATCTCAGAGCTGATGGGGGGGTCAGAGAAAGCTGGAATCTGCTGTCAACCAGAGGATGAAGCCTATGTGGGGGTCCTCGCCTCTGAAGATGAAGGAAAGGATCTATCGGACAGCATCAGAGCTCCAGTGTCCGTGTCAGAGACTGAAGAGTCCAGTGAGGAAAGAAGCTCTGATGAGGATGACACAACGGTCACTGGCTCTAATGACAATAACACTGAAGAGCAGGTAACTTCTTCATCCTGCCCCGTCTCTCTTGAAATTTCTGAAGACAGGAACTGCTTTCCTTCAGAAAATTCTGATTCTCTGAAGAGAGCCCTTCAGAAGAGCAACCTACTTGTTGAAGAACAAGCTCAAGAGATTGCTCGGCTGAAGATCTTGTTGGTTCTCCAATTGGCATCCAACAAGGTAAAGGACTATAAAATCTCTGATCTAGAGAGTAGTCTAGAGAATGAGAAAATGATAGTATCAAACTTTTCTAAGGTTGATGCTATAAAGAGAAAGTAAGAAAATGGGTGGATCTCCCGGATTATCAATTCGTGGAGAAATGGGGAAACGGTTTTCCGACCCCCCACTCCAAGCAGGAAGGCAACTCATCATGCCTTCAGGTATGATCACAGGAATAATCGTGGTCACTGCAAGGGTGATCTGTCATCATGTGGAGACACCCGTAGTGCAAGGGCCGTCGTGGCCACCCATGAGAGAATACCTAAGGCTCATTCTGAGCCCTTTGTATTCACTGCCACTGCCTCAACTCGGTGTGAATCTGCATGTACCAGCTCACATAACACTTCTCACTACCCGAGGACACAGGACAGGGAGGTTAGAAGTCATGGTGTAAGTTTTCATGGGGCCTCAGGAAGGGGGATGCCTGAAAGGAAGGAACCACCTCCCCGGCCTCATGACGCTCGCAACATGCATTCCTTCCATCCTTCCACATGTCACGGTGGAAGAGGAAATTTTGTGAGGAGATCATGCCCTATCCCGTTTAGACCTAGGACCGTGACTACCTCAGTCACTAGATCATGTCAGAAACGACGATACAACATTCACCCGTGTTGGTGCTGTGGCAAAGTGGGACACTTTGCCATAGACTGTTGGAACAACCCCTCTGCGTCAAGGGCAAGGGCCTATCCACATTTTCTGGGCAGAGGTAGTCTTCCTGACAGGTTTTCTGAAGGAAGGCAGTCGAGTGCTTATGCTAACAGGAACCTAGGACCCAATATGTATTGGGTTCCTAAGGTAAAGTAACTTTTTCTTGCAGGGTAGTCTACGTTCCCGTAAATATGATGGGAACTAGATAGTAGATGACTCAAGACTAAATTGGAACAAGCGTCTGGAATAACAGATGTGATATCTACATGGGCATACTCACACCGAGCACCTGGTATGTTTTAGTCAGAGAGGCTAAATGATAACTCTCATAATCCCAGGTATTTTTCATCAGCTCCAAGACTTGAGTCGTTTTCCATCGACATTTACATATATATATCTTTATATATATATATACATGTATGCGTGCGCATCTAAGGATAGGTTAACACAATGAATATAAACCTTAGATACACCATTAAATAGTTATCGGTAATTCCACTGGTAGATTCGAGAACCAACATCTACAAGCGTAAATTAGTTCACTGATAACTAACGAAGATACGTCATTGGAAATCTTGCCATCAAAAACTGTATGGAAAAGCCGGTTCAAACTCCAAATAGATTGACTTTAAGAAGTATTTGCCTATTTAGAAGATTTTTAAATTAACTTAGACAAACGGAAACCCGTGAGAATCCCATTTAACTCGTCAATCCTTCCTATTCCCGCCGACTCTTCACATTCCGTAGGAATCCCGCCGAAGGACCTTCTCCGCAGGAAACTCGCCGAATCCCGCAAGATTCTCGCCGATTCACCGAAGGTTTCCCGCAAGCTTCTCACCGAAGGTCTCCATCGTCTTCATCTTCCCCTTCCGCAAGATTCCCGCAGGTCTCCCGCCGATTCTTCCCCTTCCGTCGACATCCCGCAAGATTCACCGATTGCAACTCGTGAAGAACTCCGTCAATCTCAGCGTGCAAAAACCCCGTCGATCTCGTCGATCTCGTCGCATGCACCTACCAGGTGTCCATCGTCTTCATCGACCTAACTCACCATCTACGCCTTTAGGTAACCACCCCCTCACCCTTACTTGGACTTGATCACTAGTGTCGCTTCCTTTTTGATTTTTGATTAAGCGTAGAGTAGGGCTTTTCTCCCTAGATTTGCGATGGCTCCAAGGACAACCGCTGGGCTGGTCACTGGATGCGAGCTGGTTCGCACAGGGTTCTCTCATGCCTCAGATGAATTCAGGAACATCATCCTTATGCTGGAAGAGGCTGGACTCTCATTCGTACTGGAGCATCCCTGTAAAATCCTGGACAAGGAAGTACTGGAGTTCTTTGCAACCACAAAACTCCAGAATGACGACTCTCTTATCAAAAGCAAGGTTGCTGGGGCAAAGATCAAGATGTCTGCCAGCAAGCTGACCCACTACTTGCAGCTCACTAGCTCGGAGCACGAGGATTATCTTGAGGAAGAAGACAAAACAAGGACTCTATTATTCTGTGGTCTCGCTCGAGGAACTCGGTCGATAAAGCGAAAGGATATGAATGAAGAAGGGAAACTTCTGTCAGACATCGTTGGGAAGGTACTCATATGCAAGCCGAGCTCTAATGACCACATCTCTGCGGACATGTTCAAGATCCTGGTGGCAATTGTCTGCAGGAAAAGATTCAACTGGGGGGCATTGCTGTTTGAGAAAATAAAGGATACCCTGAGATCACCTAGCTTTGGTCGAATCATCAGTCTGTATCTCAATCAGCTGAATGGAGATAAATATGACATGAGTAAAGGTGTTCCTATACATTACTTAAAGAAAATGGACTCGAGTGTTTTTGACAGATGGGAGAGGAGTATTGGGCAGGCTACCGTGGCAGAACAACAAGAAGCATCTCCAGCCGAGGACGGCACTGTGGCTGATTCCTTAGTTATCCCCAGTGAAATTCCTGATGCTTTGACTACAGGAATTGAGGGGGAGCCTCTACCCACTGATGCTAATATCGTATCTGACATCTCCCAGATAGCCAGAGATGCAGTGGCGGATATACAAGAAGAAAGTGATGCTGTCGAGGAGACTGCTGATGAAGGGTTGGAAGGTGATGCTGATGAAAATGATCAAATGGACGATGAAGGTGAGGAAGAAGGCAATGAGGGACATGAAGCATTGGAGACTCAGAATATCATTGAAGTTCCATCTAACAAGCACGCTCCTGAGTTCGTCCCTGAGAAAATTGGTGCACCAATGGAGGGGGAGTCTGAGAAATCTACAGAGGCCGCAAGCATTCCCCCCTTAGAGACTGTGCTCGTGTTCAGCTCTACAGGTGCATCAGCTGAACCGAAAGGCCAAGGAGTGCCTCAGAATCTTCCACTACAAGATGATCTAGCCACTCACACCGTGAATGTCATTCAGGGCATAGTGGATGAGCTTAAGGCATCTTTTGAGAAAGCTCAAAATAAAATGTTGAAAAGGATTAAGAAATCTGAAAATCTCATGCTCAAGAACATGGTGGAGATAATTCACAAACTGGACGTGATGGAAAAGAAGTTTGAAGATAAGTATACAGCGGCCGACCAAGCTGTCATTCTTCTTATGGACGGACTGAAAAAGAACACCGATACTCTCTCCATAGTGAATCAGAATGCTCATGTCGTAGCCAATAATATTCAAAAGTTTGATGGCAATTATGTAACTCTCAACACCAATCAACAAGCCTTGGTCACTGAATTCTCCAGGACTACAAAGCATATTGATGACTCACTGCACTCCTATGCAAATTCCATCGCAGTCGAAGCCAAAAAGGGGGAGAAAGAATATATAGCTAAGATGGCTGAGCTTCGGGAAGTCATGATCAACAACTTTGAACAGTCAAACAAATATGTCTATGACAGTTGCTGGTGGATGCTCCAACAAGCGTTAGGCGTTAATATCCCTGAAAATCCCCAGGGTGCTCCTGCTCCTGAAGATTATACTGTGGTTGATGAGGGCGCCAGTGTTGAAGAAGTTCCTGTAAGTGAAGCTGATGTTCATAGGGCTGCTAGGGCCTCCTCCAAGGCAAAACTGATGGCAATGTTTGATCAAGGAGCCCTAGCAAAAGCCAGGGACACGAGGAAATCACAAAAAGGGACATCAAAGGAAACACAAGTTGAAAAGAGAATCAGACTGAAGGAGGAGGAAGTAAGAAACGAAAAGTGGAGCCCAGTATCCAAGAGTATCATATTGGACACATTCTGGCTACAGGAAAAAGGGGAAATCAATCGAAACGATGTATACAACCAGTATGAGTGGGAGATGCACAGGACGTATGAAGCGAAACGAAACATCTTCTTCAGGACCAATACTGCGGCAGATAAAGCTCCTCCTCCCAGATATTATCCGAAGCCCAAAGAGTATATGGAGAGGCAAAGAAAGAAGTATTTGGCTCAAAAACTCAAGGATGACTTAGCCAAAGAAAAATAGTCAAAAATTTATAGCCTGTCATTCTCTCTTAAGAACAATTAATGTTTATTGTTAGTATATGAACATTCCTGAGATTATATATATATATGTATTTGAATTTATGAATGACTCAAGTCTTGATCTGTTTGCCTATATTCTCTTGTGCTGCATATTTAAATTCTGAATGTTGTTTATATTATCTGGTTGGTGTTATTCATCTTAGCTAGTAGGATTTTGGCTTCGTCAAATAGGGGGAGATTGTTGGATATTGTATCCACAATTACCTGGATTTGAGGAAGCCACCGTCAAGCTAAGATGAATTCACAATGTATTTGATGAAACCTCTTAAGTTGTGCTTGCAGTTATTCCATGCTAAGTGCACACAAATGTTAGGGTGCAGTAGGTCAATATACACGGGTCTGCACGACGTAATCCCTCGTTGAGCAGATCAGTGTGTTGGCCTACGTGTACTCTCTCTATTGGAGTGCACTTACTTTCAAGTACAGAGCTGTAACTATGCAAGAGCAGACAAGGAGCAAGGATGGGTCAAGGAGCAGCTCTTGGGTGGAAAGACGAAAAATTGTTTGAGTATAAATCGACGAGAATCACCAAGTGATTCTCGCCGAATCGTCGAGAATCATTAGTGATTCTCGCCGACTCTATCCGGCTACCTCAAAGCGGTGCCAAGTAAGATTTGGCGAGAATCACTAGTGATTCTCGCCGAACCCATCGTTGAGCAGATCATGTCCAAGTAATATTCGTCGGGAATCAATAAGTGATTCGACGAGAATCATCAAGTGATTCGGTGAGAATCATTAGTGATTCTCGACGAATCGTCGAGAATCACTAACTGATTCTCGCCGATTCGTCGAGAATCACCTTCGATTCCCGCCGATTTTGACTTGGCAATTTTTCTGGAAACAGCTGGACCGGATTCTGCCGCTGGCACTCTGTTGAACCAGAACTAGGGTTTCCTTCAGGTGGGACCCACAACGGTCATATTGAAGTTGTCTACAGTATAAATACATGGTATTTTTGAACAGTAAATAAGACGGAGAAAAAGACGAAACACGGGCCGCGACGTAACCTAGATCGCGAGTTCCGCTCCGCCGCCGCCGTTGCCGCTTGAGAGAGTTGATCGCCGGTCTTGATCGAGGTTTCTTCCAGATCTACCGGCGATAGAATCTTAGCCAAGCTTAGCGTCTCACGTGTCTAACCGGAGATCTCTTGTCTCTTGATTTTTTGATCGGGAAAACCTTCCCCGTCCGAATCGATCGAGACGACTGATCCTAGTGTGACCATTGGTAGACCTAGCTAGCTTTGCTACGAAGTTTGGATCTCCAGAGTACAGCAGCCGCACATCGTTATCGCCGCCGATCCCGTGAACCTAGCCGCCGCCCATCTTGCCGCCGCCGGTTCCGGGGAGATCCTCTCCAAGAGAGATCTAGGGTTGTGGACTCTTCGTGGACTTCAAGAACACGTCGTCAACGAAGAGGGACACCTTAGTCTCCAAACGTAGTTTGTATCTCTTGTACATTCTAGTTTTACTTTTGTTGTAAAGGAACGTTGGTTTCTAGTTGTAAGGGTTGGGTGCAACCCGTGTTGTGGGAGTGTTGACTCCTACGTGTGGAAGGGTTCCTTACGATAGTGCAAGGATTGGATTTCAATCCTGTTGGACAAGAGACCAAGTCGTCCCTTGTTGGGAGATAGGTCGAAGGGGGAAAGTGGATGTACCCAAATCGGGGAACCACTATAAATAGCTTGTGTTTTCTGTGTGCTGTGCCGTTTATTTTTCTTGTGCAGGTACGATTTTAAATTTCGCAAAAACGCTGCACGTCACCTATTCCCCCCCATAGGTGAAGATAGTTGACACTAGGTGGACTTTCAGATGGCCATAAAGCTGGTTTGGATGATGGATGATATGCAGATAACATTGGTGTCCAAGGCAGATTCCAAACGATATGAGGAGTACTTGGAATCGATGATTATTACTAGTGACATAAGGGATCGTATCAGAGACGGGCAGAGGCAGGACCTTAAACTAAAACCAATATTCAAGGCTTTGGAGGATGGTATCGCTGGAGAATACACATTAAAGGATGGCCTTTTGTGCTTTAGAGGCAGAGTATATATACCATCAGGAGGACAGATAAGCGAAGATATTCTTACGGAAGCACACACTAGTAGGTACTAAGTGCACCATGGGATCACAAAGATGACTGCCAATCTGAAGAGGACTATGTACTGGCCAGGCATGAAGAAGGAGATCATCTACTTTGTGATGCATTGCGAGAATTTTCAACTCGTGAAGGCTGAATGTAAAAGCACGACAGGATTACCGTAGCCACTACCGGTAGAGGTGTGCAAGTTCGATAACATCATGATGGAATTTATACATGGGATCCCTCATTCCCATGCAAGAAATGATTCATTCTGGGTGATTATTGATAGACTAACAAAGTTTGCCCGATTTATCCCAGTCAGGAAGGACACTCCGGTCAGATTTCTAGTACAGAGATTTGTGGAGCAGTTCATCCGATATCATGGTGTACCAAGGACGATCATATTAGATCAGGATGGATGATTTATGTCTAAGGATTGTAGAGCAGTTTAGGATTACTTGGGCTCTCGACTGACTTTTAACACCACATTCCACCCCCAGAAGGATGGGCAAATTGAGCGTACACAATGAATGTTGGAGGATCTCGTACGCTTATGTATCTTGGATCGCGGGGAGCCATGGGAGAGAATGTTGCCGCTTATCGAGTTCTCTTATAACAACTATAATCAGTCCAGTATAGGCATGGCCCAATATGAGGCATTATATGGATGGAGGTGCATAAATCTACTATCTTGGATCCAGGACGAAGACCCAAAGGCACTCGACTCGGAATTTGTGGCGGACACAGATAATCTGATACGGCTGATTCGGGATAGGATGCTGGAGGCCCAGAGTAGACAGGCTAAATACTACGATGCACGACATCGTCAGGTGGAGTTTTGTGTTGGTGACCGAGTATTCTTAAAGATACACCTGATTCATGGAGTCTCACGGGTGAGCGGGCAAAAGAAGCTCAGTCCAAGATATATGGGACCTTATAGGATTCTGGAGTGAATCAGCCCCTTGGCCTATAAACTAGAACTATCGCCCGAGTTAGTAGGATTGCATGACGCCTTCAACGTCTCATCTCTTAAGAGGGCCATGCTACGACTAGAGTAGCAGATTTCCACTACGGCTGGCCCAGTAGTATCTGACCGATCAGTCTTCTTGAAGTCAGTTAGGATAGACGATATAGAGGTACGAGTTCTGTGGCGGAAGAAGGTTCCGCTAGTTAAGGTCATGTGGACGAATCACGGACAGGAGAAGCACACCTGGGAGCCTCTGAACCTTATGCATCAGAAGTATCTAGAACTCTTCCCGTCAGGTAAAACCTTAACTACCCAAGAATTTTGTATTCCTTATTTTTTAGTGCATAGCCCATATGCCTAACCTTAATTTCGGGGACAAAGTTTTTATTTTTATGTATTATGATTTGTAACATCACACAAACAACCAGACCCTTAGGAAGTTTTTGTCATGACTAGGTCATCAAAAAGCTCTAAGAAGGCCAAGAGGACCATGGGTGCCTAGGTAAATAGGCGAAAGCACCTTGGTCAACAAATAGTAATTTCTAGACACCTAAACTAGGGTTTGGCCTTTGGTTCCCAACATGAATACTTGACCCCACCATACCACTCTCAATCTCATAGGGACCCTTTAAAGCCCATACAACCGATTTGGGGTCAACCCAAGGGGTCACGTTAACCACGGTCAACCATAACCCTAGTTAGGTCAATTTGCCCTAATTTAACCTAAAATGATTACCCCAATGCACAAATTGGCTTGGAAGGTGGCAAGGAACTCAAGACACTCAGTTGATCAGTCAAACCACTCCTTTGACCAAGGCAATCCTGGTCAAACCAAGCTCAAAAGGGGAGGAAAAGCTATGCCTAACTTCAATCCAATTGGGCTATGCCCAATTATGATGGCCCACTAGGTAAAACAAGTGGAAATTACATAAAGAGTCACTCAAATTCTAGAGGTGGTGAATAGGAGAGAGAAAGTGGAGATTTCATTTAAGGGAGGAGAGAGAAAGAGGGGGTAATAATGGAGAATGCAAAGAGGGTCCCCTTTCTCCTTCCTTAAGCCACCATTCAACTCCCCTGACCTTTGGGAGTAGATAGCCATCAATTCCAGCTGGCCGGGCATATGAGAAGGCACTTATTCACCATGGTCGAATACCTCCTTCATGGCTATTAATGGTCATTCAAGCATTGCATCTCCCACGCCCCAAAACAACCCCTCCATCAGCTTTAAAAGCTTCCAAACAATAAAAATGAACGGTTACATCACTTGTTTAGATGGAGAACAGAGAATTTGGCCAGGAAAAAGCTTGAGATTGTTGGCCATGACAAATCGCCACTACACACGCCACCAAGCCGACCTGTAGGTCTAATCCTCTTCCTTCTCCTCTGTGCTAGATCTGTAGATCTTTAGGTGGAGAAATCAGGCTCAATTGAGCCCTATCATTGTGAAGAAAATGATCAAATTTCGATGAAAATCAACCCCTCAGGTTTGCCGGAAACGGCCCCTCCGGTGGCTGTGCCACCGCCAGGCGATAGACACCATCTCGACGGAGGTAGTGGTGGTAGCCGATTATTGAGGTGGCCGGGTAACCGGGAATTGGAGTTAGAAAAGCTCCAGATCACTTTGATGACTAGGAGCCATTGGATCGGCGTGATCAGATATACGCAGGCCGATTTTTATTATATATATATTTGTATTCTATCACACTTTATCAGCTACATGGTTTTAGTTATTAAAAATATCTAGGTGCAATCCCTGTAAATATGTCCAATATAGAAAACCTAGCCCTTGGTGTCTAGTTTAATACGAAATTTGAATCAAACCATTTGGACTAATGGATTTCCCTCTGCACACTTATTAGTGGAAGGTGTAACGCCCCAAAACTCAAAAGAGCGATGGGTGACGATCTGTACCAAATTTGGAATTTGGCAGGGGTACACGGCCTGGGACACAGGCGTGTCCCAGGGCGTGTCGGAGTAGTTCAAAGATCTGGCAAAAATGTTAAGGCAGAAATTTGGGTGCGACGATCGTCGAGCAGCGGTCGACGATCTGGTCTCAATGCTGCGTTCGACGATCGGGCCAACTTTCTGCGTTCGATGATCGGGTCAGCATTCTGGGTTCGATGATCGTCGAGCAGAGCTAGACGATTTGGTCAATTCTGCGGTCGACGATTTGGTCGATGTTCTGCCGTCGACGATCGGGCCGTGGGTTCGACGATTTGGCCAGAGAAGCTCCGTTCGACGATTCTGGCAGCGGTCGATGATCTTGGTTCGATGATCGTAGATCACGGGGCTGTTTGTGGCGTGATTAACTCTATCGACACGCAGTGTCGACACAGGGGATTGGCGGGAGTTGACTAATTGTTCCGACATTGACGCGGACGTGTCCCGCTCCTGTAGGTGTACCATGCGGTGTTCAGCCCCATTCGTCTAGGTCAGACCTGGATCGTGCCCGTGCATCCCTTTTAGTGGGATCTGACGGCTGTGCTTATTCCCGAAAGAGTTATACTGAGAGAAGGGTTTCAAAACCCTTATTATTTTCTGCTGGTTCTCTATCTAAATCCTAGATAGAGGGCAGAACAAAGGAGGAATAAGAAGCTTAGATCCAGTCTTTGCAGGAGTTTTAGAGCTCCAAATCGCGAGCTGTCTTCGGACCTACGTAGGCAAGGAGATTGCGGTGCTCTACATCCGTGTACATTTCCATGGCGCCAAGGAAGAACGCTAGGGTAACGATTCTCTACTTGAGCATGTGAAGCTCTCCTTTTTTTGCATAGGAAGCCCGCTCTCGTGAGTTTGCGGTGAGTTTGAGGCGTTCCTTCGGGTAGACATGAGTAATCCCCATTGTGTAGAGTCCGTAAACGAGAACGGACATAGGCATGCTGTGTGAAGCCTATCCGGACATGTTGTTCTGGATCGGTGATGTTGCATTGCATAAATGTCGAAGAAGACTCCATGCAAATGTTTGGTTTTCGGGTTTTCTACGTGGTAGATTGCAACAGGGAGCCTTGGGGATTAACCCTAAGGTGCATCCGAAAAACTAGACGGATACGTGACCTTGCCAACATGATGGCCTGGGAGCCAACTTGAACATAACCGGGTTATGTGAAGTTTGTGATGGAAACGGGACTCAGGAGAAGTTTGACCCGCGCACATGGCTTAAATTGTCGTTGAGATGTGAGCATGGGTTAGGCGGAACCGTACCCGATCTATGTCATTCGGTTAGATCCGTTGACATAGATGAGGGTCTTCGGTGGTCTATGGCTTAAATTGATGTTACCCATGCCAGGAAGACAAAATGCTTATAGTTTGGCCGTCAAAGTGGCGGTGGTGTGATCGGAATGTCTATGGCTTAAATTGACGTGACATTGGCCGGTTCACCAAGAATGTGCCCTGAGTGTATGGGGCATGTGGTCGTGCGTGCCAACGCCTGTGATGCAATGTATATATTTATATACTTCTTGGTTATGCTAATAAACTGTAGGGAAGGAGCATCGCCGCCCCGAATTGGGGGCGGGATCGTTATAATTTGGTGAGCATTGCTGACCGTTGCTTTTGTTTGCCACCGTGCGGTGGTTTATTGCTTGCAGGTGCTGCTGGACCAAGCAGTCAATAGCGGTCTAAAGCCCAAATGGCGAAGCCGGCCCATGAAGGCCTAATTAGAGTGTTTACTTGCTTTTGTTCATGTATGACCGGCCTACGTGCCGTGGTATGTGAAACATGTAATTTTGAGTAAACCATTTGTAAGGCCTTAAGGCCAGTACTGTGTATGCACTTCATTCCTATTTGGCTTGTTAGTGGACATTCATGCTTTTGTGTTGGGTTCTTAATTGCAACTTATAAACTGCTTCTGCTAGAATGATCTGTGTCGGACGTTATGATTGGTTGGATGGTTTCCATTGAGTAACCACCCAGTCTGTTTGTGGTATATGGCGTCGGGCCCCGGCCGGACCTACTGTTATATGCATGCATGTTATCCTTGATTGGAATGGTAAATAAAAAGAGTATGCTGGAACTCAGATAATTTGACTAAGACAAAAGCGTTGAGACAGCTTAGACATCTTAAAAGAATATCTCAGCATAAGCGTTGAGACCGCTGGGATAACTGAGACAGTTGAGAAAAATGTCTTAGCATAAGCCTTGAGACCACTGAGATAGCTGAGACAGCTGAGAAGAATTTCTTAGTATAACTGCTGAGATAAAGCAATCAAGAATTCCCAATTCGTGGTAGAGGCTCTGGGTGGGTAAAATTCCCAATTCGTTGTGGAGGACGGATTGCTTTGGAAAGATGGTCGTCTTTGCGTCCCAAGCGTGGGCAGTTTGCGGGTGGATTTGTTGTACGAGGCGCACCATACCAAGTACTCGATTCACCCGGGGAGAACAAAGATGTACCGAGATGTTAAGAAACTATTTTGGTTGCCGGGTTTGAAGAAGCATGTGACGCTCTACGTGGCAAAGTTACTAACTTGCGCCTTGGTGAAGGCGGAGTGCCAAAAGCCGGGAGGATTTCTGAAGTCATTGCCTATTCCGGAGTGGAAATTCGACGACATCACAATGGACTTTGTGCACGGTTTGCCAAGGTCGCAAAAGGGGAACGACGCCATCTGGGTGGTCGTAGATCGGTTAACGAAGGTGTCGCATTTCATTCCACATAGGAAGGATGATCCAGTGGAAAAGTTGGCAAAGTTATATGTGGATAACATAGTGCAGCTTCACGGTGTGCCCCGCAGCATCGTGAGTGACCGAGATGGGTGGTTCACGTCCAATGATTGGAGGCTAGTGCAGCAAATGTTGGGAACAAAGTTAAAATTCATCATAGCCTTTTATCCGCAAACAGATGTGCAGACCGAGAGGGTTAATAGAACTATGGAAGACATGCTCCGCATGTGTGTCTTGGACTTTGGAAAGCAATGGGAAGACCATCTCTATTTGGTGGAATTTGCGTACAACAATAGCTACCAGGCGAGTATTCAAATGGCGCCATTCGAGGCCCTTTATGGTAGAAAATGTCGCACGTCGTTGTCTTGGTTAGAAACGGGTGAGTCAAAGTTGTATAAGTGATTAGAAGTGGAGGATGCTACTTCATTGGTACGAACCATTCGGGAGAGGTTGCTAATCGCTCAGGACCGTCAGGCGAAGTACTATAATGCCAAGCACAGGAACGTGGAGTTCGCTGTGGGCGACTGGGTGTACTTAAAGATCTAGCCGTTCAAGGGCGTCTCGCAGGTGTGGCCTTTGAAAAAGCTAAGCACAAGGTACCTTGGGCCATTTGAGGTTCTGGAGCGGGTTGGTGAAGTAGCCTATCAGTTGAAGCTTTCGGTGGAGCTTAGTGGTCTACATGATGTATTCCATATATCGGTGCTACGGAAGGTGGTGCTAGAGCCTTCGCAAGTGATCGCGGTTGATCAAGTGCCGGTGGATAGTGGGTTGACGACAAAGGTCAAGCCCGTGCAAATTGAAGACTCGGAAGTCATGCGGCTACGCAATAAAGAGATCAGTATGGTCAAGGTCCGATGGGACAATTGCGGTCGAGAGGCGCTCTCTTGGGAGCGAGAGCAGACTATGCTTGACGAGTATCTAGAGTTGTTCCGCTCAGGTACAAATTTTGGTTTTGTACTTATCTTTCTTTATGTAATTTCGTGGATGAAATTCTTTTAAGAGGGGGAGAGTTGTAATGCCCCGAAACTCAAAAGAGCGACGGGTGACGATCTGTACCAAATTTGGAATTTGGCAGGGTTACACGGCCTAGGACACGGGCGTGTCTCAGGGCATGTCGGGGTAGTTCAAAGATCTGGCAAAAATGTTAAGGCAGAAATCTGGGTGCGACGTTCGTCGAGCAACGGTCGACGATCTGGTCTCAATGCTGCGTTAGACGATCAGGCCAACTTTCTGCGTTCGATGATCGGCTCAGCATTCTGGGTTCGACGATCGTCGATGATATGGTCAATTCTGCGGTCGACGATTTGTTCGACGTTCTACGGTCGACGATCGGGCCGTGGGTTCGAAGATTTGGCCAGAGAAGCTCCGTTCGACGATTCTGGCAGCGGTCGACAATCTTGATTCCATGATCGTCGAGCGCGGGGCTCTTTGTGGCGTGATTAACTCTGTCGACACGGAGTGTCGACACACGGGATTGGCGGGAGTTGACTAATTGTTCCAACATTGACGCGGACGTGTCCGGCTCGTGTAGGTGTACCATGCGGTGTTTAGCCCCGTTCGTCCAGGTTAGACCTGGATCGTGCCCGTGCATCCCTTTTAGTGGGATCCGACGGCTGTGCTTAATCCCGAAAGAGTTATACCGAGAGAAGGGTTTCAAAACCCTTATTATTTTCTGCTGGTTCTCTGTCTAAATCCTAGAGAGAGGGGAGAGCAAAGGAGGATGAAGAAGCTTAGATCCAGTCTTTGTAGGAGTTTTAGAGCTCCAAATCGCGAGCCGTCTTCGGACCTACAAAGGCAAGGAGATTGCGGTGCTTTACATCCGCGTACATTTCCGTGGCGCCAAGGAAGAACTCTAGGGTAACGATTCTCTACTTGAACATGTGAAGCTCTCCTTCTTTTGCATAGGAAGCCCGCTCTCGCGAGGTTGCGGTGAGTTTGAGGCGTTCCTTCGGGTAGACATGAATAGTCCCCGTTGTGTAGAGTCCGTAAACGAGAACGGACATAGGCCTGATGTGTGAAGCCTATCCGGACATGTTGGTCTGGATCGGTGATGTTGCATTGCATAAATGCTGGAGAAGACTCCGTGCGAATGTTTGTTTTTCGGGGTTTCTACATGGTAGATTACAACAGGGAGCCTTGGGGATTAACCGTAAGGTGCACCCAGAAAACTGGGCGGATGCATGATGTTGCCAACATGATGGCTTGGGAGCCAACTTGAACATAACCGGGTTATGTGAAGTTTGTGATGGAAACGGGACTCGGGAGAAGTTTGACCCGCGCATATGGCTTAAATTGTCGTTGCGATGTGAGCACGGGTTAGGCGGAACCATACCCGATCTATGTCGTTCGGTTAGAGTTGTTGGCATAGATGAGGGTCTTCGGCGGTCTATGGCTTAAATTGACGTGACCCATGCCAGGAAGACAAAATACTCATAGTTTGGCCGTCAAAGTGGCGGTGGTGTGATCGGAATGTCTATGGCTTAAATTGACGTGACATTGGCCGGTTCACCGAGAATGTACCCTGAGTGCACGGGGCGTGTGGCCGTGCGTGCCAACGCCTGTGATGCAATGTATATATTTATATACTGCTTGGTTATGCTAATAAACTACAGGGAAGGAGCATCGCCGCCCCGAATTGGGGGCGGGATCGTTATAATTTGGTCAGCATTGCTGACCGTTGCTTTTGTTTGCCACCGTGCAGTGGTTTATTGCTTGCAGGTGCTGCTGGATTAAGAGGTCAATAGCGGGCTAAAGCCCAAATTGCGAAGCCGGCCCTTGAAGACCTAATTGGAGTGTTTACTTGCTTTTGTTCATGTATGACCGGCCTGCATATCGTGGTGTGGAAAACATGTAATTTTGAGTAAATCATTTGTAAGGCATTAAGGCCAGTACTGTGTATGCACTTCATTCCTATTTGGCTTGTTAGTGGACATACATGCTTTTGTGCTGGGTTATTAATTGTAACTTATAAACTGCTTCCGCTAGAATGCTCTATGTAGGACGTTATGATTGGTTGGATGGTTTCCATTGAGTAACCACCCGGTCTGTCTGTGGTATATGGCGTCGGGCCCCGGCCGGACCTACTGCTATATGCTATGCGACGGATAGGGGGTGTTACAGAAGGTGTCTAGAGGCTAATGAGAAATTGAAATGAGTGCCCCTAGTGACCGACTAAGTCAAATGGCCTAATATTTTGACCATATGGTGGTCTAGCCAAGACGCACAACATAGCCAAAAATCAGAATTTTTGGAGATGATTTTGTATAGTTTTTGACAAAAAATTATAAGCCATATATGTGATTAAATTTGCGTCTATGTGCCTCAAATTTGCCCCAAACTCTGGTGTATGAACAGAGGGGTCTTTATATACCTATGAAAGCAATATTAGCCCATTTGGAGTTGATTTGATGGGGGTATCTTGGTGGGTATAGTTGGCCATTTAAAGTTAATAGGCACAATTCTTCAATAGTGCACTTAGAGTGGTTGAGTGATCAACCCTCCAACCAAATAAGGTAAAATCTTGGCCCTTGACATATTATCACTTGAAACATCCCCTGGAATAGTTTTAGAAGTATTTAGGGTTGGAATACCTTGAAACCCTAGTTCAAACCTTAGGGTTGCCTATTTGGGTTAACGAAGGAAATAGGGTCAAATCTTCAAGTCTTGGCTCAAGACTTTGTAGGTAGTTTCATAGGGTATAGAAACACCATGGGAAATTTAATTAGAATTTTTAAGAGTATTTCTCCCCCTTAAATCACTTACTAGTTAAAGTAAGTACATTCCTATCAGGTACAGATACATGTCATAGCAGTAATGGATGATCATGAAATTTGTGTAAAAAGCCTAAATTGATGTTATTTATGTTTGCAAATTTTTTTTAATTTTTGGATGAAGAATTTTAGTACCTTCATTATAATGCTAGAAATTGTGATTAGGGAAAATATTTTGTTTTACGACAAACTCTATACTAAAAATTTATAAAACTTGGCCAGTAAACCTTTTAGACAACAGTAATGCCTTGTTAATTTTACTGTAATTTTTGGAAGTAATTAAGTGGAGGTTCCTTCACAAAGTGCCCTAGGTGAAGTTTTACACATTAATTTATTTATGTGAATAAAACACTTAGATGATGAAATTTAGTCAGTGGCATGGATCACAAGTGGCCTATGGTAATTTTATTATAATTTTTGAATGATAAAATCTTGTAATCCCTTTGTTAATTATCATTTTAATCAAAAAGTTTATATTTTGATTTATGATAGAAATCATTTCTGAAAAATTAGGAAACTCATACCATACTATAATTTAGTCAATAAGAGGCTGTCGAAATTATGGTGTGGTCATTGCATGTCAGAAACTTATAGTTCATGTTCAAAGTCTTAGGATTCATGATTTAGGGAAAATTATTTAAAAGCTGATTTAATTATGAAAAATTCCCAATTCTGGATTTAGGCTCAACATGTCATGGTAGACCCCTAGAAATAATCTTAAGGTTGTTTACAAAGTATATTGGGGTATTCACTTTCATACACTTAAGCTAGTTCATTTGGTCTGCATACAGCGAAATGAAGTATTCATTGTAAAATTGTAGGCCTCACATGCGTGAAAATATAGTAGGTGCACCTAGTTTGGTGGAGTCTTGATAAGGTCACCCTTAGGGCCAAATGTCAGGTAGTCAGGGTGCCAAAGAGATAGAGTTGTGCATGGGGACGACGAAGTATTGTCTTCTACCTGAGGATGGTAATCCACTTAGAGTTAGCTAAAGATCAATGCATGGTAGGGTTGGTAAAAAGTAGTTACCCATGAAAATAAGTGACTTGTGAAAGGGAGCTTTGGTCTTCAGTCCATCGTAGTTCCTAGTGCACTCGAGAGCCCTTCATCAGGCATGGTCGCGGCAGTCCAAGGTTAACCCTAAATTGTAAGAATAAACTTCCTAAAAGAGTAACCAATAATAAACCACCTTCACTTACACTCACTCCGTCATTTCGGGAGGATAGTTGGCTTAGATTGGTGAGACGATGGCTCGAAAGCTCCTTATAGCATGTGTGCATGTGCATTAAGTGGTGGGTCCTCGTTATTGGATGATCGTTCATACCGACATCGATACAGTAACTCAGCAAGTGTAAGTATTTACCTAGCCCATTAAAGAGTGGTGGATTGGCCAACACTAGTATAAGAGACTCCGTAGCACCTAATTATGGGTGTACCGAGTTGTACGGAGGTCTAGATTGGTTAGTATGAATAATGGTCTAGGAGTCGGGAGGCCCAACTCACTACTTTCGTTTGCTACAACAAGAGGTACCTGAGATTTTTGCTAACTCCAAATGGGGGAACTAAAGCTCTGTGCACATATAGTCGGGTGGGTGTGTTGGTATTGTGTGAAACATATTATCTATCATGCATAGCATTTCATGTCATACATAGGTTGCATAAAACGTCTACCCCTAACATATAAATTATTATGAGATCTTTTATACATTAGGTCTAACAAAATGATCACTTAATTTATAAGTTTGTATGGGTATTCTTATAAATTGAGGTTACCTTCTCTATGATGATAGTTAGTTGTTCTACCTTTCCTTTAATCTACTGTTTCCATTATGCTGCTACTTTTACTATCTATTCATTTGTATACCTGTCATTAATATGATAGATAGGGCCACTGTCACCTTCTCTTGCTTACTCTCCACTTTTGGTATTTCCATTTCCTCCTATCCCGCACTGTGCCTAGGTGTAGCAGGGGAGGGGAGTGGATCAAGACTTAGTTTAATCTAATGGCCTGATGGGCAAAACACCTGGGACTCCAGCACCAGGGGAACCAACATATCCAGGAGGAGGTGAACCAGCCTAGTCCAGGTGTGGCAGCATCACTAGCAGTCATGGGATCATCGAGTGACTAGTAGCTTTACTTCCGCGAGCATTTATGTAGTGAGCATTGTATGTACTGTGCAAGAGTTCTCTTATCTTTCCTATCAGACTAATTGTTTCATGTTGATTAGCTTTGAATGTATGTGGACTTTCTTGTATTGCGTTGTGATTGTGGACCGGTTTCATCTCAATATGTTTACTTCTTTTCTTCTGTGATATATGGTTGAGTATTTGCTGGCAGAATCGGTGATTTGTGATGGCGATCCTCTCGGAATAGGTGATACGATAAAGCAACGATTCTTGGCATAAGACCCGGTGCAAAAAATGGGTCATACCGTTGAAAAGGCATTTTCGGCCACCATTCCACCGCCATTCAACGACCACCACCTCAACAGAGGTGGTGGTGAAGAGGGCCGGATGCGGAGGCCGGCGGTTGGCCGGGAAAATCAAATGAAAATCGGACCAAGTCAGGGCTATCGTGGTCATTAGCTCAAGGAAGAAGATGAGCCAATGTCATCCACTGGTGCATCAAGATGTGTGTTGATTAAACATAATACTATAGTATACAGTAAATTTAATTAATTATATTCTGCCACATTTTATATAGGAATTTAAAATTGAAAATTAGGCCCCTTAGATGTTGATTTAGGAAAAAGTGTCAGAGACCAACATCGTACTCTTTGGTGTCTACTTTGTATAATAAATTAAATCACACAATTTAGATCCCTACATCCCCAAGAAAAGGAATTGTACTGAGTTGTATCTTAAGGGAGGACTAATCAGTAAAATGTGAATGTACTTTACATGGATTGGTGCATATGCCTGATATTTTGGTCATGCATGTATATACCCTAGACACACACCCTTCCCAAAAATCAGAATCTTTGGGCAACCATTTTTTAATAGTTTTGACAAAATATGATTTATCAAATTCATAAAATCTATGTTGCTAGACCAAGTCAAAATGTCCCAAATCTTGGGTGGGATGTAAATTAGGGTATCATAAGTCTCTGGTCAAAATTTGCGATCATTTGGATGTTCGATCGTGAGGCGCCCTTAGAGGGAGGTGAATAAGGGCAAATTACAATTTTATGCCTAACAATTGCTTAGTAAAGTTTTTACTAAAATCAAGTAAACTTATTCATAACGAAATATTGATATCAAACACTTAGATATTTATGAGAAATTTAAAATGCATCTTTATTTCATAAGTGATACAAATTACAAACAATAGATTTCAATAAAGCTCGAAACCGAGGTTGTGATGAAAAAAATTTCCTTTTTGAATTTACAGGTCCTTCTCTCAAGGACCGACCAGCTAAAGCCTATCTCTCCCGAGATACAATAACTAGTCTCTCCTTAGGTGTCACCATGACCTAGTCGCTGTTCACAAGGCGATGATTTCTGCCTCAACCACACACGGTCATAGCCTCCACTCACAAGGCGATGAATTCTCTACCGATTACAAAGTGAATGAAAAAGAAAAAAAATCTCAGAATAAAAACTCCCTCAGGTCTTGAGCGCAGAAGAGGCCAGAAAATCCTCGCAAAGATCGCCGAAGATTAGAAGCACGAACGGTCCCTTCTTTGCTCTTGAGATTTCACAAACACTTAGGAGTTTTTCCGGTGGCAGATATTTATCTAACTGGTGATGAACTGGATCAAGTCTATTGGAGGTGTGTAACACCAAATTCCTGAATTTCAGACCTTTTATAGTTTTTCCACTACCGCGCGGTGATAGCGAGATATTGCCTATGATATCTCCAATGCCTGCCATGTGTCCCATTCTGTAATAATCGTGCCAAGTTGATGGATATCGTGCATGATCGTGGGACTATCGCATTGAGATAACATGATATTGTCTGGCGGTATCTCAGATAATGCACATCACGGAAACGATTTGGAATCATGGCCTACGTCACGACTGACGCCATCATGCTGACACATGGCGGTAGTAACTGTCACCCATGATATCTCAACTTTTTAAAAATTATAGTACGCCACCCATCCAAAATTATCAAAGTGTTGTACCTGTTATATCTGCACACCACAAATGAATTATGATCAAATACATCCGGGATTTGTTATTTTCAAATCAAGGAGTGTGGAATGCATGCTCCAATAATCTCTCCCTTTTGATAATAACAAATCCTCTTATAAAGAAATCCGTTATTATCTATAATAAGGTGTACAATATATGATAAGCAACATAAGAACTTTAAGTGCACATTGTAAAACCCCATTTTTTTTATTTTTAAACCACCTGGGTCTCAGGCCCAAAACCGCTGCTTTATGGTGACACCATCATGTTCGGGAAGGTCGTCACTAAAAAATGCCGATCCTGCCGGCCATATTGATCACAAAATAGTAGCAAAAGTAAGAGAGTACATGTCCACAATAGTCACATATATAATAAAAATTCTCCACGAAGGGAGAGTCCACAGTAATAATAATAAAAATACTGGAAATATGGCTCATGCCCGATACATCAAAGTCCTCACTACATGTCACTCATCTCAGAAGAAAATCTGTAACAACTACTGATGAACGGAACTCACTATACCAGTTGTTTAAACTCTAGTGCTAGATTATCTCGTCTCCATGCATGCCGACCTCCGGGGCTGCACCTCCATGCTGGGCTCCACGATCCCCTAAAATGATTTGGTCCGAAAATCGTTAGTCTAAAAGACTAACTCCTATCATCCCCTACCCCTGCCCCCATGGCTCCTACGCACTGAGCGGGAAGGAGGAAAGGAAAGGTAATGAAGGTGGAGAGTAACCAAGTAGCAGGTGACGGTGGAACTAGTCTAACAGTTCTATATAAGCAGGTAAGTAAAGCTGTAAGTATGAGAGAGGTAAACAACAAACATGTAACCTTAACTTGTAAGAATGCTCATACAAACTTATAAGTTAAGAGATCTTTTGCTAGTATCCCATCGTATAAAAAGTCCAATATCGATTTATACATTGGGGTGTCGGTTTTCAAGCAAGCAATATATATCCATAGAATAATAACCTTAGCTTATAAGCATGCTCACACAAGCTTATAAATCAAGGGGTCGTTTTACAGAGCCTATTGTATAAAGCGTCCCATACCACTTTATACAATAGGTGTCAGGGGTTATATGCAACAATCATGATATGTCATGCAAGTATGCCATGATATGAACATGCAAGTGCAACACACCCACCCGACTCTGTGCACACAGACCTTTAGTTCCCAATTTATGGATCCTAACCTCCCAGGATACCTCCGTAGTGGCAAACGGAAGCGGTGGGTTGGGCCTCACCCAGATCTAAAACGGTAATTGCACTACCAGTCAGACCCATCGTACGCCTCAACGCCGGTGCACAAAGCAGAGCTCCTACGTACTATTTGCTTTCTGGTCCACCGGACTTCAATTGGCAAAGTGCTAAACCACACTTGCTGAGTCAACATATTGGCGTCAGTGCATCGACCCTCCACCACTGATGACCCACCACCTTAAACTTTATGCACAGGCAATCTTGATGCATCACCATCGAGCTAAAGCACCCCGGACTAACCCGTCCGTCACAAATAACTACTGAGCCAAAGCTCCCCGGAATATCCCGTCCGTCTCAGAACAATTCGAGCCATCGACTCGCCGGGCTAACCTGCCCATCACCAAAACCACCACCGAGCCTACTGCTCATCTGTAGCACCCCAAATCCCAATTTGGGTTCAAATTGAGTGACACCGCCTGGGACACGGGTGTGTCCCAGGGCGTGTCATGCTCGGGTTGAGTGGCCTATTGAGTGCTCGACAAAATGTACTCCAGAAGCGCTTGAGAAGAGGGAACACGCCCGACGGCACGGGCATGTTAGGGGGCATGTACTCCTCGGGGTCGTCGTAATCCACTCGACGAATACATGGAGGGGCATGTCTGCAGCCGTGTAATGGTACACGGCCGGTGACACGGGTGTATCACTGTCCGAGTCGTTCTCTGGATCAGCCCGGGGAATGCGTGTGCTGGTGGACATGGGTGTATCTTGGGGTACACGACCTGGGATACAGGCGTGTCACATGCCGTATCCCGCTCGGGCTAAGTTGATATTGTGCTGTGTGCGGTACATGACTTCTAGTCACGGGCAGGTCAGCCATGACACGGGCGTATAGGATGTGACACGGGCGTGTCACACGACCGTGTACTATTTGGGTTTGAGTTAGTTGCGTGCCGCTTAAGGGATACGACCTGTGATACGGGCATGTTACAGTGCGTGTCAGGCCGTGTTCAGCATTTTTCTGGGCAAATCAAGGCCGTTCTGTTCCCTTATCCTGGATCCAAGGGTCCAGGCCCCTTCCCTGTTGATAAATGGCCGAGAATGAGGGGTAAGCTCATTTATGAGCCATTTCTTCTTCTTATCAAAGAGAGAGATTGAGGGAGAGTAAGGGAGGAAGGAAAGGGAGGAGGAAGCCAGCTGCTAGAGGAGCTGTATAGTGCGGAATCAAGATCCGAGATCATATTCGTGGAGGCAAGGCCGTGGTGTAACACCCCAAAACTCAAAAGAGCGACGGGTGACGTTTCAGGCCAAATTTGGAATTTGTCAAGGGGCACACGGGCGTGTCCCAGGTCGTATGTTCGACGATTTTGAATTCAACGATCGTCGAGCAGAGAACACGACCAAGGACTCGGGCATGTCCCAGGCCGTGTCGTGTGGTCGACGAACTTCACTCGACGAAGTGTCAGGACAGTGAACATGGCCTGGAGCCCAGGCGTGTTCGGGTTTGACACGGGCATGTCATATTGGACGATGGCGTGTCCGAGACCTGTGTGAGTCTCGTGTTATTTTCGGGGCTGTGTTGATGGGGCACACGACCAACTACATGGCCGTGTCAGTTGGAACACGGGCGTGTCAGGTCGAACATGGGTGTGTCGGATGCCCACGTGTTTTTCGAGACGCGTCGATTTTGACGGCGAATGAGGGACGCGGCCCTAGACATGGGTGTGTCGCAGGCCGTGTTCGGCCCAGATTCTGCATTTTAGATCTGGATCGTGGTCGTTCGTTTCTTTAATTTGGGATCCGATGGCTGGGGGCTGTTAGTGCTTGGATATACCCGGGATTGGACCCTTGAAACCCTCATTTCACTTGAGAGGTTCTCTTTCTAAAGTATAGAGAGAGAGGAGATCAAAGGAGGAATAAGAAGCCTAGATCCGGTCACCGACGGAGCTTCGGAGCTCCAAATCGCAAACTGACTTTGGATCTACGGAGGCAAAGAGAGTACGGTGCTTTTCATCCGCTTACATTTCCATGGCACCAACGAAGAAAGCTAGGGTAATGATTCTCTACTTGAGAATGTGAAGCTCTCCTTCTTTTGCATAGGAAGCCCGCTCTCGCGCGTTTGTGGTGAGTTTGAGGCGTTCCTTCGGGTAGATATGTAAAGTACCCGTTGTTTAGAGTCCGTATTCGAGAATGGACATATGCATGATGTGTGAAGCCTACCCGAACAAGTTGGTCTGGATCAGTGATGTTGCATTGCATAATGGCCGGAGAAGACTCCGTGCGAATGTTTGTTTTTCGGATTTTCTACGAGGTAGATTGCAACAGGGAGCCTTGGGGATTAACTCAAAGGTGTACCCGGAAAACTGGGCAGACGCGTGGTTTTGCCAACATGGTGGCCGGGAAGCCAACTTGAACATAACTGGGTTATGTGAAGTTTGTAACGGAAACTGGACTCGGGAGAAGTTTGACCCGCGTATATGGCTTAAATTGTCGTTGCGATGTGAGCACGGGTTAGATGGAACCGTACCCGTTCTATGTCGTTCGGTTAAAGAGACCTAAGTGTACGTGGCACTTGCCGTTGGCTTAGATGAGGGTCTTCGGAGGTCTATGACTTAAATTGACGTGACCCATACCGGGAAGACAAAATGCTCATAGTGTGGCCATCAAAGTGGCAGTGGTGAGACCGGGGTGTCTATGGCTTAAATTGACGTGACATTGACCGGTCCACCGAGAATGTGCCTTGAGTGCACGGGGTGTGTGGCCATGCGTGCCAACACCTGTGATGCAATGTATATATATATATATACTGCTTGGTTATGCTAATAAGTGCATGGAAGGAGCATTGCCGCCCCGAATTGGGGGCGGGATCGTTATAATTTGGTCAGCATTACTGACCGTTGCTTTTGTTTGCCACCATGCAGTGGTTTGTTGCTTGCAGGTGCTACTAGACCAAGCATTCAATAATGGGCTAAAGCCCAAGTTGCTGTGCCGGCCCTCGAATGCCTAAATTTTGGATGTTTTATTTTTCTCATGTATGGCCAGCCTGCGTGCCGATGCTTGAAAACTTGTCATTTTGAAGGAAACAATTTGTAAGGCCTTAAGGCCAGTACTTGTGTATTTGTACTTCATTCCTTTGGGATCGTTTAGTGGACATTCATGCTATTTGTGCTGGGTTGTTTTAATTGCAACTTATAAAACTACTTCCGCTAGAATGAGTATATGTAGGACGTTGGCATGGTTGGTTGGTTTCCGTTGAGTAACCACCCGGTCTGTATGTGGTATATGGCGTCGGGCCCCGGCCAGACTTACTGCTATATGCTATGCGACGGATAGGGGGTGTTACAATTTGGTATCAGATTACTGGTTTCGGTCGGGCTTAACCTGAATTTGTGGACGAATTCTTTTTAAGGGGTGGTGAGCACATGTATGTGCGTCATCGTTATAACAACAAAAGAACCCATAAATGACCACTTAGGAATGAAAATACACGTGTTTGGGGAACCTGCGTGTTCCTATAGTTGCCGTTTGCAATTTTATTTTTTCGCTTAACGGTGTTTTGTACCACTACATGTGACCAGAAGCGGTGCTGGGCCGTCGGAACGTCGAGTTTCTGAGGCTAGCAGTGCACCAAATGATGGTCCTGCAACAACTCCTTTGGCCGAAACCATTCGACTGGTGGCTGAAGCAATGTTTGCAATGATCAATGCGCAACATATAAGGCAGGTGCAGCAGCCCGCTCCTGCGATGGAGAAGGTACCACTACAAGCGGCTGAGCAGAGAAGGGTGGAACAGGTAGTAGAGGAACCGTTGGTGCCGAGGAGGGCAACCGAGAGACAACTCAAACATGTCATGAGCTTTAATCCTCCGATATTCTCGGGGTTGGGAACCCCATCTCAAGCTGAAGACTGGCTCTCCAGTGTGAAGAGAGTCTTGATAGCAACGGAGATGGAAGAATGACAAATGACCACTATTGCAACGTTCCTTCTGGACGGTGAAGCGAGATTGTGGTGGGAAGGCTTGGAGCTTCATCATTTGAGAGGTAGGCAACTCACAGATGTCCCGATGGAAGAGTTCTCGGGACTGTTCTTGGCAAGGTACCTCCCTTCTACTGAGAGGATTTCGATGGAGAACGAGTTCCTGAAGTTGGTTCAAGGAGAGAGTAGCATGGATGAATATCTCCACGAGTTTACTCGATTGAGTCGGTATGCTAGCTCCACCATTGCGGATTGGGAGCGCAAGACGAATCGATTCTATGAAGGGTTGAGAGATGATTTGAGGCTACTACTCTCGGGGCCAATGACGCAGGGTTTCTTGACCATGGTCAACACGGCCCGGTCCTTGGAGAAGGACATGAAGAATGTTCAAGCGAAGAAAAGCTTGGGTGATAAGAAGTCTGAGTCCAAGGTGCCGACTACTTCTAAGTTCGGCTATCGAAGGTTCTACAAAAAGGCTAGGACTACGGGTCCAGCCCCCTCTTCTGGTGCTTCTGGGGAGACTACGGGTCGTACCCCGGGTGCATGCTTTACTTATGGAAAGTTGGGGCACTTTGCCCGCGATTGCTAGAGCGGGCATCCCAAGTCTGAAAGGAAGCCGGGAGCGACTTATGAAGAGAAGGTCAAGGCGATGGAGTCAACCGCATCCCATTATGCTCCGGCCCAACCGAGGGTTTATAATCTTGGCCAATAGGAGGCCATCAAACAGGCGGATGTGGTGACATGTAAAATTTAAATTTGTAGCAAGTTAAATTTCTTTAAATACTTGTTCTGCACATGTTACCTTACCACTGCTTGTTTAAGATTTGTTTTGATTTGTGAAAAATCCGGCAAGAGCACTCTTCGATACAGGAGCTTCACACTCGTTTTTGTCCGAAGAATTCATATCACGCATCAGAGTACCTTCTTCGATGGCGAAGGACAAGTTGGATGTGTTGTTGCCCAATGGGTGTTCGATGCGCGCAGATAGAATATGTGGCGTGAATATTCGAATTGGGAGCCAGGAGTTCCATTTGCAAATGTCGTTATTGCCGCTAGTGGAATTCGACGTTATATTTGGCATGGACTGGCTCTCGGAGCAGCGAGCCTATATTGATTGCGGTAGCAAGGAAGTCAAGCTGGGAGCAGGTCATGAGATGACTTTCACGGGCTTGAAGGGGTCGAGCAAGACGTTGATGTCTGCTCTTCAGATGGTGATGGCGGTTCGTGCCGGTGCAGAACTGTGCTTTACACTAGTGGAGGCTGCAAAGCCTAAGCCCACGTTGGACAGTATTTCAGTGGTATCAGAGTACCCTGATGTGTTCCCTAGTGATCTTCCTGGAGCCCCGCCGTAGTGGGAGATAGATTTTACGATAGAGCTCGTACCAGGTGCAAAGCCTGTGTCATGCTCTCCATATCGGCTAGCGCCTAAGGAAATGGCGGAGCTGAAGGTTCAACTGCAAGAGTTGTTGGAGAAAGGGTATGTGCGTCCAAGTTCTTCGCCTTGGAGCGCGCCGGTCCTCTTTGTTAAGAAGAAGGACGGAAGCTTGAGGCTATGTATTGATTATCGGGAGCTCAACAAGTTGACGAAAAAAAACAAGTACCCGATCCCCCGGATTGATGATCTATTTGATCAGTTAGTCGGGTGGACGTTGTACTCAAAGTTGGAACTCAAGTCCGGGTACTATCAGCTGTGAATAAGGGAGAGTGACATACCGAAGACAACGTTCAGTACGAGATACGGGCATTACAAGTTTACGGTCATGCCGTTTGGGCTCACTAATGCGCCGTCAGTGTTCATGGATTTGATGAACAGGACCTTCAGGGAGTACTTGGACCATTTTGTGATCGTCTTTATCGATGATATTTTGGTGTACTCGCAGAGTGAGGAAGATCACTTCAGGCATCTTCATTTGGTTTTGGAGACGCTAAGGAGGAATCAATTGTACGCCAAGTTCTCGAAGTGTGAGTTTTGGTTGTTCTCAATGGTGTTCCTCGGTCATATAGTGAGTGGGGAAGGTATTGTAGTGGATCCGACGAAGATTCTTCCGATACAGGAGTGACCTGAGCTTTCTACGGTAGCAGAAGTCCGGAGCTTTCTAGGGCTTGCCAGCTGTTATAGGCTCTTCGTAGAGAACTTCTCGCGGATAGCATTACCTCGAACTACTTTGACGAGGAAGGAGCAGAAGTTTGTTTGGATGCTAGAGTGCGCACGAGCTTTTGAGGAGTTGAAATGTCGGTTAACTACGATGCCTGTGTTGAGTTCACCGAGTAGGACCGAAGGTTATGAGATTTATAGCGATGCTTTGGGCAGTGGTTTGGGTTGTGTGCTATTACAGCATGGAAGCATTATAACATATGGCCCGAGACAGCTGAAGGTGCACGAGAGGAACTATCTGGTCCATGACTTGGAGTTAGCGGCCGTGATTTTTGCCTTGAAGCTGTGGAGCATTATTTGTACAGTGTGAAGATTGATATCTACATCGATCACAAGAGCCTGAAGTATTTGATTGATCAGAAAGATCTGAACATGCGCCAGCGTAGATGGATGGAGTTCCTGGGGGACTATACATTCAAGATCCACTACGTGCCTGGTAAGGGCAATGCGGTTGGGGACGCGTTGAGTCGCCGAGCCCCAGCTCAAGCCAATTGTCTATCGGTGCATGATGAGCGGTTGGTTCGGGAGTTGGTGGCGTTGGAGATTTAGTGCGTGGATAAGCAGTCAAGTGCTGAAGCAGTACTAAATTGGACTGAAGTCCAATATGACCTGTCTGATCGGATTCGACAGGCGTTGGATATGGATGTCCACATGAAGCAACTCATGATAGAGGCTCTAGATGGGTCAAATTCCCAATTCGTTGTGGAGGATGGATTACTTTGGAAAGACGATCGTCTGTGCATACCAAGTGTGGGCAATTTACGGGTGGAATTATTGTACGAGGCGCATCATACTAAGTACTCGATTCACCCGCGGAGCACGAAGATGTATCGCGATGTTAAGAAATTGTTCTGGTGGCCAGGACTGAAAAAGGATGTGGCGTTGTATGTGGTGAAGTGCCAAACTTGCGCTTTGGTGAAGGCGGAGTGCAAAAAGCCGGGAGGATTCTTGAAATCCTTACCTATTCCGGAGTGGAAGTTCGACGACATTACTATGGATTTTGTGCACGGGTTTCCAAGGTCGCAAAAGGGGAACAATGCCATTTGGGTGGTCGTAGATCGTTTAACGAAGGTGTCACATTTCATTCCGCATAGGAAGGCTGATCCAGTTGAGAAATTGGCAAAGTTGTATGTAGACAATATTGTGCGGCTTCATGGTGTGCCCCGCAACATCATGAGTGATCGAGATGGGTGGTTCACATCCAATGATTGGAGGCTTGTGCAGTAGATGTTGGGAACAAAGCTGAGTTTTAGCACAGCCTTTCATCCGTAAACGGATGGGCAGACCGATTGGGTCAATAGGACAATGGAAGACATGCTTTGCATGTGTGTCCTGGACTTTGGAAAGTAATGGGAAGACCACCTATACTTGGTGGAGTTTGCGTACAATAATAGATACCAGACGAGTATTCAAATGGCACCCTTCGAGGCCCTATATGGTAGAAGATGTCGCACGCTATTGTCCTGGTTGGAAACGGGTGAGTGAAAGTAGTACAAGTGTCAAGAAATGGAGGATGCTACTTCATTGGTGCGAACCATTCGGGAGAGGTTGCTAATCGCTCAGGACCGTCAAGCGATGTACTATAATGCCAAGCACCGGAACGTGGAGTTCGCTGTGGGCGACTGGGTGTACTTAAAGATCAAGCCGTTCAAGGGTGTCTCGTGGGTGAGGCGATTGAATAATCCCGAGGTACCTTGGGCCGTTTGAGGTTCTGGAGCGGATTGGTGAAGCAGCCTATCGGTTGAAGCTATCAGTGGAGCTTAGTGGTCTACATGATGTATTCCATATATCGGTGCTACGAAAGGCAGTGCAAGAGCCTACGCAAGTGATCGCGGTCGATCAAGTGCTGATTGATAGTGAGTTGACGACAAAGGTCAAGCCTGTACGAATTGAGGATTCGGAAGTCAAGTGGCTACGCAATAAAGAGATCAGGATGGTCAAGGTCCGTTGGGACAATTGCGGTCGAGAATACCTCTCTTGGGAGAGAGAGTAGACTATGCTTGACGAGCACCCGGAGTTGTTCCGCTCAGGTACAATTTTAGTTTTATGCTTTTCTTTCCTTCATATAATTTCGTGGCGAAATTCTTTTAAGAGGGAGAGAGCTGTAACACCCCAAAACTCAAAAGAGCGACGGGTGACATTTCGGGCCAAATTTGGAATTTGGCAGAGGGCACACGACCTGGGACACGAGCGTGTCCCAGTGCGTGTCGAGAGGGGTTCGACGATCTGGTCGTATGTTCGACGATTTTGGATTCGACGATCGTCGAGCAGAGAACACAGCCTAGGACACAGGCGTGTCCCAGGCCGTGTCGTGTGGTCGACGAACTTCGCTCGACAAAGTGTCGAGACAGTGAACACGGCCTGGAGCCCAGGCATGTTCGGGTTTGACACGGGCGTGTCACATTGGACACAGGCTTGTCCGAGACCCGTGTGAGTCTCGGGCTATTTTCGGGGCTGTGTCGATGGGGGCACACGACCACCACACGGCCGTGTCAGTTGGAACACGGGCGTGTCAGGTCGAACACGGGTGTGTCGGATGCCCGTGTGTTTTTCAGGATACGTGGATTTTGACAGCGAATGAGGGACACAGCCCTGGAAACGGGCGTATCACAGGCCGTGTTCGGCCCAGATTCAGCATTTTAGATCTGGATCGTGGCCGTTCATTTCTTTAATTCGGGATCCGACGACTGGTGGCTGTTAGTGCTTGGATATACCCGGGATTGGACCCTTGAAACCCTCATTTCACTTGAGAGGTTGTCTTTCTAAAGTATAGAGAGAGGAGAGCAAAGGAGGAAGAAGAAGCCTAGATCCGGTCACCGGCGGAGCTTCGGAGCTCCAAATCGCGAAATGACTTCGGATCTACGGAGGCAAAGAGAGTGTGGTGCTTTTCATCCACTTACATTTCCATGACGCCAAGGAAGAATGCTAGGGTAACGATTCTCTACTCTAGCATGTGAAGCTCTCCTTCTTTTGCATAGGAAGCCTGCTCTCGCGAGTTTGCGGTGAGTTGGAGGCGTTCCTTCGGGTAGATATGTAAATTCCCCGTTGTTTCTAGTCCGTATTCGAGAACGGACATATGCATGATGTGTGAAGCCTACCCGGAAAAGTTGGTCTGGATCGGTGATGTTGCATTGCATAATGGACGGAGAAGACTCCGTACGAATGTTTGTTTTTCGGGTTTTGTACGAGGTAGATTGCAACAGGGAGCCTTGGGGATTAACTCCAAGGTGCACCCGAAAAACTGGGCAGACGCGTGGTTCTGCCAACATGGTGGTCGGGGAGCCAACCTGAACATAACTGGGTTATGTGAAGTGTGTAACAGAAACGGGACTCGGGAGAAGTTTGACTCGCATATATGGCTTAAATTGCCGTAGCTATGTGAGCACGGGTTAGATGGAACCGTACCCGTTCTATGTCGTTTCGTTAAAGAGACCTAAGGGTACGTGGCACTTGCCGTTGGCATAGATGAGGGTCTTCGGCGGTCTATGGCTTAAATTGACGTGACCCATGCCGGGAAGACAAAATGCTCATAGTGTGGCCGTCAAAGTGGCGGTGGTGAGACCGGGGTGTCTATGGCTTAAATTGACGTGATATTGACCGGTTCACCGAGAATGTGCCCTGAATGCACGAGGTGTGTGGCCGTGCGTGCCAACGCCTGTGATGCAATGTATATATATGTACTGCTTGGTTATGCTAATAAGTGCAGGGAAGGAGCACCGCCGCCCCAAATTGGGGGCGAGATCGGTATAATTTGGTCAGCATTCCTGACTGTTGCTTTTGTTTGCCACCGTGCGGTGGTTTGTTGCTTGCAGGTGCTGCTGGACCAAGCGGTCAATAGCGGGCTAAAGCCCAAGTTGCTGTCCCGGCACTCGAAGGCCTAAATTTTGGATGTTTTCTTTTACTCATGTGTGGCCGGCCTGCGTGTCGAGGTTTGAAAACTTGTAATTTTGAAGGAAACAATTTGTAAGGCCTTAAGGCCAGTACTTGTGTATTTGTATTTCATTCCTTTGGGATCATTTAGTGGACATTCATGTTATTTGTGCTGGGTTCTTTTAATTGCAACTTATAAAACTGCTTCCATTAGAATGACTCTGTGTAGGACATTGGAATGATTGGATGGTTTCCATTGAGTAACCACCCGGTCTGTCAATGGTATATGGCGTCGGCCCCCGGCCGGACCTACTGCTATATGCTATGCGACGGATAGGGGGTGTTACACGTGACAGTGATTTCTAGCCGGCTAGTTCATGGCTCCAAAGCGATCGTCATGGGTAACGATCTCCTTCTTGGACAATCAAAGTCCTTTCTTTATGCATGGCATGGAATCCTCCGCTAAGAGGTGGAAAGCGCAAGTGATTCCCAGTTGAGTCTGTATCTAGAGCTGGAAGTGTGGAGTACGGCATAAGCATGCTGTGTTAAGCCCATCTGGATGGTTAGTCTGGATTGGTGATGCTTATGGGTAAATCAGAGAAGATTCGGTGTATTTTATGGATGCATATGATTTGTGAGTGTAGGCTCTGTTGTATGGGTGTATGGATGCTAATCTTGGATGCCTTGCGTAAGCTACTTGTGGTGTGATCACTGTGAGTGCTAGTTGCTCTGGGAGAGTAGAAAGCTACGACAAATTAGGAGGGAAGTCCGACCCGCGTCGAGTGGTGCTCCACTAATAGTTTGAGCACAGGAAAGGCTGACCTGCCCTTGGTTGTTTGAGGGGTCGATTGGTGGCAATGCCTGGGGAGCATGAGATAAACCCGGCTTGCTACACCACTAGGGTGGGTCGATGTGAATGAGGTTGGGAGGTCGATTGGTGTCAATTCCTGGGGAGCGCGAGATAAACGTGGCTTGCTACACCACTAGGGTGGGTCGATCTGAATTAGGTTGGGAGGTCGATTAGTGGCAATGCATGGGGAGCGCAGATAAACCCGGCTTGCCATGCCACTAGGGTGGATCGATCTGCTGTTGTAATGCTCATGTTTGGTAGAAGGTGCCTTGTGTGAACGGAGCGTCTGGTGTATCCCGGCATTTGTGACATTATTGTGCCTGAGAGCCCTTGTTGTGATTGATATATATTATGATAGCAATGCATACAGCGAAGGAACCACTGCCCCGGGCATGGGGTAGGTCGTTATAATTTGCCAGCTAATGCTGACCATTGCTTTGTTTGCCGCTCTTTGGGTGGATGTATATTTACAGGTGCTTGTGGATTGAATTTAATTGAGCAGACTAAAGCCGTGCTGCATAAGGCCCGTGAATGTTGTGCGAAGAATGCTTGGATTTCATGTGTGCCCGGTCTGCGTGTCGATGTATGAAATTGTATACATTTGTAAAGAGCAACCTATAAGACCTTAAGGCCGTGAGCGTGTGTGCGTGTTTTATCCATTTCTAGGTTATGTATAAATGTGGCATTTATGTATAGTCATGGACATTCAGTATGTTGAGTTCTTATGTCATAAAATGCTGTGCTAGAATGCTCTGAGTTAGGAAGCGAGTAGAACAAGATTTGATATTAACACGTAATTCCGCCATTTGTCTGTGAAATATGGCGTGGGGCCCCGACCGGACCCACCGTTATATTCCATGGGACGAGTGGAGGCGTTACAAAGTGGTATCAGAGCCAGGGTTTAGATTTATGGGAGGGAGAACATAATTGAACTCAAGAATGTCCACTAGGAATGTTATACATGCATGTGAGGAGAGTGAATGTGAAGTCACTGTATATTTGCCATTATGAAATGGATGATTAATGGTGTTTTTTACATTTCTAGGTGACGAGGAGTGGTGCTGGGCAGTCTGAGCCCCAGCTGTCTGATGAAAGTGCAGCATTGGTTGAAGCGCCTACACCTCCCTCGGCGGAGACCATACGTGTGGTGACTGAGACGGTGCTTGCGGTGTTGCAAGCACAGCCTACTGGGCAGGCAAGGCCTGCAGGTGTGCCAGTACGGCCTGGTGCAAGGCAAGAGCGCGTTGAAGTTGTGGTGGATGAGCAAGTAGTGGATGAGCAGTTGAAAAGGTTTATGGAATTTCATCCACCTACGTTTGGTGGGACAGGTTCCCCAACGCAGGCGGAAAATTGGCTTGCAAGAGTAAAGAGGATCCTGACCGTAATCAGGACTGCGGAGGAGCAGAAAGTGACCTTAGCCACTTTTCTGCTGGAAGGAGATGCGAGACTTTGGTGGGATGACATGGAAGATCATCACTTGGCAGGTCGAGGATTAGAGGAGTTCTCGATAGAAGAATTGTCCAGATTATTTCTAGCCAAGTATTTGCCAGTGTCGCAACGGATTGCGATGGAAAATGAATTTCAACGTCTGGTGCAGGGTGAGACTGATATTGATATGTACTTGCATGAGTTTACCAGACTGGGGATCTATGCAGGGTCTACTTTCGCTGAAGAGGCTCGGAAGACAATTCGATTTTATGAGGACTGCGTGATGATTTGAGGTTGGCACTCCCGAGTTCAGTGAACCAAGGCTTCCAATCGTTAGTTGAGACGACCCGTGCGCTGGAGAAATATTTGAAACGGGTGCAAGATAAAAAGATTCTGGCGGTGGAGAAGCCAGAATTTAAAGTTCTGTAGTTGGAACCATCGGAGTTTCGAAGACGAGATAAGAAAAGGTTCAGGCCTGCTGAATCAACTCCGTCGACTGTCTTTTCGGGGGAAACCTATGGGCAAGAACGTGTTGAGACACGCACATGTTTTAACTGCAAGAAGTAGGGATATATAGCCCGCTATTGTTGGAATGGCCCTCCAAGGGGTGAGAAAAAGATAGGTGCATCTTATGAAGAAAAGCGTAAAGCAGTGGCGAGTCATATGCATCCCGGACGCAACCTCGACTACATAATATTGAAGTGCAAGAGCCGCAAAGCTAAATCGGTGAAGTTCAGCATCGCATGTTTAATTTGGAACTTCGAGAGTCTATTAAACGACTGATGAAAGGTGATGCTGATGAGCGGAAATGAATGAGCTATGTGATTTGTTTTGATGTAAATCTAGCTTGTATGTCGTATCAGACAATGAACTGTTTGTGCACACCTTCTTTTATTTCGGTGATCAATCAATCAAGGTGGATGTATATGATGTTTATATATATATCTATATGAATTTGTGGATGGACAAATACTGGATGTACATATGTTAGAGAGATGTATGTATGTATGTATGTATGTATGTTAGGATATGTTATGTTTGTTTTGTGTGATGTCGTGGGGCGAGACAAGCTGCGACCTCTGAGCTCTAACCCGACTCGCTTTCTTCGGGTGATCAGTTGCTTATGGTGCAACGAGGAGTGCTCAGGTGAATGTCTCTAGTTGAGCTAAATTTCAGGATGAAAGTTTTTGAAGGAGGAGAGAGTTGTAACACCCCCAAATCCCAATTTGGGTTCAGATTGGGTGACACGCCCTGGGACACGGGTTTAGTGGCCTCTCGAGTGCTCGAAGAAATGTACTCGAGAAGCGCTCGAGAAGAGGGAACAAGCCCATCGACACGGGCGTGTCAAGGGGTATATCCTCCTCGGGGTCGTCGAAGTCCACTCGATGAGTACATGGCGGGGCGTGTCTGCAGCCATGTAATGGTACACGGCCGGTGACACAGGCGTGTCACTGGCTGTATCGTTCTTGGGATCAGCCCGGGGAATGCGTGTGCTGGTGGACACAGGTGTGTCTTGGGGTATACGGCCTGGGACATGGGCGTGTCCCATGCCGTGTCCCTCTTGGGTTAAGTTGATGTTGTGCTGTGCGCGATACACAGCTTCTAGTCATGGGCGTATCGGCCATGATACGGGCGTGTAGGATGTGATACGGGCATGTCACATGGCTGTGTACTGTTTGGGTTTGAGTCAGTTATGTGCCGCTTAAGGGACATGGCCTGTGACACGGGCGTGTCACAGTGCGTGTCAGGCCGTATTCAGCCTTTTTCTGGGCAAATCAAGTTCGTTCTTTTCCTTATCCTGGATCCAAGGGTCCAGGCCCCTTCCCTGTTGATAAATGGCCGAGAATGAGGGGTAAGCTCATACATGAGCCATTTCTTCTTCTTCTCATAGAGAGAGAGAGGGAGAGTAAGGGAGGAAGGAAAGGGAGGAGGAAGCCAGCTGCTGTAGGAGCTGCAGAGTGCAGAATCAAGATTCGAGATCAGATTTGTGGAGGTAAGGCCGTGGCGGTGATTTCCAGCCAGCTTGTTCATGGCTCCAAAGTGATTGTCAAGGGTAACGATCTCCTTCTTGGACAATCGAAGTCCTTTCTTTATGCATGGCATGAAATCATCCATCAAGAGGTGGAAAGCGTAAGTGATTCCCAGTTGAGTCTGCATCTAGAGTCAGAAGTGTGGGGTACGACATATGCATGCTATGTGAAGACCATCTGGATGGTTAGTCTGGATTGATGATGCTTATGGGTAAACTGGAGAAGACTCCGTGTATTTTATGGATGCATATGATTTGTTAGTGTAGGCTCTGTTGTATGGGTGTATGGATGTTGATCTTGGATGCCTTGCGTAAGCTCCTTGTGGTGTGAGCACTAGTTGCTCTAGGAGAGTAGAAAGCTGCGGCTAATCAGGAGGGAAGCCCGACCCGCGTCGAGTGGTGCGCCACTAACGGTTTGAGCAAGGGAAGGGCTAACCTGCCCCTGGTTGTTTTAGAGGTCGATTGGTTGAAATGGCTGGGGAGCGCGAGATAAACTCGGCTTGCTACACCACTAGGGTGGGTCGATCTGAATGAGGTTGGGAGGTCGATTGGTGGCAATGCCTGGGGAGCGCGAGATAAACCCAGCTTGCTACACCACTAGGCTGGGTCGATCTGAATTAGGTTTTGAGGTCGATTGGTGGCAATGCCTGGGGAACGCAGATAAACATGGCTTGCTACACCACTCAGGTGGGTCGATCTGCTATGGTAATGCTCATGTTTGTTAGAAGGTGCCCTGAGTGCACGGAGCGTCAGGTGGATCCAGACATTTGTGACATTATTGTGCCTGAGAGCACTTGTTGTGATTGATAGATATTATGATGGCAATGCATACAGGGAAGGAACCACTGCCCCGTCAAGGGGTAGGGTCGTTATAATTGGTCAGCTAATGCTGACCGTTGCTTTGTTTGCTGCTCTTGGGGTGGATTTCTTTTTGCAGGTGCTGGTGGATTGAATTGAATTGAGCGGATTTTAGCCGTGCTGCTTAAGGCCCGTGAAGGCCGTGCGAAAAATGCTTGAATTTCATGTGTGGCCGGCCTGCGTGCCGATGTATAAAATTGTATACATTTGCAAAGAGCAACCTGTAAGGCCTTAAGGTTGTGAGCGTGTGTGTGTGTGTTGTATACATTCCTAGGTTATGTATAAATGTGGCATTTTTGTATAGTTGTGGACATTCGGTATGTTGAGTTCTTATGTCATAAAATGCTGCGCTAGAATGCTCTGAGTTAGGAAGCGAGTAGAATAAGATTTGATATTCACACATAATTCCTCCGTTTGTTTGTGAAATATGGCGTGGGGCCCCGGCCGGACCCATCGTTATATTCCATGGGATGAGTGGAGGCGTTACATCGTGTGACCTAACCTAACTTCCTGAGACACCAAGGTGAG
This sequence comes from Platanthera guangdongensis, assembly GCA_039583875.1. Lineage (NCBI taxonomy): Eukaryota > Viridiplantae > Streptophyta > Magnoliopsida > Asparagales > Orchidaceae > Platanthera > Platanthera guangdongensis. The sequence continues at coordinate 140,318,212 of CM077148.1, forward strand.
TGAAATTGAACCCATAGTTGTACTAGTTACTCTTGCAGTTTATTTTGCCTATAGTTTAGGTTAGCCAGGACTGCCCAAGGCATACCCCATGAAGGGTTCTCGAGGGCACTAGGAACTACGATGAGCTGAAGCCCAAAGTTCCCTTTTGTAAGGCACTTACTATTATTGTTCAATACCCGATTCGTGATCCCTTTTATATTACTCTGGATCTAACCCTAGTGTGTTTTGACTCTCTCTCTCCCTCCACAGGAAAGATGATCTTTTGTCGGTCCCGAGCACCACCTAAACCTAGTAGACCCAACACTCTACTCATCCCACTTCCAATGATGAAATCAATTTCATTTTACCCAAACCAGCAACTATTAACCCAAACCCATATGCCCAATTCAAATGCTATCACATTTTCTGCAGTTTTACTAAATGTAGACAAACCTAAGTTATATGATATACATTATTGGAGGTACTCTAAATTTTCTTCCAAATGCCCAAAGATAATTATTGTGGGTCTATCATGATATGATTAGCCAAACTCCAGAAACTTATAATTTTCCTAATTAAACAGATATTTTATTTATTTTCCCTAAAATCCAAATGCCTTAATTTTGAATATGAAGTGGCTTTTATATTCATGCAAAAATGCTCCACAAAATTATAATAAATACTAGGCAACTAATAAATAGTAAATTCAAATCTCCCAATTTTTTTGCAAGGTTTAGACCTCTGATCCAAAATTTTAAATGTAAACACAAATTTATCAATTAAAGAAATAAGTGCTACAAATAGACATCAAAAAATTATCAGAAAATTCAAGCATGACTGAAATGTCCTAAAAACACTCTTGACCAAGTTTCCAAATTTTTCATTGTATAATGGACTCTAATTTTAATTTTGATCAATATCCCTCTTTCATAACTTAAAGAAATAACTACATAAATTATACACCTAAAAATTATGATAAAATTTACTCATGAGCATATTTATCTAGGAACACCACCAAATAAGTTTCATAATTTTCTAACAAGAATTAAGCTCTAAATATATTATTGAACTTATTTGCATATTTATAAGCTTGTGAGATAAGTACTGAAAATATACATTTAAAAATTATAATAAAATTCAGGTATGAGCTTAATGGTCTAAAACTTCCTCTTCCTAATTTTTATAATTTTCCAGTGAAAAGTAATATCATAATAAACAAATGTCTACCAAAGGCTAATCCATGTACTACGAAGGAGGTACTAAAATTATTGTTCCAAAACTTCCAATAAAATTACAAGAGTCTCAAATTAACCCTAAGACTACACTACCCAAGTTTTACCACTTTTCACAGAGTTTCGATGACCTAAATTATATGTATAATTTTGTGCCCTAAAATAGGGTTAGGGTTTGGGGGGTTCAACAACCTCTAAATTCCATAATATTTCTACCAGAGGACCTTACTACCCTAGAGTCCTTTCCACCAAGTTTCAAGTCATTTCAGGGTCACTTGACCCCTTGATCCTCAAACCCTAGGTTTGTACACATAAGACCTACCCTAGTGTTCTAGTGCTCCTCCCTTCAACTTCCACCCAATATCAGTGGAGGGGGTATTTTGTCTGCTATTATGGCTGAGTGCCAAGATCCATCACCTTGGATGAGGTTGGCCAGCTCAAGAGCACTTAGAGAACTTAGCCCTAATTTGACCTAAAAGGGTCAACCTTGAGCTACATTATTACCCAATCAAATCAAACGTAAAAGGGGTTTAATTTTTACCAGATCCCTATAATATTCCCCAAGATCACCCACCAAAATTTGGAGGGATTTTAAGGTGTTTAAGATAACTAATTAATTTGGACATGATTATTAAATTTTTCCAAAAACTATAGAAAAAGTATGACCAAAAATTCCCATTTTTGGTCAGGACCTAGGTATAGGTTGAAAGACTCCCTGTCCAAACTTCAGGTCTTTTGGACAAGATATGAAGTGGGGGCACTTGTTTTAGTCTCTGCCTATGCCTAGGTATAGACCCCACCAAATTGAGTGCTGAGGTCTAACCTTTGCTCCAAATTGACTTAAATAAATTTTAAAATAAAATAGAAATCCTGATCTACAAACTTCATATTGACACTTTTCCTGTACAAGCTTCTAAATATTTTTAATTAAATTCCTAAGGTGACAGATGGTGAGATTATATTTGCAAGGAGAAAATAAACCGAACTAGCAATCCAATGAGGCAAGTACACCTATCGAAATGCAGCTAGGGGACACAAGTGTCGTATTAAAATCCGGGAACCGTCGAATAATCTTAATCAAACAGAAACTATTATCTTATCGAAGATTTATTTTGGGTTTAAGAGAATGCTAAAATACGATTATTAAGAGAAGTATTACGCTAAAAAGAGAAAAACTTGCGGTTAAATAGAGAGCTATTAAAACGATTACAACGAGGGGTTAAGACGATGATAAAGAGGAGCACTCGATCGAGAATCACCTCGGGTAAAGTTGATTAAGAAATGCGATAATAAACCCTTACTTTATAAAGCGAAAACCTTGATCGTGGAGGTTCCATAAGCATGAACACACTTCTCTCGAAGTCTTTCCTACCTGAGTTTAGGAAGGTACGACCAAACTCTCGTCCAAATCGGAGACCTAAAGCTCTTTTTACGTTATGAACCCCTCTATTGGATTTCACTCCAATCTGAGAGATTTAACGTCTGCCTCTCTCGAGGGGTGCGTAAAACTCTCTTTACTCTTGAGTGTTTAATTCAAACTACGAGCCTTTGGGCGAGCTAAGAATGAAAACAAATATGGAAATTATATCTCTATAATATAACTCCAGACAAGAGTTTTCCAAGAGTAAATCAAAAGTCTAAACCTTACAAATAAAGAGCGCACTAGAGCATCATAACTTAATAAACTCGAACCTCAGATCATCAAGATCGAGTACAAGGAGGATTAGTTACTCATGGTGAAATGGAGGGAGAGAGAGAAGTAGAAAAGCATTTAGAACACAAAGAAAAGAACACACTTTTTATTTATACTGAAATAGAGCTACAACTTGAAATAGACGATTACAAATGCTGGAATTGAAAACCTATGCTAGCATTAACATTCAGCTACTGAGCAATTACAACAACTAATACAAAAAAAGTGAACTAAGCTAGATTAAAAAGCTTAAAATGAGGAGCGAGAGAAGAAGCATGGAAAAATACAAGAAAGCAGCAAGAAAACTAAAGGGTATAACCTCCCCTCTCAATCCAAAGATGGATCTGAACCCTTGGAGATGGGCTCAATTTATAGATTTTCTTCGGGTCTGGTCACGCCCCCCTAACACGCCCGGGTAGGGCATGTACCTGGGGCGTGACACGTTCGATGTGACTTTTTGGGCTGAAATTGAATGCTGTAGGTGACGGGCATCATAGTTGAAGTACATGCCCATATGTCATGCCCGACCAGGGCGTGTCCCTGGGGCGTGACAATTTCGGTGCGAATTTTTTGGCTGTAATTTATTGCAAGAGGTGACGGGCGTTGTAATTGAAGTACACGCCCATATGTCACGCCCGACCAGGGCATGTCAAGGGGGCGTGACCATTTCGGTGCGACGGTGGAGCCGGAAAAAGAGCTTGCTGTGGCGATTCCTCGGATCCTAGGGACAGCGCCTCTGGAACACGCCCGTGTAGTGGTAACACGGGCGTGACCGAGGGCGTGTACACTGATTTTCCAAGAAATGCAGTTTCAAACCTGTTACTTCATTCCACTGGGCTACACGCCCTAGGTACACACCCTAGTAGGGCATGACCTTGGGGCGTGTCACAGTAAATTTTGCTGAAAGCCGTACAAACCTGCAAAAAGCAAAAAATGCATTAGTGACAATAATATTTACAAAAGGTGGTCAATATAAGCACTTGCATGACATGATTTGTGCTTTAAAAACCCGAAAATACCCTAATATTGTTGACTAAAAACGTACTATCAAATTCCCCCAAGATTAAGCTTTGCTTGTCCCCAAGACAAGATATAAAAACTAGTTAATCATAAAAAGTGACTAATTCAAAAAGTTTTAATCATGCTTACACAAGTACTATGCGAAATTCCAAGTAGGGAGAATGTGAAACGTAAATCTAAAACAATTATTTAGGTATGGTTTAACTTTCGTAAACTTTACTTAACGAAAATAAATCATCCAAAATTTTGACGAAATTCTTTAAATAGATTTAAGTAAGACGACGAAAAAAAAACACGCATTGAGTTGTTACTAGATCCAAGCAACGCATTATAATTATATCAATTAAGTAAAAAAAATCTAAGTTTAAATCCAAAACTAATATTGATTTACTTTTCTTCTTTTCTTAGTTATTAAATAAAATTCAAAAGTCGTGAATCAAAAGGACTTAATAGGACTGAAGCGTTTGATTTTGAATTATGATTAGAAGTGGAATTCAAAGATAAACATGGAGGCTTAAAAGCGCACTAAACCAAAAGAAAGAGTTTCAAAAATTCTCATTTTAAATAAAATATTTTTCCTCTCTTTTTTTTTCTTTTTCAAAAAAAGGCCATAAATATTGTTATTTTCATTTTGAATTGACCAAACAAAAACAAACATATCTTTTGAGCATACTTTTTTTTAAAAAAAACTTCTCCAAAAATATCACAAAATAACCTATCATAATCAGGAAAATTTTTTATGAAACTCAAAAAGGCTAGTGTGATTAGATAGGTTGGAAATTTTGGCTTTGGTGAAAATGATTTGAAAAGAGGAGCTATCAATTGAAATTGGAATAAAAGGCTCAAAAGCGGTTAACTAGTGGTGAAAGTTTTTAGGTTGGCAGGAAAGCTCAAACGAAAACAAAAAATGGCTTAAATCATTTTCACTCTTTTAAATTTATTTAAAACATAGATTTGAAAAATTTCAAAAAGCAAGTCCTAGATAATAAAAGAAGATTGATGAAATTATCTTGAAAATAGAAATAATAGGTGACTTGGATCGTTCAAATCTACTACGCTATTCAAAAGTCGACCTTTCAAAATTTATCTAAAAATGAAAAGGAAAATAGTGGATGATGAATTTTTGAGAAAGTAAAGAAAATAAAGAACGAAAAAACATAATAAAAATGCGAGTTTTAGAAAAATATTTCACCTTAACATGCTACCGTGAATTAGAAACACAGCATGACCAACATTTTACTTGTGAAACATAATAAAAAAAACGATTAGAAAAATTATAATTAATTAAGAAGTGTATATCAGATTTTGAGAAAAAACAAAACAAAAATAAGGGGTACTATGGAAATACTAAAATATCTAAACTAAAAAAACAAAAAGCATATATTTTTTAGGAGGAAGTCCTCCCCCAATCTTAAAATGGACATTGTTCTCAATTGAGAAAGAGGTTAGAGAGAGAGAAAATTAAAGTACAAAATAAAAAAAAGATTGAAAAAAGGTACTTCTTTGGATATATTTGCTGCAAAAGCTGAGTGATGCCGCTCCCCCATACTTGCGCTCTGGATCTTATTGACATGTCTTATTTGGACTTTGTGATGGATTTAGCAGCGTCGGCGGTGGTGATCATAGAAGCTTCAACTTGTGGAGCCATCCGGGGCAAAAAGTATAAAATAAAGAAAACATAAAAATAGTTTCGGTTGCCTCCCAAGAGCGCATTTGTTTAAAACGTCGTTTGAGCTTGATGCATCAAAATAATATTGTCCAAATGTTTATTTGTCCAAAATAGTATGCAAATAAATGGTGTCCAATTAGTTTAAAGTTCGTGCAGAAAATTAATACAGTTTGGACTGACATCACCACGGAAATAAAGTTTAAGACACTGCCCATTTACTTTGAACTCACCCTTATCAGGGCGTGAAATTAAAATTGCGCCATACGGATAAACGTTTTTAACGGTAAACTTCCCAGACCATTGTGATTTTAAGTTCCCCGGAAATAAACGTAATCGTGAGTTATATAAAAGAAATTGGTCGCCCGTCTTGAATGTTTTGGGGTGCCTTAAATTTTTGTCGTGTAAACATTTAGTCCGCTCTTTATAAAATTTGTTATTTTTGTGCGCGTAAGAGCGCCACTCATCGAGTTCATTGAGTTGAAACTTTATAAAATCGTCGACAGAGTGGGGATCGAAATTTAAGAATATTAAGACCCAAAAAGCACGGTGTTCTAGTTTTACGGGTAAGTGACACGATTTTCCATATACCAACCGATACGGCGTACATTCGATGGCGGTTTTGTATGCTGTTCGATAGGTCCATAGAGCATCGTCTAATTTGGTTGACCAGTCTTTTCTAGAGGTGGAAACAGTCTTTTCTAAAATTCTTTTTATTTCTCTATTCACTACTTCGACTTGTCTGCTAGTTTGGGGGTGGTAGGCAGTTGAAAGTTTATGAGTAACGTCATATTTAGTAAGAATTTTAGAAAACTGTGCGTTATAGAAATGGGAACCCCGGTCACTAACGATGGCGGGCGGAGTACCGAATCGAGAAAATAATTTTTTAAAAAACGTAACTATGACTCGGGCGTCGTTTGTAGGAAGAGCTTGGGCTTCTGCCCATCGCGAAACATAATCAATGACAACTAAAATATACTTATTCCCGAAGCTAGAAGGAAGAGGGCCAACAAAATCAATTCCCCAGAGGTCGAAAACTTCGTACTCAAGGAAATCATTTTAGGGCATTTAATTTTTATTAGAAATATTACCTGACCGTTGGCAAATATCACACCTACTCACAAAGGCCTGCGCATCTTTAAACAGGCTAGGCCAGTAAAAACCCGCGCTTAGCACTTTGTGAGCGGTGCGAGCAGCTTGATAGTGCCCACCTATTGGTGCTTCATTCAAATGCTTAATAATGTTTAAACCTTCTTCTTAAGAAAGACACCTTCTTATCACTTGGTCTGCACAGACTCTGAAAAGATGCGAGTCCTCCCAAAAATAGTTCTTCAACTCAGAATAGAATTTCTTCTTTTTCTGAGATGAGAAATCTTTTGGGAGCACACGAGCTACTAGATAGTTGGCGATGCGTGCAAACCAAGGAGAAGTAGATGTGTTAATTGAAAACAGCTTCTCATCGGGAAAATAATCGTTAAAAGATTTTTCGTCTAATTTTTCAATAAAAGGATTATCTAGGCGCGAGAGGTGGTCGGCGACCAAGTTTCGGCTCCTCACTTATCACGGATTTCTAAATCAAACACATAAAGGAGTAAGACCCAGAGAATCAGGCGCGGTTTGGCATCCATTTTAGAAAGAAGATATTTGAGGGCCGAGTGGTCCGTAGAAACAATAATTTTTGAAAGAGTAATATAAGGGCGAAATTTATCAAAAGCGAATACTACAGCTAGAAGCTCATTCTCGATTGTGGTGTAATTTTCCTGTGCAGATGTGAGTGTTTTGCTAGCTTAATAGATGGGGTGGAAGTTTTTAGATATATATTGACCTAATATGGCTCCTACCGCATAGCTACTCGTATCACATATTATCTCAAATGGAAAGTCCCAAACCGGAGCTATCATAATTGGGGAATTAATTAATTTTTCTTTTATTAAATTAAAAGCAGCTAGGCAAAGATCATCAAAAATGAATGGGGCGTCTTTTTCTAAGAGATGGGTAAGGGGCTTGGTGATTTTGGAGAAGTCCTTTATGAAGCGGCGGTAGAAACCAGCGTGGCTTAGGAATCTTCTTATAGCTTTTATGTTTGTAGGCGACGATAACCTCTCGATAACTTCTGTCTTAGCAACATCTACTTCAATGCCTCGTGCCAAAATTTTATGGCCTAAAACTAACCCTTCCCTCACCATAAAATGACATTTTTCCCAATTTAGGGCAAGGTTAGTTTTTCACACCGTTCTAAGACTTTTTCGAGGTTTCCTAAACAACTATCAAATGCGTCACCGAACACAGAGAAATCATCCATGAATACCTCCTTAATTCTTTCTACGTACTTTACAAAGATAGCGAGCATACATCGCTGGAATGTAGCTGGTGCATTGCACAATCCGAATGACATTCTTTGGTAGGCGAAGGTGCCGAAGGGACAAGTAAACGTAGTTTTCTCCTGGTCCTCAGGAGAGATGGGGATTTGAAAATTCCCCGAGAGGCCAGCGAAAAAATAATAAAAGCTATGGCCGGATAATCGTTCTAAAATCTGATCGATGAATGGCAAGGGAAAGTGATCCTTGCGGGTGGCGTCATTTAACTTACGATAATATATACACATTCGCCAGCCGGTCACCGTCTGTGTCGGGATTAATTCATTATTATTGTTACTTATTACCATTATCCCTCCCTTCTTTAGTACTACCTGGACTGGGCTAACCGACTTACTATCAAATATAGGATAGATAATTCCTACGTCTAATAATTTCATAACCTTGCCCTTAACCACTTCTTTCACGTTTGGGTTTATACAGCGCTAATGTTGTATGGAGTTGCGCGAATTATCTTCCATTAAGAGTTTGTGAGTGCAGAAAGATGGGCTTATGCCCTTGATATCATATATCTTCCAAGCAATAGCCCGGCGATGCTTACGTAAAATTAAAAGAAGTTTATCATTTTGTGCATCCGTGAGGCTGGCCGAAACTATTACGGGCGGCTTGGAGTCCTTTTCTAAGAAAATGTATCTAAGACGCTCAGGTTGTTCTTTCAATTCCAGGGTAGGGGGTCTTCATATGATGTTTTAGAAATCCGTTCTTTTTCAAAAACAATATTTTCATATACTTTTTCTTTATAAGAAAAATTGAAAGGGGTGGGACTAGCGCCCATGGCGGCTTCTTGCAGCAATTCATTTGGAAGAGTAGAAAAGGAACAAAAATCAGAAAATTCTTTTTCAAATTCAGAGAGGCGACATGAGGATTCTTCACTTAGGTGTAGCGATGCAGTTGGAGGAGTAGAAGAGGTACAAAAATCAGAAATTTTTTTTTCAAAATTAGAGAGGCGACAAGAGGATTCTTCACCTAGGGCATCTACGAAAAAATAATAGTCATCATTTGCTAGGGTGTTCTTCATCGAGGGGGTGATAGAGAAGGTTACTTCATCATCGCCTACTCGAAGGAAGAGCTTACCATTACTTACGTCAATGATAGCTCGGGAGGTGGCGTGGAAGGTTCGGCCAAGGATCAGGGGAACCTCGACGTCTTCTTCGATGTCCAATATGACAAAGTCCACCGGGAAGATGAACTTATTGACTTTAACTAGGACGTCCTCCACGATTCCTCACGGGTATTTGACTGATCTATCGACGAGCTGGATACTCATGCGTGTGGGGTTGAGACTACCAATTCCTAACTTTTTAAACAACGAGATTGGCATCAGATTAATACTCGCACCTAGGTCGGCTAATGCGTGCTTGACAAAAAGATCACCAAAGACACACGAAATAAAAAAACTACCCGTGTCACTGATTTTCTTTTGAAACCGTTTGCCAAGACCGCCGAGCACTCGACATTTAACATGACATGTGAAAGGTTCTCTAACTTGTTCTTGTTGGTCAGGAGGTCCTTAAGGTACTTAGCGTACTTCGGCATCTGAGATATCGCTTCGTCAAAGGGCAGATTTATGTGGATTTATTTAAACATTTCTAAGAAACGGGTGTATTGGTCATCCTGACGTTGTTTATTAAGTTCGGAAGGGTATGGAGGGGTTGGATTATTTTTAAAGGTGGGTGGTGGAGTGAGTTCTTTTTCTAAAACAGGGGTGATAACTTCTTCAGCGGAGGGTGGGATTTTTAAAGCGGGAGCGGAGCTTTTATTTTTAAAGCGGGAGCGGAGCTTTGATTTTTTTAAAGTGGGAGCAGAGCTTCCCTCAGGCTCTTCACTTACCATATCGGCAACTTGCTTCCCACTCCGAAGAGTTATAGCTTTCGCTTGCTCTCTCGGGTTGGGCTCGATATTGGAAGGAAGAGAGCCTGCAGGTCGCTCAGAAATTATTTTAGCGAGCTGTCCGACTTGATTCTCTAAATTTTTAACACTTCCAGTTAAGGTTCTTATCATTGTGTCATTAACATTCATGTATTTTGAAAATATTTCCTGCAAACTTGGAGGTTTTGGAAAATTTTGAGGAGGTGGTGGTGGTGCAGAAAAATCAATTTGTGGTGGCGGGCGTACTGCATTCGAAGGAATACTCCACGAAAAATTCGGGTGATTTCTTAAAGCAGGTGATGCAGTGGCCTGGCTCTTATGCGGGGGCCCACTGCTGGGCTGCAACCCAAGCACCCCACCAATGACCGCACCTATTCTCAGTACGACGGGATGTTGAGGCGAGGTCTCGAACCTACAACCCCCTTGATAAAGAGCTTTCCAAACATCTCTCATCACCAACTGAGCTGCAGCTCAGTTGGTGATGAGAACAGTTAGGAAAGCTCTTTATCAAGGGGGTTGTAGGTTCGAGACCTCGCCTCAACATACCGCCGCACTGAGAATAGGTGCGGTCATGAGTGGGGTGCTTGGGCTGCAGCCCAGCAGTGGGGCGTCGTATAAGATCCAGGCTACTGCATCAAAAAAGTGCACTTTTTTGATGTAGTAGCCCCGAGACGACCCCTCTCGGTTGGCCTAGCCAGAGGACCACGTTCTGGCGACCACTGCCGGGCTGCAGCCCAAGCACCCCACCGATGACCGCACCTATTCTCAGTGCGGCGGGATGTTGGGGCGAGGTCTCGAACCCAGCCCCCTTGATAAAGAGCTTTCCTAACAGCTCTCATCACCAACTGAGCTGCAGCTCAGTTGGTGATGAGATCTGTTAGGAAAGCTCTTTATCAAGGGGGCTGGGTTCGAGACCTCGCCCCAACATCCCGCCGCACTGAGAACAGGCGCGGTCATGGGTGGGGTGCTTGGGCTGCAGCCCGATAGTGGTTGCCAGAACGTGGTCCTCTGGCTAGGCCAACCGAGAGGGGTCGGCTCGGGGCTACTACATCAAATTTGATGCAGTAGCCCCGAGCCGACCCCTCTCGGTTGGCCTAGCCAGAGGACCACGTTCTGGCGACCACTGTCGGGCTGCATCCCAAGCACCCCACCCATGACCGCGCCTATTCTAGGTGCGGCGGGATGTTGGGGCGAGGTCTCGAACCCAGCCCCCTTGATAAAGAGCTTTCCTAACAGCTCTCACCACCAACTAAGCTGCAGCTCAGTTGGTGATGAGAACTGTTAGGAAAGCTCTTTATCAAGGGGGCTGGGTTCGAGACCTCGCCCCAACATCCCGCCGCGCTGAGAATAGGCGCAGTCATGGGTGGGGTGCTTGGGCTGCAGCCTGACAGTGGTCGCCAGGACGTGGTCCTCTTGCTAGGCCAACCTAGAGGGGTCGGCTCGGGGCTACTTCATCAAAAAGTGCACTTTTTTTGATGCAGTGCCTGGCTCTTAAGTGGTGTCCCACTGCTGGGCTGCAGCCCAAGCACCCCACCGATGACCGCTCCTATTCTCAGTGCGGCGGGATGTTGGGTCGGGCTCTCGAACACACAACCCCCTTGATAAAGAGCTTTCCTAACACCCCTCATCACCAATTGAGCTGCAGCTCAGTTGGTGATGAGAGCTGTTAGGAAAGCTCTTTATCAAGGGGCTGGGTTCGATACCTCGCCCAAACATCCCACTGTGTTGAGAATAGGCGCGGTCATGGGTGCGGTGCTTGGGCTGCAGCCCGGTAGTGGTTGCCAGAACGTGGTCCTCTGTCTCGGCCAACCGAGAGGGGTCGGCTCGGGGCTATTGCATCAAAAAAGTGCACTTTTTTGATGCAGTGGCCTGGATCTTATACGGTGGCCCACTGTCGGGCTGCAGCCCAAGCACCCCGCCCATGACCGCACCTATTCTCAGTGCGGCGGGATGTTGAGGCGAGGTCTTGAACCTATAACCCCCTTGATAAAGAGCTTTCCTAACAGCTCTCATCACCAACTGAGCTGCAGCTCAGGTATGGGAATCTGCAACTCCTTCCCCCGAACATTTGGATTATGTCAATAATATGCCTAAAAATGATTTTAGTAATTTTTTTGCAGCGAATTTTCATCCTCCTGGTTATAATTTTCCGAATAGTTATAATCCTGCTGATGTAGTGGCCTGGCTCTTATACGGTGGCCCACTGCCGGGCTGCAGCCCAAGCACCCCACCCATGACCGCACCTGTTCTCAGTGCGGCGGGATGTTGAGGCGAGGTCTCGAACCTACAACCCTCTTGATAAAGAGCTTTCCTAACAGCTCTCATCACCAACTGAGCTTTGATTTAGCCCATTATAAAACGTCTGCACTTGTAACCATACAGGCAGGGCATGGTGTGGGCATCATCTTAAGAGTTCTTTAAATCTTTCCCAGGTTTCATATAAGGTTTCAGAATCTATTTGTCTAAAAGCAGAAATATCGTTCCTAAGTTTTGCTGTTTTAGCTGGCGGAAAATATTTTGCCAAAAATTTTTCAGTTAGTTGATTCCAAGTGGTGATGCTGTTTTTTGGTAGAGTGTTCAGCCATTGCTTAGCCTTAGTTCTTAGAGAGAAAGGGAAGAGTCTTAGCCTAATAGCATCATTTGTAACACCATTGATTTTAAAGGTGTCACAAATCTCAAGAAAGCTTGTTATATGCGCGTTCAGATCTTCATCTTGAAGTTCGTCAAATTGCACATACTGTTGCACCATTTGAATTATGCTAGGCTTAAGTTCAAAATTATTATTAGCTATAGTAGGGCGATCTATGCTTGATTCTGTACCCTCTAGATTGGGTCATGCATAATATAACATGGGCCTATGCACAGCTTCCTCTACAGTAGGTTCTTCAATCCTTAGGGTAGAAAATGACTCGGAATCCTCAACCGGTATTTGGTAAGTAGGGCCTTGAAATCACGATCTTCTCTGAAGAGTACGCTCAATTTCGTGGTCGAAGTCCAAAATATCCGATGGATTCCCTCGGGTCATGCAATAGAAGAAGAGAAGGAAAAGAAAAAGAAGTGAATAAACTAATTTTTTTGAAATAGAGTTTTTTATGTTTTAACTCCCGAACTTCCCAAGGGCTACCCGATGAAGGGTTCACAAGGTACTGGACAAGATAGTGGCATTTAGAGCCACATTGCCCTTTTCGATAGAGTTAAGTGGGGTAGAAAAATTGTGATATGGGTTTTTATTAGGAGCATTAATATATTTTTGGAGTTTTAATTTGAGAAAGAGGGTGAGAAGAAGAAAAAAATAGATAAAAGTAATAGGTTCGTGTTTTTGAATTATCAACAAAAGTTACTGTCCCCGGCAACGGTGCCAAAAAACATGGTGAGATTATGTTCGCAAGGAGAAAATAAACCGAACTAGCAATCCAACGAGGCAAGTATACCTATCGAAATGCAGCTAGGTGACACAAGTGTCGTATTAAAATCCAGGAACCGTTGAATAATCTTACTCACACGAAAACTATTATCTTATCGAAGATTGATTTTGGGTTTAAGAGAATGCTAAAAAGCGATTAAGAAGAGAAGTATTACGCTAAAAAGAGAAAAGCTTGCGGTTAAATAGAGAGCTATTAAAATGATTACAACGAGGGGTTAAGAAGATGATAAAGAAGTGCACTCGATCGAGAATCACTTCGGGTAAAGTTGATCAAGAAATGCGATAATAAACCCTAACATTATAATGCGAAAACCTTGACCGCGGAGGTTCCATAAGCATGAACACGCTTCTCTCGAAGCCGTACATACCTGAGTTTAGGAAGGCCCGACCGAACTCTCATCCAAATCAGAGACCTAAAGCTCGCTTTACGCTGTGAACCCCTCTATTGGATTTCACTCCAATCTGGGAGATTTAACGTCTGCCTCTCTCAATGGGTGCTTGCAACTCTCTTTACTCTTGCGTGTTCACTTCAAACTACAAGCCTTTTGTCTAGCTAAGAATGAAAACAAATATGGAAATTATATCTCGATAATATAACTCCAAACAAGATTTTTCCAAGAGTAAATCAAAAGTCTAAGCCTTACAAAGAAAGAGCGAACTAGAGCATCATAACTTAATCAACTCGATCCTCGGATCATGAAGATCGAGTAGAAGGAGGATTAGTTACTCTTGGTGAAATGGAGGGAGAGAGAGAAGTAGGAAATTATTTAGAACACAAAGAAAAGAGCACACTTTTTATTTATACTTAAAGAGAGCTACAACTTGAAATAGACGTTTACAAGTGTTGGAATTGAAAACCTATGCTAGCATTAACATTCAGCTACTGAGCAATTACAACAACTAATACAAAAAAAAGTGAACTAAGCTGGATTAACAAGCTTAAAATGAGGAGGGAGAGAAGAAGCATGGAAAAATACAAGAAAACAACAAGAAAACTAACAGGCAGAACCTCCCCTCTCAATCTAAAGATGGATCTGAACCCTTGGAGATGGGCTCAATTTATAGATTTTCTTCGGGTCGGGTCAAGCCCCCCTGACATGCCTGGGCGGGGCGTGTACCTGGGTCATGACACGTTCGGTGCAACTTTTTGTGCTGAAATTGAATGCTGGAGGTGACGGGCGTCGTAGTTGAAGTACAGGCCCATATGTCATGCCCGACCACGGCATGTCCCTGGGGCGTGACCATTTCGGTGCGACTTTTTTGGCTACAATTTACTACTGGAGGTGACGAGCATTGTAATTGAAGTACATGCCCATATGCCACGCCCGACCAGGGCGTGTCAAGGGGGCGTGATCATTTCGATGCGACGGTGGAGCAGGAAAAGTGCTTGATGTGGCGATTCCTCAGATCCTGGGGATACACCTCTGGAACACGCCCGTGTAGTGGTGAAACGTGCGTGACTGAGGGCGTGTACACTGATTTTCCAAGAAATGCAGTTTCAGACCTGTTGCTTCATTCCTCTGGGCTACACGCCCTGGTAGGGCGTGACCTTGGGGTGTGTCACAACAAAATTTTGCTGAAAGTCGTGCAAACCTGCAAAAAGCAGAAAACACATTAGTGACAATAATATTTACAAAAAGGGGTCAATATCAGCACTTGCAAGACATGATTTGTGCTTTAAAAACCCGAAAATACCCTAATATTGTTGACTAAAAACGTACTATCAACAGATAAAAGGAGGCAGAAAATCCATTTAATAAATAAATAAAACTTGATCTTGCACAGATCTTAAAGCATCATCCAACGGGTCCTGGGTTTCTTCTTCCTCGAGCCGACGGCCCCGATCTCCCCATCCTGGAGTAGGTTCCAACCCATTTTCTTGGCCACCCAGCCACCTCCCTAGTCGGCCACCGCCTCCACCACCTCTGTCGAGGTGGCGGCAGTCACTGGGCGGCGGCACAACCGCTAGAGGGGCTTATTCCGGCGAACCAGACAAGTTGAAATTCCCCCGAAAACTAGGAATTCCCTTCACCTGATCGGGATCAATTGAGCCTGATGTTTATCCCTATTGATTCCTATGATCTACCCACGGAAGGAGCAAGGGAGGACCTTATTGGAGGATTGAAGTCCCGTTGATCGCCGGGTTGCCATATTGGGGGTGCCGCCGATCGGGTTTCTGCAACAACACAGTGGAATGTCTCATCTCATTCATGTGAAGTGTGTAAATGACTCCCCTGAGTCCAATGGTGCATTTAAGATCATAAAAGGGGGGAGAGGATGGGCCAAGCACCAATGGCCATTAATGGCCTTCAATGAGGCTTTCAGCCAAGTGGTGGTAGTGGTAGTGGTGGTGGTGGTGGTGGGGGGGGGGGGGTGAACCTGGCTTGGAGTGGCTAGAAAATGGCTGGAAACTCCTCCTCTTCCCCAGAGGAGTTGAATCCAACCATCAAATGTGGCCCTTGGCCACCTTATGCCATGAATGGCTTCTCCCTCCCTCCTTTCTCTCACCTCCATTAAAGGGAAATGAGCTTTCTCTCTCTCCTAGTCATCAAGGCTGACTTGCTCATCCATTTAGCCTATTTGCAGCCCAATAAATCATACCATCATATAATTAGGAGGTGGTTAGCCCAAACTTAAAAGGGTTTGAGCTTGGGTTAGCCCATTTGGGTTATGTTTGACCTAACCTAGACTAGGGTTGACCTTGGTCAATTTGACCTTTTGGGTTGACCCCAATGGGTCCTTGGTGACACATTGGCCTCCCCTAAGGTCTAGGTAGGGCTGGGTAGAGTGACTTGGCACTTTGGGGGTCACTTGACCCTTAGGAAAGGTACTTTGACCAAAGTAGGGCTAGAGTTGACTTTGGTCAACATGAACATTTGGGTTGACCACAAGGGATCTTTGATGACTCATTGACTTCACCTTAGGTCTAGGAAGACCTAGGTAGGGTTGGTTGGGCTCCTTAGGGACACATTACACTTAGTTAGGGCACCTTGCCCAATTTAGGAGTAGGATGATCCTAGGTCAACTTGGCCTCCCAGAGTTGACTCCAATGGAGCCTTAGGGCTCTAATAGACCTTCCAATAGGTTGGTGGGGTTGTGGTGACGTCTTGGAGTCATGGTGAAGCCCCATGATCATCATAACCTAGTGTTTAGAAATCTACGATTTGTAGACCATAGTGATCTCACCTACATTCCTAGGTTCTCTTGGTCTTCCTAGGATTTCGTCATGATGTAGTCATGACGAAACCACTCCTAAGGGTCTACTTGTTTGAGGGATGTTACAAATCCCAATACTTAAACAAAAAATTTCGTACTCGAAATTTGAGTTAGGCCTACGGGGTTTCAAGTATGAAAAATAAAATGTAACATCCTGCGAGGTGGTAAGGAATACCTGACTGAAAAGTTTCGGGTACCTTTATTGCATCAAGTCCTGTGGCTCCCATGTGTGCTCCTCTTGCCTATGATTCCTCCAAAAGACCTTGACCAATGGGACTTTCTTGTATCGCAAGACCCATATCCCAGTATCCTCTATCCGAATCGGCTCCAGGTGCACCGATCGATCGGAAGCTATAGACTCATCTATAGTCGTAATATGCTGCTCCAGCTGAAGTAAAGCTCTCCTCAGGAAGGAGACGTGGAAAATGTCGTGCAGGCCCTCCAGTTCCGTTGGCAGCTCCAGCCTGTATGCTAAGGGACCGATCCGCTCCAAGATCCTGTAAGGCCCCATATATCTCGGGCTGAGCTTCTTCTTCTGACCACGCACCCGTGAAACTCCATGCATTGGTCGAATATTCAAGAATACCTAGTCTCCCACCAGGAACTCTACCTGACGATGCCTCGCATCGTAATACTTGGCCTGCCTGCTCTGCGCCTCCAACATCCGATCCCGTATCAGCCTCACCTGAGCCTCGGTGTCCTCAACAAACTCCGAGCCCAGCACCTTCGGGTCCTCATCCTGTATCCATGACAACGAAGTCCTATACCATCATCCATATAGAGCCTCATAAGGGGCCATCCCTATGCTGGACTGGTAGCTGTTGTTATAAGAGAACTCAACCAGTGGCAACAGCTTCTCCCTAGGTTCTCCGCGGTCCAGAATGCATAGGAGAAGTAGATCCTCCAAAGTCCGATTGGTGCGCTCCGTATGCCCGTTTGTTTGAGGGTGGAAGGCTGTACTGAATGTCAGCCGAGTGTCCAAGTAGGTCTGGACTGATCACCACTCCCTTGACGTAAACCGTCCATCCCGATCCGACACGATCGTCTTGGGCATGCCATGATAACGAACGAACTGCTCCACAAACTTCCGTATCAGCACACCAACTGAGTCGTCCTTCCTAATTGGGATAAATCTAGCTACCTTCGTTAGCCGGTCGATGATTACCCAGATCGAATCATTCCCCGTCCGCGATCGTGGAAGCCCATGTATGAAGTCCATTGCAATATCATCAAACTTCCACTCCGGCACCGGGAGTGGTTGCAACAATCCTGCGGGGTTCCTGCACTCCGCCTTCTCTAGCTGGCATGTCTCGCAATGGGTCACGAAGTAGGTGATGTCCTTCTTCATGCCTGGCCAGTACATGGTCTTCTTCAGATCCGCAGTCATCTTCGTAACTTTGGGGTGTACCGAATACCGTCTACAGTGGGCTTCCATCATGATATCCTCCCGGACCTGGCCTCCCTCTGGTATATAAACTCATCCTCTGAAGCATACTGGGCCATCCCTCAGTGTGTAATCTCTAGCAGTGCCTGCCTCCAAGGCCCGGAATGTCGGCTCCAGCTTGGCGTCCTACCTCTGCCCATCTCTGACTCGGTCTCGAATGTCATCTGTGGCGCTCATTGCGGCTAAATACTCCTCATAGAGCCCAGGGTCATTAGTCGACACCAGCGTGATGTGCATATCTTCTAATCTCTGCACCAGCTCCATGGACATAATCTGGGGCTCTACTCCGAAGGTGGCATCTCTCCAACTCAGCGCATCAACGACCATGTTATCTTTCCCTGGGTGGTAGTGCATCTCGTACTGGTAATCTTCTAAAAACTCCACCCATCGCCTCTACCTGATATTCAGCTCCTTCTGCGTGTCCACGTACTTCAAATTTTTGTGATCAAAGTATATGTCGCAGTGGACACTGTAGAGGTAGTGCCGCCAGACCTTCAGGGAAAACATAACCACTCCCATCTCCAAGTCATGAATAGGGTATTTCTGCTCATGCTTCTTCAGCTGGTGGGAAGAATAAGCAATCATGTGGCCTTTCTGCATCAACACTGTACCCATGCCCTGGTAGGAAGCATTGGTGTAGACCTGGAATCCTTCTTTCCCTGAAGAAAGGGCAAGGATAGGAGTCGAGGTGAGTCGATCCTTCAGCTCCTGGAAAGCCGTCTCGCACTACGGGGTCCAAATAAAGGGCACATCCTTCCTCGTCAGGGATGTGAGTGGGAGGACAATTCGAGAGAATCCCTCCATGAAATTTCGGTAATAACCAGCAAGTCCTAGAAAAGTCCGCATGTCTTTGGTCGTCTTCAGCGGCAGCCAATCCCGAACTACCTGAATCTTAGCTGGGTCCACTACCAACCCGAATCCACTGATAATATGTCCTAGGAAGGCCACCTCCTTCAACCAGAATTATCACTTGCTGAACTTCTCATAAAGGCGGTGCTCCCGCAGTCTCTCTAGAGTCTGTGCCAGATATTGTGCATGCTCCTCCTCTGTCCTTGAATAAATGAGGATGTCGTCAATAAACACGATGACGAACACATCCAGATAAGCCCCGAATACCCAGTTCATGAGGCTCATGAACACCGACGGTGCATTCGTGATCCTGAAGGGCATCACGTTAAACTCGAACAACCCATATCTGCTACTGAAAGAATTCTTCGGAATGTCCTCCTCCTGAATCCGCATCTGGCAGTAGCCCGACCTCAAATCCAGTTTCGAAAAGAAATGCGCCCCCTCCAGCTGGTCAAACAGATCATCTATCCTCGACAGTGGATAAGTATTCCGGACTATCAGTCTATTCAGTGCTCCGTAGTCGATGCATAATCTGAGTGTCTCGTCCTTCTTCTTGACGAATAGCACCGGGGCTCCCCACGGTGAAGAGCTCGGCCGGACAAATACGGCTTCCACTAGCTCCTACAGCTGGCTTTGAAACTACGCCAACTCCTTCAGGGCCATATGGTAAGGAGCTTTAGATGCCAGCTTAGCCCCCAACACGAGTTGTATCTGGAAGTCCTTCTCCCGGTGCGGGGGTAGCCCTGACAGCTTCTCTGGGAATATGTCAGCAAAATCCCGCACCACCGGAATACTAGAGATGGAATCCTTGGCCTTGGCCATCTCAAACAACACTTCATACACCTCTTCTCCCTACAGGTGGGCCTTGACGGCCTGCACAGATGATAACAAGAAAGGGGTGGTAGGTCTAATACCTTCGATGATGACATAGGAATCCCCATGACTCAAGGTGATCCTCTTTGACAGGCAGTCGATCTGGGCATGGTTGTAATGCAACCATGTCATGCCTAGGATTAGATCATAGGCTGGCATCCTTAGGATCATCGTTGGTGCTTCAAGTGACTTTCCGACGATCACCGCCTCCATATTGTAGAGGGCAGAGGTGAATAGCTCCGATCCGTCGGGTAGTCGCACCCTCATCATCATGCCTATGCATTGCTCCACACTTTCTACTCCTTCCATGAAGGCTTCTAACATGAATGAGTGCGAAGCACCCTTATCGAATAGCTTATAAGAAGGCTTTCCACCGATTAAGACAATGCCCGGGGTGGTTAGAAATTTCAGAAATCTAGTAATGGTTTTCCTTCCTAGTTCTAACAATTTTATATCCCTGAGTCTAGCTTTTTAGGAAAGAAAGAACTTAAAATTGCTGGCGTAACAGTTATCACTTGCTCCTGGTTCTGAGGTTGAGCAAGATCCAGGGCATACACTTGCTCCCTATCCTGCCTGCGGTCTCCGCCCTGGAATCCACACCCTTGGCCATGCCCTCATCCTCCAAACTGCTGAACAGGCGGGGCAGCCGGTGGTGCTGGTAGTGGTGCCCCCTTCATAGGGCAGTTTCTCCGGATGTGCCCTACCTGATGACAGTTGTAGCACTCAGGCGGGGGATATTCCATACCCCCGGGTCTCTGTATCTCCTGTATCTGGAGAGGTTGAGGAGCCATTACCACCGGTTCCCTCGGCTCCTACATCACCTCTTGAAGAGGCTAGTCCTCTGATCTTCTCCCATCTCTCCCATCAGCAATGCGGCCCCTTCGCTGATCATTTCTGGCTCCCCGGCCCTGATCCTCCGTTGACCTATTCCAGCCTCGAGTCGTGTGCCAATCTGTCTCAATCATTTTTCCCATATCCAATATCCGAGGTATAGGCCCGTCGAATACTAATAAAAGAGCCTCTCTCAGATCCTCTCACAGGACCTTATAGAATGTCTTGGTGTATCCTGCCTCATCAAGCTGATAGGAGTCCGAAAACCGTGCTAAATGATTGAACTCCCGGTGGTACTCCATCACCATCTTGTTACCCTGCCTCAACTGCAGGAACCTGTCTTCCAGCTCATCTCTTACCGATTGTGGAACGAAGTGATCCAACAATGCGGCCCTGAAATCCTCCAAAGTAATGTCAGCAACCTCCCTATCTGCAAATATCGTGTCCAGCAGTGTCTTCCACCATCTCTTGGCTTGGGACTCCAAGAAAGAGACCACCAATGGCACCCTCTCCTCTGATGGGCACTGTATCCCGGTCAGCATCTCGTACATGATGTCGAGCCACTCCTTTATCCGTACAGCCGACTCTGCCCCCAAGTAAGATGGGGGAGAAATTCCTCAGAATATGCTCAACCAATTGGCCCCCGGGGTTGACTGCGGAGCCGTAACCTACTGGGCCCTGAAAGCCTCAAGAATGGCTGTCATGGTCTGCCCCATCTCCTACTGTAGAAATGGAGTGGGAGCCGGGGGAGGTGGTTCAACATTCAAAGTTTGTTGGACTCCTCCCTGTGGTGTGGGATGTGCTGGAGGCTGCATAACAAATACCATTGTAAGTAATTGACCCAAACCTAATTAAAAGTCAACGATTTATATGTGATCCCCCGTATGGGAACACCACTGCTTCCGCTGTTTAGTTTGTCCCCAAACTAAACTCGTGCGGGGGTGATCTAGGGTTTGTGGACTGCTACGTTTCGATCGAGGTTTGCTCTGATACCACTTGTAAGACCCCATTTTTTTCTTTTTAAAACAACGGGTTCTTAGGACCAGAACCGCCTCTTTGTGGTGACACCATCACGCCCGGGAAGGTCGTCACAATAAAACATCGATCTAGACGACCATATCGATCACAGAGTAGTATCAAAAGTTAGAGAGTAAAAGTCTACAATAGTCATATATATAATAAAAATTCTCCAGGAAGGGAAAGTCCACAACAATAATAATACAAATACTGTAAATAGGGATCTTGCCCGATACATCAAAGTCCTCACTACATGTCACTCATCGCAGAAGCAAATATGTAACAACTACTAGCGAACGGAACTCACTATCCCAGCTATTTGAACTCTGGTGCTAGACTGTCCCATCTCCAAGCGTGCCGACCTCCGGGGCTGCACCTCCCTGATGGGCTCCACGATCCCCTAAAATGATTTGGTCCAAAAACCGGTAGTCTAAAAGACTAATTCCTATCATCCCCTATCCCTCCCCCATGGCTCCTAGGCACCGAGCGGGAAGGTGCAAAGGAAAGGTAATGAAGGTGGAGAGTAACCAAGTAGAAGGTGATGGCGGAACTAGTCTAATAATTTTATATAAGCAGGTAAGTAAAGCTGTAAGTATGAGAGAGGTTAACAAGAAACATGCAACCTTAACTTATAAGAATACCCATACAAACTTATATGTAAAGGGATCTTTTGTTAGGCTCCCATCGTATAAAAAGTCTCATACCGATTTATATGTTGGGGTGTCGGTTTTCAATCAAGCAATATATATATCCATAGAATAATAACCTTAGCTTATAAGCACGCTCACACAAGATTATAAACCAAGGGGTCATTTTGCAGGGTCTATTATATAAAGCATCCCATACCACTTTATACAATAGGTGTCAGGGCTTATATGAAACGATGATGCTATGTCATGCAAGTATGCCATGATGTGAAAATGCAAGTGCAACACACTCAACCGACTCTGTGCACATAGACCTTTAGTTCCCCCTTTCTGGAGCCTAACCTCCCAGAATACCTCCGTAGTGGAAAACAGAAGAGGTGGGTTGGGCCTCGCCTACCTCTAAACCGGTAATTGCACTACCAGTCAGACCTATCGTACGCCTCAATGCAGGTGCATAAAGCGGAGCTCCTGCGTACTCTTTGCCGGCTAGTCCGCCAAACTTAAATTGGCGAAGTGCTAAACCACACTTGTCGAGTCAACGTATTGGCGTCGGTGCATCAACCCTCCAACACCGATGACCCACCACCTTATAATTTATGCACATGCAATCTTGATGTATCACCGTCGAGCTAAAGCTCCCCGTACTAACCCGTCCGTCATAAATAACTATCGAGCCAAAGCTCCACGGAATATCCCGTCTATCTCAGAACCATCCGAGCCATCGGCTCGCCGGGCAAACCTGCCCATCACCAAAACCACCACCGAGCCTACTGCTCATGTTACCCAACCAAACTTCCCGAGACACCGAGGTGAGTGAAAGTGAACCCCTGGTTGTACTAGTTACTCTTGTAGTTTTTTTGCCTACATTTTAGGTTAGCCTAGGACTTCCCAAGGCATACCCCGTGAAGGGTTCTCGAGGGAACTACGAACTATGATGGGCTGAAGCCAAAAGTTCCCTTTCACAAGGCACTTACTATTATTGTTCAATACCCGATTCTCGATCCCTTTTATATTACTCTGGATCTAACCCTAGTGTGTTTTGACCCTCTCTCTCCCTCCACAGGAAAGATGATCTTTCGTCGGTCTCTGGCACCACCCAAACCTAGTAGACCCAACACTCTACTCATCCCAACTTCCAATGATGAACTCAATTTCATTTTACCGAAACAAGCAACTATTAACCTCAACCCATATGCCCAATTCAAATGCTATCACATTTTCTGCAATTTTACTAAAAACAGAACAACGAAAGCTATATGATGTACATGATTGGAGGTACTCTTCCAAATGCCATAAGATAATTATTATGAGTCTATCATGACATGATTAGCCAAACTCCAGAAACTTATAATTTTCCTAATTAAACAGATATTTTATTTGTTTTCTCTAAAATCCAAATGTCCTAGTTTTGAATATGAAGTGGCTTTTATATTCATTCAAAATGCTCCACCAAATTGTAATAAATACTAGGCTACTAATAGATAGTAAATTAAAATCTCCCAATTTTTTTTGCAAGGATTAGGAGTCTAATCCAAAATTTTAAATGTAAACACAAATTTATCAATTAAAGAAACAATTGTTGCAAATAGACATCCAAAAATTATGAGAAAATTCAAGAATGGCTGAAATATCCTAAAAACACTCCTGACCAAGTTTCCAAATTTTCGAGTGCATAATGAACTCTAATTTTAATTTTGATCAATATCCCTCTTTCATAAATTAAAGAAATAACTACATAAATTTTATACATAAAACTTATGATAAAATTTCCTCATGAGCATATTGATCAAAGAACACCATCGAATAAGTTTCACAATTTTCTAACAAGAATTGAGCACTGAATCTATTATTGAACATATTTTCATATTAAAAACTTGTGAGGTAAGTACTGAAAATATACATTTAAAAATTATAATAAAATTCAGATATGAGCTTAATGGTCTAAAAGCTCCTCTTCCCAATTTTTATAATTTTCCAGTGAACAATAAGATCATAATAAACAAATGACTATCAAGGGCTAATCAATTTACTACAAAGGAGGTACTAAAATTATTGTTCCAAAACTTCTAATAAAATTACCAGAGTCTCATGTTAACTCTAAGACTACACTACACAAGTTTCACCACTTTTCACAGAGTTTTGATGACCTAACTTACATGTATAATTTTGTGCCCTAAACTAGGGTTAGGGTTTTGAGGGGTTCAACAACCTCTAAATTCCATAATATTTCTACTAGAGGACCTTGACTACCCTAAAGTACTTTCCACCAAGTATCAAATCATTTCAAGATCACTTGACCCCTTGATCCTCAAACCCTAGGTTTGCACACATAAGCCCTACCCTAGTGTTCTAGGGCTCCTACCTTCAACTTCCACCCAATATTAGTGGAGGGGGTATTTTGTGTGCTATTATGGCTGAGTGCCAAGATCAATCACCTTGGATGAGGCTGGACAGCTCAAGAGCACTTAGAGCACTTAGCCCTAATTTGACCTAAAAGGGTCAACCTTGAGCTACACTATTACCCTATCAAATCAAACCCAAAAGGGGTGAAATGTTTACCAGATCCCTATAATATTCCGAAGATCACGCACCAAAATTTGGAGTGCTTTTGAGGTGTTTAAGACACCTAATTAATTTGTACATGATTTTTTAAATTTTTCCAAAAACTATAGAAAATTATCACCAAAAATTCCCATTTTTGGTCAAGACTAGGTATAGGTTAGAAAGACTCCCTGTCCAAACTTCAGGTCATTTGGACAAGAGATGAAGTGGGGGCACTCATTTTATTCTCTGACAAGGCCTAGGTATAGACCCCACCAAATTGAGTGCTGAGGTCTATCCTGTGCTCCAAATTAACTCAAATAAATTTTAAAATAAACTAGACATCCTGTCCTGCAAATTTCATGTTGACCACTTTCCCTGTACAAGCCTCTAAATATTTCTAATTATATTCCTAATGTGACTGATAAAAGGAGGCAGAAAATCCATTTAATAAATAAATAAAACTTGATCTTGCACAGATCTTAAATCATCATCCAACGGGTCCTGGGTTTCTTCTTCCTCCAGCTGACTACCCCAATCTCATCGTCCTGGAGCATGTTCCATCTCATATTCTCCACCACCCGACCACCTCCCTGGCCAGACACCTGCACCACCACCTCCGTCGAGGTGGTGGCAGTCGATGGGCGGCGTCACAGACGCCAGAGGGGCCTATTCGGGTGAACCCGATAATTCAAAATTTACCAAAAAACCAGGAATTCCCTTCACCCGATTGGGGTCAATTGAGCCCGATATTTATCCCTATTGATTCCTATGATCTACCCACGGAAGGAGCAAGGGAGGACTTTATTGGAGGCTTAAAGTCGTGTTGATTGCTGAGTTGCCATGGTGGTGGTGCCGCAGATCGTGTTTCTGCAACAGGACAGTGGAATGCCTCGTATCTTTCAGGTGAAGTGTGTAAATGACTCCCCTGAGTCCAGTGGTGCTTTTAAGATCATTAAAGGGAGAAGAGGAAGGGCCAAGCACCAATGGACATTAATGGCCTTCAATGAGGCTTTCGGCCAAGTGGTGGTGGGGGGGGGGGGGTGAACCTGGCTTGGAGTGGCTAGAAAATTGTTGGAAACTCCTCTTCCCCAGAGGAGTTGAATCCAGCCATCAATGGTGGCCCTTGGCCTCCTTATGCCGTGAATGGTTTCTCCCTCTCCCATTTCTCTCGCCTCCATTAAAGGGAAATGAGCTTTCTCTCTCTCCTAGTCATCAAGGCTGACTTGCTCATCCCTTTAGCCTATTTGCAGCCCAATAAATCATACCATCATGTACTTAGGAGGTGGTTAGCCCAAACAAAAAAGATCTTGAGCTTGGGTTAGCTAATTTGGTGTAAGTTTGACCTAACCTAGACTAGGGTTCACCCCAATGGGTCCTTGGTGACTTATTGGCCTCCCCTAAGGTCTAGGTAGGGCTGGATAGAGTGACTTGGCACTTTGGGGGTCACTTGACCATTAGGAAGGGTACTTTCACCAAAGTAGGGCTAGAGTTGACTTTGTCAACATGATAATTTGGGTTGACCCCAAGGGATCTTTGATGACTCATAGACTTCACCATAGGTCTAAGAAGACCTAGGTAGGTTTGGTTGGGCTCCTTAGGGGCACATTAACCTTAGTTAGGGCACCTTGCCCAGTTTAGGACTAGGATGATCTTAGGTTAAGTTGGCCTCCCAGAGTTGACTCCAATGGACCTTTAGGGCTCTAATGGGCCTTCCAATAGGTTGGTGGAGTTGTGGTGAGGTCTTGGAATCATGGTGAAGCCCCATGATCATCCTAACCTAATGTTTAGAAATCTACTATTTGCAGACCATAGTGATCTCACCTACATTCCTAGGTTCACTTGGTCTTCCTATGATTTTATCATGA
This sequence comes from Platanthera guangdongensis, assembly GCA_039583875.1. Lineage (NCBI taxonomy): Eukaryota > Viridiplantae > Streptophyta > Magnoliopsida > Asparagales > Orchidaceae > Platanthera > Platanthera guangdongensis. The sequence goes on from CM077148.1 coordinate 140,344,756, forward strand.
CCTAGTCATGAAGAAACCACTCCTAGGGGTCTAGTTGTCTGATAGATGTTTCACACATACTCCCCCTAAATGGATGAGTCATGTCATATTAATATGTGCATGTTCATGAAAATTAAGATGTAAATAATTTACTCCCCCTCAATGGAAGCTACCCACTATTAATATGTGCATGTTCATGAAAATTTAGAAGTAACTAATTTACTTCCCCTTAATGGAAGCTACCCACCATTAATAATAGAGTTCATTCGATATTCTCCCCCTTTCGTTATTAGCAAAAGACAGTAGTGTTAAGCGAAAACGTAATATAATAGGATGGGATGAAATTGAAATGAGAGTGAGAAAGGTAGGATCAAAAGTACTACACAAAAAAATAGACAACAAAAAGTTGGTTTTCGAGTAAAGAAAAGTGAAGAATATGAAATAAATAGAAAACATCGAGTAAACATAAACATTGGTAAATTCATGCAAAAATATCTAAAAGAAGTACACAAGTTAAGATAGAAATATGAAAATTATTTTCAGTCCAATTCCCATGAGAAAAAAAATTCATAATAGATAATGATGTGTACAAGATGTGCTTTTGTAGAAAAGAACAAGTGATGTTATTAAAAATCACATGAAATTGGGAAGTTTAAGAACATAAGATGGACTATACAGACAACTTTGGTCTCATTGAGGAGTTCATTGCACTTTTGAGAAGAGAAAAATGGCTAAAAATGTGTGCACAAGAAATTTTATGATTCTTTCCAAGGTGCTCTACCTCACAATGCTCATTAAGAGTTATCCGGAGGATGAGTAGTGCTTGGTGGAGTATCTTGAGCATATTATTTGAATAATAATAATTTTTGTCATTTTTTATATAATAAGTTTTTGCACTTTTGTTTTTAATAAGCATTCAGGACTCCGAATTCACTTGTATAACACAATATATAGAAATTTTTTTAAGCCAGGTTAGTTAAGAAAAATGTGCAAGAATCTATGATAAGCAAGTTGTGTTATGTATGTTAAATTTGTAATGTGAAACCAAAAATACATTCATATAAATTGAAAATTGGCAAACACTTGCAATATACAAAAGGTATAAGCGTTAAGACATTATTATGTATAAAATATTACTCATACTTAGAGACATGCAAAAATAATTTGAAAAACTTACTATTCACAAATCCAATATAAAAGAGAAGATATTCAAAGCATGAAATATCGTACACAATGTTATAGGAAACTTAAAAAATGAAAATCACATTGAACAACTTTCGAAATGTACAAACCAACAAATAAGAGTTATTATCATATGTCAAAAATATATGTAGTAGACAGGAAACAAGAGTTGATAGAGCAATTGGATGTTTGAAGCAATTAGAGTAACACCTCCATCCATCACATGAAATATAACAGAGGGTCCGGCCGGGGCCCCATGCCATATTCCATAGACAGTCGACAGAGTTACATGTTAATATCAAAAGACCAATCGAATCCTAACACAGAGCATTCTAGTGGAAGATTCATGGTTACCCGAACTCAATTCATGTGAATGTCCACTATTATACCTATCAGGAATGTTTTACAAAAATACACAAAATTTGCAGCTTTAAGGCCTTACAAATGTTTTCCCCCAAAAGAGTGGTTTACAAACATCGCCGTGCAGGCCAACCACAAATGAAAACACGAAAAGCTCTTCTCTTGGCCTTCGAGGGACTCCATAGTATCACAAGGCAGCAACCCGCTATTTCCCGCTCTGTTCTCCAGCACTTGCACAGGGACAATCCACCACAAGGATGTCAAACAAAGCAACGATAGGCTTTAGCTGACCAATATATAACGACCCTACCCCATACCCGGGGAAACGATATTCCTTCCCTGCATGCATAGCAACCATCCATAGATATATCATGAGAAGGTACACCTTAAGCACCATTCAATATATCACAAATGTCTACATTAACTGCCAAACGTTCCGTACAATCAGTGCACATTATCAGTGTACTGGAAAACCAGGGTCCCACCAGCATTCAGAGGTCTGAGACATAACGGTAAACTCTGAGCATTTCATGTCTATCATATAGCCAAAAATATCTTCCCTCATGCCAACAGTCTATAACACCTTGACTTACGGCGGGTACAGTTCAGCCTTTTCTTGTTGTTCACATCACCATGCTATAGCCGAAAGCCCAGATTCCATGGAAAAATGGACAGATGTGGGTCACATCACCTTTCCCGAGGAGTTAAACATAACCGCATTACATTTAAATAGATTACTCTCACGACCATCAGAGCTAAGCGCCTAGGCTACATCTCACAAACTAGCCACACGATCTCCGAGAGACATGCTTGGTAATCAAAGTGCTATTTGGGAGCTATCAGCAGCGATGGCCACTATCGCATGATGTTAAGAACATAACTTCTCTTTCTGTACCCAGACTCAGCCACAACTGGAACATCTATCCAGAAAAACCTATAGCATCATGTAGTGACAAAAAATCCGGGCTTTCACAAAATATAGATCATCAATAACTATCGCCAGCGAACTCAATATCGCCCGATGATATCTACAGTTATACAAAAAAGTGGTATTTTCCTGGAGTGCATCCCTAGTACTTCCTGCTACTGATTTCAAAGGCCCAACCCCTCAGACTCCATAAACTACCCATTTATACATGGAGTCTTCTCCGATACACAAATTAAAACATCACCAATCCAGACTAACCTATCCAGATGTGCTTCACATAGCATGCCCATTTCATACTACGATTTCCGAATTATATATACAAAACTACCCGGGGATATCACATATCAACCCATCAGAATTCCCTTTTCTTTTCCACCTTTTGGTGGGCGATTCCATGCATATGCAAAAAGGAGGACTTCACTTGTCCAAGAAGGAATATCTTTACCCCTGTAGTTCATTTCGGAGCCACGAGCAAGTTTTCTATCCGGCTATAAAGGAGTGCTTCACATTCCTCTTCATGGATCTTGTTCAGTTCTTGATTCTGACCATGGGATCTCTTTCAATAAGCATCCAAAGCATCATCCTTCAGCCTTCTTCTTCCTTATCTCTTTCTTCTAAGAACTTGATGAAAAGGAGGAGAGAGAGTGAGAGAAGGGAAATGACTTCTCTTTTCTCCGCTCCTCTGCTTAAGTGACCTCAGGACTTATCCCAACCATATGATCCTCTCTTCAATAGAAATGAATGGCTACGATTTCAGCTGACCAGTAAAAGTTATCGCTATCGCTGGGTGATATCCGCTACTGCCTGGGCGATATCATCTGTAGCCGCTTTGACCCAGTCAACCACCACTCATCGGCCACTTAACGGCCATCTGACACGTGTCTAGACGCCATGTGGCGATATTGCCACGTGATACCCTCTATTGACACTCCGATAGCATACTCGACGATTCGTTGAAAGCGTCGAGTGCTTCGAGTGTGTCGAGTGTGTCGAGTGCTATCGCCAGTGATACCTACTGTCTCCTGACAATAACCACCTTTAATTTTTGTTTTATTGTTTTTGGGATGTTACAAACCTCTCATCCTTACAAAAATATCATCCCAAAATTTTATTTATTTGTAGGAAAAACAATACAAAACTATTACACTTTTACTTTACAAAAACAACTCGGGAAATTCAACTCGTATGGTTTGCTCACGCTCCCATGTTAATTCTTCATGGACACAATTGTCCCAACGGACTTTGACCATCCCGATTGTCTTATTTAATAGCTGCCTGACCCCCGTATCCTCAATCTGAATGAGTTTAACCTTCGTTGTCTGTCCACCATTAACCGGTACCTGATCATCAGCCACCACTTGTGTCTGCTCTTTCAAAGCTTTTCGCTACACCAACATGTGAAACACATCATGCAAACAAATTTGATCCGTCGAAAGAGATAATCGATAGGCAGCTTCACCAATCCGCTCAACCACTTCAAATGGACCAAGATACCTCGGACTCAACCTTTTCAAGCGCTAAATCCTGGACATGACTTTGAATCGCTTTATCTTCAAATATACCCAATCACCCACCGCAAACTCCACGTTTTGGTGCTTGCCATTGTAGTACTTTACCTACCTATCCTGGGATACCAATAGCTGCTCTCGTATAGTGTGTATAGTCAAATTTGCATCTTCTACTTCTTTACGCTTATAAAACTTCGATTCTTCTGTTTCCGCCCAAGCTAAAGGAGTACGTCACTTCCTACCATATAAAGTTTCAAAGGGCGCCATTTGAATTCTAGCTTGTTAACTATTATTATTGGCGAACTCGATCATATAGAGATTGTCCTCCCACCACTTCCCAAAATCCAAGGCACACATTCGGAGCATATCCTCTATTGTTCTGCTGGTTCTCTCGGTCTGACCATCCATTTACGGATAAAAGGCCGTACTAAACTTCAGTTGAGTACCCAACAACAGGTGGATTAGCCGCCAATCATTCTGTAACACCCTGAATCCCCAAATGGGGTTCAGGCTGGGCAACACGGCCTGGGACACGGGCGCGTCCCAAGCCGTGTCCTGCTCTGTATGGCTGAGCAGCCTGTCCAGTGCTCGACGAAATGCACTCGACGAGTTCTCGATAGGGAACACGGCTTGTGATACAGGCGTGTCCGAGGCCGTGTCCTCCTCTGGTTCGACGAACTCCACTTAAGTAAATGTACTCGATGATCCTCGAGTAGGGCACACGGCCTGTGACATGGGCGTGTCATATGACCATGTCCTTCTCTAGATTTGGCCAAGGAAATGAGGCCTGGTGAACACGTGCAGGACACGGGCGTTTCCAAAGCCGTGTCAGAGAACATGGCCTGTGATACGGGCGTATTACATGGCCATGTCCTGTTCGGGTAAAATCGATTGTGTGCTGCTTAAGGTACACGACCGGTGGCACGTGCGTGTTAGAGGCCGTGTCAACCCAAAAATAGGTTTTTGAGGGAGATTTGTGGCCGTGCATTCCCTCCAAACAGGATCTAACGATCCAGGTTTTCCCTGCTACTTTAAGGCCGAGATATGAGAGATTAACTCTCATTTAGGCTTGGCCATTCTCTTTGAAAGAATTGGTTTCAAGATATCCTAAACACCTAGAGGGGGGGGGGGGTGAATAGGTTCAATTCTTATTTTACTTAGGCAGATAAATTATATCACTAGTAGACAACTTATGCAACTACCAACACAGTACAGATTAAAACAAAACACAGCCAACACAGCATACACACAGATTTATAGTGGTTCCCCAAGAGATGGGTACATCAATTTTCCCCCCTCGCGTATCTAGCAGTATACTAGATTCTGCCTATCTCCCTTCTTTCATCTTAGATCCACAGATCTTACAACTCAGAACCCAAAATAGTTTCTACAGCTCACACTTCACCAAGTGCTACAACTTAGATTCTTCTAGAGAATCCTACCTCAAAGTGAGTCCACACTCCTACAACTCAGGCAATCCAGCCCTACCTCAGCCTCTTTCACCAGGCTTAAAACTCAGAGAAATTAATCTCTTACCTCAGGCTATCAGCCCTACCTCAGCCTTTATAGATATAGGCTTACAACTCAGATTGCAAAAATCCTACCTCAGATCTGTAAAAGATCTTACAAAATTTTTTTTAGAGAACGTTTATTTCTTCACCCAAGAGAGAGATGAATGGATGAAGACTTCTTGATCAGTTCTGGAGTGAACTAACAACTTAAGATTCAACCTATCTTAGCTTCTTAAAGCTTCTTGAATCTGAAAAAAGTAAGGTTGATCTTTCTTGAAAAGTTGGAGTAGATCCACAATTCAGCTCTCCTCTTCTTTTAGATGTAGCTCTAAATTCTTCTTGTAGACTTGTTCAGGATCTGCCTTCTCTATATCAGAGACTTGTTAATTTCAGGATGAAGACTTATTTGTATCTTCGATAGAACATGTATTTATATAGATCCCATCCGAGGTTACCGACTGATGCAGTTAGTAACAGCCTTCTGACAGATGTGACTGCTTTTTCTGGCACGACACCTGTCATGTCTTCACTCTTGACATTTGAACCCTTTGCCATTTTTATCTCAGCAGAAAGTGTCGAGATAAAACTTCATATGTGTCAACACAAATGGAACATGTGTTGAAACAAATATTGATGTTGTCGACATAGTCCAAGGAATGTCGACACAGTTTTTCTATACTTTCTTGACATAACTTCTGAAGAAGGTGTCGACACAAGTCCTATGTGTCGACATAATTGGCCTCCAGTCTTGACATAGTTGGTGATGACAGAATTCTTGAGTGTGTCGACACAAGTCCTAAGTTTCGACACTGTTGCTGTAGACTAAATTTCTATCTGTCGACACAAGTCCTATGTTTCGACACAATCTGCTTCTGGTATTGACACATTTTCTTCACAAGTGTCGACACATTTTCTTCGCAAGTGTCGACACTTGTACTTAGATTATTTTACTGCATTTCTTTATCCTTCACATTGAAACTCAACAACCCATCAATTACATAATGATGTATATCATTGAGTTAAGTGAGGCTTCTCTAAATCATGTACATAGTTTCCAATGTACCCAACAATCTCCCCCTAATTGGAGAAGTCATAACCCTTAGTCAATGATATACATCACTTATAATAAAAAAAAATTATGATGTATAAAAGCATTACTCAGACAGGCTAACTCATAAACAGAAACAACATGTAATATCATCACAAAATATGATAAAATACAGTGAACAAGATTCAATTTTTTTGTTAAATTACAAGGATTTTAGAATAAAAGATTTCATAGTTCTAAACCTAGTCAATCTATCCCTAGGATTGATTAGGCTCCCTGATGATAATTCCTTTACCAGACTGAATCCTAGCTTGTACATTAGCTTCTGTGTCATCAGTCGGCTTCTTTCCTTTCAGATCCTTCTTCTTGAGCTCTTCAGCCTTGATCTTTTGCCTTTCAAAGTAATGATAAGGCTTTGGAAAAATATTTGCTAGGATCCATAGAGTTTGCAGGTATTTTCCTAGCTTTGACGTCTCTTCTGAACTGCTATATGGCATCTTGCTGGTTCAGATATTTGCTCCATTCATATTGAAAGTGAGAGTTAGATCTGAAATACTATAGAGGGGGGGGGGAGGGGGGGGGGGGGTGAATAGAGTATTATTAAATATTATTAACAGATATTATAGCTTTTGCTATAAATTAAAAGTGAAGAAATTAATAAACTAGCAAACAATAAACCTAAAGCACAAGCACAGTAAGAACAAAAGAAAAGGAGGCAAGCAGACGACACAAGAATTTTATAGTGGTTCCCCAACCTAGGTACATCCACTCTTCTACAACCCTTGGTAGGAATCCACTAAGATTTTTGATCAGGTGTCTGACACCAATGAGCTTTTGATCAGGTGCTCAAAAACCAACCCAAGTCTTTTGATCAGGAGACTTGCAACCAAGGAATCACTTTTGAAGGGAGATGACAACCCTTTATACAGTGGGGGTGAGAGATGAGTTTGTCATCTCTTTCTCAATATACAACTAAGAGGACTTATGGATTTGATTATAACTTATGGATCCCCCTGAGATGTAGAATTAATCAGAGAAAAATAGGAACTAAACTTCAGGGTGATAGGTCATCAAACTAAATCCTTGACCAGCAATAATCTTCAGGAACTTCTTTGATAGATTGAACTGAAGTTTTCCTTTTGAAGTGTCCTGGAGTACTTGAAGAAAGAAGACTCTAGATATAGGTATTGTTGTTGTTCTTCTTCAGGTGCTGATGAGCTTCTGGTCAAGAGCTTCTGTGTATCAGAGAATGCTTCTTGTTGACAGAGAAGATTGTTGAGGGCTACATGTTTTTCTCTGTATCTCAGTAATCTGTAAATGCTTCTCTGTAAGCTGTGCTCTGTGTAAAGTTTTTTCAATAATGTTTGATTATTTTCTTTTTGTATGTCTCTATGTGTCTGTCCGTTATTCTCTTCTTCTCTGTATTTCAAAAATTTGAATTCATCTGCAATTAATGCCGACAGCCTTGAGAATAATCGGCATTGATTTATTTCCCCAACTATCCCGTGGAAAAACGACAAGCAATAAGACTGAAGAGGACAATATTTAATGCTCCTTATAACGGTTATAATCAGAGAATGTTAGAGCATTAATTACCCAGGAATTATCGCATTAGAGTCGGGACAGAAGGCCAGAAATAACTAAGTCTGGAATCGTCAAACAGATGGCAGAATTCGTCGAACTGAGTCCACAGTTCGTCGAGCTGAGATGTTGTATTCGTTGACCAGACGGCTTCTGTTTGTCGAGCTGAGTTCCATGATCGTCGAGCTGGAAACTGAACTGCTCTCTTTTGCCTATTCTGTTTATGAAGTTCGTCGAGCTGGTAAATGTGTTCGTCGACTGGAGTTCAGTAACTATTCTGGAGTTGTCAAATATTCTATGTGTTGACTGATATCCTGTGTTTCGACACAAGTCTTCTGTGTGGTGTCGACACAGCCCTTCCACAATGTAGACTAATGATCTAGGCGTCGACACAAGTTCTTCTAGTGTCGACTTAGTTGGTGTCGACAAATGCTCTAAGTGTCGACACAAGTCTTCTGTTTGCAGAATTCGTCGGGCAGAGAACTGAGTTCGTCGACCTGAGACTAGAGAACATAGTCTCGACAGAATGTTGTAGTAGTCCAAAGATTCGTCGACCAAAGAATAATGTTCGTCGAGCTAAGTTTGGAGAACCTTGAATTCGTCGAACTAAGTCTGGAGAACCTTGACTTCATCGAGCTGAAAATGATTATGGACTTAGAGAAAAATTGATGAACCTCTGGCAATAGAGTTGAAGTGGAAGTCCAGAAATCGTCGAGCAAAGAATGAAGTTCATCGACCTGAGAACTAGGTTCGTCGACCTGAGTCTAGAGAACAGTCTGGACTTAGAATTCTGAAGGTGGAGTCCAAGGATCATCGATCTGTGACTTAAGTTCGTCGAGCTCAGCTCAGAGAATATTTCTCTAAGATCGTCGAGCTGAGAGAGACTATCGTTGACTTGAGTTCGACGAACATCAAACTCATTTTACTTAGTTTCTTGAGAAATCTCTGAATCTCGGGAAAAACTCTAAGTCTTGAGTCTCTGGCAGTCTGATGATGGCTTGTCCATGTGATGTTGTTACTAAGGACTTGGACTAGACTCTAGGACACAACTATGAACCTGGCTATACATGTTGGGTCACATCATCCTAGCTTAGTGAACCTAGCCCAAATCAAAATAGGGATCCAACAATCTCCCCCTATTTGGGTGAGGTCACTAATGGACTCAAAATAAAAACATAATGTAAATAAAGCTGGAAAAAGATATATCTGGCAGAGATAATTAACACATGGAGGAGATATATTTACATAAAAGCTTTGTTCAAAAAATATGAAATAGTTTAAGAGAGAAAAATAGAAATAAAATAGTTCATATTTCACTTCTTCTGCTTCTTCTCCTGATGCTTTACATCCTTGCCCTTGTCTCCTGGCTTGGTAAAAATTATTTCCCTGTTTGGATTTAAAGCTTGTTCCATAATCATTGTCATGTTAGCAGCCCCTATAATCTTCAGAGATGTAGCTCTAGGGACCACTGCTTCAGGATGTAACTTCATATAATCGTCAACATTAAAAATTTTGTTAGCCTTTTCAAATCCTTTCAGTTATTCACTCCTATATTTGGACATTGTAGTGTATTCAGAAATATCATTCCCTTCAGCCTTTGCCTTGTTAATCATGGAGAGGCCTACAAGTTCCTAGAACCTTGCCAGTTTAGCTGTGTTGGCTGTTTCTGGATCTTCATAAGGAACATGAGGAGAGGTTGATCTTTTAGAACTTTCAGCTTGTTGATGTTGTTATTGCTGATGTTGTTGTTGCTGTTGATGTTGCTGTTGCTGCTGATGTTATTTTCCTGAAGATTGTTGCCTGTGCTGGCTGCTCTCATGATAAGATCTCCTTTGATGTCTTTGATATGTTTGAATAGTAGCAGATCTTTGAGAACTAGAACCAGAAGCACCAGCTGCAGGAGGAGAAGGAGGTGGTGGATCTTTTCTATACCTTTGAACTGGTGGAGGAGAGTACCTTCTACTCTTCTTCCTTTCCTTCTGTCGATTCTTAGATAGCCACATCCATGCTGACATCCCTTTGTATGGTGTTATCTTTTGAAGAATGTAATAGGGAGTGTCATTGTTTGGATTAGGCTTAGGAGCAGGAGGAGGTGGAGCTTTTCTTTTTTTTGATACTTGCTTCTTCTTCTTTGTATCCTCCTCATGTGAGTCCTCATCCTCATCTTCATCATCATCATTGTCAGAACCATGAGGGTTATCATATAGATTATCCAAAGCTTTCAAAGCCTTAGCAGAAATATCAGGCTTTTCTAGAGCAGGAGTAGGAGTTTCAACAAGAATTGGAGGAGAAGCTACAAAAGAATCTGAACTAACTTGGACAAAGCTTTCAGCTACTGCCCTATTTTCATCTTCAATATCAGCCAAGATCAGTTCATCTAGATCTGGCATGGGGGAGTCATCCATAACAAAGGTTGGGGATGAAGGTATTATTGGGAAATAGGGAATAACTACTACCTCTGTAGGTGGAGTGACTGCTGATTGTGCAATAGCAAAACTATCCTTAAGTTGCTTAGCAACTTCTGAAGAGATGGGGGAAGTGTATGGTATAATAGCCAAGGATGGCTTAGTAATCTCAGCTGGAAGGTAATTCAAATGTACAGTATCAAAAATACTCAACAAATTTTCTAAATTAACTGTGGGATTAAGAATGAAATCACCAATAGTATTGGACTCTTCAGAGTCTGATTCATCAAAATCCATATCAGTTTCAATAAGGTCAATCAAATCTTTATCTATGTATTCTGTGCACTCTACTGCTGTTGTTGAAGCTGGAGCATCTGCTGCTGGAGCTGAAGCCCCTGGAGCTGTAACTGCTGCTTCATCATCAGGCATCTCCCCCTGCATGGTTTCAGTGGGAACTAAGGCCAGGCCCTTGGCTGAAGATGGGGTAGCAGTAAGAGCAGAGATTTGGTCAGAGAGAAAGGAGATGGTGGTAGCAAGAGGTGTAATGGCCTCTACTATAAGGTATTTGAGGAGGGGAGTGATTATGGAAATGATAGAAGATATGGTGGAGTGATCCAATGATGGAAGAGAAGTAGATGTTTCAGATGTTGTTTGAGTAGAGACATGTGGAGGAATGGTAGATGGTAGTGGAGATGATGGAATGACATCTTGCATGATGGTGTCTGTTGGTAGATGGTAAGATGGTATGGAAGATAGATGTGTGGGAAGAGAAGATAGTGGTGGTGGAGGAATGTAGGTGCTATGGGGGGAATCAGGAGGTGTTGGTGGTTGATTTTCTTGAAGAGGGGAAGATGGAATTTCATTAATGTCAATTGCTGGAGATGGAGCTGGTGAAGTATGTTGAGATGGAGGTGGAGTAGGAACGTGAGTATGTTGTTGTGATTGTGGTGTTGAAGAGATAGTGGGGGATGGAAGTGTGGAGGAAAGATGGATTTGTGTTGCTGGAAGAGATGGTGGTGTTGGATGAATCTCTTTAGTAGGGTGGGGAGTGGCTTTAACAGCCCTGGTGCCTTCAGAAGCTGGGGTGGAAGAGGTAGAAGCCTTGGTTGGCTTGGTTATTGTCCTCTCCCACCTGCCAAATAAGGCACAGGTGAGCCTTTTACTGGCATTGATGAATATGGTCTGGGAGAGCAGTGATTCAGCAGCCTTATCTTGTAAGAAGATCCCTAGGATCCTTCCAAAGCATACTTCCTTCTTATTGTTTTTCTTCTGTATCAGATGAAAAAGAATCTGTGCCCAATCCACTAGTTTCTTGTTTATGATTGCACACATGACCAGAAACTGGTGTCTGGTGATGTAGTCATGGGCAGTATGTTTCCCTAGCAAAACTTTGCCAACCAAATCTGCCAAAAACTTATAAGGGGCAGAGAGGTGTTTCTTCAAAAATTTATTAGGGTTATCTACAGTATAACCCATTAGGACCAGCATCATGTAAGACTCCTCTATTTCAATCTCTAGTTATTCTTCCCCATTGCTTAATCCAAAACTTTCAGTTAAAATTGCGGGAGTTAAGGAGACTGAGTTACCCGCAATGGTGCCTGTCATCGTATTCTCCTCTATTGGCGATAGGGTGTAGACCCATTCTTTGATTTCAGTGCTGTGTAGTTTGATTCTTCTAGTCATCAAGGTTTTGAGTTCTTGTTCTTCAAGGAGTTCCATAATGTAAAGGAAGATGGGATCAGAATGTTGAAACGAATCAAAGTCCACATCAAAACCGGTATCAAAATTCATGCCTGCGAGAATGCTTGCCTGAATCGCCATGGAATCACCTCAAGAGAGACAAAAAAATGACGATCAAGTGCAAAGGAACAGAAAGAACGGGATGGAGGTCGAAGAAAACCTAAATATAGGGTTTTCAAGAATATGAATCGACAGACTCCGTTCCACGAAAATAGAAATAATTCTTCGAACTGAGTTCGACGAAATAATTTTGAATGAAATAATTCGTCGATCTTATCCGGAAGAATTGAAGACAGTTCGTCGAACTCCGTTCGACGAATATCTTCTGAATCAAGTTCGTCGAACTCCGTTCGACGAACATTGTTTCACTCACAGAGAGTTCGTCGATCTCCGTTCGACCACTATATCTCAAACTTTCCCGGGTTCGTCGAACTCCGTTCGACTAACGTTGGAATATTCGTCGAGTGCAGACAGAAATTAAATAAAGTCCTCTTCATTGATCATTCCAAGTTGATTTATAAAGAACATATGATTTCTCTCATCCAGAGGTTTGGTGAATATATCAGCCCTTTGTAAATCAGTGTAGATATAGACAAGCTTGATTTTATTTTTGTCTACACACTCTCTAATGAAATGATGTCTTATATCAATATGTTTTGTCCTACTATGGTGAACTCGATTCTGGGCTATGGCTATAGCACTTGTATTATCAAAGAGTAGGGTTGAATTATTTAAGTTGAACCCATAATATAGAAGCTGATTTTGTATCCAAAGCATCTGTGAACAACAGCTGCCTGCTGCAATATATTCTACTTCAGCAGTTGAGGTTGACACTGATGTTTGCTTTTTACAAAACTAAGATACTAATCTCATACCAAGGAACTGGCAAGTTCCCGAAGTACTTTTTCTATCATACCCAGGAACACGTTAATATCTCGGGAATGGCTTGTAGGATCTTGATTTTGACTTTGTCGTTGTGTCCGTAGCAACAGTTTTCACCTACGGCGTGAGTTTCATTTAATTCGGCGCGTTTGAGACTTTGTTTTGATCTCATAGTTCCCTGTTCAACTATCTGAACACGTTAATTTCTATTTTAATGCCTTGGGCTTGTGTTGATTTCTCGTGAAGCCCTCCTAAGGTGTGGGTTTTCGTCGAACCGAGTTTTTCTTCGGTTTTCCTTGGCATCAAAATCAGCATCAAAGTATCCAGTTAACTCAAATTCTGATTCAGCAGGATACCATAGGCCTAGATTAGGACAACTCTTTATATATCTCAAAATCCTTTTTAGTAAAATTAGGTGAGATTTTTTAGGGTTCACCTGGAACCTAGCACAAAGACATGTGGCAAACATAATATATGGCCTACTTGCTGTGATGTATAATAGGGACCCAACAATGCCCCTATAAAGTTTCTGATCCACAGGTTTCCCAGGTATATCAAAGTCCACAACAGCATTAGGGGCCATGGGTGTTTTCTTTGCTGAGGCATCAGCCATCCCAAACTTCTTTAGAAGTTCTTTAGCATATTTTGTTTGAGAGATGAAGATGTCATCAGGGAGCTGCTTCACTTGAAGACCAAGGAAGTAAAAGAGCTCACCCATGCTACTCATTTCAAATATGGAATGCATGAGGTCAGAGAACCTCTTGCATTATTTGGAATCTGTAGAGCCAAATATAATATCATCCACATAGATTTGTACTAATAAGATTTGGTTCTTATGATGTCTAGTGAAAAGAGTTTTATCTACTTTTCCTCTTGTAAATTTATGCTCTAATAGAAAACTAGCTAAGGTCTCACACCAAGCTCTCACCATAAAGAGCCTTATGCAATTTAAAAACATGAGATGGGTAAGTTGGAGAAACAAAACCTGGAGGTTGTTCCACATAAACCTCTTCCTGTAGCACTCCATTTAGAAAAGCACTCTTCACATCCATTTGGAAGACCTTGAACCTCTTGTATGCTGAATAGGCAAGGAATATTCTTATGGCTTCCAACCTTACAGTAGGTGCAAAGGTTTGATCATAATCAATTCCTTCTTCTTGCCTATATCCTTGATCAACAAGCCTATCCTTATTTCTCACAATGACTCCTTAGGAATCTAGCTTGTTTCTGAAAACCCATTTGGTTCCAATAACTGGGTAGTTTTGGGTCTTGGAACCAAATCCAAAACTCTACATCTCTCAAATTGATTTAGTTCCTCCTACATTGCAAGGATCCAGTGGGGATCCTGCTCAGCATCATGAATGGATAGAGGTTCAACCTGAGAGAGAAAACAGACATGCATCAAATCTTGGGTGAGTTGATGTCTTGTCTGTACACCTGCTGATATGTCTCCAATCACTTGAGATCTGGGGTGATCCCTAAGTATGTCAAAACCAATGGGTGGAGTTGGTTGTGCAACAACATTTGTAATTAATTCCTCCTGTGGAATTGTATTTGCTGTTGGTAGAGACTCATTTTCTTCAGCTTCTTCTTCTTCACTTTCTTCAATGGCTTGTGGAGAGGGATGAGTTGGAACCTCTTGGGTGAGGTTTAGTCCATCCAAGGTCTCACACAAGTAGGGTACCTGCATGTTGCTATTGGTAGAAACTTCTTTCTCTTTGCAATACATGTTAGTCTCATCAAATGAAACATGAATAGACTCTTTAATTTTTAATGTTGATTTATTAAAAACCCTATAAACCTTGCTTACATGGGAGTATCCTAGAAAAACTTCCTCTTCAGCCTTAGCCTCAAACTTTCTAATGTATTTTTTGTTATTGTTATGAATGTAACATAAGCATCCAAATACTTTGAAATAGGTGATTTTAAGTTTCTTCCCTTTGACCAATTCATAGGGAGTCCCGTTCTTTAGTTTGTGAATTAAGCTCCTGTTTAGGACATAATTTGTTGTGCTTAAAGCCTCTGCCCAAAAAGTTAGGGGCATGTAAGCATCTGCAAGCAATGTACCTGGAGCTTCAATGAGTGTCCTATTTTTCCTGCTCCTGAGAAAATCTGTAAGAACCTTGAAGGTATCTGACTTTGATCTCAGAAAGAATACCCAACTGAACCTGAAGAAGTGTTGGGTATTGTATCCACAACATACCTGATTTGAAGAAGCCCCTGAACAAGCTAAGGTAAATAGACAATGTATTTGACAAAATATTTCAAGTTGTGCTTGCAGTTATTCCACGCTAAGTGCACACCAATGTCAGGGTGCAGTAGGTCAATATACACGGGTCTGCACGACGTAATCCCTCGTTGAGCAGATCAGTGTGTTGGCCTACGTGTACTCTCTCTATTGGAGTGTACTTACTTTCAAGTACATAGTTGTGATTATGCAAGAGCAGACAAGGAGCAAGGATGGGTCAAAGAGCAGCTTATGGGCGGAAAGACGAAAAATCGTCTAAGTGTTAATCGACGAGAATCACCAAGTGATTCTCGCCGATTGTGATTCTCGCCAAATCGTCGAGAATCACTGGCTGATTCTCGCCGTCTCTTTCCAGCTTCCTCAGAGCGTGCAAACAAGTCTACATCGACGAGAGTCACCTTTGATTCTCGACGATTCGACGAGAATCACCTCTGATTCTTGCTGAATCGGCGAGAATCAACTTCGATTCTCGCCGATTTTGCCTTGCGCAACTTTCTGGAAACCGCTGGACCGGACTCTGCCGCTGGCACTGTTTTGAACCGGGATTTGGGTTTCTTCTGGTGGGACCCACAACGGTCATTAAGGAGTATTCGAGTGTATAAATACACACGTATTTTTGAACAGCAAACACACACAAAAAAAGACGAAGCCGAGTCGCCGACCTTGACCTAAATCGCGATATCCGTTCCGCCACCGCCGCCACTCGTGCCAGTAGATCGCCGGCTTTGATCGTGGTTGCTTCCAGATCTTCCGGCAACAGAAGCTTAGCCAAGCATAGCGTCGCACGCGTCTAACCAGAGATCCTTTGTCTCTTGATTTGTTGATCGGGAAAACCTTCCACGTCTGAATCGATCGAGACGATCGATTCTAGTGTGACCGTTGGAAGACCTTGCTAGCTTTGCTACGAAGATTGAGTCTCCAAAGTACTGCAGCCACACACCGTTGTCGCCACCGATTCCGAACCGTGCTGCCGCCCTTCTTGCTGCCGCCGGTTCCGGGGAGATTCTCTCCAAGAGAGATCTAGGGTTGTGGACTCTTCGTTGACTTGAAGAACACGTTATCGAACGAAGAGGGACACCTCAGTCTCCAAAAGTTGTTTGTATTTCTTATACATTCTAGTTTCATTTTTGTTGTAAAGGAACGTTGGTTCCTAGTTGTAAGGGTTGGGTGCAACCCGTGTTGTGGGAGTGATTGTCTCCTACGTGTGGAAGGGTTCCTTCCGATAGTGCAAGGATTAGATTTCAATCCTGTTGGTGAAGTGACCGAGTCGTCCATTGTTGGGAGATAGGTCGAAGGGGGAAAGTGGATGTACCCAAATTGGGGAACCACTATAAATTGCAAGTGTACTTTCTTTGCTATGCTGTTTTGTTTTCGTGTGCATGTACAATTTTAATTCCGCAAAAACGCTGCACGTCACCTATTCCCCCCCCCCCCCCCCCCCATAGGTGAAGGTAGTTGACACTAGGTGGACTTTGAAGTGGTATCAGAGCCAGGTTGCTCATCAAAAAGGTTCACACCTTGAGTAGAATCCTGCCGCTAGTGTCAAGAAGAAGGCAAACATCTACTATGGACGGGCTCAAGTACATAGGCAAGATCCCAGTGTGCACCAGGCTCAACTTTCCTATCTGGAAGGAAAGGATCAGGTTCTACATGGAAGCAGTTGATCCTCGACTCTTCATGATCGTGGTGGAGGGACCTTATGTCCCCACTAAGGTCTCCACCATAGATCCTACCAAGAAAGTGCCAAAGAAAATTTCTGAATTGGACAAGGACGAGATGGTGCTGGTGGGACTTGACAAGAATGCGTAGAACATCTACAACTACAGGACAGCAAAGGAGATCTGGCACTGCCTGATTATCCTAATGGAGGGCACTGATGAAGTGAGGGATGATCGGAGATCCCTTCCGAACCAGAAATATGAGGCCTTCAGACAAGGGCCTAAGGAAGAGATCGGAGTCACCTTCGAGAAGTTCCTCAAGATTGTCAATGCCCTCAAAGGATATGGAAGAGTGTTCACTGATGGTGAACTTAATTATAAATTCCTTAGTGTTGGGTATTGTATCCACAATGTACCTGATTTGAAGAAGCCCCTGGACAAGCTAAGGTCAATAGACAATGTATTTGATAAACTCTTTTAAGTTGTGCTTGCAGTTCCTCCACGCTAAGTGCACACCAATGTCAGGGTGCAGTAGGTCAATATACACGGGTTTGCACGACGTAATCCCTCGTTGAGCAGATCGGTGTGTTGGCCTACGTGTACTCTCTCTATTGGAGTGCACTTACTTTCAAGTACAGGGCCGTATTTATGCAAGAAAAGACAAGGAGCACGGATGGGTCAAGGAGCAGCTCATGGGTGGAAAGACGAAAATTCGTCTAAGTGTAAATCGACGAGAATCACCAAGGGATTCTCGCCGATTCGTCGAGAATCACAAGGGATTCTCGCCGATTCGTCGAGAATCAGTGGTTGATTCCCGCCGAACAAGTTCCAGCCACTTCTAAGCAAGCACCTCTGCGTCTAAGTAAGAATCGACGAGAATCACTAGTGATTCTCGTCGAATCGACGAGAATCACTGGTTGATTCTCGCCATCTCGACCTGGCCTAAAGCAGTGCGTGCAACCAAGGCAAATTCGACGAGAATCATCTTTGATTCTCGCCGAATCGTCGAGAATCACCTTTGATTCTCGGCGACTCGGCGAGAATCACTTTCGATTCTCACCGATTTTGACTTGGCGTTTTTCTCGAACTTCCTGAACCGGATTCTGCCGCTGTTAAATTTCTGGACCGGGATTTGGGGATTTCTATTGTGGGTCCCACAAACGGTCATATTGGAGTTAACTACAGTATTTATATAGTGGTATTTTGAACGGAATACCTACACAGAAAGAAGCCGAGCGAGTGCAAACCCTAAAATCGTGAAATCTCTCCGCCGCCACCGTCGCCGCTCGCGCTAGTCCGTCGCCGCTGCTGATCGCATTTCTTCCCGATCTCCGGCGACAGAAGCTTAGCAAAGCTTGAGTCTCACGAGTCTATCCAGAGATCCCTTGTCTCTCGATTTGTTGACCGGGAAAAACTCCCCCGTCCGAATCGATCGAGACGACCGATCCTAGAGTGACCGTTGGTAGACCTAGTTTGCTTTGCAACGAAGATTGGATCTCAGAAGTACTGCTGCCGCGCACCTTCGTTGCCGTCGATCCCGAACCAAGCCGCCGCTTGGATTGCCGCCGCCAGTTTCGGGAAGATCCTTTCCAAGAGAGACCAAGGTTGTAGACTTTTCGTTGACTTCACGAACACGTCGTCGAACGAAGAGGAACACTGTAGTCTCCAAACGAAGTTTGTATCTCGTGTACATTCTATATTTACTTTTGTTGTAAAGGAACGTTTGTTCCGTGTTGTAAGGGTTGGGTGCAACCTGTTTTGTGGGAGTGTTGACTCTCACGTGTGGAAGGGTTCCTTCCGATAGTGCAGGGATTGGATTTCAATCCTGTTGGAGAAGAGACCGAGTCGTCCCTTGTTGGGAGATAGGTCGAAGGGGGAAAGTGGATGTACCCAAGTCGGGGAACCACTATAAATTGCCTGTGTATTCTGTGTGCTGTGCTTTTTATTTTTAGTGTGCAGGTACATTCGTAAATTCCGCAAAAGCGCTACTCGTCACCTATTCCCCCCCCCCCCATAGGTGCACTTTGCCGACACTAGGTGGACTTTCAAGTGGTATCAAAGCGAGGTTACTCATCAAAAAGGTCAACACCTTGAGTTGAATCCTGCCCCTAGTGTCAAGAAGAAGACAAATATCTACTATGGACGGGCTCAAGTTCTCCGGCAAGATCCCAGTGTACACCAGGCTAAACTTTCCGATCTGGAAGGAAAGAATCAGGTTTTACATGGAAGCAGTCGACCCTCGACTCTTCATGATCGTGGAGGAGGGACCTTATGTCCCCACTAAGGCCTCCACCATTGATCCCACCAAGAAGGTGCCGAAGACACTTTCTGAAATGGACAAAGACGAGATGGTGCTCGTGGGACTGGACAAGAAGGCACGAAACATTCTGGTGAGCGCAGTTGATGATTCCATGATGCAAAATTTCAGCAACTGCAGGACAACTCAGGAGATCTGGCAATGCCTGATCATCCTAATGGAGGGCACGGATGAAGTGAGGGATGATCGGAGATCCCTCCTGAACCAAAAATATGAGGCCTTCAGGCAAGGGCCTAAGGAAGAGATCAGAGTCACATACGAGAACTTCCTAAAATTGTCAACGCCCTCAAGGGCTACGGAAGAGTGTTCACCAATGGTGAACTCAATGACAAATTCCTTAGGTCCCTTACTAAGGAATGAGACACTAAGATCTGCGCCATCAGAGAATTTGGCAGACTAGCAGAAACTGATCCACAGATCCTGTTTGGGAAGCTGATGTCCTATGAGCTTCAGCTGAACACCAGGAAAGCAGAGGAAGAAGCAGAGAAGGCTACTGCAAAAGAAAAGACTGTGGCCCTAAAAGCCAGCTAGTCCAGAAAGGGCAAGGGTGCGATGTCATACCGTGCGAGGAATAAGGAAGAGGAGGAGGACTCTGAACCATGCACCTCCGGCTCAGAGCTGTCGGAGGAGGATTTCTCCCTCATCACCCGAGAGTTCAAGAAGTTCCTCAAGATGAGGAATCAAAGAAAGAAAGACAGCTCCTCCTCCAGGCATCAGAAGAAAAATTATTTTTCTGACAGGTATGCATCTAAACCTAACAAACATCATTCTTCTGATATTATTTGCTTTGGATGCAATAAGCCAGGACACGTCGTGGCCGACTGCTATCAAAGCAAAAGAGAAAAAGGGAAAGGAGAGGATCTCAAATCCTCCAGAGATAAGAAGAAGGAGCGGAGCTACATCGCCAGAAGGCCAAAGACACTAAGTGAGTCTGATTCCTCAGACTCCAGTGATGATGAGGAAGCCTACTTCGGGCTGGTGGGTCGCTCCGACTCAGAAGGAGAATGTCCCCCATTTATTGGGAAGGTAAAAGCTCACACACCTCTCTCCGACTCTGACTCTGATCCTGAGTCTCAGGATGATGAACCTGAGGATAGCCTTTCGGCCCGCGAAGCTGAGCTCCTCGAGAAGTATGAGCTTCTGCTCAACACCTTCGAGGAGTGCCGAAAGAGATTGAAGGCTGAGAAAAAGGAAGTAAATTTCCTTAAGGGCGAGTGTGTTTCCCTAAGGGAAGAGGTCACCAGTTTGATCTCTCTCCGACAGGAACACCTCGACCTGACTTCAAAGCACTCAGAGTCTCTTAAGCTCCTTGATCTTAAGCAGGAGGAAGTCGACAAGTTGGAAGAACTACTTGCGGTAGAAAGGAAGATCGTCAAGAGCTTCTCCATGCCAAAAACAGTTCTTCCAGTCGTTGATACCTTCTCTGCTCAGGCCAAAGGAGCTGGCTTGGGGGATAAAGAGGTATCTGGTTCTTCATCTAGGAGAAACAAGAACCAGAGGAAGAATAAGGCCGCCAAGAAGGCCTCTGCTGATGAAAAGGGTAAGGCTCCTCTTAGTCCTGTTGCGTTCAGAAAGCCTGGCTTTCCTTGCAACCAACATGACTTTGAGTCAACTTTTGGGCATCATTTCCGGCCCTCGGTTGCAAAGCCAAAGAGCCGGTATGACGGTTGGAACTTTCCCCGGAACTTCGGTGAGAGTGCCTTCAAGGCACCTTATGAGGAAATCCACATAGAAAATTATGGTCCGTTCTCTAGCGGCCATAATGGAAAGCAGGCACCAAAAGCCAAGCCTGTCATACAGAAAGTGACAAAGTCATGCGATTGTTGTCACCATGAGGCCTCCACCTCCAGATCCAAGGCCCCAGCAGTACCCAACATTCCCAGGGTAAGGCAGGAGCCTAGGAAGAGGTACAACAGATTTGACTGTTGGTGCTGTGGCAAAGTCGGTCACTTTGCCGTGGATTGTTGGTTTAATCCAAGGAATTACGAGACTCCCCATGTTAGCAATGCGAGACCGACCACTCGTAGGGTTAACCAACCGAGGGGGAGTGTGCTAACCAGGAATCTAGGACCCAAGTTCGATTGGGTTCCTAAGGCAAATTAATTTTGTTTTGCAGGAATGTCCAAAGGCCACCAAAATGCCGATCTGGTATTTGGACAGTGGATGCTCCCGGCATATGACCGGGACAAGAAGCCTGCTGCGTGATTACACTCCAGTCGAGAATGGACCCAAAGTCATCTTTGGAGGGTCAGATCGAGGAGTCACTAGAGGTTATGGTATGATTTCCAACGGTATAATCTCTATCACCGACGTGGCTTATGTTGAAGGGTTAAACCATAAGCTGATCAGTGTAAGTCAGTTATGTGATAAAGGTTATGACGTTAAGTTCTGCAAGGATAAATGTCTGATAATTTCACGTACCTCTACTGAAACGGTATTATCAGGCATTAGGAGCAGAAATATCTTTTGTTTAGATTTTCTCAGTTTAGATTCATCTACCCCCGTATGCCTTGTGGCAACAGGCAGTGCATCTCTTTGTGAACAATGACACAAGAGATTGGCACATATTAATTTCAAGACAATTAGTATGCTGTTTTCTAAGAACTTGGTAAGGGATGCTCCCAGTATCAAGTGCATCAAAGATAGCCCATGTCCTGCATGCCAGATGGGCAAACAGACTCGGGCTACCTTTAAGAGCATCGCTGACAAAGACTCTTCCCGATGTCTTTACCTTTTACATATGGACTTGTTTGGTCCAATGCAAGTTCATAGCTTGGGAGGCAAGTCCTATACGCTAGTGATAGTTGATGATCACTCTCGGTTTACATGGGTGTTCTTTTTGAAACGAAAGTCAGATACTTTTGACATCTTCACTAGTTTTGTCAAGCAGGTTCAGAACGAATTTAACTGCTCAGTGGTCAAAATCAGAAGTGACCATGGAACAGAATTCGAGTCTGGTGCTATGACAGAATTTTGTGAAGAACAAGGTATCTTTCATGAGTTTTCCTCCCCGCGCACTCCTCAGCAAAATGGAGTTGTGGAGAGGAGAAATAGAACTCTCATTGAAGCCTGCACGACAATGTTGAAAGACGCCTCTCTCCCGGAATACTTCTGGGCAGAGGCTGTCAATACAGCTTGTCATATACAAAACCGAGCATTGATCAACAAGCATCATCGTAAGACGCCTTACGAACTACTGAAAGGCAGGAAACCAACCATGTCCTACTTGAGGATTTTTGGTTGCAGATGCTATGTACTGAATAATGGGAAGTACCCGCGTACTAAGTTCGGTGAAAAATGCTTCGAAGGCATATTCATGTGCTATAGTGCCCACAGTCGGGCATATAGGGTCTTCAATAAGAAAACCCTAGTGGTAGAAGAATCAATAAATGTTGTATTTGATAAAGGAAGTTTGCTTAACAGCAACTCTTCCAGCAGTATTCTTGAAGATGCAGGTGCACGACTAGAACAGCTGAGTCTGGATGAGACCGCTAAAGATGACGCGCCTAAGTACGTCAAAGTCTCCACCTCCACGTCATCTGAAAATGTTGAAGATCAAGATGGAACAAATCTCTTAGAAGAAAGAGAAGCCCAAGAAGTTGTTGAAGCTCCAGACGCCAGACTTCTAGAGCTCCGGCACGTGAGAGATCATCCTAGAGATCAGATCATCGGGGATCCTCGTGTTGGTGTCAGAACTCGAAGAGGTACAATTAACAAAGTATTGCATCTTAGCTTCCTGTCACAGGTAGAGCCAAAGAAGTTCGACGAGGCGAACAAAGATGCGGCATGGATTCTGGCCATGCAAGATGAACTGCATCAATTCGAACGTTGCAACGTTTGGACGCTAGTTCCCAGACCACACAAGCAGAATGTGATTGGCACCAAGTAGATCTTCAGAAATAAGCTGGATGAACATGGTGTCATCATAAAGAACAAAGCAAGACTGGTGGCTCAAGGTTACAGACAGGAGGAGGGGATTGACTTCGACCAGACCTTCGCACCAGTAGCAAGGCTCGAGGCAATCAGGCTGTTCCTGGCATATGCTTCACACAAAGGATTCACAGTCTATCAAATGGATGTGAAATCGGCATTCCTGAACGGAGACCTGAAAGAGGAAGTATACGTCGCTCAACCCCCAGGTTTTGTCGATCCTACTTATCCCAATTATGTTTATTTTCTTAATAAGGCCTTATATGGTTTGAAACAAGCGCCACGAGCTTGGTATGAGACTTTATCTAGTTTTCTTCTTGAGAACAAGTTCTCCAGAGGTAAAATAGATAAAATATTGTTTCTCAGGGAAGTCAAAGGCAAGATTTTGCTGGTGCAAATCTATGTCGATGACATAATATTCGGCTCAACGGACAACAATCTTTGCAAAAAGTTTTCTAAACTTATGCAAGGAAAGTTTGAAATGAGCAGTATGGGAGAGCTCAAGTATTTCTTAGGACTTCAAGTGAAACAGTCTGAGGATGGAATCTTCATCTCTCAGACGAAGTTCACAAATGAACTCCTTAAGAAATTCGGAATGGAGAGTGCAACCTCTATGAGGACTCCAATGGGATCCACCTTGTCTCTGGATAAGGATGAGAAAGGTAAACCTTTCGATGAAACCAAATACAGAAGCATCATTGGATCCCTGCTCTATCTTACTGCCAGTAGACCGGATATTATGTTCTCCACATGTGTCTGTGCCCGATATCAGGTGAACACTAAGGAATCTCACTATGTCGCTGCAAAGCAAATTCTGAGATACCTTAAAGGTACTCCTAATCATAGCTTGTGGTACCCGAGAAACAATGATGTCGAGCTAATAGGCTTTTCAGATGCTGATTTTACAGGGAGCAGGGATGACAGGAAAAGCACCTCTGGGACGTGTCAATTCCTCGGCAGGAGGCTTATCTCATGGAACAACAAGAAACAGAATTGTGTTGCAACCTCCACAGCAGAGTCAGAGTACATCTCAGCAGGAAGCTGTTGCGCACAACTTCTATGGATCAGAAACCAGTTAGCCGACTACGACCTTCAGTTCAAGGAAGTACCCATGTACTGCGACTCCTCCAGTGCAATTGCCATTGCCAACAATCCGGTGTCGCACAGCAGAACGAAGCATATTGAAGTACGCTACCACTTTATTCGGGAGCACGTGGAGAACAAGGATATCTCTCTCTGTTATGTCCCCACGGACAAGCAAATTGCTGATATATTCACAAAGCCCCTAGACGAGTCCAAGTTCAATCTTTTCAAGACTGAATTGGGGATGCTCAATTATGAGGAATGAAGACTACAGAAGCTCCAGGCCCGTGCAAGAACTGAGGGGGAGCAAAGGGTCAAACGCTACAGACCCCGATTTGTAGAAGCCGAAAAGTGGGAGATTACCATCCCGGCTAAGGCTAAGGTGGCTCTAAGCTTGCTCCCAAGAAATTGGTAATACCCTCCCGGCTAAGGCTAAGGTGGCTCCAAGCTTGCTCCCAAGAAATTGGTATTGGTAATGGATAACTCACTCAACTCACTTTTCAGTTTATGGTTTTCATTCTCATTTGCTCTATTCACCTTAGCTTGTAGGGTTTAGGCTTCTTCAAATAGGGGGAGATTGTTGGGTATTGTATCCACAATGTACCTGATTTGAAGAAGCCCCTGGACAAGCTAAGGTCAATAGACAATGTATTTGATAAACTCTTTTAAGTTGTGCTTGCAGTTCCTCCACGCTAAGTGCACACCAATGTCAGGGTGCAGTAGGTCAATATACACGGGTCTGCACGACGTAATCCCTCGTTGAGCAGATCGGTGTGTTGGCCTACGTCTACTCTCTCTATTAGAGTGCACTTAATTTCAAGTACAGGGCCGTATTTATGCAAGAAAAGACAAGGAGCGCGGATGGGTCAAGGAGCAGCTCATGGGTGGTAAGACGAAAATTCGTCTAAGTGTAAATCGACGAGAATCACCAAGGGATTCTCGCCGATTCGTCGAGAATCACAAGGGATTCTCGCCGATTCGTCGAGAATCAGTGGTTGATTCTCGCCGAACAAGTTCCAGCCACTTCTAAGCAAGCACCTCTGCGTCTAAGTAAGAATCGACGAGAATCACTTAGTGATTCTCGCCGATTCGGCGAGAATCACTAGTGATTCTCGTGGAATCGATGAGAATCACTGGTTGATTCTCGCCGTCTCGACCTGGCCTAAAGCAGTGCGTGCAACCAAGGCAAATTCGACGAGAATCATCTTTGATTCTCGCCGAATCGTCGAGAATCACCTTTGATTCTCGGCGACTCGGCGAGAATCACTTTCGATTCTCCCCGATTTTGACTTGGCGTTTTTCTGGAACTTCCTGAACCGGATTCTGCCGCTGTTAAATTTCTGTACCGGGATTTGGGGATTTCTATTGTGGGTCCCACAAACGGTCATATTGGAGTTAACTACAGTATTTATATACGGGTATTTTGAACGGAATACCTACACAGAAAGAAGCCGAGCGAGTGCAAACCCTAAAATCGCAAAATCTCTCTGCCGCCACCATCGTCGCTCGCGCTAGTCCGTCGCCGCTGCTGATCGCATTTCTTCCCGATCTCCGGCGACAGAAGCTTAGCAAAGCTTGAGTCTCACGAGTCTATCCAGAGATCCCTTGTCTCTCGATTTGTTGACCGGGAAAAACTCCCCCGTCCGAATCGATCGAGACGACCGATCCTAGAGTGACCGTTGGTAGACCTAGTTTGCTTTGCAACGAAGATTGGATCTCAGAAGTACTGCTGTCGCGCACCTTCGTTGCCGTCGATACCGAACCAAGCCGCCGCTCGGATTGCCGCCGCCAGTTTCGGGAAGATCCTTTCCAAGAGAGACCAAGGTTGTAGACTTTTCGTTGACTTCACGAACACGTCGTCGAACGAAGAGGAACACCGTAGTCTCCAAACAAAGTTTGTATCTTGTGTACATTCTATATTTACTTTTGTTGTAAAGGAACGTTTGTTCCGTATTGTAAGGGTTGGGTGCAACCCGTTTTGTGGGAGTGTTGACTCTCACGTGTGGAAGGGTTCCTTCCGATAGTGCAGGGATTGGATTTCAATCCTGTTGGAGAAGAGACCGAGTCGTCCCTTGTTGGGAGATAGGTCGAAGGGGGAAAGTGGATGTACCCAAGTCGGGGAACCACTATAAATTGCTTGTGTATTCTGTGTGCTGTGCTTTTTATTTTTAGTGTGCAGGTACATTCGTAAATTCCGCAAAAGTGCTACTCGTCACCTATTCCCCCCCCCCACCCCCATAGGTGCACTTTGCCGACACTAGGTGGACTTTCACTTAGGTCACTTACCAAGGAATGGGACACAAAGATCTGCGCCATCCGAGAGTTTGGCAGACTAGCTGAAACAGACCCGCAAATTCTGTTTGGGAAGCTGATGTCCTATGAGCTTCAACTGAACACAGGAAAGCAGAAGAAGAAGAAGAAGAGAAGGCTGCAGCCAAGGAAAAGACTGTGGCTCTAAAAGCCATTCACTCTAGGAAGGGCAAGGGTGCGATTTCATACCATGCCAGGAAAAAGGATGAGGAGGAGGACTCCAAGTCTTGCTCCTCCTGCTCAGAGTTGTCTGAGGAAGATTTCTCCCTCATCACCCGAGAATTCAAGAAGTTCCTCAAGATGAGGAATCAAAGAAAGAGAGACGGCTCCTCCTCCAGGCATCAGACGAAAAATTACTCTTCTGACAGGTATACTTCTAAACCGAACAAACATCGCTCCGCTGACATTATTTGTTTTGGATGCAATAAGCCAGGACACGTCGTGGCCGACTGCCACCAAAGCAAGAGAGAAAAGAGGAAGGGAGAGGAGCACAAGTCTTCTAGAGATAAGAAGAAAGAGAGGAGCTACATCATCAAAAAGCCAAAGACATTGAGTGAATCTGATTCCTCAGACTCCAGTGATGATGAGGAAGCCTACTTCGGGCTGGTGGGTCGCTCCGACTCAGAAGGAGAATGCCCCCCATTCACTGGGAAGGTAAAAGCTCACACCCCTCTCTCCGACTCTGACTCTGATCCTGAGTCTCAGGATGATGACCCTGAGGATAGCCTTTCGGCCTGTGAAGCGGAGCTCCTCGAGAAGTATGAGCTTCTGCTCAACACTTTCGAGGAGTGCCGTAAGAGATTGAAGGCTGCGAAAAAGGGAGTGAAATTCCTTAAGGGTGAGAGTGTCTCCCTAAGGAAGAGATCACCAGTTTGATCTCTCTCCGACATGAGCACCTAGACCTGACTTCAAAGCATTCAGAGTCTCTTAAGCTCCTTGATCTTAAGCAGGAGGAAGTCGACAAGTTGGAAGAACAACTTGCGGCAGAAAGGAAGATCATCAAGAGCTTCTCTATGCCAAAAACAGTTCTTCTAGTGGTTTATACCTTCTCTGCTCAGGCCAAAGGAGCTGGCTTGGGGCATATAGGGGTATCTAGTTCCTCATCCAGGAGAAACATGAACCAGAGGAAGAATAAGGCCGCCAAGAAGGCCTCTGCTGCTGAAAAGGGAAAGGCTCCGCTCAGTCCTGTTGCGTTCAGAAAGCCTAGCTTTCCTTGCAACCAACATGACTTTGAATCAACCTTTGGTCATCATTTCCGGCCCTCGGTTGCAAAGCCAAAGAGCCGATATGATGGCTGGACTTTCCCCGAAACTTTGGTGAGAGTGCCTTCAAGGCACCTTATGAGGAAATCCACATGGGAAATTATGGTCAATTCTCCAGCGGCCATAATGGAAAGCAGGCACCAAGAGCCAGGCCTGTTATACTGAAGAAACAGAAGGTGAAGAAGTCATGTGACTGCAATCACTATGAGGCCTCCACCTCCAGATCCAAGGGCCCGGCTGTACCCACCGTTCCCCGGGTAAAGCAGGAGTCTAGGAAGAGGTACAACAGATTTGACTGTTGGTGTTGTGGCAAAGTCGGTCACTTTGCCGTGGATTGTTGGTTTAATCTGAGGTATAACGAGACTCCCTATGTTAGCAATGTGAGACCGACCACTCGTAGGGTTAACCACCCGAGGGGGAGTATGCTAACCAAGAATCTAGGACCCAAGTTCGATTGGGTTCCTAAGGGAAATTAATTTTGTTTTGCAGGAATGTCCAAAGGCCACCAAAACGCCAATATGGTACTTGGACAGTGGATGCTCCCGGCATATGACTGGGACAAGAAGCCTGCTGCGTGATTACACTCCAGTCGCGAATGGACCCAAAGTCATCTTTGGGGGGTCAGATCAAGGAGTCACCAGAGGTTACGGTATGATTTCCAACAGTATAATCTCTATCACTGACGTGGCTTATGTTGAAGGGTTAAACCATAACCTGATCAGTGTAAGTCAGTTATGTGACAAAGGTTATGACGTTAAGTTCTGCAAGGATAAATACCTGATAATATCATGTGACTCTTCTGAGACGATATTAATAGGCATTAGGAGCCAAAATATCTTCTGCTTAAATTTTCTTAGTTTAGATTCATCTACCCCCGTATGCCTAGTGGCAACAGGCTGTTCATCTCTTTGTGAACAATGGCACAAGAGATTGGCACATGTTAATTTCAAAACAATTAGTATGCTGTTTTCCAAAAACTTAGTAAGGGATGCTCCCGTTATCAAGTGCATCAAAGATAGCCCCTGTCATGCATGCCAGATGGGCAAATAGACTCGGGCTACCTTTAAGAGCATTGCAGACAAAGACTCTTCCCGATGTCTTTACCTTCTACATATGGACTTGTTTGGTCCAATGCAAGTTCATAGCTTGGGAGGCAAGTCCTATACGCTAGTGATAGTTGATTATCATTCTAGGTTTACATGTGTGTTCTTCTTAACGCGAAAGTCGGATACGTTTGACATCTTCACTAGTTTTGTCAAGCAGGTTCAGAACGAATTTAACTGCTCAGTGGTCAAAATTAGAAGTGACCATGGAACAGAATTCGAATCTGGTTTTATGACAGAGTTTTGTGAAGAACAAGTTATCTTTCATGAGTTTTCCTCCCCGCGCACTCCTCAGCAAAATGGAGTTGCAGAGAGGAGAAATAGAACTCTCATTGAAGCCTGCACGACAATGTTGAAAGATGCTTCTGTCCCAGAATACTTCTAGGCAGAGGCGGTCAATACAGCTTGTCATGTACAAAAACGAGCATTGATCAACAAGCATCATCGTAAGACGCCTTATGAGCTACTGAGAGGCAGGAAACCAACCATGTCCTACTTGAGGATCTTTGGTTGCAGATGCTATGTACTGAATAATAGGAATTACCCGCGTACTAAATTTGGTGAAAAATGCTTCGAAGGCATATTCATGGGCTATAGTTCCCACAGTCGGGCATATAGGGTCTTCAATAAGAAAACCCTAGTGGTAGAAGAATCAATTAATGTTGTATTTGATGAAGGAAGTTTGCTTAACAGCAATTCTTCCAGCGGTATTCTTGAAGATGCAGGTGCACGACTTGAACAGGTGAGTCTCGATGAGACCGCTAAAGATGAAACTCCTAAGTACGTCAAAGTTTCCACCTCAACGTCAACTGGTAATGTTGAAGATCAAAATGGAACAAATCTCTTAGAATAAGGAGAAACCCAAGAAGTAGTCGAAGCTCCAGACGCCAGACTTCTAGAGCTCCGGCATGTGAGGGATCATCCTAGAGATCAGATCATCGGAGATCCTCGTGATGGTGTCAGAACTCGAAGAGGTACTATTAACGAGATTTTGCATCTTAGCTTCCTGTCACAGGTTGAGCCAAAGAAGTTCGACGAGGCGAAGAAAGATGCGGCATGGATTTTGGCCATGCAAGATGAACTACATCAATTCGAACGATGCAATGTTTGGACGCTGGTTCCCAGACCACACAAGCAGAATGTGATTGGCACCAAGTGGATCTTTAGAAACAAACTGGATGAACATGGTGTCATCATAACGAACAAGGCCAGGCTGGTGGCTCAAGGTTACAGACAGGAGGAGGGCATTGACTTCGACCAGACCTTTGTACCAGTGGCAAGGCTCGAGGCAATCAGACTGTTACTGGCGTATGCTTCGCACAAAGGATTCACAGTCAATCAAATGGATGTGAAATCAGCATTCTTGAACAGAGACCTGAAAGAGGAAGTATACGTCGCTCAACCCCCAGGTTTTGTCAATCCTGCTTATCCCAATCAAGTATATTTGAAAGTGAGGTGATAGATCTGAAATGCTTAAGAGTTTTTAGAAAATAAAAATGAAATAAAATTCACAGCACATAAGGAAGAAAACAGAGCAAGCAAATAAGACGACACAAGGAAATTATAGTGGTTCCCCAAATCTGGGTAATCCACTCTTCTACCACCCTGGTAGGAATCCACTGCAGGATGAGTTGATCAGGTGTCCTGGGCACCAATGAGCTTTTGATAAGGTGCTCAAAAACCAAACCAGATTTTTTGATCAGGTGTCTTGCCACCACTGAGTTTTGATAAGGTCTCAGAAACCAAATACAAACTTTTGAAGGGAGTTTGAAAAACCCTTTACAGAGGTGGGGATGAGAGAGTGATGGAAGTCTTCTCTTTCTCAAGCAACTGAGAAGACTATGTGGATTCAGTGATGTTGTCAAAGCTCCCCCTGAGATGTAGAATAGTTCAGGAGTGGAAGCTTTGCTTCAGGGTGTAGGCCTTCAACTAGATGAAAATCTCCAGCAAGCTCTGTAGACAAATCTGAATATGTTGTCTCTTGAAAGCTTTTTCTCTCTCTGTCTCTTGTTGTTATTTCTGAGCCTCTCTGCTATATATCTTTTTTATCTTCTGTATAAAATATATATATATATCCACTGGGCTGAGGAAAGTCATTTGAATTCTTGTTTGATGCGGCAGAGACATTTTCAAGAAAGGAAACTGTCTTGGAAAGGTAACTGACAATAAACCTCTGAATTGATTCATATTTAATGCAGCCTCCCAACGGCTATATTCATAAGAATATTTAGCATTAAATATATTAGCTGTAAATTCCTTTAATTAAGCCTTGAATAACTCTAGCCAGCTGTCTCCAATAACTGCATAGGAAATCACCAAAATTTTATCTAAAAAGCTTCTCCAATCTGCGTTCGACTATAGTTGAACTCCGTTCGACTATCGTTGAACTCCGTTCGACTATAGTTGACCTGCATCTGAGTTATCTGTTCTCTTAGAGCTGAACACAGAAATAGTTGAACTCCGTTCGACTATAGTTGAACTCCGTTCGACTATTTCTGGACTGCAATAGTTGAACTCCGTTCGACTATCTCTGGACTGCAATAGTTGAACTCCGTTCGACTATCTCTGGACTGCAATAGTTAAACTCCGTTCGACTATCTCTGGACTGCAATAGTTGAACTCCGTTCGACTATTTCTGGACTGCAATAGTTGAACTCCGTTCGACTATCTCTGGACTGCAATAGTTGAACTCCGTTCGACTATTTCTGGACTGCAATAGTTGAACTCCGTTCGACTATTTCTGGACTGCAATAGTTGAACTCCGTTCGACTATCTCTGAGAGCTAAAATTTCTGAACTTCAAAATTGATTTTCTCTGGAATTCTTCTGCACTTCTTCTGGGATTCTTTCTGAGGAATACTTGGAAAGCCCTATGACCCTTAGACTATACATTTTGGGTCAAACTAATCATCCTAATAGTGATCCTTACCCAAATCAGAACCTAAGGTTCCAACAATCTCCCCCTATTTGGGTAAGGACACTATTTACATCAAAAGCAAATAAAATGCAAAGCAAAAACAATCTGCTTGATTTATAAGATATCAGCAGATGTACAATGGAAGCTTTGAAACAAAATAAATAAAACAAGAACTAAAATACTGCTGCAAACAACAAACTCCCCCTATATGCATATCCTAGCTCAAAATAATCAATCACTGATTTCCTCTATATTGGACCAAACAGAGTTCTTTTCCTGCAAGGAAATGTTAGGAGTTCTGGACCCAAATAACCTTGGGTCCTGGTTCTCTTTTAAAATAATCAGAAATAAAAGAGTAAAAATTTCTGTTTTGAAATTCTGAGTTCGACGAATTAAAGTATTTTTGTTTAGCTCTGTTCACAAAATGATAATAATTAATTTCTGTGATCCATTTTCGTCGATCTCTGTTCGACGAACGATATTTATTTCGTCGAGCACAGATTCCTGAACAGTACAAGTCAAAATCTTTGTTCAACGATCGTCGATCTGAGTTCGACGAATAAGGTTGAGTTCGTCGATCTCCGTTCGACGAATAATTTTGAACTAAGATTTTCTGAAGATTTATACCTGATGAAAGATCAAGGGTAGAGATTACCTGATCTTCTTCTTCTGATTCACACTCTGATTCTTCAGATTCTTCAGCATAGCTGCTGCAAGAAGCATCTATTGCCATTAGGCAAAATTCTATTGCTCTTGCTTCTTCTTCATCACTCCAGGATTCAGCTTCAATTATTTTCCCTTTTGCTGATACAACAGCCATTTCTGTGAGGGAGTCCCAGATGTCTTTTGCTGAAGTACATTCAATAACTCCTTCAAAAATGTCATCAGACATTGATTGAGCAAGGATGTCCATTGCTCTTGCATTAGCAATCTTTAGCAATTTTTGAGCTTCTGTCCATTTAGGTGATGGAGCAGCATTCATGCTTGTTGTTTCCAATGGTTGATAAGGACCTGTCAAAATAGAATTGAAAATGGCTTCATCAATAGAGTTCATAAAAAGCCTAATCCTTGTCTTCCATAGTGCAAGCTTATCCAGATTGCACTTAGGAGGTCCAGTGCTTGAACATTCTTCATTTTGTGCCATGAAAAACTCTTAAGAACAATAAGATCTATCAAGGATCTTTTGATTCAGGTGTTAGCCTGTACAACCACCAAGGTGTGGTATGTTTAACCAACCTGGCTCTGATACCAATTGAAAGTGAGGTGATAGATCTGAAATGCTTAAGAGTTTTTAGAAAATAAAAATGAAATAAAATTCACAGCACATAAGGAAGAAAACAGAGCAAGCAAATAAGACGACACAAGGAAATTTATAGTGGTTCCCCAAATCTGGGTAATCCACTCTTCTACCACCCTGGTAGGAATCCACTGCAGGATGAGTTGATCAGGTGTCCTGGGCACCAATGAGCTTTTGATAAGGTGCTCAAAAACCAAACCAGATTTTTTGATCAGGTGTCTTGCCACCACTGAGTTTTGATAAGGTCTCAGAAACCAAATACAAACTTTTGAAGGGAGTTTGAAAAACCCTTTACAGAGGTGGGGATGAGAGAGTGATGGAAGTCTTCTCTTTCTCAAGCAACTGAGAAGACTATGTGGATTCAGTGATGTTGTCAAAGCTCCCCCTGAGATGTAGAATAGTTCAGGAGTGGAAGCTTTGCTTCAGGGTGTAGGCCTTCAACTAGATGAAAATCTCCAGCAAGCTCTGTAGACAAATCTGAATATGTTGTCTCTTGAAATCTTTTTCTCTCTCTGTCTCTTGTTGTTATTTCTGAGCCTCTCTGCTATATATCTTTTTTATCTTCTGTATAAAAATATATATATATATCCACTGGGCTGAGGAAAGTCATTTGAATTCTTGTTTGATGCGGCAGAGACATTTTCAAGAAAGGAAACTGTCTTGGAAAGGTAACTGACAATAAACCTCTGAATTGATTCATATTTAATGCAGCCTCCCAATGGCTATATTCATAAGAATATTTAGCATTAAATATATTAGCTGTAAATTCCTTTAATTAAGCCTTGAATAACTCTAGCCAGCTGTCTCCAATAACTGCATAGGAAATCACCAAAATTTTATCTAAAAAGCTTCTCCAATCTGCGTTCGACTATACTTGAACTCCGTTCGACTATCGTTGAACTCCGTTCGACTATAGTTGACCTGCATCTGAGTTATCTGTTCTCTTAGAGCTGAACACAGAAATAGTTGAACTCCGTTCGACTATAGTTGAACTCCGTTCGACTATTTCTGGACTGCAATTGTTGAACTCCGTTCGACTATCTCTGGACTGCAATAGTTGAACTCCGTTCGACTATCTCTGGACTGCAATAGTTGAACTCCGTTCGACTATCTCTGGACTGCAATAGTTGAACTCGTTCGACTATTTCTGGACTGCAATAGTTGAACTCCGTTCGACTATCTCTGGACTGCAATAGTTGAACTCCGTTCGACTATTTCTGGACTGCAATAGTTGAACTCCGTTCGACTATTTCTGGACTGTAATAGTTGAACTCCGTTCGACTATCTCTGAGAGCTAAAATTTCTGAACTTCAAAATTGATTTTCTCTGGAATTCTTCTGCACTTCTTCTGGGATTCTTTCTGAGGAATACTTGGAAAGCCCTATGACCCTTAGACTATACATTTTGGGTCAAACTAATCATCCTAATAGTGATCCTTACCCAAATCAGAACCTAAGGTTCCAACAACATTTTCTTAATAAAGCTCTATACGGTTTAAAACAAGCTCCACGAGCTTGGTATGAGACTTTATCTAGTTTTCTTCTTGAGAACAAGTTCTCTAGAGGTAAAATAGATAAGACATTGTTTCTCAGGTAAGTCAAAGGCAAGATTTTGCTGGTGCAAATCTATGTCGATGACATTATATTCGGTTCAACGGACCACAATCTTTGCAAAACGTTTTCTAAACATATGCAAGGAAAGTTTGAAATGATCAGTATGGGAGAGCTAAAGTATTTCTTGGGACTTCAAGTGAAACAGTCTGAGGATGGAATATTCATCTCTCAGACGAAGTTCACAAATGAACTCCTCAAGAAATTTGGTATGGAGAATGCAACCTCTATGAGGACTCTAATGGGATCCACTATGTCTTTGGATAAGGATGAGAAAGGTAAACCTTTCGATTAAACCAAATACAGAAGCATCATTGGATCCCTGCTCTACCTTACTGCCAGTAGACCAGATATCATGTTCTCCACATGTGTATGTGCCAGATATCAGGTGAACACTAAGGAATCTCACTATGTCGCTGCAAAGCGAATTCTACGATACCTTAAAGGTACTCCCAATCTTGGCTTGTGGTACCCGAGAAACGATGATGTCGAGCTAATAGGTATTTCAGATGTTGATTTTGCAGGGAGTAGGGATGACAGGAAAAGCACTACCGGGACGTGTCAATTCCTCGGAAGAAGGCTTATCTCATGGAACAGCAAGAAGCAGAATTTTGTAGCTACCTCCACAGTAGAGTCTGAGTACATCTCGGCAGGCAGCTTTTGCGCACAACTCCTATGGATCAGAAACCAGTTAGCCGACTACGAC
The DNA here is from genome assembly GCA_039583875.1 of Platanthera guangdongensis. Taxonomy (NCBI): domain Eukaryota; kingdom Viridiplantae; phylum Streptophyta; class Magnoliopsida; order Asparagales; family Orchidaceae; genus Platanthera; species Platanthera guangdongensis. The sequence continues at coordinate 140,380,320 of CM077148.1, forward strand.
CTTCAGTTCAAGGAAGTACCAATGTACTGTGACTCCTCCAGTGCAATTGCAATTGCCAACAATCCGGTATCGCATAGCAGAACGAAGCATATTGAAGTGTGCTACCACTTCATTTGTGAGCACGTGGAGAACAAGGACATCTCTCTTTGTTATGTCCCCACGGACAAGCAGATTGCAGATATATTCACAAAATTCTTAGACGAAGCCAAGTTCAGTCTTTTCAAAACTGAATTGGGGATGCTAAACTATGAGGAATGAAGACTACAGAAGCTCCGGGCTCGTGCCTCTAGGGGGAGCCTCTGCCAGGAACTCAAGTGTGAGCACAGGTGCAAGAACTGAGGGGGAACAAGGGTTCAAATGCTACAGACCCAGATTTGCAGAAGCCGAAAAGGGGGAGATTACCCTCTCGGCTAAGGCTAAGGTGGCTCCAAGTTGGCTAAGGTGGCTCCAAGTTTGCTCTCAAGAAATTGGTATTGGTAATGAATATCTCTCTCAACTCAATTTCAAGGTTATGATTTTCATCCCCATACGCTTTATTCACCTTAGCTTGTAGGGTTTAGGCTTCTTCAAATAGGGGGAGATTGTTGGGTATTGTATCCACAACATACCTGATTTGAAGAAGCCCCTGAATAAGCTAAGGTAAATAGACAATGTATTTGACAAAATATTTCAAGTTGTGCTTGCAGTTATTCCACGCTAAGTGCACACCAATGTCAGGGTGCAATAGGTCAATATACATGGGTCTGCACGACGTAATCCCTCGTTGAGCAGATCAGTGTGTTGGCCTACGTGTACTCTCTCTATTGGAGTGTACTTACTTTCAAGTACAGGGCTGTGATTATGCAAGAGCAGACAAGGAGCAAGGATGGGTCAAAGAGCAGCTTATGGGCGGAAAGACGAAAAATCGTCTAAGTGTTAATCGACGAGAATCACCAAGTGATTCTCGCCGATTCGGTGAGAATCATTCTCGCCGAATCGTCGAGAATCACTGGCTGATTCTCGCCGTCTCTTTCCAGCTTCCTCAGAGCGTGCAAACAAGTCTACATCGACGAGAGTCACCTTTGATTCTCGACGATTCGACGAGAATTGCCTCTGATTCTCGCCGAATCGGCGAGAATCAACTTCGATTCTCGCCGATTTTGCCTTGCGCAACTTTCTGGAAACCGCTGTACCGGACTCTGCCGCTGGAACTGTTTTGAACCGGGCTTGGGGTTTCTTCTGGTGGGACCCACAACGGTAATTAAGGAGTATTCGAGTGTATAAATACACGCATATTTTTGAACAGCAAACACACACAGAAAAAGAGGAAGCCGAGCCGCCGACCTTGACCTAAATCGCGATATCCGTTCCGCCACCGCCGCCGCTCATGCCAGTAGAACGCCGGCTTTGATCGTGGTTGCTTCCAGATCTTCCGGCGATAGAAGCTTAGCCAAGCATAGCATCTCACGCGTCTAACCAGAGATCCTTTGTCTCTTGATTTGTTGATCGGGAAAACCTTCCCTGTCCGAATCGATCGAGACGATCGATCCTAGTGTGATCGTTGGAAGTCCTTGCTAGCTTTGATACGAAGATTGAGTCTCCAAAGTACTGCAGCCACACACCGTTGTCGCCGCCGATTCCGAACCGTGCTGCCGCCCTTCTTGCCGCCGCCGGTTCCGGGGAGATTCTCTCCAAGAGAGATCTAGGGTTGTGGACTCTTCGTTGACTTGAAGAACACGTCATCGAACGAAGAGGGACACCTTAGTCTCCAAACGTTGTTTGTATTTCTTATACATTCTAGTTTCATTTTTGTTGTAAAGGAACGTTGGTTCCTAGTTGTAAGGGTTGGGTGCAACCCGTGTTGTGGGAGTGATTGTCTCCTACGTGTGGAAGGGTTCCTTCCGATAGTGCAAGGATTGGATTTCAATCCTGTTGGTGAAGTGACCGAGTCGTCCCTTGTTGGGAGATAGGTCGATGGGGGAAAGTGGATGTACCCAAATCGGGGAACCACTATAAATTGCTAGTGTACTTTCTTTGCTGTGTTATTTTGTTTTCATGTGCAGGTACAATTTTAATTCCTCAAAAACGCTGCACGTCACCTATTCCCCCTCCCCCCCCATAGGTGAAGGTAGTTGACACTAGGTGGACTTTCAAGAAGTCATCCACTATAACCAAAGTGTAAGATTTCCCTCCTAGGCTTTGTACAACAATAAGTCCAAAGAGATCCAAATGTTGCAAGTACAAAATCCTAGGTGAATCACTCTTATTAACAGATTTAAAACTAGTTTTAGTTTGCTTGCCTAATTAACAAGCCTTGCAGAGACCTTCCTTCTTGTAGGGACCATAAGGTAGACCTCTAACAAGGTTGTGTTTAGATAGCCTAACAATGTTTTTTAGATTTACATGACCTAGTTTTTTGTTACATAAGTCATTCTGATTACTAGTTAAATTAAGTAAACATATATCAGTTTTGGCAGAAAGAAAATTTACTAAGTATATGTTGCCTTGTCTACTTACAGTTAAAACTGTTTGGTTATTTTTATTAATAATAGAACACGTGGATGGGTTAAAGTATACCTGATAACCATCACCACATAACTGACTTATGGAGATGAGGTTATGCTTGAGTCCACTTACATATGTCACCTTTTTGAATGTGACAGCTCCTATTCTTACTTCTCCAAATCCTTCTGACTGACCACATTTGGAGTCACCATAGATAACCTTTGGCCCCAGCTTGGACTTGTAGTTGAATAAGATGTCCTTGCTGCCAGTCATATGTTTGGAGCAGCCACTGTCCAGGTACCAAGTTTGATTTACCCCTGGACAGCTCTTCTAACACCCCGAAGTCAAGTGGATTATTTTGAGCAAAATCGGGTTCAGGCTTGGGTGACACGGCCTGGGACACGGGCGTGTCCCAGGGCGTGTCAGGCCTGGGTAGTGTCGAGTCGGGCAGTCGACGAAATTCGGAGTCGACACAGCAGACACGGCCTGCGACACGGGCGTGTCGCAGGGCGTGTCGGGGCCGTGTCGACGATCGACCGTGATGTCGACGGATTTATCTCGACGATCGTCGAGTGTCGAGTGTGGAGAGGACACGGCCTGTGACACGGGCGTGTCACAGGGTGTGTCAGTGGTCGTCGAACTCAACTCGACGGTTCGAGCTAGGGCGTGTTTGCGGGACAAGGGTGTGTCCTGGTGCACACGGCCATGAACACGGGCGTGTGCCAGGACGTGTGCCAGGTCGTGTGAAGTCTCGGGTTGGTTTGGGATTATTTTCGTTGAGGCACACGGCCTCAGACACGGGCGTGTCTGAGGGCGTGTCGGGTACACGGCATGCGATACGGGCGTGTCACACGGCCGTGTACTGGTTGGATTGAGTCGGTTGTCTGCCGCTTAGAGAGACACGGCCTGTGACACGGGCATGTCACAGGGCGTGTCAGGCCGTGTTTTAGCTTTTCTGGCCAGATCTGAGCCGTTTGTTTCCCTCTTCCTGGATCCAGTGGCTGGGCTTTGTCCAGGTGTTGTGAAGGCCGAGAAAAAGGGGATTTAAACCCTCTTTTCTCTTCTTCTTCTTCTTCATCTTCATTCTAAGAGAGAGAGAAAGAAGAAAGGCCTAAGGGAGAGAGAAGGGAGGAGTCTTCCAGCTGCTGTAGTAGCTGCGGAGTGCAGAGCGAAGATCCGAGAGCGGATTCGTGAAGGCAGAGCCGACGCGGTGATTTCCATCCGGCTACTTCATGGCGCCGAACCGATCTTCAAGGGTAACGATCTCCTTCTTGGACATCGAAGTCCTTCCTTTATTCATGTGCTTGGAATCCTCCACCAAGAGGTGGATATTCGTGAAGTGATTCCTTTGTTGAGTTTGCATTTAGAGCCGGAAATATGGAGTACGGCATAGGCATGCTGTGTGAAGCCCATCTGGACCGGTAGTCTGGATTGGTTATGTTCATGGGTAAACCGGAGATGACTCCGTGGATTTGATGAGATGCAAATGATTTTCTCTTGTGATGAATGTATGGATGTGATGTTGACTGTGAGGAGGCTTTGGCAAAGCTCCTGGTTGTGATATGATCAATTGGTAACATGCCTGGGGAGCTCGTGATAAACCCGACTGTTACACCACTAGGGTGGGTTGATCTAGTTAGGAAGGGATCGATGGGTGGCAATGCTAGGGGAGCCGAGTTAAACCCAGGTTGCTGCACCACATAGTGTGGGTCGATCGGATTAGGAGGGGGGTCGATGGGTAGACATTGCCTGGGGAGCTTAGATAAACCCGGCGTGCTACACCACATGTTATGGGTCGACCTACTCTGGTTGTTGGATGCTGTGAGGGTGTACCTCTGTGTGGTTTGGGCGGGATGTCGCCAGCTTGCGAGATTGGTGGACTAGGGCCGGTCAACCAACAAGTTAAAACCTCGAATCAGCGGTGTATGACTGGTGGATTCCGGTACGCCAAGAAGGTGCCCTGAGTGCACGGAACGTCTGGTGGATTCCAGCGTTTGTGATGTCATGTGTTTGCTAGTGGAATCAAGAGAATGATATATATATGCGGTTTGATGATACTTGTTGAGCACTGTATACAGGGAAGGTACCACTACCCCGGGTAGGGGGTAGGGTTGTTTTAATGGGTCAGCCAAATGCTGACCGTTACTTTGTTTTGCCGCTTTTTGGTGGATGTCTCATTGCAGGTGCCGCGGCTTGAATTGAAATGACTAAGTGGAATGGCTAGCTTGCTGCTGTTGGCCCTTGAAGGCCATGTGAAGAGCTGTGTTTGGATTTCATGTGTGGCCGGCCTGCGTGCCGATTTACGAAATTGTTGTTGTGTAAAGAGGAACCTGTAAGGCCATAAGGCCGGTGTGTGTGAGTTGTATACATTCCTGGTGTTGGTATATATAAATGTGATCTTTATATATGGTGGACATTCTGGTTTGAGTTCATGCTAACATAAAATATGCTGCGCTAGAATGGAATGAGTTAAGGATACATATAGATTTTGATTTCCACACGTAATTCCTTCGCTTGTCTGTGCTATATGGCGTGGGGGCCCGGCCGGACCCACCGTTATATGTCATGCGACGGGTGGAGGCGTTACAAAGTGGTATCAGAGCTAGGTTTAGATGGTTTGGGAGGAGAGAACATAAATGAACTCATGAATGTCCACTAGGAATGTATGTCATGCACATGATGTGCGTGCGTGTGTAGTCAATGTAGCAGTACCGTTATGATTTGAAGGATTAATGGTCTTCTGTACATTGATAGGTGGCGAGGGATGGAGCTGGGCCGTCTGAGCCCCAGCGGTCGGATGAGAGTGCAGCACCCGTGGAAGCGCCGATGCCTCCCTCGACAGAGGCCATACGGGTGGTGGCAGAGACAGTGCTTGCAGTGTTACAAGCACAACCAACTGGACAGGTAAGACCTGGTGGAAGGCAAGAGCATGCTGCTGAGGTGGTGGAAGTGCAAGCAAGTGACGACTCATTGTCACGTTTTATGCACTTCCATCCACCTACGTTTGGTGGAGCGCTTTCACCAACGCAGGCAGACGATTAGTTCGCAAGGGTAAAAAGGATCCTGACTGCAATCCGGACGGTCGAGGAACAGAAAGTGATGTTGGCCACTTTTCTGTTGGAGGGCGATGCGAGATTGTGGTGGGACGAGATTGAAGTGCACCGAGGTTTAATGGAGGTTTCAATGGAGGAATTCTCCCAAATATTTTTAGCCAAGTATGTGCCAGTGTCGCAGAGGATTGCGATGGAAAATGAGTTTCTCCGCTTGGTGCAGGGTGAGCGAGATATTGATACTTACCTGCATGAGTTTACAAGATTGGGGAGATATGCGGGATCTACCTTTGCGGAGGAAGCGCGAAAGACAAATCGGTTTTATGAAGGATTGCGGGATGAATTGAGGTTGGCACTTTCGATTTCAGTGAGCCAAGGCTTCCAAGCGTTGGTCGATATAGCCCGTGCCTTGGAGAAAGATATGAAGCGAGTACAAGCGAATAAGAGACGGGCAACGGAGAAGTCAGAGTTTAAACTGTCACCATCGGATCAATCGGAGTTTTGACGACAAGAGAAGAAAAGATTTAGGCCGGCGGAATCAGCTCCGTCGACAGTTTCTTAAGGGGCGACTTATGGGTCAGGACGTGTGGATACACGTATATGCTATAAATATGGGCAGCAAGGACATATAGCAAGATTTTGTCGGAATGCCCCTCCAGGGAGTGAGAAAAAGATGGGTGCGTCCTATGAAGAAAAAGGAAAAGCAGTGGCCGAATCATCTGCACCCCGGACGCAATCTCGATTTCATGCGATGGAAGTACAAGAGCCGCAAAGCTCAGTTGGTGAAATTCAGCCTCGGGCGTTTAAGTTGTCTCTTAATCATGAATTTCAAAATCGGGAGGCTGAGCGGAAGTGACGTGTGATGCGAATTATTTTTGACTGAATCGAAACTTGATGGATCATCCATAGTGGTGTATGTACATGATGTTTATATATAGTTGGATGTAAACTAGATTGATAGATGATGAATAAAATCGTGATGGTGACAATCTTGATTAAAATGTGGTGCACGTGTGATGGTAAGGCGATACGAAATCATGTTGTTTTGTTTTGAGGTCTTCTGTGGTTGAATGTGCACAAGGGGAAGATAGGGATGTTTGTTTGTAATGTATGTTTGTTAGTTTGTGCGGCGGCTTGGGGTGTACGCTTTGATGATGTTGTGGCTGATTGGAGTCAAATTTCGAGGCCGAAATTATTTGAAGGGGGGGGGGAGGATTGTAACACCCCGAAGTCAAGTGGATTATTTTGAGCAAAATCGGGTTCAGGCTTGGGTGACACGGCCTGGGACACGGGCGTGTCCCAGGGCGTGTCAGGCCTGGGTAGTGTCGAGTCGGGCAGTTGATGAAATTCGGAGTCGACACAGCGGACACGGCCTGCGACACGGGCGTGTCGCAGGGCGCGTCGGGGCCGTGTCGACGATCGACCGTGATGTCGACGAATTTATCTCGACGATCGTCGAGTGTCGAGTGTGGAGAGGACACGGCCTGTGACACGGGCGTGTCACAGGGCGTGTCAGTGGTCGTCGAGCTCAACTCGACGGTTCGAGCTAGGGCGTGTTTGCGGGACATGGGTGTGTCCTGGTGCACACGGCCATGAACACGGGCGTGTGCCAGGCCGTGTGAAGTCTCGGGTTGGTTTGGGATTATTTTCGTTGAGGCACACGGCCTCAGACACGGGCGTGTCTGAGGGCGTGTCGGGTACACGGCATGCGACACGGGCGTGTCACACGGCCGTGTACTGGTTGGATTGAGTCGGTTGTCTGCTGCTTAGAGAGACACGGCCTGTGACACGGGCGTGTCACAGGGCGTGTCAGGCCGTGTTTTAGCTTTTCTGGCCAGATATGATGTAACAGCCCAAAGTTCTGAAACAGGCAAATTTGGGTGACACGGCCTGGGACACGGGAGTGTCCCGGGGCGTGTCAGGTGACACGGCCTGCGACACGGGCGTGTCGCAGGGCGTGTCGAGTTGTGTCGATGATTGGGCTTTGTCTCGACGATTTCTGGTCTCGACGATTCGTCGAGAGGAGGCACACGGCCCAGGACACGGGCGTGTCCAAGGCCGTGTCGCATGCTCGACGATTTTTACTCGATGATCGTCGAATGTCGAGAAGTGCGTGTCGAGTGTTGAACACGGCCTGTGACACGGGCGTGTCACAGGGCGTGTCAAATCAGGCGACGAACTCAGCCCGCCGAAAGAATTCGACAGGGCGTGTCTTTGTGCCGTGTCTGGGCACACGGCCTGGGACACGGGCGTGTCACAGGCCGTGTGAAGTCTCGGGATGATTTGGGATTTTTTCACCCAGGTACACGGCCACAGACACGGGCGTGTCCCGTGGGCGTGTCACTGGTTTGGATAAGTCGGTTGACCACCGCTTGAGGCACACGGCCAGGCACACGGCCGTGTTCGAGGCCGTGTCGGGTCAAAATGTGTGTTTTTGGCAGAATCGTGGCCGTCCATTTCTTCAGTCTGGATCCAAGGGCTGAAAGCTCTTCTTCTTTTTCCTTAAGGGCCGAATTCAGAAAAGAATCCTCACTTTGAGTTGGCCTTCATATTTCTTCAAGAGAGAGAGAAAGAGAGAGAGAAAGGAGGAGGAAGAAGGGAAGGGGGCTGCTGTTGGTGGTGCTGCGGTTTACCGGCGAGAGATCCGAAGCCAGCGTTGCGGAGGAAACGCTCTTGCGAGTCTTGCAAGCAAGCTTTCAAGCCATGGCACCGAAGCGATCGTCAAGGGTAACGACTTTTCTTCCTAGCCATGTGAAGGCTTCTGTTTTGGCATATCTTTTGATTCCCCCACCAAGAGGTGGCTGCTTTTGGGAGTCATTTGGGTGGATGCTTGAAATCCCCTTGGTATTGCATATAGATCCGGAAATGAGTACGGAATAGGCATGCTGTGTGAAGCCCATCTGGACAGGTTGGTCTGGATTGGTGATGTTGCATACGAACCGGAGAAGACTCCGTGATAAATGTGTAGTGTAAGGAGTCTATGGGTTATGCCTGCGAAAAGGAGTAGCAGGAAGTACTGGGGTGGTAGTCCAGGAAAATAGCCTTGTGGTGGTTTTGGGTCCAACCTGTGGTTGAGGCACAGGAAGTACTGGTGGGACCAGGAAAGGCCCTTTTTGTGATGCTTGATGTCATAGGGTGTCCACCTGTGAAGCGAGTCACAGGAAGTACTGGTGTGCCCAGGAAAGGCCCCTGACATTTGTGCTTATGCGGTGTCCACCTGTGGAGAGAATCACAGGAAGTACTGGTGCGCCCAGGAAAGACCCGTTGTTGCTGTGAGGAAATGGGTATAGTGAAATACCCAGGCTTGAATGCCAGGAACAGGATTGGTGAGACCGACCCGTGCCTTTGATATGGCCATGAGTACGCTGCACGCAGAAAGGACAAGGCGATTTGAGCAACGGGGGGGTGGAGGATCCGACCTGCGCTATGTCCGTCTGACGTGAGACCAAAAGTGCGGTCTGTTGGAGCGCATAGCAAGAGTCTTCGGCCTGCGCGCCATGACACAAAGGGGGGCTACGGGCCATCCCGGTGTCCGAGGACTAACTCCGGCTGCACGCCATGGAGTAAATGCTCAAGAGTGTTACCGTTGGGTGATAACTCTGATACGGTGGTGGGCAAGAGGTTGCCAGAACACCAAGAATGTGCCCTGAGTGCACGGACCGTTGGGCCGGGCGGCGAACGGTTGTGATGGCTTGTGTGCGTGAAAGCACCTTTGATGATATAGCTTGCCATACTTGTGATATGATATGCCTGCAGGAAAAATACCGCTGCCCCGAGAGGAGGGGTAGGGTCGTTATAATTTGGTCAGCTGAACGCTGACCGTTGCTTTTGTTTGCCACCATTGGGTGGATTGTCCTTGCACAGGTGCTGGAGAGCCGAGCGGGTCGCATAGAGGTTGATGCTCCTGCTGGTGTTGCTGCTGCTGCTAGCCCTCGAAGGCTAATGTTCTTTTGAGTGTTTTCTTTTTGTGGCCGGCCTGCGCGCCAATTTGTTTAGGCCACTGCATGAAAGCCCTGTAAGGCCATAAGGCCAATACTTTATACATGTTGTAAGACCTTCCTATCTATATATAAAATGTGGAGTTTATATTTGGACATTCATGAGGAGTTCAAGTAGCTTAGGCTTCCGCTAGAATGCTTGGGATAGGTGCGATGCGCTGCTCTGGTATCATCCTGTACCTTCACCGACTGTTTTGTGGTATATCCTGTGGGGCCCCGGCCGGACCTTCTAGAATATATCATATGAACGGATGGGGTTGTTACATTTTTGGTATCAGAGGGAGGTTTCGATCCTCCGACCTGTGGGTTGTCTTGGTCTTTCCCTCTCGAAGTCGTGGCCGACTTCTTTTGTGGGGTGGCGAGCACGTGGTTGTGCACACCAAAGTCTACGATTGAACTCCTGAATGTACATGATAGGAATGCATTGTGTATGTTTGAGGAACCTGCGTGTTCCTATTTTGTGTTGTTTGCTTGGGTACGACCGCTAATGTGTGTGTCTTGTCCACCTTTAGGTGACTCGGAGTGGAGCTGGGCAGTCTGAGCCCCAGCGTTCTGATGAAAGTACGGCACCAGCCGCGGTGCCTACACCTCCACCGTCTGCGGAACATGTCCGTTTAGTTGCAGAGGCCTTGTTTACCATGATCCAAGGCCAGCCACTTAGGCAGGAGCAAGCGGCTGTGGGGCCAGAACAGGTGGCGGCAAGGCCTGAACCTGTCGTGGATGTGGTACCTCGAGCGGCTGAGAAGCAGCTAACACGGTTTATGAGTTTCCATCCGCCTACGTTCTCGGGAGCGGGAACCCCGACGCAGGCTGAGGATTGGTTATCGCGCGTCAAGCGAGTGATGATGGCGATAGGCACGGCGGAGCATCAGAAAGTTACCTTAGCCACCTTCTTTCTTGAAGGAGAAGCTCGGTTATGGTGGGATGAGATGGATTTGCATCATTTGGCGGGTCGTCCGTTAACCCAAGTGTCGATGGAAGAATTCTCCCGGCTCTTCCTTGCGAAGCACCTTCCTGTGGCTCAACGGATAGCCATGGAAAATGAATTCCAACGGTTGACTCAAGGTGATGGCAGTGTTGACGCGTACCTGCATGAGTTTACTCGCTTGGGGCGGTATGCGGGTTCGATTTTTGCTGATGAGCAGAGGAAGACGAATCGGTTCTATGAAGGACTGAGGGACGAGTTGAGGTTCCTTGTGTCTAGTTCGGTGAACCAGGGTTTCCAAGCGTTGGTTGACACTGCGACCGCGTTGGAAAAAGATATGAAGAGGGTGCAAGGGAAGAGAGCGTTGGTGATGACGCAACCGGAGTGGAAGGCGCCCCGATCTGGAAAATCATTTTACAAGAAGAGATGGGGTAAGAGGTCCAAGCTGAGTGGACAAGCTCCTTCATCAGTTGCAACGGGAGCAACTTCAGGGGCAACCTCCAAGCCAGAAACTCGTACCTGCTTCAATTGTGGTAGGATGGGGCACATTGCGCGAGATTGCCGGATGCCGCCAAAGAGTGAAAAGAAGGCGGGCGCATCTTATGCGGAGAAAGGAAAAGCGGTGGTGGAGTCTTCTGCCTCGCAAGCGCAACCCCGGGTCTACAATCTTGGCCTGCAGGAGGCCATCAAGCAGAGTGACGTGGTCACAGGTATGAGTTTAGTTTTGCTTATGCTAATGTTTGTATGCTTAGCTTAGTACCCCTACGTTTGTGGTTTGTGTGTGTGACATGTTTGTCATAGGCTTTGTGATGATTCGGGACACGCTGGCGCGAGCACTGTTTGATACAGGTGCATCGCATTCTTTTCTGTCTAGTGAATTTCTTACGCGGCTTGGGATAACCAGTCGTGCAAAGGCAGATAGCGTCAGAGTGGTGTTGCCGAATGGTTGTTGGATGCTTGCGGATCAAGCTTGCGATGTGGCGGTTCAAGTAGGAAGTCGGGAGTTTTGTTTATCCGCATTTGTTTTGCCAATCTCGGAATTCGATGTGATTTTTGGGATGGATTGGCTTGCGGAGCAGCATGCTAGGATCGATTGCCAGTCCAAAGAAATCACGTTGGGCCAGAATACCGAACAGGAGACCAAGTTCGCGGGTATGCGAGGAGTAGGCGGGACGTTGATGTCTGCACTCCATGTAGTCAAAGCTGTTCGGAAGGGTGCGGAGTGTTACTTTGCACTAATTCAGGCTGTTGAGCCTAAGGCCACTTTGTGCGAGGTTTCGATTGTGGCAGAATTTGCTGATATGTTTCCCGCAGATCTCCCTGGGCTACCACCCCAGCGGGAGATTGACTTCACAATTGAGTTGGTGCCAGGTGCGAAACCAGTGGCCCGTTCGCCATATCGCGTTGCGCCTAAAGAGATGGCTGAGTTGAAGGTTCAACTACAAGAAATGTTAGAGCAAGGCTATATCCGCCCAAGTATGTCACCTTGGAGCGCGCCTGTGCTTTTTGTAAAGAAGAAAGATGGTGGGTTACGGTTGTGTATAGACTACCGTGAATTGAATAAGCTGACTGAGAAGAATAAGTATCTGATACCTCGGATTGATGAATTATTTGATCAGCTAGTGGGCTCGACCGTCTATTCAAAGTTGGACCTGAAGTCTGGTTATTACCAGTTAAGGATTCGGGAAGGTGACATTCCCAAAACCGCATTTGGAACGCGTTATGGGCACTATGAGTTCACAGTCATGCCCTTTGGATTGTGTAATGCGCCCTCGGTATTTATGGATTTGATGCACCGTATTTTTCGTGAGTACCTGGATCTGTTTGTGATAGTGTTCATTGATGATATCCTGGTGTACTCGAAGTCCAAAGCGGAGCATGAGATTCATGTGCGGTTAGTGTTGAATACGTTGAGGCAAAATCAGCTTTATGCCAAGTTCTCGAAGTGCGAGTTTTGGCTATCGTCAGTGGCATTTTTGGGCCATGTGGTGAGTGGAGAGGGCATTGCAGTGGATCTAGCGAAGATAAGAGCCATACAAGATTGGCCAATACTGTCTTCCGTGGCCGAAGTTAGGAGTTTCCTTGGACTTGCGGGCTATTATAGAAGATTTGTGGAAAACTTCTCGCGGATCGCTTTGCCGCTAACCACACTGACGCGAAAAGATCAGAAGTTCGTTTGGACGCCAGAGTGCGCATGAGATTTTGAAGAGCTGAAGGTTCGGTTGACCACGACGCCGGTGTTGTCTTCGCCATGTGGAACCGATGGGTTTGTAATATATAGTGATGCCTCAGGGAGCGGCTTAGGCTGCGTTCTTCTGCAGAGCGGAAAGGTGATTGCTTATGGCTCACGCCAGCTGAAGGTGCACGAGCGGAACTATCCCGTCCATGATTTGGAATTAGCAGCGGTGATTTTTGCACTGAAGCTGTGGCGACACTACCTTTATGGTGTGAAGGTGGAGATCTTTACTGATCATAAGAGCCTTAAGTATCTGTTGGAGCAGAAAGAGTTGAACATGCGACAACGAAGGTGGTTGGAGTTCCTTGGGGACTACACTTTCGAGATTCATTATACACCCGGGAAGGGGAATGTTGTCGCGGATGCCTTGAGTCGGCGAGTTCCGGCTAGAGCAAATTGGTTACAAAGGCATGAGGAACGTCTTATCCAGGAGTTGGAGGCATTGGAGATCTATTGTGTTGACAAGAATTCCACTGCCATTGCGTGTTTGAACTGGACCGAGGTGCAATGTGACCTTGCGGACCGAGTTCGACGGGCAACGGAGTTGGATGCAGATCTCTTGCGCTATGGGAATGAAGGGCCAAAGGGCAAATTCACCTGGATTGACGGTCTGTTGCGAAAAGAAGGCCGATTGTGCGTCCCAAATGTGGGGAAACTGAGGGAAGAACTGATGTATGAAGCACATTATACGAAGTATTCCATTCACCCCGGGAGCACAAAGATGTTCAACGATATGAAAAAGCTCTTTTGGTGGCCAGGGCTTAAGAAAGATGTTGCCCTTTACGTGGCCAAATGCCAAACATGTGCGATGGTGAAGGCGGAATGCCAAAAGCCGGGCGTTTATTTGAAGTCACTGCCGATCCCATTATGGAAATTTGATGATATTTCCATGGATTTTGTGCATGGATTGCCAAGATCACAGCGAGGAAATGATTCCATTTGGGTGATAGTTGACCGGCTAACAAAAGTAGCACATTTTCTCCCAAACCGGCGGGATGATTCGGTTGAAAGTTTGGCAAAGTTATATGTTGATCAAATTGTGCGTCTTCACGGTGTTCCTCGAAGCATCGTAAGTGATCGAGATGGGCGATTCACGTCAAATGATTGGAGACTAGTTCACCGACTATTGGGCACGAAATTGACCTTCAGCACGGCCTTTCATCCCCAAACAGATGGCCAAACTGAACGTACCAACAGAACAATGGAGGACATGCTCCGAATGTGCGCCCTTGACTTCGGAAAGAAATGGGAAGATCATCTCTATATGGTCGAGTTTGCATATAATAACAGCTACCAGGCAAGTATTGGGATGGCACCATATGAATCCCTATATGGCAGGAAATGTCGTACTCCCTTGGCTTGGGTAGAAGCGGGTGAAGCCCGGGTTGTTAAACCAAATGAGGTGGATGAAGCAAACTCAACCATTCGGACTATTCGAGAGAGATTGCTGATTGCTCAAGATCGACAAGCGAAGTTCTACAACGCCAAGCACCGGAACGTTGAATTTGCGGTTGGCGATTGGGTCTACTTGAAAATCAAGCCATTCAAAGGTGTCTCCAGGATTCGACGATTGAAAAAGTTGAGTCCAAGGTATTTGGGTCCCTTTGAAGTGGTTGAGCGAATTGGCGAAGCGGCTTATCGGCTAGCTCTGTCGGCGGACTTGGGTGGGTTACATGATGTCTTTCACATCTCGGTGCTTCGGAAAGCCGTGAAAGATCCAGCTCAAGTGGTCGCGGATGATCGAGTACCGGTGGAGTATGGGCTAACGACGAGAGTTAGACCCATTCGAATTGAAGATCGAGCCGAGGAACAATTGCGGAAGAAGACGGTCGGTATGGTAAAAATCCGGTGGGATAACTGCGGCCGTGAAGAGTTGACGTGGGAACGCGAGCAGACCATGCGAGAAGAGTTCCCTGAGTTGTTTCTGTAATTGGTAGCGAGACTGTTGTAACATAAACATTGAGATATTGTTACATTTTTCTTGCTGTCTTTTTGTTACTTTCCTGTCTCTGAATTTCGAGGACGAAATTTTTGTAGGAGGGGAGGATTGTAACAGCCCAAAGTTCTGAAACAGGCAAATTTGGGTGACACGGCCTGGGACACGGGCGTGTCCCGGGGCGTGTCAGGTGACACGGCCTGCGACACGGGCGTGTCGCAGGGCGTGTCGAGTTGTGTCGACGATTGGGCTTTGTCTCGACGATTTCTGGTCTCGACGATTCGTCGAGAGGAGGCACACGGCCCAGGACACGGGCGTGTCCAAGGCCGTGTCGCATGCTCGACGATTTTTACTCGACGATCGTCGAATGTCGAGAAGTGCGTGTCGAGTGTTGAACACGTCCTGTGACACGGGCGTGTCACAGGGCGTGTCAAATCAGGCGACGAACTCAGCCCGCCGAAAGAATTCGGCAGGGCGTGTCTTTGTGCCCTGTCTGGGCACACGGCCTGGGACACGGGCGTGTCACAGGCCGTGTGAAGTCTCGGGATGATTTGGGATTTTTTCACCCAGGTACACGGCCACAGACACGGGCGTGTCCTGTGGGCGTGTCACTGGTTTGGATAAGTCGGTTGACCACCGCTTGAGGCACACGGCCAGGCACACGGCCGTGTTCGAGGCCGTGTCGGGTCAAAATGTGTGTTTTTGACAGAATCGTGGCCGTCCATTTCTTCAGTCTGGATCCAAGGGCTGAAAGCTCTTCTTCTTTTTCCTTAAGGGCCGAATTCAGAAAAGAATCCTCACTTTGAATTGGCCTTCATCTATCTTCAAGAGAGAGAGAAAGAGAGAGAGAAAGGAGGAGGAAGAAGGGAAGGGGGCTGCTGTTGGTGGTGCTGCGGTTTACCGGCGAGAGATCCGAAGCCAGCGTTGCGGAGGAAACGCTCTTGCGAGTCTTGCAAGCAAGCTTTCAAGCCATGGCACCGAAGCGATCGTCAAGGGTAACGACTTTTCTTCCTAGCCATGTGAAGGCTTCTGTTTTGGCATATCTTTTGATTCCCACACCAAGAGGTGGCTGCTTTTGGGAGTCATTTGGGTGGATGCTTGAAATCCCCTTGGTATTGCATATAGATCCGGAAATGAGTACGGAATAGGCATGCTGTGTGAAGCCCATCTGGACAGGTTGGTCTGGATTGGTGATGTTGCATACGAACCGGAGAAGACTCCGTGATAAACGTGTAGTGTAAGGAGTCTATGGGTTATGCCTGCGAAAAGGAGTAGCAGGAAGTACTGGGGTGGTAGTCCAGGAAAATAGCCTTGTGGTGGTTTTGGGTCCAACCTGTGGTTGAGGCACAGGAAGTACTGGTGGGACCAGGAAAGGCCCTTTTTGTGATGCTTGATGTCATAGGGTGTCCACCTGTGAAGCGAGTCACAGGAAGTACTGGTGTGCCCAGGAAAGACCCCTGACATTTGTGCTTATGCGGTGTCCACCTGTGGAGAGAATCACAGGAAGTACTGGTGCGCCCAGGAAAGACCCGCTGTTGCTGTAAGGAAATGGGTATAGTGAAATACCCAGGCTTGAATGCCAGGAACAGGATTGGTGAGACCGACCCGTGCCTTTGATATGGCCATGAGTACACTGCACGCGGAAAGGACAAGGCGATTTGAGCAACGGGGGGGGGGTGGAGGATCCGACCTGCGCTATGTCCGTCTGACGTGAGACCAAAAGTGCGGTCTGTTGGAGCGCATAGCAAGAGTCTTCGGCCTGCGCGCCATGACACAAAGGGGGGCTACGGGCCATCCCGGTGTCCGAGGACTAACTCCGGCTGCACGCCATGGAGTAAATGCTCAAGAGTGTTACCGTTGGGTGATAACCCTGATACGGTGGTGGGCAAGAGGTTGCCAGAACACCAAGAATGTGCCCTGAGTGCACGGACCGTTGGGCCGGGCGGCGAACGGTTGTGATGGCTTGTGTGCGTGAAAGCACCTTTGATGATATAGCTTGCCATACTTGTGATATGATATGCCTGCAGGAAAAATACCCCTGCCCCGAGAGGAGGGGTAGGGTCGTTATAATTTGGTCAGCTGAACGCTGACCGTTGCTTTTGTTTGCCACCGTTGGGTGGATTGTCCTTGCACAGGTGCTGGAGAGCCGAGCGGGTCGCATAGAGGTTGATGCTCCTGCTGGTGTTGCTGCAGCTGCTAGCCCTCGAAGGCTAATGTTCTTTTGAGTGTTTTCTTTTTGTGGCCGGCCTGCGCGCCAATTTATTTAGGCCACTGCATGAAAGCCCTGTAAGGCCATAAGGCCAATACTTTATACATGTTGTAAGACCTTCCTATCTATATATAAAATGTGGAGTTTATATTTGGACATTCATGAGGAGTTCAAGTAGCTTAGGCTTCCGCTAGAATGCTTGGGATAGGTGCGATGCGCTGCTCTGGTATCATCCTGTACCTTCACCGACTGTTTTGTGGTATATCCTGTGGGGCCCCGGCCGGACCTTCTAGAATATATCATATGAACGGATGGGGTTGTTACATCTGAGCCGTTTGTTTCCCTCTTCCTGGATCCAGTGGCTGGGCTTTGTCCAGGTGTTGTGAAGGCCGAGAAAAAGGGGATTTAAACCCTCTTTTCTCTTCTTCTTCTTCTTCATCTTCATTCCAAGAGAGAGAGAAAGAAGAAAGGCCTAAGGGAGAGAGAAGGTAGGAGTCTTCCAGCTGCTGTAGGAGCTGCGGAGTGCGGAGCGAAGATCCGAGAGCGGATTCGTGAAGGCAGAGCCGAGGCGGTGATTTCCATCCGGCTACTTCATGGCGCCGAAGCGATCTTCAAGGGTAACGATCTCCTTCTTGGACATCGAAGTCCTTCCTTTATTCATGTGCTTAGAATCCTCCACCAAGAGGTGGATATTCGTGAAGTGATTCCTTTGTTGAGTCTGCATTTATAGCCGGAAATATGGAGTACGGCATAGGCATGCTGTGTGAAGCCCATCTGGACCGGTAGTCTGGATTGGTGATGTTCATGGGTAAACCGGAGATGACTCCGTGGATTTGATGAGATGCAAATGGTTTTCTCTTGTGATGAATGTATGGATGTGATGTTGACTGTGAGGAGGCTTTGGCAAAGCTCCTGGTTGTGATATGATCAATTGGTAACATGCCTGGGGAGCTCGTGATAAACCCGACTGTTACACCACTAGTGTGGGTTGATCTAGTTGGGAAGGGATCGATGGGTGGCAATGCTAGGGGAGCTGAGTTAAACCCGGGTTGCTGCACCACATAGTGTGGGTCGATCGGATTAGGAGGGGGTCGATGGGTAGATATTGCCTGGGGAGCTTAGATAAACCCGGCGTGCTACACCACATGTTGTGGGTCGACCTACTCTGGTTGTTGGATGCTGTGAGGGTGTACCTCTGTGTGGTTTGGGCGGGATGTCGCCAGCTTGCGAGATTGGTGGACTAGGGCCGGTCAACCAACAAGTTAAAACCTCGAATCAGCGGTGTATGACTGGTGGATTCCGGTACGCCAAGAAGGTGCCCTGAGTGCACGGAACGTCTGGTGGATTCCAGCGTTTGTGATGTCATGTGTTTGCTAGTGGAATCAAGAGAATGATATATATATATATGCGGTTTGATGATACTTGTTGAGCACTGTATATAGGGAAGGAACCACTACCCCGGGTAGGGGGTAGGGTCGTTATAATGGGTCAGCCAAATGCTGACCGTTACTTTGTTTTGCCGCTTTTTGGTGGATGTCTCATTGCAGGTGTCGTGGCTTGAATTGAAATGACTAAGTGGAATGGCTAGCTTGCTGCTGTTGGCCCTTGAAGGCCATGTGAAGAGCTGTGTTTGGATTTCATGTGTGGCCGGCCTGCGTGCCGATGTACGAAATTGTTGTTGTGTAAAGAGGAACCTGTAAGGCCATAAGGCCGGTGTGTGTGAGTTGTATACATTCCTGGTGTTGGTATATATAAATGTGATCTTTATATATGGTGGACATTCTGGTTTGAGTTCATGCTAACATAAAATATGTTGCGCTAGAATGGAATGAGTTAAGTATACGTATAGATTTTGATTTCCACACGTAATTCCTTCGCTTGTCTGTGCTATATGGCGTGGGGCCCCGGCCGGACCCACCGTTCTATGTCATGTGACGGGTGGGGGCGTTACAACTCTTCACCTGCAATAGAAAATAGTTAATGGTTTTTGACCCAGGTTACCTTGGGTCCTTTGTATTGCTGATAAGAGAAGCTGGAAATAATTGAGAATTCAGGTTGGGACTTGTATCCTAGGGGGTGATATCTCCTAGGTGGTATGATTCAGTCAGCTAGTGGATTAAATGGTTTCTTAGAAATATTTAAGTTACTGTTGGAATTATAGTTTTGATTAAGTCTTCCTGGGTTCAACGAATTTCTGTAAGTTCGTCGACCAGAGTTCGACGAATTGGGTTGTGATCGTCGATCCCTGCCTAGAGAATGAACATGTTCATTCTCTGTGCCCCATGTTCGTCGACCTCTGCTCGACGAACCATGCAGAGTTCGTCGATCGCAGTGAGACGAATAAATATAACTATAGTTTGCGTTCAGAGTTCGTTGATCTAGGTTTGACGAACTGGCCCCATTTCGCTAATCTGAGTTCGACGAAAATTGCTGAACCTTGTTTTTACTAAGTGTTTTCTGGTTTTCGGTTTTCTGTCCAATTGTCTTAGGGATCTTTTCTACTGTTTGTTTATCATTTACTGTTTCTTTCCCTTTAGCAGATACAAATTTTATTGAGGTTGATTGAATGCTCTTCCTGAGAATGCGGGCAAACCTGATGGAGCACCCAAGCCTTACTTGCCATTAAGTCTGGCGTTAACAGTACTTGTGATATCCATCAGCTTGAGGCTTCTCCCATTGAGAGTTTCCTCAAGTTGTTTGGACTCACAAAGCTCAGTTTTTAATGAAATTATCTTTTCATTTGCTAAGGTTAATTCATTTTTTAACCTAATGTTTTCAGATTGAACATCCTCTAAGTTTCCTAATTTTTCCCTAAGAATTTTAATTTCTTTTTTAGAATTAATCAAATCTATGCACATTAACTTGAAATCGGATTTAAATGTTTCAGAGATATAGTCAAAAGAGGACATTACCTGATCTGCCTCTGATTCAAACACTCCTTCATCTTCAGACTCTTCTTCCTTTGAGTGACTTCTAGAGGCATCAATTGCCATGTGGCAAACCTCCTTTGCTCTTTCTTCTTCCTCATCTTCACTGGAGCTTGAAGATGTTGAATCATCTTCTATCTCACTCCAGGTCTCAGCCACAAAGCCCTTTTCCTTCTTCTTGTGCTTACTGGAAGAGGGTTTGTTGGTGTGCTGTCTCCTGGTTTCTTTCTCTCTTCTCTTCTCTTTCTTCTGGTTCTCTGGACACTCAGAGAGGAAGTGCCCAGGCTTTCTGCATCCATAGCACACAATTTCTTTGGTTGGTGTCTTATCATATTTTGGCTTGTCATCTTTTCTTGCTGACTTTCTCCTGAAGTCCTTTCTGTCCTGAATCTTTTAGCAAAGAGACTCATAAGCTCTTCATTTGTTGTTACAGTCTCTGTCTCTTAAGTGGCTTTGAAAGCAATACTTTGTTCTCTTCTGGCAGGTGGAGGTGTTCTTTGTTCAGCTGCCTCCCTGGTCTTTATCAGCTGTTCATATGACTTCAGTTTACCTAATAGAGATTCAGTTGAAATCTCATTCAGGAATCTAGCCTCCTTGATGGGCCAGATTCTTGTATCCCATGAGCTTGGGAAGCACATCAGGATCTTGTCATTCACTTCAGTAAGAGTGATGTTCTTATCCACAGTTTTCAGCTCATTGGTAATTAAGCTTAACCTATTGTACATATCAGAAACTATCTCAGCTTCCTCCTTCTTAAAGTTCTCATATAGGGATATGAGATTTGATCTCCTATCCTTTCTCTCATCTACTGATCCATCCACCATTTGGTTTAGGGAATACCAAATGGCTTTTGCTGAGGTGCACTCAACAACTTTCTGGAAAATATCATCTGACATAGTTTGTGCCAGGATATTCATAGCTTTGACATCTATAATTTTTGCTTTCTTCTGGGCTTCAGTCCACTCAGGTGGTGGGACTGAATCGTTGCTAGAAGATGTTGTAGATGTAGATGCCTGTGGGGGACATGTCAAGATTGAATTGTAGATGTCTTCATCAATGGAATTCATGTATAGCCTAATTCTTTCCTTCCAGATGGTAAACCTATTAAGGTTGCAAACTGGAGGACTGGTGCTTGCATAATCCTTGTTCTGTGTCATGGCTGTGTTTATAATTTAAATGAAAATAAAATAAAATAATATGCAGATCTAACAAAGGATTTTGGTTCAAGGTTTAGCTTGTACAACCAAAGGAACCCCCTCTGATACCAATTGAAAGTGAGAGTTAGATCTGAAATGTTCTAGATGGGGGGGGGGGTGAATAGAGTATTCTTAAATAATATTAACAGCTATTACAGCTTTTGCTGTAAATTAAAAGTGCAGAAGTTAATAAACTAGCAAACAATAAACCTAAAGCACAAGCACAGCAAGAACAAAAGAAAAGGAGGAAACCAGATGACACAAGAATTTTATAGTGGTTCCCCAACCTGGGTACATCCACTCTTCTACCACCCTTGGTAGGAATCCACTCAAATTTTTGATCAGGTGCCTGACACCATTGAGCTTTTGATCAGGTGCTCAAAAACCAACTCAAGTCTTTTGATCAGGAGACTTGCAACCAAGGAATCACTTTTGAAGAGAGATGACAACCCTTTATACAGTGGGGGTGAGAGATGATTTTGTCTTCTCTTTCTCAATATACAACTGAGAAGACTTGTGGATTTGATTATAGCTTATGGCACCTCCTGAGATGTAGAATGAATCAGGGAAAAATAAGAGCTAAGCTTCAGGGTGATAGGTCTTCAAACTGAATCCTTGACCAGCAATAATCTTCAGGAACTTCTTTGACAGATTGAATTGAAGTTGTCCTTTTGAAGTGTCCTGGAGTACTTGAAGAAATAACACTCTAGATATAGGTATTGTTGTTGTTCTTCTTCAGGTGCTGATGAGCTTCTGGTCAAGAGCTTATGTGTATCAGAGAATGCTTCTTGTTGACAGAGAAGATTATTCAGGACTGAATATTTTTCTCTGTATATCAGTAATCTCTAAATGCTTCTCTGTAAGATGTGCTCTGTGTAAAGCTTTTTCAAAAATGCTTGATTCTTTTTTTGGTATGTCTCTATGTGTCTATCCGTTATTCTCTTCTTCTCTGTATTTCAAAAATTTGAATTCATCTGCAATTAATGTTGACAGCCTTGAGAATAATCGGTATTGATTTATTTCCCCAACTGTCCAGTGGAAAAACGGCAAGCAATAATCCTGGAGAAGACCATAATTAATGCTCCTTCTAACGATTATAATCAGAGAATGTTAGAGCATTAATTACTCAGGAATTATCGCATCAGAGTGGGGACAGAAGGCCGAAAATAACTAAGTCTGGAATCGTCGAACAGATGGCAGAATTCATCGAACTGAGTCCACAGTTCGTCGAGCTGAGATGTTGTATTCATCGACCAGACGGCTTCTGTTCGTCGAGCTGCGTTCCATGATCGTCGAGCTGGAAACTGAACTGCTCTCTTTTTCCTATTCTGTGTCTGAAGTTCGTCGAACTGGTAAATGTGTTCGTCGACTGGATTTCTACAACTATTCTGGAGTTGTCAAATATTATGTGTGTTGACTGATATCCTGTGTGTCGACACAAATCTTCTGTATGGTGTCGACACAGCCTTTCCACAATGTCGACTAATGATCTGGGCGTCGACATAAGTTCTTCTAGTGTCGACTTAGTTGGTGTCGACATATGCTCTAAGTGTCGACACAAGTATTCTGTTTCCAAAATTCATCGGGCAGAGAACTGAGTTTATCGACCTGAGACTAGAGAACATAGTCTTGACAGAATGCTGTAGTAGTCCAAAGATTCGTCGACCAAAGAATAATGTTCGTCGAGCTAAGTCTGGAGAACATTGAATTCGTCGAACTAAGTTTGCAGAACATTGAATTCGTCGAGCTGAAAATGATTCTAGACTTAGAGAAAAAATGATGAACCTCTGGCAATAGAGTTGAAGTGGAAGTCCAGAAATCGTCGTGCAAAGAATGAAGTTCGTCGACCTGATAACTAGGTTCGTCGACCTGAGTCTAGAGAACAGTCTGAACTTAGAATTCTGAAGGTGGATTCCAAGGATCGTCGATCTGTGACTTAAGTTCGTCGAGCTCAGCTCATAGAATATTTATCTAAGATCGTCGAGCTGAGAGCGACTATCGTCGACCTGAGTTCGACGAACGTCGAACTCATTTTACTTTGTTTCTTGAGAAATCTCTTAATCTCTAGAAAAACTCTAAGTCTTGAGTCTTTGGCAGTCTGATGATGGCTTGTCCATGTGATGTTGTTACTGATGACTTGGCCTAGACTCTAGGACACAACTATGACCCTAGCTATATATATTGGGTCATATCATCCTAGCTTAGTGAAACTAGACCAAATCAAACTAGGGATCCAACACCTATTCAGAATACCAATTGCCTCTATCATGCATATTCTCTTTAACAGCTTGTCAAGCAGTGAGAATAATATTCCTGGAGGTTGGACTCCATTGTTCAAAATCAGGCTTTAACTCTGGCTGTTCTCTAAACCTTTTCTTAGATAGTTGAGCTTCTTTCTGAGCATCCCTAGCTCTTTGTGCTTCTTGCTCTCTTTGTAATGTAGCTTCAGAAATTTCTACCTTTTCAATAATAATATTCTGTACCTCCTTTGTAGGACTATACATTTATTGTACTGCATACTGAGTTCCTTCAAAATCTTGAGGTGGATAGATGACTTGGGCTACTTCTTGCTGAACCCCTTCAATGTAAGCAGGTTGAATGTCGGATTCTGTAGTGTTGTCATCATCACAAAGAGGTAGATAACCAAGTGTTGCTCTGATGGAATTGGTTATCCATTTAGCATTATTTGAGCTTGCTTTGACTAATACTCTCTCCCCCTTTATGACTTCTCTTTCGATATGGTCTCTTAGATCATCCTTTTGAAATCTTATCTGATCAACTAGATAATTTGTTCCTTCTTTATAGTAGGATTTGAACTTCTGCAGCAGATCAGAAATTGCTTTTTGAGAGGCCTGGATAGTGGTGTGGACAGTAGCTAAATCCGCTTTGATTTGTTTATCAAACTCAGACTTTACTGTAACCATGTGTTCAGTGAGAGTAGTTGCTTTATTCTTGAGTTCTGTTACAATAGCATTATGGGATTCTGTGAGATTGTCATTCGTTCGGATTTGATTTTATAAGACATAACCTTGTTTGACTGCAATCTCCTCTAATTTAGTCTGGGCCTCATGTTGTTGTTTGGTCAAGAAGACTACAGCATTACCTCCCTTTTGAAAGCATTCGATCATTTCTGTTTTGTGCAAATTGACTTCAAACCTAATGGATTTGATATCATGGGCCAAGGTAAATTGTAAATCTTTATGACTCTCATCCATATATTTTTCAAGAGCAACTCTTTGCTCATCTAATTTCAATTGCAGTGACACTAACAGTGAACTGAAGTCTCCTACAGGAGCTTGTATTTGTGGGGCAGTTTTCAAGATTTTCTTATAGCCTGAGCTCATCTTCCTGAGCTCCACAAGTTTCCTTTTCTTTGCCCTGGAGGCTTCTTCATCGTCAGAGGAATCAGATGAAGTAGCTATATCCACTGTGTCATTTGGACTAGAGCCAATGATTGGCAACTCTTTCTCAGTTCTTGGCTTCTCCCCCTCAGTTCTTGGCATCTCCCCCTCAGTTCGTGGCATCTCCCCCTCAGTTCTTGCTCCATGTAAGTCAGGAAATAATTCTTCTAATGTTACTTCTTGTTGCATCTGAACTGGAGGAATAACTTTTTCTTTCTCAATAGATGGACCTCCTTCAAATTCAAAAGTTTCTTCCATGGTAATTTCATTCTCAGGAACATTGTCTTGGTTAATTTGATCAAGAACATTCAAGAGCATGTCTGCTGCTTCATTCACAGTGTCGATAGCATCCTGATTTATGGCCTATACTACCTCAAGTATAGATTGAGTGGCTGTTTCACGGTCCAATTCAGCTGTGTGGACATTTAAATCTTGCTCATTAGCTCCCCCTGAAGTTGATAACAGTTGTTGATCTAGAACTTTGAGAGGCTCCTCCGGGATCTGATCCACTGATATGTTGCTTGTAGGAATCTGCTCCGCCTGCACCTGACCAGCAATTCTAGTTTCTAGAGTAGGAGATTTTCTAGTGCTTTCTGGTCCATCGTTATCTGAGCTGAAAACAACTTCCTCCTCTAAATCACTGGAAGATTTAGTGGTCTTGTGGGGAGTTTTATTCTTTTTCTGAACCTATTTTATTTGTTTCTGAGGAGTAAGTACATCCTTGGTCAACACTCTATCCCACCTGGACAGTATGCTTAAGTCCATTCTCCTCGTATGATTTATTTTAGAACCAAATATCTGGCTTAGTGTTTTTGGAATGCTGGTAGCCAGATAAAGGCTAAGTATTCTACCCAGATAGGGCTTCTTAATCCCTTCCTTTATTATCTCAAAAATAACTGCAGCCTTGTCAGTTTTTACTTTGAATATAACCCTTGTCATGAGACTGAACATGTAGGCTGAGATCCTATCATGTCATCCAGGTTTACACAAAATTACCTTTCCCAGAATTTCTGAAAGGAATTTTCCTTGAGAGTTCATCCCCTTTTTATTTATCGCTACTCCAATCTTAGTGGATGGAGATTACCCACACCAGGTTAATGCACTTGCTGTTATCGAAGAATAGAGTTCATCTTCTTTTGTAACTTTGGGAAGATGAAGGATTTTTTGTAGGCGTTTAATTATGACCTTGAGATTTTGACCTTGAACCGTGGATTTGATTTTGGTGCCTGTTGAATCTTAAGAAGAATTCGAGTAGAACTCAAGAACTTCTTTCTTCCATATTTTGGTTGGTTCAGACACCACATATTCTAATCCAGCTATTGTGATCAAATCAACTATCTCCTTGATGTCCGGATTCGCATCATCAAAAGCGCGTCGAACCAGCTCATAACCCTCGTTGATGTTCTCTTCCATCTTTGGCGCCATTAGAGATGAGAGAGAGAGAGAGATTGAGGAGAAGGAAGATGAAGGTCTTGTCGACACAAATGGTTTGGTCTCGAAAATTTTGAGAGTGTAGTCGACAAGGTCTTGTTTCCACCTATTTATACTTTTCTAAACAACGAAGTCCAAAAGGCAGACGGAAATTAGCTTAGTGTGTTGACACAAACTACTAAAGTCTTGACAGAGAATTTAAAGGTATTACAATACTATTTGTCAACACTAATTGCGATGTGTCGACATAGACAATCTTAAGAGTCTACACTAATTTCTGCATGTCGACACAGACGACTGTATGTGTTGACACCAATATCTAATTATCAGGAGAGCTATGTGTCGACACCAAATTCTAAGTGTCGACACAATCTTCTTGATGTGTCGACAAAATTTTCCTTATGTATCGACACCAACTACTAAGTGTCGATACAGATTTCTTTATGTGTCGACCCAGATTTACTTAGTCATCTTTACCATTCTATTCCAAGTTTAGCATGCCTAATTAAATTTTAAAGTAATTGAATAAAGTTTCATCCAGTGGTTTGGTGAACATGTCAGCAATTTGATAATTAGTGTTGACAAATTCTAAACTTATGTCTTCTTTTTCAACATGAAATCTAATGAAATGAAATCTGATTTCTATATTCTTAGTTCTGCTATGTGAAATAGGATTTCTAGCAATAGATATGACACTAGTAGAATCACAATATAATGGAGTTATACATACCTTGGTGTCATAGTATTCAAGTTGATGTTGTATCCATAACAGCAGAGCACAACAACTGCCTGCAACTACATATTCTGACTCAGCAGTGGTTATAGTCACAGTTGTCTGCTTTTTGTTGCTCCATGACACCAATCTACCACCTAGGAACTGACATATGCTAGTGGTGCTTTTCCTATCTTCTTTGCATCCTGAAAGGTCTGCATCTGAATAACCTGTTAGTAGAAAATCTCAATTCTTAGGGTAGCAAAAGCCAAGATTTGGTGTTCACTTAAGATATCTCAAAATTCTTTTGACAACAGTGTAATGAGATTCTTTTGGGCAAGCTTGATACCTAGCACATATACATGTAGCATACATGATGTCTGATCTACTAACAGTTAAGTAAAGAAGAGAGCCAATTATATCTTTATTCAAAGACTCATCTACAGGTTTTCCTGCATCATCTTTGCCTATAGGCATACTTGACCCCATTGGAGTTCTCATGGTGGAGGATGACTCCATGCCATATTTCTTAATTAAATCCTTGGTGAACTTAGACTGGGATATGGACAAGCTATCATCAGTCTATCTAACTTGGAGTCCCAAGAAGAATTTCAGCTCACCCATGCTGCTCATCTCAAACTTTCCTTGCATAAGTTTAGCAAACTTTCTACAAAGGTTTTTTTCAGTTGATCTAAAGATAATGTCATCAACATATATCTGGACTAGGATGATCTTACCTTTTGATTCCATTAGGAATAGAGTTTTGTCTATTTTCCCCCTTGAGAATTTGTTCTCAATGAGAAAGGTATACAATGTTTCATACCTAGCCCTAGGGGCTTGTTTCAATCCATATAGAGCTTTCTTAAGCCTATAAACATAGTTAGAATAAAGAGTATCTACAAAACCTGAGGGTTGTTGTAACATCCCTCAAATAGCTAGACCCCTAGGAATGGTTTTGTCATGACTAGGTCATGACAAAACCCAAGGAATCCCATGGAGACCAAGGTCAACCCAAACCTATTTCTGGTCAGCCTAGCCCAAATAGGCTAACCCAAGCTCAAGCCTCCTCATGGGCTTCTTTAGGGAATAATGTGCATGGAAGGGCTGCAAATAGTCCTTCAGATTGACCAAGTCAACTTGGTGAATAGGAGAGAGGGTGAGTGTAACAGCCCAAATTCTAGGAGTAGCAAACTTTTGGTGACACGGCCTGGGAAACGGGCGTGTCCCGCTCGGTTGAAGAGTTGGGCACCTGGTCGACGAATTTTGGTCGATGAAGTTTTTGAGTGGTCAAGCCCTATAACACGAATGTGGCAGGGGCGTGTCCCCTCGGTTCGACGAACTGTCGAGCGTCGATCGTCGAGTGCCGATCATCGATCGTCGAGTGCCAATCATCGATCGTCGATTGTCGATCGTCGAGCACTGGGTACACGGCCTGTGACACGGGCGTGTCACAGGGCGTGTCCCGCTATGTCGAAAGGTTGATTGTTGACCGTCGATCGTCGAGCACGGGGTACACGGCCTATGATACGGGCGTGTCACTGGGCGTGTCCTGCTTTGTCGAAAGGTTGAGTGTCGATCGTCAATCGCCGAGTGCCGATCATCGATCGTCGAGTGTCGATCGTCGAGCATGGGGTACACGGCCTGTGCCACGGGCGTGGTACAGGGCGTGTCCTGCTGTGTCCAATGGTTGAGTGTCGATCGTCGATCGTCGAGTGCCGATCGTCGATCATCCAGTGTCGATCGTCGAGCAAGGGGTACATGGCCTGTGACACGGGCGTATCACAGGGCGTGTCCCGCTGTGTCGAAAGGTCGAGTGTCGATTGTCGATCGTCGAGTGCCGATCGTCAATCGTCGAGTGCCGATCATCGAGCATGGGGTACACGTCCTGTGACACGGGCGTGTCACAGGGCGTGTCTCGCTGTGTCGAGAGGTCGACGATCTTCTCTCGACTGGGTGTCGAGTGGGTTACACGTCCTGCGTCACGGGCATGTCTTGGCCAATACAGGCGTGTACCGCGTGTCACAGTAGGCTCCATTTCCGTGATAATGGAGGAGAGAGAAATGAGGAAGAAGAGGGAAGGAAACGGTTCGAGGGGAGGCCAAAGGAAACATTTAATGGCTGAATTCAATTCCCCAGGGAAGGTGAGAAGTTTCCAGCCGTTCCACTGGCCATCAGACCCGATTCAGCCCCCCCCCCCCTCCATGGACAAGCGTAGCCATTAATGGATTTGAAGGACATTAATGCTCCAGCCCCTCCTCTCGCAATCTGAGGCTTTAAACACCATCAGTGGGTTGATAGGAACCTTTCCCAATCCTTACCCAAAGATATCGAGCCTCCCCACCGTGCAGTTGCAGAAACCGAGCGACGCAAGCTTTCAGAAATGGCTTCCCGGCGATCTTCCCGAATTCAGGCCACCGGCAAGGTCCAATCCTTCTCCTCTCTATGCGTACTAGATCTAGACTTGTTTAGGTTGAGAAATCGGGCTCAATTGAGCCTTATTGGGAGCTTGTTATTTCAAATTTTCATGGAAAATGGTGGTGTTGAGTTCGCCGGAAATCGCCGCCTCCGGCGGCATGGTCGCCGCCATACGCTAGCCACCACCTAAACGGAGGAGGTGGTGGTGGCCGACCAGGGAGGTGGTCGGGGTGGCCGGAAAGTGGGCTGGAATAGGCTCCAGGTCGGGCCAATCTCGGCCCTTGGCTGGAGGTTGAGGATGAGCGGATGCCATCCGTTTTTGATCAAGTAATTTAATAATATTAATTGATTTTCTGTAGATTATTAGCAGTAGATGGTTTTAATTATTAAAATTACTTAGAAGCCTCTACTGTAAAAGTAGTCAACATAGAAAATATAGCCCTTGATGTCTAGTGTAATTTAAAAATGATTTCACTTAGTTTGGAATCCTGGTGTGACCACATCATTCGTTTTGGTTGCAACCTATACATAGGCATGACCAGACATTAGAATTAGTACCCACACCAAACCACTCATCCAAATGCTTTGAAATTTTGTACATAGGCTCCTCATAGCCTTCCCCTTAGACTGTCCAAAAATAAGAATTTTTGGAAAAAAAATTTCTATAGTTTTTGTGAAAATTTAATAAATAAATTATAAATTATTTAGGTGTCATAAACACCTCAAAGTCCCCCCAAATGGGTGGGTTGTCTTAGAGAGCATGTTAGGGCTCTGGTAAAATTTTCATCTCATTTGGAGATGTTTTGGTTAGGTATGGATCCAACCCTAGGTTGACCCTTATAGGGTTAATTAGGTCAAAGCACCCCCTTTGGGTTTTGAGTGGTCAAATCACCTCAACAGAGGCTGATAATTCGGCCACTGACTTTATATGGCATGTAACACCCTCCAATGGAATTTGGGGTGGTTAAGAGCAGGGTAGCCCTAGAACCCTATGGTAGGTCCCTTAATGGGGATGTTTAGGGTTTGAAGGTCATGGGGTCAAATGACCTTGGAATGACTTGAAAATTGGTTGAGAGGACCATAGGGTTGGTATAGTCCTCTGATTAAAATTTTAGGGAACTTGGAAGCCTTAAACCACCTCAAAACCCTAACCCTAGTTTAGGGCACCAAAGCTAATTTGGAGAATTAGGCTAACAAATCACTTTAAAATCACTTGGAATTTGGGTAGAGTAGTGTTTAAAGTTAGTACAAGCTCTGTAGATTTTGTTATGAATTTAGGATGATTATTTTGGATACTTCATTAACAATTTAGCAATTTGTATTATTTACTTAGAAATTTATTATGAAGTAACTACTTGCTGGAAATTGATGAGCTTTAGCTAGAGGACTCCTTATTATGATTTAAAGCTCTGTGAAGTTTTATGGGATTTTTGGAAGAATATTTATAAGGGTTGCTTCATTAAGTATTGTTTCCCATGAAAACTTAATTAAATTTATTTTGGTGTCTAACAAGCCTGGAAAATTATGATTTTTTTCACAATGACCCTTTCTGTACCATATTAAGATTATGTAATTTTTATATAATTATCTGACTAATAATTTTGGTACTTCCTTCTTTACATATGATTAAGAGAATTATTTTGGATAAAATAATTAGAGGTCAAATAGTTTCTGAAAAATTATGGAAATTAGTATCTAGTAATATATCTCTGTTATTTAGTGATCAAAATTTTTGGGTGACCATTACTTGAGTAGATCATATAGTTCATATTCAAAATTGCCCATGGCGAAACATTTGGAAAAATTCAATAAATATCAAATTAATTAGAAAAATTACAAATCTTTGATTTTACACTAAACTTGTTATGATAGACCTCTGGTAAATTTTATATGAGATTTGGAACACAATTCGGAGTACCTCCTTTATACATCTCATATAGTATAGGGCGGTCTGCATATAGTAACTGCGGAAATTGAACTAGAGTGAGTAATGAATTTGAAGAGTTGAATCCTTAGTAGGCTGCTGGTTTGGGTAAATAAAGGAGTTCATTATTGGAAGAGTAATTAGGGTACCCCCCAATGGGAGCACCATGTTGCTTAGCATGGTTTGCATATAGTGGATAGGACAGAGATAGGTTGACTCGGAGAGCTCAAACACACTTAGGGTAGTCACACTCAAATAAAAGAGAGGTTTGATCAAGGGTAGGAATCAATAATATTAAGTGCCTTGCGAAAGGGAACTTTGGGCGTAATCCCATCGTAGTTCCTAGTGCCTTCGAGAGCCCCTCATGGGGAATACCTTGGGAAGTCCTGGGCTAACGTAAACCTTAGGAATAATTTGGGCGAGAGTAACCCTAATAATAGTTTCACCTTACACTCACACTTGTATATGTAGGGAGATGAATTGGTAGTGAAAGGATAGCGTAGGCCCGTAGCCTAAGGGCTTACTAGTAGAGTGAAATGGACTCGGTATCGATTTGGAAGTCCGGGGAGCTGGATGCTCGGGGACTTGGAAAAAAGGAGAATTAATTAGTCCAGGGAGCCGTGGGCTCGGGAATATGGTGAACTAGTAGGCTTGGTAGTCTAAAGGGCTGGAGGCTCGGTACTATAATTAGATACAACTATCATGGTTGCATGTGCATAACAGTGGTGGGTCCTCGGTATTGGACGATCGAATATACCATTGTCGGTACGTTGACTTTAGGAGACTAGCTGGTTTTCTAGGAATAGTACGGGAATGTACGAGAGGGGCTATACTGGGTAGTGTGTTTACCAGTCTAGGAGTGGAGAGGCCCAACCCACTGTCTCCGTTGGCTACGACGAGAGGCTCCTGAGAGTTTAGCTAACTCCAAAAGGGGGAACTAAAGGTCTGTGCACATAGAGTCGTGTATGTGAGTTTCACTTGCATGTGCATACCATAGCATACTTGCACGTCATAGCATAATTATTGCATTTAACCACTGATACCTATCGTATAAAATGGTATGGGATGTTTTATACGATAGGCCCTGCAAAATGACCCCTTTGTCTATAGGGGTAATCCCTATAAATCAACGGTTATATTTCTCGTTTCTCTTACTTACTCTTCTTACTGCTTTTACTTACTTGCTACTCCTTACTGTTTACTTTTGTTACACACTTGTTTACTCATGTTTAATTATTGTGATACCCCTGTCATACTTTATTATTTTATTCCTTAGGGTAGATGTCACCTGCTTGATTAAGCCCTACTTTTGGTCCTCCTTTTCAATTCTTTCCGCCCGGTGCCTAGGAGCCATGGGTAGAGGGGTGGGGGATTGTTGACTGAGTCTAGTTTGAGTGAAGGTTGTTTGACCACCATATTTTAGGTGCTCCGGATGGGAGACATGGAACAGCCCCAGGAGACGCAACACCAGTAGGGTACGGTGCAGATGGAGATGGGCCAGTGTAGCTCGGGTGGACAGGAATCTGGATCCGTGAGTGGAGCCGAGTATTAGTAGTTTTACTTTTATGAGTGGATTGTAGTGAGGTTATCATGTACCGAGCTTAAGCCCGTATTCACTTTCTCACAATGTGGACTATTTATTTGTCATGTGATTTCCTCTTTCTATTGTGGACTTGGATGCTTACACTTTCATTCAATATACATTCTGTCGATGGTGATCGATTTGGCCGGCAGGATCGGCGTTTTGTAGTGATGACCTTCCCGGGTGCGAAGGTGTCACCGCAAAGCGGCGGTTCTGGGCCTAAGACCCCGGTGGTTGTTGAAAAAAAATGGGGTCTTACAGTTGTTCAACATAAACTTCCTCTTTTAAGTCACCATTCAAAAATACTGACTTTACATCCATCTAGAATACCTTGAACCCTTGGTACACTGTATAGGCAAGGAACAACCTTATTGCTTCCAACCAAGCTACTGGGGCAAATGTCTGGTCAAAGTCTATTCCTTTTTCCTACCTGTAGCCTTTTGCTACCAGTCTTGCTTAGTTCTTGACTATAATGCCATTTTCATCTAACTTGTTCCTGTAGATCCACTTAGTCACTTTGACATTATGATTATTTGGTTTAGGAACCAAATTCCAGATTTTACATCTTCTGAATTGATTCAACTCTTCCTGCATGGCATCAATCCAATTTGGGTCTTGTATGGCCTCTTCAAATTTCTTGGGTTCCATCTAGGACAAGAAACTTGAGCATAGAACTCTGTTCAAGCTCTTGCTTCTAGTCAGAACACAATGTCTTGGATCACCAATAATTTAGTGTGCTGGATGATCCCTTAGATGTCTTATTACTGGAGGTAATCTATCCACAACTTGATTTCCTCCAATGTCTCCACCAAGCTGTACTTCATTGTCTTCATCATCAGCTTGTGGGTCTTGTACTCCCCCTGGACAACATCCATCATTTTCCTCATCCTATCTTGCAGGTTGGTCTTCAATAATGGTTAGCTTGTCCATCTTTTCCTTCAAACCTGTAGAGCTACAAGTACTAGACAGCTCACAGTTGATTAGCTTAGATTCATCAAAGACTACATGAACAGATTCTTCTACAGCTTGAGTAGTCAAGTTGTAGATCTTATATGCCTTACTATTTCTACTGTACCCAACAAGAATCCCTTCTTGAGACTTGGCAGCAAACTTAGTTAAATAAAACTTGCCATTGTTAAGTACATAACACTTTCTACCAAAGATCCTAAAATAGGATATATTTGGTTTTCTGCGCTTCAAAATCTCATAGGGAGTCTTCTTGTGGCTTTTGTTGATGAAATCTCTATTGAGAACATGACAAGCAGTGTTTACTGCCTCAACCCAGAAATATTCTGGGAGAGATGTGTCACTTAGTAGTGTTCTACCAACCTCACTAAGTGTTCTATTTTTTCTTTCGGCAATTCCATTTTGCTGGGGAGTTCTAGGTGATGAGAATTCTTGAGAAATTCCAAGTTCTTCAAAGAACTTTGTCATGCATTCAGACTGAAACTCAGTCCCATGGTCACTTCTAATCTTAACCATAGAATTGTTGAATTCATTCTGAATTTGCTTAACAAATGTTTGGAAGACAGTTGGAATTTCAGATTCTTACTCAGAAAAAATACCCAGGCAAATTTGGAAAAGTCATCAACAACCACAAAGGTATAGACTTTCCTACCTAGACTATGAACTGATATAGGACCAAATAGATTCATATGCAGGAGGAATAAACACCTCACTGAATCTTTGGTATCAAGATAGTGGAAGGAGTCTTGGTCTGTTTGCGTTTTTGACAAGCTGAACATACACCCTCCTTGATGCACTTGACCTGAGGACCATTTCTCACTAACTCTTTAGTAAAGAGTTGACCAATAGTCTTGTAGTTAAGGTGAGCTAGCCTCTTGTGCCATTTGACACAATGAGAAGCTTTCTCATCTGCAACTAGGAAAATAGGAGAATCTTTATTCTCACCCATAAAATTTAGACAATAGACATTTCCTTTTCTATAGCCTGTCAAGATGACGTCCTGATCACTTATCCTTCTAATCTGACACACATACTTAATAAAAGAAGTGTCATAACCAAGATCACTTAGTTGACTTATGCTTATTAGGTTATGTTTTAAAACTTTCACATAGGCCACTTGAGTGATAGTGATTGAGTTATTAGAAATTTTACCAAAATCTTTGATTACTCCCTTTTCTGATCCTTCAAAGATAATTTTGGGTCCATCCAATGTAGGAGTAAAGTCATTTAGCAACCTTCTAGTTCCAGTCATGTGCCTGGAACATCCATTGTCCAAGTACCATATTGGGGTATGGTCTCTTGGACTCTCCTGCATCAAATAAGATTACCTAACCTTAGATCCCCAATAATTATTGGGTTCTAGATTCAGGTTAGACTGAAATTTGACATGCTTGTCTGCAGTCTTTCTGGTAGGTAAGCTGGTATTTTCTTGACACTAGTGTTGTGCCAACAATCAATGGCATAATGACCCACCTTGCCACAACACCAGCACTCATATCTGTTGTATCTTCTTTTAAGTACATTCTTAATAGCATTGCTGTCAGCAGTCCTTAATTTAGTAGGTACAGTGGTTCTTCTATTGAGTGATGGGGCTGGTGCATCAAACACTGATGATTCCTGAAGAACATGGTGTGTTTGCTCATGGGCTGCACTATTGGCATTTGTTCTCATATCATTCTGATCACCATGCTTACAGTGACAATGTGTGGTGCCATGGTCATACCTGTTAGTAGGTTGCATAACTTTCCTGAAAGTAATAGTGGGTTTGGAGGCAAGAGACTGAACTGGGGCATTGTCTTTCCTTTTGGAATTAGATTCCCTTGTTCTTCCCTTGAAGCCTAAACCTTTCTTACTCTCTTGGGAAATAAAGTCATCAATTAAGGGTAAGACTGACTTTGGCTTTGAAAATTTATCCACAAGATCCCTCTCTCATTAAAGTCTGATTTCAAGACTCTTGATGTGATTATTTTTGAAGGTAATTACTTCCATCAAAATTATTGTGATTTTTTTCAGTTGGCTTACTTCCTTCAATTTCAGATCCAGCTCTTTTGATGAATCTGAAGCAGCTTTCTTGAAAGAGGCAATTTCCTTAGCCTGCTTTTTGGCAAGCATTCTGCTTTTCTTGAAAGCTTACAACAGATCACCATATTTATCAATTAGTTGATCCACATCCCCTTCAGATTCAGAATCATCCTCATCACTTGATGTTGATGCTTCTGATTCTGGTCTAATATAATAATCAGAAATTGAAGATAAATTGTTTATATTACTAGGACCAGGCTGATCCTGGCACTGATCTTCCTCAGACATAACCATCATCCCTCTATCATGATGATCTTCAATCCAAATTATACAGTCTAGTATTTGCAGGAATTCAGTCTCTATAGAATCCTCTTCAGTTGTAAATAGTCCAATATAGGCTTCAGCTTCAGCCTCTTATCCTGAAACTGATGATGATGAGTCAGTCCAAGTTTTCTGCTTCTTTGCAACAAAGGATTTCTCCTTCTTGCCCGTATTTTGATGCTTCTTCTTGTCATTAGATTCTTTTCTTTTATCGGGACAGTCAGCTACAATATGTCCAAACCTGTTGCAACAATAACAAACAATCTTAGAAGAAGTTATTTTGCTTGGTTTAGTGCCATACCTGTCTTTATTGGAAGATTTCATTTTCTGGTAGTAGTCATCCTTGGACTGTGAGGAGGATGGCATGGTTCTCCACTGTTTTTTCTTCATGAATCTTTGGAATTGCCTTGTGAAGGCAGCAAAGTCTTCATCAGAATTAGGGTTGTCTGATGTGTTGTTATTAGAATTATTTGAGTTAACTTCAGCAGCTTTCCTAGGAGGAGATGTAGACATCCTCATGTCCTTCTTTGTTGCTTCAACCCTGAAGGCCATAGATTTCTCTTTGTACTCAGACCTATTGCATTTTTCTTCCCCCTTTCTGGCCATAAGCTGCATCTCATATGATAGAAATTTTCCAAATAGGGTTGGAGGAGAAGTGTCTGCAAGTTTGGCCACTTCCCTGATGGCACATATCTGGTATCCCAATCCTTGGTTAGTGATCTGAGAAACTTATCATTGAGCTCATATGTGCTGAAGACTCTCCCATATAACATTAGCTCATCAACTATTCTAAAAAACTTCTTATAGCACTCAATTATGCTGTCTGTTTTGGTTTGTCTAAAACTTTCATATTCTTAATTTAGCATAGACTTTATGTCCTCTCTTAGTTCTTCTAATCCCTCCATGTAGACAATCAAAGTATCCTACATCTCCTTGGAGGTTTTGCAGTGGACTAGGCTTTGGAAAGTTGAGTCATCTATAGCACTAACTATTATGTTTTGTGCTCTCTTATCCATAGTGGCCAAGAAGATCTCATCCTTTGTCATTTCAGAGTAACTTTTTGGAGTCCTGAGGTTGGCATCAAGAACTGAGATGTTCATAGGAATGAATGGCCCTTATTTAACTGTGATGTAGATTATTGGGTCAGAAGCTTTCATGAATAATCAGACTCTCTCTTTCCATATTCCAATGATTTTCTTTCTACATATGGGTATTTTCATGGATCCAAGTTCCTTGTGACTTTCACCTGAACCCATTTTGGCTTTCTAATACTGCCTTGGAGATCAACTTAGACTATTAAG
The DNA here is from genome assembly GCA_039583875.1 of Platanthera guangdongensis. Taxonomy (NCBI): domain Eukaryota; kingdom Viridiplantae; phylum Streptophyta; class Magnoliopsida; order Asparagales; family Orchidaceae; genus Platanthera; species Platanthera guangdongensis. Next base: position 140,417,356 of record CM077148.1, read on the forward strand.
TCTATTCTTGAGGAACCTGGCTCTGATAGCGCTTGAAAGAATTGGTTTCAAGATATCCTAAACACCTAGAGGGAGGTGGTTGAATAGGTTCAATTCTTATTTTACTTAGGCAGATAAATTATATCACTGCTAGACAACTTATGCAACTACCAACACAACACATATTAAAACAAAACACAACCAACACAACATACACACAGATTTATAGTGGTTTCCCAAGAGATGGGTACATCCAATTTCCCCCTTCGCCTTTCTAGCAGTATACTAGATTCGTCATAACTCCATTCTTTCTTCTCAGGTCCTCAAATCTTACAACTTAGAACACAAAATGGTTCCTACTGCTCACACTTCACCAAGTGCTACAAATCAGATTCTTCCAGTGAATCCTACCTCAGAGTGAGTCCACACTCCTACAACTCAGGCAATCTAGCCCTACCTCAGCCTCTTTCACCAGGCCTACAGATCAGAGAAATCAATCTCTTACCTCAGGCTATCAGCCCTACCTCAGCCTTTATAGATATAGGCTTACAACTCAGATTGTAATAATCCTACCTCAGATCTATAAAAGATCTTACAAAATTTGTTTTAGAGAATGTTTATTTCTTCACCCAAGAGAGAAATGAATGGATGAGGACTTCTTGATCAGTTCTGGAGTGAACTAACAACTTAAGATCCAACCCGTCTTAGCTTCTTCAAAGCTTCTTGAATCTGAACAAAGTAAGGTTGACTTTCTTGAAAAGTTGGAGCCGATCCACAATCCAGCTCTCCTCTTCATTCATATGTAGCTCTGAATTCTTCTTGCAGACTTGTTCAGGATCTGCCTTCTCTATATCAGAGACTTGTTAATTTTAAGATGAAGACTTCTCTGTATCTTCGATAGAACATGTCTTTATATAGATCCCATCCGAGATTACCGGCTGATCAGGTTTATAATAGCCTTCTGTCAGATGTGACTGCTTTGTCAGGTACGACACCTGTCATGTCTTCACTCTTGACATTTGAACCCTTTGCCATTTTTATCTCAGCAGAAAGTGTCGAGATAAAACTTCATATGTGTCAACACAAATGGAACATTTGTGGACACAAATCTTGATGATGTCGACATAGTCCAAGGAATGTCGACACAGTTCTTCTTTACTTTCTTGACATAGCTTCTAAAGAAGGTATCGACACAAGTCCTGTGTGTCGAAATAATTGGCTTCCAGTCTTGACATAGTTGGTGTTGACAGAATTCTTGAGTGTGTCGACACAAGTCCTAAGTGTCGACACAGTTGCTGTAGACTGAATTTCTGTCTGTCGACACAAGTACTATGTGTCGACACAATCTGCTTCTGGTATCGACACATTTTCTTCACAAGTGTCGACAAATTTTCTTCTCAAGTGTCGACACTTGTACTTAGATTATTTTACTGCATTTTTTTATCCTGCACATTGAAACTCAACAACCCATCAAATACATAATGATGTATATCAATGCGTTAAGTGAGGCTTCTCCAAATCAGGTACACAGTTTCCAATGTACCCAACACTCTTTCTCAAAAAGCTAGAGAGAAGGGAGAGAAAGGAGGAGGAGGAGGAGAAAGGGATCCGACCGTCGGTGGAGATTCAGAGTTCCGAATCGAGATCCGAGGCCAGATTTGTGGAGGAAAGGTCGTGCGGTGCTTTCCAACCGACTAGATTTCCATGGCTCCAAAGAGGTCATCAAGGTTAATGATCTTCCTTCTTGGACATGTGAAGTCCTTCTTTTTGGCATGTGCATGATGTTCCCCCACTAGAGGGTGGATTGCGGAGGGATTTCCCTTGGGTTGATTCTTGGAATCCCTAATATAGATCGAGAAATGTGTAGTACAGAATAGGCATGCTATGTGAAGCCCATCTGGACATGTTGGTCTGTATTGGTGATGTTTGATTTGCACACCGGAGAAGACTCCGTGGTTAAACGTGTAGTTTGTGGAGTTGATGTGTTAGACCTGTGAAGGGCACTAGCAGGAAGTACTGGAGTGGTAGTCTAGGAAAAGACCCTTGTGATGCTTGTGCTGTATGCTATGGCAAGACCAGTTTTCTGGCTCTGCAGGATGCTGCAGGGTTTGGGCGGAGTTGGTTGAAGAAAGAGTGTTTTTGCTGAACCCGCTAAGCGATCGTGAAGGATGCTAGCATGAACTCCCCTTTTTTTTATTGCGAAACCAGTCCTTGGTGGACATTGTGGCTGTTGTGAAGCCAGTCCTTGGTGGACAGTGTGGCTATTGTGAAGTAAGTCCTTGGTGGACAGTATGGCTATTGTGAGCTATAAGCTCTTAAAAAGGCTTCGTGCCAAACAGGAAAGGTGAAACTGACCCGCGCTTTAGATTTAATCTCGAGTACGTTGGTATTTGTGATGGTAAGGTGACTTGAGCAATAAGGGGTGGCTGATCCGTACCTGCGTTTTGTCCGTCCGACTTGAAGACCTGAAAGTGTGGTCAGTTGGAGCGCATAATGAGAGTCTTAGGCCTGCGTGTCGTTAAGAATAAATGCTTAATTGTACCATCATGTTTCGTACCTGGAACGGTGGTGGGACCCTGGTTCGCCAGTACACCAAGAATGTTCCCTGAGTGCATGGATCGTCGAGTCGCGTGGATGACGGTTGTGATGGATTGTCTGTGTGTGAGAGCACAATGTGTGATATATCTGCCTATGAATTTCTATGCCTGCAGGGAAGGAATACCACTGCCCCGGGAAAGGGGTAGGGTTGTTATAAATTGGTCAGCTGGATGCTGACTGTTGCCTTGTTTGCCACCGCCTGTTGGGCTATCCTTGTGCAGGTGCTGGAGAGCCGAGCGGGACATATAAGGGCCGAAGTCCCTGCTGCTGTTGCTGCAAAGAATGTTGTGTTTTGTTCATGTATGGCCGGCCTGCGCGCCAATGTTTGGAATCCACACTTGTAAAGCATAACTGTAAGGCCATAAGGCCAAATGATATTGTATTTGCTGTACATTCCTTTGAGAGTTTATATATAAATGTGGTTGTTTATATATATAGTGGACATTCGTTATCGGGGTTCAGTATTATTATTAAAAGCTTCCGCTAGAATGCTCTTTGTTAGGATGTAATTATACCTTGATATTAACCTATAACGCTTCCGCCTATTTTGTGGCAGATGGTGTGGGCCCCGGCCGGACCTTCTATTATATGCTATATGAACGGATGAAGTCTTTACATTTAATGAACTCTTGAATGTCCACTTAGCAATGCAAATACACTTGTTTGAGGAACCTGCGCATTCGTAATTTGTTATTATTGCTTGTGTGAGGTCGCTAATATGTGTCGTGTTCAACTATAGGTGACTCGTAGTGGTGCTGGGTAGTCGGAGCCACAACATTTTGATGAGAGTATGCCACCAGCTGAGTTGCCTACACCTCCCCCTTCTGTGGAAACTGTCCACTTAGTTGCTGAGGCGTTGTTTGCAATGTTTCATGCACAGCTTGGTGGGCAAGCGCAGCTGACAGTGACGTCAGAATAGGTTGGGGCAAGGCCAGAACCTGTTGTGGTTGTTGTTCCTCGAGCAGCTGAAAGGCAGTTGAAGCAGTTCATGAGCTTCAATCCTTCTACATTTACGTGTGTGGGATCCCTAGTGCAGGCAGAGGATTGGTTGTCGCGCGTCAAACATATATTGATGGCGATCAGGATGGAGGAAGATCAGAAGGTCACCTTGTCCACCTTCTTATTGGAAGGAGAGGATCGACTATGGTGGGACAAGATAGAGTTACACCACTTAGCGAGCAGGCAGTTAACACAAGTCTTGATTGAGGAGTTCTCGCGACTTTTCCTAGCAAAGCACCTACCAGCGGCACAATGCATTGCCATGGAAATGAGTTCCAACGGCTAACGCAAGGAGAAAGTAGTGTTGATACTTACCTGCATGAGTTCACAAGGTTGGGACATTATGCGGGCTCTATCTTCGCCGATGAGCAGCGGAAAATCAATAGGTTCTACGAAGGATTGCGGGATGAGTTGCGATTCCTGCTCTTAAGTTTAGTGAACCAAGGGTTTCAGGCGTTGGTCGATACTGCATGTGCGCAAGAGAAAGATATGAAGCGGGTGCAAGGAAAAAGGTCCATGGCTGTGACAAAGCCAGAGTTCAAAGCGCCCCGTCCTTGAAAATCATACTATCAAAAGAAATGGGGCAAGAGGGCCAAGCCTTCTGGGCAAGCTCCTTCAACAGTTGTGTCGGGGGCAACTTCGAGGCCAGAGACTCGTACCTGCTTTACATGTGGCAAAGTGGGGAATATAGCTCGTGACTGTCGGGCTGGTCCACCAAAGGGTGAAAAGAAGATGGGAGCGTCTTATGCTGAGAAGGGAAAGGCAGTGGTAGAGTCCTCTGCATCCCAGGTGCAGGCTCGAGTTTATAATCTTGGCCAGCAGGAGGCCATAAAGCAAAGTGACGTAGTCACAGGTACGATTTAAGATATTGATTTTTTTTATATATTGCATGCCTTGTATGTAGCTTTGTTGTGATGTGTTTTCCACAGGCTTTGTTGTGATTCAGAATACGCTGGCGAGAGAACTATTTAATACGGGTGCTTCACATTTATTTCTATATAAGGACTTCGTAACTAGAATTGGAGTACCTAGTCACGTGACGACATATAGCGTTAGGGTGTTATTACCGAATGGGTGTTTGATGATTGCAGATAGGGCTTGTGATGTGGAGGTTCAAATAGGAAGTTGGGATTTCTGTTTGAATGCATCTGTGCTATCGATATCTGACTTTGATGTGATCTTTAGTATGGACTTGCTCTCGAAGCAGCGTGTCTTTATTGATTGTACTTCAAAAGAGATCACACTAGGCGAGAATACCGAGCTTGAGACTAACTTCGCTGGTATGTAAGGGGTGAGCAGGACCTTGATGTCTGCACTCAAAGTCGTAAATGTCATTCGGAAGGGCGCGAAGTTATTCTTCATGCCGATTCAGGCTATTGAGCCAAAGGCCAATGTGAACGAGGTTCCGATTGTATCTGAGTTTACTGATGTGTTTCCTAAGGATCTACCTGGGCTACCACCCTAGCGGGAGATCGACCTCACGATTGAGTTGGTGCCAGGTGCGAAACCTGTGGCCCGCTCGCCATATCGCGTAGCGCCAAAGGAAATGGCTGAATTGAAAGTCCAATTGCAAGAGTTGCTGGAACAGGGATATATACGCCCAAGTATGTCACCTTGGAGCACACCTGTTCTTTTTGTGAAAAAGAATGATGGTGGTTTGCGGTTATGTATTGACTATCGTGAATTAAATAAGATGACAGAGAAGAACAAGTATCCAATTCCACAGATAGATTAATTGTTCGATCAACTAGTGGGATCAACCGTCTATTCCAAATTGGATTTGAAATCTGGATATTACCAATTGAGGATTCGGGAAGGTGACATCCCAAGACAGCATTTGGAATACGTTATGGTCAGTATGAGTTCACTGTAATGTCGTTTGGGCTATGTAATGCGCCATCGGTGTTCATGGAGCTAATGTACTGAACGTTCCGAGAGTACTTGAACCTGTTTGTGATTGTATTCATTGATGATATCTTGGTGTACTCTCAATCTAATGCTGATCATGCGAATCACTTGCGGTTGGTGTTGCATACCTTGCGGAGGAATAAAATCTATGCCAAGTTCTCAAAGTGTGAGTTTTGGCTATCGTCGGTGGATTTTCTGGCCATGTGGTAAGTGGAGAGGGCATAGCAGTGGATCCGTCAAAGATAAAAGCCACACAAGAGTGGCCGGTGTTGTCTTCGGTGGCCGAAGTCAGGAGTTTTCTTGGACTGGCAGGCTACTACAGACGTTTTGCATAAAACTTTTCGCGGATCTCTTTGCCTCTGACCACATTGACGAGGAAGGATCAGAAGTTCGTTTGGAAGCCAGAGTACGCGCGAGCTTTTGAAGAGCTAAAGATTCGTTTGACCATGATGCTTGTTTTTACATCGCCATATGGTACAGACGGCTATGGGATCTATAACGATTCATTAGGGAGGGGCTTAGGCTGCATTATTCTGCAGTTTAGCAAGGTGATAACTTATGGCTCACGCCAGTTGAAAGTGCATGAGCAAAATTATCATGTCCTTGACTTGGAGTTAGCGGCGGTGATTTTTGCGCTTAAATTATGGCGGCATTATCTATATGGCGTAAAAGTAGATATCTTTACGAACCATAAGAGCCTAAAGTACTTGTTGGATTAGAAGGACCTTAATATGCGACAACGAAGGTGGATGGAGTTCCTTGGGGACAACACCTTTGATATTCATTATACTCCTGGGAAGGGAAACGTGGTCGCTGATGCCTTGAGTCGCAGGACTCCGTCAAGGGCAAATTGGTTGCAGATGCATGATGACTGTCTGATCCAGAAGTTTGAAGCTTTAGAGATTTCTTGTGTTGGATAGAATTCCACAGCCGATGCATGCTTAAACTGGACGGAGGTACAATATTACCTTGTGGATAGGGTTCGACGAGCAACAGAGCTGGATGAAAGTCTCCAATGCAATGCAAAGGATGGTCTAGATGGTCAATTCTCATGGGATGACTACCTTTTGCGGAAAGAGGGTCGTTTGTGCATCCCGAATATGGGAAAGTTGCGAGAAGAATTGATGTACGAAGCTCACTTTACAAAGTACTCAATTCACCCTGGGAGCACAAAGATGTTCAAGGACATGAAAAAGTTGTTCTAGTGTCCAGGACTATAGAAATACATAGCTCATTATGTGGCTAAATGTCAAACTTGTGCATTGGTGAAAGCAGAATGCCAGAAGCCTGGAGGTTTCTTGAAGTCATTACCGATTCCGGAATGGAAGTTTGATGATATTTCAATGGTTTTCATGCACGGGTTGCCGAGATCTCAACGTGGGAATGATTCAATCTGGGTGATCGTAGACCGATTGACGAAAGTGGCTCACTTCCTTCCGAACAAGCTGGATGATTCAGTGGAAGTCTTGGCAAAACTCTATGTTGCGCAGATCATTCAGCTGTACGGTGTTCCCCATAGCATCGTGAGTGACAGTGATGTGCGATTCACATCTAATGATTGGAGGCTAATCCATCAATTATTGGGAACGAAGTTAACGTTTAGTACGACCTTTCACCCCCAAACTAATGGCCAGACTGAGAGGACCAATAGAACAATGGAGGATATGCTCCACATGTGCGGCCTGGATTTTGGTAAGAGATGGGAAGATCATCTCTATATGGTGGAGTTTGCCTACAACAATAGATACCAAGCGAGCATCGGTATGACACCGTTTTAAGCTTTGTATGGTCATAAATGTCGTACACCGTTAGCTCGGGCAGAAGCAGACGAATCCAAACTATATAAGCATAAAGATGTCGATGAAGCTAACTCGACAATCTGCTCTATTCGGGAGAGGCTACTGATAGCCCAGGATCGTCAAGCAAAATACTACAATACCAAGCACCAGAATGTGGAGTTCGCGGTGGGTGATTGGGTATATTTGAAGATCAAACCATTCAAAGGCTTGTCCAGGATTCGGCGTCTGAAAAACTTAGTCCGAGATATCTTGGTTTGTTTTAAGTGGTAGATCGAGTTGGGGAATTTGCCTATCGGCTAGCTCTTTCGGCAGACTTTAGTGGATTAAATGATGTGTTTCACATATCTGTGCTTCGAAAAGCTGTCAAAGATCCCGCTCAAGTGATGGATAACGATCATGTATCGGTGGAGTATGGGCTAACGACGAAGGTTTGCCCCATTCGAATTGAGGATAGAGCCGATAAACAGTTGCGGAACAAGACAATCAGGATGGTTAAGGTCTGATGGGACAACTGTGACCGTGAGGAGCTAACATGGGAGTGAGTGCATACCATGCAAGCTGAATTTCCCGTGCTATTTGTGTAAACTGTTGTACAATACATATCTTTTTGTAACACACACTTTGAAGTTATGACATTGTGACTGCTGGTTTCCTTACGGTGCGTATATTTTGGGGGGAAATTTCTTGTTGTGAGGGGAGGGTTGTAACACCCCAAATCCTCAAATGGGGTTCAGGATGGGCAACATAGCCTGGGACACGGGCGTGTCCCAAGCCGTGTCCTACTCTATATGGTTGAGCAGCCTGTCGATTGCTCGACAAAATGCACTTGACGAGTTTTCGAGAGGGAATGCAGCCTGCGACACGGGCATGTCTGAGGCCGTGTCCTCCTCTGGTTCGACGAACTCCACTCGAGTAAATGTACTCGACGATCCTCGAGTAGGGCACACGAGCGTGTCACATGGCCGTGTCTTTCTCTGGATTTGGCCAAGGAAATGAGGCCTGGTGAACACGGGCGGGACACGAGCATGTCCAAAGCCGTGTTAGGGAACACGGCCTGTGGAACGGGCATGTCACATGGCCATGTCCTGTTCAGGTTAAGTCGGTTGTGTACCGCTTAAGGTACACGACAGGTGATACGGGTGTGTCACATGCCTTGTCAGCCCAAAAATAGGTTTTTGATGGCGATTTGTGGCTGTTCATTCCCTCAAAACACGATCTATCGATCCAGGTTTTCCCCTACTGCATTAAGGCTGGGATATGATAGATTAACTCTCATTTAGTCTTGGCCATTCTCTTCCTCAAAGAGCTAGAGAGAAGGGAGAGCAAGGAGGAGGAGGAGAAAGGGATCCGGCTGCCGGTGGAGATTCAGAGTTTCGAATCGAGATCCGAAGCCAGATTTGTGGAGGCAAGGTCGCTGCTGTGCTTTCCAACTGGCTAGATTTCCATGGCTCTAAAGAGATCTTCAAGGGTAATGATCTTGCTTCTTGGACATGTGAAGTCCTTCTTTTTGGCATGTTCATGGATTTCCCCCACTAGAGTGTGGATTGCGGAGGGATTTCCTTTGGGTTGATTCTTGGAATCCCCAATATAGATCCAGAAATGTGTAGTACTGAATAGGCATACTGTGTGAAGCCCATCTGGACAGGTTGGTCTGGATTGGTTATATTTCATTTGCACAACGGAGAAGACTCTGTGGTTAAACGTGTAGTTTGTGGATTCGATGGGTTGGACCTGTGAAGGGAGTAGCAGGAAATACTGGAGTGGTAGTCCAGAAAAATACCCTTGTGATGCTGGTGTTGTGTGCTATGGCAAGACCAGTTTTCTGGCACTACAGGATGCTGTAGGGTTTGGGCGGAGTTGGGTGCAGAAAGAGTGTTTCTGTTGAACCCGCTAAACGATCGTGAAGCACGTTAGCATGAACTCCCCTTTTTGATTGCGAAGCCAGTCCTTGGTGGACATTGTGGATATTGTGAAGCCAGTCCTTGGTGGAAAGTGTAGCTATTGTGAAGCCAGTCCTTGGTGGACAATATGAATATTGTGAGCTATGAGCTCTTAAAAAAGCTTTGTGTCGAACAGGAAAGGTGAAACCGACTCGCGCCTTAGATTTGGCCTTGAGTACGTTGGTATTCGTGATGGCAAGGCGACTTGAGCAACGGGGGGGGTGGCTGATCCGTACCTGCGTTATGTCCGTCTGACTTGAAGACATGAAAGTGCGTTCAGTTGGAGCCAAAATGAGAGTCTTAGTCATGCGCGTTGTTAAGACTAAAAGCTCAATTTTACCGTTGGGTTTCGGACCTGGAACAGTGGTGGGACCCTGGTTCACCGGTACACCAAGAATGCGCCTTAAGTGCACGGATCATCGGGCCGCATGGCTGACGGTTATGATGGATTGTTTGTGCGTGAGAGAATAATGTGTGATATATCTGTCTATGAATTGCTATGCCTGCGGTGAAGGAATACCACTGCCCCGGGAAAGGGGTAGGGTCGTTATAAATTGGTCAGCTGAATGCTGACCGTTGCCTTGTTTGCCACCGCCTGGTGGGCTGTCCTTGTGCAGGTGCTGGAGAGCCTAGCGGGACATATAAGGGCTGAAGTCCCTGCTGCTGCTGCTAGCCCTTGAAGGCTAAGCAAAGAATGTTTTGTTTTGTTCATGTGTAGACGGCCTGCGCGCCAATGTTTGGTATCCACAATTATAAAGTGTAACTGTAAGGCCATAAGGCCAAACAATATTGTATTTGCTATACATTCCTTCAAGAGTTTATATATAAATGTGGTTGTTTATATATATAGTGGACATTCATGGTTGGGGTTCAGTATTATTATCAAAAGCTTATGCTAGAATGCTCTGTGTTAGGATGCGATTATACCTTGGTATTAACCTATAACGCTTCCGCCTGTTTTGTGGCATATGGTGTGGGGCCCCGACCGGACCTTCTATTATATGCTATATGAACGAATGGAGTCGTTACACATTCTAAGTAAAGCTCTCATATCGGTCACTAATGATGCTACGGGGCACATCGTGCAAACGTACTATGTTGTCAACATACAACTTAGCCAAATTTTCAATTGAATTGTCCTTCTTGTTCGGCATGAAGTGCAATACCTATGTCAATCGGTCAACGATCACCCACATGGCATCATTCCCGCTCTGTGATATCGCCAACCCATGCATGAAATCCATAGAGATATCATCTAACTTCCATATAGGAATTGGTATTGACTTCAGGAAACCTCCAGACTTCTAACATTCAGCTTTTACTAAGACACAAGTTTTACACTTTTCCACGTAAAGAGCTTTGTCCTTCTTCAAACCCGGCCACCAGAACAACTTTTTCATGTTCTTATACATTTTTTGTGCTTCCTGGGTGGATTGAGTATTTAGTAAAATGTGCCTCATACATAAACTCTTCCCGCAGCTTTCCCACATTTTGGATGCACAAACGACCATCCTTTCTCAAAAGTCCGTCATCAAGGGAGAATTAGGAATTTGACTCATTCGTTGCATAGAGCTTCATACTCTTATTAAGCTCTGGTGCTTATCAAACCCTATCCGCAAGGTCATACTGCACCTCCGTCCAATTCAAACACCCATTTGGAGGGGTACTTGTCAACATAAGAAATATCTAAGGCCTCCAACTCCTGGATCAGATGCTTATCATGCACCTGCAGCCAACTTGCCCATTGTTGGGTATTGTATCCACAATGTACCTGATTTGAAGAAGCCCCTGGACAAGCTAAGGTCAATAGACTATGTATTTGATAAAATCCTTCTAGTTGTGCTTGCAGTTTTTCCATGCTAAGTGCACACCAATGTCAGGGTGCAGTAGGTCAATATACACGGGTCTGCACGACGTAATCCCTCGTTGAGCAGATCAGTGTGTTGGCCTACGTGTACTCTCTCTATTGGAGTGTACTTATTTTCAAGCACAGGGCTGTAAATATGCAGGAGCAGACAAGGAGCAAGGATGGGTCAAGGAGCATCTCATAGGTGGAAAGACGAAAATTCGTCTAAGTTAGAATCGACGAGAATCACCAAGTGATTCTCGCCGATTCGGCGAGAATCACTTGGGATTCTCGCCGATTCGTCGAGAATCAGAAGTTGATTCTCGCCGAACTCGATCCAGCAACTTCTAAGCTAGCACCTCTGCGTCTAAGTAAGAATCGACGAGAATCACTGGTTGATTCTCGCCGTCTCGACCTGGCTTAAAGCATTGTGTGCAACCAAGGCAAATTCGACGAGAATCATCTTCGATTCTCGCCGAATCGTCGAGAATCACCATTGATTCTCGGCGACTCGGCGAGAATCACTTTCGATTCTCACCGATTTTGACTTGGCATTTTTCTGGAACTTCCTGAACCGGATCTGCCGCTGTTAAGTTTCTGGACCGGGATTTGGAGATCTCTTTTGTGGGTCCCACAAACGGTCATATTGGAAAACCTCTACAGTATTTATATACAGGTATTTTGAACGGAATACACACAGAAAGAAGCCGAGCACGAAACCCTAATATCGCGATTTCTCTTCTCCGCCGCCGTCGCGCTCGGGCTAGTACGTCGCCGCCGCTGATCGTTCTTCTTCCCGATCTCCGGCGACAGAAGCTTAGCAAAGCTTGCGTCTCACGTGTCTATCCAGAGATCTATTGTCTCTCGACTTGTTGACCGGGAAAAACTTTCCCGTCCGAATCGATCGAGACGACCGATCCTAGAGTGACCGTTGGCAGACCTAGTTTGCTTTGCTACGAAGTTTGAATCTCCATGATCAGCAGCCGCTCTTCATCGTAGCCGCCGATCCCGAAGCTAGCCGCCGCTCGTGTGCCGCCGTCGGTTCTGGAGAGATCCTCTCCAAGTGAGACCAAGGTCGTAGACTCTTCATCGACTTCAAGAACACGTCGTCGAACAAAGAGGAACACCGTAGTCTCCAAAAGAAGTTTGTATCACGTGTACACTCTACATCTAATTTCGTTGTAAGGGAACTTTTGTTCCGTGTTGTAAGGGTTGGGTGCAACCCGTTTTGTGGGAGTGTTGACTCTCACGTGTGGAAGGGCTCCTTCCGTTAGTGAAGGGATTGGATTTCAATCCCATTGGAGAAGTGACCGAGTCGTCCCTTGTTGGGGAGATAGGTCGAAGGGGGAAAGTGGATGTACCCAAGTCGGGGAACCACTATAAATTTGCTGTGTATTCTGTGTGCTGTGTTTGTTGTTTTTATTGTTCAGGTACATCCGTAAATTCCGCAAAAGAACCACACGTCACCTATTCCCCCCCCCCCATAGGTGCACTGAAAGTCCACCTAGTGTCGGCTATGTGCACCTATGGGGGGGGGATAGGTGACGTGTGGTTCTTTTGCGGAATTTACAGATGTACCTGCACAATAAAAACAACAGACACAGCACACAGAATACACAGCAAATTTATAGTGGTTCCCCGACTTGGGTACATCCACTTTCCCCCTTCGTCCTATCTCCCCAACAAGGGACGACTCGGTCACTTCACCCACGGGATTGAAATCCAATCCCTGCACTAACGGAAGGAGCCCTTCCACACGTGAGAGTCAACACTCCCACAAAGCGGGTTGCACCCAACCCTTACAACTCGGAACAACAGTTCCTTTACAACGAAATGAAAATGTAGAATGTACACGTGATACAAACTTCTTTTGGAGACTACGGTGTTCCTCTTTGTTCGACGACGTGTTCTTGAAGTCGATGAAGAGTCTACGACCTTGGTCTCTCTTGGAGAAGATCTCCCCGGAACCGGCGGCGGCACACGAGCGGCGGCTAGCTTCGGGATCGGCGGCTACGATGAAAAGTGGCTGCAGAACTTGGAGATCTAAACTTCGTAGCGAAGCAAGCTAGGTCTACCAACGGTCACTCTAGGATCAGTCGTCTCGATCGATTCGGACGGGGGAGTTTTCCCGGTCAACAAATCGAGAGACAAGAGATCTCCGGATAGACGCGTGAGACTCAAGCCTTGCTAAGCTTCTGTCACAGGAGATCGGGAAGAAGAGCGATCAGCAGCGGCGACCACTTGACGCAAGCGGCGGCGGCGGAGCGGAGCGATTTCGCGAAGTTAGGGTTACGTCGCCGCTGGATTTTCTTTCTCTCTTATCCGTGGATTTACTGTTCAAAATACCTGTGTATAAATACTGTAGGATTCTCAAATATGACCGTTTGTGGGACCCACAAATGAAATTCCCAAAATCTGGTTCAAACAAATCCAGAAGCAGAATCCGGTTCAGCAGCATTCTGAGAAAACGCCAAGTAAAAATCGGCGAGAATCGCAGACGATTCTCGACGAATCGGCGAGAATCACCAAGTGATTCTCGACGATTCGTCGAGAATCATTTGTGATTCTCGTCGAATCACTTGTCGATTCTCAACGAATTGGACTTTGTATTCATGGGCTGCTTGACCACTGGTTCGGCGGGAATTACAAGTGATTCTCGTCGAATCGTACTTGGCACCATTTTGAGATGGCCAGAAGGGGTCGGCGAGAATCACTGATGATTCTCGTCGATTCGACGAGAATCACCAAGTGATTCTCGCCGATTCGGCGAGAATCACTTGGTGATTCTCGTCGAATTTGCCTTGGACGATTTTTCGTCTTCCACCTAGGAGCTGCTCCTTGATCCTCCATGCTCCTTGTCTTCTCTTACATATGAGCGGCCCAGTACTTGAAAGTAAGTGCACTCCAATAGAGAGAGTACACATAGGCCAACACACTGATCTGCTCAACGAGGGATTACGTCGTGCAGACCCGTGTATATTGACCTACTGCACCCTGACATTGGTGTGCACTTAGCGTGGAGAGACTGCAAGTACAACTTGAAAGAGTTTATCAAATACATTGTGAATTCATCTTAGCTTGACAGGTGGCTTCCTCAAATCTAGGTAATCGTGGATACAATACCCAACAATCTCCCCCTATTTGACGAAGCCAAAACCCTACTAGCTAAGATGAATAACACCTATCAAATAATAATTATAGCATTTAAAAAATTAAATATGCAACTCAAGGGAATATATGTAATCAGAACAGGACTTGAATCATTCACACATTCAAGAATATATATATATACCAAGAGAAATATATTCACATATAATTCAGAACTGTTCATACGACAGTAATAATTATTAAATGTTCTTAAAACACCGTGACCAGCTATAAAATAATGACTATTTGTCCTTAGCTACGTCACCCTTAAGAGTTTGCGCCAAGTACTTTTTGCTCTGCCTTTCCATGTATTCCTTGGGCTTCGGGTAGTACCTAGGAGGAGCAACTTTGTCTGGATCCTTGTTGTTTCTGAAGAAAATGTTGCGCTTCGCTTCAAATGCTTTGTGCGTCTCCCATTCATACTGGCTATATGCTTCATTTCGATTTATCTCTCCTCTTTCTTGCAGCCGGAAGGTGTCTAAGATGATGTTCCTTGAAACTGGGCTCCACCTTTCGTTTCTTACATCCTCCTCACTCAGTCTGATCCTCTTTTGAGTTGGTGTCTCCTTTGATGTCCCTTCCTGAACTTTCCTCTTTCCCCTTGCTTTAGCTAAAGCCTCCTGATCAAACATACTTCTCAGCTTAGATTTGGAGATGGCCCTAGCGTCAGCTTCATCAGTGAAAATATCAGCAGCACTTGTACTTACATCCTCAGTAATATGTACTTCCTCAGCAGCCTTAGAAGTCTCAGGAACCTGAACACCGGCAGGTTGGTCAGGTAGGACGACGCCTAACGTGCCCAGTGCCTGTTGTAGCATCCACCAGCAACTCTCATAGACGTATTTGCTTGATTGGGCAAAGTTTGCATCCATGCTTTCTTGGAGCTCGGCCAGCTTAGCGATATACTCCTTCTCCCCCTTTTTGGCTTCGTCAGCTATGCAATTGGCATATGAGTGCAAGGAGTCATCAATATGCTTAGTTGTCTTGCTGAATTCAGTGATTAGGGCCTGCTGATTTGCATTTAAAGTGACCATGTTACCATCAAATTTCTGAATATTGTTGGCCACAATGTGTGCGTTCTGATTGACAACAGCCAGAGTATCAGTAGCCTTTTTTAAACCGGCCATTAACAGTGTGACAGCTTCGCCGGCCGCGTTATATTTTTCTTCGAATTTCTTCTCCATTACGTCTAGCTTATGGTTGATTGCCACCATATTCTTCAGCATGAGATCTTCAGAAGTCTTAATCTCTTGCAGCATTGTTTTCTGAGCTTTATCAAAAGAGGTTTTAAGCTCATTCACGATGCCCTGAATTATATGGACAGTGTGAATGGCTAGGTCATCTCGTAATGGGATACCCGGAGGCACTTCTTGGCCTTGCTCTGGCTCGGCAGCAGACGCATCAGTAGAGCTGGATACCATCACAGTCTCTATGGGAGGAATGTTGGTGGCCCCATTTACCTCCCCCTCCACTGGTGCAGACTTATCAGTAGGAGGTTCATCAGTATCCGGAGACTCAAACACTTCATGGCCCTCATTCACAGCGTCCTCTCCGTTCGCATCCAAAAATTCATCCACATCAGCAGCTTCTTCCTCTTCTTGATCAGCAGAGTCCAGTGTTTCAGCTTCAGTTCCTTGAGTGTGTCTGTTTAGGACCTCCTCATCCTCCAACCCAGGTTCACTTTCTTCATGAACTTCGGCCACCGCATACCTGGCCACCTGGGCGATGTCAGATATTATATCCATATGAGAGGGTAGAGTCTCCCCCTCGATTCCTGCAGTCAGGGTATCAGGAATTTCACGGAGGGAGGCTGCGGGAGATACTTCCTCATGCTCTTCTACAGCAGGCTGTCCGATGCGCCGCTCCCATCGATCAAACACAGTAGCATCCATCTTTTTCAAGTAATGGAGAGGGACTCCTTTGCTCATGTCGAATTTGTCTCCGTTGAGCTGGTTGAGATATAGACTGATGATGCGGCCGAAGCTTGGAGTGCCCAGAGTGTCCTTGATCTTTTGAAACAGCAACTCTCCCCAGTTGAACCTCTTTCTGCAGACCACAGCTATGAGAATTTTGAACATATCTCCGGAGATATGATCATGGGAGCCTGGCTTGCAGATGAGTACTTTTCCTATGATGTCAGATAGGAGCTTCCCTTTTTCATTCATCTCTTTTCGCTTTACTGATCGAGTGCCTCTGGGTAGACCGCAGAACAGGAGGGTTCTGGCTTTGTCCTCGTCCTCCAAATAGTCTTCCTGCTCCGCACTTGAAAGCTGCAGGTAGCGTGTTAGCTTACTGGCAGACATCTTTACCTTAGTCCCAGCCACCTTGCTCTTGATGATGGAGTCTCTGTCTCGAAGCCTTGCGGTAGAGAAGAACTCCAGCACTTCTTTATCTAAAACTTTGCAAGGATGCTCCAATATGAAGGTTAGTCCGGCTTCTTCCAGCATGAGAATGATGTTCCGGAACTCGTCCGAGGCATGAGAAAAACCAGTGCGAACCAGCTCGCAACCAGAAATCAAGCATGCAGTCGTCCTTGGGGCCATTGAGGAGCTAGAAAGAAGCCCGACTCTAAACATTAGTGAACATTCAAAAGGAAAACATCACTTGGGGTTCGGCCTTGGAGTCATTGAGGAGGAGGTTATCTAAGGGCTTACACGCAAGTGAGTTGATGAGCTTCGGGAAGATCTTCGGTGGAGGGAAGAGTATCCCGAGGGGTGCGGCCTTGCTAGAACCTTGCCGTGAGAAGAAGGTCACACACAGCAGCGATTCGACGGCGTCGACGAGAGCGTCGGAGGGCTGCGGGTGTCGGCGAGTTCGCGGAAGTGCCCGTGCGCGAGTCTTAGGGAGTTCTCTTGCGCGAGGGTCATCGGGTGGGCTCTTGCGCGAGTCGTGAGGAAGGCGAACAGGCGGAGAAGGTCTTTCGGCGGGATTTATATACGTCGTCGGGATTCTTATGGAAGTCGAGCGGTCGGGAGCTTCTTCGGCGGGATTTGTCTAATTCGGCGAGATGTAAAATGGGTCGGCGGGATTCGGAGTAAATATTGATGTTTTTCTTGACTACTTTGGGAAGCATTGCACCATTTTAGAGATTTTCCGATGTCAAGTTAATAAAAGGAATGATAAATACAAGTATATTCTAAAGTCAATCTATTTGAATTTTACTGAGGTTTTTGCAAAGTCTTCTAAATGTCAATTGTATGTTGTCGAGATTCACAACGACATGTCTTTGAATGTCAGGTTAATACAAGATTAATAAATACATGTTTATTATAACGACAATCTATTAGGATTTGAGCGAGACTTCTTCAGACACTTCTTGATGTCAATTGTGATGTGTCAAAATTCGCAATGACATATCTTTGTTATCCTTTTATTGATGTGTAATGGTTTGCATGCCTCGTGATAAGCATAAGTATACGTATACACAAGGATAGAAATATATATATATTTACTTTGAATGAGGATGCATCATGACACAAGTCCTTGAACTGATCAAAATTACCTGGGATATGGAGAGTCATCGTCTTAGTCCCACAGGTAGAACATATTAGTAGCTTAAAGTGAGTATGCTCAACAGGTAGCACATCTGTTATTGCAGACGCTTGTTCCAAGTTAGCCTTGAGCCACGTACTGTCTAGTTCCCAAAGTATTCACGGGGACCTAGACTACCCTGCAAGACAGAATTACTTTACCTTAGGAACCCAAGTCATATTGGGACCTAGGTTTCTATTAGCATAAGCATGCAACTGCCTTCCTTCGGAAAACCTGTCTGGAAGACTACCCCTATCCCTAGAATGTGGATAAGCCCTTGCTGTGGGCACTGAGGGGTTGTGCCAACAGTCAATGGCAAAGTGTCCCACTTTGCCGCAGCACCAACAAGAGTGAATGTTATATCGCCGTTTTCGACCTGATCTAGTGACGGATGTAGTCACGGTCCTAGGTCTAAAAGGGATAGAGCATGTTCTTGTTGCACAAATTCCTCTTCCGTCGAGGCATGATGAAGGGTGGAACGAATGCATGATGTGAGCGTTATGAGGCCGAGAAGGCGGTGCCATTCTTTCAGGCATCTTCCTTGCTGAGGCTCCATGACGCCTGACATCATGACTTCTATTCTCCCTATCCCGTGTCCTCGAATGGAGAGAATTCTTCTGTGAACTAGGACCTGCAGATCCACACTTTGTTGTGGCAGTGGCCGTGAATACAAAGGGCTCAGAATGAGCCTTAGGTATTTCCTCATGGGTGGCCATGACGCCTCTTGCACTATGGACGTTTCCACATGGGGACAATTCACCCTTGCAGTGACCACGATTATTCCTATGGTCATACCTGAAGGCATGATGAGTTGCCTTCCCGCTTGGAGTGGGAGGTCGGAACACCGTTTCCCCATTTCTCCATCCCTGGATAATCCGGGAGATCCCCCCGGTTTCTTGTTTTCTCTTTATAGCATCAACTTTGGAAAAGTTAGATACTATACGTTTCTCATTTTCTAGACTATTCTCTAGAGCTGAGATCTTAGAGTCCTTGACCTTGTTGGACGCCAATTGGAGAACCAACAAGATCTTCAGTCGAGCAATCTCTCGAGCTTGCTCCTCAGCAAGTAGATTGCTTTCCTGAAGGGCCCTCTTCAGGGAATCAGTATTTTCTGGAGGGGAGCAGTTTCTATCTTCAGAAAAGTCAAAAGATGTGGGACAGGATGAAGATGATACCTGCTCATCTGGGTTATTGTCATTAGAATTAGTGACCAATGTTTCGTCCTCGTCGGAGCTGCTTTCCTCACTATCTTCTTCAGTCTCTGACAAGGATACTAGAGCTCTGATGCAATCCGAAGGATCCTTGCATTCATCTTCAGAGGTGAGGACCCCCACATACACTTCA
This sequence comes from Platanthera guangdongensis, assembly GCA_039583875.1. Lineage (NCBI taxonomy): Eukaryota > Viridiplantae > Streptophyta > Magnoliopsida > Asparagales > Orchidaceae > Platanthera > Platanthera guangdongensis. Next base: position 140,436,447 of record CM077148.1, read on the forward strand.
TCCTCTGATTGGCAGCATATTTCAGCATTCTCTGACCCCCCCCATCAGCTCTGAGATCGTCATCCAAAGAGATTTAGCCGTTTTACATTTTTCCAACCTGGAGTGAGAGGCTCCAGACCATACATCCATAATAATTTGTCGAATCCTCTGGTCCAGTTGGAAAAGTGAGAGTTCCATCTCTGTCATCTCAGCAATGCACATGGGCACTTGGATCCCCGAGTCGGAGGTCTTCATGGGGATAAACGGACCCTCTTCCAGGATGAGGGATGCTCGTGGATCGATGGCATCCAGGTGAAATAATACTCTCATCCTCCAGATGGGATAATAATCCATTGAGCATGCAGGGAGTTTGAGTGGCAATACGTCATAGTCCAGATCCATGCTTCTGACACTAGTGGCAGGATTCTGCTCAAGGTGTTAACCTTTTTGAAGAGCAACCTCCCTCTGATACCACTTGAAAGTCCACCTAGTGTCGGCTATGTGCACCTATGGGGGGGGGGATAGGTGACGTGTGGTTCTTTTGCGGAATTTACAGATGTACCTGCACAATAAAAACAACAGACACAGCACACAGAATACACAGCAAATTTATAGTGGTTCCCCGACTTGGGTACATCCACTTTCCCCCTTCGACCTATCTCCCCAACAAGGGACGACTCGGTCACTTCACCCACGGGATTGAAATCCAATCCCTGCACTAACGGAAGGAGCCCTTCCACACGTGAGAGTCAACACTCCCACAAAGCGGGTTGCACCCAACCCTTACAACTCGGAACAACAGTTCCTTTACAACGAAATGAAAATGTAGAATGTACACGTGATACAAACTTCTTTTGGAGACTACGGTGTTCCTCTTTGTTCGACGACGTGTTCTTGAAGTCGATGAAGAGTCTACGACCTTGGTCTCTCTTGGAGAAGATCTCCCCGGAACCGGCGGCGGCACACGAGCGGCGGCTAGCTTCGGGATCGGCGGCTACGATGAAAAGTGGCTGCAGAACTTGGAGATCTAAACTTCGTAGCGAAGCAAGCTAGGTCTACCAACGGTCACTCTAGGATCAGTCGTCTCGATCGATTCGGACGGGGGAGTTTTCCCGGTCAACAAATCGAGAGACAAGAGATCTCCGGATAGACGCGTGAGATCAAGCCTTGCTAAGCTTCTGTCACAGGAGATCGGGAAGAAGAGCGATCAGCAGCGGCGACCACTTGACGCAAGCGGCGGCGGCGGAGCGGAGCGATTTCGCGAAGTTAGGGTTACGTCGCCGCTGGATTTTCTTTCTCTCTTATCCGTGGATTTACTGTTCAAAATACCTGTGTATAAATACTGTAGGATTCTCAAATATGACCGTTTGTGGGACCCACAAATGAAATTCCCAAAATCCGGTTCAAACAAATCCAGAAGCAGAATCCGGTTCAGCAGCATTCTGAGAAAACGCCAAGTAAAAATCGGCGAGAATCGCAGACGATTCTCGACGAATCGGCGAGAATCACCAAGTGATTCTCGACGATTCGTCGAGAATCGTTTGTGATTCTCGTCGAATCACTTGTCGATTCTCAACGAATTGGACTTTGTATTCATGGGCTGCTTGACCACTGGTTTGGCGGGAATTACAAGTGATTCTCGTCGAATCGTACTTGACACCATTTTGAGATGGCCAGAAGGGGTCGGCGAGAATCACTGATGATTCTCGTCGATTCGACGAGAATCACCAAGTGATTCTCGCCGATTCGGCGAGAATCACTTGGTGATTCTCGTCGAATTTGCCTTGGACGATTTTTCGTCTTCCACCTAGGAGCTGCTCCTTGATCCTCCATGCTCCTTGTCTTCTCTTGCATATGAGCGGCCCTATACTTGAAAGTAAGTGCACTCCAATAGAGAGAGTACACATAGGCCAACACACTGATCTGCTCAACGAGGGATTACGTCGTGCAGACCCGTGTATATTGACCTACTGCACCCTGACATTGGTGTGCACTTAGCGTGGAGAGACTGCAAGTACAACTTGAAAGAGTTTATCAAATACATTGTGAATTCATCTTAGCTTGACAGGTGGCTTCCTCAAATCTAGGTAATCGTGGATACAATACCCAACATGCACATAGCTGACACTAGGTGGACTTTCAAGTGGTATCAGAGCCAGGTTACTCATCAAAAGGTTAACACCTTGAGTAGAATCCTGCCTCTAGTGTCAACAAGGAGACTTACATCTACTATGGACGGGCTCAAGTACTCCGGCAAGATCCCAGTGTGCAACAGACTCAACTTTCCCATCTGGAAGGAAAGGATCAGGTTCTACATGGAAGCTGTGGACCCTCGACTGTTCATGATCGTGCTGGAGGGACCTTATGTCCCCACTAAGGCCTCCACCATTGATCCCACCAAGAAAGTGCCGAAGACACTCTCTGAAATGGACAAGGATGAGATGGTCCTAGTGGGCCTTGACATGAAGGCAAGAAACATCCTGGTCAGTGCAGTTGATGACTCGATGATGCAGAACTTCAGCAACTGCAAGACAGCTCAGGAGATCTGGCAGTGTCTGATCATTCTTATGGAGGGCACAGATGAAGTGAGGGATGATCGGAGATCCCTCCTGAACCAGAAGTATGAAGCCTTCAGACAAGGGCCGAAGGAAGAGATCGGGGTCACCTACGAGAACTTCCTAAAGATTGTCAACGCCCTCAAGGGGTACGGAAGAGTGTTCACCAATGGTGAACTCAATGACAAATTCCTTAGGTCCCTTACTAAGGAATGGGACACTAAGATCTGCGCCATCAGAGAATTTGGCAGACTGGCAGAAACTGATCCACAAATTCTGTTTGGGAAGCTGATGTCCTATGAGCTTCAGCTGAACACCAGGAAAGCTGAGGAAGAAGCAGAAAAGGTTGCTGCAAGAGAAAAGACTGTGGCTCTAAAAGCCAGTCACTCCAGAAAAGGGAAAAGCACGGTGTCGTACCGTGCCAGGAAAAAGGATGAGGAGGAGGACTCCGATCCATGCTCCTCCAGCTCAGAACTGTCGGAGGAGGATTTCTCCCTCATCACTCGAGAGTTCAAGAAGTTCCTCAAGATGAGGAATCAAAGAAAGAGAGACGGCTCCTCTTCCAGACATCAGAAGAAAAACTACTCTTCTGACAGGTATGCATCTAAACCCAATAAACATCGTTCTTCTGACATTATTTGCTTTGGATGTAATAAGCCAGGGCACGTCGTGGCCGACTGCTATCAAGGCAAGAGGGAAAAAGGAAAAGAAGAGGAGCACAAGTCCTCCAGAGACAAGAAGAAGGAGCGAAGCTACATCGCTAAACGGCCAAAGACACTAAGTGAGTCTGATTCCTCAGACTCCAGTGATGATGAAGAAGCCTACTTCGGGCTGGTGGGTCGATCGGACTCAGAAGGAGAATGCCCCACATTCACTGGGAAGATAAAAGCTCACACCCCTCTCTCCGACTCCGACTCTGATCCTGAGTCTCGGGATGATGAACCTGAGGATGGCCCTTCGGCCCGTGAAGCTGAGCTCCTCGAAAAGTATGAGCTTCTGCTCAACACTTTCGACGAGTGCCGCAAGAGACTGAAGGCTGAGAAGAAGGAAGTAAAATTCCTTAAGGGTGAGTGTGTATCCCTAAGGGAAGAGGTCACTAGCTTGATCTCTCTCAGACAGGAGCACATTGACCTAACTTCAAAGCACTCAGAGTCTTTGAAGCTCCTTGATCTCAAGCAGGAGGAAGTCAACAAATTGGAAGAACTACGTGCGGCAGAAAGGAAGATCGTACAGAGCTTCTCTATGCCAAAAACAGTGCTTCCAGTCGTTGACACCTTCTCTGCTCAGGCCAAAGGAGCTGGCTTGGGGCATATTGGGGCATCTGGTTCTTCATCTAGGAGAAACAAGAACCAGAGGAAGAATAAGGCCGCCAAGAAGGCCTCTGCTGATGAAAAGGGTAAGGCTCCTCTCAGTCCTGTTGCGTTCAGAAAGCCTGGCTTTCCTTGCAACCAACATGACTTTGAGTCAACATTTGGGCATCATTTCCGGCCCTCGGTTGCAAAGCCTAAGAGCCGGTATGACGGTTGGAACTTCCCCCGAAACTTTGGTGAGAGTGTCTTCAAGGCACCTTATGAGGAAATCCACATAGGAAATTATGGTCCGTTCTCTAGCGGCCATAATAGAAAGCAGGCACCTAAGGCCAAACCTGTTATACAGAAGGTGACAAAGTCATGTGACTGTTGTCACCATGAGGTCCCCACCTCCAGATCCAAGGCCCCAGCTGCACCCACCGTTCCAAGGGTAAGGCAGGAGCCTAGGAAGAGATACAACAGGTTCGACTGTTGGTGCATGGCAAAGTCGGTCACTTTGCCGTGGATTGTTGGTTTAATCCAAGACATTACGAGACTCCCCATGTTAATAATGCGAGGCCGACCACTCTTAGGGTTAACCAACCGAGGGGGAGTGTGCTAACCAGGAATCTAGGACCCAAAGTCGATTGGGTTCCTAAGGCGAATTAATTTTGTTTTGCAGGAATGTCCAAAGGCCACCAAAACGCCAATCTGGTATTTGGACAGTGGATGCTCCCGGCATATGACTGGGACAAGAAGCCTGCTGCGTGATTACACTCCCGTCGAGAATGGACCCAAAGTCATCTTCGGAGGGTCAGATCGAGGAGTCACCAGAGGTTACGGTATGATTTCCAACGGTATAATCTCTATCACCGACGTGACTTATGTTGAAGGGTTAAACCATAACCTGATCAGCGTAAGTCAGTTATGTGACAAAGGTTATGACGTTAAATTCTGCAAGGATAAATGTCTGATAATTTCACGTACCTCTTCTGAGACGGTATTATCAGGCATTAGGAGCAGAAATATCTTCTGCTTAGATTTTCTTAGTATAGATTCATCTACCCCCGTATGCCTTGTGGCAACAGGCAGTGCATCTCTTTGTGAACAATGGCACAAGAGATTGACACATATTAATTATAAGACAATTAGTATGCTATTTTCTAAGAATTTAGTAAGAAATGCTCCCAGTATCAAGTGCATCAAGGATAGCCCCTGTCATGCATGCCAGATGGGCAAACAGACACGGGCTACCTTTAAGAGCATTGCAGACAAAGACTCTTCCCGATGTCTTTACCTGTTACATATGGACTTGTTTGGTCCAATGCAAGTTCATAGCTTGGGAGGCAAATCATATACGCTAGTGATAGTTGATGATCACTCTCGGTTTACATGGGTGTTCTTTTTGAAACGAAAGTCAGATACTTTTGACATCTTCACTAATTTTGTCAAGCAGGTTCAGAATGAATTTAACTGCTCCGTGGTCAAAGTCAGAAGTGACCATGGAACAGAATTCGAATCTGGTGCTATGACAGAATTCTGTGAAGAACACGGTATCTTTCATGAGTTTTCCTCCCCACGCACTCCTCAGCAAAATGGGGTTGTGGAGAGGAGAAATAGAACTCTCATTGAAGCCTGCACGACAATGTTGAAAGATGCCTCTCTCCCGGAATACTTCTGGGCAGAGGCTGTCAATACAGCTTGTCATGCACAAAACCGAGCATTGATCAACAAGCATCATCGTAAGACGCCCTACGAGCTACTGAAAGGCAGGAAACCAACCATGTCCTACATGAGGAGTTTTGGTTGCCGATGCTATGTACTGAATAATGGGAAGTACCCGCGTACTAAATTCGGTGAAAAATGCTTCGAAGGCATATTCATGGGCTATAGTTCCCATAGTCGGGCATATAGGGTCTTCAATAAGAAAACCCTAGTGGTAGAAGAATCAATAAATGTTGTATTTGATGAAGAAAGTTTGCTTCACAGCAACCCTTCCAGTGGTTTTCTTGAAGATGCAGGTGCACGATTGAAACAACTGAGTCTGGATGAGCCCGCTAAAGATGACACTCCTAAGTACGTCAAAGTGTCCACCTCCACGTCATCAGAAAATGTCGAAGATCAAGATGGATCAAATCTCTTGGAAGAAAGAGAAGCCCAAGAAGTAGTTGAAGCTCCAGACGCCAGACTTCTAGAGCTCCGTCACGTGAGGGATCATCCTAGAGAACAGATCATCGGGGATCCTCGTGTCGGCGTCAGAACTCGAAGAGGTACAACTAACGAAGTATTGCATCTAAGCTTCCTGTCACAGGTAGAGCCAAAGAAGTTCGACGAGGCGAACAAGGATGCGGCATGGATTCTGGCCATGCAAGAAGAACTACATCAATTCGAACGGTGCAAAGTTTGGACGCTGGTTCCCAGACCATACAAGCAGAATGTGATCGGCACAAAGTGGATCTTCAGAAACAAGGTGGATGAGCATGGTGTCATTGTAAAGAACAAAGCCAGGCTGGTGGCTCAAGGTTACCGACAGGAGGAAGGGATTGATTTCGACCAGACCTTTGCACCAGTAGCAAGGCTGGAGGCAATCAGGTTGTTCCTGCCGTATGCTACAGTCAAAGGATTCACAGTCTATCAAATGGATGTGAAATCGGCATTCCTGAACGGAGACCTGAAAGAGGAAGTATACGTCGCTCAACCCCCAGGTTTTGTCGATCCTACTTTTCCCAACCATGTCTACATTCTTAATAAAGCATTATATGGGTTGAAACAAGCTCCACGAGCTTGGTATGAGACTTTATCTAGGTTTCTTCTTGAGAACAAGTTCTCTAGAGGTAAAATAGATAAAACATTGTTTCTCAGGGAAGTCAAAGGCAAGATTTTGCTGGTGCAAATCTATGTCGATGACATAATATTCGGCTCAACGGACAACAATCTTTGCAAAACGTTTTCTAAACTTATGCAAGGAAAGTTTGAAATGAGCAGTATGGGAGAGCTCAAGTATTTCTTAGGACTTCAAGTGAAACAGTCTGAGGATGGTATCTTCATCTCTCAGACGAAGTTCACAAATGAACTCCTTAAGAAATTCGGTATGGAGAGTGCAACCTCTATGAGGACTCCAATGGGATCCACCATGTCTCTGGATAAGGATGAGAAAGGTAAACCTTTCGATGAAACCAAATACAGAAGCATCATTGGATCCCTGCTCTACCTTACAACCAGTAGACCGGATATTATGTTCTCCACATGTGTCTGTGCCCGCTATCAGGTGAACACTAAGGAATCTCACTATGTCGCTGCAAAGCGAATTCTGAGATATCTTAAAGGTACTCCTAATCTTGGCTTGTGGTACCCGAGAAACAATGATGACGAGCTAATAGGCTTTTCAGATGCTGATTTTGCAGGGAGCAGGGATGACAGGAAAAGCACCTCCGGGACGTGTCAATTCCTCGGTAGGAGGCTTATTTCGTGGAACAGCAAGAAACAGAATTGTGTTGCAACCTCCACAGCAGAGTCAGAGTACATCTCGGCAGGAAGCTGTTGCGCACAACTTCTATGGATCAGAAACCAGCTAGCCGACTACGACCTTCAGTTCAAGGAAGTACCCATGTACTGCGACTCCTCAAGTGCAATTGCCATTGCCAACAATCCGGTGTCGCACAGCAGAACGAAGCATATCGAAGTACGCTACCACTTCATTCGGGAGCACGTAGAGAACAAAGATATCTCTCTCTGTTATGTCCCCACGGACAAGCAGATTGCTGATATATTCACAAAGCCCCTAGACGAGGCCAAGTTCAATCTTTTCAAGACTGAATTAGGGATGCTCAATTATGAGGAATGAAGACTACAGAGGCTCCAGGCCCGTGCAAGAACTGAGGGGGAGCAAATGGTAAAACGCTACAGACCCTGATTTGTAGAAGCCGAAAAGGGGAGATTACCCTCTCGGCTAAGGCTAAGGTGGCTCCAAGCTTACTCCCAAGAAATTGGTATTGGTAATGGATAACTCACTTAACTCTCTTTTCAGTTTATGGTTTTCATTCTCATTTGTTCTATTCACCTTAGCTTGTAGGGTTTAGGCTTCTTCAAATAGGGGGAGATTGTTGGGTATTGTATCCACAATGTACCTGATTTGAAGAAGCCCCTGGACAAGCTAAGGTCAATAGACTATGTATTTGATAAAATCCTTCTAGTTGTGCTTGCAGTTTTTCCATGCTAAGTGCACACCAATGTCAGGGTGCAGTAGGTCAATATACACGGGTCTGCACGACGTAATCCCTCGTTGAGCAGATCAGTGTGTTGGCCTACGTGTACTCTCTCTATTGGAGTGCACTTATTTTCAAGCACAGGGCTGTAAATATGCAGGAGCAGACAAGGAGCAAGGATGGGTCAAGGAGCATCTCATAGGTGGAAAGACGAAAATTCGTCTAAGTTAGAATCGACGAGAATCACCAAGTGATTCTCGCCGATTCGGCGAGAATCACTTGGGATTCTCGCCGATTCGTCGAGAATCAGAAGTTGATTCTCGCCGAACTCGATCCAGCAACTTCTAAGCTAGCACCTCTGCGTCTAAGTAAGAATCGACGAGAATCACTTAGTGATTCTCGCCGATTCGGCGAGAATCACTAGTGATTCTCGTCGAATCGACGAGAATCACTGGTTGATTCTCGCCGTCTCGACCTGGCTTAAAGCAGTGTGTGCAACCAAGGCAAATTCGACGAGAATCATCTTTGATTCTCGCCGAATCGTCGAGAATCACCTTTGATTCTCGGCGACTCGGCGAGAATCACTTTCGATTCTCACCGATTTTGACTTGGCATTTTTCTGGAACTTCCTGAACCGGATCTGCCACTGTTAAGTTTCTGGACCGGGATTTGGGGATCTCTTTTGTGGGTCCCACAAACGGTCATATTGGAAAACCTCTACAGTATTTATATACAGGTATTTTGAACGGAATACACACAGAAAGAAGCCGAGCACGAAACCCTAATATCGCGATTTCTCTTCTCCGCCACCGTCGCGCTCGGGCTAGTACGTCGCCGCCGCTGATCGTTCTTCTTCCCGATCTCCGGCGACAGAAGCTTAGCAAAGCTTGCGTCCCACGTGTCTATCCAGAGATCTCTTGTCTCTCGACTTGTTGACCGGGAAAAACTTCCCCGTCCGAATCGATCGAGACGACCGATCCTAGAGTGACCGTTGGCAGACCTAGTTTGCTTTGCTACGAAGTTTGAATCTCCATGATCAGCAGCCGCTCTTCATCGTAGCCACCGATCCCGAAGCTAGCCGCCGCTCGTGTGCCGCCGCCGGTTCCGGGGAGATCCTCTCCAAGTGAGACCAAGGTCGTAGACTCTTCATCGACTTCAAGAACACGTCGTCGAACAAAGAGGAACACCGTAGTCTCCAAAAGAAGTTTGTATCACGTGTACACTCTACATCTAATTTCGTTGTAAGGAACTTTTGTTCCGTGTTGTAAGGGTTGGGTGCAACCCGTTTTGTGGGAGTGTTAACTCTCACGTGTGGAAGGGCTCCTTCCGTTAGTGAAGGGATTAGATTTCAATCCCATTGGAGAAGTGACCGAGTCGTCCCTTGTTGGGGAGATAGGTCGAAGGGGGAAAGTGGATGTACCCAAGTCGGGGAACCACTATAAATTTGCTGTGTATTCTGTGTGCTGTGTTTGTTGTTTTTATTGTGCAGGTACATCCGTAAATTCCGCAAAAGAACCACACGTCACCTATTCCCCCCCCCCCCATAGGTGCACATTGCTGACACTAGGTGGACTTTCACCCATATTAGAGTCCTACGACTCAAGGAACCTACGACCACATTTCCCTTCCCGGGAGTGTAATGTATCTGGAAAGTGTAGTCCCCAAGGAACTCCATCCACCTTTGTTGTCACATGTTCAGTGTAACACCCCAATTTTCAGAACTAGAGTCCCTGAAAGATATCGTCCGGCGGTAGTAGTTATCACCCGGAGGTAGCGTAGCGTTGAGTGGGTTGGTGCTGAGAGCGTTGAATGATAGTGTGTGACGTTTGCTAGGTACCGCTCGGCGATAACCCTGTTTCGTCGAACGTCGAACGTCGAACGAAAGGCCCGTTCGTCGAGAGCTGGGGGATTACCGCCCGACGATAGTAGCAATCGCCCGACGATAGCACTTTTTCGTCGAACGTCGAACAAAGTGCCCCGTTCGTCGAATGCTAAGTTTTCGAGAAAACGTAGTAGTTCTCGAGAAAGACGCTACCGAACGATGTTAGCCTTATCGCCGGCATTAGTGCGACATTATTTTCTGCCCGAGCGCTCGGGAAACTACCGATCGGCGGTAGGTACTTACCGCCTAGCGGTAGAGGACGAAAGCGGTTCCGTCATTTGGCTTTTTAGCCGTCCAATTTCATTTAGGTTGTGATCCAAAGGACCAAGAATCTCCCTCCAGAGTGCTTTTATAGGGTTGACTGGTTGTTTCCCCTCATTTTCTAATTTGATAAGTGGGTGTTAGGGTTTTGAGAAGGAGAGTGGAGGAGGAAGAAGAGAGCTTTCTGCTGTCATTGACGGAGTTTTAGACCTTCGATTGTCGTTCTAAGGCCAAATCCATGGAGAGGACTTGGAGGCGTTTGTTTTCAATCGTGCAAGACAAGGGTTTCATGGATAGAAAGAGGACTCTAAGCGTAACAGCACTTCTTCTCTCGATTTTAGGATGTGTGCATGACATCTACACTTTTCTTGTTTTCTTTCAAGCATTCTAGGCACCGGATCTCTCAAGTGAGAGGGATTCGGCTTGCCATGGTTCAAGAGGAGCCACCAGGTCGATTTTGTCTGTCCCCGACGTGATACTACATTAGAGATCCACTCCGTTAGTGGATTAGGAATTGTGGGTAAAGCCGTTGTCGCGACCGTTAATACGACTCGGTGATGTTGCATTGCGAGCCTTAAGGATTTTGTAGAACTCCGTTAGCGGCAAGATGTCGTCTGTGATGATGTTTCTCCACCTTTTCTCGTGTGAGTACATTTGGCTGGAACATGACCAAGTGGAAATTAGAGTACACATGGGGGCACAGGGATGGTATGGTATAAGTGTTGGAATAGTGTGGGAAAGGCATGGGATTGTGATGTGACAAGGCGTGGTTTGTCTCTACGGTCGGGTGGCTAGCCTATGACGTTGCGAAGTCATGTGTGGAGATTGTCCCTGCGAGACAAGTCCCCTTCTGTGGAACTAACGACAACGCCGAGCTTTGGGCAAGCCTAGATGATACCAGCTCGGTCCCTCTGGGTCTCCTTCGGTGGACTTGATCCTGATATTGGAGCCGGGCCTGGGTCGTCGCGAATGGGTGGGGGTGTAGCAATGTTTCTTAGTATTGGTTTGTTTGTGTGGTGGAATCCTAACGTGAGAAGTCAAAGCTTGCAGACAAGCCCAGGTTTAAGACCCACGAGCGGGTGGGGCATATGAAAGATGTCCGTGTGGCGGTTTGTATGCCATTTGGGGGAAATTTGAGTACCCTTGTGTTTGCGGCTTGAATGGCGTTGGGGGAATTGGAAGTACCCGATGTGATGATGTGTTAGAAGAATACGCTTTAGGGTGCCTTGGGTGAAACTCAGGATTGCATTCCTGCTGCACTATAGGCCCCTTTTATTATATGCTCAACATAGAAATAGGTTTGTTATATGAGACATCCAGACCTGTTTTATAGCTTTACATATTATTGAATTTTGCATATGAAGTGCTGACCTACAGGGTGATAGAGTGCCCCAGGTTCTGCTAGGGATGGCCGGGAGGAGATGTGTTGGTTACACAATTGAGGTCAGCCTTTGCTGACCATGTTACAACCAAGTTTTTTATAGGACAAGGATCTCAATTGGGAGCAAGCTCGCCGGCCAAAAAGGCCTAAGATTCATGAAGTGTTACAAGACTGTTATAGCTCTATTTTGTGGAATGTGATGCTTTATGTTCTATAATTTCGGCTTGCATGTCGAGGTAGCGTAGGAGTGCTTATGCACGTTGCTATTGTTTAATGTTGCTTCAATCTTCTTGATAACTTCTAGTTCTGGTTGTATGTTTCTGCTATTGTTTGAGTTTTTAGTTTGGGTAGTTTATATCATCTTATAATACTTAAGCTGTGCCGTCTGTATGTTGTGGGGCCCCGGTCGGACCCATATTATACGATCATTATAGGGTAGGTGTTATAATTTGGTATCAGAGGGAGGTTAGTGTCCAAGGTATATCTTCATGGACGAATGTACTAAATGAATTGCGTTAACAAGTTATCCACCTAGAAGTGTCGCAGGACTATAAGTGTCCTTGTGTCTAGTTGTGTGACTAGAAGCTGATTTTTGTTCTACTTTGCTTTTGTGAAGGGTGCAAGTGACGAGGCGGGGACGTCGAGGCCATGAGAAGAGACTATGGCGAGCAGTGCCACTGATCAGGGTCCTTTGGGCATGGGGGTAACCCCGACCGACTTCTGTCGCATGATCGCAGAAGTAATGGTGGCAGCCCAAGCTACCGCAGTAGTGCGGGTTGTGACCCCTGTTGTATAGGTAGCAACTCCTGCGACCCCTGTTGTTGCAATAGACGTGCCAGGTGGTGGAGCTAGACAAGCAGAGCCGTTAGCGGAAAGAGTGGTTGTCGGACATGGAGACCGACAAATGAAATACTTTCTAAGCTTCCATCCTCCAGCGTTCAAGGGTGCCAGCACGTCGACCGATGCGGAGTGGTGGGCATGGATTCAAGAACTGCTGAGGGCGGCCGAGACGCCGGTAGAGAAGCAAGCTGAGTTTGAAAGTTTCATATTGGAACGTGATGCTAAGCTATGGTGGGTGAGCCATAGCAGTTCCAGTTTCCTGGACGCAACCCATCCATAGAGAAGTTCGGGAATGCTTTCTTGAAAAAGTACATTCCTGCGTTGACGTGGTTAGCCCTTTAGGGGCCATTTATGCACTTGGTACAGTGGGACAAGACGGTGGACGAGTATGTTCAGGAGTTTACTCAATTTAGTCGTTATGCTGGAACGAACATGGCTGACGATGTGGTGAGGGACAACCTCTTATACCATGGGCTGAGGGATAATCTGAGACAACACCTCATATATATGAAGAATGCTGGTTTCAATGAACTGGTTGAGGCTGCTAGAACGTTGGAGAGAGATTTGGAGCGAACCCAACATTGAAATGGTTTTGAGTCCAAGCAGGGAGAAGGAAAGTCTTCTCAATCTCAAGGAAGGACTAACAGAAGTAAGTGGAAGAAGAAGTCCCATCACTACAAGAATTGGGAGAAGGATAGTACGACTTCGGGGGGGGGGGGGGGGGGTCTCGCTTCAAGGAACCACGATCATGCTACAGGTGTGGCAAACCGGGCCAAATAGCTCGTTTCTGTACTGAGGGTGGCGCTGAGCAGGAGCCGAGACAAGAGCAGTCGCTGTTGAGTTTTCTCAAGGTGGTCAGCAAGATAGCATAAAGCCAAATTAATATTCTCAGAACTATCCAGTTAACACCTTGATCATGCGGAAGCCCAAGAGTAAGCTTAACACCAAACACAAATGGAAGAACAAACAGGTCTTATATTCACTCACACTTCTTTATAAGGCAAGGTATACATAGCGAGAAATGATTTCTCTAGTACACAAGGTACAAACAGAAAGCACAACACAAGTCTGGCGGATAACATTGGAGACCGCCGAGACCGCCTAGTCCGCCAAGGTCGCCGAAGCCGCCCGAGCTGAAGCTGCTACACGCTGAATAAAGTACGGAGTCCGCCTAGACCGCGAGGTCGTGCAGACACACCATTATTCACTAACTGCTGAAGAACAGGCTGCCTACCCGCCTCAGACTGGCGGACAGGTTATTGGAACTTGGAAATGTTGAAGCAGAGAACTGATAAGCCGTAGAAGCGACCTGCTGAGACCGTAGAGACCGCACCCTTCAAAGCACTTGACCGAAGTCACAGCCAAACCCCTGGCTCCTGGAAGCTAGTCGCGCGACCTGCACACAACAAACCGTTAGCTCTACTAGACCCGCACAGACAGAAAAACTCAGACCACAAAAATCACCCAAGCCCCACTTACTGTTCACTCAGTTACTGTAGATGTGCCGGGGGGGGGGTCTATTTATATGTGAGGTGAGGAGTGTGGTCACCATCCTAGTGAATAGAGTCACCACCCCAGCTCGCGCACTAGCAAAACAGCCATCTGCTGAGTCCGCAAGGACTTAGCCGGATTCCAAGAAAATCGCCAAGAGCAAGACACATATGTTCACAACTAGGCGGACTTGCACCAGTCCGCCCACACTATGTGGAGAGGTATAGTCCGCACAGTCCGCAAACATCATCACATATGAACAGCCACGACCCCTTCAACGACAGTACGCACAAAAAAGAGGCAATCCGCACAGTACAAGACCAAAGTCTCCATCCACCATAAGTGCACGACTAAAGGCAGTCCGCCTGGTTAACAGCGGACTGGCGGATATTGCGGACACACTGGACTTGTCACAGAATATGACCAAGTCCAGTAAAACACCAAAAGGCCTAGCGCGAGCTCGGCGGACAAGGCCCAGGTTGCCCACACTCAAAGCAGATCGTCAATTCCACCAAGGTAAGCAGATCGCCAATTCCACCAAGGTAAGCAGATCACCAATTCCACCAAGGTAAGCAGATCGCCAATTCCACCAAGGTAAGCAGATTGCCAATTCCACCAAGGTAAGGCAGTCCGCAAGTTATACTCGCACAGCTGCCCAGACCGCCAATTGCCGGTCTCCGACATCAGTCTACACAGTCCTCCACAGCAGCTAACACCAGCTGCAACACCGGAGAGCTCGGCAAGGGCCATAACCGATCTCCAAGGCCAGCCCGCAACAGCGGACACCGCGGACTCAACCAGTCCGCAAATCCTCCTGTGGATTCAATCTCCAACCCGCCTGGCTACAAAAGAGCTTGCAAAAACACAAGGCTGTTGATCAACAAGCACAGCCAACAGCCTGCAAACCGCAGTCCGCTCAATCCGCTTCACAAGAAGCCCACCATCCTTGGCCATAGACCAACCAGGCCACACAGCAGACCGCTCAGGCCGCACACCAGGCCGCTCAGGCCACACACAAGGCCGCTCAGGCCGCACAGGCTGCTCAGCAACCAAGCCACCAAGATAGCCAACACCTAGGCTACAAACAGCAGTCTGCCCAGGCCGTGGACTCAGTCCGCACAGGTCGCACAGTCTGCCTGGCCTGCCCATCACCCACTTCCACTTCACAATTTTCAACACTCCCCCTTGAAGTGAGAAGTGGTGATAAAGCCCAGCAACTTACGTAACCGCTAAAATGGCCCCTTCGACAGCTACTTCGTGAAGATGTCAGCAAGATTATCTTCACTCCGAACATGCCCGACCAGAAGAGATCCCTCTAACACCTTCTCCCTTATGAAGTGGTGCTCGATCTAAATATAATTGGTCCTTGCATGACACACTGGATTGTTTATAAGTTTGAGAGCACTCTCATTGTCACCCCGGAGTAAAGTAGGCCCTTGCATTTCTTCATGAACATCCTATACATACCTTCGCAACCAGATGGCTTCCCGAGCAGCCAGGGCCGAAGCCTTATACTCAGCTTCTGTAGTAGACACGGACACAGAATCATGCTTCTTGATACCCCATGAAATACAAGCTGAACCACAAGTAAAAATGTAACCCATAATTGATCTCCGATCATCCGAGTCACCACCATAGTCAGCGTCCGTGTGCCCGAGCAAAGTAAAGTCCGCATCCCTACTATAGAGGAGTCCCATATCAGTAGTTGACTTGACATACTTCAAAATGTTCTTTGTCGCTACCAGATGAGACTTCCTTGGTTCAGCCAAAAACCGACTTACTCGGCCAACAACATAAGCAATGTATGGCCTGGTAATCGTCAGGTAGATCAAACTCCCTACAAGATCCCTGAATACCAAGGGATCAGGAAGAATCCTTCCTTCATCTCGTCGAAGCTTCAGCCCACGTTCCAATGGAGTAGAGCAACTCTTCCCTTATCCCATGCCGAATCGACTTACAATGTGATCCGCATATCCCTTCTGGCAAATGAGAATCCGACACTCCTTGCTCTCCACTTCAAGACCAAGAAAGTGATGAAGCTCTCCCAAGCCTTTCATCTTTAAGCGTATAGCAAGCTCATCCCTGAGCCTCGCTACTTCCTCCTCCGAATTCCCTGTGATGATCATATCATCCACATACAGTAGGACCAAGACTTGAAGCTCCCCCTTCTTCTTGACGAACAAGCTAGAATCTGAGTTGGAAGTAAGATAACCGCAAAATTTCAAATACTCTGCTATCTTCCCATACCAAGCTCTAGGAGCTTGCTTCAACCCATAGAGAGCCTTCCTGAGCTTGCAGACATAATCCAGATGAACTTCAAAAAAAAATCCAAGTGGCTGATCCATGAAGATGTCCTTGTCAATCTCTCCATAAAGGAAAGCATTCTTCACATCAAGCTGCCACATCCTCCATCCCTTGTACGCAGCCAAGACGATCACCACTCTAACTGAAGTCATCTTTGCAACCGGACTAAATGTCTCCTCATAGTCTTCTCCATACTGCTGTGAGAATCCTCGAGCAACTAGGCGAGCTTTGAACCTATCAATGCTCCCATCAGCCTTCTTCAACTTATACACCCACTTGCAAGTCACTAGAGTAATGTCATCAACCTTGGGCACAATATCCCAAGTTTCATTCTTCTTGAGAGCAGCAATCTCCTCCTTCATAGCATCATCCCACTCCTTGACTCTAGTGGCCTCATTGAAGTTTACAGGCTCTCACTCATCTTGAGGACCTGCAAAGAAGCAGGAGACAAAGCTCACTGTATTCCTGTCACAGTACCGAGCTGGTGGCTTCACAACCCTCTTCGATCTCTAAAGATGTAACTCCTTGATCACTACCTCTGTTGCTTCTTCAGGCTTAACACCACCTTCAAGCAAGCTTTGAGCAATGCTCCCCATGCTTCCTAAGCCAGAAGCCTTAGCACCAGAACTTGAAGCAACAGGAGCTGCTAGTGAAACAACAAGCTCCTCTTCCATTACTTCAGCAACCACTTTCTGCTATTCATCAACCTTGTTTCCTGGTAGATCAACCGACCCACCCCCATATGACGTCAGCTCGTCAAAGACAACATCTCTTGACACAACGAACTTCTTCGTCGCAGGTTCCATGAATTTCCATCCCTTCTTCCGCTCATCATAGCCAACAAAGACAAGCTTCCTTGCCTTTGCATCCAGCTTTGTCCGTGAAGCATCTAGGACATGCACATAGCAAGTTGATCCGAACACTGGAAGGTGTTTCACACCGGGCTTCTCCTTCAACAACAGTTCAAAAGGAGTCTTCATGTTGTTCTGGCTGAGCGGCATCCGATTGATGACATAAGAAGCACAAGACATCCCCTCCGCCCAGAAGGGCCTAGCAATGTCTTTCGCATGAAGACAACATTTGCAAGTCTTCGTCAGATGACGGATCTTCCGCTCCGCTAATCCACTTTGTTGTGAAGTGTGAGCACAAGCAAGATCTCTGTGGATCCCGTGCTTCCTATTGAAGTTAGATAATTCAGAGGAGACAAACTCACCACCGTTGTCTGTTCTAAGATTCTTGATCCGCAAGCCAAGATGGCCCTCCACCAACTCCTTGAACTCCACAAACAATCGGAAGGCTTCAGACTTCTCCTTCAAGAAATATACCCAAGTGTATCTTGAGTAGTCATCAATCAGAACCAGCATGTATCTGCTCCCACCAAGGCTTGCAGTGACGGTTGGTTCCATCAAGTCTCCATGGATGCACTCCAATGGTTTCTTGCTCCTCGTTTGTGATTTATCAAACGGAAGGCGATGAGCCTTGCCGTACTGACATCCCGCGCAAACGTGACCGTCGCTAAATGAAGATAGCTTAGGAAAGCCTCTTACAAGACTTCTGTTAGCCATAGCCTTCAGCTTATCCATTGCTACATGCCCCAGCCTTTCATGCCATATAGCAGCGCTATCGTTTGCTCTCATCCGATCAACATAAGAGTTAGTTGCAAGAATAAACAAGTTCTTAACTTTCCTCCCAACATGAGCAACATCAGCCTTAACTGCTGATACGTTGTGAAGGAACTTCACTTCTGTTGGCCCAAACAGAAGGTGATAACTAGCGTCTACCGCATTGGTCACAGAGAAGAGGTTCTTCTTCATGCCCGGTACGTGATACACACTCCTTAACGTGAGTTGCCCCTTATCACTACCCAAAGACACATCCCCCTCCTTCTCTACTGTATAAACAGTATTATCAGCAGTTATGATAGCTTCATTACCTGAGTAAGTTTGCAAGGAAGAGAACTTCAACTTGTCTCCGGTGAGGTGATGACCACACCCGAAGTCCACGATCCAATCATCGTTGAAGTCGACAGCGGACAAAGCACAGACACAAGTGCCCGTCATGAAGGCTCCGCCACATCCAGCTTCCTCAATCTTAGAGCAAGCTTCCTCCTTACCAGCGGCATGCCCAGGCTATAGTTTGACCTTGCAATCACGCTTGAAGTGTCCCCGCTGATGACACCTGTAGCACTTCAGGTTCTTCTTCCAATCCTTCCTAGGAGCAGTGCTCCTCTCTAGTTGATAAGAAGTTGAAGGCTCATTTTCAGTAGTAGTCTTCTTCTTCTTCCATTCCCATCCCTTCTTCTTCTTGCCTGAGAAGAGAGCATCACTGTCTTCCTGATTGATATTGACTCCAGCCATCTGCCTTGCCAAACTTTCCTGCGAAGAAAGAAGGTTCTCAAGCTCCAACAGACATGGCTGATTAGCCCAGCCTTGAACATATGTCACAAAGGCAACATACTCGTTTCGTAAGCCGCAGATTATGCGACTTTTCATCTTAGCCTCGGATATAGGCTCATGAAGATCAAGTGCTTACAACTCAGCATACTTGCTCTTCATCTTTAGAAAGAACTTTGAGATGGTCAGGTCTCCTTGAGTTATTCTAGCCAACTCATTCTCCGAAAAACTGAAGTAGAGGCACATTCTTCCTATTGAACAACTCATCAATAGTTGTCCAAATATCAGCAACAGACTCACATCCAATGATGTGATCAAACAGTTCTGGTGACACGGCCCTCTTGAGAACAAACTCCGTCTTGGCATTTGTTATTCTTCCAGAGCCTCACTTGCTCAGCAGTACCAAAAGCAGCACTCACTTCCTGTCAGTCGTCACCACCGATGACCTCCCATAGCGCCTCACCCAGAAGGTAACTCTTTATGCACGACTTCCACTTCTTAAAGTTAGTCGGCGTTAAGAGTTCAATACCAAGACCTCTTGCATAGCTCACTTCCATTGAAAAAACTTTTGGTTAAGCGTCCAGCAAGCACAGAGAAACAACACAGGTTGATCACCGCTCAAGCAACTGAACCTGGCTTTGATACCATGTTAAATTTTCTCAAGGTGGTCAGCAAGATAGACTAAAGCCAAATTAATATTCCCAGAAATATCTAGTTAACACCTTGATCATGCGGAAGCCCAAGAGCAAGCTTAACACCAAACACAAATGGAGGAACAAGGAGGTCTTATATTTATTCACACTTCTTTACAAGGCAACATATACATAGCAAGATATGATTTCGCTAGTACACAAGCTACAAACAGAAAGCACAACACAAGCCGGGCAGACAACACTGGAGATCTCCGAGACTGCCCAGTCCGCCAAGGTCACCGAAGCTGCCAGAGCTGAAGTTGCTACACGCCGAATAAAGCATGGAGTACGTCGAGAACGTTAGGTCGTGCGGACACACCGTTATTCGCTGACTGCTGAAGAACTGAAGAACAGGCCGCCTACCCGCCTGAGACTGGCGGACAGGTTATTGGAACTTGGGAATGTTGAAGCAGAGAACTGACAAGCTGCAGAAGCGACCTGCTGAGACCGCAGAGACCGTACCCTTCACAGCACTAGATCGAAGTCACAACCAAAGTCCTGTCTCCTGGAAGCTAGTCGCGTGACCTGCACATAGCAAACTGTCAGCTATACTCAACCCGCGTGGACAGAAAGACCCAGACCGCAACATTCGCCCAAGCCCCACTTACTGTTCACTCAGTTACTATAGACATGTCGGGGTGGCCTATTTATAGGCGAGGTGAGGAGTGTGGTCACCACCCTAGTGAATAGAGTCACCACACCAGCTCGCGCACTAACAAAACACCCGTCCACTGAGTCTGCAAGGACTTAGCTGGATTCCAAGAAAACTGTCCGGAGCAAGACACAGATGTTCACAACTAAGCGGACTTGCACCAGTTCGCCCACACTATGCGAACAGGTATAGTCCGCACAGTCCGCATAGTCCGCAAACATCATCAGACATGAACAACCACAACACATTCAACGACAGTCCGCACACAAAAGAGACAGTCCGCACAGTATAAGAGTAAAGCCTCCATCCTCCACAAGTCCACGACCAAAGGAAGTCCGCCCGGTCAATAGTAGACTGGCGGATACTGCGGACACACTGGACTTGTCACAGAATGTGACCAAGTCCAGTAAAACACCAAAGGGCCTAGCGCGAGCTCGGAGGATAAGGCCGAGGTTACCCACACTCAAAGCAGATCCCCAATTCCACCAAGGTAAACAGATCGCCAATTCCACCAAGGTAAGCAGATCACCAATTCCACCAAGGTATGCAGACCGCCAATTCCACTAAGGTAAGGCATTGTTTTAGGCTTTGTGTTAGTTTCTGGGTACCTCGCTAGGGTATTGTTTGATACTGGAGCGTCGCACTCCTTCCTTGCGGAAAGTTTTATCTAGAGGATTGGAGTTGAGCCATTCTCGACGTATGCAGAGCTGAAGGTGCGCAGGCTCAATGGTTCATCCATGACTAAGGGGGCAAAGGGGCGCATTTTTTGGAGTTTGGACGGAGTTGACTTCTCGTTGGTAGCGGCGCTTCTACCATTGGTTGAGTTAATATAATATTGGGTATGGACTGGCTTGCAGAGCAGTGTGCCAGTATTGACTGCCTATCTAAGGTGGTGACCCTGAGAAGTGAAGGGCAGGCAAAAGTTATGTTTGAGGGCCTTAGTGGAGTGGTCTTCTCCCTGATTTCAACCATGTAGTTGGTGTAGGCAGTTAACCATGAAGGAGTAGCTCTTGTAGCATTATTGGAGGTTCTCCTTTCCAGTTGTCACTTGGAGATGTACCGGTTATGGCAGAGTTCGAGGATGTGTTTCTCGAGGAGCTTCCTGGAGCACCTCCTCGACGGGAGATTGATTTCTCGATTGAGTTGGTGCCAGAGGCTAGGCCGGTGTCACATACTCCTTTTAGGATGACACCAAAAGAGTTGGCAAAACTCAAAGTACAGTTGCAGGGATTGTTGGAGCAGGGGTATATTAAACCCAGTTCTTCACCATGGAGTGCGCTAGTGTTATTTGTGAAGAAGAAAGACGGTAGTATGCGGTTGTGCATAGACTACCGAGAGTTGAATAAACTTACTGTCAAGAATAAGTATCTGATTTCTCAGATAGATGACCTGTTCGACCAGTTGGTGGGGTTAGTGGTGTATTCTGATGACTCCGGTTTATATAGGGTTTTGCGGACTCATCTATGCTGGTTTTCATGGCTTTGCACTTCACTTTTCAGTTGTTTTCATTGATATTTCGTTCCTACTGCGTTTCACGATTAGTGTACTTTTCAAGCCCGTGAATGCGCAATTACGCATTCAATTGCTGGTGTTATGCACTTGGTGCTCCCCAGGGATTGTTCCAGTAGTTTTTATTGCATTTTGTTGATTGCTGGAGGGTCCTCCTTTATGAGTTTTTATTGTGTGCATGTGGTGAGTTTTCCCTATGTCTGGAATGCAGTTTTCAGGAAAATGCGCGGTCGTGCGTTTTCTTAGCAAATGATTTATACAGGAGAAACATCGAGCTAAG
Organism: Platanthera guangdongensis; assembly: GCA_039583875.1. Taxonomy (NCBI): domain Eukaryota; kingdom Viridiplantae; phylum Streptophyta; class Magnoliopsida; order Asparagales; family Orchidaceae; genus Platanthera; species Platanthera guangdongensis. Next base: position 140,458,160 of record CM077148.1, read on the forward strand.
CTCAATGAATTGAGCTTGATGATATTAATGCACTGTTAACGCACGGTTTCGTCGGAAATGCACGGTTTTCCTGTAGCCTTCTGGTTTTACTCTGGGTTGCCTGCAATTTCAGCTTTCTGTCATTACCCGTGTGAATTACTTCGCACACGGGCGGATCGCCCGTGCGCGAAGAAAATGCACGGGTCAACGCTTCTTCTTCCTTTGCCGTTTTCTGGATATTAATATTACACAGTTCACGCACGGTCGTGCGCATGACCGTGCGTGACCATTTTCTCTTACTCTTACTATTTAAGCCGAAGATTTCTTCTAGACTAGGGACATCTCCGTTTTCCCCGCCATTTCCGACCCTTGGAGCGGGAACTCATCCTTCCAGTCGTCATTTTTTCTCTCCTCCTTGGAGGGTTGATCTGGCCACCCATTCTCCTCCAAAGAGCTTGCTAAAGCATCGTCTCCAACCGCCATCGCCATTGCCGACCACCAAGCTACCTTTTAAGTTCTTAGTTGAAGATCTTGTGAAGCTTTTTGCTCTGATTCGAGTCAGCGACCACAACATGAAGAAGACAGGTGTGAAGAAGGAAGTCACAACCCTTCAGGATCCCAGATAGCTTCTAAATACCGAGCTATGGCAAGGCTTGACAACCCTCGCTTCCGGCCGAGAATCTTGGAGAGCCTTCAAGTGCTTGGTTGTATTTCACCCCCTCTTTTCTTGTATTCACTTTAACCTGAACTTGTGTTAGTATGCTTAAGGTTTAATAACCATGTTTTGCTCAAGGTCTTGCTATGGTTTGGCATGATGATTTCTTGATGATGATGTGTGTTGATGAGCTTCGTCTTTGTTAGATAAAGTGGAATTTGAGCCGTTCTAGCGACTGCTAGAAGCGCGTGTTGCGAAGAGGTGTTTACAACCCTCGTTAGTTTGTCTGTTTTCGCTATTACTCTTTGGAGTAATTCACCATGGCGACACGGTGGCGGCGACCCGCACTAGATTAATGTTGCTTACTGTAGGAAAAACAAAATCAAAGCCCCTTGTTTTTGCTTAGCACTTTCATTCCTTTCTCAGAAAGCGGAATCCATGCTCCCTACTTGCACTCCACGTGAGATCGATACTTGGGGAAGCTACTCCTCCCTTTTATTACTTGGTCGTGAACGGTAATCTTACCTCCCACACATCATATTCTAAGTTAGACTTGAAGTCAGGATACTATCAGTTGCGAATTCGAGATGAGGACATACCCAAGACAACTTTTGGTACGAGGTATGGTCATTTAGAGTTCTCGGTGATGCCGTTCGGGTTGAAGAACGCACCATCAATATTCATTGATTTGATGAACCGAGTATTTCGTGAATACTTGGACTCTTTTGTTGTCGTCTTTATCGATGATATTTTGGTATACTCCAAATTAGAGGCGGAGCATGAGACTCATTTGAGAATAGTGTTGCAAGTGTTGAGAGAGAACCAGCTTTATGCAAAGTTCTCAAAGTGCAAGTTCTGGTTGGAGAAGGTGGAATTTTTGGGCAATGTGATTAGTGGTGATGGGGTGTCGGTGGATCCTGCAAAAGGGGAGGCCATCAGAGATTTGCCATTGTTGAGAACCGTGGGGGAAATCTGAAGTTTCCTTGGACTAGCCGGGTACTATAGAAGGTTTGTGGAATACTTTTCGCGGATAGCTCTACCCCTCACTTCTCTAACTAGTAAGGACCAGAAGTTTGTGTGGACTCAAGAGTGCAATCAGGCTTTTGACACCCTGAAGGAAAGGCTGATGACTGCTCCAATCATTAGTCTGCCTAAAGGGACTGAAGGATTTTAGATTTTCGGTGATGCCTCAGGATGTTGGCTGGGTTGCGTGTTGGTGCAACATGGAAGTGTTATATCTTTTGGGGCTAGGCCAGTTCAAGCCTCACGAGAGGAATTATCCCGTCCATGACATGGAGTTGGAGGTGGTAACTTTTGCATTAAAGTTGTGGCAGAACTATGTGTATGGTGTGGAGGTGGAGATCTTCGCGGACCACAAAAGCCTGAAGTATCTTCTAGTCCAAAAGGACTTGAATATGCAGCAGCGTAGATGTCTCAAGTTCCTTGGAGACTATGAAGTGGCGATTCAGTATACGTCAGGCAAAAGCCAACGTGGTGGAGCATGCCTTGAGTAGGAAATACTCTAGTCAAGGGAGTTGGATCGAAGCTCGTGATGAGTAGTTGATGTGGTACTGTGAGTCCCTTGGCACTGAGTGAGTAGCAAGAGGCGAGTCAAGCATGGCTCTATTGAACTGGATCGAGTTGCAAAACGACTAATTCGATCGTATTCGAGAAGCGACTAGTTTGGATGAAGAGTTTCAGCCATTCATTGTGGAAGCTCAAAAGGGCAAGGGTAGCACCTGGGAGATGATTGATGGGGTCTTGAAGAAGGACAGAAGGATATGTATACCACAATTTGGCAAGCTCCGCAAGGAGTTGATGTTTGAGGCTCATTTTACGAAATACTCCATTCACCCGGGAAGTACAAAGATGTACTTGGATATGAAGAAATCCTTTTGGTGGCATGGTTTGAAGAGTGATATAGCTTTGTATGTGAGTCAGTGCCAAACTTGCTCCTTAGTGAAGGCCGAGTGTTAGAAGCCGGGCGAGCTCCTGAAGCCTCTCTCAATCCCCGAATGGAAGTTTGATGACATATCCATGGATTTTGTGCATGGCTTACCGCGATCGAGGCAGGGTAACGACGCGATTTGGGTAATCGTGGATCGCTTGACCAAAGTGGCTCACTTCATCCCAAATCGGAAAGAGGATAGCGTGGAGAAGCTGGTAGAGTTGTATGTTCGCAACATTATACGACTACATGGGATTCCTAAGAGTATAGTTAGTGATCGCGATGGGCGTTTCATTTCCAAAGACTAGAGGTTAGTTCATAAGAGTCTAGGCACGAAGCTTAAGTTCCGTACAACGTTCCATCCTCAAACTGATGGGCAAACAGAAAGAACGAACCGTAATGGAGGATATGTTGAGAATGTGCATGCTTGACTTTGGGAAGAAGTGGTAAGATCACCTCTTCATGGTAGAGTTCTCCTATAACAACAGTTACCAAGCAAGTGTAAAGATGACGCCATACGAAGCTTTGTATGGAAGGCGGTGTCGAACTCCAATGTCTTTGATAGAGGAGGGAGACACCAAATGTTTGGGAAAATAAGTGGTGGCTGATGCATGCGGGTTGGTGCGAACCATTCGGGAGCACATGAAGGTTGCCCAGGACTGGCAAGCAAAGTATTTTGATGCTCTCCATAGGAATATGGAGTTTACGGCAGACGATTGGGTCTATCTCAAGATCAAGCAATTGAAAGGTGTTTCGCGGATTCGCCGACTCAAGAAATTGAGTCCAAGATTTTTGGGACAGTTTGAGTTTATAAAACGCATTAGAGAAGCAGCTTACCGGTTGGTGTTATCCACAGAGCTGAGTGGATTACACGATGTGTTCCCTGTCTCCGTATTGAGGAAGCCTTGGTGGAGGCTAGTGTGGTGATTGAACCGGCGACGGTGACAACAGAAGAGGACTTGAGGACAAAAGTCCGTCCGGTGGCCTTATAGGATTCAAAAGTTCGGCAGTTATGGAACAAAGAGGTGAAGCTCATAAAGGTGTGTTGGGACAACTGCGGGTGAGATGAATTCTCTTAGGAGTGTGAGCAAGCAATACAGGAGGACTTCCCGGAACTCTTTACTTCAGGTATGCTTTTGTTTAAGTGCATGCTTAATTTCGATGATGAAATTCTTTTAAGGGGGGAGGAGTTGTAACACCCTAGTTTTCAGAACTTGAGTCGCTGGAAGATATCGCCCGACGGTAGTAGTTATCGCCCGACGGTAGTGTAGAATTGAGTGGGCAAGCACTGAGAGCATTGAATGATGGCGCGTGGCATTAGCTAGGTACCGCTCGGTGATAACCCTATTTCATCGAATGTTGATTGAAAGGCCCGTTTATAGAGCGCTGGAGGATTACCGCCCGACGATAGACCTGTTTCGTCGAACGTCGAAAGAAGGGCCCCATTCGTCGAACACTGATTTTTTGAGAAAAAGTAGAGTTCTCGAGAAAGACGCTACCACACGACATTAGCACGACATTATTTTCTGGCCGAGTTCTCGGGAAACTACCGCTTGACGGTAGGTAGTTACCTCCCGGCGATAGCGGACAGAAGCAGTTCTGTCGTTTGGCTTTTTAGCCTTCTGATTTCATTTAGGTTTTGATCCTAAGGCCCAAGACTCTCCCTCCAGAGTTATTTTATAGGGCTAACCGGTTGTTTCCCCTCTTTTTCTCATTTGAGAAGTGGGTGTTAGGGTTTTGAGAAGGAGAGTGGAGGAGGAAGAAGAGAGCTTTCTTCCGCCATTAACGGAGTTTTAGACCTCCGATCATCATTCTGAGGCCAAATCTGTGGAGAGGACTTAGAGGCGCTCGTTTTCATTCATGCAGCACAAGGGTTTCATGGCTATAAAGAGGAGTCGAAGGGTAGCAACACTTCTTCTCTCGGTTTAAGGATGCGTTCATAACATATACACTTTTCTTGTTTTCTTTCAAGCATTCTAGGCACCGGATCTCTCAAGTGAGAGGGATTCGGGTTGACATGGTTCAAGAGGAGCCATCGGGTCGATTGTGTCCATCCCCGACATGATACTGCATTAGAGATCCACTCCGTTAGTGGATTAGGCATTGTGGGTGAAGCCGTGGTCGCGACCGTTAGTCCGAATCGGTGATGTTGCATTGCGAGCCTTAAGGATTTTGTAGAAATTCGTTAGTGGCAAGATGTCATTTGTAATGATGTTTTTCCCCTTTTCTCGTGTGAGTATGTGTGGCCGGAACCAGAGCAAGTGTAAATTAGAGTACACGTGGCGGCACGGGGATGGTATTGTACAAGTGTTGGAATAGGGTGGGATAGGCATGTGATTGTGATATGACAAGGCGTGGTTTGTCTCTGCAGACGGTTGGCTTGCCTGTGACATTGCAAAGTCATGTGTGGAGAGTGTCTCGACGAGACAAGTCCCCTTGTGTGGAACTGACGAGAACGCTGAGCTTTGGGAAAACCCGGATGATACCAGCTGGGTCCTGCTGGGTCTCCTTAGATGGACTTGATCCCGATATTGGAGCCGGGGCTGGGTCATCGTAAACGGGTGGGGTCTATCATGGTTTCTTAGTATCAATTTGTTTATGCGGCGGAATCCTAATGTGAGAAGTTAGAGCTTGCAGGCAAGACCGGGTTTAAGACCCACAAGCGGGTGGGGCCTAAGCAAGATGTCCGTGTGGCGGCTCGTATGCTGTTTGGGGGAAATTAGAGTACCCTTGTGTTTGCGGCTTGAACGCCGATGGGGAAATTGGAAGTACCCGATGTGATGATGTGTTAGAAGCATACGCTTTAGGGTGCCTTGGGTGAAACCCAGGATTGCATTCATGCTGCATTGTAGGCCCCTTTTATTACATGCTCAACATAGAAATGTGTTTGCTGTATGAGACATCCAAACATGTTTTATTGCTTTACAAATTATTGTATTTTGCATATGAAGTGCTGACCTGCTGGGTGATGGAGTGCCCCGGGGTCCTCTAGGGATGGCCCTGAGGAGATGTGTTGGTTACACAATTGAGTTCAGCGTTTGCTGACCCACGTTATAACCACAATTTTTACAGGACAAGGATCACAAGCGGGAACAAGCTCGTTGGCCAAAAAGGCCTAAGCTTCATGAATTGTTACAAGACGTGTTATAGCTCTGTTTTGTGGAATGTGATGCTTTATGTTCTATTATTCCGGCTTGCATGCCGAGGTAGCGTAGAAGTGCTTATGCAAGTTACTATTTTTTATTGTTGCTTCAATCTTCTGTATAACTTCGAGTTTTAGTTATATGTTTCCGCTATTGTCTGAGTTTTGAGTTTGGGTAGTTTATATCATCTTATAATGCTTAGGTTGTGGCATCTGTATGTTGTGGGGCCCCAGCCGGACCCATATTATACGGTCATTACAGGGGAGGTGTTACATTCAAATCCTTCTTATCTATTAAGTACTTATGGTTCGTATGGTCCGTGATGTTATCAACTTTCATGCCATATAAGTAGGGACGCCATAGCTTAGGTTCAAAATCCTTGCCACCAACTCCAAGTCGTGGACAGGATAGTTTCGCTGCTGCACTTTCAACTGGTGTGAGCCATAAACAATAACCTTTCAAAACTGAAGAAGAACACAACCTAAGCCGCTCCCTGAAGCATCACTATAAATCACATAGCCGTCCATACCACATGGCGATCTCAAGATAGGCTCCATGGTCAAACGAGCTTTTAACTACTCAAAAGCTCGTGCGCACTCAGGCATCCAAATGAAATTCCAATCTTTACTTGTCAGTATGGTGAGAGGTAAGGCTATCAGCAAAAAGTTCTTTACGAAGCGTCTGTAGTAGTCAACAAGTCCAAGGAAGCTCCTGACTTCTGATATAGTAGACAACACATGCCACTCCTGTATCGCAACTATCTTCGCCGGATCCACCGCAATACCTTCTCCACTAACCACATGGCCAAGAAAAGCCACCGACGACAGCCAAAACTCGCACTTTGAGAAATTGGCATAGAGTTTATTCCTTCTCAGGGTATGCAAAGCCATCCTCAAGTGATTTGCATGATCTTCTTCTGATTGAGAGTACACCAATATGTCGTCAATAAAGACGATCACAAATAGGTCTAAGTACTCCTGAAACGTCTGATGCATCAAGTCCATGAATATCGATGGTGCATTTGTTAGCCCAATCGACATTACAGTGAGCTCATAGTGACCATAGTGTGTATTGAACGCTGTCTTAGGAATGTCACATTCCCTTATCTGCAACTGGTAGTAGCTTGGCTTTAATTCTAGCTTCAGGTATACAGTTGAACCCACCAGCTGCTCAAACAAGTCATCAATCCGTGGAATCGGATACTTGTTATTCTCCGTCAGCTTGTTTAATTCCCGATAGTCAATGCATAGACACATGCTTCTATACTTCTTCTTCACAAAGAGTTCCGGTGCACTCAAAGGTGACATACTTGGATGTATATAGCCTTGCTCTAGAAATTATTTCAATTGAACATTCATTTCTGCCATCTCTTTTGGCTCTACTCGGTATGGTGAGCGGCCACAGGTTTCGCACATGACACCAACTCAATAGCAAAGTCAATCTCCCGCTGCGGTATTAACCCAGGGAGATCCTTAGGAAAAACATTTGCATAGTCCGATACAATATGAACGTCACTCAAACTGGACTTCAGCTCAACAACCTTCAATAGCGCGAAGAACAACTCTGTGCCCTTTCGAACAGCATTGACTACTTGGAGAGCAGATTTCAATATCTTGCTTGATCATCGCATACCAGCGAATTTAGTCTCTCGTTCAGTGTTATGTCCTAGTGTTACTTCCTTAGAGTTGCAATCTATACATGCACAATGCCCTGAGAGCCAGTCCATACCAATGATTACATCGAACTCAGATATCAGCAGCACGGATGTTTCCAATCCGAAATCTGGACTTCCTATATGCACCTCAACACAGCAAGACCTATCTGCATGCATCACACATCCATTAGGTAACAACACCTTCACTCTATCTGTTGGCATAAGAGTAGGCACGCCGATCTGCGATATGAAGTCCTCAGATAGAAACAAATGAAATGCACCTATATCGACCAGTGCTCTCGCCGGATACTCTCGAATAAGGATAAAGCCTACATTTATCAAGTTATACATAAGTAATTCATAAGGTATGAAGTATATAAATCATGAAAAATATATACTACTCGTACCTGTGTTGACATCAGCTTGTTTGATGGCCTCCTGTTGGACAAGATTGTAAACCCTTGACTGAGCTGGAGCATATTGGGATACAGTAGACTCCATAGTCTTTCCCCTCTCAGCATAAGATGCTCCTACCTTTTTATCTGTCTTTGGAGGGCCACTCGGACAGTCTCGCGCCATGTAACCCACCTTGCCACATGTTTAACATGCGATCGTACCTCGCCCTAATGTTGCTCTAGAAGCAACAACAGATGGATCTTGTCTAGAAGACTAGGTCTTCTTCTTCCGCCTCCGAAAATGCGATTTTGAAGAAGTCGACAGTTTGAACTCGGGATTTATCACAACCAAGTCCATCTTGCACTGTACCCTCTTCATGTCCTTCTGTAACGAACGAGTCTTATTAACCAACACTTAAAAACCTTGATTCATTGGACTAGAAAGCAATAACCTCAGCCCATCCCACAGTCCCTCATAGAAGCTATTGGTCTTACGCTCCTCATCAGCAAATGTTGAACCCGCATAACGTCCCAACCTGCTAAACTCTTACAAGAATTTGTCCACATTATCCTCATCCTAAGTCAAACGCTAGAACTCATTTTCCATGAAAATTCGCTACAATGATGACAGATGCTTTACCAAGAACAATCTTGAAAACTCCTCCATCGACATCTCTGATAGTCGTCTGCCGTGCAGTGGTGTAACTTCAACTCATCCCACCAAAGCTGAGCCTCTCCTTCCAATAGGAAAGTGGACAAGGTGACCTCCTATCCCTCCTCTATCTCTATCACAGTCAATATCGTCTTAACACACGAAAATCAGTCCTCTGCCTGTGTGGGGATCCTGCACCCAAAAACATACGAGGAATAAAGCTCATGAAGTGCTTCAGCTGTCGTTCAGTCGCTAGCTTATCAACCATAGCCTCAGTGGGGACTCACCTAGTAGTTATAGGCTCGGCTACAGCAACCTGAACTAGTACCATTGCAGGCCACTGCTGCCCAATCGGGTGTGCATTTGTAACACCTCCCCTATCTTAACTGTATAATATGGGTCCGGCCGAGGCCCCACAACATACAAACGCCACTGATTTAGCGTAAAAAGATGATATTATCTACCCAAAATCAAATCTCAGAGTATAACAACAACGAAAACCGAAAACATGACCAGAAGTTATCCACAGACACAAGAGTCTCGCAATGGCTATAACGCCCCGAAACTCAAAGGAGCGACGGGAGGCGTTCCAGGCCAAATTTGGAATTTGGCAGGAGGTACATGGCCTGGGACACGGGCGTGTCCCAGGGCATGTCGTGGAGTGTTCGATGATCGTCGAGCATCACTCGACGATCTGGTCACAATGCTGCGGTGGACGATCTGTTGATAATCTGGGTTCGACGATCGTCGAGCAACGCTCGACGATCTGGTCTCAAGTCTGCGATCGACGATTTGGTCGACATTCTGCGGTCGACGATTTGGTCGACGTTCTGTGTTCGACGATCGGGTCGTGGGTTCGACGATCGAGCCAGCTATCTCCGTTCAATGATCGGGCCGTGCGTTCGACGATCTGGCAGCGGTCGATGATCTTGGTTCGACGATCGTCGAGCGCGGGGCGATTATGGCGTGATTGATTCTGTCGACGCGGAGTGTCGACACAGGGGATTTGGTGGGAGTTGACTAAATGTTCCGACACTGTTTTGACCCGGACATGTCTTGCTCCTATTGGTGAACCATGCGGTGTTTAGCCCCATTTGTCCAGGTCAGACCTGGATCGTAGCCGTGTTTTTCCATTTTGTGGGATCCGACGGTTGTGGTTATTTCCCAATGGGGTTATACCCGAGTAGTGGGTTTCAAAACCCTTATTTCCTGCCGTGATTCTCTGTCTAAATCTTAGAGAGAGGGGAGAGAAAAGGAGGAAGAAGAAGTCTAGATCCAGTCGTTGGAGGAGTTTTAGAGCTCCAAATCACGAGTCGACTTCGGATCTACGAAGGCAAGGAGATTGCGGTGCTTTATATCCGCGTATATTTCCATGGCGCCGAGGAAGAATGGTAGGGTAACGATTCTCTACTTGAGCATGTGAAGCTCTACTTCTTTTGCATAGGAAGCCCGTTCTCGTGAGTGTGCGGTGAGTTGAAGGCATTCCTTCGGGTAGATATGTAAATTCCCCGTTGTGTAGAGTCCGTAATCGAGAACGGATATAGGCATGATGTGTGAAGCCTATCCAGACATGTTGGTCTGGATCGGTGATGTTGCATTGCATAAATGGCCGGAGAAGACTCCGTGCGAATGTTTGTTTTCGGGATTTTCTACGTGGTAGATTGCAACAGGGAGCTTTGGAGATTTACCCAAAGGTGCACCCGGAAAACTGGGCGGATGCGTGATTCTGCCAAACATTGGGGCCTGGGAGCTAATTTTACCATAACTGGGTTATGTGTTGTGTGTAAACGATTTGGGACTCGGGAAAGTTTGACCCGCGCATATGTTTTAAATTAACGTTGTGGTGTGTGCAACGGGTCAGGCAGAACCATACCCGCACTATGTCATTCGGTTAAAGAGACCTAAAGTTACTTGGCACTTACCGTTGGCATAGATTGAGGGTCTTAGGCAGTGGCCAGAAAGACCAAATGCTCACGAGATATTGTAGTCCAGGGGACGGTGGTGAGTCGGTAGACTTAGACTGTGATCAACGAGAATGTGCCCGGAGAGCACGGGGCGTGTGGCCGTGCGTGCCAATACGTGTGATGCAATGTATTTATTTACTGCTTGGTTGTGCTAATAAAATGCAGGGAAGGAGCATCGCCTCCCCGAGTTGGGGGCGGGATCGTTATAATTTGGTCAACATTGCAGACCGTTGCTTTTGTTTGCCACCGTGCGGTGGATTGTGCTTGCAGGTGCTGCTGGACCAAGCGGTCAATATCGGGCTAAATCACAAATTGTGAAGCCGGCCCTCGAAGGCCTGAATTGGAGAGTTTTACTTGCTTTTGATCATGTATGACCGGCCTGCGTGTCGTGGTATGGAAAACATGTAATATGAGTAAACCATTTGTAAGGCCTTAAGGCCAGTACTTGTGTATGTAGTTCATTCCTTTTAAGCTTGTTAGTGAACATTCATGCTTGTTGTTGGGTTCTTTTAATTACAACTATTTAAACTGCTTCCGCTAGAATGCTCTGTGTAGGATGTTGTGATTGGTTGGATGGTTTCCATTGAGTAACAACCCGGTCTGTCTGTAGTATATGGCATCGGGCCCCGACCGGACCTACTGCTATATGCTATGCGACGGATAGGGGTTGTTACAACGGCCTTATGGCCTTACAACAGAAGAGAGTCCAAAACTCAAATAATAACAACAAGCATCAACGTGAATAAGCACTTCTAGACTACCTCGCATGCAAGCCGAAAAACTAGAGCATCAAACATACAGTGCCACAAAATAGAGCTAGCATAAAACTTGTAACACTTCATGAGGCTTAGGCCTTTTTGGCCAGCGAGCTAGCTCCTGGTTGCGATCTTTGCCGTAAAAAAATTGGTGGTAACGTGGGTCAGCAAAGGCTGAACTCAAACTGTGTAACCAACACATCTCCTCCTGGCCGCCCCTAACAGACCCCGGGGTACCCCTCCAACCTGCAAGTCAGCAATTCATATACCATATACATAAACATGTAAAGCTCTAAAAGAACAGGTTTCGATGTATCAAACAACAAAAACATTTTTTATGTTGAGCATATAATCAAAATGGGCCTACTATGCAGCATGTATGCAAAACCCGGGCTTCACCCAAGGCACCCTATCGCGTATGCAACTAACACATCATCAAAACATCTGGGTACTCCCAATTTCCCCATTGGCGTTAAGCTGTAGACAAAAAGGGTACTGCAATTCCCTTAACGACATAGAAGCCGCCACACGGAAATCTTGCCAAGGCCCCACCCGCTCGTGGGTTTTAGCCACGGGCTTGCCTGCAAATTCTGACTGCTCGTGTCAGGATTCCGTCTCACACACAAACAGATTCTAAGAACCCTTACTGGACCCCACCCACATGTGGCTTCATTGCCCGAGCTTGTCCCATGCTTGGCATTCTCGTCAGTCTCACAGAAGGGGACTAGTCTCGCCGGGACACTCTCCCCACATGACTTGAACGTCACGGGATAGCCAGCTGAACACGGAGACAAAGTCGCGCCTTAGCACATCACAATCCATAAACATTCGCACCCTAATCCAACATTTGTACTGCAATGTCCCCGCGCATCAAGGAAACCATCTACCGCTAATGCGGAGCTAACCTTGTACATAAAGGAAACCATCCACCACCAATGCGGACCTACCCTTATCCAGTTCTGTCTACACACACTCACTCGAGAAAATTTGGAAATCACACACATCACAAACAACATCTTGCCGCAACAGATTTCTACAAAATCCTTAAGTCTCGCTATACATCATCACCGAGTCGGAGTAATGGTTGCGACTACGACTTCACCCACAATGCGTAATCCACTAACAGAGCGGTTCTCTAATGCAAATCATGTCGGGGACTTACTCAATCAACCCGGAGGTTCCTCTTGAACCATGGCGACCCAAACCCCTCTCATTTGAGAGATTTGGTGCCCAAAAGTTTGAAAGAAAAAGATGCTAAGCACGCATCCTGGAAACCATGAGGAGAAGTGTTGTTACCTTACGACCCCTCTTCCTAGCCATGGGAACTTAGACGGAAGAAAACCACCGCAACGGACTTGCCTCTGCGGATCTGGACTCTGCTCGCGATTTGGGGCTCCGAAGCTTCTCCGGCAGCTGGATCTCTCCTTCACCTTCTTCCTAGCTCTCCCCTCTCTCTAAAACTTTAGAAAGAGAACACTTGATGAGGAATGAGGGTTTCAAACCCTCTTCCCGGACTTATCCCAACAACGACCACTCTGGACCATAAGATCCCATTAGAAGGAATCAGACGGCCACGAATCACACTTTAAACAAAAAATCCTATGCCGAACACGGCTTGTGACACACCCATGTCCAAGGCTGTGTGCCATAATCGACGCTGAAACCGTCGCACCCATAACAGGACACGGGTTGTGGACATGTCCATGTCAAAGGTGACATGCCCATGTCACTCAGTGCACGCCTGTGTAGCTTGGCGTGTTGCTCCATCGACACAGGACCAAAAACAACCCGAAGAGAATACGGGTCCTCAACACGGCCGTGTCGATTTTGGACAGGACCGTGTCGTTTTTTGACACGCCCTTGTTAAGCTGAACATGCTTGGGCTCCAGGCCATGTTCTTCCGCGACACAGCCCGTCTAACATCCCGAATAGGACACGACCTGGGACACGCCCATATCTCAGGCCGTGTTCGCTATCTCGACGATCATCGACCTCATTTTCGTCGACCACTCGGAAAATTCGTCGAACCCGAGTATGACACGGCCTTGGACACAGCCGTGTCACGGGCCGTGTTCACTGTCTCGACACTTCGTCGAGCTCAGTTTGTCGGCCACCCGGGTTCTTCATCGAACCCGAGCACGACACGGCCTTGGACACGCCCGTATCCCGGGCCGTGTGACCCCTACCAAGACCCCAACTTGGCTCTAAAAGTTATCTATCCCTCTTCCGAGTTTCGGGGCATTATAACTCTCTCCCCCTTAAAAGAATTTCGTCCCGAAATTACAGAAAGTGAAAGATACACAAAACTTAAATGATACCTGAACGGAATAACTCTGGATACTCCTCCAGCATGGTCTGTTCTTGCTCCTACGAGATCTCCTCACGACCGCAGTTGTACCATCGGACTTTTACGAGTTTGACCTCTTTGTTCCACAACTGCCAAATTTCTGAATCCTCTATAACAACTGGACACACTCGCTTCCTCAAGTCCTCTTTTATCGGCACTAATGTCGATTCGATCACCACACTAGCCTCTACTAAGGCTTTCCTCAAGATGGACACATGGAAGACGTCGTGCAATACGCTCAGCTCTGTGGACAACGCCACCGGTACGCTTATTCTCCCACCCATTCTATAACCTCGAAAGGCCCCAAAAACCTCGGACATAACTTCTTGAGTCGGTGAATCTGCAAAATGCCTTTAAACGGCTTGATCTTTAGATAGACCCAGTCGCCTACCGCGAACTCCAGCTTCATGTGGCGAGCATTAAAATATTTTGCTTGCCGATCTTGAGCCACCTTCATGCACTCTTGAATGGTTCACACCAACTCACATGCATTAGCTAACACTTCTTTTCCCAAAAGTTTGGTGTCTCCCGCTTCTGTCCAAGACATCGGTGTTCGAGACTGCTTCCCATACAAAGCTTCGTCTGACGCCATCTTTATACTCGCTTGGTAACTGTTGTTATAAGCGAACTCTACCATGAAGAGGTGATCTTCCCACTTCTTGCCAAAGTAAAGAATACACATACTCAGCATATCCTCCATAGTACGGTTCGTTCTTTTGATTTGCTCGTTAGTTTGAGGATGGAAAGCCGTACTGAACATGGGCTTCATTCCCAGAATCTTCTGAACCAACCTCCAGTCCTTAGATGTGAAACGTCCATCGCGATCACTAACTATACTCTTAGGAATCCAATGTAGTCGCATAATGTTGCGAATGTATGATTCTACCAGCTTCTCCATGCTGTCCCCCTTTCAATTTGGGATGAAGTGAGCAACTTTTGTCAAGCGTTCAACAATCACCCAAATCACGTCGTTACCCTGCTGCGATCTAGGTAATCCATGCACAAAGTCCTTGGAGATGTCATCAAATTTCCACTCGGGAATAGGAAGATGCTTCAGGAACTCGCCCGGCTTCTGACACTCGGCCTTCACCAAGGCACAAGTTTGGCATCGATTCATGTACAAAGCTACATCCCTCTTCAGTCCAGGCCACCAAAAGGATTTCTTCATATCTAAGTATATCTTTGTACTGCCCGGGTGAGTGGAGTACTTTGTGAAGTGAGCCTCAAACATCAACTCCTCATAGAGCTTGTCGAACTGCGGTACACAAATCCTTCTATCCTTCCTCAGAATCAAATCAATTATCTCCCAGGTGCTATTCTCGCACTTTTGAGCTTCCACCACGTATGGCTGGAACTCATCATCCAAATGGGTCGCTTCTCAAATACGATAAGACAAATCATTCTGCATTTCAATCCAGTTCAACCGAGCCATGCTAGACTCGCTACTTGCTACACACTCCAAGCCGAGGGACTCCCAGTCCAGCACCAACTGCTCATCATGAGCTTCGATCCAATTCCCTTCCCAGAGTATTTTCTACTCAAGACATCTTCCACCACATTTTCTTTGCCTGGCGTATACTGAAACGCCACCTCGTAGTCTCCAAGGAACAAGACCCACCTGTGCTGTCGCATATTCAAGTCCTTCTAATCTAGGAGATACTTTAGGCTTTTATGATCCGTGAAGATCTCCACCTTCGCACCATAAATATAGTGCTGCCACAATTTCAACGCAAAGATTACCGCCTCCAATTCGAAGTCATGGACGGGGCAATTCCTCTTATGAGGGTTCAGCTGCCTAGACCCAAAGTCTATCACACTGCCATTTGCACCAAAACGCAACCCAAACCGCATCTCAATGCATCACTGAAAATTTGAAATCCTTCGGTCCCTTTCGGTAGACTTAGGATTCGAGCCATCATCAACCTTTCCTTCAGTGTCTCAAATGCCTGATTGCACTCCTGAGTCCACACAAATTTCTGGTACTTACGAGTCAGTGATGTGAGGGGTAGAGCAATCCGCGAAAAGTTTTCTACGAACCTTATATAGTACCCGGCTAGCCAAAGAAAACTTCGGACTTCCGCCACGGTTCTCAAAGTCGGCCAATCTCTGATGGCTTCCACTTTTGTTAGATCTACTGCCACCCCATCCCCACTAATCACATGACCCAAAAATGCTACCTTCTCTAGCTAGAACTCGCACTTCAAGAACTTTGCATAAAGCTGGTTCTCTCTCAACACTTATAAGACTACTCTCAAGTGAGTCTCATGCTCCACCTCCGATTTGGAGTAAACCAGAATGTCGTCAATATAGATAACTATAAAAGAGTCCAAGTATTCCCGAAATACTCGATTGATCAAATCCATGAATACGGATGGTTCATTTGTCAGCCCGAACGACATCACCGAGAACTCAAAGTGACCATACCTCGTACCAAACGCTGTCTTAGGTATGTCCTCGTCTAGAATTTGCAACTGATAGTATCCTGACTTCAAGTCCAACTTTGAATACACCCCTACCCCACCAACTGGTCAAACATGTCATCTATTCGAGGAATCAGATACTTATTCTTGACAGTCAATTTATTCAACTCTTGGTAGTCGATGCACAACCGCATACTACCATATTTCCTCTTCACGAACAACACAGGAGCTCTCCACAGTGAAGAACTGGGTCTGATATACCCCTGTTCCAACAGTTCCTATAACTATACCTTGAGTTCGGCCAACTCTTTTGGTGTTATCCTAAATGGAGGACATGACACCGTTCGTGCCTCTGGCACTAAATCAATCGAGAAATCAATCTCCCGTCGAAGAGGTGCTCCAAGAAGTTCATCAGGAAACACATCCTCGAACTCTGCCGCCCTCAGAAGCTCTTCCATCCGTACCCACCAATCCTCCGCATCAGTCGGCGTACAAACTACCTTGAACGTTGGAGGATGGAAGCTCAGAAAATACTTCATCTGCCGGTCTCCATGCCCTACAACCACCCTTTTGGCCAACGACTCTGCTCGCCTACCTTATCCGCCCGGCATGGCCGTCGCCGTATCCGGGGTAGCAGGAGTTGCTACCTACGTAACCGTGGTTGCTACTTGAGCTGTCGCTGCAGCTTGGGCTGCCACCATTGCTTCTGCAAGCATGCGACAAAAAGCGGCCTGGTTTACACCCATGCCCAAAGGACCCTGAGCAGTAGCGTTGCTCTTTGAAAGCTCTTCTTTTGGTCTCAACGTACCCACCTGTTTGCTTGCACTCTTATGAAAAGCAAGGTAATATGGAATCAGTCCCTTAATCACAAGACTCAAACATAAGGACACTCATGTTCCCACATTATTGTTATGTGGATAACTTCTATACGCGATCTGATTACGTAAATCGACCTCCCTAACTGACCTTGGATGCAACCTTGCTCTGATACCAAAATTATAACACCTCCCCTATCATGACTATATAATATGGGTCCGGTCGGGGGCCCACAACATACAGACGCCACAACTTTAGCATTTAAAGATGATATTATCTACCCAATTTCAAAACTCAGAGTATAACAACAATGGAAACCGAAAACATGACCAGACGTTATCCACATACACAAGAGTATTCCAATGGCCTTATGACCTTATAACAGAAGAGAGTCCAAAACTCAAATAATAACAACAAGCATCAACGTGCATAAGCACTCCTAGACTAGCTCGGCATGGAAGCCGGAAAACTAGAGCATCAAACATTCAGTGCCACAAAATAGAGCTAGCATAAAACTTGTAACACTTCATGAGGCTTAGGCCTTTTTGGCTGGCGAGCTAGCTCCTGCTTGCGATCCTTGCCCTGAAAACTTTGGTGGTAATGTGGGTCAGCAAAGGCTGACCTCAAACTCTGTAACCAACACATCTCCTCCCGGCCGCCCCTAATGGACCCCGGGGTACCCCTCCAACCTGCAAGTCAGCACTTCATGTACGATATACATAAACATGTAAAGCTCTAAAATAATAGGTTTGGATGTCTCAAACAACAAACATGTTTTCTATGTTGAGCATATAACCAAAAGGTGCCTACTATGCAGCATGTATGCAAAAATAGGGATTCACCCAAGGCACCCTATCACGTATGCAACTAGCACATCATCAAAACATTTGGTACTCCCAATTTCCCCATTGGCGTTGAGCCGCAAACAAAAAGGGTACTGTAACTCCCCTAATGGCATAGAAGCCGCCACTCGAAAATCTTGCCAAGGCCCCACCCGCTCATGGGTATTAGCCCCGGGTTTGCCTGCAAATTCTGACTGATCGTGTCAGGATTCCATCTCACACACAAACCGAGTCTAAGAACCCTTGCTGGACCCCACCCGCTCATGGCTTCATTTCCCAGGCTTGTCGCATGCTTGGCATTCTCGTTAGTCTCACAAAAGGGGACTAGTCTCGCCTAGACACTCTCCCCACATGACTTACACGTCACGGGATAGCCAGCTGACCACAGAGATAAAGCCATGCCTTAGCACATCATGTTGGGTATTACATCCACACGAACCCAGATTTGATGAAGTCACCCTGGAATTAAGATGAATTAAGTTGTATTTGATGGTTGGTTTGAGTTATATGTTTGCAGGAATTTCACTGGGAAGTGTAGACCAATGTCAGTCCACAGTGGGTCACCAAACATAGGAACTGTGCAATATAATCCCTCATTGCATATTCCAAGGTGTTGACTCATGTGTGGTCTCTCTATTGGGATACACTTCATATTCAAGCTATTGGACCTTGGGAAAAGGATTGGAACTTGACTACATTAGAAGAAAGAGCTTTCCAACAACAAAAATTCTCCAAGTCTTTTACTGAGTAGGTACATAACTACTCGAGTAGATTGAGTATAATTTACTCGAGTAAAGAAACCTTGTACTCGAGTACTTAAGTGTACCTCTCGTGTAGCTAAGTCATGTACTCGAGTAGACTTAGTCATATACTCGAGTAGCATGTTTATATACTCGAGTAGATCACTCATTATACCCGAGTATTAAAGGCTTCTCTCATCAAAATTATTCTAAGTAATGGACTCGAGTATAAACACTCATATACTCGAGTAAGTATACTCACATACTCGAGTAGATAGAATCATACTCGAGTAGTTCATTATACCTACTCGAGTAGATCGTGTTTCACTCGTGTACATTGAAATTTTCCTAACTCCAGAATTTTCTAAGTCCTTTACTCGAGTAGAACTTTCACCTACTCGAGTAGATCACTTCCTCTCGAGTAGTTTATTTCAACTACTCGAGTAGCTGCTTGCTGACATCTTCAGAACTTATTCTAAGGGTTCCACTCGAGTAGTCCATCATGTACTCGAGTGGTTTATGTAATATACTCGAGTAGTTTTTCTTGTACTCGAGTAGTTCCTTTATGTACTCGAGTAGTTCTCTATACACACTCGAGTTGTTCTTTCTGCTTACTCGAGTAGTTGGTTTCTGCCTACTCGAGTAGCCTATCTTTATATACCTGAGTATGTTCTCCTTTATGTACTCGAGTGGTTATTAAACTACTCGAATAGATCTTTTCTTACTCGTGTATATGGCTGAACTTTCCTGAAATTTGTCTAAGGCTTTTTTCTGACGGGATTTTCAAATCACGCGACATGATTGGTCTACGTGTACCTCATTATGACCGATTATGACCATTATTCTCTCCTATATAAAGTCTTATCAGAAAATGACAAACCCTAAGTATTCTCCAAGCCTTCTTGTCATTTTATTTTGAGAAAGTTTTCAGCCGACTCCTCTGTCTGTTCTTCACGAAACGGAAGCCGCCGCCGCCACCATCTTCTCCGGCCACTGCTTCTAAGTTCAGAGGATTCATTCTGAAGAAAGTTACAGATCGAGATCGACATCACTATTCATCTTCTCTCTCTGATTCTGTAAAAGCAAGAAGATCCAGATCTGGGCCGAGATTCTCTTCACCGATTTCTGTTAGTGCTGCAAAGTTCATAAGAAGAAGTTTCTGGCCGGTTCATCAGATCTGATTGGATTTACTATTTGTATAATTTTTCCAAAACTTTATTAATCTTGTAGGAGAAAGTTTCTCCGAGTGTAGGAGTTTTTCACTCCGAGTTTGTAGGAAGTGTTATCTTCCGAGGTGTAGATCCCTTTGTTTGGATCAAGTTTGTAGGAACTTTGTTCCGAGGGTAGGATCGATTTTTGATCCGATATAGTGGAGTAGCCGAGTCTAGTTGATTGCTAGATCGGTCAGGGAAAGTGGATGTACCCAAGGTCGGGGAACCACTATAAATCTTGTGTCGTCTGTGATATTGGTAGATAGTTCTGCGCTGTTCTCTAATTATTTTTTATTCCGCAAAAGACGCACAACTCACCTATTCACCCCCTCTAGGTGATTTAGGTTGACAACCGTTTTCTTTCAATTGGTATCAAAGCGAGGTTGATCGTCAAAAGGTTAACACATTGATCAGATCCAAATCTGTTGTCTGAAAGATTCTACCATAAAATGTTCAAGGGCAAAGATTTCGCGAATCTTGCACTGTGCAACAAAAATAACTTTCCCATGTGGAAAGAAAGGATAAAA
Organism: Platanthera guangdongensis; assembly: GCA_039583875.1. Taxonomy (NCBI): domain Eukaryota; kingdom Viridiplantae; phylum Streptophyta; class Magnoliopsida; order Asparagales; family Orchidaceae; genus Platanthera; species Platanthera guangdongensis. The sequence goes on from CM077148.1 coordinate 140,478,208, forward strand.
TTTTTCATGGAAGCTGTGGATCCAAGGATCTTCATGATAGTTGAAGAAGGTCCTTACGTTCCCATGACTGTGTCCACTATCGACCCTACCAAGAAAGTTCCCAAAAAGCTGATGGATCTCGACAAAGACGTTATTGTACTTGTCTCCCTCGACAAGAAAGCTAAGAACATTATAGCAAGTGCAGTCGATGACTCGATGCTGCAGAATTTGATTCACTGTCAATCGGCTAAGGAGATGTGGCATTCCTTAGTCACTTTGATGGAAGGAACTAAAGAATTAAGGGATGATCGGAGATCCCTTTTCAAAAAACAATATGAAGCATTCCGACAAGGGAACAAGGAAACAATTGCCGACATATTTGAAAACTTCTTCAAAATTGTGAACGGCCTAAGGGTGTATGGTCGTGTCTTCACAAACGAAGAACTGAACGACAAATTCTTGAGATCCCTAACCAAGGAATGGGATAACAAGGTATGCGCCATCAGGGAGTTCGGGAAGCTAGCTGAAACGGACCCGCAAAATCTCTTTGGAAAACTTATGTCTTATGAACTCCAAATCAATACAAGAAAAGCTGAAGAAGAGAAAGGCAGGTCTGCTCTAAAGGAGAAATCTGTCGCTCTGAAGGAAGACACCTCCAGAAAGACTAAGGCTGCCTCCCCAGCTCCAGCTCCAGAAGTTGATGAAGAAGAAGAAACATCAGAGCCTAGCACCTCAGGCTCTGAACTATATGAAGAAGAGTTCTACTTACTCTCAAGGCAATTCAAGAATTTTCTTAATAAAAAGAAACAATGGAAAGGAAAGGATGCCTCATACAGAAGATCGCGACACGATGGCGATCGACAAAGAAAAGGCTCAAGAAGTCACAAAAGGTACAATACTAAACAGAACAAATACGTTTCAACTGACATCATTTGCTATTGTTGTAATAAGCCAGGTCATGTCATTGCTCACTGCCCTCATAAGAAGAAGGAGGGTGGTAGAAGAGAAGACAAGAAATCCTCACACAACAAGAAGAGGAAAGAGAAGAGCCTCATAGCCTAAACGAGCAAGACTCTTAGCGACTCCGACTCATCTGAGTCAAGCAAAGAAGAAGAAGCTTACTTTGGGCTAATGGCTCAAATAGATGATGAACAAGATCCCCAGTTCACTGGGAAGGTAAACTCTCATACCCCTCTTTCAGATTCTGAAGTCTCTGAACATGATTGCGAGGGTAGCTCCTCTGACGATGAGTCAGAATTAATGGCCCAGTATAAGGAGTTAATCATGGCCTACGACAAATGTCGTCGAGTCGTGAAGACTCAGGCTAAAGAGATCAAATCTCTAAAAGCCGAAGAGAGCATCTTGGGAGAGAAAGTCGCAAAGACTGACTCCCTCGAAGAAAACTTCAATAATGCTATTGAAGAATATAAAAAGGCTCTTGAGCACCATGACCTTAAGGAGAAGATCATCAAAGGATTGGAAGCCGAACTTGCGACTGAAAGGAAACTTGTTGAGAGTTTCTCGAAGCCCAAAACAGTTCTTCCATTCGTTGCTGAATTCTCAGCAAAGGCCAAGGGAGCTGGACTAGGCCATGAAGAAGCTCCTAGTGAATCCTCTAGGAGAAATAAGAATCAACGGAAAAATAAGGCCGCCAAAAAGGCCTCAGCCGAAGAAAAGGGAAAAGCCCCTCAAAATCAAACTACATTAAAAAAAGGTCATCTTTCCATCAAATGAGTTTGATTTTGACTCATCCTACGGGCACTTTGCTAGGCCTACCTATGTAGAGCCAAAGTCCCGCTATCAAGGATGGGCTCGACCCCGAAACTTTGGCGAGAGTGTCTTTAAGGCACCTTATGAAGAAGTTATTCTTCAGAGCTATGGGCCTTTCAATCATGGGCATAACTTCAAGAACGCACCAAGGACAAAGCCTGTTGTAGAGAAGCCCATAAAGGAGAAGAAGCCATATGATTGCCATCATCATGCGGCATCTTCCTCCAAGAATGCTACCCCTGCTAGACCAAAATTCCAAAAGGTCAAGCAGGAGATCTTGAGGCAAAGGTACAACAGATTTGACTGTTGGTGCTGTGGCAAGGTTGGTCACTTCTCCATGGATTGCTGGTTCAATTCCAGAAATGCTGCAACCCCTCATCTCAGCAATATGAGAAAGACCGCTCATAATGCTAACACTCGTAGGGGGAGTATTCTAACCCGAGACAAAGGACTCAAACGTGTTTGGGTTCCTAAGGCAAATTGATTATGATTGTAGGGATGTCCAAAGGCCAACAAAACGCCCATCTGGTACTTGGACAGCGGATGCTCTCGGCATATGACCGGGAGTAGAAGTCTCATTCAGAACTTTACTCCAGTCGTGAACGGACCAAAGGTCATCTTTGGAGGTTCAGACCATGGAATTACTAGAGGCTATGGTATGATTACTAACGGCAATGTATCCTTCTCGGATGTGGCCTATGTCGAAGGATTGGAACACAATCTCATTAGCATAAGCCAACTCTGCGATAAAGGATGCATAGTTGAGTTCCATGATGATAAGTGCTTGATAAAATCCGTTGACAATATGGAAACGATTCTATCCGGCACTCGAAGTAGGAATATTTTCTGTTTAAATTTCATCTGTATAGATTCCTCTACACCAGTGTGTCTTTTAGCAAAAGATAGTGCTTCTCTTGGTGACCAATGGCACAAGAGACTAGCACATATTAATTTCAAAACCATTAATAAACTATTTTCAAAGAACTTAGTACGTGATGCCCCAAATGTCAAATGCGTCAAAGACAGGCCTTGTCATGCATGCGTAAAAGGCAAGCAAATAAGGGCTACCTTTAAAAGCATTATTGGCAAAGACTCTAACAGATGTCTCCATCACTGCACATGTACTTGTTTGGTCCACTGCAAATTAGAAGTTTGGGAGGTAGGGACTATACATTGGTAATTGTTGATGACTTCTCACGCTTTGCGTGGGTGTTTTTTCTGAAACACAAGTCAGATACCTTCAACATCTTTACTAATTTTGTCAGGCAAGTCCAGAATGAATACAACTGCTCCATAGTCAAAATTAGAAGTGACAACGGAACAGAGTTCAAATCTGGGACCATGACAAAATTCTGTGAAAGCTTAGGTATCTTTCATGAGTTTTCCTCTCCTCGTACTCCACAACAGAATGGAGTCGCTGAGAGAATGAATAGAACACTCATAGAGGCCTGCAGGACCATGTTGAGTGATGCTTCACTAATGGAGTACTTCTGGGCTGAAGCCGTCAACACTGCATGCCATGTGCAAAATCGAGCACTCATAAACAAAGACCACAATAAGACACCTTACGAACTTCTGAAAGCCAGGAAACCAACAGTCTCATACTTTAGAATCTTTGGTTGTAACTGCTTCGTACTTAACAATGGTAAGTATCATACCACCAAGTTCAGCGAAAAGAGCTTTGAAGGTATTTTTTTAGGCTATAGTAGCCATAGTAAGGCATATAGGATATTTAATAGAAAAACCCTGGTGGTGGAAAAATCGATACATGTTGTATTTGATGAGACGAGCTTGCTGCAAAGCAATCCGTCTAGTGTGCTCATTGAAGATGCAGGTGAAAAGTTGAAAGAAACTAGCTTGGATGATCCGTCCGAAGACAAAGGCAAGAAATTCAATAAGATCACCACTCCAACTCCTATTGGAGAGGCTGATGATCAAAATGAAGAGATCATCCAGGATGAAGAAATCACTCCAGTGATTGAAGATACTCCAGATGCAAGAACTCTAGAGCTCAGACATCTGAAGGATCATCCCATTTACCAGATCATAGGAGATCCCCTGGATGGTGTCAAAACTCGAAGAGGTACAACTAATGAGAATCTTCATTCGAGTTTTCTCTCACAGGTTGAACCAAAGAAATTTGAGGAAGCAAACTCAGATGCATCATGGATAATGGCAATGGAAGAAGAGCTAAATCAGTTCAAGCGATGCAATGTGTGGATACTTGTTCCAAGACCCAAACGAAAGAACATCATTGGAACAAAATGGATTTACAGGAACAAGATGGATGAAGACGGAACTATCATAAAGAACAAGGCCAGACTCATCGCTAAAGGCTATCGTCAAGAAGAAGGAATCGACTTCGACCAGACATATGCTCTAGTGGCGAGGCTGGAGGCAATAAGGTTATTCCTAGCTTATGCTGCTTTCAAAGACTTCAGCGTCTATCAGATGGACATGAAGTCTGCCTTCCTAAATGGTAACATAAAGGAGGAAGTGTATGTGGAACAACCTCCAGGTTTCATTGATCCTAACTTTCCTGATCATGTCTATTTCTTGCACAAGGCCCTATATGGTCTGAAACAAGCTCCTAGAGCTTGGTATGAAACGTTGTCTACCTTTCTACTTGAGAACAAGTTCACAAGGGGAAAGATAGACAAGACATTATTTCTTAGGGAAATAAAAGACAAGATTTTGCTAGTGCAAATCTATGTCGACGACATTATTTTTGGCTCTATAGATGACAACCTCTGCAAAAAGTTCTCAAAACTTATGCAAGGGAAGTTTGAAATGAGCAGTATGGGCGAGCTGAAGTATTTCTTAGGGCTTCAGGTGAAACAATCTGAAGATGGAATTTTCATCTCACAGACCAAGTTCACCAAAGAGCTAATTAAGAAATTCGGAATGGAGAACGCAACCTCTATGAGGACTCCAATGGGCTCAACTATGTCTCTAGACAAGGATGAAAAAGGGAAACCTTTTGATGAAACCAAGTACAGAAGAATAATTAGATCCTTGCTCTACCTTACTGGCAGTAGACCTGACATAATGTTTTCAACATGGGTCTATGCTAGATTTCAGGTGAACTCTAAGGAATCTCATTACACTGCTGCAAAGCGGATCCTGAGATACCTTAAAGGCACATCAAATCTTGGCTTATGGTACCCAAGAAGTAATGACAGCGAACTAATTGGGTTTTCAGATGCAGATTTTGCAGGCAGCAAAGACGACCGGAAAAGCACCTCAGGGACTTGCCAATTCTTCGGAAGAAGGCTAATCTCCTGGAGTAGCAAGAAGTAGAACTGTGTCGCAATCTCAACGACCGAGTCAGAGTATATCTCTGCAGGCAGTTGTTGCGCACAGTTGCTATGGATAAAGAATCAGTTCGAGGACTACAACCTGCAGTTCAAGGATATTCCTTTGTTTTGCGACTCTTCCAGCGCAATTGCAATAGCCAACAATCCAGTCTCCCACAGCCGGACAAAGCACATCGAGCTAAGGTATCACTTCATCCGGGAACATATGGAGCATAGAGACATAGATCTCCAAGATGTGCCTACAGATAGGCAAGTTGCAGATATCTTCACAAAGTTGCTGGACGAGACCAAGTTCTCGTTCTTCAAGACTGAGCTTGGGATGCTCAACAAAGAGGACTAAAGAAGGCTGGATGACTAAGAAGCAAGTAATTCCAAGGGGTTAGTCAAAATCTACATTTTCTGAATTTTTTCAAGTTTGACTCGAGAAGCATAAGACATACTCCTCTCTACTTACCCGAATATAAGAGTGTGCCTACTCGAGTACCTACTTACCTACTCGAGTAAATCACTCAGCTACTCGAGTAAGTCACTTACCTACAAGAGTAAGTAACTTTCCTACTCGAGTAAGTCACTTACCAACTCGAGTAAGTCAGTTACCTACTCGAGTAAATCACTTACCTACTTGAGTAAGTCACTTACCTACTCGAGTACTTTCTGCAGACCGACTAGAGTAATTTCTGAAGATCTACTCGAGTAACCTCTTACCTACTCGCGTAGTCTATATCTTTCTCGTGTAGTGTTTACCAGATTTTGAAAGTTTTTCTATTCGCCACCCAAGGCTAAATGCCGCCTCTTCCCTCTCTTTAGGTAATTTCCTTCAAATTAATTAGATATAATTTAGGGTTATATATATGAATTTTTGAAAAACCAAACCTACAGGAAATCATTTCATTCTCTCGAGTACCCTCTGCCGCTTTGCCTACTCTCCTCCACCGCTGTTGTAGAGCCGCTTCCCTCCTCACCACTTCCATTCACCGTAGCCATGGCCGCTTCTTCCAAGATAGGCGTCCGATCAGAACTCGTCACCGCAGGTATTGTAGAGCTCTCAGATGACTTCCACAACCTTCTCATCCTTATCGACACCGCCGACCTCTCCTTCATCCTATAGGAACCCTGCCGAATTTTATTCAAAGAAGTTGTTGAATTCTTCTCAAACCTGAAGGTCAAGCGTCTTGGACTTGTCCTAAAATCAAAAGTGAAAGGTGTGAAAATCAAGCTCACCAAGACCTCTGTCTCTTAGCTTCTCCGACTGCCGCTTGTAGATGAAGAAGATGAATTAGATGATGAAGACTCTGACAGAACAGCCCTTTTCTGTGGCATTTCTTCTGAAGCTCAGTATATTAAAAGGTCAGACATGAACGCTGAAGGAAAATTTCTAGTTGATATTATTGGCAAGATTTTGCTGTGTAAGACCAACTCCATAAGGGACATTCCTCTATATTTCTTCGACATAATGCAAGCAATTGTCTGCCTCAAGAAATACCAATTTGGTATGCTGATTCTGGATAAAATAAAGGACAGTTTAAAATCTCCCAACTACGCCAGAATTATCTCTCTGCTCCTCCATGAAATAAATCCTGAGGTCTTCAACTTCTCCAAAGGGACCCCTCTTCACCACATGAAGAAGGTCTCCATCTCTTCCATTCAGAGATGGGATCTCAAGCTAAAGAATTCTGCCCAAGCTGCAAAGATCTCAGAAGCTCCAGAAGTTCCAGAAGTTCCAGCTATAGAGGACAGGACTCCATCTCCCTCTCCTCATCATGTGGCCAGCTCCTCTGGTGCACTAAGTGAGGGGGAGCCTGCTCCTTCTATCCAAGTCAGGCAGCCCTCTCCTCAACCAGCACTCTCTTCCCTCCCTCATAATCCAGGCAGTCCAGCCACTCCTTCAGATCAGTTACATCAAGAATCTCTTCTGTCCACAGCTGCTGCCATAGATGCTATGATTGCAGAGATTTCTGAAGAAGTGATGTCCATTCCTCCTCTATCTCCTCCAGCTCCAACCTCTGAATGTCACAAGGACTTCTCTCCAACACAGTCTCCTGCCCATTATCCAGCCAGGACTCCAACACCATCTCCAGATCCCCCAAAAGACAAGCAAGACACCATTCTTATTTCTGCTGAGCCTTCTCCTGAGCCAGCTGATGCCCCTCTCAGAACAATAGATTTCTCCATTCCCCATAATATAGAAGAAAGGGATGCTATAATTCATACCACCAGAGCTCTCAGCTTTGTCATCATTGAAGAAATAGCACCTTGGATAACTCCTCCTATCCCTACTGTTGCTCCCTCAACTGCTGCTACAGTCTCTTCCTCCTCAGATTTGCTGCACCATATTGCACTTCTTCTTCAAGAACAGAGAAATTATTTTGACACCTCTCTAAAGGTCGTCACTGACAAGGTAACTGCTCTTGAGACTGAGATGAGCAGAGGATTTGCTGAAATTCAGCATAATACTGATAATCTCCAGTATTTATTTCAACATGGTGCGAAAGCCATAGACCACACTATCACTAGTATTGGTAATGTTATGGAACAAGGTTTCACACTTGCTAACAATCAGATAGAGCTAGACAAGAGAAATGAAGCTAACAAAATGAAAATCTGTGAAGAAGTTGGACTTTTCAAAGAAGACACAATAAAGAAAATATCTGTTGAAATCAGAAAGGGGGAGGGTTTGATAAAAGAACTCAAAGAACAGGTAGAAAAATTTGCTGCTCAGAAGACAGATATATGGGAAGCTCATGTGAAGACCATTCATGCTGATGTGCTAGCCCAGATACAGAGTGTCAAATTAAACACCTATGACACTGCTGTCTGGATGCACAATCAGATTTTGCCAGACCTTGCAGTTGATCCCAACATCATTCCCCATCATCTCAACCCTCTAGCTACAGATGTCACTGCCCCAGCTGTTCCTCTGCAACCCTCTTTCTCTCCCAGGCCTAGAGACACGGTTGACCCTCCAGACTCCTATGCTCCAGAAGACCCTGCTGATATCTTCCTTCAAGCTCCTCCATAGATCAGAACCAACAAGAAGAAAAGGAAGTATGGTGAAGGCCCCTCTGCTAGCAGTACTGCTCCTTCCAAGGCAACTGAACATGCTAAAGCTTGGTCTCTGACTTCCAAGTCTCTAATTTTGGACACACTCAGGCTAGTTATGGATCTAAATGAGAACAGGAACATTCATTACAGTTCCCAGGAATGGGAGTTATATGAGAAATCTATGCTAAAAAGGAAGATCCATGATAGAGAGTTTGGAAGAAATAATCCTGCTGCACCTCCAAGGCCTCCTAAATATTTCCCTAAGCCTTTCAGCTATCTAAGAAGACAGCAAGAAAAGATGGAAAAGCAGCAAACCCAAGCCTAAATCTAAAAGATGTTGAGAGATTGAAATGACAAGTTGTAGACTTGATGTTTTTGGAAATTTACATATATGCAATTCTAAATTTCTGTCTAATTATCTTTTTCATTGTCTATTGCTTACCTGCTCATGTTTTTCTATTTAGTTTTTTTTGTCTATAATTCACCTTAGTGTAAAGGGTTCTGACTTTAACAAATAGAGGGATATTGTTGGGTATTACATCCATACAAACCCAGATTTGATGAACTCACCCGGGAACTAAGATGAATTATGTTGTATTTGATTCTTTGTTTGAGTTATATGTTTGCAGGAATTTCACTGGGAAGTGTAGACCAATGTCAGTCCACAGTGGGTAACCAAACACAAGAACTGTGCAATGTAATCCCTCATTGAATATTCCAAGGTGTTGACTCATGTGTGGTCTCTCTATTGGGATACACTTCATATTCAAGCTATTGGACCTTGGGAAAATGATTGAAAGTTGACTACATTAGAAGAAAGAGCTTTCCAACAACAAAAATTCTCCAAGTCTTTTACTCGAGTAGGTCCATAACTACTCGAGTAGATTGAGTATAATTTACTCGAGTAAGGAACCTTGTACTCGAGTACTTAAGTGTACCTCTCGTGTAGCTAAGTCATATACTTGAGTAGACTTAGTCATATACTCGAGTAGCATGTTTATATACTCGAGTAGATCACTAATTATACCCGAGTATTAAAGGCTTCTCTCATCAAAATTATTCTAAGTCATGGACTCGAGTATAAACACTCATATACTAGAGTAAGTATACTCACATACTCGAGTAGATAGAATCATACTCGAGTAGTTCATTATACCTACTCGAGTAGATCGTGCTTCACTCGTGTACTTTGAAATTTTCCTAACTCCAGAATTTTCTAAGTCCTTTACTCGAGTAGAACTTTGACCTACTCGAGTAGATCACTTTCTCTCGAGTAGTTTAGTTCAACTACTCGAGTAGCTGCTTGCTGACATCTTCAGAACTAATTCTAAGTGTTCCACTCGAGTAGTCCTTCATGTACTCGAGTAGTTTATGTAATATACTCGAGTAGTTTTTCTTGTACTCGAGTAGTTCCTTTATGTACTCGAGTAGTTCTCTATACACACTCGAGTAGTTCTTTCTGCTTACTCGAGTAGTTGGTTTCTGCCTACTCGAGTAGCCTATCTTTATATACCCGAGTATGTTCTCTTTCATGTACTCGAGTGGTTATTCAACTACTCGAGTAGATCTTTTCTTACTCGTGTATATGACTGAACTTTCCTGAAATTTGTCTGTCTTTTTTCTGACGGGATTTTCAAATCACACGACATGATTGGTCCACGTGTACCTCATTATGACCGATTATGACCGTTATTCTCTCCTATATAAAGTATTATCAGAAAATGACAAACCCTAAGTATTCTCCAAGACTTCTTGTCATTTTATTTTGGGAAAGTTTTCAGCCGACTCCTCTGTCTGTTCTTCACGAAACGGAAGCCGCCGCCGCCACCATCTTCTCCGGCCACTGCTTCTAAGTTCAGAGGATACATTCTTAAGAAAGTTACAGATCGAGATCGACATCACTGTTCATCTTCTCTCTCCGATTCTGTAAAAGCAAGAAGATCCAGATCTAGGCCGAGATTCTCTTCACCGATTTCTGTTAGTGCTGCAAAGTTCATAAGAAGAAGTTTCTGGCCGGTTCATCAGATCTGATTGGATTTACTGTTTGTATAATTTTTCCAAAACTTTATTAATCTTGTAGGAGAAAGTTTCTCCGAGTGTAGGAGTTTTTCACTCCGAGTTTGTAGGAAGTGTTATCTTCTGAGCTGTAGATCCCTTTGTTTGGATCAAGTTTGTAGGAACTTTGTTCCGAGGGTAGGATCTATTTTTGATCCGAGATAGTGGAGTAGCCGAGTCTAGTTGATTGCTAGATCGGTGAGGGTAAGTGGATGTATCCAAGGTCGGGGAACCACTATAAATCTTGTGTCGTCTGTGATATTGGTAGATAGTTCTGTGCTGTGCCCTAATTATTTTTTATTCCGCAAAAAACGCACAACTCACCTATTCACCCCCCTCTAGGTGATTTAGGTTGACAACCATTTTATTTCACATCACAATCCATAAACATTCCCACCCTAATCCATCATTTGTACTACAACGTCGCCGCGTAGCAAGGAAACCATCTACCGCTAATGTGAAGCTAACCTTGTCCACAACGAAAACCATCTACCGCCAATGCAGAGCTAACCTTGTTCGATTCTGGCTACACGTACTCACTCGAGAAAAAGGGGAAATCACACACATCACAAACGACATCTTACCGCAACGGATTTCTAAAAAATCCTTAAGTCTCGCTATGCATCATCACGGAGTCGAACTAACAGTCGCGACTACGGCTTCACCCATAATGCCTAATCCACTAATAGAGTAGATCTCTAATGAAATTATGCCGAGGATGGACTCAATCGACCCGAAGGTTCCTCTTGAACCATGGAGACCCAAACCCCTCTCATTTGAGAGATTTGGTGCCCAAAAGCTTGAAAGAAAAAGATGATAAGAACGCATCCTAGAAACAGTGAGGAGAAGTCTCGTTACCTTACGACCCCTCTTCCTAGCCATGGGAACTTAGCCAGAATAAAAGCACCGCAACTGACTTGCCTCCGCGGATCTGGACTCGGTTCGCAATTTGGGGTTCCGAAGCTTCTCTGGCAGCCGGATCTCTCCTACACCTTCTTCCTTGCTCTCCCCTCTCTATAAAACTTTAGAAAGAGAACACTTGATGAGGAATGAGGGTTTTAAACCCTATTCTCGGGCTTAGAATAACAAGGATCACTCTGGACCATGCGATCCCATTAGAAGGAATCAGACGGCCATGATTCGCACTTAAAACCAAAAATCATGGGCTGAACATGGCTTGTGACACGCCCGTGTCCAAGGCCCTGTGCCTCGATCGACGTCAAAACCATCACACCCAGAATAGGATAAGGGTTTGGGACATGGCCGTGTCAAACATGACACGCCCATGTCACTCAGTACACGCCCGTGTAGTTATGCGTGTTCCTCCATCGACACAGGACCAAACACAACCCGAAGAGAACACGGATCCTCGACATGCCCGTGTCGATTTTGGGCATGCCCATATCAGGATGAACGCGCCGGGGCTCCAGGCCATGTTCTTCCCCGACATAGCCCAACTAACATCCCGAGCAGGACACGACCTGGGACACGCCCGTGTCTCAGGTTGTGTTCGCTGTCTCGACGATAGTCGACCTCATTTTCGTCGACGACTCGAAAACTTTATCGAACCCTAGCACGACACGGCCTTGGACAAGCCCGTGTCCCGGGTCGTGTTCACTATCTTAATACTTAGTTGAGCTCAGTTCGTCGGCCACCCGGGTTCTTCGTCGAACCCAAGCACGACACGGCCTTGGACACGCCCGTGTCCCAGGCCGTGTGACCCCTACCAAGACCCCAACATGGCTCTAAAAGCTGTCCGTCCCTCTTTCGAGTTTCGGGGCATTACAGAATTCATCATTGCAAAAACTACCTCAACAACTAAGCGTACTATTTTCGTAGAAGGAGGAGGTGTGGGCACATCAGCTATTGTCACACTCTCAACAAAACATTGGAGTTCAGACTGTCTCGCAACACTTCTAGTCACCTATAAGTGTAAAATACACAATTTTGAGAATAGTAAAAAGGCAAACAACGACTATTAGGAAAGCACAAGTTCCTAAAACATGTGTATTTTCATTCTTAAGTGAACATCCTTGAGTTCATTTTGTTATAACGGTAAGCACATACATGTGCTCGCCACCTCTCAAAAGAATTCGACCATGAATATGCAGACGGAAGACCGAGACAATCTGATACCAAATTGTAACACCTCCATCCGTCACATGAAATATAACAAAGTGTCTGACCGGGGCACCACACCATATTCCACAGACAGTCAACAGAGTTACATGTTAATATAAAAAGACCAATCGAATCCTAACACAGAGCATTCTAACGGAAGCTTCATAGTTACCCAAACTCAATTCATGTGAATGTCCACTATTATACATATCAGGAAGGTTTTACAAAATACACAAAAGTTGCGGCATTAAGGCCTTACAAATGTTTTTCCCCAAAAGAGTGCTTTACAAACATAAGCGCGCAGGCTAGTCACACATGAAAACACTAAAAGCTGTTCACTTAGCCTTCGAGGCCCGACACAGCATCACAGGATTGCTACCTGCTATTTCCCACTCGGCTCTCCAACACCTGCACTGGGTCAATCCACCACAAGGATGACAAACAAGGCAACTATCAGCTTTTGCTCACCAATTTATAACGACTCTACCCCATACCCGGGGCAGTGATATTCCCTCCCTATATGCATAGAAACCATCCATAGATATATCACAAGAAGGTATAACTTAAGCACCATTCAATATATCACAAACGTCTTCATTAACTGTCAAACGTTCCATGCACTTAGGACACATTATCAGTATATCGGAAAACCAGGGTCCCACCACCATTCATAGGTCCGAGACATAACAGAAAACTATGAGCAATTCCTATCCAGCATATAGCCAAGAGTCTCCTCCATCGTGCCAATGGTCTATAACACCATGACTTAGGGCTGGTACAGTTCAGCCTTTTCCCGTTGCTTACATCGCCATGCCATAGCCGAAAGCCCAGCTTGCATAGCTAAATGGACAGACACGGGTCACATCACCTTTCCCGAGGAGTTAAGCAAAAACATGTTATATTTAAAGAGATGACTCTCACGATGAACAGAGCTAAGCTCCCAGGCTATAGCTCACAAACTATCCGCACGATCTCCGAAAGACAGGCTTGGTAATCAAAGTGCTATCTGGGAGCTATCGCTAGCGATAGCCACAATCGCCTGGCGTTACAACAAAACTTCTCTTTCTGTACCCAGACTCAGCCATAATTAGAACATCTATCCAAAAAAACCTACTGCATCTCACAGTTCCAAAAAAACTGGGCTTTTACAAAATATAGCTCAGCAAGAGCTATCACTAGCAATACTCATTATTGCCCGGCGATATCCACAATTATCCAAAAACATGGTATTTTCTGGGTATTTTCTTGGATTGCATCCCCAGTACTTCCTGCTACTGATTTCACAGGCACAGCCCCTCGGACTCCATAAACTACCCATTTATACTCGGAGTCTTCTCCGGCATGTAAATTAAAACATCACCAATCCAGACCAACCTATCTGGATGGGCTTCACATAGTATGCCTATTCCGTACTGCGATTTCCGGATTATATATGCAAAACTACCCGGGGATATCACATATCATCCCATCGGGATTCCCATCGCTTTTCTACCTTTTGGTGGGGGTTTCCATGCATATGCAAAAAGGAGAACTTCACTTATCAAAGAAGGAAGATCGTTACCCTTGTTGTTTTTTTCGGATCCACAAGCAAGCTTTCTATCCAACTAGAAAGGAGCGCCTCACTTTACTCTTCACGAATCTTGCTTTGATTCTTGATTATGACCACTAGACCTCCTTCACTAAGCTTGCAAAGCTTCAGACTTCAGCCTTCTTCTTCCTTAGCTATTTCTTCTAAGAACTTGACTTCTCTTTTCCCCACTCTTCTGCTTAAGTGACCTCGAGATTTATCCCAGCCACAGGATCCTCTCTTCAATAGGAATGAATGGCTACGATTTCAGCTGACCAGTCAAATTTATCTCTATCGTCGGGTGATATCCGCTATCTCCTGGGAGATATCGTCTGTAGCTGCATTGACCCCAGTCAAACACTACTCATTTGCCGCTTACCGGCCTTCCGACACGTGTCTAGACCCTACGTGGTGATATCGCCACACGATACCCATTATTGCCACTCCGATAGCGTACTCGATGATTCATTGAAAGCGTCAAGACCATCGAGTGCATCAAGTGTTATCTCCAGTGATACCCACTGTCGCCCGACGATAGCCATCTTTAAGTTCTGCTTTATAGTTTTTGGGGTGTTGCATTTAGTGACTTTCACGAGCGATAGCGATGTTGCACCGCAACATCAATTTTTATATAAAAGGCAGTCTTCAGTCCGGATTTCATTCCTCTCACTACTTTATTGTATCCCTAATGCAAGAAATAGAGGTGTTGTCGACGGAAGCTTCAAATCCAAGGTAAGTTTGTGGGTTATTTATTGAAATTTTTAGGAATTTTAGTTTTGAAGTTGATTTTAAGAACCTTTTGAAGTTAAAAAAAGATTTGATGAAGAAAATTTTTGGATTTCACGTATTGTGAAAGAACTTTGAAATATCTAAGTTTTAGAGTGGGATTTTCATGGATCTTGTAGTTCTATAACATATATTGAATTTTAAGGTTGGTTTTCCAGTTAATGTTGACTTAAAAACATAGATCTGAGATATTTGATTGAAATTTTGGTATGGAGATGCATAAAAGATATCGCCCGGTGACATTCACTATCGCCCGGTGGTAGTAAAAATTTCACCTTTTAATTACTTTTTTTTGGATAATTGCAGGAATGGCCGTCAGTGCAAGAGCACGCAAGAATATTTCTAGCAACCCACACTCTGGATATCAAATGTATTGAGGAATCGAGAAGGACGCTATGGTACTTACAGAGATCATGGAATTTGATCTACCACGAGATGCACAAATCTATGATCTACTAGCCCAGACAGGTATACTTCCCATAATCATCCCTTATATATTTAGCTCAGTCTTTGTGCATGAATTCTACAATCATTTAGAAGTTCCTTCTTTTATCGGGCTAATGGAGGAGTGTGATTGTGCATTCAAAGCAAAATAGTACAGATAACACATAAGCTAAAACTCCTCTCTTCTATATAAATATATAAACATTGTCTTTATATGTTGCATGTGGATCTAATCTCTGTAGGTATTTCAGTGAAAGTGTACTAATTTTAAGAGCATCGGCTGCATTAGGAGTTCGCTTAACGGATGCAGCAAAAATTGACTGTTTGCGGCTAAGTGTCGAGAATTAATCCCAATTGTTGATCATAGGTTTTTTTCTCAAACAAGTACACGCCTCTTCCGCTTCTAAAAGAAAAATAAAACTATAAATAAAAGGAGTTGTGCATAAGACAAGACACATTATTCTTTGCCCTTCACTGCCCGAGTCCGCCGAGACGACAAAAAAGTTTTGCTGGTTCCCAGAAATTTACCACAGAGATACCTCCTAAAGGTCAGGATTTTCTTTTTGAAGGTAGCAAACTTGATCGGAATGGCTTCAAAGATGCTCCTGAGGACGTACAGTTTGTTTTACATCTGCTCCAAGTTACTGACCTAGAATATGTTATGTTAGAGCCCTGCTTGGTATGGAAGTGGGAGGTTCTGGAGTTTTACTCGAGTACCACAGTCGACTCATCCTCCAGCAAAATCAAGTCAGCGGTCAGTGGCACAAAGATAAAGATAACCCCTAGAAGGCTAAATAAGGCACTGTAGTTGCCTAGTTCACAAAGACAGATGAAGAAGAAGACCTGGATGAGTCAGATGTTAAATCATCCTTGAAGTGATGTGAACTGTATAAACACACCACCGGCTCCATTCTCAAAATGGAACTGAACTTGAGAGGAAAGTTCTTAGTCGATATGATTGGGAAAGCTCTGTTATGTAATATAGGCTCCCATGATAAAATATCTAAGAAAATTTTTGAGCTCATGGCCCAAGTAATTCTCTCCAAGAGGACAAATTGGGGAAGAATTCTTTTTGATAGAATAGTGGAATGCTTTGTTGAACCAAATCTGGGAAGAATTCTCTCCCTATACCTGCTAAGTAGTGTTCCAGGGATCGTCAATGTGAGAATATGAACAAAGATTCATCACATGAGAAAATGGACATAAAGATGCTAGACAGATGGTACCGGGTCCTTCAGCCCCATGGACCGTCTATTACAAAGAAGAAAGAGAAACATGCTCCTGTACGAGAAGAAAGCATCACCAGCAGTTCATTTGAACACCATGAAGATGAGCCCCATGATGCTAACCTGACTGAGTCTGCTGATGAGACTAGGAAGGACATATGTGCCCAGGTCTTACTTTCTTCTGACCCAGCTGAAAGGAATCAGTTGAGCATGGTTCAATCTGAAGAAGCTTCTGACCATGATGTTCACATGCCATCAACTGAGGAAGCTGGAAGACTGGCAGATGAGATTGTCAATAAGCTATCTACTGTAATAGAGGGGGAGGCCTCCAAGTCCCCAGCTTCTATTGATGTGTCTAAACCAACTCCCCAAGCTCTTCTTGTTGGAACTAGTATTTAGAGCGAGGGGGATCAGTTCTAGAGTCCTCTAGAAGTAAATAAGAATACCAAGAATGAGATTGTTTTTGCTGCTACTGATGATGTTACTGCCCTACATGTCACTGAGGACATAACAGAGGTTGAGGGGGAGCTTCACTCTAAACTCCCTAATCAGGATCAGGTGAATAACATAAATTCCTCAACATTAGATAAAGAGGAAACCGTTCCTCAAAGAGCTCAATCCTCGGCATTCATGGTGGCTGACTCTGACAATAGGGTAGATGTTAGAACAAATTAAGAAGTCGTCTGTGATGAAGGTACATTTGCCAGGATAGATCAATTACCACCTATCTTTCTAGCTCAGCTGAGAGGCTTCATGGATGAACAAAGGAGAACTCTAGATGATGCACTAAACAACATCAGAAATGAGCTATATATAGAGATCAAGTCTATCAGACTTAAAGTCAATCTTCTGAAGGCTGAAACTATAAAATTCTTCACTAGGGCAACCCCAGTGGTTGATTATAGTATGGACAAACTGGATGAGGTGGGCAAAAATGATGTCAGAATCATAGAAAATCAGACTATTCAGGCTAACAACATGGTTGTGGTCCACAATGCAGATAAAGTACTATTGGATCAGCAAAAGGTTACTATATTTACCAAGATGGATGCTTGCACCAAGCTCTTGGATGATCATATGCTTGAGGTAAAGAACCAGGTCACAGTTGGTGTAAACAATCTTGAATCAGAAAGGAACATGGACAGCCTCTCCCAAACCAAAGAGCTGATTGAAGAAGTCAAAAAGGGAGAGTGAGAGACAATAAAGGCCAATACTGAGAATACTATGTGGGTCACAAATATCATAAGGGGATCATTTGGGATAGAACCAGTTCAGTATGAAAACATCCCTATGTTCCCTACATAGATTCAAGAAGCACTAAATGCAGGTTAGTTAGTTTAGTATGCTAAAAGAAGGTGCTCAGTGGGATGAACCCGTTACTGATATTCCATCATTCAGCCCCACTACTGACCAAAATCTGAAAGCAAAAGGGAACTCTACAACTACTGAAGAGGAAGAAGATGTCAGAGATAGCAAGAAAAGATACATAGAGCAAATGGAAGCTAGGCCTGACTTTGAGCAGTGGATCCCGGAGTCAAGGACCATCATTCTTTCAGTATGGGAGCAGGTAAAGACCAAGAAGACTGTGAGAGGTAAGTTGTATAGCTCTATTTAGTGGGCTAAGATGGAAAAGAGGGAGAATGAAAGAAGGTAATACAGAAAGGACAAGAATGCTAGCACCTTGCCTCCAAATACTGTTGAGCCTACAAAGTACATTCCAAAACCCTTTAGTTACTTTTTATGAAAATAGACAAAGAGCTAAATAAACCACAAACTTTATTGCTCTAAAAAGATAAAGATTACATAGGTATGCACCCTTATTTATTGAAGTTATGGGAGGTGAGAGAATGCAAACCACGATGTGGGTTAAAATACAAACTGGGTGGTTACGCGGTATGACATTGTCAAACCGCCAACTATACAAAAGACAAAAAAGCCGGCTATTAACAAGATGCAACCACCCTGAGTAAACCGCTGGATCAAGCTGCCAGCCCACAATTGTGGGTTAACATCAGACCGTAGTTGCATCTATCCATGAGATAGAATCTACTTTAAGCTATCGGAATTCAACTACGACTTCAACCAGACCGCTGCGGATTTATCCAAATCGCTGTTGTGGCTCTCTTATAGACCGCTTTCGCTACTCTCTGCCAAAACACTACGGATTCATTCAGCCCGTACCAGCTAACCAACAACACGCCATCACAGCTTTCTACTTGACCACTGCTGCTAAAATCACACCGATGCGGCTAACTTACAGACCATCACTACTGTTGTCCACCTGACCATAAGCCGAGGTTTATCTCCAGACCGCCGGACCAGACTGCTAAGCAACTAGACAATAAGACCATTGTGGTTAGACTACACTCCGCCCGGTCTCTCCAATCTTCAACACTCCACCTCAAGCTGGAGCATGTATATCGACCATGCCCAACTTTCTACAAACCTCCTCTAAAGTAGTAAATGGCTTGTTGAATAAATCAGCTAGTTCTCTCTCTGAGGTAACAAATCGAGTGCAAACATGATTCTTCAAAATCTCCTCTCTAATGAAATGGAAATCAACCTCGATATGTTTCGTCCTCTCATGAAAGATAGGATTCCTTGAAATATATATGGTTGCCTTGTTGTCGAAGAACATTAGTAGAGGATGATCATAACACTCTCCCAAATCAAGTATAATTATCCATAACCACTTCAGCTCACAGGTAGTTAGAGCCATGCTCCTATACTCATCTTCCATGCTTGACATGGAAACAACAACCTATTTCGTGCTCTTCTAGCTTACCAAAATTTCACCAACAAAAGTACAGAACCTAGATATGCACTTCCTATCTTCCTTATCATCTTCATAGCTCGCATTAGAATATGCCTCAACATTCAAGTGACCCCTCTTCTGAAACAAAAGTCCTTTTCCTGGAGCACCTTTCACATACTCTAGAATCTTTATAGCTGACTGCAAATGACACTCCTTAGGAGCTTGCATAAACTGACTCACTTTTCCTACTACATAGAAAATATCTGGTCTTGTGAGTGTTAGATAAATAAGTTTCCCCACAAGCCGTATGTACCTGGTGACATCCTAAAGAAGAGGTGAGTCCTTACTCCAACTCTTGTCATCTCCAACCACATCAAAGAACGAGCAGGTTAAGCCCCAAGGAGACCTGTCTCTTTTAAGAGATCCAGGTCATACTTCCTTTGTGAAAGAACAACAGATCCTAGCTTCCTAGATATTTCAATACCCAAGTGATATTTCAGAGACCCCATATCTTTAGTGACAAAATGCTTAAGAAGAAGCTTCTTTGTCATATTTATACCTTCTTTATCATCTCCAGTGAGAAGAATATCATCAACATAAATAGCAAGAACAACAATACCACCTGATGTCTTACGAATGAATAATGAGTGATTTGATGCACTTCGAGCAAACCCAACACGCAAAATGACATCATTGAACTTGTCAAACCAGACCCTAGGACTTTGCTTAAGACCATAGATTGCCTTTCGCAGTTTACAGACCCGAGACTCCCCGTGAGCAACATACCCATGAGATTGCTCCATATAGATAGTTTCTTGTAAATATCCATAAATAAATGCATTATTTATATCCAGCTGAGACATTTCTCAGTCTTTGTTGATGGAAACTGAAAGAGAACCTGAATTGTAGTAATCCTTGCCACATGCGAGAAGGTATCAAAGAAATCCACCGCATAAGTCTGCGTAAAACCTTTGGCAACAAGCCGGGCCTTGTAACGATCAATTGTGCCATCAGACAGAAATTTAATAACAAAGACCCAGCGACAGCCAACCACATCAGCACCTGGAGGCATACGAACAAGATTCCAAGTACCCCATTCAATAAGAGTACGCATCTCTTCATCCAAAGAAGCCTTCCAATTAGGGATAACAGGAGCATCTTGATATGAGACAGGAACACCATGAGCGCAGAAAGCCAGAGAAAGATCGTAAAGGAAGGAGAGAGCTTAGCATAAGATACCACAACCTGAAGAGGATGATGGGTGCAGGAGTGAACACCTTTTCGAAAAGCAATCAGAAGATCAAGATCAGTGTTGACCAGAGTAGGAAAAGCACTGTCAGAATAAAGAGGAGACCCTGGAACATGAACCAAGGGCTCTAAGGGCAACACATCAGGTATGAGAGAAAAAGACAGGGCATCGGGAGTAGAGGTGGAAAGAACCGGCTCTGGCAGAGGTGCCAAGATAATAGGCAGGGAAGAAGAAATATCAGAGGGCAAAAGAGTGGAAGGAGGAGAGAAATATCGTGTATCCTCAAAAAATGTAACATCAGTGGAAACATATTGTATGTGCAGAAGAGTATCAATACAGCGATAGCCCTTATGAGTCGGACAGTAACCAAGAAATATGCATTTAACATGGCGAGGAGAAAGCTTGTCACGTACAGGAGACGGTATCTGAACAAATGTCGTACAGCCAAGAAATTTAAGTGGTAAAGGAAAAGGTTTCGCCTCGGGATACAAAATAGAAAATGGAGTCTGTCCTTGAAGAATAAATGAGGAAATACGGTTAATAAGATATCTAGAGAGGAGAACATCATGAACCCAATAAGACTAAGGGACATTCATTTGCAAAGAAAGACTGCAAGCAACATGCAGAAGATGACGATTCTTGCGTTCAGTAATGCCATTCTGTTGAGACGTATATGGACATCTTGTTTGATGAACCTAACCCTTGCTCGCATAGAAGTCAGAGAATTGACGGCGAACATATTCTTTGGCATTATCAGTACAAAGTACAAATAACTTGTGTTGGATCCCTAGTTTGATTTGGGCTAGGTTCTTTAAGTTAGGATCTTATGACCCATCTTGTATAGCCAGGGTCATAGTTGTGTCCTAGAGTCTAGGCCAAGTCTATAGTTTCAACATCTCATGGACCAACCGTCATCAGACTGCCAGAGACTAAAGACTTAGAAAATTTCTAAAGACTCAGTAAAATGAGTTCGACGTTCATCGAACTCACGTCGATGATTGTTGTGCTCATCTCGATGATATCAGAGAAAATTCTCTGAGCTACGCTCGATGAACTTGATTCTCAGGTCGACAATCTTTGGACTCTACCTTCAGCATTCCAAGTCCAGACTTTATTCTCTAGACTCCAGTCGACGAACTTAGTTATCTAGTCGACGATTTCTGGATTCTCTACTTCAACTTATTAATCCAGAAGCCTCTCAGTTTCCTAAGTCCAGAATCATCTCCAGTCGACGATTCAAGATTCTCAACTCGATGAACTTTGACCACTTTGGTAAGAGTTATGAAGCAGCAGTTAGTGGTCCTCGGCTCCACGAAACAAATTCTTAGGTTGACGATTTCTGTATACTTCACTTCAACACTTCATTCCAGAAGCATCTAAAATATTCTAAGTCTCGAAATACTTTGCTGAACTTCAGTCGACGAAACCAGTTATCAGCTCGACGAACTCCATACACAGAATTGTCAAAGTTTCTTATCAACGCAGTTCTACTCTCTGCTCGACGATCTTGGAACTCAGCTCGATGAACAGAAGCCATCTGGTCGACGAACATAGCTTCTCTGCTCGACGAACTGTGGACTCAGCTCGACGATTTTTGTTCTCTGTTCGATGAATCCAGACTTAGTTATTTCCTTCATTCTGTCCCCTTCCTATTGCAATAATTCCGGAGTAATCAATGCTAAAAATAACCGTTAGACAGATCATTGATTATGGTCTTCTCTGGAATTATTGTTTGGTGTTTTTCCATGGGACAGTTGGGGAAATAAATCAATGCAGTTTATTCTCAAGGCCTTTAGCAATTAATGCAGAGGAATTCAAATTTTAAAAGGAAGATAATCTGGAAAATATAAAAGGGATTTTTCTTCCACCTCTAACAAGCGACTGAGAGACATACAGAGATAGACATACAACATGGATACACAGTTAGTCAGTCTGCAATAAGAAATCTCTGCTATTCTCTCTTCACAGAACTCTGATAAAATGATAGAGAACTCTAATATAGAAAAGAAGTCATAGACCAGAAGAACATCGGCTATCTGAAGAAGAAGAACACCAAATCAAGATCAAGAGTCTTCCTTCTTCAACACTCCAGGACACTTCAAAGGACAACAACAAATCCAACTGTCAAGAAGTTCCTGAGTACTTTCTGGTCAAGGCTGATAAAGACTGAAGACCTATCACCCTGAAGAAAAGCTCTAGTTTTTCCAGAACCATTCTCCATCTCAGGGGGAGCTCTTTGCTAATATCATTTCCACTTAAGTCTTCTCAGTTGTATATTGAGAAAGAGAACACAATATCATCTCTTATCCTCCACTGTATAAAGGGTTATAACTCCCTTCAAAAGTTATTCTTGGTTGCAAGTCACCTGACCAAAAGACTTGAGGTTTGGTTTGAGCACTTGATCAAAAGCTCATTGGTGTCAGACACCTGATCAAAAATCTGAGTGGATTCCTACTATAACGCCCCCGGTTTTTTCCTATTATTATTCTTTTGTCTGCTGACGTCATAATAGCGGAAGGGCGTTACGTGTCCGTGAGTTGACGGTGCGACGCCGTTTGTGTTTTTTTTTGGCGTCCGTTAGGTTTGACCGGCTAGATTTTGGGATATGCGTCGGAACCGAAATTTCTTTTACATCGGGAAGCTGAGTTATATAATTTCTGACTTGCTCGTCGAGTTTCGTTGCAATCCGAGCTTTGTTTTTTTGGAGTCTCGGCCCACGTTTGAAATTCGGATAATTAAAAATTACCGTAACTTCGTTAGGCCATAACTCGAGTTCGGTGTGTCGGATTTTGATCCCGACTTCGTCGTTGGGTTCGTAGCGTCGACAATCGCCTGGGACGTGAATTTCGTCCGTTTTGGCGCGCGTTTGGGTCTTCGTAATAGTATAGAAATTTTAAATAAATTTAACCTTTTTAGATTTTCTGCGCTCAGAGATCTCCGAGCGGAGCTCAGAGATCTCTGCGCTCAGAGATCTCCGAGCTCAGCTCAGAGATCTCTGAGCCATCCTTGTTTTTCTTTGGTTTTAAACCATTATAAAATTTATAATAATAATAATAATAATAATATTATTATTATATATACTATAAGGTTTTTCCTCCCGAAGCAAGAAACGAGCCCCCCATTTCCTTTCCCCTGTTCTTTTCGGCCGAAGCAGTGCAGCGAATTCCTTTTTCTCAGGAGCCTTCCGACCGCCGCCGACGGAGCTCCGGTGCTCGGAATCGCGAGCCGAACATAGATTCGGAAAGCTCTTGCCGAGATCTACGCAGTCGTGGTGAGTATTTCTACTTTCATGGAAATTCTCTGTTAGGGTTTTTGGCCCTAAACTTCCGTTTCGACCTTAATGTTGTAGATTTCTTTTTCTCGCCTTCGCTAGGGCCGATCTGCGTCGTGGTGCCTTCCGAAGTGCGGTTTCGGGTGGTTGAGGCAAGTGGTGATCTTGCTCTTCTCCTTTTTGCTACGTTTTTTTTCTCTCCTTCATGCTCCTAGCGAGTTTTCAAATGTTAAGTTCACTTTTTGTTCGTTTAGCCCTTTCTCATTACAATATCATTATCTTGTTTCTTAAAATCCTAAATTATTATCTGGTAGGCCTTATCTCTTGCCTTTGTTTGAGTCAGAAAATGATAAATCTGTTGGAGGTCGTACACGATGTTGGCGGTGCCACCGGTGCGATGCTCCTTTAAAATGATAAATCTGTTGGAGGTCGTACATGATGTTGGCGGTGCCACCGGTGCGATGCTCTGAGGGCTGTGACGATGTGTGATGGTATTATCCCCGCATAGTTTCTCTTTTGTTTTCTGATGAGCTGATCAGTCTCTTTAATTTGAATAAGATTAATGATCTCAAATGAATGTTATTTGTCTGTGGTGAGTTTGATTTTGTCCGTCTCCACTCATCTTTTGGCGGGCTCTTTTCCGATTGATTTTTATTGCTAGTTATGACTAGTTTTGTTTAACCTGACCCTTATAGCTAATGTTTCCCTCCGGTCTCGCGGAGGTTTGCTTACTTTCCTGTTTTTCTTTGTCGTTTGTAACTTGTTTCTGAGGTGTTCTTTCTTTGAATGCCTCAGGTTCTGGACTATAGCAGGTGTTAGTGGGGAGCTGCGTCAGTTGCTGTTTTCTGACCCTCTTGGGGTAGGGTTTCCTATGAGCTTGCCGACCCATGGGTTCGTGTCAGGTGTTGACGCCCATGGTGCCGCTTTGTTAAACTTTCTGCTACCTTGCTGCTGCTACTCTTTGATTGCTTTTGGACACTTGTTCTGGAACGATTAGTTATGGCTTGGCTTGGGAGCCCCCTTGCTTAGATATGCTAAGGCAGTTGGAGCATTGCATACCATGATTTGAAATGTTAATCTCACTACTTTCTGCGCATGATAAATCTACTTTTATGTACAGTAAATCTAGACATCTGGTACTGCATGGTGCACCTCACTTGGTCTACACGAGCATTTAGGTCACCAAATGAATAAATTAAGTATTTTTCCACTGCGTAAAACTATATTTTCAAACCGTGGACTAGTTGATCCACCTAGCCGAGGGACACGACTTCGCATATTGTGCATAAATTATATTTGGATCATTTTGAGTTAAAAAAATGATTTCTATAAGTTGCGAGAGACGATGAGTTGCCTTAACGTCAGTAGATGTCCCCTACGTGACGTGGCATCACAATGCGTAGTTTCCCCTACTCTGATAGTGTTTTAAATGCTGGGAAAATGCGGGTTGTGACAGTTAGTATCAGAGCCAGGTTCTGTGAAAAAGGTAGTTGGGTGGTTTGGCGAGTGAGCCGAATGATTGCTACCCTAAGCAGAACCTCAAGCGATCATTTCATTGTTTACACACACTGATATGTCATCGGTATGTCTTGACCGAAGCACAGTCACTACACTCATAGCATGATAAGAAGTATACAAGGCATATTATGTAGTATGGGATGCATAATATGTGTTGTATATGGATCCATCATAGGAGGTGACATGTGACGGTTATGTAGTATGGGATGCATAACCACCATTACATGAATGCCCATTAGCACGTTTTCTTTTTTTGTTACATGTAATGTTATGTAGTATGGGATGCATAACATTGCATGTGTACTCCGCTCATAACATGCATTAAGGCCTCTTTCTAGAATGCATAGCACTGCATACAATCATATTATCGCATAAGCACGCGTGCCAAGTTAAAGACATACCAGATGACATATGTACACACATGATTTGAAAAGAAATTTAAATGTTCATGCACTCATGTCATACATTCATATTGTCCTAGTTAAGTTCATAGCATTGTTTCATGGAATTCCAGAGCAAGGTAGCAGCAATAGCAGATAAATTTCTTTTCCGTTCCAAAATGATCCGGGATATATTTTTCGTGTCTGCTTGGCTTAAGTGCCTTAAGCCGGTTTTTGAGTTGATGTCCATCTATCTTGTAGACATGCGTCGTGGGAGAGCAATGCGATCGACTCCCCAGCCTGAGGGAGAGTCTTCTGGTGGTCAGAGCACGTCCGTGATCGAAAGTCTGCGTCAGA
Source organism: Platanthera guangdongensis (assembly GCA_039583875.1). Lineage (NCBI taxonomy): Eukaryota > Viridiplantae > Streptophyta > Magnoliopsida > Asparagales > Orchidaceae > Platanthera > Platanthera guangdongensis. The sequence continues at coordinate 140,504,045 of CM077148.1, forward strand.
GCAATGAGGCCTTGACTAGGCAGATAGACGCGATGCAGACTCAAATTTAGTCCCTGGTGTCTGCTGCCGCGGTGCAGCAACCTGTCGCGCAAGAACCGGTGGTGAGTCCAGCTGTTCCTGCTCCTTTGGCGCCTCCAGTGGCATTGCCACCGGAGATGAACTTCATTTCCCACTTCCAGCGTTTGGGACCTCCTACCTATGATGGTAGGGCAGACTTCATGGCCTTGGATGATTGGGTGATCGGCATGGAGGAGATGTTCTTCTATTCAGGCATCTCCGAAGCTTCGAAGGTGATGGTGGCTGCTTATCAATTGAAGGGACTGGCAAAAGGTTGGTGGATCAGGGAGAAGGAAAGTCTTGTCGAGGGATGCTCGTGGGAGGTGTTTAAAGCCATGTTGCTTAAGAAGTTTCTCCCTTCGGTTGAGCGCGACCGATTGATGAACAACTTCTTGCATCTGAAGCAGAGGCAGCTCACCGTCAGTGAGTATGAGATTGAATTCAGCAAGTTGAGCAGGTTCGCCCCAGAATTGGTGGCTTCTGAGGAAGGAAGGGTTAAGCGGTTTTTGAGTGGTCTCACTGGCGACATCCAGCAGTGGGCTAGTGCTTATGGGTCGGGAACTTATGCTGAAGCAGTGGAGGCCGCTTTGAAGGCCGAGTCTATTGAAAAGATAAAGAATCGTGGACAACAGGTGAAGAGTGATAAGAGGAAGTTGGACGATCGAGAGAGCTCAAAGGCATCACACTCGGACTCAAGGAAGAGGGGTATGGGGCACTGTAGCTTCTGCGGCAAGCGGGGTCATCCGTTCGAAAAGTGTTTCAAGAGGCTCGATACGCAGGAGCAGTCGAGGATTAGTGCGATTCAGGACGCACCCAAGGTTATCCCGGTATGCTCTTTCTGCTCTAAGCCCGGTCATGAGGCGGCCCGGTGTTTCAGGAAAACTGGGTGTTGTTTTCTCTGTGGGCAGAGAGGCCATCGTAGGGCCGACTGCCTAAGCTCTCAAACCGTGACTTCAGCGGTTCCTCTGCAGACCTTGCCGCCACCCTCGCGGATCGTGGACAAAGGGAAGGGCAAGCTTAATGTGTTGACTAGAGATGAAGCTCAAGCTTCAGCACACGTGATATCTGGTCAGTTTCCTTCTTCCTAGCTTGTTCCCTTCCTTCTTGTTTTAGCCTACTAGTTGTTTGGGGATGCATACTTGCTTAGGTGAATTCAATGTGAGAAATAAGTGGGCGCGTGTCCTATTTGATTCGGGATCTTCTCACTCCTTTGTCGCTCAGAGTTTTGTTGACAGGCACCGATGGCCTGTTGATCGGTTGGATGATGCCTTGTCTGTTAAGTTTCCATCTGGAGAACATGTTATGTCAGATCGAGGTATCCGGGAGTGCCCCATTTCCTTGGGTGGTGTCCAAGTTCTAGCAGATTTAAAGATGCTAGATTTGGCAGACTTCGATGTGATTCTTGGAATGGATTGGTTGTCCAAATTTGATGCCGTGATCAAGTGCAAGGAGAAGCGGTTAGATTTCAAGTTGGGAGACGGTCGTCCATTGAGTGTTTATGGCCTTCCTCGAAAGGGATCTCCAATCATATCCACGGTACGTGCCCACCGAGCTTTAGCATCTGGTTGTGAGGGTTTCTTGGTTTCTATCAGTGCATTGGAAGCTTCTCGTGTTGAGCCAGCCGTGGAGGGCATCCCGGTGGTGCGAGAGTTTCCTGATGTTTTTCCTGATAAGCTTTTTGGACTCCCCCCCCCGAAAGAGAGGTGGAGTTTCTATAGACCTCGAGCCAGGCACCCGGCCCATTGCTAAGGCACCGTACCGCATGGCGCCACGTGAGTTAGAAGAATTATGTGTTCAGTTGGATGAGCTGCTGGAGTGTGGTTTCATTAGACCGAGTACTTCTCCATGGGCCGCTCCTGTTCTCTTTGTGAAAAAGAAGGACGGTTCCATGAGGTTGTGTATCGATTACCGAGGGCTAAACAAGATGACTATCAAGAATAGATATCCTTTGCCGCGGATTGACGATATGTTCGACCAGCTGCGTGGGTGTATCAGGTTCTCGAAGATTGATCTCCGTTCAGGCTACCACCAGATGAGGGTTCGTGAGTCAGACATTCCTCTGACAACTTTTAGATCCCGACACGGACATTTTGAGTTCCTCGTGTTATCCTTCGGTTTGACTAACGCGCCTTCTGCGTTCATGGATCTGATGAACCGCGTGTTCAAGGATTTTCTTGATCGTTTTGTGGTCGTCTTCGTCGACGACGTCCTCGTCTATTCTCGCAGCGATGAGGAGCATGCCCATCATTTGCGGTTGGTTCTGTCTGTCCTGAGAGAGCATAAGCTGTATGCTAAGCTTAGCAAGTGCGAGTTTTGGCTGTCTCGGGTGTCCTTCTTAGGACATGTGGTGAGCAAGGATGGAATCTCTGTTGATCCAGCCAAGATTTCAGCGGTGATGGATTGGAAGAGACCTTATACAACAAAGGAGATCAGAAGTTTCTTGGGCTTGGCTGGATACTATAGGAGATTTGTGGAAGGTTTCTCCACACTGTCCGCTCCGATGACGCGTCTGACGCAAAAGAATGTCGCCTTCATTTGGAGTGATAAGTGTGAGGAGGCTTTCCAAGAGTTGAAGAGAAGGTTGTGCACTGCCCCAATTCTGATTCTGCCTATTGAGGGAGTGGAGTATGCGGTGTATGTTGATGCTTCACACATTGGACTTGGTTGTGTTTTGATGCAGGAGGGGAAGGTGATCGCCTATGGATCTAGGCAATTGAAGGTTTATGAGAAGAACTACCCTACTCATGATTTGGAGTTTGTGGCAGTGATCTATGCCCTGAAGCTATGGAGGCATTTATTATATGGCGCCGTGTGTAAGATTTATACAGATCATAAAAGTCTGAAGTATGTATTCACACAAAAGGAGCTGAATTTGCGCCAGCGTCGGTGGTTGGAGTATATGGCTGATTATGAAGTGGACATCCTCTATCATCCTGGTAAGGCCAATGTGGTGGCTGATGCTTTGAGTAGGAAGATGGCTCAGATATTTAATTTATCGGTTCGAGCCTTGGTTGAGGAGTTTCTTTTGATGGATATTTCCGTGGCGAGCCGTGGCGAGCCCTCTGGCTGGGAAGCCGAGGTGCCTTCTTGGATTTCTCTGACGAGATTGCATCAGAAGGATGACCCGGATTTGCAGCACTTGCGAGCTAGGACCAAGAAAGGAGAATTATCTGATTTCTCTATTGATGAGCTTGACACCCTCTTGTATAGAGGTAGATTTTGTATTCCGGCGGTGGGAGATATTAGAGTGATGATTTGCAATGAAGCTCACGGATCTAGCGTGGCTTACCACCCGGGTTCCACCAAGATGTATAGAGATCTGAAGCAAATCGTGTGGTGGTCGGGCATGAAGAATGACATCGCCAAATTTGTACCGGAGTGCTTCACGTGCAAGCGGGTGAAGGCCGATCATGGCAGGCCTGGAGGAAAATTGACCCCTTTGGAAGTTCCCATGTGGAAATGGGAGAGTATCTCGATGGACTTCATTACCGAATTACCGAGGTCCCCTCGTGGACATGATTCTGTTTGGGTCATAGTGGACCGGTTGACGAAGTGTGCCCATTTCGTTCCCTTTAAGGTTGGCTATTCGATGGAGAAGATTGCAGAGTTGTATGTGGATGAGGTCATTAGATTGCATGGCGTGCCTGTAAACATTGTGTCAGATCGGGACTCAAGATATATGTCGCATTTCTGGAAGAGCTTGCATGGAGCTTTGGGCACCGACCTCCGGTATTCTACCGCTTATCATCCACAGACAAATGGTCAGACGGAGAGAGTGAATCAGATCGTGGAGGACATGATCAGGTGTTATATTCTGGATCATGGTGGAGCATGGGATCAGCGCTTGAGATTGATGGAGTTTGCATATAATAACAGTTACCAAGAGAGCCTACAGATGGCACCTTTTGAAGCATTGTATGGGAGGCGCTGCAGGACTCCCTTATTTTGGGCCGAAGTCGGTGAGAGACCGTTGTTAGGTCCAGAAGCTTTGGTGGAAATGGAAGAGGTGGTGACTAATATTCGGGAGAAGCTCCGCGTTGCTCAGGAGCGGTATGAAAAGTATGCCAATCAAAGAAGGGCAGATCTGGAGTTTGAGGTTGGGAGCAGTGTTTTTCTGAAAGTCTCTCCGGTGCCAGGCGTTAAAAGATTTGGGAAGAACCACAAGTTGGATCCCAGATATGTTGGGCCATTTCAGGTCGCTGAGCGCATCGGAGTGTCTGCTTATAGATTAGAGTTACCAGCTACCTTCCCTGGCGTCCATGATGTGTTTCATGTGAGTCAGTTGAGGAAGTGTTTCCGCAGCAATCGTCAAGTCCTCGATTCGGTGCATCAGATTCAGCCCAATTTGTCTTATGTTGAGGAACCTGTCCGTATTCTAGAGACTCAAGAGCGTGTGTTGCGGAGGAAATCCTTTCCCATGGTAAAAGTTCTCTGGCGAAATCATGACGTCGAGAGCGCGACATGGGAGTTGGAATCAGCTATGCGGGAGTCTCATCCGCACCTCTTCATTTAATTATCCCAGGTGAAACTCTTCTTCCTGCACCGTTTATTTTGTCCCGATAATGTTTTCAGTTCGTACGTCAAGTTTCGGGACGAAACTTTCTTTTAGGGGGAGTGGTTGTAACGCCCCCGGTTTTTTCCTATTATTATTCTTTTGTCTGCTGACGTCATAATAGCGGAAGGGCGTTACGTGTCCGTGAGTTGACGGTGCGACGCCGTTTGTGTTTTTTTTTGGCGTCCGTTAGGTTTGACCGGCTAGATTTTGGGATATGCGTCGGAACCGAAATTTCTTTTACATCGGGAAGCTGAGTTATATAATTTCTGACTTGCTCGTCGAGTTTCGTCGCAATCCGAGCTTTGTTTTTTTGGAGTCTCGGCCCACGTTTGAAATTCGGATAATTAAAAATTACCGTAACTTCGTTAGGCCATAACTCGAGTTCGGTGCATCGGATTTTGATCCCGACTTCGTCGTTGGGTTCGTAGCGTCGACATTCGCCTGGGACGCGAATTTCGTCTGTTTTGGCGCGCGTTTGGGTCTTCGTAATAGTATAGAAATTTTAAATAAATTTAACCTTTTTAGATTTTCTGCGCTCAGAGATCTTCGAGCGGAGCTCAGAGATCTCTGCGCTCAGAGATCTCCGAGCTCAGCTCAGAGATCTCTGAGCCATCCTTGTTTTTCTTTGGTTTTAAACCATTATAAAATTTATAATAATAATAATATTATTATTATTATTATATATACTATAAGGTTTTTCCTCCCGAAGCAAGAAACGAGCCCCCCATTTCCTTTCCCCTGTTCTTTTCGGCCGAAGCAGTGCAGCGAATTCCTTTTTCTCGGGAGCCTTCCGACCGCCGCCGACGGAGCTCCGGTGCTCGGAATAGCGAGCCGAACATAGATTCGGAAAGCTCTCGCCGAGATCTACGCAGTCGTGGTGAGTATTTTTACTTTCATGGAATTTCTCCGTTAGGGTTTTTGGCCCTAAACTTCCGTTTCGACCTTAATGTTGTAGATTTCTTTTTCTCGCCTTCGCTAGGGCCGATCTGCGTCGTGGTGCCTTCCGAAGTGCGGTTTCGGGTGGTTGAGGCAAGTGGTGATCTTGCTCTTCTCCTTTTTGCTACGTTTTTTTTCTCTCCTTCATGCTCCTAGCGAGTTTTCAAATGTTAAGTTCACTTTTTGTTCGTTTAGCCCTTTCTCATTACAATATCATTATCTTGTTTCTTAAAATCCTAAATTATTATCTGGTAGGCCTTATCTCTTGCCTTTGTTTGAGTCAGAAAATGATAAATCTGTTGGAGGTCGTACACGATGTTGGCGGTGCCACCGGTGCGATGCTCCTTTAAAATGATAAATCTGTTGGAGGTCGTACACGATGTTGGCGGTGCCACCGGTGCGATGCTCTGAGGGCTGTGACGATGTGTGATGGTATTATCCCCGCACAGTTTCTCTTTTGTTTTCTGATGAGCTGATCAGTCTCTTTAATTTGAATAAGATTAATGATCTCAAATGAATGTTATTTGTCTGTGGTGAGTTTGATTTTGTCCGTCTCCACTCATCTTTTGGCGGGCTCTTTTCCGATTGATTTTTATTGCTAGTTATGACTAGTTTTGTTTAACCTGACCCTTGCAGCTAATGTTTCCCTCCGGTCTCGCGGAGGTTTGCTTACTTTCCTGTTTTTCTTCGTCATTTGTAACTTGTTTCTGAGGTGTTCTTTCTTTGAATGCCTCAGGTTCTGGACTATAGCAGGTGTTAGTGGGGAGCTGCGTCAGTTGCTGTTTTCTGACCCTCTTGGGGTAGGGTTTCCTATGAGCTTGCCGACCCATGGGTTCTTGTTAGGTGTTGACGCCCATGGTGCCGCTTTGTTAAACTTTCTGCTACCTTGCTGCTGCTACTCTTTGATTGCTTTTGGACACTTGTTCTGGAACGATTAGTTATGGCTTGGCTTGGGAGCCCCCTTGCTTAGATATGCTAAGGCAGTTGGAGCATTGCATACCATGATTTGAAATGTTAATCTCACTACTTTCTGCGCATGATAAATCTACTTTTATGTACAGTAAATCTAGACATCTGGTACTGCATGGTGCACCTCACTTGGTCTACACGAGCATTTAGGTCACCAAATTAATAAATTAAGTATTTTTCCACTGCGTAAAACTATATTTTCAAACCGTGGACTAGTTGATCCACCTAGCCGAGGGACACGGCTTCGCATATTGTGCATAAATTATATTTGGATCATTTTGAGTTAAAAAAATGATTTCTATAAGTTGCGAGAGACGATGAGTTGCCTTAACGTCAGTAGATGTCCCCTACATGACGTGGCATCACAATGCGTAGTTTCCCCTACTCTGATAGTGTTTTAAATGCTGGGAAAATGCGGGTTGTGACACCTACCAGGTGGTAGAAGAGTGGATGTACCCAGGTTGGGGAACCACTATAATTTCTTGTGTTGTATGGATGCCCTTTCTTTTTGTTCTTGTTGTGTTTGTACCTTTTTAGGATTGCTGTGGTTATGCTTTATTAATTTTATTCTACAGTTTTTATTTATAGCAAAAGCTGTAAAGGATTTAAGAATACTCTATTCACCCCCCTAGAGTATTTCAGATCTAACATCTCACTTTCAATTAGTATCAGAGCTAGTTCATTTGGTTGTACAAGCTAACCCTTGAACCAAAGATCCTTTATTAGATCTGAAACCTTAATTCCATTAGATTTATTCTCACACAGCGTGGCACAGAACAAAGATTATGCAAGCACCAGACCTCCAGTATGCAATCTGAATTAGTTTGCCATCTGTAAGGCAAGAATTAAATTGTACATGAACTCTATTGATGAGGATATCTTTAATTCTATTATGACAGGTCCTCCTCAAGCCACTGCCTCTACATGTATAGCAGCTTCAAGCATAAATGCAGTTCCACCACCTGAGTGGACTGAAACCCAGAAAAAGGCTAAAATTGCTGATGTCAAGGCCATGAATATTCTTGCCCAAACAATGTCTGATGACATTTTTCAAAAGGTGGCTGAATGCACATCAGCCAAGGCTATCTGGGACTCTCTAAATCAAATGGTGGCTGGATCTACAGATGAAAGGAAGGATAGGAGATTCAATCTCATATCCCTATATGAGAATTTCAAGAAGGAGGTAGCTGAGACAGTAGCTGATATGTACAATAGGTTAAGCTCAATAATCAGTGAGCTAAAAACCTTGGACAAAGACATCACCCTCACAGAGGTTAATGATAAGATCCTTATGTGCTTCCCAAGCTCATGGGATTCAAGGATCTGGCCCATCAAGGAGGCCAGAAGCCTAAATGAGATTTCCATTGAATCTCCTTTAAGAAAGCTTAAGTCCTATGAACAGCTGATCAAATCCAGAGAGGCAGCTGAGCAGAGAACATCTCCTCTAGCAAGAAAAGAGCACAACACTACTTTCAAGGCTGTTGAGGAGACAGAGACTCCAACCATGAATGAAGAACTGATGTCTCTATTTGCCAAGAGATTTTACAAGATGGTAAGGAAAGACTTTAGGAGAAATTCATCCAGGCAGGATGACAAGCCAAGGTATGACAAAACACCAACTAAAGAAGTGGTGTGTTTTGGTTGCAGGATACCTGAACACTTTATCTCTGAGTGTCCAATGAATCAGAAGAAGGAGAAGAGAAGAGAGGACACAAGAAGACAGCACAACAATAGGCCTTCCTCCAGCAAATACAAAAAGAAGGAGAAAGGTTTTGTGGCTAAATCCTGGAGTGAAACTAAGGTTGAATTAACATCTTCCATCTCCAGTGAAGATGAACAAGAGGCAAGGGCAAAAGAAGTCTGCCTAATGGTCATTGATGCCTCCAGGAGTCATTCAGAAGAACAAGATTCTAACAATGAAGAAGTTTCAGATTTTAAAGCTGACAAGGTTTATCTTCTTTTGATTATAATTCTGAATCATTTAAATCTGAATTCAAAACCATGTGCATAGATCTAATTAACTCAGAAAAGGAAATTAAGACTCTTAGGGAAAAACTAGGAAACCTAGAGACTGTTAACTCTGAAAGCAATAGGTTAATGGATGAATTAATCTTAGCTAATGAACAAATTATAATGTTAAAGACTGAGCTATATGAGGCTAAACAACTTGAGGAGATTCTCAATGGGAGAAGCCTCAAGTTGGTGGACATTACAAGCATAGTTAATGTCAGATTGAATGGCAAGCTGGGCTTGGGTGCATCATCAGGTTTGCCCCCCATTCTCAAGAAAAACATTTTGTCAACCCCCATCAAGTTTGTTTCAGCTAAGGGGAAAGAAATAATAAACAATAAACAAACCTTAGAAGTTGTTCCCAAATCAATAGGTCAAAATAACAGAAACCAGAAAACATGTAAAAATAAAGTTCAGCAGATTTCGTCGAACTCAGATCGATGAAATATGGCCAGTTCGTCGAACTCAACTCGACGAACACTGAACATAAATCTTAGCTATAATCATTCATCTAACTGCGATCGACGAAATCTGTATGGTTCGTCGAACAGAGATCGACGAACTTGGGGCACATAAATAGACTATGTTCATTCTCTGGGCAGAGATCGATGATCTCATCACAATTCGTCGAACTCTGGTCGACGAACTCACAATAATTCGTCGAACCCAGAAAGACTTAAAAGAAATTATAACTATAACAACAACATCAACAAATCTAGGAAACCATTTAATCCATTAGCTGATTAGATCATACCACCTAGAAGATATCATCCACTAGGATACAAATCTCAACCAGAGTTTTCTGTAATATCTAGTTTTTCTTATCAGCAAAATAAAAGACCCAAGGTAACCTGGGTCAAGAACAATTAATTATTTTCTCTGCAGGTAAAGGGCTGTCTAGGTGTGAATTAGCCTTGTTACCTGGACAATGGTTGCTCTAAATATATGACTGGCAGTAAGGTCAACCTAACCAACTACAAGTCCAAGTTGGGGCCAAAGGTAATCTTTGGTGATTCCAAGTGTGTCTAGTCTGAAGGCTATGGAGAAGTGAAGATTGGAGCAGTCACCTTCAAGAAAGTGACCAATGTAAGTGGACTCAAGCATAACCTCATCTCAATAAGCCAATTATGTGATGAAGGTTATCAGGTACATTTCAACTCAACTTCTTGCATTATTTTTAATAAAAAAAACCAAAAAGTTTTAATTGGAAATAGGCAAGGAAACATATACTTAGTTGATTTTCTTTCTTTCAAATCAGATATTTGTTTGCTTAATATTGTTTGCAATCAAAATGAGTTGTGGCATAAAAAGCTAGGACATGTTAACATGAAAAATATTACTAGGCTATCAAAAGACAGTCTTGTAAGAGGCTTACCTTCTAGTCCCTACAAGAATGAAGGCCTTTGCAGGGCTTGTCATCTAGGCAAGCAAACTAAATCTAGGTTTAAATCAGTAAATAAAAGTGATTTACTTAGGATTTTGTATTTGCTACACATGGATCTCTTTGGACCCATTGTTGTACAAAGCCTAGGAGGGAAATCCTACAACTTAGTTATTGTAGATGAGTTATCAAGGTTCACTTGGGTGTCCTTTCTGAGATCTAAGTCAAATACCTTTAAGGTTCTTACAGATTTTCTCAGGACCATACAGATTAAGTACTCTACTCATGTTGCATTGATCGGAAGTTATCACGGTACAGAGTTTGAGTCTCTTCTTATGCATGAGTTCTATGAGAAGGAAGGTATCAGACACTGCTTCTCAGCTCCTAAAACTCCCAAACAAAATGGGGTAGCTGAAAGGAAAAATAGGACCCTAATTGAAGCCGCAGGTACATTACTTGTAGATGCTTACTTGCCACTAACCTTTTGGGCACATGCTGTAAACACTGCAAATTATGTCCTGAACAGAAGCCAAATACATAAACTAAAGAATGAGACTCCCTATGAATTACTTAAAGGGAAGAAACCTAAAATCAACTACTATAAAGTATTTGGATGTGTGTGTTATATACATAACAACAACAAGAAATACAGTAGGAAGTTTGAAGCTAAGACTGAAGAGGGAATTTTTCTACGATATTCCCAAGTAAGAAAAACTTATAGGGTCTTTAATAAATCATCCTTAAAAATTGAGGAATCCATTCATGTTACATTTGATGAAACTAACATGTCTTGCAAGGAGAAAGATAATTCTACCAATAGCACTTTGCAAGTACCTCACTTGTGTGAGAGTTTGGTTGGACTTAACCTCACCCAAGAGGTTCCAACACATCCTTCTCCATAAGTCAATGAAGAAAGTGAAGAAGAAAGTATTGAAGGAATTGAACTTCCCTCAACCGCAAACTCAATTCTACAAGAGGAAATAATTCAAAATGCTGTTGCTGAACCAACTCCACCAAATGATCTTGTCACACTAAGGGATCACCCTAGATCTCAAGTGATTGGAGACATATCAGTTGCTGTACTGACAAGGCATCAACTCAACCAAGATTTGATGCATGCTTGTTTTCTCTCTCAGGTTGAACCTCAATCCATAAAAGATACTGAGTAGGATCCCCAGTGGATCATTGCAATGCAAGAGGAACTCAACCAGTTTGAGAGATGTAGATTTTGGGATTTGGTTCCAAGACCCCAAGAATACCCAGTCATTGGAACCAAATAGGTATACAGAAATAAACTAGATGCCCAAGGTACAATAGTGAGGAATAAGGCTAGGCTTGTTGCTCAAGGATACAGGTAGGACGAAGACATAGATTATGATCAAACCTTTACACCAGTTGCAAGGTTAGAGGCCATCAGAACATTTTTGGCCTATGCTGCCTACAAGAAATTCAAGGTGTACCAGATGGATGTGAAGAGTGCTTTTCTGAATGGAGTAATAAAAGAAGAGGTTTATGTTAAACAACCTCCAGGTTTTATTTCTCCAACTCACCCTTATCATGTTTTTAAATTGCATAAAGACCTTTATGGTATAAAGCAAGCTCCAAGAGCTTGGTATGAGACCTTAGGTAGCTTTTTGATGGAGCATAAGTTCATTAGAGGCATAGTAGATAAGACACTTTTCACTAGACATCATAAGGACCAAACATTGTTAGTACAAATATATGTGGATGACATCATATTTGGGTCTACTGATTCCAAATTATGCAAGAGGTTATCTGACCTCATGCATTCCAAATTTGAAATGAGTAGCATGGGTGAGCTCTCCTACTTCCTTGGTCTCCAAGTGAAGCAGCTCCCTGATGGCATCTTCATCTCCCAAGCTAAATATGCAAAAGAGCTTATCAAAAATTTTGGGATGGCTGATGCCTCAGCAAAGAAAACACCTATGGCTACAAATGCTGTAATAGACTCTGATCCACATTTGAAACCTGTTGACTAGAAATTATATAGGAGCATTGTTGGGTCGCTATTATATCTTACACCTAGCAGACCTGATATCATGTTTGCCACATGCCTTTGTGCTAGGTTCCAAGTGAACCCTAAAGAATCTCATCTAATTTTCTTAAAGAGAATTTTGAGATATATAAAGAGTTGTCCAAGTCTAGGCCTATGGTATCCTACTGAATCAGAATTTGAGTTAACTGGATACTCAGATGCTGATTTTGCTGGATACAGGGTGGACAAGAAAAGTACTTCAGGAACCTGCCAGTTCCTGGGTATGAGATTAGTGTCCTGGTTTTGTAAGAAACAGTTATCTGTGTCTACCTCAAATGCTGAGGAAGAATACATTGCAGCTGACAGCTGTTGTTCCAAGATGCTGTAGATTCAAAATCAACTTCTAGACTATGGTCTAAACTTAAATAATTCAACTCTACTATGTGATAACACAAGTGCTATAGCCATAACATAAAATCCAGTCCATCACAGTAGGAATAAGTATATAGATATTAGGCATCATTTCATAAGAGCGTGTGTAAACAAAAACAAAATTAAACTTGTTTATATCTACACTGATTTACAAAGAGCTGACATTTTCACCAAACCTCTTGATGAAAGAAACCACCTGTTCTTTATAAATCAGCTTGGAATGATCAATGGAGAAGACTTAGTTTAGTTTCTGTCTACACTCGACGAATTTTCCAGAGTTTGTCGAATGGAGCTCGACGAACTAGGGATAGTTCGGGAGATATTCGTCGAACGAAGATCGACGAACTCTCTGTGAGTGAACCAATTTTCGTTGACCGGAGATCGACGAATCTGATTCAGAAACCTTTCATCGAATGGAGCTCGATGAAATGTCTTCAAATCTTCAGACTGAGCTCGACGAATTGTTTAACTCTAAATTATTTCGTCGAACCCAGATCGAAGAATGTTTTAATTTTCGTAGAGCGGAGTTTGTCGATTCATATTCTAGAAAACCCTATATCTTGGTTTTCTTCGACCTCCGTCCCACGCTTTCTGTTGCTTTGCACTTGATCGTCGTTTTCCTCTTGCAGGTACTCAAATGGCGATTCCAGCGGGAACCCTTGCTGCAATGAAGTTTGATACTGGTTTTGATGTGGATTTCGATTCTTTTCAACATTCCGACCCCATCTTGCTGGAAATACTACAACTTCTTGAAGACCAACAACTAAAAACTCTGCTTTCAACAAGGATCAAAATATTTGGAACTGAAATCAGAGAATGGGTATATACTTCCTCGACAACAAATGACAACACTTTGACAGGAACAATAGCGGGTAATGCAATTTCCCTCACCCCCGCTACTTTAACTGAAATTTTTGGATTGAACAATGGTGAAGAAGAACCGGAAGTTGATTTTGAAGAATATGATCAAATGCTGAGTATGATGGGTTACTCTGGAGATAAGCCTAATAAATTGCTGTAGAAACACTTGTCTGCAGAATTTAAGTTTCTTGTAGATATTGTTGGGAAAGTCTTACTGGGCAAGCATACTACACACGATTATATAAACAGGTATCAATTTCTAGTTATGTGTGTAGTAGTCAACAAAAAACAAGCTGACTAAGCTCAGATCATCTTTGATCTGATCAAGAAAAAGAACAACAAAAAGGAAGTGTGTTTTGGAAGGATCCTGGGGATCTTTTTGAAGGAAAAAAGCTGCTGAATCACTGGTCTCCCCGACCATATTCATCAATGCTAGCAAAACTCTTACCTATGCCTTATTTGGCAGGTGGGAGAGTGAAAGATATAGTACCTAAACACCTAGGGGGGGGGGGTAAATAGGTGACCAAATTCTTTTTAACTTTTTTATGGCAGCAGTCAGTTTTTAACACAGATTTCTATCTACTATATCACAGCACATATGCAACAATCACAGCCAACCACAAACACACAGTAGACACAGAGTTTTATAGTGGTTCCCCAAGCTTTGGGTACATCCACTTTCCCCCTTTGCCTATCTAGCAGTGTACTAGATTCGGCCAAACTTCTCCACTAAATCAAAACCCAAAACAGGCTCCTACACCTCAGGCCCAAGGCCCTACAACTCAGCTTTTCCACAAAACCTACACTCAGCCACAAAGTCCTACACTCAGCCACCAAGGCCTACACTCAGCCATCAAGGCCTACACTCAGCCACCAAGGCCTACACTCAGAGATAAAACTCTCCTACCCTTAGCCTTTATAATTACAGGCTTACAAGACTCAGATCCAAAGGATCCTACAAGATAAAATGAATACAATAATGTGACTCAACAACTCAGAGAAAAGAGAGAGAAGAGTTGTGAGTTTCTTGATGAGTTCTTGGAAGAACTCAGCTGGACTCAATCTGACTTAGCTTTCTCCAAAGCTTCTTGAAAGTAGAACTCAATAAGATTGACTCCTTCTGCAGTTGATCCTTGATCTCTGCTACTTAAGATTCAGAATAAATCTGAACCCTTTTTCTCAGTCTGGCTCCAACAACTGATTTCTTGGATGGAGCTCTCTCTCTCCAACTTCTTAGATCTTCACTTGAAAGCTACATCTTCTTGTGTGTTTCTCTTGTGAATGATCACTTGAACCACTTCATCAATCTCCTGCAGTTTCTGTAGACTGTATAAGCCTATTTATAGGCCTTCTTCATGGTAACCGGCTGGTCTGGTCCATAACTGAATTCTGACAACTCTGACAGGTGTTGTACACCGGCTGGAATGGCAGCTGTCAAGTCATCCAGTAAGTTCTTGAAAATTCTGTAACTGTCTGTGAGTTTCGAGACTTTTTGTCTTTAAGTGTCGACACTTATAGACCAAATGTCGATACATGTTGTCTAAGTGTTGGCACTAGTCTACAAGGTGTCGACACAACTCCTTATGTTGTAGATTTTGTATCTCGACACTACTTCTCCTTCATGTGTCAACACTGAAATTGAGTGTCGACACAAGTACTTGTACTTCAGTATTTTGCTGAATTCTTCTAAGTGTCGACACAACACCTTTGTGTCGACACATCTTCATGTGTTGAATCTGTTAAGTGTCGACACTGCTTCTTGGTGTCAACACATGTCTTCAGTGTTGATACTTGTTGAGTGTCGACACATTGCTCTGGGTGTCGACACTTTCTTCTTCTTTCGAGACTCTGGCTGAGTGTCGACACATTCCCTTAGTGTCGACACTTGTACTTAGAATATTTTGTTGAACTTTGCTGTTCTTTGCTAAGTGTCGACACAGCTCCTTGTGTCGACACTTTCTTCAAGTGTTGAGTCTTCATCTAAGTGTCGACACATTGTTCTGGGTGTCGACACTTACTTCAAGTGTTGAGTCTTCAGCTAAGTGTCGACACATTGTTCTGGTTGTCGACACTTACTTCAAGTGTTGAGTCTTCAGCTAAGTGTCGACACATTGTTCTGGGTGTCGACACTTACTTCAAGTGTTGACTCTTCTGCTGTGTGTCGACATATTGTTCTGGGTGTCGACACTTGTACTTAGTCTCTGCTAGCTTGTGCTGAGTGTCGACACAACCTCCAAGTGTCGACACTTTCTGATGTAGACACAGTTTCACTGGGTGTCGACACAACTGCTAAGTGTCGACACTGCTTCACTAGCTTTTCTTCATTGAGTGTCGACACAGCTCCTTGTGTCGACACTTTCTGTCTGGTGTCGACTCAGCATCCCTGGTGTCGACACAATGACTCAAAGTGTCGACACTGCTTGTCTGGGTGTCGACACAAGTCTTCTTAAGTGTCGACACTTTCCCTCTGGGTGTCGACACATGGACTTAGAAACTTTTTGCTTCAGTCCAGTGATTACTTAACCTGCACAAGTAAACTCAACATACATCAAATACATTATGATGTATATCATTGAGTTGGATGAGGCTTCTTCAAATCAGGTACATTTGACCAATGTACCCAACAATCTCCCCCTATTTGGAGAAGTCATAACCCTTAGTCAATGATATACACCATTCATAATTAAATTACAAAATGATGTAAAGCAGGATTATATATAGCAGGGTAAACATAAACATGTATTAATCACACATGTATACATAGACATCATCACAGAACAATTATGAAACAAATTTATTACACAATAAATTTATCACACAAAACATTGTTCCAATACTTTGTCATATACAAAATTCTAAAGTTTACAAAATGTTTTATATCAAAATAATACATAGTAAACTTAAGAAATTTTCTAAGCTATTTCTGTTCAGCCTCCTTAATGACTATTCCTTTTCCAGCTTGAACTCTGGCTTGAACAGGAGCTTCAGCAATTTCAGCATCAGCAGGCTTCTTGCCTTTCAGATCTTTCTTCTTAAGTTCCTCAGCCTTAATCTTTTGTCTCTCAAAATAATGATAAGGCTTGGGAAAGTACTTGCTAGGCTCCAGAGCAGTAGGAGGTAGCTTTCCCATCTTGGCCTTCCTTCTATATTGAACTATGGCCTCCTGCCTTGACTCATGTTTCCTCCATTCAGCCTCAGAAAACCATTTGTTCCTATCATGCACATTATCTTTGGCAGCTTTCCAGCCAGTCAAAATAATATTTCTTGAGGTAGGGCTCCACTGCTCAAAGTCTGGTCTTTGTTCAGCTTGTTCCCTAAACCTCTTCTTAGACAATCTTGTCTCTTCTTCTTTCTGCAGTGCCTCTTGCATAGCTTCAGATATTGGCTGAACAACTTTTTCAATAATGACATTGTCCTTACCCCCATGTGGGATATACATGGACTGTATGTCAGCATGAATCATGTCAAAATCTGGAGGAGGGTAGATGACTTGAGCCACTTCAGGTTGCTCCCCTCCTAGATATGCAGGATGAATTCCAGATTCAGCAACATTGTCATCATCACAAAGAGGAGGATATCCAAGAGTTGCTCTGATAGAATTTGATATCCACTTGGCCTGATCAGAGCTGGCTTTGACTAAAACCCTCTCCCCCTTTATGACTTCTCGTTCTATATGATCTCTCACATCATCTTTTTGCAATCTTACTTGATTATCCAAATAATTAACTTCATCTTTGAAGAAAGGTTTTAACCTTTGGAGTTTGTCAGCTATCAACTTTTGAGAAACTTGGATGGCAGTCTTAAGAGCAGTGATTTCGTCTAGGAATACTTTGTCAAAATCGGCCTTTCCTATAGCTGGAGTCTGCCCTGCAGCTAGATTCTTCAGTTCTGTGACTATTGCATTGTGAGATGCAGTAAGGTTGTCATTCATTCTTGTCTGATTTTCAAGAACATAACCTTGCTTCACAGCCATGTCATCCACTTGTGCTTTTATCTTCTCCTGGTGTGTAGCCAAGTACACCACTGCATTTCCATCCTTGTGGAAACATTCAGTCATCTCCTTTTTATTTTGGTTCATTTCAAACCTGATAGATTTTATGTCCTAGGCTAGATTAAATTGGAGAGACTTCTGCCCTTCATCCGCATACTTCTCTATGGCCTGCCTTTGCTCATCAAGTTTAATCTGCATAGCAACCATCAGTGCACTATAATCAATTGATGGTGCTGGCTGAACTATAGGCTGTGGTGCTATGGTTTGTAATGCCTTCTTGTAACTTTGGCTCCTTCTTCTGAAGACCTGAAATTTCTTCTTCTTAGCCCTTGCAGCATCCTCATCTTCAGAAGCTGAGGAGCTGGCTATATCTACCCTTTCCTTGGGTAGTTCCTCAATAGTTTGGGGCCTTACAGTCTCTTGCCTAGTAGGCTCTTCAACATATACTACTTGCTCCCCCTCAAGTGGAGCATTCTCCCCCTCAGCAGTTGCATCTTTGTCAAAATCTGTTTGATCCAGATTTAGGAATAGATCTTCCATGGTATATTCTTGGGGTGAATGAGCTGGAGAAAGTCTTGGCTCTTCAACCACTGGATCAGTAACTACAACTTCAACAGATGTGTCTTCTATGACAACATCTGGGACTTGGCTATCCAGCTGAGTTTGCTGATGAACATCAGACAAATCAGTATCCTCTATAGGAAAATCTAATGCATTTAGTTCAGTGATTACCTCTAGTATTGTGTTGGTTGCTTGTTCATTTTCTAGTGTAGTTGGTTCTTTTACAACTAGAGGCTCCCCCTGGATGTGATCCTTGTGTATGGGGCTAGCTTGAGATAGCTCCCCCTGGATCTCAGCAACATCTTGTAGAGCTGGAGACTTTACAGCAGTTCCTTCCTCATCCTCATCTGGTGTAAAAACCACTTGCTCTTCACTTTCAGAGCTGCTAGTTGGAACCTGAGCCACTGGAGCAGCTTTCCTCTTCTTCTTTGGAGGTGATACTTTTTCAGAAATTATCTTCTCAGGGGTTGGCATCTCTTTAGACAACACCCTGTCCCATCTGGAGAAAATTCTCATATCCATTTTTCTCATGTGGTTGATTTTGCTTCCAGCAGCTTGGTGCATAACCTCTGGTATGGTACCAGCTAGGTATAGACTTATGATCCTGCCCAGATTGGGCTTCTTCAAGCTTTCCTTTAGCTTCTCAAGAACTATCACAGACCAATCTCTTTGCAAAGTGAAGATGATCCTTGTCATAATACTGAACATAGAGGCAGATATCCTATCATGCCCTCCTGGCTTACTGAGAATTACTTTGCCAACAATCTCAGACAGGAATTTCCCTTGGCTGTTCATGCCCTTTCTATTAAAAACAGATCCAATTTTCAGTTTTGAATCTAGTCCACACCAAGTAAGAGCTTCCCTGGTCTTTGAAGCAGTAACTTCATCCTCTTCCTTAGATCTTGGTAGCTGTAGAATCTTCCTCAGACTCTTAGGTGATACCTTCACCTTCTCACCATGAACCCTGAATTTGATCTTGAATCCAGTTTCGTCAACCTTAGCTCCATTTAGGAATTCCAAGACTTCCTTTTTCCAGATCTTTGTAGGCTCTGAAACAAGATATTCTAACCCCGAGTCTGCAACTAGGGTTATAACGTTCTTGATTTCCGGGTCTGCATCAACAAATGCGTCGCGCACCAGTTCATATCCTTCGTTGACGTTCTCCTCAAGCTTTGGCGCCATTAGGGTTTGAAGAATTTGTCTTAAGAGAAGAGAGGTGTCGACACAGTAGTTTGGTCTCGAAACTTTTGAAAGCGTGTCGACAAACTAAGGAAAAATCCTATTTATACCTTTCTAGGTTTGAAGATGAAAAAGCAGGCAGCTAACTTAAATTGTGTCGACACTGGTAATAAGTGTCGACACTGACTTATAATGTCTCGACACATATGTGTCGACACAAGTTTAGTCAACAGATAATATGTGTCGACACTTGTTTTTGTGTCGACACCACACAACTCGACAAATAGTCGAGACTTTACTTAGAGAATTCTGAGTAAAACTTAAGTGTCGACACAACTTTGGATGTGTCGACACCTACTTGACATGTGTCGACACTAATATTCTAAAGTGTTGACACCAACTTCCTAGATGTGTCGACACCTTTTTCCTGAAGTGTCGACACCTACTTTCTGTGTCGACACAGAAATCTCTATGTGTCGACACCTTTTTACTTAGCCATTTCCAAATCTGTAAACTTACTCCAAGTTTATCATTCTTAGTTCAATTTTAAACCTATTGAACTTAGCTTCTTCTAGGGGCTTAGTATACATATCAGCTAATTGATTATCAGTTTTAACATATTCCAGTAAAATATCTTCTTTCTCTACATGCTCCCTAAGAAAATGATATTTTATCTCTATATGTTTAGTTCTACTATGGGAAACAGGATTATGTGCAATTGATATAGCACTTGTAGAATCACAAAAGAGTAGAGTTCTACTTACCTGAAATCCATAGTCCTCAAGCTGATGTTGTATCCACAGAAGTTGAGCACAGCAACTTCCTGCAGCCAAATATTCTGACTCTGCAGTGGAGATAGCCACACTTGTTTGCTTTTTGCTACTCCATGAAATTAGTCTCCTACCTAGGAATTGACAGGTTCTAGTAGTGCTTTTTCTATCTTCCTTGCATCCTGCAAAGTCTGCATCTGAATAACCTGTTAGATCAAAATCCCCATTCCTAGGGTACTAGAGGTCTAGATAGGGAGTGCCCTTTAGATATCTCAATATTCTTTTGACTGCTGTCAAACGAGACTCTTTAGGGCAGGCTTGATACCTTGCACAGACACATGTAACATACATGATATCTGGTCTACTTGTAGTCAAGTATAATAGGGAGCCAACTATCCCTCTATACAAGGTTTCATCTACAGGTTTCCCTACATCATCCTTGCTAACAGACATACTTGACCCCATAGGAGTCTTCATGGTGCTGGATGAATCCATACCATACTTCCTTATGAGTTCTTGGGTGAACTTGGACTGGCATATGGATAAACCACTCTCAGTCTGTCTTACTTGAAGACCCAAGAAGAACTTTAGCTCTCCTATACTACTCATCTCAAATTGACCTTGCATTAGCTGAAAGATATGGTACCTAAACACCTAGAGGGGGGGGGGTGAATAGGTGACCTAATCCTTTCCTAACTTTACTGGCAGCAAACAGTTTATTATCACAGATTTATAACTTTTGCACAACAATCACAAAGCATTCACAGCATACACAGCACAATCACAGCACAACACAGTGGTTTATAGTGGTTCCCCAAGATATGGGTACATCCACTTTCCCCCTTCGCCTATCTAGCAGTGTACTAGATTCGGCCAAACTCCTCCACTGTCTCAGAACCCAAATTGGTTCTTACACCTCAGGCCCAAGGCCTTACAACTCAGCTTTATCTCAAAGCCTACACTCAGCCAATCAAGGCCTACACTCAGCCAACCAAGGCCTACACTCAGCCAATCAAGGCCTACACTCAGCCAACAAGGGCCTACACTCAGAGATCTCAATCTCCTACACTCAGGCTCTCAAGCCCTACCCTCAGCCTTTATAATTATAGGCTTACAATTCTCTCAGATCCAAAGGATCCTACAAGTTAAAAATGTATTACAGATATTAACTCTACAACTCAGAAATAAAGAGGGGAGTTGAGAGTTTCTTGATGAGTTCTTGGAAGAACTCAGCTGGATTCACTCTGACTTAGCTTTCTTCAAAGCTTCTTGAGTAGAACTGAATAAGACTGAATCCTCCTGCAGTTGTTCCTTGAACTCTGCCACTTAAGATCCAGAATGAATCTGAATCCTTCTTCTCAGCCTAGTTCCAGAGGCTGATTTCTTGGATGGAGCCCTCTCTCTCCAACTTCTTAGATCTGCACTTGGACTGCAAGATCTTCTTGTGTTGATACTCTTGGTACCACTTTGATAACTTGTTCTTCAACAATGTGATCCACTTGAACAACTATCTGAACAACTCTTCAACAACAACTTTCTGTAAACTGTAGGTGCCTATTTATAGGCCTTCTTCATGGTAACCGGCTGGTCCGGTCCATAACTGACTTCTGATATCTCTGACAGGTGCTGTAGACCGGCTGGAACGACAACTGTCAAGTCATCCAGTCAATTCTTGAAAATCTCTAACTGTCTGTAAGTGTCGAGACTTTCTGTCTTTAAGTGTCGTCACTTATAGTCCAAGTATCGACACATATTGTGTAAGTGTCGACACAAGTCTACAAGGTGTCGACACAACTCCTTGTATGTCTCGACACAGATTCTTCTGCATGTGTCGACACTGAAATTGAGTGTCGACACAAGTACTTGTTCTTCTAGCTTTTGCTGAATTCTTCTAAGTGTCGACACATCTCCTTTGTGTCGACACAACTTCTTGTGTTGAATCTGTCAAGTGTCCACACTGCTTCTTGGTGTCGACACATAGTCTTCAATGTCGATACTTGCCGAGTGTCGACACAGCTCCTTGTGTCGACACACCTTCTTCTTGTTGAGACTTCAGCTGAGTGTCGACACATTCCCTTAGTGTCGACACTTGTACTTAGAATATTTTTGTTGATCTTTCTGATCTTTGCTAAGTGTCGACACAGCTCCTTGTGTCGACACTTTCTTCAAGTGTAGAGTCTTTAGCTGAGTGTCGACACATTGTGCTGGGTGTCGACACTTACTTCATGTGTTGACTCTTCTGGTTGTGTGTCGACACATTGTGCTGGGTGTCGACACATACTTCAAGTGCTGACTCTTCTATTGAGTGTCAACACATTGTTCTGAGTGTCGACACTTTAACTTAGTCTCTGCAGACTTTTGCTGAGTGTCAACACAGCTCCTAGTGTCGACACTTTCTGGTGTAGACACAGCTTCACTGGATGTCGATACAGCTCCTTGTGTCGACACTTTCTGTCTGCACTTTTCTTCACTGTGTGTTGACACAGCTCCAAGTGTCGACACTTTCTGTCTGGTGTCGACTCTACATCCCAGGTGTCGACACAATGACTCCAAGTGTCGACACTGCTTGTCTGGGTGTCGACACAAGTCTTCTTAAGTGTCGACACTTTCCCTCTGGGTGTCGACGCATGGACTTAGAAAATTTTTGCTTCAGTCCAGTGATTACTTAACCTGCACAAGTAAACTCAACATACATCAAATACATTATGATGTATATCATTGAGTTGGGTGAGGCTTCTTCAAATCAGGTACATTTGACCAATGTACCCAACAATCTCCCCCTATTTGGAGAAGTTATAACCCTTAGTCAATGATATACACCATTCATAATTAAAAATTACAAAATGATGTAAAGCAGATTATTTACAGCAGGGTAAACATAAACATGTAATAATTCACACATGTATACACATTCATCATTTCAGAATAAACAAGAAATAGACACATTCACAGAACAATCATGGAATATATTTATCATATATTGTTCTATCATTTTTCTTATACATCTTCAATGGTTTACAAAAATATTTTACATTTAAAAGATTACAAAATAATCTTCAAGTAATTTCTTAATCTATTTCTGGTCTGGTTCCTTGATAACTATCCCTTTGCCAGCTTGGACTTTAGCTTTGACAGGGGCTTCAACAGTTTCAGCATCAGCAGGCTTCTTGCCTTTTAGATCTTTCTTTTTAAGTTCTTCTGCCTTGATCTTCTGCCTCTCAAAATAATGATATGGCTTAGGGAAGTACTTGCTAGGCTCCACTGCAGTAGGAGGTAGCTTTCCCATCTTAGCCTTCCTTCTATACTGAACAATGGCCTCTTATCTTATTTCATGTTTTCTCCATTCAGCTTCAGAAAACCATTTGTTCCTGTCATGAGTATTGTCCTTGGCAGCTTTCCAGGAAGTTAATATTATATTCCTAGAGGTAGGGCTACACTGTTCAAAATCTGGCCTTTGTTCTGCTTGTTCCCTAAACCTCTTCTTGGACAACCTTGTCTCTTCTTCCTTCTGTAATGCCTCTTGCATGGCTTCAGTAATAGGTTGAACAACCTTTTCAATATGGACATTGTCCTTGCCCTCAGGTGGGCTATACATGGTGCTTACATCTGCTTGAATCATTTCAAAGTCTGGAGGTGGATAAATGACTTGAGCTACTTCTGGTGGCTCACCTCCAAAATAAGCAGAGTTTAATCCAGATTCAGCAACATCTTGGTCATCACACAGAGGAGGGTATCCAAGTGTAGCCCTGATTGAATTTGATATCCATTTTGATATCTCTCCCCCTTTATGACTTCTCTAGCCATGTGATCTCTGACATCATCCTTTTGAAATCTGATCTGACTATCCAAGTATCTGATTCCATCTTTAAAGTAAGGTTTTAGCTTTTGAAGTTGTTCAGATATGACCTTCTGGGAGGCTTGGATAGCAGTCTTTACAGCAGAAATTTCTTCCTGGAATACTTTATCAAAATCAGCTTTAGCAGCAGCAGTGGATGTAGAAGGTTCAGCAGCCTTGTTCTTCAACTCAGTGACTATAGCATTATGGGAGGCAGTCAAATTGTCATTCATTATTAATTGATTCTCAAGAACATATCCTTATTTCAATGCTATATCATCCACCTGTGCCTTGATCTTCTCTTGGTGTGTTGCCAAATACACCACTGCATTTCCACCTTTGTGGAAGCAATCAGTCATTTCCTTTTTGTTAAGGTTCATTTCAAACCTTATAGACTTTATATCTTGGGCAAGATCAAACTGTAAAGCTTTGTGCCCTTCATCTACATAAGCTTCAATAGCTTTTCTTTGTTCATCCATTTTAATCTGCAGTGCAATCAGTAAAGCACTATAATCAACAGTTGGAGCTTGTTGAACTATAGGCTGTGGGGCAATGGATTGCAAAGCCTTCTTATAACTCTGGCTTCTCCTTTTGAATACATAAAGTTTCTTCTTCTTAGCCCTAGCACTCTCCTCATCTTCAGAGGCAGAAGTGCTGGCAATGTCAACCCTTTCCTTAGGGCTTGAATGCCTGTCAGCTTGCACATCTTGTGCCTTTGCAGTTTCTGGCCTTAAAGGCTCTTCCAGAACATGTACTTGCTCCCCCTCAGCAGCAGCATTATCTATTTCAGCAGCTTCCTTGTCAAGGTCAAAATCTTGTTGGTCTAGATTGAGGAATAAATCTTCCATGGTGAACTCTTGTGGGGACTGTGCAGGAGAAGTTCTTAGTTCTTCAGGAATCACTTCTTGTACAGCAGATGTGTCTTCTCTAACAACATCTGGAACTGGACTATGCAGCTGAGTTTGCTGAGAAACATCAGACAAATTAGCATCTTCTTTAAGATATTCTAAAGTATTTAGGTTAGTGAGTACCTCTTGGATGATGGTGGTGGCTTGCTCACTGGCCAGTGTAGATGTTTCTTCTACAACTGGTGGCTCCCCCTGGCTTGGATCCCTGTGGATGGGGCTAGCTTGTGGTAGCTCCCCCTGGATCTCTGCATCAGCTGGAGGAGCAGGAGTCTTCTCTGCAGGCTCTTCCTCATGATTATCAGGAGTGAAAACAACTTGTTCTTCACTCCCTGAACTGCTGGAGGACTCTTGTTCAACTGGAGCAGTTTTTCTCTTTTTCTTTGGAGGAGTATCTTTCTTAGTAACTGTCTTCTCTGGGGTTGGCATGTCCTTGGACAATACCCTGTCCCATCTTGAAAAGATCCTTTGATCCATCTTCCTCATGTGGTTTATCTTGCTGCCTACAGCAGTATTCATTACCTCTGGTATCACACCAGCTAGGTATAGACTAATAATTCGGCCCAGATTGGGCTTCTTCAAGCTCTCCTTAATCTTCTCATAAACTACTATAGACCAGTCAGTTCTTAGAGTAAAGATAATTCTAGTCATGATTCCAAACATATAGGCTGACACTCTGTCATGCCCTCCAGGCTTGCTGAGTAAGACTTTTCCCACAATCTCAGACATGAACTTCCCTTGATTATTCATGCCTTTCCTATTGAAAGCAGAACCTATCTTCATCTTTGGATCAAGTCCACACCAGGTTAAAGCTTCCCTGGTCTTTGAAGCAGTAACCTCTTCTTCATCTTGAGTGTTTGGTAGCTGGAGTACCTTCCTCAGACTCTTTGGTGAAACCTTGATCTTAGTTCCATGAACTCTGGATTTGATTCTGTATCCATAGTCATCTACTGCGGCTCCATTAAGGAATTCAACTACCTCCTTCTTCCAAATCTTTGTAGGTTCTGACACTAGATATTCTAGTCCTGAATCGGCGACTAGGGTTACAACCGCCTTGATTTCTGCATCTGCATCGTCGAACGCACCGCGCACAAGCTCATAACCCTCGTTAACATTCTCCTCAAGCTTAGGAGCCATTAGGGTTTGTAGAATTTGTCTTTAGAAAAGAGAGGTGTCGACACAGAAGTTTTGGTCTCGAAACTTTGAAAGCGTGTCGACAAACAAAGACAGAACCCTATTTATACCTTTCAGATTTTGAAGATGAACAGGCGGGACAGCAAACTTAATATGTGTCGACAATGGCTATAAGTGTCGACACTGACTTATAATGTCTCGACACAAATGTGTAGACACAAATTTAGTCAACAGATTTTATGTGTCGACACTTGATTATGTGTCGACACAACATAACTCGACACATTGTCGAGACTTTACTTAGAAAATACTGAGTAAAACATAAGTGTCGACACCACATTAGATGTGTCGACACCTACTTGACATGTGTCGACACTAATATTCTGAAGTGTCGACACCAACATCCTAGATGTGTCGATACCTTTTTCCTGAAGTGTCGACACCACTATTATGTGTCGACATAGACTTGTCTATGTGTCGACACCTTTTTACTTAGCCAATTTTAATTCTGTAAACTTATTCTAAGTTTATCATTCCTAGTTCAATTTTGAATCTATTGAACTTAGCTTCTTCTAGGGGCTTAGTAAACATATCAGCTATCTGATTATCTATTTTAACATATTCAAGTAAAATATCTTTTCTTTCTACATGCTCCCTAAGAAAATGATATTTAATTTCAATATGTTTAGTTCTACTATGTGATACAGGGTTATTAGCTATTGAAATAACACTTGTAGAATCACAGAAAAGTGGAGTTCTACTTACCTGAAATCCATAGTCCTCTAGCTGATGATGTATCCACAGAAGTTGAGCACAGCAACTTCCTGCAGCCACATACTCTGACTCTGCTGTGGAGATAGCCACACTGGTTTGCTTCTTGCTACTCCATGAAATTAGTCTCCACCTAGGAATTGACAGGTTCCAGTAGTGCTTTTTCTATCCTCTTTGCATCCTGCAAAGTCTGCATCTGAATAACCTGTTAGTTCAAAGTCTCCATTCCTAGGGTACCAGAGGCCTAGATAGGGAGTGCCCTTTAGATATCTCAATATTCTTTTGACTGCTGTCAAATGAGACTCTTTAGGGCAGGCTTGATACCTGGCACAAACACATGTAGCATACATGATGTCAGGTCTACTAGCAGTCAAGTATAATAGGGAGCCAACTATCCCTCTATACAAGGTTTCATCTACAGGTTTCCCTGCATCATCCTTGCTAAGAGACATACTTGACCCCATAGGAGTCTTCATGGTGCTGGATGAATCCATACCATACTTCCTTATGAGTTCTAGGGTGAACTTGGACTGACATATGGATAAACCACTTTCAGTCTGTTTAACTTGGAGACCCAAGAAAAACTTCAGCTCTCCCATACTACTCATCTCAAACTGACCTTGCATAAGTTTTGCAAACTTTTTGCAAAGGCTGCTTTCAGTAGACCCAAATATAATGTCATCTACATATATTTGGACTAGTATTACTTTGCCTCTAGATTCCCTAAGGAATAGAGTCTTATCTATTTTCCCCCTTGAGAACTTGTTCTCAATGAGGAAACTAGATAGGGTTTCATACCAAGCCCTAGGGGCTTGCTTTAACCCATATAAAGCTTTCCTAAGTCTATAGACATGATGAGGTAGAGTTGGATCAACAAAACCTGAAGGCTACTCCACATAGACTTCTTCTTTAAGATTACCATTTAGGAATGCTGACTTGACATCCATTTGGTATACCTTGAATCCTTGATAGGTTGCATAGGCCAAGAACATCCTTATAGCTTCCAGTCTGGATACTGGAGCAAAGGTTTGATCAAAATCAATACCTTCTTCTTGCCTATATCCTTTAGCAACCAGTCTAGCCTTATTCTTAATGATGACCCCTTGTTTATCCATCTTATTCCTGTAGATCCACTTAGTTCCTATCACATTGTGGTCTTTAGGTTTAGGAACTAATTCCCAGTCCTTGCACCTCTTGAACTGATTAAGCTCTTCTTGCATTGCTTCAGTCCATTGTGGATCTTGTATTGCTTCTTCAAACTTCTTAGGTTCAACTTGTGATAGAAAGCTGGAATAGATTGCAGCATTATGATTTCTGCTCCTTGTTTGAACTCTTTGTCTTGGATCTCCAATAATCAGCTCTACTGGATGATCTCTAAGATGCCTGTGGGCTGGAGGCATCCTAACTTCTGGTTGTTCCACTTCAGCATCTGCATCATGCTGTATTCCTTGTATTTCTTCAGCAATTGGCACATGTAGTTCTCCCCCTGGACAACAACTACTTTCTTCTACTTGCTGTCTTGCAGCAGACACTTCTTCTATAGTAAGCTTGTCCATTTTCTTTGTCAAACCTGTGGGGCTGCATAGACTACTAGACAACTCATTATTAATAAGTTTAGTCTCATCAAAAACTACATGCACTGATTCTTCTACAACTTGTGTAGTCAAGTTGTAGACTCTATAAGCCTTACTATTATTGCTGTACCCAACAAAAATTCCCTCTTGGGACTTGGCAGCAAACTTAGTTAAGCAAGACTTCCCATTGTTAAGTATGAAGCATTTACAACCAAAGATCCTAAAATAGGATAGGTTTGGTTTCCTGCCTTTCACAACTTCATAGGGGGTCTTATTTAGCCTTTTAGTGATGGTAGCCCTATTTATAACATGGCATGCAGTATTAACTGCTTCAGCCCAGAAATACTCTGGCAGTGATGTATCACTCAATAGGGTTCTACCAGCCTCTATCAAGGTTCTAATCTTCCTCTCAGCAATGCCATTTTGCTGAGGTGTTCTAGGTGAAGAGAATTCTTGAAATATCCCAAAGTCTTCACATAGTTTTGTCATGCTATCAGACTGAAATTCAGTACCATGGTCACTTCTAATTTTGACCACTGTACTATTTAGTTCATTCTGAATTTGCTTGACAAAGCTATAGAAGACACTAGGTGTTTTAGATTTCTGTCTTAAGAAGAACACCCAGGAAAACCTTGAGTAGTCATCTACAACTACAAAGGTATAGACCTTCCTACCTAAGCTAGGAACTGGCATTGGACCAAAGAGATCCATATGCAAGAGGTATAAACACCTCACCGCATCTTTGTTCTCTATGCTTCTAAAGGTGGATTTAGTCTGCTTGCCCTTTTGACAAGCTGAGCAAATACCATCTTTAACACACTTAACTTGAGGACCATTCCTCACTAACTCTTTACTAAAGAGTTTGCTAATAGTCTTGTAGTTAAGATGGGCAAGCCTCTTGTGCCATTTGACACAATGAGAGACCTTCTCATCAGCTACAAGACAAACTGGAGAACCATTATTCTCAATCATAATGTCTAGGCAGTAGACATTCCTCTTCCTATAACCTGTCAAAATGATCTCTTGATCACTTGACCTCTTGATATGACAACCATTTTTAACAAATGAGATGTCATACCCTACATCACTTAATTGACTTATACTTATTAGGTTGTGTTTCAACCCTTTAACATAAGCCACTTGAGTAATGGTAACTAAGTTTGTAGAAATATTACCAAATCTTTTGATGATTCCTTTTTCAGAACCACCAAAGGTTACTTTTGGACCATCTTTTACTGGAATGTAGTCCTTTAGTAATCTTCTAATTCCAGTCATATGTCTGGAACATCCACTGTCCAAGTACCATGTTGGGGTATGGCCACTTGGACTCACCTGCAAAACAGATTAATGAACCTTAGAACCCAAAGAATTCTTGGGTCCTTGGTACTTGTTAGTCTGCAATCTGACAAAGCTACCCACTGGCTTTCCAACAGGTAGTTTGGTACTCACTTTGGCACTAGCATTGTGCCAACAGTCTACTGCAAAGTGGACAACCTTGTCACATCACCAACATTCAAACTTATTGTACCTTGGCAACAAAAGACTTCTCTTTCTTTCCTTTGAAGTGAGTCTTTTTCCTGTCACCAGATTCCTTTCGCTTCTCTGGACAATTTGCAATAACATGGCCCTGTCTATTGCAGCAATAGCACACTATCTTTGAACTAGTTGCCTTGCTAGATTTTGTCCTTTTCTTGTCATTATTTGAAGACCTCTTTTTCTGATAAGAGTCTTCCTTTCCATGTGATGTAGAAGGCCTTGACCTCCACTGTTTCTTTTTTAAAAACTTCTGAAAGTGTCTAGTGAAAGCAGCAAAGTCTTCATCACTTTCACTGCTTTCTGACTTGGTGCTGACTGTTTTATCTGACTCTGATTCACCAATCTTTGGAGGTGGAGTTGGTGATTTATTCCTGCACTTCCTGGGGACATCTGTCTTGAAAGCAACTGATCTTTCCTTGTGCTCAGTCCTTATTGATTTCTCCTCCTCTTTTCTCACTGTCAACTGCATCTCATATGACAACAACTTGCCAAACAGTGTAGGAGGAGGAATTTCCCCCAACTTAGTCATTTCTCTAATGGCACAGATCTTTGTGTCCCAATCTTTGGTTAGGGACCTTAAGAACTTATCATTTAGTTCATAGTTACTGAACTCTCTTTCATAAGACATGAGTTCATTAACTATTCTGTAGAACTTCTTGTAGCACTCAGTTATGCTATCACCTTTACCTTGTCTAAAACTCTCATACTCCTGATTTAGCAAGGATTTTCTATCTTGCCTAACTTCTTCAGATCCTTCCATATACACTATAAGAGTGTCCCACATCTCCTTAGCTGTCTTGCAGTGTATAAGATTCTGAAAAGTTGCATCATCAATGACACTCACTATTATATTTTGTGCCCGCTTGTCCATTGTGGCTAGGACAATCTCATCCTTAGTCATCTCAGAGAAATCCTTTGGAGTTCTCTGATTTGCATCCAAAACTGAAATCTTCATGGGCACATAAGGCCCTTCCTTTACTGTGATGTAGATTCTAGGGTCTGAGGCCTCCATAAACAGCTTTACCCTTTCCTTCCAGATCCCAAAGATTTCCTTTCTGCATATTGGTAATTTCATGGAACCCAATTCCTTGTGATTCTCAGAAGAACCCATGTTTCTTGATTTTCTTGAATTTATTGAATCTGTGTTTTGCCTTACACTGAATCTGCCAAACAGGATCTCCTCAGACTGTTAGTCCTTTTTGAGGAACCTCCCTCTGATACCACTTGAAAGATATGGTACCTAAACACCTAGAGGGGGGGGGGGTGAATAGGTGACCTAATCCTTTTCTAACTTTACTGGCAGCAAATAGTTTATTATCACAGATTTATAACTTTTGCACAGCAATCACAAAGCATTCATAGCATACACAGCACAATCACAGCACAACACAGTGGTTTGTAGTGGTTCCCCAAGATATGGGTACATCCACTTTCCCCCTTCGCCTATCTAGCAGTGTACTAGATTCGGCCAAACTCCTCCACTATCTCAGAACCCAAATTGGTTCTTATACCTCAGGCCCAAGGCCTTACAACTCAGCTTTATCTCAAAGCCTACACTCAGCCAATCAAGGCCTACACTCAGCCAACCAAGGCCTACACTCAGCCAATCAAGGCCTACACTCAGCCAACAAGGGCCTACACTCAGAGATCTCAATCTCCTACACTCAAGCTCTCAAGCCCTACCCTCAGCCTTTATAATTATAGGCTTACAATTCTCTCAGATCCAAAGGATCCTACAAGTTAAAAATGTATTACAGATATTAACTCTACAACTCAGAAATAAAGAGGGGAGTTGAGAGTTTCTTGATGAGTTCTTGGAAGAACTCAGCTGGATTCACTCTAACTTAGCTTTGTTCAAAGCTTCTTGAGTAGAACTGAATAAGACTGAATCCTCCTGCAGTTGTTCCTTGAACTCTGCCACTTAAGATCCAGAATGAATCTGAATCCTTCTTCTCAGCCTAGTTCCAGAGGCTGATTTCTTGGATGGAGCCCTCTCTCTCCAACTTCTTAGATCTGTACTTGGACTTCAAGATCTTCTTGTGTTGATACTCTTGGTACCACTTTGATAACTTGTTCTTCAACAATGTGATCCACTTGAACAACTATCTGAACAACTCTTCAACAACAACTTTTTGTAAACTGTACGTGCCTATTTATAGGCCTTCTTCATGGTAACCGGCTGGTCCGGTCCATAACTGACTTCTGATATCTCTGACAGGTGTTGTAGACCGGCTGGAACGACAACTGTCAAGTCATCCAGTCACTTCTTGAAAATCTCTAACTGTCTGTAAGTGTCGAGACTTTCTGTCTTTAAGTGTCGTCACTTATAGTCCAAGTGTCGACACATGTTGTGTAAGTGTCGACACAAGTCTACAAGGTGTCGACACAACTCCTTGTATGTCTCGACACAGATTCTTCTGCCTGTGTCGACACTGAAGTTGAGTGTCGACACAAGTACTTGTTCTTCTAGCTTTTGCTGAATTCTTCTAAGTATCGACACATCTCCTTTGTGTCGACACAACTTCTTGTGTTGAATCTGTCAAGTGTCGACACTGCTTCTTGGTGTCGACACATAGTCTTCAATGTCGATACTTGCTGAGTGTCGACACAGCTCCTTGTGTCGACACACCTTCTTCTTGTTGAGACTTCAGCTGAGTGTCGACACATTCCCTTAGTGTCGACACTTATACTTAGAATATTTTTGTTGATCTTTCTGATCTTTGCTAAGTGTCGACACAGCTCCTTGTATCGACACTTTCTTCAAGTGTAGAGTCTTTAGCTGAGTGTCGACACATTGTGCTGGGTGTCGACACTTACTTCATGTGTTGACTCTTCTGGTTGTGTGTCGACATATTGTGCTGGGTGTCGACACATACTTCAAGTGCTGACTCTTCTGTTGAGTGTCGACACATTGTTCTGAGTGTCGACACTTTAACTTAGTCTCTGCAGACTTTTGCTGAGTGTCGACATAGCTCCAAGTGTCGACACTTTCTGGTGTAGACACAGCTTCACTGGATGTCGACACAGCTCCTTGTGTCGACACTTTCTGTCTGCACTTTTCTTCACTGAGTGTCGACACAGCTCCAAGTGTCGACACTTTCTGTCTGGTGTCGACTCTGCATCCCAGGTGTCGACACAATGACTCCAAGTGTCGACACTGCTTGTCTGGGTGTCGACACAAGTCTTCTTAAGTGTCGACACTTTCCCTCTGGGTGTCGACACATGAACTTAGAAACTTTTTGCTTCAGTCCAGTGATTACTTAACCTGCACAAGTAAACTCAACATACATCAAATACATTATGATGTATATCATTGAGTTGGGTGAGGCTTCTTCAAATCAGGTACATTTGACCAATGTACCCAACATTAGCTTTGCAAACTTTTTGCAAAGGCTACTTTCAGTAGACCCAAATATAATGTCATCTACATATATTTGAACTTGTATTACTTTGCCTCTAGATTCCCTAAGGAATAGAGTCTTGTCTATTTTCCCCCTTGAGAACTTGTTCTCAATGAGGAAACTAGATAGGGTTTCATACCAAGCCCTAGGGGCTTGCTTTAACCCATATAAAGCTTTCCTAAGTCTATAGACATGATTAGGTAGAGTTGAATCAACAAAACCTGAGGGCTGTTCCACATAGACTTCTTCTTTAAGATTACCATTTAGAAATGCTGACTTGACATCCATTTGGTAAACTTTAAATCCTTGATAGGTTGCATAGGCCAGGAACATTCTTATGGCTTCCAGTCTGGCTACTGGAGCAAAGGTTTGATCAAACTCAATACCTTTTTCCTGCATATATCCTTTAGCAACCAATTTTGCTTTATTCTTAATGATGACACCTTCTTCATCCATCTTATTCCTGTAGATCCACTTGGTTCCTATTATATTGTGGTCTTTAGGTTTAGGAACAAGTTCCCAGACCTTGCACCTCTTGAACTGATTCAGCTCTTCTTGCATTGCTTCAGTCCATTGTGGATCTAGAATGGCTTCTTCAAACTTCTTTTGTTCAACTTGAGATAGAAAACTGGAGTAGATTGCTGCATTCAGATTTCTGCTCTTTGTTTGTACCCATTGTCTTTGATCTCCAATAATCTGCTCTACTGGATGATCTCTAAGATGCCTATTGGCTGGAGGCATCCTGACTTCTGGTTGTACCTCTTCAGTTTCATCATCTTGCTGTACTCCTTGTACTTCTTCTGCATTTGGTACATGTAGTACTCCCCCTGGACAACAACCACTATCTTCTACTTGATGTCTTGCAGTAGATTCTTCTTCTAGAGTGAGCTTGTCCATCTTCTTTGTTAAACCTGTGGGGCTGCATACACTACTAGACAACTCATTGTTAATAAGCCTAGTTTCATCAAATACTACATGTACAGTCTCTTCTACAACTTGAGTAGACAAGTTGTAGACTCTATAAGCCTTACTATTATTGCTGTACCCAACAAAAATTCCCTCTTGGGACTTGGCAGCAAACTTAGTCAAGTAAGACTTTCCATTGTTAAGTATGAAGCATTTGCAATCAAAGATCCTGAAGTAGGATAGATTTGGTTTCCTGCCTTTCACAACCTCATAGGGGGTCTTGTTGAGGCCTTTAGTAATGGTAGCCCTATTAATAACATGGCATGCAGTATTAACTGCTTCAGCCCAGAAGTATTCTGGTAATGATGTATCACTTAATAGGGTCCTACTAGCCTCAATCAAGGTTCTATTCTTCCTCTCAGCAATGCCATTTTGCTGAGGTGTTCTTGGTGAAGAAAACTCTTGAAATATCCCAAAGTCTTCACATAGTTTTGCCATACTCTCAGACTAAAATTCAGTACCATGGTCACTTCTAATCTTGACCACTGTACTTTCTAGTTCATTCTGAATTTGCTTGACAAAGCTATAGAAGACATTAGGTGTTTCAGATTTCCGTCTTAAGAAGAACAGCCAGGAAAACCTTGAGTAGTCATCTACAACTACAAAGGTATAGACCTTCCTACCTAGGCTGTGAACTGGCATTGGACCAAAGAGATCCATATGCAAGAGGTATAAACACCTCACAGCATCTTTGTTTTCTATGCTTCTAAAGGTGAATCTAGTCTGCTTGCCCTTTTGACAAGCTGAGCAAATACCATCTTTAACACACTTAACTTGAGGACCATTCCTCACTAACTCTTTGCTAAAGAGTTTGCCAATTGTCTTGTAGTTTAGATGGGCTAGCCTCTTGTGCCATTTGACACAATGAGAGACTGTCTCATCTAATACAAGACACACTTGAGAACCATTGGTCTCACACATAATGTCTAGGCATTAGACATTCCTCTTTCTATAACCTGTCAAAATGATCTCTTGATCAGTTGACCTCTTGATATGACAACCATTCTTAACAAATGAGATGTCATACCCTACATCACTTAATTGACTTATACTTATTAGGTTGTGTTTCAACCATTTAACATAAGCCACTTGAGTAATGGTAACCAAGTTGTTAGAAATGTTACCAAATCCTTTGATGATTCCTTTTTCAGAACCACCAAAGGTGACTTTTGGACCATCCTTGATGGGTATGTAGTCCCTTAGTAGTCCCCTAGTTCCAGTCATATGTCTGAAACATCCACTGTCCAAGTACCATATTGGGGCATAGCAACTTGGACTCACCTGCAAAACAGATTAGTGAACCTTAGAACCCAAAGAATTTTTGGGTCCTTGGTACTTGTTAGTTTGCATCCTGACAAAGCTACCTACTGGTTTTCCAATAGGCAGTTTGCTACTCACTTTGGCACTAACATTGTGCCAACAGTCCATTGCAAAGTGGCCTATCTTGCCATAACACCAACACTCAAACTTATTGTACCTTTTCTTAGGTACAGTCTTTGCTGTCTTATCTATAACTGACTTGTTGAGTGTTGTGGCTTTGCCCTTGGACTTGGACTGGACAGTCCTTGCAGGTTTAATAAAACCCAGTCCAGGCTTGCCTTTGTGATGAACAAATTCATCAATTAAAGGTAGAACTGACTTAGGTTTAGAAAATCTAGCAACTAAGTCCTTCTCCTTCTGAAGATTAATCTCCAGACTCTTGATTTGATCATTCTTAAATGATATAGTTCCCATTTGAATCACATTTATGTGCTTCAATCTGGCTATCTCATTAAGCTTTTGATCAAATGACTTCTCAAAATCTGTTGCTGCAGCTTTGAGATTTGTAATTTCCTTTGCCTGACTTTTGGCAGGGGACTTGCTCTTCTTGTAAGCTTGCAACAGTACTTTGTATTCATCTATCAGCTCATGAATATCTTATTCAGACTCAGATGCACTCTCATCATTTGATGATGATGAATCTGATTCTGTACTGGCAGAAGAAACTGAACTTAAAGTTGAACTTTGTAACTTACTGGGTCCTGGCTGCTCCAGGATTTTGTCATTTTCAGTCAATATCATCAGTCCTTGGCACTGACAGTCTTCTTGTTCATAAATAGAATTCATAATCTGCATGAACTCTTCTTATTCTTCCTCAGCAAACAGCCCTATATATGCCTCAGCATCTGACTCAGTTTCTGATGAAAAGATATCTGACAGGGTCTTGTCCTTTTTGGCAACGAATGACTTTTCTTTCTTGCCTTTGAAATGAGTCTTCTTCTTGTTACTAGACTCCTTTCTCTTTTCTGGACAATCTGCTATCACATGACCTTGTCTATTACAGCAATAGCACACAATTTTTGATAGTGTTGCCTTGCTAAACTTAGTCTTTTTCCTGTCCTTCTTTGAAGCCTTTTTATTCTGATAAAAGTCTTCTTTTCCCTGTGAAGTAGAAGGCCTTGTCCTCCACTGTTTCTTCTTCAAGAATTTCTGAAAATGTCTAGTGAAGACAGCAAAGTCCTCATCACTTTCACTGCTTTCAGACTTTGTACTTGCTGACTCATCTAACTCAGTTTCAGCAACCTTTGGAGGTGGATTTGGTGACTTACCTCTGTACCTTCTGGGGGCTTCTGTTTTGAAAGCCACTGTCCTTTCCTTATGTTCACTTCTTGTTGATTTCTCCTCTTCTTTCCTCACTGTCAACTGCATTTCATAAGACAATAGTTTGCCAAACAGTTTGGGTGGAGGAATTTCTGCCAACTTAGCCATTTCTCTAATGGCACAGATTTTGGTGTCCCAATCCTTAGTTAGGGACCTTAGAAACTTATCATTGAGTTCATAATTAGTGAACTCTCTGCCATAGGACATGAGCTCATTCACTATCCTGTAGAACTTCTTATAGCACTCAGTTATGCTATCACCCTTTCCTTGTGTAAAACTTTCATACTCTTAATTTAGCAAGGATTTTCTGTCTTTCCTAACTTCTTTAGAACCCTCCATATACACAATAAGTGTATCCCACATCTCTTTGGCTGTCTTACAGTGTATTAGATTCTGAAAAATTGCATCGTCTATGGCACTCACTATGATGTTCTGAGCCCTCTTATCCATAGTGGCTAGAACAATTTCATCCTTTGTAATTTCTGAGAAATCCTTTGGTGTTCTTTGATTTGCATCCAAGACTGATACCTTCATGGGCACATATGACCCTTCCTTTACTGTGATATAAATCTTAGGCTCTGAGGCTTCCATAAAGAGTCTCACCCTTTCCTTCCAGATCCCAAAGATCTCTTTCCTACATATAGGTAGCTTTATGGATCCCAATTCCTTATGATTTTCAGTGGAACTCATGGTTCTTGATGTTCTTGATTCTGTAATTCACTTAGACTGAATCTGCCAACAGGATCTACTCAGACAGTTAGTCCTTTTTGAGTAACCTGACTCTGATACCACTTGAAAGATATAGTACCTAAACACCTAGAGGGGGGGGGGGGTGAATAGGTGACCAAATTCTTTTTAACTTTTTTATGGCAGCAGTCAGTTTTTAACACAGATTTCTATCTACTATATCACAGCACATATGCAACAATCACAGCCAACCACAAACACACAGTAGACACAGAGTTTTATAGTGGTTCCCCAAGCTTTGGGTACATCCACTTTCCCCCTTCGCCTATCAAGCAATGTACTAGATTCGGCCAAACTTCTCCACTAACTCAGAACCCAAAACAGGCTCCTACACCTCAGGCCCAAGGTCCTACAACTCAGCTTTTCCACAAAGCCTACACTCAGCCACAAAGGCCTACACTCAGCCACTAAGGCCTACACTCAGCCACCAAGGCCTACACTCAGCCACCAAGGCCTACACTCAGAGAAAAAACTCTCCTACCCTCAGCCTTTATAATTACAGGCTTACAAGACTCAGATCCAAAGGATCCTACAAGATAAAATGAATACAATAATGTGACTCAACAACTCAGAGAAAAGAGAGAGAAGAGTTGTGAGTTTCTTGATGAGTTCTTGGAAGAACTCAGCTGGACTCAATCCGACTTAGCTTTCTTCAAAGCTTCTTGAAAGTAGAACTCAATAAGATTGACTCCTTCTGCAGTTGATCCTTGATCTCTGCTACTTAAGATTCAGAATAAATCTGAACCCTTCTTCTCAGTCTGGTTCCAACAACTGATTTCTTGGATGGAGCTCTCTCTCTCTAACTTCTTAGATCTTCACTTGAAAGCTAGATCTTCTTGTGTGTTTCTCTTATGAATGATCACTTGAACCACTTCATCAATCTCCTGCAGTTTCTGTAGACTGTATAAGCCTATTTATAGGCCTTCTTCATGGTAACCGGCTCGTCCGGTCCATAACTGAATTCTGACAACTCTGACAGGTGCTGTAGACCGGCTGGAATGACAGCTGTCAAGTCATCCAGTCAGTTCTTGAAAATTCTGTAACTGTCTGCGAGTGTCGAGACTTTCTGTCTTTAAGTGTCGACACTTATAGACCAAATGTCGATACATGTTGTCTAAGTGTCGACACTAGTCTACAAGGTGTCGACACAACTCCTTGTGTTGTAGATTTTTTATCTCGACACTACTTCTCCTTCATGTGTCAACACTGAAATTGAGTGTCGACACAAGTACTTGTACTTCAGTATTTTGTTGAATTCTTCTAAGTGTCGACACAACACCTTTGTGTCGACACATCTTCATGTGTTGAATCTGTTAAGTGTCGACACTCCTTCTTGGTGTCGACACATGTCTTCAGTGTTGATACTTGTTGAGTGTCGACACATTGCTCTGGGTGTCGACACTTTCTTCTTCTGTCGAGACTCTGGCTGAGTGTCGACACATTCCCTTAGTGTCGACACTTGTACTTAGAATATTTTGTTGAACTTTGCTGTTCTTTGCTAAGTGTCGACACAGCTCCTTGTGTCGACACTTTCTTCAAGTGTTGAGTCTTCAGCTAAGTGTCGACACATTGTTCTGGGTGTCGACACTTACTTCAAGTGTTGAGTCTTCAGCTAAGTGTCGACACATTGTTCTGGGTGTCGACACTTACTTCAAGTGGTTGAGTCTTCAGCTAAGTGTCGACACATTGTTCTGGGTGTCGACACTTACTTCAAGTGTTGACTCTTCTGCTGTGTGTCGACACATTGTTCTGGGTGTCGACACTTGTACTTAGTCTCTGCTAGCTTTTGCTGAGTGTCGACACAGCCTCCAAGTGTCGACACTTTCTGATGTAGACACAGTTTCACTGGGTGTCGACACAACTGCTAAGTGTCGACACTGCTTCACTGGCTTTTCTTCATTGAGTGTCGACACAGCTCCTTGTGTTGACACTTTCTGTCTGGTGTCGACTCAGCATCCCTGGTGTCGACACAATGACTCCAAGTGTCGACACTGCTTGTCTGGGTGTCGACACAAGTCTTCTTAAGTGTCGACACTTTCCCTCTGGGTGTCGACACATGGACTTAGAAACTTTTCCTTCTTTCCTGCAAATACTTAACCTGCACATGTAAACTCAAAATACATCAAATACATTTTGATGTATATCATTGAGTTGGGTGAGGCTTCTTCAAATCAGGTACATTTAAACCAATGTACCCAACAGAGAGGACATTAACAAAGCCTTCTAAGGCCTCCTCCTCTGCCACCCGAGCTTCTGAGAGCACAAGGGCTGTTACAGCCACTCCCCACCCTGCTAAAGAGATCTCACCCCCACCTTCATATCTTCCAGCTATCCAAATCCAAATCCCTTCGACAGTCCACACCATCATTCATACTCCCACACCTCCATCTTCCCCCATTCATATCTCTCCAACACATACTCATCTTCCTACACCTCCTCCATCTCCACATGGAACACTAGCCCAATCTCCTCATGCTTCACCAGCTCCAACACCCCCATCATCTTTTCTTCCAACACACCTATCCTCCATACCATCTTTCAATCTACTGTCATCTCCTCCCACTACTCCTTCTCCTCCAAATCAATCCACACAGGATGTCCAAATACCAGATGCTCCTCCTCCAACCCCACCAACTACTACCATCCCTCCATCTGTCTCCACTCAACCACCTTCTGGAACATCTTCTGCAACTCCACCATTGGACCCCTCCACAATTTCTTCTATCATTTCACTCATCACACCCACCTCAAAACAATAATAATAGAGGCCATTACACCTCTTGCCACTTCTATATCTTCCCTCTCTGCCCAGATTTCTGCCCTCACTGCTGCCCCATCATCAGTAAGTGGCCTGGCTCCAGTTCCCACTGAAACCAGGCAGAGGGAAATGCTTGATGAAGAGGCTGTAGTAGAACCAGTAGCAGATACAACAATAGAAGCAGTAGCAGATGCAGCAGTAGCAGCAATAGTAGTTCTAACAGAAGTACAAGCAGATGCAGATGCTGAGTTAGATTTAATTGATTTTATTCATTTTATTGAAACTAACATGGACATAGATGAGTCAGTACTAGAAGAAATAAAAACTGTTGGTGATTTTATTATTAATCCCATAGTACATTTGGAATCTCATTTGAGAATTTTTGATACAGCTTATTTGAGCTGTCTTCCAGCAGACTATACTAAGCCATCTTTGGCTATTGTTCCCTATTATTCTCCTATAAGTCCTACAGTTGCCAAGCAACTCAAAGACAGTTTTGCTGCTCCAGAGCTTATAGTCATTCCATCCCCTCTAGAAACTTTTTCTGCCCCAAGTTTTGTAATGGATGACTCTCTTATACTAGATCTTGATGCTTTGATCTTGATTGATATTGAAGAAGAGAATAAGGCAGTTGCTGAAAGAACTATCATAGACAGCTCTCCAGCTCTAGATCCAATTGCAGTTTCTCCTCTAGCTCCATCTCAGACTGAGAAGCCTATTATTTATGCTGATGCCCTGAAAGCTTTGAATGATCTATATGATAATCCTCAAGAGTCTGAAGATGAGGATGATGATGAAGATGAGGATTCAGATGAGGACCCAAAGAAGAAGAAATTATATAAGAAAAGGAAAGCACCTCCTCCTCCTGCTCCAAAGCTCAATCCAGCAAATGATACTCCTTACTACATCCTCCAGAAGATTACTCCTTATAAGGGAGTGCCTACTTCGATGTGGTTATCCAAGAATGAACAGAAAGAGAGAAAGAGAAGCAGAAGATATTCCCCTCCACCAACTCACAGATATAGAAAGGACCCTCCTCCACCTCCTCCTCCAGCTGCTGGTGCTTCAGGCACAACTTCTCAAAGGACTACCCAATTTCAAACTTATCAAAGACATAAGGGTAGGTCCTCATCCTCAAAAAGCAGCCAGCAAAGTCAGTATCCATCTAGAAAGCAGCACCAACCTCAACAACAGTAGCAACATCAACAACAAAAATAGCAAAAAATTCCTGAACATCAACAAGCTGAAAGCTCTAACAGACCTACTTCTCCACCTGTACCTTTTGAAGATCCAGAAACAGCAACAACTGCTAGGATGGCCAGGTTCCAAGAACTTGTTGGTCTTTTTATGATCAATAAAGCCAGAGTTGAAGAAAAGGATCCCTCAGAATATACTACCATGTCTAAATACAGGAACGAAGATCTCAAAAGGTTTGAAAAAGCTAACAAATTTTTCAATTTTGATGATTACATGAAATTACACCCAGAAGTAGAAGTGCTAAGGGCCACATCTTTTAAAATCATAGGGGTTGCTGATATGACAATGACTAAGGTTCAAGCTTCCGATCCCAATAGGGAAATTGTTTTTACCAAGCCTGACGATAAAGGTAAAGAGGAGAATCCCAAGGAAAAGAAGCAGAAGAATTGATCTCTGAACTATTTAGTTTCTGAAATGTTTTATAACTGCTTTCTATTTTTGATACAAAGCTTGTGTGTATATATATCTGCTGCATGTATTAATTCTCTCAGCCAGATATATGCTTTCTTGCTTTGATTATTTTCAGTTTAGTCTGAGTCTGTAATTAGTGACCTCACCCAAATAGGGGAGATTATTCGATCCCTAGTTTGATTTGGGCTAGGTTAACTAAGTTAGGATCTTGTGACCCATCTTGTATAGCCATGGTCATAGTTATGTCCTGGAGTCTAGTCCAAGTCCTTAGTTTCAATATCACATGGACCAGCCATTATCAGACTGCCAGAGACTCAAGACTTAGAAAATTTCCAAAGACTCAATAAAATGAGTTCAACGTTCGTCGAACTCAGGTCGACGATTGTTGTGCTCAGCTCGACGATCTCAGAGAAAATTCTCTGAGCTGAGCACGACGAACTTGATTCTCAGGTCAACGATCTTTGGACTCTACCTTCAGCATTCCAAGTCCAGACTTTATTCTCTAGACTACAGTCGACGAACTTAGTTCTCTGGTCGACGATTTCTGGATTCTCTACTTCAACTTATTTATCCAGAAGCCTCTCAGTTTCCTAAGTCCTGAATCATCTCCAGTCGATGAATTTAAGATTCTCAGCTCAACGAAGTTTGACCACTTTGGCAAGAGTTATGAAGCAGCAGTTAGTGGTCCTCATCTCGACGAAGTAAATTCTCAGGTCGACGATTTCTGGATACTTCACTTCAACACTTCCTTCCAAAAGCATCTAAAATATTCTAAGTCCAAAAATACTTTGCTGAACTTCAGTAGACGAAACCAGTTATCAGCTCGACGAACTACATACACAGAATTGTCAAAGTTTCTAATCAATGCAGTTCTACTCTCTGCTCAACGATCTTGGAACTCAGCTCGACGAACAGAAGCCATCTGTTTGACGAACACGGCTCTCCGCTCGACGAACTGTGGACTCAGCTCGACAATTTCTGTTCTCTGTTTGACGAATCCAGACTAAGTTATTTCCTTCATTCTATCCCCTTCCTATTATAATAATTCTTGAGTAATCAATGCTAAAAATAACCATTAGACAGAGCATTGATTATGGTCTTCTCCAGGATTATTGCTAGCCATTTTTCCTTGGGACAGTTGGGAAAATAAATCAATGCAGTTTATTCTCAAGACTGTCAACAATTAATGCAGAGTTATTCAAATTTCAAGGGGAAGATAATCTAGAAAATATAAAAGGGATTTTTCTTCCTCCTCTAACAAGCGTCTGAGAGATATACAGAGATAGACAGACAACATAGATACACAGTTAGTCAATCTGCAACAAGATAGATATTCTATGTTGTTCTCTCTTGACAGAACTCTGATAAAAAGATAGAGAACTCTGATATAGAAAAGAATCCCTAGACCAGAAGAACATCAGCTATCTGAAGAAGAAGAAGAACACCAAAT
The DNA here is from genome assembly GCA_039583875.1 of Platanthera guangdongensis. Taxonomy (NCBI): domain Eukaryota; kingdom Viridiplantae; phylum Streptophyta; class Magnoliopsida; order Asparagales; family Orchidaceae; genus Platanthera; species Platanthera guangdongensis. The sequence continues at coordinate 140,547,128 of CM077148.1, forward strand.
CAAGATCAAGATTCTTCCTTCTTCAACACTCCAGGACATTTCAAAGGACAACAACAAATCCATCTGTCAAGAAGTTCCTGAGTACTTTCTGGTCAAGGCTGATAAAGACTGAAGACCTATCACCCTGAAACAATGCTCCAGTTTTTCCTGAACCATTCTCCATCTTACGGGGAGCTCTTTGCTAATATCATTTCCACTTAAGTCTTCTCAGTTGTATATTGAGAAAGATAAGACAATATCATCTCTCATCCTCCACTGTATAAAGGGTTATAACTCCCTTCAAAAGATATTCTTGGTTGCAAGTCACCTAACCAGAAGACTTGAGGTTTGGTTTTTGAGCACTTGATCAAAAGCTCATTGGTGTCAGGCACCTGATCAAAAATCTGAGTGGATTCCTACTAGGGTGGTAGAAGAGTGCATGTACCCAGGTTAGGGAACCACTATAATTTATTGTGTTGTCTGGAAGCCCTTTCTTTTTGTTCTTGTTGTGTTTATGCCTTTTTAGGATTGCTGTGTTTATGCTTTATTAATTTTATTTTGCAGTTTTTATTTACAATAATAGCTGTAAAGGATTTAAGAATACTCTATTCACCCCCCCCCCCTCTAGAGTATTTCAGATCTAACATCTCACTTTCAACTTGAATGGGCACACGAAACTGTGCGAAGATCTCATTATAAAATGCAGTGAATACAGAGAACAGTTCAAAACGATCTTTCAAGAGATATAGCCAAGTGCATCTGGATAAATCATCAATGAATGTGATAAAGTATAAGCTTCCTCGACCAACAGTAGCAACAGGAGAAGGACCCCAGATGTCAGAGTGAACTTGTTCAAAAGGACGTGAAGAACAATGACCGTTTGAGCTGGGAAAGAAGTGCGATGATGTTTACCCAACTCACAGGATTCACAGTGCAAAGGTAAATCTCCTGAAGGAAGAGCTGGAAAAAGTTGATGAATGAGACGAGAAGGAAGATGACCAAGACGATGATGCCACATCTGAGTAGAGGAAGAAGTATAAAGAGCAACATATGGTCAAGATAAAAAAGGGCACCACGAGCAGTACCAGCAGCAATCGTAACCTTGGAGACAGAATCAGAGATAGAACAAGTGGTGCAAGTAAAAGTAACAGTGCAATTTAATTGAGTGTAAAGAGAAGGAACAGACAGTAAATTGCACATGAAAGTAGGGACATATAGATTGTCTTTTAGCAGCAAAGACGAAGAGAGATGCAAAGTGACAATACCACGCACAGGAGCAGAAGTCCCATCAATAATGAAAATAGGAGGAAACTATTTTTATCAAGCAAAGAGGAAAACAAACGAGAGTTGTCAGTCATATGATAAGTGGCACTAGAGTCAATATGCCACCTATCAGAGGAGGCCACAAGAGCACAAGTAGTAGAAGAGAGAAGGGAAGCCATCTCCAAAAAGAAATCGGATAGCAGAAAGACTAACCACACGGTTAGAAACAAGCCCTCAAGAACAAGCTGGTAGAGAAGGCACAGAAAGAAACCAACCAAAGGAAAGGTCATAGAAAAGAAGAAACTGCACGGTCATGGTCTCAACACACCAACGACAAGGAACACGCCGCAACCACAATACGGTACTCGCAGCGAAGAATAAACAAGATGCAGGGAGACAACCCGTGGGGATAAGGAAGAGAAGAAAGAACAAACAACGAAAAATTCGCACAAACAGAACAAGCCACAACAACGGGCGAGTAACAAAGGCGACAAGAACAAATGAAGCCGCACAGCAAACCGCGCGAACACCACAAGTCGCAGAGACAAGCCACTAGAAAAGAAGCTGTGCCAATTTGAAGAAGTAGAGGAGCACAAGCCCGCCCAATCAAGGCGACAACACACCAGCAGACAGGAAGAAGACGCCACGAACAGGAGAAACTCGACAAAAGCCGAATTGAAGTGCGGTTAGCAGAGAAATCCAGGCGAACATAATAGCCCGGTAGGAAGCAAGTCGCAAGCACAGCGAGAAGCAAGGGACGGAAGGGAAATAAACCGGACAAACTAGAAGAAGTCGGACGAAGCCGGTGGAAGAGGCCACGTGGTTAAATCAACAAAATGTGATCTTTGCAAAGCAAAAGATAGGTTCGCCCTGATACCATGTCAAAAATTGACAAAGAACTAAATAAACCACAAATTTTATTGCTCAGAAAAGAAAAAGATTACAAAGGTATGCCCCCTTATTTATAGAACTCAGGGGAGGTGAGAGAATAAAACCTAAGATGTGGGACTAAGTACAAACTGGGCGGTCTATGCGGTTTGACATTGTCAAACCGCGAACTGTACAAAAGATAAAATAGCAGGCTACTAACAAGCCGCAACCACCCTGAGTAGACAACTGGATCAAGCCGCAAGCCCGTAACTGCGGGTTGAGATCAGACCACTGTTGCGGCTATCCACCAGACCGCAGTTGCGGCTATCCACAAGACCGTATCTGCTGCAAGCTATTGGACTGCAACTGTGGCTTCAACCAGACCGCTGCAAATATATCCATACCGCTGCTATGGCTCTCCGATAGACCACTGCCACTACTCTCTGCCAAACCACTATGGCTTAATTAATCCCTCAGCAGCTAACCAACAACATGTTATCACGGTTTTCTGCCTAACCACTACTGCTACAATCAGACCATTGCGGCTAACATACAAACCGACTCTACTGCTGTCCACTTGATCACAAGCCGAGGTTTATCTCTAGACTGTCGGACCAGACTGCTAAGCTGCTGGACAATCAGACTGCTGCGGTTAGAGTCTAGTCTGGCCAGCCTCTCCAATCTTCAACCCTTCCAAGGGAAGAAAGTCTAAAAGTCTGAAGCTGCAACTGAGAAGACTAGCAAGGAGCCCATAAACATTGACATTGTTATATGAGAACCTGAAACATAAGAGTATTTCCTGTTTATCTTAGAGGGCCGAAGGATGTGTGATATTTTTTTATTATGCATATTAAAAGCATTTATCCTTCTAAGTTAATGAATATCTATTTAAATTAAATTAGTTTTCATTATTTCTATGATATGCTTACTGTGTACATCATATTTATGCTGCATATATGAGTTAGTGTGTATCATTGTCTTAGGTTTTGACTTCTTCAAATAGGGGGAGATTGTTGGGTCCATTGATCCCAATGTCCAAGATTTGAAGAAGTCCTAATGAACAATGGTATACACATGTGTGTAATCCAACAGTTTTCATAAGTTTTATTTGTGCAGGATGTTCCTTAGAACATGATTAGAAAGGTTGTCCAAGTGACTATGACAGGTGGTTACAAGGCAGAGACGTGGAATGACTGAAATTAGTCTAAGTCTATAGGCATTGAGTGAAGACAACTCACTCAACGCTAGATAAGCAGAAACGTCGAGTAAAGACAAGCCAATCAAAGCCTTTGCTTTGACAAGGATGAAATATGGCTAAGCCTATAAGCACTGAGTGATGTCAACTCACTCTATGCCATACAGCTAGAAGCCTTGAGACAAGCTCTCTCAGTCAATGCCTGAATAGAAGATAAATAGAAAAATCTGTCTAAGTACAAAAGCGTTGAGTAATGAATCTTAACTCAACGCTCTCATCGCCTCAGCAAGGCAGCAGAGTTCAAAGATGCGGCTAAGTATAAAATTGTTGAGTGATAAAGCTTCACTCAACGCTCTCAACGCATGTTGGTGCAAGAAGATTGTCCAAGGACAAAAGCGTTGAGTGATGAAGCTTCACTCAATGCTCTCAACGCTTCATAACAAAATTATTGGCCAAGTATTTTGGCTTTGAGTCAAGCTTTCTCACTCAATGCCTATTGACAGAAAATCTATCCAAGTATTTTGGCATTTAGTCCAGCATGCTCACTCAACGCCCAGTGATAGAAAATTTGTCTAAGTGTTTTGGCATTGAGTAAAGCTTACTCACTCAAACGCCTAGTGATAGAATATCTAAGTGTTTTGGCATTAGGTAAAGCCTACTCACTCAATGCCTATTGATAAAATATCTATCTAAGTGTTTTGGCATTGAGTAAAGCTTACTCACTCAACGCCTCGTGACAGAAAATCTATCTAAGTATTTTAGCGTTGAGTAAAGCTTACTCACTCAATGCCTAGTGATAGAAAATTTGTCTAAGTGTTTTGGGGTTGAGTGAAGGTTGCTCACTCAACGCCTATACTAATATTGCTTGAATTTGACTAAGTCCATAGTTGCTGATATCAGCAAAAGTCAACAAGATTTAAAATGAGGCGGGATGGCTGTAGTACGTGATAAACGACACTACAGGCCTACAGTACAACTTTTGACTGTTAAAGTGAAGGTGCAGCTATCAAATTTAGTTGGGCCCATAGGTCAAAATAACCGTTAAGCCTTAGGAATAAAAGAATGAGGACCAGCTTGGTGAAAATAAATTTTGGATTGTTATGCATATAAAGAACTTCATCTTCTTCCTCGCTATTATTTTTGAGGTTGAAGGTTGAAGGACAAAAATCTGCTGATCCAGAGGTCTAAGTAAGTTAGTTGCAGTAATAATTTTCTACTACAGCAAGTTCAGAAGGTAGTTCTGAGAAACAAGAAGAAGTAGAGTTTCCTGGTCTCTGTAGTCAATTCAGCTGATTGAAGAACACAAGATCTATCAAATCATCAGTCTTCTTCTACAAGTTCAGAAACAGATTTCTGAGTTACTTCCAGCATAAGCAACAACTTATTGAAGAACATTTTCTTATTGCTAAGAAGAAGTTAGGGCTGTGGAAAACTCAGCTTAGGATGTAGGCATAGAGAAATCTCTCTAGTGTCAAATTAACCATACCAACTAACCTTTCTCCATATAGGATCCATTTTGGATCTGAGTGTAGGATCTGGTAGCAAATCTAAGGTAAGGCTTTGTCCTGAGACTAGGATCCATTTTGGATCTGAGTGTAAGATCTGGTTGAAGATCTGAGGTAGGGCATTGGCCTAAAAGTAGGATCCAGTTTGGATCTGAGGTATGACAGATTTGCCTGAGTGTTGGATCCAATTTTGGATCTGAGTGTAGGACATTTGGAGCTAACGTATGATCCAGTATGGATCTGAGTTGTAGGGATTTTGAGCCTGAGGTAGGGCATTTTTACCTGAGCTATATGTGACTAATACTCTCTGATTGTAGGACCTCTATGTTTGAGTGTAGGATCCAGATTTGGATCTGAGGTAGGGCCTTGTGCCTGAGCTATAGGATAGTCATTCTCTCTAAGGTAGGGATGTCCTCCCAGACTGAGTTGTAGGGACTTTGTGACTGAGGTAGGTGATCTTGGATCAGTGAGTTGTAGGGCTTTGTGCCTGAGCTGTATGTCTTGGAGGAGATTGAGTGGTCCTGCGGGATCATGTTGTAAGCTTGTAGTAGCCGAGATTGGAGAAGTACCTTGTCTAACAAGCTGTTAGAAAGGTAGGAGGGAAAGTGGACATTCCCATAATCTGAGGAACCGCTATAAATTATGTTTGTACTCCTTGTGTTGTTTCTTTGTTGCAGGTTGTGTGTTTCTTGAAAGCAAAAACTACTAACTCATAAAGCACTTAAAGAAGAAAAAACAAAGATAGTCATAAGTGACTAAGAAACCTATTCACCCCCTACCCTAGGTGATTTAGCTATCCTTGAAATTAAAGACTTTCACATATGTAGCAATAAATCATGAAATTTGGAAAACTTATAACAATAGAACAAGAGTGGTTATTGTTACAAACTTTCCTTGCCTGTAGAGTGATCTCCCCCTATTTTGCTACTGTCTCCCCCAATTTTCTTGTTGTATAGCCTTGATCATTTACTTCTTCTCCCTATTTTTAACTGCTGTAAATAATCAGGGAGGTGCTAGCCTCTGATTATCTTATCCCCCTTTTTAGTTCATATAGTCAACTATTACAGCTGCTTGCTCCTTCTCTACAAGAAGTAGAAACTATCCCTGCAAGTGCTGGACTTGCTCCCCCTCAACAGAAGCATCTTTTATCTTCTTTCCTGGTAGACACTTTTGTCTATTCCAGTCTGGATAACACTTGAAAAACTTGAAAAACTTGATACCAATGAAGGTATAAAAAAAAAAAAAAAAAAAAAAAAAAAAAAAAAAAAAAAAAAAAAAAATAGCACTAGAAAAACTTGGCATACTCTAGTGAGTCTTATCCACCTACTAAGAAATAGTATAACCTCAATGCAATGAAATGACCTAACACCATGGAGACAATTCCTAGCAGCACTAGTAAAATCACCAAATAAATATACCTAATGAGATCAACTGTGGAGCTTGCTGAATCTTTT